>OX235266.1:14003431-15280185 GCA_944472135.2 Trichobilharzia regenti
TAATTACTTTCTGGACAGAATTTCAAGCTCTTAATTACTTCACTGGCGTCCAGTGGACATCTTTGTGATAGCATTGTAAGTGATTGTAGTAAACTGAAAATGATATTAGGACTTTCGGTAATGAATATCATTTACCCAATGCCCAAACTTTCTTAATACTGTTAAAAGTGAACAGAACATCTCACAATATCTCACTCGTTAATTGTTATGTCAATTTTCCGAGTCTCAGTACATTAAAGTCAATAACTTTAATCATTCAACGTGCGCAAAACTGCTGCACATAACAGACAGTAAGCCCACACTCATTAAACTTTCCTTTAAAAATCATCAAGGTGTGTGTTCTAAGCTGATTGATAGATCTTTTACCAATTCGTATATACTACTGATTGATTGAAATAAGTAGCTGAAAACCACTCAAGTTAAACAGTAATGCTCACTAGCCAATTAGAAGTGTTCTAAGTATGTATTATAACCCCATCGTCAGAATGTGGTATAACAGAGTGATAATGAGTTGTATAGTCGTCTAACGTAACTAGAATGAGCTTTGAGAACACGAGATTACAGCCAACTGTCTACTTGAATTTATTACCTACACTAAGATAGATAAAAAAGGCAGATTGTGAGTAAAAAATTAAGAAAAGCAACTGCTAAAGCATTTATTAAAGAGAATACGTGATATCTCACATTTACAAAACCTCAGAAACTTAAGCCATAAATAAACGAATCAGAACTATTCATTAGAGTTGTCATCTTATGACATGCATGAATCATGACTTCACAGCTAACAGAAAAGTATATCCTTCCTAACATTTCCCTTTTTTATAAGTTATCGATTGGGTGACCACTAGAAGATACTTTGTTGGTCTACGTAGTCTCAGTCTAGGATAACACCGGACGTTTAACTGGCGTGTTTGTAGCTGATGGCATCAGGGCTGCATCTGAACTAAATCAAATCAAATGTATGGATCCGTTTTTTATTATTTTCTATTGAATTCCTTTTGCATCCTTGGTGGAGCATAGGGCTTCCAGATTCAGTTTTAAAGTTTCAGTAGCATTGATTTTTTTAAACGGGATCGGGTCGCTAGCCCCACGTTCAGCCTTCCCTCTTTGTAGGGGTTACAACTGACTAAGTGTGGTAAATTTGTGCGCCAGCCGGGGATCGAACCCTGGACCATCTGTATGGCTGACGAGCATCCTACCACTGAGCTGCCAACGCAGTCTGGGTCCATTTAGACCCACCAAATTCTGGTTAGCCTCTTTAGAAGACAGTTTCAAGTGACATCACATTAGCAGGCTCTTTTGGAACTTGAATTAAAAGCGACAAGTCAATCATCCAAAGTCAACATGAAGAAGATGATGTGAAGAATAAATTAGAGCTTATAGGCATTCATGTAGCCAGCCGCGAAAGGACTGAAGAGGATGGAGTGCCGCTGAAGCTCCTTTTTTCACTCGGAACTCGAGAGAGAGGTGAACAGGCTTACAATATTCATTGTTTAACATCATAACACTGTCAATGAATTGCTCAGAAAAATTAACATTTCCATAAGATTCATGTTAAATGTAATGACAGCCTAGCTCAGCAGTATGTCAGTCAGGAATTAAATTGTATAAATATTGATTACCTACCTGTTAGTCAGATAGACGACCAATCAGATTTCACTACACTGGCAGATCCCCACTACTCGGCCCATATTTTAGTAAAAATGATACTTTCTGAACTGTTTTCATTTGTATTGTAATTACATAGTTAGTTACCTCTTATTCTATTGGAATACGTTCTTCTCTAGCATTGTATGGGTCTTCTCGAGTACTAGTTAAGAATGGGGGAATCTACTCCATGAGAATTAGCACTATGGTGTACCGATATCGTGTGAATACTCACCAACCATATTATTTATACAGTTAACATTGATACAGATTTCCGCTAGATGTTATATTATTTTATGTACTTCTAAAAACAGTTGAGTTATATCGAGTTCACTAACCAAACTAACCCTCTTGTAACATTATGTATTGCCTAGAGGTGGAATTCGAGGTACGAGTTTCGTCTTATTTGAGACTCGTCAGAACTGACGGACCTGCAACCCCAGAGAACGATAATGTTCCTCTCTGAGACTCAAAAGCCCACATCCCCCGTATGAGACGTTGAAGAGCTACTGAATAAGTACTATGTTGCATTCGAAGCAACCACTGCTGAATTCCGGTCTCAAGAGGATAACCATGACTCACTAAGGATCAAATTCATCCAACTAATAAGTCTTCAAACGGGAGGAAAGGTAGGTCATGGATTCCTCTGCTAGCCACCGTTGGAACGGAGATATTAACGTGAAAATTACAAATTTGCAACAATAACTTCATTTTGTGATTGACCTGAATCTAAGTATCGTATTCTTAAAGACTGAATGGAAGCAGACAGTTTTAGCAATACTTCTTATACATATCTTTGCATCATTTACTGATGTAATAATTCATATTCGACTCGTTCATGTATTTCTCTTTAAAACACTTTTCACAGTTTCAGTACAAATTCCTTCATCAGCCAAGAAGCACTGGTCAGCTGGTTCATCCTGACTTGAGTCAGACTGAACCCAGAAAATTCGGATCACGCGGTTAGATTATTCGGATACTGAAATGGAGAAGAAAGACCAATGGACCATAACTTCTTTTGATTCACGATATACCTGTACCCCTTTAAGACAGTAATATTGCACCTTAGTATGACGAATTATCTCCAAGGATTTGACTGACTTTATTTCTGATCACGAAATGACTCCAGTTAGATGACTACTGAAGACCAGGGAGTACGTGACACCTGATTCGTCCTGATCTGGGACTCTTCATCGGCATACACACATAATCCTACTAGAGCGTGAACCCATCTCCTTTACGTCACAAGGCAAACTTCCATACCACTTAACTACTGGGGCGGAATCCAATAGCCCATCAGCTCTAACTTCTGTCGATTCGTGATAGAGTGACCATTGGCTAATCTCATCGGTGACTATCTGTCCTCACGCTTGCTGAAGAATCCCAAACAAGGATATACAGCGGTCCTCTAAATGAAGTCAACTCATGATCAAAAGTGAAATCAATTGCAAATCAACACTTAAAAAACTATCCTAATGCTCGCAAGCAACTCACTAAAGAATGAAGTGGCCTGACATTCTAGTGGGAAGTCGTGATCCATGATCTCCACTGAGATAGAAGTGAGGAGAAATACTCACCAATGACAGTGATTGGCTGGCATTCACTCTATATATATCGCGAACTGGTAGAAGTTAGGATCGATGGGCTTTAAGATTTCATTCCAGTGGATGAATAACGTGACAACTCACTTTGTAAGTCGAAGGCCCTTGGTTGGATCCCCCAAAGATTGAATCACAGATGTGTACTGTTAAGGAATCCACAAGCAAGACGGGCAACGGTAAAGAAGAACCATAACAGCCAAATGACTTTGAGCTGACCGCTCAGCATTACAAATGAATGCTCTTCATAATCTTAGTTGCAAGTTTCATCCTGACCTTAATCATATCCCTACCTTAATCCTAACCCAACCTTATGCCTGAATCAGGACGAGACAACAAACACTAGCGTTAGAGTGAAAATCGCGCCGAAGATTGCGAAAAGCATCGATTTGTAATGTTGAGACATATGATTGGTTGGTTAAAGGTTATGAAACCATGGTATCTATTGTTTACTGTTGCCACAAGACGAATCAGCTATCGCTCACTCCATAGTATACGAGTGGTTCTCTCATTGAATCCAATTCATGGTCTTTTTATTATTATATCCTTTAATTCCTAGAGAAATATAGGACTTCAGCTGCCCACCTCCATTGCGTTCGATTCTATGCTAGATTTTGCACCTGGCTCCAAGTCTGCTCACATGCTTTCATCTCCTCTTCACATGACCTTCTCCAAGTCATCCGTGCACTGACGACCAACTCGCCGCTTCCCTTTCGTTTTTCACTCGAGGGCTTGTCTAGTGAAACGAAATCATGTTAGGAAGAAATCCTGTGGGGATAGTATAAAATAACCTTTTCAATTTGAAATGTATCATAGTCATGCTACACTCTAATGTAGCTACATCTCAGCAAACTTCTAACCTAACTTAGTGAACTAAGCTATGATGATATTTTCGTCTCAGTTGAAACGTCACCAGTGATGCGCAAAGGTGTATTTAGCTGAAAAGTTTCAAATAGGACTA
This sequence comes from Trichobilharzia regenti, assembly GCA_944472135.2. NCBI lineage: Eukaryota > Metazoa > Platyhelminthes > Trematoda > Strigeidida > Schistosomatidae > Trichobilharzia > Trichobilharzia regenti. The sequence goes on from OX235266.1 coordinate 14,007,638, forward strand.
ACCGCACATCTTGAAGCCCGCTGACAGTCACATTCAAGTGTATAATATCATGTTAGTAGCCAAGACAATTTCATTCTTTTCCAACAACGACCCAGTATACCCAAAGGAGGTAATCAATTCTCTCAAAATATGCCACTAAGAAGTTACGAATTAAGTCAAGTTTATCTATTCGCATTTCAAAGATGTTATTCTGAATAGTGATGACTGATGCCATTATCCCAACCCATAGTCATTAACATTAGTTAATAATCCTGTTGCACTTATGGTGCCCTGATTATTTCGTGTTACTTTGATTTACTACTCATAAGTAGTATAAAGGTGTACTTTTAAAAACATTTATGTTATTCTTCTTCACGTGTGTGTTCACCTTTAGCTACAGGACAAGTTCAACCTCAAACGCCGGCTAGTTGTCCAAATCGTTCCCCTCTATCCTGTTTGAATGTTTCTATCAATGGACCAATATCAGCAGTGGAGACAAACAAAGTACTGACGTTTCAAGAAAGCGACTGTCCAACGGGAGGTGGCGGTAGTAGTAGAAAAATTAGCCAGTATACACCATCATTGTCGTCGACGTCAGTGCCTGGAAATCAACGACCACTGTCAATGTTAAGCATTCTGGCGGCTAAACGAATTACACGGAAATTTTTATCAACATTTACTGATGATAGATATCACAGACGTTTAAGCACATTCAGTAGATTATGTAAGTTATTTCAAAGTAAATTACTTTTTTTTTAATAGAACAAAGCTAACCAATGACAGGAGTTGGAGGTTTCGCCGTATACAGCACGAAGTGGAAAAATCTGGAATTCATAGACTATCACACTGAGCTGTCATGGGTGAATAGTCTAAAAGCTGTATTTGTCTTCAGAATGCCTTGAGTTCTAACCCTACGAGTGTGTACTGATGAGCAGTCCCAAATTGGGACGAAAAAGCCGTCCAGTACTTCGTGGTGGTTTTCCAATGTTAGCCCATGATCAAATCTGTAAGACGAAAGCCAATGGTTTGTAGAGAACAAAATGGTATTATCCTTTATCTTGTTGGCTTCTCATCATCTGTGTACAGACTTTAAAAAAGAGTTTACGTACAGACTCTTCCGAGTATTGTCATATTTATTAAACGTAACATCAAGAAAGTATCCGCTACTAGATAAATCACAGTGCCAAAGAAAAAACTGTTTATGAGTCTAGCATTCAATGGAGACACCATTTCTGAATTGATTAAAAATCGTTTATCTAAATGTATTAAACGCACTTTTCCTGCAGCTGACTTGCAACTAGTTTTTACCAGCCAAAATATGATTAGACAATGCGTCAAGGATAGATTATCGCTTATGTTCATATCTATGTGCATTTACTCTTTCACCTACTCCTGTGGAGCTGATTATATTGGACGTTGTAAGCGTACTCTTTGAAAACGTGTATATTATTACTATTATTATATCCTTTAGTTCCTAGAGGAAGATAGGGCTTCAGCTGCCCACCTCCATTGCCTTCGGTTTTCTGCCAACTTTTTCACTCCGCTCCAAGTCTGCCCACATGCTTTCATCTCCTCCTCGCATGACCTCCTCCAAGTCACCCTTGCACCTACGACCAACTCGCCGCCTCCCTTTCGGGTTCCACTCGAGCGATAGCTTGTCAAGTGATGTCACTTGCTGGTTTCCTCAGGGTGTGGCCAATCCATCTCCATTTCTTCCTTCCTTTTTTTTACAACCGGTTCCTGATTGGTTCGCTCCCAGAGATCTTTGTTGCTGATATTCTCTAGCCATCTGATCTTGAGTATTGAAAACGTGTAGCTGAACACTATACGGTTTGGTTAATGAAAGGCGAACGTAGAACTGCAAAGTCGTCTATTTGTGATCACCTGTTAGAGTCCGGTCATTCAGCCCACGTGACTCATCTTTCAAAGTTATCTACATGGCGAAATCGAATTGCTCCAAAAGTTTACGTTTTCTTCACTTATGCATAGCCGAAGCTTTAGCTGTACATGAGCAGAAACCTAAATTATGTGTTCAAAAACGTTTCGTCAAACCCCTTTCTTTACCTTGGTCGCAGTAATGTTCTTTCTAGTTTTTATTTTATTTTACCACTTGAATTCTTTCCACTTCACTTCACATCTTAGTACTTATCGTAATCGTACTCCAATTTTTTTTAATTTTTAGACAACACTTGACATTTTTGATATCAATTCACTTATAAAACAATCTTTAATAAGTTTGTAATTTATCCACTTCAACTCTACCCCTTATAACATTTTAATTATCGTTATTCTTATCACATATATGTGTATATTGATTGAGCAATTATTTAGTGCCACTTAATAACCTTTTTCTGTAATACAAATACGACTGTACAGTTGGCTTGAAAATGAAGTCGTTGAATGGAGAAATTTCTTCGTTGAAAAAAAATATCTGTGTATTATCATGTGACTGTCATGCTGGTAAAGACGTTCGTTAATTTGTAATGGTCTTTTCCAACGCGTAGATAACTAGCTATCACTATTCTACTTTTTATTAAGCGTAGGTATATTATAACCCATATTACCATTAATATTTTCAAGTGTCAGCTCCTAGAGATTTAGTAGGTAATTAAGAATTAATTATGCCCTAGTCCTATGTCTTATTTTCGTTCCTTGTTTCTTCCTTCCTATCCAGCATCCTATAGTCCAGCACCGTATAATCTAATCAATATTTTACCAACTTATCAACTTGGTCCAAAAGAGGTATTCAGCATAACTAACATACAGCCAAGAGTTGAACAGTTGGTGTATTCACGTCTTGAATCGCTTCCAAAAATCTATGATGATAAGAGAGCCAGTCGACTGTGTATCACATTGACGAATGAAATCAAATCTATGCTTAGAGCTAATGGAAAAGACCGGTAGGTTTCAATTTTTTTTTTTTTTTTTGATGAGTGTAAGCCAATTCAGCTCTCAGAATTGATGAGCACCTGTCTGTGGATGAGCAAAAAACAACCATCCAGTGATGATTAGAATGAATATCCACGGAATTTCACCAAAAGACGTATACCCCCAAGCCAACCTATCAAACCAAAAGCCCCCAAAGAAAACACAAAGGAAATCGCCCTACCCTATATATAAAGGACATCTCAGAAATCACACTACAAGACTCTTCAAACCTTTAGAAATCGACATCGCACTCACACACACACACACACACACAAACCAACAAAGTCACTTCAATCAGTTCTATGTCACCCAAAAGACTCAACAACGAAAGAAGATAAAACCAACATCATCTGAAAAATAAATTGTAACAACTGCGAAAAATACTACATTGGCCAAAGTGGACAATGTCCCCCTCGTTTTCGTATCAACGAACATAAGCTAGCCGTCAAAAGACATGATATCCACTCCCTCATTTCACTACACACAGACAACCACGGACATCAATTCGACTGGGACAACGTTCAAACATTAGACAAAGGAAATAACAGGAATGCTAGAGAATTTTTAGAAGCTTGGCATTCCAGTGGATCATCAATCAATAGACACATCGAGATAGACAAAAGTTATCAACCAATAAGGAAGAAACTTCACGCACAAAGGGTCAAAGTTCAAGTCAAAGAAACAATCAGTTCCAATACAAGTAACCTAGATGGTGTGAAAACACACATAAACAACCAATCACGTCTAAGGTCATGCACCAGGAGAGATGATTAATAAACTCGTGGAGAAATCTAAAAGCTCACTTCAACGAATTGAAGTATGCACTGAAGATGTCACCTAGTAGGGCGATGAAAGCTTCGTAAATAAACCAACGATCCAGCTCAGAGAACACAACCACATCAAAATCATCCACCTGAGCTACAAATCTTCTCTATCATATCTGACGATTGGATCACTTAGACATGACTAGCAAGTGCTACTGACTGAAGACAGTCAGTAGTTACCAGCTTCTTTGTGAATATCACACAAGCAATCAGTAACACCTATATAGACAGGAAATTGACAGTTTCATAGGTATATAATTATCTGTTTACAATCAGATACATAAAACAAACACCCTCTAAATATTGGATTTTTCAGGGATTTCGCTGATGTCAACTCTGATTTTTCTAATTGACTCCACTTGGAGAAACAGCTATCCAGTACTCCACAGTTTACAATGGGTTTCTAAATGAAATCAATTTGTGATCAAAACTGATAACAAGCCTTAGTTCATTGTACAAAAAGAAAGTTTCAACCAACCATTAGGATGTACAGAATATTCATACTATTATTATTATTATTGTTCCCTTGGGTTCCGAGTAAGACATAGGGCTTCAGTAACACATCTCCACTTCCCTCTATTTTTTGATGTCCTTTTCAGCTGGCTAGCTCCACGACTGCACATAATCTCTCATCTCCTCCATGTCACCCCTGCACCGACGACGCTTCCCATTGAGATTCCAGTCGAGTGATGGCCTGCATTGCAGGCGATATCATTCGATAGCCTCCTCAATGTGTTCCCAATCCACTTCAGTTTACTCCTGCACATTTGTTGAGCTATCGTCTCTCACTCGTTGGTTTGTTCTCTCTCAGCCAGAGTTTCTTGTTGCTATTTCTTTTCTGACCACCCTGCCATTTGATCTTCAGTATGGGGCTAGCGAAGGTAGCTGCTGATGAAAGTCAGCTACCTGTTGGAAATTTTTCGTGACGTGCAGCTCAAATTTCTGATCCGTATAAAAAAAAACTGAATGACTGTCTCAACATTTTTGTTAAAAATTCGAATCTTAATCTTTATATGCTGAATTATTGCAGAACATTCACAAAGTGTTTTTTTTAGATTCATGAAGGCGTATCTTGCTTTTCCGATTCTGGCTGACTGACGTTGAAATCTTCATCAGTTCCACTTGCCTGTGGTTGAAACGATGCTTCCTAGGCGAGTGAAGGCAGGAAGTAACCCTATGTTAAAAATGTAATAGTAAATAGAATTTTCTATAGTTTGATTTGTAAGGATTAGTTATGTTTTACGGGTTGATCACGGATTGATATCAGTTAGAGAACCATTGAAAACCAGGGAGTACTGGACAGCTGCTGTTTCATCCTAGTTTGGGAATCATCGGCAGTACGCACCCACTGGGTTTCCAACCCAGGACCTTCCGGTTACAAGGCAAGCTCGTATACCATTCAGCCACTGGGACCCAATTCAATGGCTCGTGAATTCTAACTTCTACTAATTCGTGATTTAGCGCAACCCCAACCATTGTCGTTGGTGGGACATCCATCCACACACGTGACATCTAATTGGACCTCACTGGTCACGACTTCTCACTAGAACTCAGGAAACTCCAACCTGTAGCAAGTCACTAGCGAGCATCAGATTAACTTTCTATAGTTTGATTTGTAAGGATTAGTTATGTTTTACGAGTTGATCACGGATTGATATCAGTTAGAGAACCATTGAAAACCAGGGAGTACTGGACAGCTGCTGTTTCATCCTAGTTTGGGAATCATCGGCAGTACGCACCCACTGGGTTTCCAACCCAGGACCTTCCGGTTACAAGGCAAGCTCGTATACCATTCAGCCACTGGAACCCGATTCAATGGCTCGTGAATTCTAACTTCTACCAATTCGTGATTTAGCGCGACCCCAACCATTGTCGTTGGTGGGACATCCATCCACACACGTGACATCTAATTGGACCTCACTGGTCACGACTTCTCACTAGAACTCAGGAAACTCCAACCTGTAGCAAGTCACTAGCGAGCATCAGATTGGTTGGGATCGCGCTAAATCACGAATTAGTAGAAGTTGGAATTCACGAGCCATTGAATCGGGTCCCAGTGGCTGAATGGTATACGAGCTTGCCTTGTAACCGGAAGGTCCCGGGTTCGAATCCCAGTGGGTGCGTACTGCCGATGATTCCCAAACTAGGATGAAACAGCAGCTGTCCAGTACTCCCTGGTTTTCAATGGTTCTCTAACTGATATCAATCCGTGATCAACCCGTAAAAGTAAATAGAATATCAAATAAAATTAAGTAAATTTCCACAACAAATTCAAGATCACTAAAACCTTGATTGACGGCCAACGTAAGGAAAGCAAGTGAATCAACTAACTTCTTGTGAACATATAAGTCAGGTTTCTTAATGTAGATTCCAAAAGCCTGACTCAAGAATATGTAATAGACGAACTCTTGACTGAGGTAAAATTAAGATTAGTCGATATATACGGTAGATGACTTTGAAAGCCGCCTCGGTAACATCAATCTCGTGTTCTGTATCTACAAAATGAGAGAAGACAGAACTATGAATGGACTCTGTTTATACTTTACTTAACTGCTATGCAGGATGGTGTTCGGAAATCAGAAGATAATCATGTTTAACTGTACGGCTCATGTGAACGGCTGTATAGGAACAGTTAAATTGGTAGATATACATTGAAGAGGCGAAATCAAGCAGTTTACCTTTAACTCTCGGGTGCAAAATACATGTAATTTTGAAGACACAGCATATTTTTCTGCCACTGAATGCTCTTTTTTTTTACAGCCACACTCCTTAAGCGTTGTGTTAACATCTCACTGATGTTATCCTCGACGAATTAAAGTTGTAAGGACAAGACCTTTCTTCTTCAGAACTGTTAATACTTTGCCCTACCATGGCTTCTGATTCAAATTCTTATCGATGATTTTTTTCTGTGTAACAGTTCTCATTTATAAACTGTTTAATAATATTAAGCTCTTTATTAAGACATTCTTGAGAGTAGATTACTCTTGCTCTGTGGACAAAGTATTTTATCAGATTACGTTTGTATTTCTAAGGAACGACGAGGCTGAGAAATGAGTCTATTAACTAGTTGATGTGGGTTCTCTATTTACCCTTCTTCTTAGTGTATACCGCCCACTTTTCTTATAATAAGGGATGTCTAGAAATGAAATACTGGAGTTTCTTCCTTTCTCGATGGTAAAATTTATTGAAGGATGCACATCATCAAAATTTGTCCAGGATGTTCTTTGCTTCCTCCTCATTTTTCATAATCACAAAAAGGATCCTCCATGCGCCAATAGTAGAATTCTAGTTTTTCAGTGATATCTTGCAAAGGCCCATTTTCTAGTTTTGCGAAGGAAATGCCGGCTTGAATGGGTCCTAGTGGTGAACCCACTGCCACACCATCAATTTATGTGTACATTTAGTTCTTTATTAAATAAAAAGTGAACATTCATTGTATATTTCAAAAGAAGCTCTCTCATAAAACATTTAAGAATGCTGAAATAGATGTTTTGTCTCTTATGAATACTTCACATACAAAGTCTACTCTTTCCATAATTGGTACGCACTGGTGAATACGGAAGATACATCACATGATATCATGAATTTATTGTCAACATTTAAATTTTTTATCCATTCAACAAGCCTAAAGGTATCTGCGTTTACGCCATGTCTCACCAATTCATCATGTAGACGCTCTAAGCGTTTACCTAGCCATTTCAGAAATATGAAATAGCATATATTCTTTCGTGTTTACTACATTCTTCTTTTATAGGTATCGTTATCTCGTGTATGGTTTAGTGATGCAAAATAATAGACAGCTGGCTGGATTCACGAGTCGTGTACTGTGGGATATGAATTATGATCGTACATTCTGTGTAACCTTAAACAATTCAACCTATTTTATTTCACTGGCTTGTTTCATTGTGTATAAAGAGTAAAATACACAATATATACACACACGTTTTTTCCGTTATATTACTGATCTATTTCTGAAGAGTCATTATTTCAGACGATAGAAGATGAGAGACTTGGTATTGCTATTATTATTTTCTTTAATTCCTAGAGGAACATTAGGCTTCAGCTATGCGTCTCCGTTGCGTTCGATTCCGTGCTAGAGTTTTCACCTAGCTCCAAGTCTGTCCACATGCTTTCATCTCCTCTTCACATGACCTGCTCCAAGTCACCCTTGCACTGACGACCAACTCGCAGCTTCCCTTTCGGGTTCCACTTGAGCGGTGGCTTGTCTAGTGATGTCACTCACTTGATGGTTTCCTCAGAGTACGGCCAGCCAATCCACCTCCATTTCTTCCTAATTATTTCTTGCACAATCGGTTCGTTCTGGGTTGGCTTCCTCCCAGAGATCCCCATTGCTGATGTTTTTTGGCCATCTGATCTTGAGTTTCGAGCGAAGGCAGCTAGCTGTTAATGAAGGTCTGTAGTTTGTTGGACGTTCTCTTTATGAAGTGCAGTGCAAGTCTCCGATGCGTATAGTAGCACTGACTTCACATTGGAGTTGAAAACCCGGGCCTTATTTTTGATGGTGAGTGCTGTTGACCTCCACACATACTTAAGAGTAATGAAAGCTTGTCTTGATTTTCCGATTCTGGCTTTGATATCCTCATCAGTTCCGTCCGCCTGTAGTTGAAACGATGCTTCCTAGGTACGTGAAGGAGGCTGTTTCTTTCAGGTTCCTCCCATTTATGCTGGCTGATTGTTGTCTGTTGCTGTTGTTGCTGTCGATGTGTTTGTTGGCCAGGAATCGTCATCACCTCTGTCTTTTCTATGTTTCCCTGAAGTCCTATCTTGTTGCTTTTCACCTAAATATCTTCCAGTTTGTGAGAAATCAGACAGTTATACCATCGGTGAAATTGAGATCGAGATCCTCCAGGTATTTTGCGTGGGTCCATTTTATGCCTGTTTCCTCATTGCCCGCTGTTTCTCTCATTATCCAATCTACTAAAATCAGGAAAATCATTGGCGATAGGAGCAAAAAATGTGTACACCTTATCTTCAACACTCCATATTTGCACAGATCTTCCGTGTTGTGCGTGCCAGCTACTTCTGGCTTTCTTTCATATTGTGTTTGTTTGTACTCCTTTCACGTCTCCCATGTATCTCCCATGTATCATTAATTTGCTTTCTCTGACATCAAATCTGTCTCCCTGTTATTTGATTTTTTACGCTATATATACATATACTACTGATAAATGTTATCACTAGTTTCGAACGGTTTTACCCCTTCTTGTTATAACTTGGTCCCGCCTCCCTTATCCCATTTACGAAGTTGGCTGATGCTAACCATTTTTCTGCTTATTTCCTTTTTTGATAGTATAAACTGGACCACATCTCTCGATGACAGTGTATGTCGCTCGCCTCCCAATTCGGGGTGAGTTTCTGTGAACTTGCCCCATATCTACCTGCTCTTTTTCTTTTTCTACACTTTACTTGACCGCCGGCCTCAAACATCATGCATCATATCTTCTCTACTTGTTCTGATTTCACAACGTCTTTCCGCTACTTTCACAGCCTCTTCATATTCCACTGCTGCTAGAATGGTCAGTTTGTGCTGTGTATTGGTAGTCCTGGTTTACTGTCATACATCAATTGAAATGGTGAATTCTTTGTCGTTTTCTAGTTGGACGCATGATGTGTGCGAAGGATCAACGGAAGCTCTAGCTTCCAGTTACCTCCCTTCGAGGCCATCCATCCCTTACAGTTCACGGTTATTTCTCTCTTCTAGACCACTCGTCTGGGGATGATATGGTGTTCATCTGATATTCCTGATACCCAACTATTGAAAGCGGGAAGTGAATTCTTCACTTTCAAAACAAGGACCCTGATCTGGCAATATCGTCTTTGGTATACCACGGTCTGAAACGATGTGTCGAACTTTTGCGTCAGGCACGATTCTCGTGAGTTGGCTAGGGATTGCGACGGCATCTACCCATCGTGTAGCGTGTGCCGTCATCATTAAGACGAACTGATTGCCACTAGATGTCTGCGGAAACGGACCCATCACGTCTACGGACTACAATTCACCTACTACCGTCACTGAAATCGACTGCAGAGTCGGTCGTATGCACCGATCTCCTTTCATCAACTGGTACTGCGGATATCCAAGTACATATTTCGCCACATTTTCTCTCATACCCGGCAATTGCATACGTTGTTCTGGCTACTCCTGCATGTGCTAGCTGGTGACATTAGTGTGTCATCTCATGGCGTAGAGAGTGAAGTATTACCGCCAAACCAGTTCCCATCGTTATCTCGCCAAGTCAGAGTTCCGTAGATGTTCACTCTTAATCGATCTTTCTATCTGAGTAGCGTTTTCAGATCTTTAGTCGCCGTAGGCTGGTTCACTTCTCTACCGATAGCGATTGCCTGTATAAGTGTATTGAGAGTAGGGTTTTAATTTCTGGCTGGGGGTAGGTCTTAACGCGTCTTGTTCCAATGCATGCACTCTGTAAATAATCTCCTGCTTTCGTCTTCCGCCGAGAGATGTATGGGATCGTGAAGTCATACCTCTGCATGCACAATATCCACGACGACATCCATTCTAAAATATAACCACACTATCCTTTAATATTTTAGTTTTATTCATAGTTTAAAACCATGAATGGAGAATATGATACAATTGTGTAATAATATAACCAAGAAAGTGTTTTAACTGAGTATAAACTGTTAATCTGAATCAGTATTTCAGCGAGAGAAAGCCGTTCGACCACACCCTAAGTGGTCAAGGTTCGATTTCCGACCAATGCACTCCTGAACCCTGCTTGCCTAACAGAAAGACAAGTAAAAAGAAGGGAGGTCGGGTACAACGCTAGTGATCCCACCGTATAAAAACCTGCAGCTTCAGTACTCAACGTTAAAGTCTTATGTTCGGCTCAGAATGCGAAAGAAGCATGCAGAGAAAAAGAGCAGCATCAACGGAAGGGAGTTTAAAACATCAGTCCTCCTGTTAACATACAAAAAAGAAACTTTTGAAACCTAAAATAGGATTCCTAACAAAGCAGGAATAAACGTGACATCTAAACGCGCAAAAACCCAATTAGAAACAAGCCGTGTCGGTTAAAATATCCTAAACAAAGCAATAACTACAGTTTTTGCAGAATAAAGTGGTACCATTGTGGTGAGAGCAGGCTGCTAGCCGATTGGTTGGCACTAATCTACGTTAAGGTCTAGGTCACTAATATGGGCCGTGAACAAGGCTGAGTCAACAACCAATCACAGCGAAGTTAACGTGGCAAAATATGATTCGCAGATAGAGAACTCTGTTTGTCAAGGAATCCCGAAACAACCAATCAGAAGCCTGCGTTTGTCTACCTAAACAACCAATCAGATGACTGCGCTTGTCTATAATAATGTTGTCTGAAATATGTATAAATACGTGTTGATTTTCATAATAAAACGATCTGTTGCCTGGCCCTTGTCTTCTGTTGTTACATTTGGTGTCGCTGCCTACCGACAAATGAAAAGCCTATACCCTGCAGTTTTTGATGGAGACATATGGATCTTCGGGCAGGACTTCAAGGCTTCTGCGCAGTTGAGTGGCGTTCAAGATCTGTCAGCGATGGAGCTGCTACTTGAGACGCTGCTGGGAGGTCGGGCGAAAGCAGCATATGAAGGTGTGGGCCGAAGTATGGACGAATGTTCGACAGGGTCAGGCAAACAGTTTCCAAAGTGGGAAGGACCATATATGGTCACTTCGAGATGGGGTTACGCAGACACAGTCGCAATGGCGAACAATAAGAGGCGCGTGAACGTCAGCGAGCTCCAGAAATGGATACAGCGAGACAAGCCAACGATGACGCCTGCACCAAGTAGATCAAGCCGACTTCAGTCGCACGTATTTGACGGGGGGACGAGTGTGGTGAGAGCAGGCTGCTAGCCGATTGGTTGGCACTAATCTACGTTAAGGTCTAGGTCACTAATATGGGCCGTGAACAAGGCTGAGTCAACAACCAATCACAGCGAAGTTAACGTGGCAAAATATGATTCGCAGATAGAGAACTCTGTTTGTCAAGGAATCCCGAAACAACCAATCAGAAGCCTGCGTTTGTCTACCTAAACAACCAATCAGATGACTGCGCTTGTCTATAATAATGTTGTCTGAAATATGTATAAATACGTGTTGATTTTCATAATAAAACGATCTGTTGCCTGGCCCTTGTCTTCTGTTGTTACACCATCAGTGTTTATTTCGTTGCCTTCTCGTCAGCTGCTTACAGGGCAAAGACATTAGTAAATATATCTACAAAACAATGTTAACATACTTGCACAGAGTTAATTTTAAACAAAAACCAATCTATCAATATATGCATACAGTAATAATATATGCATATATACGTAATATTAAACACTATTCCGAACAATAATAATCATACACTATGGAAACTTTTCAGCATTACGCATTCGGATGAAAGAGAGATGAAAAATACGCAGTGATCAGGGCAAAGAAAGACTGATAACTGTTTGTTTCTGGACGCACAAATCAGGTTACAGGCGCTTGATGGAGACGGCTTCAGCAAACTTGAGGAGAGAGAGAGCTCTTTTGCCTATTGAGAATTTTAAACGACTTTTCCACATCCACCTCATGACCTGTGTCAAGGAGAAGTTTGGTGATGACACTTTTTAAAGCATTTCTTCCCTTTAGACGCAATCTTTTTGGTACATGTTCAGAAAATCGTAGATATGCCTTTCTTTCTGTCCTTCCAATGTAACTGCTCCCACAGATACATTTAAATTTGTATATACAGTTGGAGTTAACATAAGAGAGCAAGTTGTTCGATAGATGGAGACGAGCTTAGCTGCAGGATAGGCTCTGGCTAATGATGTACTCAGCCTTCTATTGATCATTGCTGCAATGTTTTTATTTTTATATTAAGCTGAATGTAGATTGGCTTTTTACCCACTGCGATTTGTTTTACATTTGTGATTTCAGATCTTCCATACTTGTTGGTGAACCTTTAAGGGTACCCATTGCTCTTCAACATCTTTTCAAGAAACTCAAATTCTTCCTCGAATTTCTCTATAGAGCATATCCTCCTCTGTCTCTGTAGTACACAGTCTTGACTAATCCTAGGTTTAAAGCTATTTGCACAAAAGCTATTAAAATGTAAGTATTGTCCATTCCAATTAGACTTTCGATAAATCGACTTCTGAAGACTACCGTCTTCTAGGCGTTGCATGGCAACTGATTAAACAAAAGAAATTAACCCATCTAATAAGTGAATGTAAGAACAAACAGTTCAGTGAAGAGTTGCTTTTCGCAAAGGGATTCATTTACTTAGCTGTACAATCGCAATTATACACACTTATTTGTGTGTGTGTGTGCCTGTGTGTGTGTGCCTGTGTGTGAGTGTACATTAGGCCTGTCAAACAAGAATAAAAATTAGTCAAGGCTATTGTTTACGTCATCAGAATGTCTCAAAAATGTGATAATTAATCAAATTGTAACTAAGAGAATGGTCATGAAGATTAGTAAGTATTGACAAGGATTATGTAATATGGAAGACATCCAGAAAAATAAGAAGTTAATGAAAGAGCATGGAGATCAGTGTTCAAAACAAATTGTGTATTAGGTAGAAAGAGTAAATAAAGGGTCAGTTAAGAAAAAGATGTCACCAAAATGTCATACAAAAATGCACAAATAGTACTGGTAACAAAGAAGTTGAACTTGGAATTATACTCACAGTAGAAGGAGAGGATGGAGAAGTTTCTTGTGGGTACATGAATCAGGATTTCCTATCCGGATCATCAAGGCCTCGGCAATGCAAAGTATACGAAAGCCTACCGTTTTCTCGAGGCTTGTCTTGACTTTGTAGATGACTTTGAGTGAATTGTCCTTACATAGTGAGCGACCAGTGTTGACTGTGTGTTCAAGTATATAGCACTCTTTATTGATCCATTGTTGCCTTTCCATAGCCAAGAGGGATAATGTTCTTTTACTCTTTTAGACAAAACACGCACTAACAGTCCTACGTGTCTCGCTACACAATAAGTAAGTGAAGTGGTCAAATGCGATAGTTTATCTTTCGAGTTGTTGAAGAACAATGGGCAGCATTAGAATACCAGTCGTAATGTAGCACCATGGAATGTTCTTCTTCTTTAGGATGTCGATCAAAAGGTGTCGCCTTTGACCGTCACATTCATGTACAGCATCTTCTTCAACACAGAGAAGGGTTGTTCTTTGTCTATTTTCAGCTGTATTTGTTTATCTATAAAGCATGGTGGATAGTCATTCTCAAGTGGTGTCCTCTTTAAAAGTGAAACCTCTTTTTCTACTGATTCAAGGCTGCAGATTCTGCGGATTCTCGCTGCAAGAGATATTATCATGTTACGCTTGTGACTGATGGGTACCCAACTGTTAAAGTCTAATAACCTACAAAGATTGTCAGGTCAAATACACAGATCAAAGTAGTAGGCCACGGTAAGTAAGATTGGTGGAACAACAAAGCCTATCGAAATCTCTAACTGATATCAGCTCATGATGAAATCCTCCATGCAATCAAACAAAATCCCTACAAAAGCAATACTTGAAAACCTAGAATCGTGAATACTAGTAAGATAAATTTGAATAAGGCATTTAGAAGACAAAATTCGCGAGATGATATCATTTTGTAGTGTCTTGACACAACCGCTTTACAACTTAAATCGTTAACAATAATAAAATAAAGATCATGACAATTATTATTCAATTAAATAAAAAACAAAAGTACATACTAATGACCAACCATATTTAGATAGGTCATATTGTCCATGGTAGGCAAAGGTTGAAGTCTATGGTTTTCTGTACACACAGTCATTTGGAATATAGCTCAGCTATGGCACTACATCCAGTTACATGCAACCATACAATAGGATTTAATGACCTGATAATCTTCAAATCTAATATAACAGGGTGAACAATGACAGTACACCTTTCCCATACATCTGAAAAATGCTACCATCGTCAGGATGAATGTGAAATAGGCGATAGAGCTACAAAAACTAAGTTTCGAAGATGTGTTGTTACCACTGACACGATTAGGAATATTTGTAAATAATAATACTGCTTCATTGTAAAGAAAATTAATCTGAAATCAAAAACTACCAGAATATGCACATTTTACGCATATATCCTGTCGAGATACACTTATCCTGAGCTACAAGTTTTCGAAACCAGAAGATAATTGAAGAGCAAAAAGGATAGTAAAACATATCTAGTCCACTCATTGTGTAGCTATCCTCTGGAAGTAAACAAAAGTCAACTCATAGTTAGGTGATGTCCTGTGAGACAACTTGTTTACATTATCCCATTGTTTACACCAAACTATCGTAAGGGTAACGTAGGACTCTGCAACAACTTACTAGAGTGGAATAATGTTCTTATCCACACTAAGTGAAATACTAATTCGCATCATCCTTGAGAGAATAAAAGATGTACTGGCTGCAAAACTCCGCCAGCCAGAATAAGCTGAATTCAACAAAGGCAAATCATGTGCTGATCAAATTACAACTCTACACATCATCATCATCATCACGGAACAAAGCATAGAATGGCAGTCAAACCTCTCCCTGTCTCAACTTCATCGAATTTGAAAAGGCCTTCAGAAGACAGTTTTGGAAATTACTTCAACACTAAGGCGTGCAGTGATCAAAGCCTTATCAACTTCATTCAACAGCTGGCTATGTGATACTGGTGCGTGTCAAAGGATCCACAATGGAAACCTCAGTGAGGCATTTGAAATGAACACAGGAGTAAGACAAGCTGGCTGTGTGCCTATTATTATCACCAATAATATTTGTAATTGTGGTGCACTGAATTATGCATCAGACTGTGTACAGGGAGCGAGGAGACAGGAATACTCTGCACTGACCAATAAAAAGACTCGAGAATATTTGGACCTCGCAGATGGTATATGTCTAATGTCACACAAACTTGGAGACTTGCAGCAGAAAACCAACAAACTGGATGAAAAGGCAAGCAGAAAAGACTGGACTCCAGGTGAACATAGACAGGATAGAGGTGATGAAGATGACCATTCGACGAAAAGCAAAGACGACTGGCATCAACGGGAAAGATTCAACAGAGATTACTTCCTTCAGCTTTCTACGGAGCATCGTTTCAACAACAGCCGACTCCATAGATGAGGATGGCAAAGCTAGCCAGAATAGGAAAGACAAGATACGCACGCCTTCATCAATCTGAAACCATTTGGAAATATTCTACACTCAGACAGCATAAAAAACAAAATTTGAATTTTCAGTACAAATGTGAAGTCAGTCAATGCTTCTAAATTACTAGTCGAGCTCCGCTACACGACTTAAATATCTAACAGGATTATTATTTCAGTTACCCCCCCCCCACCATCATGATTAGTGACCAACTGTCGTGATATATTTAACCATCAGCTGTCTGCTAAGTGAGTTGGGTAGAATGCGGAATAAGTAATTCGGAGGCGACTGATTATTATCCCTCCATAACCTAGATTTCAGCTTCACAGGCAATCATTACCCAATATGCCAGTAATTATTATAAGTACTATGTCGTCACGAACCAGCAGTATTTGCGGAAATGTTTGGAAACCAAAGGACACTGGGCAGCCAGCTGTTTCGTCTTCTGCAGTGCACACCCACAACCCAAACAGTGATCTCACCCACCACCACCACCACCACCAGCTTATCAGACCAAGCTCGTTGATCATCTGGTCGATTGGGTCTAAATTCAACGACCCATGAATTCTGACTTATGTCAAACTGACGATATAAGTACAACCTCTAGGGTCCACGATGTCAAGACGAAGTGGGGGCCCATCGAGGACACTGGTTGAGAGTAGGTTTTATACATCACGAATTAATGAAGTTAGAATTCACGGATCGTTGAATTTCTGCCCAAAAGGTTGAATGATCACCCAGCTTGTTTTAATGACCTTAAGATCTTGAATCTGACCCCTGGTAAAGTCATGGGTGTGCACTGGTGAGGTGTACCATATTAGGACGAAACAGCTCTCCAGTACTCTCTGGTTTCTTTCAAGGATTCCTCCAACCTACGTTGGTTTATTATGAGATATGGCGCACTGAAATTAATTGAAATCCTTACAAAAGCCCACAATATAAATTATTATTATTATTATTATTATTATAACTGACATAATAGGTAACGACTCTATGTGAGGCGAAAATCTGGCCTACAGCAGGCTTGGAACTAGACGCCTTTGAATTACTTGTTCTACGCTTTGCCGAATTAATGACGATAAAAAAAAGCTAGAGGCTTGAAGTTTCGGTAGCAGTGGTGTTTATTTTTACAGGATGGGGTCACTAGCCTCATGCCCAACCTTTCCTTTTCACTAACGTTTATTTGCTGGCTTAGCGAAATAAAGGAGTGCCTTGTCGTCCGGGGATCCAACCCCGGGCCATGTTCATGGCTGGCGAGTGTCCTAACCGCTGTGCTACCGACGCACTAAACTGAAATAGTAATCTTAAATCGTTGCGTCTCGAAGCGGAGTTTTTAAAATTGGCGACACTAACAGTTTGTGAGCCACCGATTTGAACTGCCACCCCTTACATGAATACCAGTCTGATAAACCAAGACATACTTCAGAGAGTCTCACCACCAGTTGTTGCTATTATTCTTGCCATTGTTTCAAAGATTTCTCATCAACCAGTTTCAACCTGGAAGGATACAGTAGCCGTCTTGATCTCTTTTAGGACTCTTCAACAGTGAGCACAAACAACGTCACAAGGTGTTAAACCAGGGACCTTGAGGTTTCTAGTCCAAGCCTGATGACTATTTAACCAATCGGGTTAGAACTTAATGACACGTGAATTTTAACTTTGCCGATTCGTTATAAAACACCAACCTCACCAACACCTTCGATGAGCATCCATTTTGTCCTGACATTGTCGAACCTAGAGGTTGAGGTAAAATTGCGATTTTACGGAAGTTAGAATTCGTAGGTCATTGAACATTACCCCAGATGGTAACCTGAAGGAAGAAAGAGTTATACAGTGTTCATCAGAAAATCCCATAATAGTAACAGTAATTGTTATTATTAATATAATGGAGGTTAATCGTAGGTCAAGCGGAAATCTCCAGCATGGCAGGATACAAATTAAACGCATTTAAATTTGTTACAGGATTCCATCATGAAGTGACATTGGTTAGAGAACCATTGGAAATCTAGCTGGGAGTACTCGACAGCTATTTCACCAACCTAGTTTTGCACCCTTCATCAGTACAGTGGGGTTTGAACTCAGGACCTTCTGGTTACAAGGCTGGCGAGCTAGCTTGTAGACCATTAAGCTACTGAGATCCGATCCAATGGCCGACCCATGAATTCTAACTTTTGCCAATTCACGACATGGGACGAACCCCAGCCAATGTCTTCGGCGAGTATTTGTCCTCATACCCAACCTGCTCCGTCCTACTGGTCACGACTTCCCACTAGAAACCCAAGTAACTACACACCTGAATAAGGCCAGTCTCTAGTGAGCATCTCATTGATATTCAAGTATTGGTTTGTAGGGATCTGAATGATTGGTTATAGAATTTCAGCGTGAACTTACATCCAAGCTCTAGTGAGAAGCCGTGACCGTGACAGTGGCTAACGGTCATGCTTTATCGTGTGGGAATTGGCAGAAGTTGGAATTCATGGGCTGGCCATTGGATCGCGTCTCAGTGGCTTAATGGTCTACGCAATAGTTCACCTTGTAACCAGAAGCCCCTGGATTCGAACCCCGCAGTAAAGGTGTATACTGATGAAGAATCTCGAACTAGATTGACGAAAAAACTGTCCAGTACTCCCAGCTAATTTTCCAATGGTTCTCTGACCGATATCTACTCATGATGAAATCCTGTAAACAATCAGTCAGAACCCTACAAACCAATACTTGAATGCCTTTGAATTAATTGTTTCTCATTGTACCTAGTCGACTTAGCAGATAATTGACGACCTAATCCATCATAACAGTTGATCATTACCCATAGTGATTTAGCTGAAATAATGACCTTGTTAGACAGTTAGATCGTGTGGCAGGGTTGATCAAGTTGGTTATTTACAGAACAAACATTAGATGAAACAATCACAAACACTACCGATTATCTTAAATTCTGTTTCGAAATATGTTGTCCTAAAGAAACATTATTCATTCGATTTGATCGCTTCTCTTCGCCATACCTCAAAAAGCTACGTAGAGATAAAGAACTGTTGTTCAAAACAAATGATAAGCCTGGTGTAAAAAAAAGTTAAACATTCTGATAAAACTGGAAATGAAAAGACTAAATGTTTTATATAATCAAAGATTTTTGTCATGTAAAACCCCTTCTAATTTATGGAAACTTTTCAAAGAAATTACTAACGGTAAGCGATGTATTTCTGTTCCATCTCTTAATGTTGACACTCTTAATAAATCTTTCATACACTCTTCTGTTGATACCCTTCCAATTGATACAAATCATATTGACAATAACTTTAGTGGTTTTAATACCCTTGATGTGCTTAAATGTCTCCGGTCTCTTAAGCCTTCTCAAAGCCTTGGTCCTGACGGCATACCTGCCATTGTCCTCAGAAATTGTGCTGATATTTTGTGTTACCCTCTTACTAACATTTTTACTGCTTCTTTTTCCGGTAACATTCTACCTTTTGGATGGAAAAACATTAAAATTATCCCTTTACCAAAACCATCTGCTGGTTCTGATATTAAATTTCGGCCTATTGCAATTACTTCCCCCTTTTAAAAATTGATGGAAAAATTACTTTTACTTCGTCTTGAACCCGCTTTGAAACCTTTTAATGATCCTAAACAATTTGCATACAAACATGGTAGAAGTACCTTGGATGCTGCGGTCGTCTTATATCACAATGTTGTCTCTTGTTTAGACAAAGGTGCCAAATATGTTCGTAGTGCTTTCTTAGACTACACATCTGCTTTTGAATCTGTACCTAGGGGCCTTTTGTTAAATAAGATTTAAATAGAGATTTCTAAGTCCTTCAAAATATTAAATAGACAAAGGACAGCAAATTTACTACGATTTGCCGAAGCAACCGCAATCAAAAGACTTAAACCAGACTTATGCATACAGAAAGAGAGTGTGATTAACCTCTCACTCCCTTGGTAACAGAATTTTGATTTTGATTAGTCATCTAATTCAGTGATCTCAACTCACTGAACAAATCTTAATCTCATAAACTGTAACCGTTTTTGTTTTTTTTGTTTCTTGAGTTGCTATGTGAACCTAAAAGCTAACACTGTTCTGTTTAATCAATTTTTCTGTTTTCTCTCTTACCCCTCCCCCTCTTTTCAACTTTAAAAGCGTATAAATTGATGATGAAAACTTAAACTAACAAACATTGTAATGCTTTCATTTAGATGCGTCAATTTTATAGTGTCTCTTTTCTACCACCACTCGAACATTAAAGTATGTTATTATCATCTATATATAACCATTGTAATTTCAGGTAGTCTGCAGCTGATGAGAACCTGTGAAATAGAATGATATCATTTTACACTGCAAATTTCGTCTTTCTTTCTTTATCGAAATAAGCTATCGTTGGCACAAACAGGATCCTGGGCAAAGAGTTGGTTGCATTCCTATTTTTCTGATAGAATGCAGTATACTGTATATAACGGAAAATCTTCTTCTACCTCGCTTACAAAATCCGGTGTTCCACAAGGTGCTGTCCTCTCTCCTTTTCTTTTTTCTTTCTTCCTACATGACCTGCCTCATTCAAACGAAACTAACTTTGTCAAATATGCAAATGATCTGACTGTATCACTGCCTGTCACTTCCGAGTCTGACAGCTCCAAACTTAATAGCTTTCTGTTGAACATCAACAACTGGTCCAAGTCAAATGGTCTTATATTAAATCCTTCCAAATGTCAGGCAGTTGACTTTACTTTCAAGCATCGACGTGACTTACATGAACTAGTTAGCTCGCATAATCCCTGTAGCATAGATGGCATGGAAATTGAAACCAAGTCAAGCATTAAATACCTTGGATTAGTTCTTTCCTCTGACCTTTCATGGTCATCACACATCTTATCTATCTCTAAGAAAATGTTTCGTCTTACCTTCTACATTAAAAAGTTAAGACAATCAGGTTTCAACCAACCTTTAGTTTTGCAATTTTTAAACTCCTGTATTTTACCTATTGTAATCTATTGCTCTCCATTAATCTTTCCTGGGCTTCTCAAAAAAGACTATATCATATTACGAAGAGTATTAAATGCTGTGAGTAGGGCTTGTGGTCTGCCACTGCATGAGCTCGCTAATACTATAGTCGAGAGGCATATAAATTCCTGTACAAAATGGGCAAAGGCTATAATGTCAGACCCTCTGCACCCCCTTTATTCACACCTGTCCCCTTGTATCTCATCAGGTAGGACGAGAAGTAAATATAGAAATTTATATGCACGTACCACTAAGTATAGAAATTCTACGATACCCTATTTAGCCCGTAATTTATGTGACGAAGACTGTGTTAGACGTGAAACATATAAGTTACTATGTAATTAGCACAGTGAATCGACCCTTTCATCGTTCATCTTTCTGTAATTTTATGGTGTCACACTTTCTATAGTTTAAATATTACTCTGCTATTTTATTTTAGTTGGTATTACTATTATTACTACAATTTTATACTTTATGCATATTTTTCTCCGTATGGCATACAGTATGTTGCTATGTAGCTGCTATAACAATCGTTTTATTACTATTATGTAATGTGTATTTTTAATTTTTTTTTTGTCGTTTTTGAGTAAATTAGATGCAATATTGTACTGAATGCTGAAAATTCCTTGCTGTATCATTAGTACTGTTTTTGGAATAAAGCAAATTATTATTATTATTACTAAAGTTACAGGCCTCTGGTCCAAATAATAACCCAAAACTGAAAGCTTTGAGGACAATTTGAAAACAAAATAACACCAATTTATCCCAATATTAATCATGAATTGACATCCTTTAGGGAACTAATCAAAACCAGGCAATATCGAATAGCTGTTTAATCCCACTTTGGCACCTATGGTTCCACTGAGCATGAAACTTGGTAATTGCAGGTTATGTGGAAAGTTTTGCTGATCATTCAAATATTAGGATGATATTCAGCGACCCATGAATTTTCAAAATTCTTCCGATTCTCGATATATAGCTCCAAAGAGGCAGTGGCCAGTCAGCATTTGTCCTCATACTTGATTTTGTGCACGCCATTGGTCATGATTTCTCACCAAAAATTCCAGATAACTACTTTGCATTAGACTAAGTTTCAAATGTTGGCTTACAGGAATTTCATTAACTTCAAGTTAGATGAAGTTAGCAAAACATCAGGTTCATCCACTGGTGGATGGTGGGTGGAATCATAGTGATCTCTGAAAGTGATGTTGCTTTGTAATGAAATCTCCATTGAGAACAATAATAATAATAATTAGGTGTTAGTTTGCAGGGGTTTGAGAAATTCGATCAGGTAATGACATCAGGTACAGAACCATTGGAAAGCCTGAGAGTACTGGGCACAGCTGTTTCGTCCTAGTTCAGGACTCCTCAATGACGCCTACATACCAGGTGTTCAAACCTAAACTAAGAGCCTTCAGGTCTAGGGTTAGAACCCAATGGGGTATGCGCTTTGAAGAGTCCTAAACTAGGACGAAACAACTGTCCATAACTTTCAAGTTTACCAACACTTCTCTACCTGATGTCAATTCCTGATCAAACCAATAATAATCTACAAATTATTGAATTGAATTTTTGATTTTCCCGCCGATTGATTGGACCGAAGTGCTCGGTCTCAGGTTGACATGTCGGCTTCTTGTGCAGATGCTTCGACGATGTCTGGGCATTTAGTTAGTATACAATTGGTGGATGGTGGCTAGCAGTGGAATCCAGGATAAAGCACATTTCGTCCTATTTGGGACTAGTCAGCTGGATGTACCTGCATTTCTCAAATAGGACGAAATGCGCTTTATCCTGGATTCCACTGCTAGCCACCATCCACCAATTGTATACTAACTAAATGCCCAGACATCGTCGAAGCATCTGCACAAGAAGCCGACATGTCAACCTGAGACCGAGCACTTCGGTCCAATCAATCGACGGGAAAATCAAAAATTCAATTCAATAATTAATATGACCCGTCGCACAAGAGGTGGCTCTCGTGGCCCAAGTGGTCTAGTGGATAACGCTTTGGCGTTTGAAACTATGGGTACTGGGTTCGAGCCTCAGTGGGAACATCATCACTCACTGAGAAATGCAGGTACATCCAGCTGACGAGTCCCAAATAGGACGAAATGCGCTTTATCCTGGATTCCACTGCTAGCCACCATCCACCAATTGTATACTAATAATCTACAATATTATGGTTATTCAGTTTATGAAGTACATCAAAGTAAAGATATGCAATTGGCATAGTGGTCGAAAATCTAATTAATTTCTGAACTCAGTGTATGAACTGATTAGTGTTCATACTTGTTAACACATTTATTTCAGTCGTATGTAAGCATGTATAAAGTAATATTTATTATTATTTGTCATTTTGTAAACAAACTATACTCAGTCTAAGTGAGTTATGCTCACTATTTATTATAA
The DNA here is from genome assembly GCA_944472135.2 of Trichobilharzia regenti. Classification (NCBI taxonomy): domain Eukaryota; kingdom Metazoa; phylum Platyhelminthes; class Trematoda; order Strigeidida; family Schistosomatidae; genus Trichobilharzia; species Trichobilharzia regenti. The sequence continues at coordinate 14,030,915 of OX235266.1, forward strand.
ATGTCCTTAAATTGTCATGCGACCAATTTGACATGAATCACACTCATAGGTGCATGCGTACATTATTCGTTATAGTGACAGCGACAGAGGGGGGGGAGCAGAGAGAGCGAAACAAAGTAGAGAACATTAACCATTTGCTAATTCTCTTGTCTTAAAAACAACAACGACAACAACTAGTCAACCAACCAGACTGTCAGTTTGTTCAATGTTGTCAATGTTGTTGTTGTTGTTGTTATGTCATCATCACCATGATCAAAGTCAGTGTCGGTTGTTCAGTTTCATTTCACATTTTGACCTTCTCTCATAAATAAAGGATTACACATGATGATGTCTAGTGTATAACAAGTAAACCAACCAACTTTTACTCAATCATGGATAACACAACGACTAACACTCAATCGATTTCTATCAGTCCTTATCAAACTTCATCTCATTCTATTCATCCATCCTGTTATGAAAAATTATCTAAACGATATCCATCAATCCACCGGTTGAAGAACACGTCTATTATCCGTCGTACAAGTAGTACTAACAGTCGAAGTAGAAGTAAAAGCTGGCAAAGTCCTAAACTTGACTTGACCAACTCACTGTCACATAATCGTCTACTTATCAATGCTCCAAGACCTTCATTACGAATCAATAAAGAGAATATACTATTTGTTAAAAATCATAATTACTATTATAATTTCAGTAAACTACAATCGAATTCACAGAATGATCCTTCATCGAATGAATCTCAAATACATCATCATTCACCATCAATACACCAGACACATCAACAAGAAGAACAACAGCAACCGCAACATCAACAAAACCATAACTTGTCAAAACAATCATTATTATTATCATCATCCTCTAATGAGGCGAATTTCGCAACCTCAACCCCATATATCAAACCATCATTATTTAAACATAATCAGCATGATAAGAAGATTTTAAAGTCAGCGTTTATTGGTGCACCAAGACTTGCGTTAACTGTTTCATTTAATGATAATAATAACAATAATAATAATAATAACAGTATTGAACATACGCCTAGTTTAAGTTATTCGTCGGTTAACACTTCTTTGCGGAATAAAAGTTTTTCGACTAAAAGTGGTTATGGAGACGATGATTTCCTTCAAGAGGTCAGTGAGGAGAAGAAGACGACAAAGAAGAAGAAATATGGCGACGATGATGGTGATAATTTAACCAATGGATCTAGTACTGTGCAAACCACAGAAAATGATCAACCTATTCAACCAAGTAAACTAGCTTACACCTTTACACAACCGTCAAAACAAAACTCAAGCTGTAATCAAACAAATAATAATCATAGTTTAATTATATTTCGATGTCGTATATGTCTTGAAGAAGAAGGTGATGACCCGGATGGATTAATGTCCCCATGTCGTTGTAAAGGTACTGTTGGTCTGGTGCATAGAAATTGCCTGGAGAAATGGTTGCTAACTTCAGGTAAACCAAGTTGTGAATTATGCGGATATGCGTATATTATGACACCATCGAAAAGACGTTCATCACAATTTTCAACATTGAATCATCATCATCATCATCCTTTCAGACGTTTCAATGCAGAATTTAGAAATCTACGCAATTGGTTAGATTGGCAACAGACCCGGAAACATTTAATCGCTGATGGTATCTCCATGCTGATACTTTTACCAGCAAGTTATATAGGCATTTATTTCTGTATTGTTGGTGCAGTTGACCAGAAGGGAAGTAATCCATATGGATTGCGAGTATTTGGTCTATGCGGACTTGCAGTTCTCATCGTCTTGTTAATGACGATATGGAGTTGTTTGGCTATTAGACATCATGTCGGTAATTATCGTAATTATCAATTGTATCAACAAGAGTTGGCGTTAGCTGAAGCCAGTCGATTATCTGCCCTGCCAAGATATCGTTTCTCGGTACAACCAAGACCAAGAGGATCGTCAGTTGTTATATACACATTGAATAGAGATCAACAACAACAACAACAACAATCCTCGCCTATGTCAATACATGAAGGACAAATGTCAAATGAATCGAGTATTGGACATTTGGATCTAAGTCAATCTTATACTAATAACACGGCTGTTTCTGCTGTGGCTAACAGTACTAGCAGTAATGAACACTCTGGAAATCAAACATTTCTTGTCTCAGTTGCATTGACCACTGTACCGGAGGTAGCTGAAGACTGTACAAGTTCACAGAGTAAGACAGTATTTACGAGTATTGTTTAATGCTGTTGGTGGTAATCAAGGTAACTGCTTTCCTTCTTTCAAAGTGTGTTTGTGTGTATATGTGTGCCTGTATATTTCATATAAGCTTGGATTAAAAAAAAACACTTTTGCTTAACAAACTCATGCAAACTATTTGAACATGATATTGCATTTTGCTTCTTATGAATAAATGTCTACCGTTAAGGCGAAGATTCTTTTCATTTTTTCACACTAAGTGTCAGTCAGTTAGGGAAAGACTTTTAAGTTACTTTGAATAATTAATTGAGGATAATAATAAATAATACTTATTTCGAAATTCCAAGCGTATACGTCTACTCATTAAAACAAAGTATCTTTGATTAAGCTGTTTACCACTGGGTCTGTCTGTCTGGATTCAACATAGAACTTGGCACCGAAGTGCACCAGTTCGAGTTGCCACCTTCCAAATAGCACACAGAGGTAGACAAGAAGATGAGTGAAGAGAATTAATAGAGTTTGACAAGTATAAGAGCGAAACAAAATGGGTAATGGTAGAAAGGAATATGAAAGATTACAGAGACTGAATACATCTGCGCTGACCATTGACAACAATTTTGAGCCATGTCACCTATTGTCTCCAGCCATTGATTCCTAGAGTCCCGAGGCCCCCAACCCGAGAGTCTGCATCTCCCTACCTGACCGACTCAGTTTAACTGTCAAGGATTTCATGGATTGATGAGGCCATGTTTTTGTTTGGCCACCACTGGCTCTTTTCCAACCTGAACCTATGTCAGCTAGCAATGCCCGTCGGGGGAGGCGGTGGTTAGGCATGCGCAGCACGTGACCTAGCCACCTTAGTCTATGTAACTTTATAGCCTCGTCGATTGATTTTCCCTCTTTGCCCAACACTCTACGCCTAACATCAACATTACTTATCTTGTGAAACCACCTAACGTGAGACAGAGATCGCAGACCACTGGGACCGTTGCTTATCTTTATTATTGTAATTTGCCTTCTTTAAAAAGACGGTTACAGTGAAGAAAATTCCCCTTTCTCCACGAAGTCATCAACTAGACTGTGCATATTTGTTTTTTATTCCTTCACGTTCCCAGTGAAACATAGGGCGCCTTCAAGCTAGAGGCTTGAAGTTTTTTCGGTAGCAGTGGTGTTTATTAAATTTTACGGGATGGGGTTCCTAGTCAGTCTCATGTCCAATCTTCCCTTTTTACTAATCGTATTACTGGCTTAGCGAGGTAAAGGAGTGCCTCGTCAGCGGGGGATCGAACTCCGTATCACATGCGTGGTTGTTCAACATCCTACCGCTGTGCCACCGACGCACAGACTGTACATTCATGTATTTATAGGAAATGGGTGAGAAAGTTCCAAAACTATTTCCAGTCAAGGGTTAAATTAATAAAATTACAGAATTTAATAAACAGCAAGAACGAATAAAAAACGTAGTAAAATCATAATTACTCAGAAACTCGACTTTTTTGTGCACTTGGGGATTGAAAGTGTTGTAACCACAAAATAGGCAGGAGGTTCGAATAAAAAAAAACTTGGTAGGATCACTATTGATATAAGTATAAAGCTTCGGCACTGTGGTAGTATATAACTCCATTATAGATAAGATTTTATTTTGATAAATCACACAATGTTGTAATTCGGTAGATATTAACTGATGACCACGTTTCGAGTACAAATTATTGCCACTCATAATCGTTTCAAGGCACTACTCACACAAATTTCTAGCTTAATTTATATACATGTGTGGAATTGACTGGATATTTAAATAAAAATCAATACGAGATAATGTACATTCAGAAATAATAATAATATGAGTGTTATTGATCAAATACAATCAGATGGGAAATAAGACGAGTGTTTTCATAGTCATAATAAATAACTTGTTAGAATGTTGTGATGTGCTTGAATTGAATTAGAATTTTTAAGATTATTTATTATCCTCATCTGATTTAACTGACTGACTGGTGGTGATAATGTCTTCCATATCTCTGGTGTTTGCATTGAGTCATTTCTGTTGCATGTGTTGGGTATTGACACAATGAACCATGATTCAGTAATCAATATCTCTCTCCACCTACTTAGATTACTTCTTAGAATCTTAACCCTCTCCCACCCATCCTATTGTGTGATTGTGTGTCAATGCATGCAGTGCAAACTGCTGAGCCTTTTTCTAAATTACTTATCTTCTCGGGTGGGGTCAACCATTCTTACCTTAGCTAATTTTTTCCGTTCCGACAATCTGACTACCCCGATCTACTAGTTTGACTGACCTATGTAGTTGACTTAACTCACAGTCATTGCAGGGTATTTTGTGAATTATATTATTTTGTTTAATTGTGTGAGTAGTGACTTGATTTGATTATGAGCAGCAATAGTTTGTGCTCGAAACGTGGTCATCAGTTAATCTCTACCGTATTACAACATTGTGTGATTTATTAGTAGGATCACGATTATTAAGAAAATTGACACCATCGAGCATAGTTGGGCTAAAGGAGAACGGAAGAGTGTGTATATCTGAGTAACGGAACATCTGGTGAATTCGTGAAAAGTCTTTCAAAGTTATATACATGATCAGGTCAAACCTCTCCTCCAAGGGAGTGACATATAGGTATCTGAGTATAGCCCGAGGCACTAAAGATTCCAAAGTTCAAGCCTACGCTTTGTATTCAAAAGAAATATGTCCAACGGTTGTCTTTATCATGGCCATCATAAAAAGTAAGTTACATCAATAATCAATATTTTCTATAGTTGATTTGTAAGGTTTAGTTTTGTTTATACGTGTTGATCACGCATTGACGAAGTACTGGACAGCTGTTTCACCCTAGTTTGAGAATCATCGGCAGTACACACCCACACTACGGGTTTCAAACCCAGGACCTTCCATTTACAGGGAAAGCTAGTTGACGACCATTCAGCCACTGGGACCCGATTCTATCGCTCATGATACTGATCTGTGATCAACTCGTAAAGACAGAACTAATCGTTACAAATCAACTCTTGAAAATTTATCTGATACCCGCTAGTGACCAACAGCTACCGGATAAGGTTTCCTGGAGTTATAGAAGTTATTAAGAAGACAGCTGCAGCAAAGAAAATTTTCTTTTCGACGAAGTCACCGTCAACTAGGCTGTACATTCGTGTATTTATATCAAATGGATGGGAAAGTTCCAGAATAATTTCCGATTAAGGGTCAAATTAATAAAAATTACAATTAGAATGCCATAATAAACAGGGGGATGGATAAAACAAACAAAGTAGCATCATAATAACTAAGAAGATTGACATTGTGCAGTTAGGGGTTAGAAATGTAGAAATAACAAAATAGACAGGATGTTTGGATAAAAAATCTAGTGGGATCATAACTAATGTGACGAATAATTGTTCATGCAGTCAGGGATTCAATATGTAGAAATAGTAACAGTAGTAATATTATGATGCTACTTTGTTTGTTTTATCCATCCCCCTGTTTATTATGGCATTCTAATTCCTAATTGTAATTCGTATTAATTTGACCCTTAACCGGAAATTATTCTGGAACTTTCCCATCCATTTGATATAAATACACGAATGTACAGCCTAGTTGATGGTGACTTCGTCGAAAAGAAAATTTTCTTTGCTGCAGCTGTCTTCTTAATATTTCCTGGAGTTCTTGTGAGAAGTCGTGACCAGTGAGAATGGATGTCTCACCAATGACATTGATTGGTACGAGTCACGCTAAATTACGAACTGGTAAGAGTTAGAATTCATGCGGTGGCCATTGAATCGGATCCTAGCGACTGAATTGTTGTTAACGAACTTATCTTGTAACCAGAAAGTCTTAGGTTAAAACCCTGTCGTGTGGATGTGCACCGATGATGATTCCCAATCTAGGACGAAACAGCTGCCCAGTACTTCTCGATTTTCAATTTTCCTTTTAACTGATATCATTCCGTGATCAACTCGCAAAAATAATCAATATACAAAAAGAAGCATAGTTACTTCAGTTTGCAGAAGCCACTGCCATCAAAAGACTTTGACCTAACACTTATGCATACAGAGTGTGACTAATCTCTCACTACCCTACCTAGTAACCGTAATTGTTTTGTTCATGTGCTTTTGTGTTTGTTTGTTTTTTCTGTTACGTAACATTTCACTCAATCTTGATTTTCACTAACTGAGTTGAACTCAGTTGAACTCTAATAAATTAACTTTCTTTAGTTTGGTTTGTAAGAATTAGTTATATTTTACGGGTTGATCACGGATTGATATCAGTTAGAAAAACCATTGAAAACCAGGGAGTACCGGACAGCTGCTGTTTCATCCTAGTTTGGGAATCATCGGCAGTACGCACCCACTGGGATTCGAGCCCGAGACCTCCCGGTTACAAGGCAAGCTGGCTCGTATACCATTCAGCCACTGGGACCCGATTCAATGGCTCGTGAATTCTAACTTCTACTAATTCGTGATTTAGCGCGACCCCAACCATTGTCGTTGGTGGGACATCCATCCACACACGTGACATCTAATTGGACCTCACTGGTCACAACTTCTCACTACAACTCAGGAAACTCCAACCTGTAGCAAGTCACTAGAATGGATACTGAACAAAGAGTACTCTTTTCGATAACCCTTGCATCATCAGGCTCTACATTTATACTTACATCATAGTGAATGAATGAGTTAGTGTTATAAACGACATTAATCTTGTTTAAATAACATCAAATCAATAATATTGACAGATTACAGCTGAAAAGCATCAAGAAACATATGACAAAGAAAGAGGAAAAGGAGCACTCACTATCTGTAATAAAAAGAAGCCTCTTTATATACGACTACAATTCATGGGTGATATACCAACCGAGATAGTTGCAAAGAAATTAAGAAGATCAGTTCAAAGAACTTTTACTGCTGGCGAACTACACGTCTTATTCTCTACACAACCGATGGTGATTCCTCGACTGAAAGATGAAGTACCTAGACTAGCCACTTCTAATTGTACTTACCAATTCAACTGCGCTTGTGGAGCCATTTATATTGACCGTTGCTTTAGGAACTTGATTTTTCGTGCTCGAGAACATCTCCCAGCATGGCTAAGTAAAGGTGTATTGAAGACCATTAACAGCTCGACATTGGAACATCTCGTGCAAACAGGACACAAAGCCAGCCTAGCGTAGATGAATCCTTCTCTATATTATACAGGATGCCAAATAAATTACCAAAAACATCGAAGCACCACAGGCTCCAAACAGCAGAGGCTATTGCAATTCACCTCAAACAACCAGCACTCTATATCAAAAAAAAGAAGCAAGTTCAGCCCCTACTATTGCCCTGGCCTTCAGTAGAAGCTATAAACTCATGAATTTGTACTATTATCTTTCCTAATGTTTCTGACATTCAGCTTATTCTATGTTGATGCGTTTCAGCTGTTATCTATCAATATTAGTGATTTGATGTTATTTAAACAACATTAATGTCGTTTATAACACTAGCTCATTCATTCACTATGATGTATGTATAAATGTAGAGCCAGATGATGCAAGGGTTATCGAAAAGAGTACTCTTTGTTCAGTATCCATTCTTTTGAAAATTTGAATGGGCATTTTTAATCAGTTAAATTATTTTATCTATTTTACAATTTTACTTCACTATTCACCCCCACCCACCCTCCTGAATTCTCCAACATAACACGTAAAAATTAACCCTGTTGTTCTATCTTGTATGTTGTCTCTAGTCCATCGTGTGCGTCGGTGGCACAGTGGTTAGGACTCTCGCCGACCATGCACATGGTCCGGGGTCTGAGCCCACGACGACGCACACCTGATATCTATGGTTGGCCTGCGAATTTTGGGCTACCGATATCCACGCTGAAAATTGCATACTTGTACTGTAATCAAAAATAAATAAATAAAAATAAAATCGTTGTTTCCTAGAGAAATCAGAACTCCACTCCCCTCTTGTCTGATTATTATTTTAAAAAAAATACTTTCTCTCTTTTAACCCTAAATAATTGTCTGCTTACGTCATCTTTGAAATTATGTTGCGCCTACTTTCTATGTATAACTTGAAATCATTGTGGAAAAAGTATGTCCAGACACCAGTTTGTAACATATAATTGATTTTTAATTAGACACTAATCAATAACTAGTGTAATGTGTATAGTTTTATCTTCGGTGCTGACTGAATTCTATCAGTCAGGTTTACAACGTGACCACCATGCCACTAGGCGGCTCGTCATCACGCTGCACTTAGAAATGTTGTGATTAGATGGTTGGAGGCAATCAGCAGGAAGCCTTGCCGCGACCTAGGTTTCGTGTCAGTTGTCACTCGTCAGCAAGGGGTATCTGTGATCTTGATGTACAGTGTAGATTGATAACAAAGTTCATAGGCCGTCTTGAATAAAGAAAGAACGAAGCATATTTGCAGGATGATACAAGCTTGTTTTATTTCAACTAATTCTTTTCAACTGCCTGCATTCCAAAGAAAATCAAATCATAAGTTACAAAATGGTGTCTGAACATACCTGTTCACAGTGACTTCGAGTTAAAAAGGTGAAAAGTATAAGCAATATAATTTCAAAAAATGGTGTATTTAGACTCAGTATTAGGAGAGTAACTACCTATAATATAACTGGACAATATAACTGGACGCTCTCGTGGCCCAAGTGGTCTAGTGGATAACGCTTTGGCGTTTGAAACTATGGGTACTGGGTTCGAGCCTCGGTGGGAACATCATCACTCACTGAGAAATGCAGGTACATCCAGCTGACGAGTCCCAAATAGGACGAAATGCGCTTTATCCTGGATTCCACTGTTAGCCACCATCCACCAATTGTATACTAATCAAATCCCCAGACATCGTCGAAGCATCTGCACAAGAAGCCGACATGTCAACCTGAGACCGAGCACTTCGGTCCAATCAATCGACGGGAAAATCAAAAATTCAATTCAATAAAGAGGAGCAGAGTTCAGATTTGGCTTGGGAACAAGGATCGACTAGAGACATTATGAAGGAGAGTTGAGTAGGGTGGGGGTGGATAATAAAGTAAACTTGTATAATAGACAAACTAGTTGAGTTCAACTCAGTAAATTAAAAATTAAAATCAAGGTGGAATGTTACGCACCAGAACAAAACATTATACTGTTACTAGGGGTAGTGAAAGATTAGTCACACTATGTTTCTGTATACAGAAGCTGGGACTAAGCCTTTTAATGATAACAATAGTTAATGAGGGAAAAAAATAGTAGTCATCGTTTTCTGCGTATATTGATTATTTTGAAAGCTTGACTAATTTCCACTGATTGTCCCGTATCAATTAGGTGTCTGACAGTTGCACTTGAGAAAACCTTTGCACTCAAGAAGTTTAGTAAACGCTTTCTTCTCAGTCCTTGCTATGTACTTTCTACTACAAGTGCAAGAGAAGCGTGTTGTAAAGTGAAGTGAATCTGGCAGCGTCGGTGGCACAGTGGTTAGGACTCTCGCCGACCATGCACATGGTCCGAGGTTCGAGTCCACGCCGACGCACACCTGATATCTATGGTCGGCCTGCGAAACTTGAGCCACCGATATCCGCGCTGAAAATTCCATACTTGTACCAAAAATACAGTGTGGAATCAAGCTGTAATCAAAAATAAAAATAAATTTTAAAAAATGTTATTTTCAATGAACCTCCCTAATTCTTTTTTGGAGTCAAGGTGTTTTTTCACCTGCATATTTTGTTTTAAACTTTAGCAGTTACCCATTTTCACCAAGGTTTCCATAAATAACTGCGAGATCCCCTTCAATTATATCTTCTAAACATAAGACCCTACCTCTGCTAAAGAGCTTTCTTACTAGGTTTCGTCTGTAGACGTCTTATCTATGCCAATGTGTTGGTTGACGGCAGATTTGTCCGAGTTTCCTTCGGTTAACAACTAGTTAATTTTATGCTCCTACAGATACCATACACATAGGACCAGGTGAGAACTGCTTTTACCTTCCAATGTGAATTATTTCTTTTTATTATTCTAGCAATTGTGCTGAACTCGAAGTTGTGGAATTTATTAGCCACGATTTCCAGATCATTCTAGGGACTGTGTTATGTACTGTTCCAATGGAGAATGAATGTGGTATATATGACTAAAATTGAAGTATTATGGTCTGAATGCAAGGGACCAATCGTTTCATCCGTTTGTGCAGCCTTCTAAACATCTGCGAATTACGCACAGCAGAAAATTACTCCCATAATATCAGGAGAACACGTTTATGTGATGGAGTCTATGGTTATTAGATGATTAAAGGAAATCATCAGTAATCCATAGACCTTGATTTCATGCTTATTGGCATCCAGCAGTCAGCAAAGCGTATCTACAACCAGCTTGAAGGAACTCATGTCCTCCCGTCTGAGATTCGAACTTGCGTCACCCAGTGAGTACTGAAGTGACAGGTGTTACCAGTGAGCTACTGAGGCTCTCGATCGACCTCCTGTAGGACTGTATTGGATATTTTTGATTGGACATTAGTCAGTAACTAGTGTAATATGTCTAGTCCTGTCTTCAATGCAGACTGAATTCTGAATTGATTTATCTGGGGTAAATCCAGCTGAAGAGAGTCCATGAATTCAAACGAGCTCGTATTATCCTCCCTGGAGATATGTTCGTTCGTTTTCTTTAATTCACACTAGTAAAGGGAACCGGATGTATGAAATATCAATAATGATTACCCCTCTACCTTCCTTATTCAGTCTTCATTGACTTCATCTCAATCTCAAGGAAGTGGAGGCGCAGCCTACTGGACACAAAAGCAAGAAGAGGAGCAGACGTTGGCTCAGACCACTATCTCGTACAAGGGACAATCCAAATCAAATTAAAAGCTTTCAGGGAATCAGGAGCTGCAGATAGACCACAAGCCAAGTTCAACACTCAAAAGCTGAAGGACCAGGCTACAAAGGACATCTTCATTGCAAGCATAAAGGACAAAGCCGAGACACAAATCAACACTAGCGAAAAGGTCAGCGTCGAAAAGCACTGGAACAACTTGAAAACGGTGTGGAGTCAAACCTGCATAGAAGTTCTAGGCAGAAAGAAGAGACAGGACAAACAGTGGCTCACTACGGACACTTGGAAACTAATAGAAGAGAGAAGGACAGTGAAACAAAAGATTATCCAGTGCACTGACGAGCAACAAAAACAGGAGCTGAATGCAAGCTACAATACACTGAACAAAAGAGTGAAGAAAAGTGCCAGGGAAGACAAAAGAAAATATTATGAAACCATGGCAAACGAAGCAGAACAAGCTGCAGGCAAAGGAGACCTCGCCACACTCTACCAAACAACTAGGCACCTTTCGGGCAAACGTTCGACACAGATTAAGCCAATAAAGGACGACAATGGAAAGTCAATCACCAAAGAGGTGGAACAGAGAAAGCACTGGGCTGAACACTTCAAAAGACTTCTAAATCGTCCGCCACCTACAACACGCCCAACAATACCAACAACGGAAGCAGAACTACCAGTGAACACTGACCCCCCGACGAAATCAGAAGTCCTGAATGCAATCAAGATGCTAAAAGCTGGGAAAACACCAGGACCAGATGGAATCCCAGCAGAAGCTTTGAAAATAGACCCAGAGACAACAGCGGACTTGATGACGCCACTGCTGGAGAAGGTGTGGAAAGAGGGCAAAGTACCCGAGGATTGGAAGAACGGATACTTATTCAAACTTCCAAAGAAAGGAGACTTAAGTCAATGTAAAAACTGGCGTGGAATTATGCTTCTGTCCATTCCAAGCAAGATACTAAGTCGCATCATCCTGGAGAGAATCAAACAAGCCCTAGATGAAAAACTTCGTCCGGAACAGGCCGGATTCAGGAGAAACAAATCATGTATTGATCAAATCGCCACTCTACGGATCATCATTGAACAAAGCTTGGAATGGCAGTCACCTCTCTATCTCAACTTCATCGACTTTGAAAAGGCCTTCGACAGCGTCGATCGAGAGGTCATTTGGCAACTACTTCGCTACTACGGGGTCCCATCGACAATTATACATCTCATCCAACAGTTATACGACAATGCTGCATGCCAAGTAATCCACAACGGGAAACTTACGGAAGCCTTCGAAGTGAGGACGGGAGTGAGGCAAGGCTGTCTACTATCACCAATGATCTTCCTGATTGCAATAGATTGGATAATGCGACAGACAACGGGAGATGAGGAAACAGGCATAAAATGGACTGACACAAAAGACTTGGAGGATCTGGATTTCGCCGATGATATATGTCTGATTTCCCACAAACTGGAAGATATGCAAGTGAAAAGCAACAAGTTGGTGGTAGAAGCATCAAAGATAGGACTTCAGGTGAACATAGATAAAACAGAGGTGATGAAGATTCCTAGCCAACACCAACAGCAACAACAACAACAGACGACAATCAGGGAGGAACATCAAAGAAACAACCTCCTTTACCTACCCACCTGGGAAGCATCGTTTCAACTACAGGCGAACGGAACTGATGAGGATATCAAAGCCACAATCGGAAAATCAAGACAAGGTTTCATTACTCTCAAATCTGTGTGTAGGTCGACAGCACTCAGCATGAAAATAAATAAGATCCGGATTTTCAACTCCAATGTGAAGTCAGTGCTACTACTATACGGATCAGAGACTTGGCCAGGGCGTCATAAAGAGCATTTCAAACAAACTACAGACCTTCATCAACAGTTGTCTTCGCTCAATACTCAGGATCAGATGGCTGGCCATAAAAGATCAGCAACAAGGGATCTCTGTCAATGAGAGAACCAGCCAGGAACCGATTGTGAAACAAATAGGCCGGAAGAAATGGAGATGGACTGGCTATACTCTGAGGAAACCACCAAGTGACATCACTAGACAAGCCATCACTCGAGTGGAACTCGAAAGGGAGGCGGCGATTTGGTCGTCGGTGCAAGGGTGACGTGGATGATGTCATGCGAGGAGGAGATGAAAGCATGTGGACAGACCTGGAGCGGGGTGAAAAAGTTGTCAGAAAACAGAAGGCAATGGAGGTGCACAGCTGAAGCCCTATGTTCCTCTAGGAACTAAAGGATACAATAATAACAATAATTCAGTCTTCATGTTTATTTCTGTTATTTTTACGTGTTTTTTTTCTAAATCCCTATCTGCATTACAAAATTTTTATCTGATCAACCTGTCTATTACATTTTGTCATTTTATTAATTTGACCCTTGACTGGAAATAGTTCTAAAAAACTTTCTCACTCACTTCCTATAAATACACGAATGTACAGTCTAGTTGATGACTTCATCGAGGAAAGAAAATAGTCTTGGCTGTAACCTTCATTAAAAGTATGCGATATTCAGGTCTGCAATTAGCTTTGTCATCTGAGCTGGTCGGTTTAATTGTCAAGCTTTCGTCGTCCCCCATTTAGACAAAATCCCCTTTCAACGAGATTTTTAGCATAAAATGGACTCATTTGGATTCTTCATGAATGATAGAATTGTGTCTTCTGACAGCCATCTTCATGACAGGTAGTCGATTTACATCTTTAGTGATCATTATTTATTGATTTGGATTTCGAACTTTCTTGTTATGGGATGACTTACTTTTTATAAGTTAGTAGATTTGGTCTATATTGATATGTTTTTGTTAATCGCTGGCTGATTCACTTGAGTACCAGGCTTCAAGGAATTCCCTGACTTCATTTTTGGTATTTCCTCCGTTTAAAATTTCCACATTATCCTAATCAAATTGATGTCCATAATTATCTGTATGCATTGATATGAAAGAATATATATATCATGTCTTTTCACAGCTGATTCGTGTTCTTGGATTCAGGTAAAAGGTCAAGTCTAGTAGGGCAAATGTGGTTGGTACCCTTGAGTTGATGCGTCCCAGGTTTGAGTCTTGTGTCACCTAATTCAGTCTGAACAAGTGCATAGCATTATCAAGCTTCACATAGTAATTATGACTCATGGACTGGAAGGATAGTAACTGCGTTCTAGGCAATCTACTGTAGTGACAATATATTTTATCAGTAACCTTTAACATTTGTCCTGTTTCGTTCGATTCAAAATGCCGCTGGCTTAGCTGAGTTAAAATGCGTTAACTTCAAGATATCAGTTAGAGAACCATTTGAAAAGTAGCTGGGAGTACTGAACAACTGTTTCGTCCTAGTTTGGAAGTCCTCAACAGTACGCACCCACGCTGTAGGGTTTGAGACCACGAGCTTCTGGTTACAAGGTGAGCTAGCTCGTAGTCCATTAAGCCACTGGGACCCGATCCAATGGCTCATGACAAAACAGCTGTTCAGAACTTTCGGCTGGTTTTCCAATCGTTCTCTAACTGATGTCAGCTGCTCATGATGAAATCCTACAACCAATAAAAAATAAAATTCCCTACAAAACCGATACTTGAAAACTTCAAGAAAACTAATCACGTGGATTTTATTAGTGCTCATTGATGACTTCACGAAAAGATAGACCTTTGGTCATGACTTTACGAGACAAGAAGATGACCGTCACTTATGCATATCAGATTACAATGTACTCTTAACCAAGTATTCAGAAATATAAGAATAAAACTTGTGTAGAGTGTAATTTCATTATAGGTAAATTTTGTTCTGATAAGGGCTCACAGTGTTATACAGTAATGTTTACTGATAACGTTTCGAGCACACTTTATTACGGCTCATAATCATATCACGACTTCCTAACTTCATTTATATAGTTCCATTGTTTTTCACTTGATTTGATTGGTACATTCCATATTTTGGGTATAAGTGATGAATCATTACTATTGCATGTGTTGGGTGTAGACTCGATGAACAACGATTCAGTAACCCATCTCTCTCGCTCTCCACCCATCTAGATTACTTTTTAGAATTTTAACCCTCTCCCACCATGCTATTATGTGGGTGTGTGTTAATGCATGTAGTACAATTGCTGAGCTTCTTTCTAAATTACTTATCTTGACCCAATTAGACAAAATAATATAATTTACAAAATACCCTGCAATGACTGTGAGTTATTTCGACTACATAGGTCAGACTGGTAGGTCAGGGGTAGTCAGACTGTCAGAACATAAGAATTTAGCTAAGGTAAACATGGTTGACCCCGAAAAGATAAGTAATTTAGAAAGAAGCTCAGCAATCGTACTACATGCATTAACACACAACCACATAATAGGGTGGGAGAGGGTTAAAATTCTAAAAAGCAATCTAGATAGGTGGAGAGCGAGAGAGATGGATTACTGAATCCTTGTTCATTGCGTCTACACCCAACACATGCAATAGTAATGATTCATCACTTATACCCAAAATATGGAATGTACTACTACCAATCAAATCAAGTGAAAAATAATGGACCTATATAAATGATGTTAGGAAGTCGTGTGATTACCATGATATGATTATGAGCCGTAATAAAGTGTCCTCGAAACGTGATCAGTAAACATTACTGTATAACCACACTGTGAGCCTTTATCAAAACAAGATTTACCCATAATGGAAGTATTCAGCAACGTAATCTCTTGTATTTTAATTAACAGCTGAAATCAAACTTCACTGAAAGGATGAATTTGTATGCCTTAGGTTCTTAAGGAGACGTTAGTGAATACTTTTAAACATTCCAAGACGTTAGGATATGAATAACCCAGTTTATTCTTATTTCTAGTAGGTTAATGCTGTAAGTTCCCATTAACAGATGTTATTCAAAGTAATATTATGTCTAACAGTACTTTCGACTGAACACTAACTAGTGCCATGTGTCTAATCCTTTCTTTACTGCAGACTGGATTCTCTCATTCCAGTTTGCAATGTGGCCACCATGCCACTAGGTGGCTCGTCATCATCGTGCACTTAGGAATGTTGTGATTAGATGGTTGGAGGAAGCCTTGCCGCGACCTAGGTTCCGTGCTTGTTGTAACTCGTCAGTCAGCAAGACGTATGTGCAACCTTAAAGGATATCATGTCCCTTCTGATATTAGTTAATATCCAATCAAAAGTATCCAAACAGTCCTACAGGAGGTCAGTCGCGAGCCTAGATAGTTCAGTGGTAACACCCTTGACTTCAGTACTCATTGGGTGACGTGGGTTCGAATCTCAGAAAGGTGGGACATGAGTTCCTTCTATGTTGCAGATATGAGTGCCAACTAGCACGAACGAAACCTAGGTCGCGGAAAAGCTTCCTGCCGATCGCCTCCAACCAGATTGTACCAACCAGCTCAGACAACACAACTAATTGCAAATTATCGGCAACTATATGCATCAAGTCATATCCATACCATGTGCTCAAAATGTCATCCAGCTCATTATTATTACTTTACCACTATGTGCTCTATAAGAAATAAACTTGATATGTTTATTCCCCTTTATGTGAATTTGAATAAAGCAAGAACAACAGTGGTGGTTTGTGCAGAATAATATGGTACCATCATTGTTGATTTCGTTGACTTCTCATCAACTGCTTGCAGCCTAAATAAATTATAAGGTGTTTGTACGGAAAAGTTTTAACATACTTGCAAATTTGTTTCATGATGTCAGTTGACAGAAGGTTCCGCAATTGGTGAACAATGCTCACTAATCTACTCCTATATACACTTTTTACACAGGCAGTTCAATTTTAATCAACCATCCAGCTCAGAGAACACAACCACATCAAAACCATTCACCTGAGCTACAAATCTTCTCTATCATATCTATAATAGATGTATGCATGCAATGGTAAAGGAGTTACGTAATAAATACGAGATGATGGGTAACAATGTACTGAGTTCAACTTAAATCATAGAAACAAGGGACAAGCAAAATTACACTATATCAAGGGAGGTGAGGTTAAAGACAAAGATTGCGTAATCAAATGAAACCGAGAGAATAAAGACGTCCAGTTACCAGGGTGGGGCAAGGAAAGACTGCTAACTGCTTCTTTCTGAATACATAAATCTGGTTTCAAGCGTTTGATAGAAATCGCTTCAGCAAACTTGAGAAGAATCGAGCTCCTTTTTCTGTTGATAATTTTAAAGGATTTCGCGATTTCCACCTAGCTCATAGCCCGTATCAAGAAAATGTCTGGTAACAGCGCTACTATAAGAGTTTGTTTCCTTGAGACGTAGGCTTTTCGGCACATGTTCAGAGAATCGGAGGTGTTGGTGTCCTTCTTTCTGTTCTCCTAATGTAACTGCTCCCGCAGATACACTTAATTTTGTATACACAGTAGGAGTTAACATGAGAAGAGTGGGTATCTGTCGACTTTTGACTGCACCAAAGAGCATGTTGTTCGATGGACGGGAATCAACTCAGCTAACTGTAGGATAGGCTCTGACTAGTGACGTACTCAGTCTTCCGTCGACCATTGCTGCAATGTTTGCCACTTAGCCAGCTCGTTAATATTTTGGTGGACAGGCACATGGATTCATGTGAAAAATGGGCAAAAACCATTTTATCTGACTCACAACACCCTCTACATTCACAACTCTCCCCATGTATCTCTTCAGGGTAAACCAGAAGCCTATATAAGAAACTATATGCCCGCACTAGTAAGTACAAAAACTCATCCATACCCTACCTAGCTCGTGTTCTGTGCGATAAGGAAAGCATTAGGCGTGAAACTTTTAACTTATTAAATAGTCAGTAGAACAAATGGATCTCGTCTTTCCAACTCACATCATTTATAGTTACAACGTTTTCTCTCTACCTTTTTTTGTTATGTGTTGTTTTCTTTCTCTTTTCCTTGCAAACTCTACTTAAAACATTCTTGTTCGTTCTTTCACACTCTGTATACCTCGACCATTTTGCTATCGCTTACACCAGTAAATATGCTAGTGGCATCTACTTTTCTAACACCTTCAAACACTCTGTTCACTTTTGGCTTTGCTACCCACATGCTAATATGTTGTTGTCAAAACTGACTGAGATAACTTTAATCTATGTAGAACTTTATTTATTGTTAATGTAATAACTGGGTGCACTATTGTAGTAAAAATGCTGAGAATTCCATTCTGTATCACAAGTACTGATTTGGAATAAAGCTTATCTTATCTTAAATGTTTTCACCCTTAAAATCTAGTTGAATGAAGGCAGGCCCTTTTTTCAACTGTGATTTCTTTGGTGTTTTAGCGTTCACATCTTCCATATTTTTTTCTAATGAATCTTTGAGGATAACCGTTGTTTTTCAACACCTTTTCGAGAATCGTAAGTGCCTCCTTCCTCTAGTTTCTCTGCAGAGTATATTCTCCTCGTCATATAGTACAAAGTCTTGACTAGTGCTCGTTTATTTCTAGCTATTTGGGTAAAAACTATTAAAATGTAAGTACTGCAAGTATGTTAAAACTTTTCTAAGCATAAACCTCATAATTTATTTAGGCTGTAAGCAGTTGATGAGAAGCCAATGCAATAGATAATGTGATGGTACCATTGCCTTATTTTGCACAAACCACCACTGTTGTTCTTGCATATTATTCAAATTCACATCAAAGGGAATAAATGCATGAACATGATCTTAGGTACTTTGCTCTAATTTACATGAATTTTTCTACTTAAATCGATCTTTGTTCAATATTAAAGTGCATTTTAAGTCACTTAACTAATTAAAACTTATACATTAACAGTGAATAGATGTTCTATTTGAACACTGCATAGCTAACTAATGCACTGTATTATAATATATATTTATATGTATACATATATACGTATAAGTGCACATTTAGTTCTCCACCTATCTCTCAATCGTAACATCAACAATAGTCTCATGAATGTGTTAATATTTGCGACACGTATCCTAACAGCAACTGGATTTTTTCTCATTCCTACCGTTCCAAGCGGAACATGGAGAGAGATTCAGGTTTCAGCTTTCGAGTGTCAGTATCGCGCTGGTGTTGTTTTTTTTTACGGCATGAAGTTACCAATCTCATACCGAACTATACCTTGTTCACTCAGGTTACTACTTCACACTTAATAAACTAGGCAAAGTTTAGGAATAATTCTACAGGAAATGGATATAAGTATAAAACTTGGGCAGTGTGGTGGTAGAGTATAACTCCATTATACATAAGATTTTATTTTGATAAAATCACGCAATATTGTTATACAGTAATATTAACTGATGCGATCACGTTTCGAGGGTACGTCGGTGGCACAGTGGTTAGCACGCTTGCCAGCCATGCATATGGTCCTGGGTTCGATTCCCGGCCGACGAAGCACTCCTATACCTCTCTATGCCAGAAATAATGCTGGTAAAGAGGAAAGGTTGGGCATGAGGTGGCTAGCAATCCCATCCTGTAAAATTAAACACTGCTACAGAAACTTCAAGCCACTAGCTTGAAGCCCTATGTTCCACTGGGAACGTGAAGGAAAAATTATTATTATTTTACGTTTCGAGCACAAATTATTGCTGCTCATAATCATATCAGGGCACTACTCACACAACTATCTAGCTTAATTTATATACACGTGTGGAATTGACCAGATATTTGAATAAAATTCAGTATAGGATAATGTACATTCAGAAACAATAATATGAGTGTTATTGATCAAATGCAATCAGATGGGAAATAAGACGAGATTTTTTGTAGTCATAATAAATAACTTGTTAGAATGTTATGATGTGCTTGAATTGATTTGACTAGTGGTAATAATATCTTCCATATTTCTGGTATTCTCGTTGAGTCATTTCTGTCGCATGTGTCGGGTGTAGACTCAATGAACCAGGCAGGATTCAGTAATCAATCTCTCACTCTCCACCTACCCATATTACTTCTTAGAATTTTAACCCTCTCCCAACCATCCTATTGTGTGATTGTCTGTTAATGTATGCGGTATGATTGCTGAATTTTGTTTATAAATTACTCATCTGTCTTTGTGGGGTCAATCATTCTAACCTTGGCTAAATTCTCATGTTCCGACAATCTGCCTACCCTCGACCTACTAGTTTGACCTCTGTAGTTGACCCCACTCACAGTCATTGCAAGGTATTTTGTAAATTATATTATTTTGTTTAATTGGGTCCACCGGATCTTTTAGCCTACAGAGCTTGTCCCTGCCTGAGTGAGTTTGTAGGTTTGAATGACACCCTAATTCCTATTTTATTCAGAATCCTACGTAGTGTCTCAGATGTCCCCTCTTTATATGGTATAACTGTGGATGACTTATATTCTCTCTTATTTATGTTACTATTAATAGTTTTACAATTATTTTTATTTGGGCCTTTTTCAATCTTCCTAATGAATTTTAAAGGATAGTAATTTAACACCAAAGTCTCTTCTATCGGTTTCATTTCATCGTTTACGCTACTTTTTGTGCTACTTAATGCCACTGCTCGATTTGTTAAACACTTAACTAAGCCTGCCTTAACAGTCAACGGATGAGATGAATTAAAGTCTAAGTATCTATTAGAATGAGTTGGTTTTCTGTACACACTAGTGTGCAGTTTACCTTCTTCCATTTGTTTTATTTTACAATCTAACATGCTGGCTAATTCTCCTTGTTTATTTTCCGATTCAATTGTGAATTTTACTCCCTCCACTAGTGAGTTTATATTTGTCAAGAAGCTAGAGATATGTTCTGTTTTTAACACTGAAAGTGTCAATTCCACACATGTATATAAATGAAGGAAAAAGTTGTGTGAGTGACTTGATTTGATTATGAGCAGTAATAAATTGTGCATGAAGTGTAGTCATCAGTTAATATTACTGTATAACAACACTGTGTGACTTTATCAAAATAAAATCTTATCCATAATGGAGTTACTGGAAATGGGGCCTGGAACGTCTGTGTTGCTGGAGAATATCCAACCATTTAGCCGCCAGTGTATCGATAACAACTGTAGACAGGCTTAATCACACTTCACTTTTAACCAAATGATAAAAAATATTGGACTGATGATATTAGATGGTTAGAGGCAGTCATCAGGAAGCCTTGCCAGGACCTAGGTTAGGTGCTAGTTGGCATTCACCAGTCAGCAAGGCGTATCTGCAATCTTGTTTCCCGCCTAGGATTCGAACCGGCGTCACCCAGTGAATACTGCATTCAGTCAGGTTACCACTAAGCTATTCGGACTCGCGATTGACCTCCTGTAGGACTTACTGTAGTGGGCATTCACTCTGCACCGAAGAAAGGACTAGACACGTCACACTAGTTACTAGTGTCCAATAAAAATAGATTGTTAATAGATTATAGTGCAAAATATATGTGTGTATGTGGTAATATGTACAATTGTAACACTAAACTGAACATCACTATTACAAAGTAAATTTAATTGAATTTTAGATTTTCCCGTCGATTGATTGGAACCAAGTGCTAGGTCTCAGGTTGACATGGCTGTTGGCTTCTTGTGCATCTTGTGCTTCTATGATGTCTGGGAATGTAATTAGAAGTTAATCGGTGGATGGTGACTAGCAGTTGAATCTAGGATGCAAATTTCGTCCTATTTGGGACTCGTCAGCTGGATGTGCCTGCATTTCCCAGTGAGTGATGATATTCCCACCGATGCTCGAACCCAGTGCCCATAGTTTCAAACACCAAAGCGTTATCCACTAGACTACTTGGGCCTCGAGAGCCGCTGGCTCTTGTTCGAGGGATCATGTTAATTTAATTTTAGATTTTCCCGTCGATTAATTAGTCTGAAGTGCTCGGTCTCAGGTTGACATGTCTGTTGGCTTTTTGTGCAGATGCCTCGGCGATATCTGGGAACATCATCACTCACTAGGAAATGCAGGCACATCCAGTGACGAGTCCCAAATAGGACGAAATGCGCGTTATCCAGGATTCCATTGCTAGTCACCATTCACCAATTAAATTACAAAGTAAATGATTGCGAATGACAGCGACTATATAGTTATGAATTCTCAAATGTTATTTTCATATTAAATTGCATTCATATTGATTACAAATTTCAGATGGATTGATGATCATATCAAGGACGGGGGTTGAGAAAAGATTTTCGAGTAGCATACTAGGTGCGTTGTATGCGTGTCAGTGTGTAAGTTGACAATTACGTTCAAATAAGAAAACAAAAGGTTAATTAATGCAAGTGTACTGACAAGGGGTAGGTGAATTCATGTATACAGGATGAAGGGTCATATAGAAAAAGGCTGGCGCAATAAGGTATTTATGAATATGCAGACTCCACGGCAGATAAGGACAGTAATAGTGGTTGAACCCCTTTTTGTTCTACACGCAGAACATTGGTTATCTTAGGCGAATCACGGTAGTCTCTGTTGTTCGAAGTATTCGGTACCTAGATGTTTGGCAACTTGTTTGGTGCCCGATAAATGATGGAGAGGGATTCTTCAATATCGGTTTTGCAACCTGTTTGGACCAAGTGTTCTAATAATGGAAGTATTGATGCTTCTAACTACACCTTTATTTAACCCCACTGGTAGGTGTTCCCGAGTGAGAACGAAAAATCAAGTTCCTAGAGCATCGGTCAATATAAATCGCTCCACAAGCTCAGTTGAAATGGTAGATACAATTAGAAGTGACTAGTCTAGGTGCTTCATTTTTCAATTAAAGAATCGCCATCGGTCGTGTAGGAAATAGGGCTTCCAGTTTACCATCATTAAAGGGGTTTGAATGGATCTTCTTAACTTGCAAGCAGTTACGTCACTAGGTGTGTTACGCCTGAACTGCAGTCGTATATATAAAGGCTTTTTATTTAGAGAAAGAGAAAAGTCCTTCTCAGCTTTCTTGGGCATGTGTTTCTTGATGAACTTTTCTTATGTCAATTTTCTGAACTCTTACCACGTACACATATATTTTGGACCATAATGTATTAACACCCTATCCAAGAGGATTCAAGAACATTATCCAGCCAGCATGATTGCGAAAAGTCAATAGTGGTGCAATAAGGAGTGCGATAATTGAACACCTGGTTAACACTGATCATTCCATTTCAATAAACGCCTCCTGCTTCAAAGTAATCTACAGAGTCAAGAATAACCTATCAAAGGCAATAAGGTTTCGTCTTCTTTGTATCGCTGAAGCTCTGGCCATTCACATGGAAAAACCGGAGCTGTGCATACAAAAGAGGATTACTCAACCTCTTCAGCTGTCACGGCAACAACTTTTTTTATTTGATTTTGATGACTAAATCTTGTTTCTTTGCCTGTTCTGTAATTGCTTATAATTCTTGTATTCATTTAGAAGTCTTACGTAATTTCGTATTATCTGCTTTGTTCCTATATGCATCCTGAGTAGATCTCACTCATAAAACTATTCATATTATTACATTATTATTATATTATTATATCCTTTAATTCCTAGAGGAACATAGGGCTTCAGCTGCGCACCTCCATTGCCTTCTGTTTTCTGACAACTTTTCCACCCCGCTCCAAGTCTGCCCACACGCTTTCATCTCCTCTTCACATGACCTCCTCCAATTCACCCTTGCACCGACGACCAACTCGCCGCTTCCCATTCGGGTTCCACTCGAGTGATGGCTTGGTGGTTTCCTCAGAGTATAGCCAGTCCACCTCCATTTCTTCCGGCCTATTTGTTTCACAATCGGTTCCTGATTGGTTCTCTCATTGCCAGAGATCGCTATTGTTGATCTTTTCTGGCCATCTGATCTTGAGTATTGAGCGAAGACAACTGTTAATGAAGGTCTGTAGTTTGTTTGAGATGCTCTTTATGACGCACTGGCCAAGTGTCTGATCCGTATAGTAGCACTGACTCACTTCACATTGGAGTTGAAAATTATTATATTATTATTGTATCCTTTAGTTCCTAGAGGAACATAGGGCTTCAGCTGCGCACCTCCATTTACTTCGGTCTTTTGACAACTTTTTCAACCTGCTCCAGGTCTGCCCACATGCTTTCATCTCCTCTTCACATGACCTCCTCCAAGTCACCCTTGGACGACCAACTCGCCGCCTCCCTTTCGGGTTCCACTCGAGGGCTTGTCTAGTGATGTCACTTGTTGGTTTCCTCAGCGTATGGCCAATCCATCTCCATTTCTTTCTGCCTATTTGTTTCACAATCGGTTCCTGATTGGTTCGCTCCCAGAGATCCCTGTTGCTGATCTTTTCTGGCCATCTGATCTTGAGTATTGAGCGGAGACAGTTGTTAATGAAGGTTTGAAGTTTGTTTGAGATGCTCTTTATGACTCGCCAAGTCTCTGATCCGTATAGTAGCACTGACTTCACATTGGAGTTGAAAATCCGGATCTTATTTTTGATGCTGAATGCTGTTGACCTCCACACAGATTTGAGAGTAATGAAAGCTTGTCTTGCTTTTCCGATTCTGGCTTTGATGTCCTCGTCAGTTCCGCCTGTAGTTGAGACGATGCTTCCCAGGTAGGTGAAGGAGGTTGTTTCTTTCAGGTTCTTCCCATTTATGCTTATTGTGGTCTGTTGTTGCTGTTGATGTTGGCAAGGAATCTTCATCATCTCTGTTTTATCTATGTTCACGTGAAGTCCTATCTTTGATGCTTCTTCTCCCAACTTGTTACTTTTCACTTGCATATCTTCCAGTTTATGGGAAATCAGACATATATCATCGGCGAAATCCAGATCCTCCAAGTCTTTTGTGTCAGTCCATTTTATGCCTGTTCCCTCGTTGGTTGACGTTGTCTGTCGCATTATCCAATCGATTGCAATCAGGAAGATCATTGGTGATAGTAGACAGCCTTGCCTCACTCCCGTCCTCACTTCGAAGGCTTCCGTAAGTTTCCCGTTGTGGATTACTTGGCATGCAGCATTGTCGTATAACTGTTGGATGAGGTGTATAATTGTCGATGGGACCCCGTAGTAGCGAAGTAGCTGCCAAATGACCTCCCGATCGACACTGTCGAAGGCCTTTTCAAAGTCGATAAAGTTGAGATAGAGAGTTGACTGACATTCCAAGCTTGTTATTATATATATATATATGCATATTATTACATAACTTCTTTTAACAACTGTTTATGACAACTCATCACCTTTGTTACTACCCCAATTGCATTAACACCTAATTTTCTTGACTTGTATTACCAATCTTCACCTGTTTAGTTAAAATAACCATAACCAATTGTAATTTTCTTTGACGAACTTAATGTACACATACATACAAAACAACACATATATATTTGCGATTGTACAGCTAAGAAAATGAATTCGCCGAAAAGCGACTCTTCGCTAATCTAGGTCATTTGTTTTTATTAACAGTCTATCTGCAAGTCACTTTTAGAATCCTGATCCAAACCGGCCACAAAGCCAGCAGTGATGAATCCTTCTCTACCATCTATCGGGTGCCTAATAAACTACGAAAAGCAACCATGTACTGAATACTCCAAACAGCAAAGGCTAATGAAGTTCGCCTAAAACAACCTATGCTCTGTATGCAGAAGAAACAGGTTCAACCATTATTACTACCCTGGCCTGCTGTGGAGTCTGCAAATTCATAAATACCTTATTACGCCAGCCTTTTTCTATATGACCCTTCATCCTGTATACATGAATTCACCTACCCCTTGTCAGTACACTTGCATTAATTAACCTTTTGTTTTCTTATTTGAACGTAATTGTCAACTTACACACTGACACACATACAACGCACCTAGTATGCTACTCGAAAATCTTTTCTCAACCCCCGTCCTTGATATGATCATCAATCCATCTGAAGTTTATAATCAATATAAATAGATATCTAAGTATTGGTTTGTAGGGAATTTGATTGATTGCTTACAGGATTTCATTATGAGATGACATGAGCTAGAGAAATATTGGAAAACCTAGAGGTACTGGGCAATTGTTTCGTCTTAGTTTGGGACTATTCAGCAGTACGCACCCACAACGCCAGGTTCGAACCTATGACCTTCTGGTTACAAGGCCAGCTGGTAGACCATTAAGCCACTTAGGCAGAAGTTAGAATTCATGGGCCACTGGTCTGTCTGTCTGGATTTAACATAGAACTTGGCACTGAAGTGCACCAGTTCGAGTTGCCACGTTCCAAATAGCGCACAGAGGTAGACAAGAAGATGAGTGAAGAGAATCAATACAGTCTGACAAGTATAAGAGTGAAACACAATGGGTAATGGTAGAAAGGAATATGAAAGATTACAGAGACTGAATACATCTGCGCTGGCCATTGACAACGATTTTGAGCCATGTCACCTATTGTCTCCAGCCATTGATTCCTAGAGTCCCGAGGCCCCCAACCCGGGAGTCTGCATCTCCCTACCTACCTGACTCAGTTTAACTGTCAAGGATTTCATGGATTGATGAGGCCATGTTTTTGTTTGGCCACCACTGGCTCTTTTCCAACCTGCACCTATATCAGCTAGCAATGCCCGTCGGGGGAGGCGGTGGTTAGGCATGCGCAACACGTGACCTAGCCATCTCAATCTATGTAACTTTATAGCCTCGTCGATTGATTTTCCCTCTTTGCCCAACACTCTACGCCTAACGTCAACATTACTTACCTTGTGAAACCACCTAACGTGAGACAGGGATCGCAGACATCTATGATCGAAAGCAGTCAACCTTTTCATGTCTTCAACGCGTATTGGCCATGTTTCAGAGCCATAGACAAGGACGGAGCGAACTGATGAGCAGTACACACGTCCCTTGGTTGATAGCCGGATGTCACGCCTACGCCAGAGATGGTGCAGGCTAGCGAAAGCAGCTCGAGGTTTTTTGGATCCGTGCTGAAATTTCGTCGCCAATCAGTCCGTTGGTGCTGATACAACTTCCCAAATAGGTGAAGTGGTCAACATGTTCTATCACTTCACTCCCTATCACTAAGCTAGGTAGGAGTTGACGTGGTCCAGTCCTGTAGCAGCATCTTACATTTTACAGGGGCGAATCGCATGCCAAATATACGAAGATTGTTGCTCAAGGTGTTCAGAAGACTCTGCATTTTGTCAGCATCCTCCCCTAACAGGACTATGTCATCTGCATATTCTAAGTCCATAAGACTATTCCCTGGTAACAAGTCGATTCCTAAGTCGTTAAGTTCAGTTAAGGATACTTCCACTAGCATATCTATGATGAAGTTAAACAGAAATGGGGAAAGTGGACATCCCTGTCGGACACCACTGGTTGTTACCACCAACACTGGATCGGGTCCCAGTGGCCTAATGGTTTACGAGCTCCCCTTGTCACCAGAAGGTCCTGGGTTCAAACCTGGCGTTGTGGGTGCGTACTGATGAATATACCAAACTAGGACGAAACAGCTGTTCAGTACTTCCAGGTTTTTCAATGGTTCTCTAACCAATTTCAGCTCGTGATGAAACCCTGTAAGCAATATAAACAGAATTTAGTGTCAACATGACTCATGAGAATTAATTACTATACATTCGTTGTCATTCATAATCATTTACTTTATAATATTGGTGTTAAATTTAGTAATACAACTTTGCGTACTACCCCATATACACATATATTTTGGACTATGATCTATTAATAATCTATTTGCAAATCACTTTTTAAATTTTGATCCAAATTATTCCATGTTACTCTTTAAAAAAACAACTAATATTGTCAATAACAATCATTCTTTCATTATTATGGATGCATGTAATTGTAGAACGTGATGAAGAGCATGTTATCAAAAAGAATCTTCTTTGTTCAGTAATCATTCTTCTGAGATTTTCAAACAGGCATCTTTAATCAATTAAAAGTTATATACTAGTGCAGAAGCCTCCTACTAGTGATGGTCAATGACTAAATATATGGTCTTCAAACAGTTGAGGGGATGAAGACTGCAACCTTGCGAAGAAGCTTTTTTTTATTTCTGTTTATATTCACGCAAAACTATCCGCTGGATTTTAGTGCTGTCTACCGTCAGGGTGTCTGCCACTAGCATAAAACTAGTCATTTCTAAACAGTAGATGGTTGTATAAAAGGTTTTATTCAAGAGACAATCTTCCACGTAGGTGTCAGAATCTAGGTTTATTTAGAAAGGAATACAGTAGTCGACTTGACACTTCAACAGTTCTTAGAGTTAATTTCCTTTACATAATTAGAAACACCATACAGCACATCTCAACAACGGGAATACCTTTAATAGTCTAAAATCAGCGGCTAGTGCTAGATAAAACAGAAAGGAATCAAAACGAATTCGATGATACCATATGTTCATGACATCTCTGATTGTCATGGTGTCGAAATAGGAAAGCAACGACGGATGACTATGTAATGGTTACATGCGTTTGAATTATGATAATGTCCTCGAATGCCATCCAGTGTTTCACGACTGCCTTCTCCAAAATCGACCTAATCATAAGCTACGTTTAAATATCACTGATATAGAAAGATATTTCTTAACAGCTGTCGTTATTCTTTCTCACTAAATAAATTCACAGGAATGTCTGCCGGCTATCGAAATACAATGCAAAGCATTTCATCTGGACACGACGATTATCAGAACTCTTTTTTATTGAAAAATCTAAATGATAACGTTAGCTAATTAGGTTTGGAAACTATCTAGAACTGAAGACGCTTCGCTGCATTAAGACTCAAAGGTAACCATCAAATGAACTGTAGTCAAGATTTGACAGAATAGTTCTAAAAAATTTGGGCGCCGAGTGAGAAGTAGACATTTGTAAAAAATTATATTTGTAAAATCTCAGCGATATTGAAATGAGTAATTCCAACGTTTCGTTCGGCAATCTGCTCCGAACTTCTTCAGGGAAATTAATCGAAATTAACATAACAGAGGTTTATATATAAAAGGAACATCTCTTATTTTTAAGAAACTTTGTCCAATCATGAGTCATAAAACAGGCATCAACATGTACAATAAACAAAATTGTAAGAGTTGTGATCAAAATTTGACCTCAGACTTACAAATATTGATCTACATTTGTTAAACACTTTAAACACAGTGTGTGTATGTGTGTGTGCGAATAAACAGTTGTAAAACAATGTCTTAACGTCTCCATAAGTAGATATAGACAGTCAGGAACTTTGATCAAGTATTATTAGTTAGTGTACATATCCGTTCTTATTTATTAATCAGGATTTCCTATGCATCAGCTAACATCACACCGTCATGTCTGTTCAAACTGTTAGTATCTAGAATCTTATGATTAGACGTATTTTCAAAATTATGGTGTTTAGGATTAGAGTTTAGTTGAAGCACCCTGTCAAACTCATGACTTTGTCTTCTTTCTGAAAATTGAGCTGATTTATTCGACCTACTGGAGTTGTCAGTTGACTGGACAGCTACGGATTTAGGGTACGCATTCTGTTGCAGACAACGGAGAGTGGAAACACGATGATTGTGCCAATTACATAATTTCTTTGTTAATTTAATTCGATTGCAAAATAAATCAAATGAACTGTAGTCAAAATTTGACAGAATAGTTCTAAAAAATTTGGGAGCCGAGTGAGAAGTAGACATTTGTAAAAAATTATATTTGTAAATATTTGTAAAATATTATATTTTAAAAATACGTCTAATCATAAGATTCTAGATACTAACAGTTTGAACAGACATGACGGTGTGATGTTAGCTGACGCATAGGAAATCCTGATTAATAAATAAGAATGGATATGTATCACTAACTGATAATACTTGATCAAAGTTCCTGACTGTCTATATCTACTTATGGAGACTTTAAGACATTGTTTTACAACTGTTTATCCGCACACATACACACTGTGTTTAAAGTGTTTAACAAATGTAGATCAATATTTGTAAGTCTGAGGTCAAATTTTGATCACAACTCATACAATTTTGTTTATTATTATACTTGTTAATACTTGTTTTATGACTCATGATTGGACAAAGTGTTTTTAAAAATGAGAGATGTTCCTTTTATATATAAACCTCTGTTATGTTAATTTCGATTAATTTCCCTGAAGAAGTTCGGAGCAGATTGCCGAACGAAACGTTGGAATTACTCATTTCAATATCGCTGAGATTTTACAAATATAATTTTTTACTCAAAGGCAACCTTGAGTATTTTCACTGAGATAACCGACTGTTAAGTCTTGTGACAACTCCCCCTTAGGGCCAGTGAAAGCTACTCTCCTTCACCAGGTGAACGTAAATTGGCCTTAAGCTCACGAAGAAGACCCATATCTTAGATCTGCCTTCTCCTTATGATATACCAAGTCATTGATCAATTTCCAAGTGTTTCTGTCGTCTTCGTTCCATGTAGGCGTTGTTTCAGTTACCTCTTGTACAGATTTCTGGCTCATGATTAGGATGAAACTTATTTGGTGTTCTCCCTAGACCTCCAAATCTGATTGTGAACAAATCACACCAGTCATAATGATGACATCTTTAGAACTAATTTCCCATTTCGAAGAACACTAAATAATTTCCAGAAATCACATAATTTTGGTGGTGGTGGTCAAATAAAAACCTGGCGTCAGTGAATAAAATCCACCACGGTTAGCTTAAGCCAGACAGCTACGGAGGGAGTTGTAGACTCCCTGACTGTTTGGGATCCTCGGAATAGTACAAACCAATAAAGTCTGAAGATAATTGGTGATATAGCTCAAAATCGTTCTCAGTGATGGCTGGCGTGGGTACATTCCCTCTTTGTTATTTGTCATATCCAATAGAACTCTGTTCTTTTTGCCTGACACTTTTGTTTATTATCTCTCTTTCGAGTCTCTCTTTACTCTCTTCTTTTGTTTTGTGTGCTACAATGAGGGAGTCTGGCAACTCGAACTACAGCTTATCTATGCAAAGTTCTATGTTGAAATCAGTCAGTCAGTCAACAGTTGATGTAGTTCGTATAATGAAATATGAGTGTTGCTTGACGTACTAGTTTCTTGTAGGCTAAGTAGAGTTACTCAACTCAGTCATTATAAGTGCACTTTAATTCAGATGCAATGTCAAACAGTGAAAACAGCAACAACAATAACAACAACATAATTTCGTAAACTGGGATCAGAAGTTTTACGTGATTAATTTTGTGATGGTAATGACGTATTCATTGTCACGGTGTAAAAAGAAGCTACCTAGTTGTGACACTTTTATTTGTATCTACAAATTTAGTTGCACCTGTGGAGAGAGCTATATAAGGCGAACAAATATACAGCTTAACAAACGCATTAATGAGCATCTTCCTTCAGGGTTCCGAAAAGGCCAAATAAAATCCATAAGAAGTTCTATTTTAGCTCATTTGATTGATAGCGGTCACCAAGTGGATGGAAATAGTGCCTTCAAAGTTATCTATAGCACTCCATCGAGCCTTTCGAACGGAATTCAAACCCGCCTTTTACACATAACTGAAGCTATTGGAATTAATTCGAGAAAACAATCCTAGTGTCTTTCCATACAACAAAAGAAGTTTGTTCTACCTTTGTATCTCCCTTGCTTTGCCTAGGTAAATCTCAAACAAAACCTTCCCACACTTTCTTTTTCTCCATCTCCTTCGTATTTTTACGATATTTATTTAAACTCTGATTACCTGTCCATCTCACCTGCCCTTAGTATTACGTAACTTTCGAGATTCGACCTAATTAATTTGTTGAATTGTCTACATATGTGGCACAGTGGTTAGGACTCAGGCCGACCATTAACATGCTCCGAGGCTCGAGCACTCGCCGACGCATACCTGATATCTATGGTCGGCCTGCGAATTTTGGGCTACCGATATCACGTGCTGAAAAATTCCATACTTGTACCAAAAATACGGTGTGGAATCAAGCTGTAATCAAAAATAAAATTAAAAAAATAAAATAAAATTACTACCTTTGTTATTCTTATCGATACCGGCATAAACCTTATCATCAATATTTTGTTATCATTATAATCATCGTTATTAACGACGATCAAAACATTTACCACATTATTATTATTATTATATCATCCACAAAATCACCGTCATTGGTTAAAACTTTAATATATAAATCTATGTAAATTGGAGTAAAGCCTGAAGAAGATCTAATTGAAAACAGCAGTATTGTTCGCTTATACTTCTTGTTCCAACAACATGTTATCCAAAACGCAATTTGTGCACTCGTTACAATGGAACAACAATAAGCTTACGTTTCTTAATATCTTGTCGGGGGTATGACAATAAAGCGTTGTTGAAGAACTGCTCAGTTCACATAATACAGTACCAAAATTGCCGCATTTTTAAAAAGTTTACTTTTTTCAAACGGAACTTTATTTTATTCAGCATTACATCTTCGAATGACGTACAACCCCACTTACAGAGTAAAGAAAATAGTCAGTTGAACGTAATTTACCTTCACCAAGTCGAAGTTGATTACACATAGATAGTGGAGGAGTGGATCATAGCCCAACAACATCTATTCCAAGCTTGAAGATGACGGATGCATCTTGCGGACCAACAGAAAACATGAATAGCGTGTGTGACATAAAGTCCACTTTCGCATACTTTAGGTTTGTGATAATTAGTCCTAATTACTCAGGAGATACGGGGCATTTTTGCATTAATAATTCTTTATCATCAACGAAGAGTGGAATTAAGCTCACGAATGTTATACTGTAGTTAACAATGAAAACTACAAGACTATAAGCTTTACAATATGTTACACGCCTGTTATAGCAGATAGTACTATGTATATACATATAAAATACCAAAATAATTAAGACTAACTACAAGAAATGATGTAAGATATTTCGGAACTACAAGACAAACTCGCTTCTGATCTATATATGCCTCACTTTATATTATCATCGTGTGAAAACAGTCGACGAAACTGTGAATCAGTTTGTTAGACAATAATTATACTACATGTTTTAGTTTAGAAGTGAACCACACCAACTCCTGACTGGCAGATTTCAACATAGAACTTTGTACAGATGTGCAGTAGTCCCAGTTGCCACACTCCCTTCTTGTAGCACACAAAGAAAGAGAACAGAGTAAAGAGAGACTCCAAAGAGGGAGACAGAGAGAGATAATAAACAGAAGTGTCAGGCAAAAAGAACAGTTTTTTTATATATATGACAAATAACAAAGAGGGAATTTGTCTGAGCAAGCTATTGAGAACGATTTCAAGCCATGTCAACAATTATCTCCAATTTTCATTGGTTTGTACCATTCTGAAGATTCCAACCAGTCAGGGAGTCTACAACTCCCTCCATAGTTGTCTGCCTTTAACTAACCCTAGTGGATTTCACTGACTGATGTCAGGTTTTCATTTGACCACCACCAAAATTATGTGATTTCTGGAAATTATTTAGTGTTCTTCGAAATGGGAAATTAGTTCTAAAGATGTCATCAAATGACTGGATTTCGAGGTCTAAGGAGAACACCAAATAAATTTCTTCCTAATCATAAGGTAGAAATCTCCACAAGCGGTAACTGGAACAGTGCCTACGTGGAAGGAAGACAACAGAAGAACTTGGGAATTGGTATATCACATAGAAAAGCCATATATAAGATACAGGTCTTCTGAGTGGGCTTAAGGACATTCTGTGTTTACCTACTGCAGGAGAGTGGCTTCGACTGACCTTTAGGGATCCAAAAGACAATATTACAAAAGTGTGAAAGAAAAAGAAAAGTAATACGGGAGAGCACGAGTTTTATTGGATGTTATAAATCACAAAAGACTGAATGCATTTGCGCCATCATCGAGAACGTTTCTGACCTATATCACCCATTGTCTCTAGTCTTCATTGGTTTTCACCATCCCGATGACCCCAACCAGTCAGGAAGTCAGTCTACATCTCCCTACGTGGCCGGCTGGCTTAAACTAATTGCGATTTACGCATCTAGAAAAAACTAGAGATTGAGCGAAGAAATACGCATTCCTTTTCAATTAGGTCCTCATCATCGGTCGGCTCTACACTACTAATACCCGGCCGATAACTGCTACCTTGTCGTAGTGGTCGGGCTTGAATACCGTAGTGACCCAACATGCTAAACTGACTGGGATTCTGTCCCTGAAGGTCCTACCATGTCAGGAAGGTTGTTTGGATAGAGGTTAAACTAAAAGCAGTTACCATGGGGTGCATGGACTCCAGTATCCAATCGGATCAAATGGCGTATGAACCCATATGGGTCACCCGAAACCATGGAAATGCAGCTTCTGACGCTGCCCCGCTGCCTTGAGGATTAGACTCCAAGTCAAAGGCTCGGGGGGTGGACCCTTAATAAAACCACCTGCTTCGGTCTGGGCACCCAGGCAGTATCTCAGCCCTCACACAATGAATTGAATAAAGCAACAAACAATCAAGGAAACCTATCGCGTGCTATTACACGTGTTGCAACTTCCTTCTTTCTTCCCTTCCCAATGATAGTTAACGAATACTGTTTGAACTTGTTAAGCATGACTGTTTTCCTTCCAGTTGAAGTTCTTTAGCCCTTCTCTACTTATTTATATTCTTTTCTTTTGATCTATGTTGTTTTATTATTATTGTGTGGTGCATCCTTCTTGGTGTCATATTGTACAATGTTTTATGTGTTTAAATAAATAAATAACACTACTAGCACAGTTTTTTACATCAAAATTGTTTTTTTTTACCAATCAAGTGGTTATTTTGCTTAATCAGTTTTAGGTATAGACAGGGGTGAAATTAAGAGGTTAAAGGTCATCAAAACAAATAACTAATAGATGTTACTAACAAGAAATCTAAGTTTTAAAAGAGGGGTGAAATTTAACTACGAATTCAAGATCAAGTTATTACATAATCAATAAATTTGTAAAATAGCAATGATGACTCAGAAGAATTACAAGAAACACAGACGAGTTAATAGAATTAGCTAGAACCCTAAAAGTCAACAAAGTCAAAAGATAGTTGTTACAAAGGGAGTGGAAAAAAAACGCTTTTAAAAACTTTATACATATTATGTAATCGGCCATGGCAAAGAAAGGGGTGGTACAAACTTCCTTTGAACACAAAGATTTCTGTTGGACATCAACAACTGGTCCAAGTCAAATGGTCTTATATTAAATCCTTCCAAATGTCAGGCACTTGACTTTACTTTCAAGCACCAACGTGACTTACATGAACTAGTTAGCTCGCATGATCCCTATAGCATAGATGGCACGGAAATTGAAACCAAGTCAAGCATTAAATACCTTGGATTAGTTCTTTCCTCTGACCTTTCATGGTCATCACACATCTTATCTATCTCTAAGAAAATGTTTCGTCTTACCTTCTACATTAAAAAGCTAAGACAATCAGGTATCAACCAACCTTTAGTTTAGCAATTTTTAAACTCCTGTGTTTTACCTATTGTACTCTACTGCTCTCCATTAATCTTTCCTGGGCTTCTCAAAAAAGACTATATCATATTACGAAGAGTATTAAATGCTGTGAGTAGGGCTTGTGGTCTGCCACTGCATGAGCTCGCTAATACTATAGTCGAGAGGCATATAAATTCCTGTACAAAATGGGCAAAAGCTATAATGTCAGACCCTATGCACCCCCTTTATTCACACCTGTCCCCTTGTATCTCATCAGGTAGGACGAGAAGTCAATATAAAAAGTTATATGCTCGTACCACTAAGTATAGAAATTCTACAATACCCTATTTAGCCCGTAATTTATGTGACGAAGACTCTGTTAGACGTGAAACATATAAGTTACTATGTAATTAGCACAGTGAATCGACCCTTTCATCGTTCATCTTTCTGTAATTTTATGGTGTCACACTTTCTATAGTTTAAATATTACTCTGCTATTTTATTTTAGTTGGTATTACTATTATTACTACACTTTTACACTTTACGCATATTCTTCTCCCTATGGCATACAGTATGTTGCTATGTAGCTGCTATAACAATCGTTTTATTACTATTATGTAATGTGTATTTTTAATTTTTTTTTGTCGTTTTTGAGTAAATTAGATGCAATATTGTACTGAATGCTGAAAATTCCTTGCTGTATCATTTGTACTGCTTTTGGAATAAAGCAAAAACTATTATTATTATTATTAAGATTTGGCTTGTTCAGATGAATTCCCATTGCCTCTGCTGAATGTAGAAGTCGTACTCGTAGACCATAAGAGAAGTTGGGTGATATACGATAAATAACTTTAAAGACTTCGTTAAAGCCGATCTGATGTCCAGTATCGACGAGATGAGCTAGTATTGAACTGCCAGACCAAGATGGGAGGTTTTCAGAAATTCGATGATGAACAACGATGATCGTACGCCCTATGTAACTAGCTCTGTACCAGTAGTTAAACTGGTAAATACGCATAGAAGAGGCGAAACAGGGCAGTCTGTCATTATTTCTTGAACCAAGTATTGGCCTGCTTAGCTGCATTGAAAGTCCTTTTAAAGATCCTTCTCAGACGTTGTAATAAGATCTCACTATTGAAATCACCCGTGAATTGTAACCTTAGGAAGACTGACTTTTTAGGAACAGTAAACAACTTCGACTTTTTACTTTCTGAGTTCATGTGTTTGTTCACGAATTTAGTTGGATATCCATTTCTACTTAGTAGATCACAAATATTACCGAGTTCTTCGTTCAGTGTCTCATTTGAACAGATAATTCTAGCCCCCGGTGAACCAGATATATAACCATTACATTTTTGAACAGGAAATTTACGTTCATTGGACAACTTAAAAGAAGTTCTTTTAGGGAAGACACAGGACACCTGCCTGCCTCCAAGGCGCAATGGGTTGGCGCGTTCGGCTGTTAACGGAAAGGCTGGTGGTTCTAGCCCACCCGGGGGCGCTAGGGATATTTTGCGTCGGTGGCACAGAGGTTAGGACTCTCGCCAACCATGCACATGCCGGCGCACATCTGATATCAATGGTCGGTCGGGCTACCGATATCACGTGCTGAAAAATTCCATACTTGTACCAAAAATACGGTGTGGAATCAAGCTGTAATCAAAAATAAAATTAAAAAAATAAAATAAAATTACTACCTTTGTTATTCTTATCGATACCGGCATAAACCTTATCATCAATATTTTGTTATCATTATAATCATCGTTATTAACGACGATCAAAACATTTACCACATTATTATTATTATTATATCATCCACAAAATCACCGTCATTGGTTAAAACTTTAATATATAAATCTATGTAAATTGGAGTAAAGCCTGAAGAAGATCTAATTGAAAACAGCAGTATTGTTCGCTTATACTTCTTGTTCCAACAACATGTTATCCAAAACGCAATTTGTGCACTCGTTACAATGGAACAACAATAAGCTTACGTTTCTTAATATCTTGTCGGGGGTATGACAATAAAGCGTTGTTGAAGAACTGCTCAGTTCACATAATACAGTATCAAAATTGCCGCATTTTTAAAAAGTTTACTTTTTTCAAACGGAACTTTATTTTATTCAGCATTACATCTTCGAATGACGTACAACCCCACTTACAGAGTAAAGAAAATAGTCAGTTGAACGTAATTTACCTTCACCAAGTCGAAGTTGATTACACATAGATAGTGGAGGAGTGGATCATAGCCCAACAACATCTATTCCAAGCTTGAAGATGACGGATGCATCTTGCGGACCAACAGAAAACATGAATAGCGTGTGTGACATAAAGTCCACTTTCGCATACTTTAGGTTTGTGATAATTAGTCCTAATTACTCAGGAGATACGGGGCATTTTTGCATTAATAATTCTTTATCATCAACGAAGAGTGGAATTAAGCTCACGAATGTTATACTGTAGTTAACAATGAAAACTACAAGACTATAAGCTTTACAATATGTTACACGCCTGTTATAGCAGATAGTACTATGTATATACATATAAAATACCAAAATAATTAAGACTAACTACAAGAAATGATGTAAGATATTTCGGAACTACAAGACAAACTCGCTTCTGATCTATATATGCCTCACTTTATATTATCATCGTGTGAAAACAGTCGACGAAACTGTGAATCAGTTTGTTAGACAATAATTATACTACATGTTTTAGTTTAGAAGTGAACCACACCAACTCCTGACTGGCAGATTTCAACATAGAACTTTGTACAGATGTGCAGTAGTCCCAGTTGCCACACTCCCTTCTTGTAGCACACAAAGAAAGAGAACAGAGTAAAGAGAGACTCCAAAGAGGGAGACAGAGAGAGATAATAAACAGAAGTGTCAGGCAAAAAGAACAGTTTTTTTATATATATGACAAATAACAAAGAGGGAATTTGTCTGAGCAAGCTATTGAGAACGATTTCAAGCCATGTCAACAATTATCTCCAATTTTCATTGGTTTGTACCATTCTGAAGATTCCAACCAGTCAGGGAGTCTACAACTCCCTCCATAGTTGTCTGCCTTTAACTAACCCTAGTGGATTTCACTGACTGATGTCAGGTTTTCATTTGACCACCACCAAAATTATGTGATTTCTGGAAATTATTTAGTGTTCTTCGAAATGGGAAATTAGTTCTAAAGATGTCATCAAATGACTGGATTTCGAGGTCTAAGGAGAACACCAAATAAATTTCTTCCTAATCATAAGGTAGAAATCTCCACAAGCGGTAACTGGAACAGTGCCTACGTGGAAGGAAGACAACAGAAGAACTTGGGAATTGGTATATCACATAGAAAAGCCATATATAAGATACAGGTCTTCTGAGTGGGCTTAAGGACATTCTGTGTTTACCTACTGCAGGAGAGTGGCTTCGACTGACCTTTAGGGATCCAAAAGACAATATTACAAAAGTGTGAAAGAAAAAGAAAAGTAATACGGGAGAGCACGAGTTTTATTGGATGTTATAAATCACAAAAGACTGAATGCATTTGCGCCATCATCGAGAACGTTTCTGACCTATATCACCCATTGTCTCTAGTCTTCATTGGTTTTCACCATCCCGATGACCCCAACCAGTCAGGAAGTCAGTCTACATCTCCCTACGTGGCCGGCTGGCTTAAACTAATTGCGATTTACGCATCTAGAAAAAACTAGAGATTGAGCGAAGAAATACGCATTCCTTTTCAATTAGGTCCTCATCATCGGTCGGCTCTACACTACTAATACCCGGCCGATAACTGCTACCTTGTCGTAGTGGTCGGGCTTGAATACCGTAGTGACCCAACATGCTAAACTGACTGGGATTCTGTCCCTGAAGGTCCTACCATGTCAGGAAGGTTGTTTGGATAGAGGTTAAACTAAAAGCAGTTACCATGGGGTGCATGGACTCCAGTATCCAATCGGATCAAATGGCGTATGAACCCATATGGGTCACCCGAAACCATGGAAATGCAGCTTCTGACGCTGCCCCGCTGCCTTGAGGATTAGACTCCAAGTCAAAGGCTCGGGGGGTGGACCCTTAATAAAACCACCTGCTTCGGTCTGGGCACCCAGGCAGTATCTCAGCCCTCACACAATGAATTGAATAAAGCAACAAACAATCAAGGAAACCTATCGCGTGCTATTACACGTGTTGCAACTTCCTTCTTTCTTCCCTTCCCAATGATAGTTAACGAATACTGTTTGAACTTGTTAAGCATGACTGTTTTCCTTCCAGTTGAAGTTCTTTAGCCCTTCTCTACTTATTTATATTCTTTTCTTTTGATCTATGTTGTTTTATTATTATTGTGTGGTGCATCCTTCTTGGTGTCATATTGTACAATGTTTTATGTGTTTAAATAAATAAATAACACTACTAGCACAGTTTTTTACATCAAAATTGTTTTTTTTTACCAATCAAGTGGTTATTTTGCTTAATCAGTTTTAGGTATAGACAGGGGTGAAATTAAGAGGTTAAAGGTCATCAAAACAAATAACTAATAGATGTTACTAACAAGAAATCTAAGTTTTAAAAGAGGGGTGAAATTTAACTACGAATTCAAGATCAAGTTATTACATAATCAATAAATTTGTAAAATAGCAATGATGACTCAGAAGAATTACAAGAAACACAGACGAGTTAATAGAATTAGCTAGAACCCTAAAAGTCAACAAAGTCAAAAGATAGTTGTTACAAAGGGAGTGGAAAAAAAACGCTTTTAAAAACTTTATACATATTATGTAATCGGCCATGGCAAAGAAAGGGGTGGTACAAACTTCCTTTGAACACAAAGATTTCTGTTGGACATCAACAACTGGTCCAAGTCAAATGGTCTTATATTAAATCCTTCCAAATGTCAGGCACTTGACTTTACTTTCAAGCACCAACGTGACTTACATGAACTAGTTAGCTCGCATGATCCCTATAGCATAGATGGCACGGAAATTGAAACCAAGTCAAGCATTAAATACCTTGGATTAGTTCTTTCCTCTGACCTTTCATGGTCATCACACATCTTATCTATCTCTAAGAAAATGTTTCGTCTTACCTTCTACATTAAAAAGCTAAGACAATCAGGTATCAACCAACCTTTAGTTTAGCAATTTTTAAACTCCTGTGTTTTACCTATTGTACTCTACTGCTCTCCATTAATCTTTCCTGGGCTTCTCAAAAAAGACTATATCATATTACGAAGAGTATTAAATGCTGTGAGTAGGGCTTGTGGTCTGCCACTGCATGAGCTCGCTAATACTATAGTCGAGAGGCATATAAATTCCTGTACAAAATGGGCAAAAGCTATAATGTCAGACCCTATGCACCCCCTTTATTCACACCTGTCCCCTTGTATCTCATCAGGTAGGACGAGAAGTCAATATAAAAAGTTATATGCTCGTACCACTAAGTATAGAAATTCTACAATACCCTATTTAGCCCGTAATTTATGTGACGAAGACTCTGTTAGACGTGAAACATATAAGTTACTATGTAATTAGCACAGTGAATCGACCCTTTCATCGTTCATCTTTCTGTAATTTTATGGTGTCACACTTTCTATAGTTTAAATATTACTCTGCTATTTTATTTTAGTTGGTATTACTATTATTACTACACTTTTACACTTTACGCATATTCTTCTCCCTATGGCATACAGTATGTTGCTATGTAGCTGCTATAACAATCGTTTTATTACTATTATGTAATGTGTATTTTTAATTTTTTTTTGTCGTTTTTGAGTAAATTAGATGCAATATTGTACTGAATGCTGAAAATTCCTTGCTGTATCATTTGTACTGCTTTTGGAATAAAGCAAAAACTATTATTATTATTATTAAGATTTGGCTTGTTCAGATGAATTCCCATTGCCTCTGCTGAATGTAGAAGTCGTACTCGTAGACCATAAGAGAAGTTGGGTGATATACGATAAATAACTTTAAAGACTTCGTTAAAGCCGATCTGATGTCCAGTATCGACGAGATGAGCTAGTATTGAACTGCCAGACCAAGATGGGAGGTTTTCAGAAATTCGATGATGAACAACGATGATCGTACGCCCTATGTAACTAGCTCTGTACCAGTAGTTAAACTGGTAAATACGCATAGAAGAGGCGAAACAGGGCAGTCTGTCATTATTTCTTGAACCAAGTATTGGCCTGCTTAGCTGCATTGAAAGTCCTTTTAAAGATCCTTCTCAGACGTTGTAATAAGATCTCACTATTGAAATCACCCGTGAATTGTAACCTTAGGAAGACTGACTTTTTAGGAACAGTAAACAACTTCGACTTTTTACTTTCTGAGTTCATGTGTTTGTTCACGAATTTAGTTGGATATCCATTTCTACTTAGTAGATCACAAATATTACCGAGTTCTTCGTTCAGTGTCTCATTTGAACAGATAATTCTAGCCCCCGGTGAACCAGATATATAACCATTACATTTTTGAACAGGAAATTTACGTTCATTGGACAACTTAAAAGAAGTTCTTTTAGGGAAGACACAGGACACCTGCCTGCCTCCAAGGCGCAATGGGTTGGCGCGTTCGGCTGTTAACGGAAAGGCTGGTGGTTCTAGCCCACCCGGGGGCGCTAGGGATATTTTGCGTCGGTGGCACAGAGGTTAGGACTCTCGCCAACCATGCACATGCCGGCGCACATCTGATATCAATGGTCGGTCGGGCTACCGATATCACGTGCTGAAAAATTCCATACTTGTACCAAAAATACGGTGTGGAATCAAGCTGTAATCAAAAATAAAATTAAAAAAATAAAATAAAATTACTACCTTTGTTATTCTTATCGATACCGGCATAAACCTTATCATCAATATTTTGTTATCATTATAATCATCGTTATTAACGACGATCAAAACATTTACCACATTATTATTATTATTATATCATCCACAAAATCACCGTCATTGGTTAAAACTTTAATATATAAATCTATGTAAATTGGAGTAAAGCCTGAAGAAGATCTAATTGAAAACAGCAGTATTGTTCGCTTATACTTCTTGTTCCAACAACATGTTATCCAAAACGCAATTTGTGCACTCGTTACAATGGAACAACAATAAGCTTACGTTTCTTAATATCTTGTCGGGGGTATGACAATAAAGCGTTGTTGAAGAACTGCTCAGTTCACATAATACAGTATCAAAATTGCCGCATTTTTAAAAAGTTTACTTTTTTCAAACGGAACTTTATTTTATTCAGCATTACATCTTCGAATGACGTACAACCCCACTTACAGAGTAAAGAAAATAGTCAGTTGAACGTAATTTACCTTCACCAAGTCGAAGTTGATTACACATAGATAGTGGAGGAGTGGATCATAGCCCAACAACATCTATTCCAAGCTTGAAGATGACGGATGCATCTTGCGGACCAACAGAAAACATGAATAGCGTGTGTGACATAAAGTCCACTTTCGCATACTTTAGGTTTGTGATAATTAGTCCCAATTACTCAGGAGATACGGGGCATTTTTGCATCAATAATTCTTTATCATCAACGAAGAGTGGAATTAAGCTCACGAATGTTATACTGTAGTTAACAATGAAAACTACAAGACTATAAGCTTTACAATATGTTACACGCCTGTTATAGCAGATAGTACTATGTATATACATATAAAATACCAAAATAATTAAGACTAACTACAAGAAATGATGTAAGATATTTCGGAACTACAAGACAAACTCGCTTCTGATCTATATATGCCTCACTTTATATTATCATCGTGTGAAAACAGTCGACGAAACTGTGAATCAGTTTGTTAGACAATAATTATACTACATGTTTTAGTTTAGAAGTGAACCACACCAACTCCTGACTGGCAGATTTCAACATAGAACTTTGCACAGATGTGCAGTAGTCCCAGTTGCTACACTCCCTTCTTGTAGCACACAAAGAAAGAGAACAGAGTAAAGAGAGACTCCAAAGAGGGAGACAGAGAGAGATAATAAACAGAAGTGTCAGGCAAAAAGAACAGTTATTTTATATATATGACAAATAACAAAGAGGGAATTTGTCTGAGCAAGCTATTGAGAACGATTTCAAGCCATGTCAACAATTATCTCCAATTTTCATTGGTTTGTACCATTCCGAGGATTCCAACCAGTCAGGAAGTCAGTCTACATCTCCCTACGTGGCCGGCTGGCTTAAACTAATTGCGATTTACGCATCTAGAAAAAACTAGAGATTGAGCGAAGAAATACGCATTCCTTTTCAATTAGGTCCTCATCATCGGTCGGCTCTACACTACTAATACCCGGCCGATAACTGCTACCTTGTCGTAGTGGTCGGGCTTGAATACCGTAGTGACCCAACATGCTAAACTGACTGGGATTCTGTCCCTGCAGGTCCTACCATGTCAGGAAGGTTGTTTGGATAGAGGTTAAACTAAAAGCAGTTACCATGGGGTGCATTGACTCCAGTATCCAATCGGATCAAATGGCGTATGAACCCATATGGGTCACCCGAAACCATGGGAATGCAGCTCCTGACGCTGCTCCGCTGCCTTGCGGATTAGACTCCAAGTCAAAGGCTCAGGGGGTGGTCCCTTAATAAAACCACCTGCTTCGGTCTGGGCGCCCGGGCAGTATCTCAGCCCTCACACAAAGAATTGAATAAAGCAACAAACAACCAATGAAACTTATCGCGTGCTATTACACGTGTTGCAATTTCCTCCTTTCTTCCCTTCCCGATGATAGTTAACGAATACTGTTTTAACTTGTTAAGCATGACTGTTTTCCTTCCAGTTGAAGTTCTTTAGCCCTTCTCTACTTATTTATATTCTTTTCTTTTGATCTATGTTGTTTTATTATTATTGTGTGGTGCATCCTTCTTGGTGTCATATTGTACCATGTTTTATGCGTTTAAATAAATAAATAACACTACTAGCACAGTTTTTTTTTACATCAAAATTGTTTTTTTTTACCAATCAAGTGGTTATTTTACTTAATCAGTTTTAGGTATAGACAGGGGTGAAATTAAGAGGTTAAAGGTCATCAAAACAAATAACTAATAGATGTTAGTAACAAGAAATCTAAGTTTTAAAAGAGGGGTGAAATTTAAC
This sequence comes from Trichobilharzia regenti, assembly GCA_944472135.2. Classification (NCBI taxonomy): domain Eukaryota; kingdom Metazoa; phylum Platyhelminthes; class Trematoda; order Strigeidida; family Schistosomatidae; genus Trichobilharzia; species Trichobilharzia regenti. Next base: position 14,075,211 of record OX235266.1, read on the forward strand.
TACGAATTCAAGATCAAGTTATTACATAATCAATAAATTTGTGAAATAGCAATGATGACTCAGAAGAATTAGAACAAGGCATTAAGAAGACAAATTTCGCGAGATGATATCATTTCGTAGTTTCTTTACAACCGCTTTACAACTAACATGGTTAACAATGATAAAATAAAGTTCATGAAAATTACTCAGTTAAATAAAAACAAAAGTACATACTAATGACCAATCATATTAAGATAGGTCATGCAGTCCAGGGTAGGCGAAGATTGAAGTCTATTGATTTTTGTACACACAGTTTAGGCTTACAAAAAATACAGATAAGTTAATAGAATTAGCTAGAGCGCTAAAAGTCAACAAAATCAAAAGATTATTGAATTGAATTTTTGATTTTCCCGTCGATTGATTGGACCGAAGTGTTCGGGAAAATCGACGGGAAAATCAAAAATTCAATTCAATAATTAATATGACCCGTTGCACAAGAGGTGGCTATCGTGGCCCAAGTGGTCTAGTGGATAACGCTTTGGCGTTTGAAACTATGGGTACTGGGTTCGAGCCTCGGTGGGAACATCACCACTCACTGAGAAATGCAGGTACATCCAGATGACGAGTCCCAATTAGGACGAAATGCGCATCCTGGATTCTACTGCTAGCCACCATCCACCAATTGTATACAAAGTCAAAAGATAATTACAAGGGGAGTGGAAAAAAATCGTTTTTAAAAACTTTATACATATTATGTAATTGGCCACGGCAAAGAAAGGGGTGGTACAAACTTCCTTTGAACACAAAGATTTCTGTTGGACATCAACAACTGGTCCAATTCAAATGGTCTTATGTTAAATCCTTCCAAATGTCTGGCAGTTGACTTTACTTTCAAGCATCGACGTGACTTACATGAACTAGTTAGCTCGCATGATCCCTGTAGCATAGATGGCACGGAAACTGAAACCAAGTCAAGCATTAAATACCTTGGGTTAGCTCTTTCCTCTGACCTTTCATGGTCATCACACATCTTATCTATCTCTAAGAAAATGTTTCGTCTTACCTTCTACATTAAAAAGTTAAGACAATCAGGTATCAACCAACCTTTAGTTTTGCAATTTTTAAACTCCTGTATTTTACCTATTGTAATCTATTGCTCTCCATTAATCTTTCCTGGGCTTCTCAAAAAAGACTATATCATATTACGAAGAGTATTAAATGCTGTGAGTAGGGTTTGTGGTCTGCCACTGCATGAGCTCACTAATACTATAGTCGAGAGCCATATAAATTCCTGTACGAAATGGGCAAAGGCTACACTGCACCCCCTTTATTCACACCTGTTCCCTTGTATCTCATCAGGTAGGACGAGAAGTCAATATAAAAAGTTATATGCTCGTACCACTAAGTATAGAAATTCTACAATACCCTATTTAGCCCGTAATTTATGTGACGAAGACTCTGTTAGACGTGAAACATATAAGAAGTTACTACGTAATTAGCACAGTGAATCGACCCTTTCATCGTTCATCTTTCTGTAATTTTATGATGTCACACTTTCTATAGTTTAAATATTACTCTGCTATTTTATTTTAGTTGGTATTACTATTATTACTACACTTTTACACTTTACGCATATTCTTCTCCCTATGGCATACAGTATTTTGCTATGTAGCTGCTATAACAATCGTTTTATTACTATTATGTAATGTGTATTTCTAAATTTTTTTTGTCGTTTTTGAGTAAATTAGATGCAATATTGTACTGAATGCTGAAAATTCCTTGCTGTATCATTAGTACTGCTTTTGGAATAAATCAAAAATTATTATTATTATTATTAAGATTTGGCTTGTTCAGATAAATTCCCATTGCCTCTGCTGAATGTAGAAGTCGTACTCGTAGACCATAAGAGAAGTTGGGTGATATACGATAAATAACTTTAAAGGCTTCGTTAAAGCCGATTTGATGTCCAGTATCGACGAGATGAGCTAGTATTGAACTGCCAGACCAAGATGGGAGGTTTTCAGAAATTCGATGATGAACAACGATGATCGTACGCCCTATGTAACTAGCTCTGTACCAGTAGTTAAACTGGTAAATACGCATAGAAGAGGCGAAACAGGGCAGTCGGTCATTATTTCTTGAACCAAGTATTGGCCTGCTTAGCTGCATTGAAAGTCCTTTTAAAGATCCTTCTCAGACGTTGTAATAAGATCTCACTATTGAAATCACCCGTGAATTGTAACCTTAGGAAGACTGACTTTTTGGGAACAGTCAACAACTTCGACTTTTTACTTTCTGAGTTCATGTGTTTGTTCACGAATTTAGTTGGATATCCATTTCTACTTAGTAGATCACAAATATTACTGAGTTCTTCGTTCAGTGTCTCATTTGAACAGATAATTCTAGCCCCCGGTGAACCAGATATATAACCATTACTTTTTTGAACAGGAAATTTACGTTCATTGGAAAACTTAAAAGAAGTTCTTTTAGGGAAGACACAGGACACCTGCCTGCCTCCGAGGCGCAATGGGTTGGCACGTTCGGCTGTTAACGGAAAGGCTGGTGGTTCGAGCCCACCCGGGGGCGCTAGGGATTTTTTGCGTCGGTGGCACAGAGGTTAGGACTCTCGCCAACCATGCACATGCCGGCGCACACCTGATATCAATGGTCGGTCGGGCTACCGATATCACGTGCTGAAAAATTCCATACTTGTACCAAAAATACTGTGTGGAATCAAGCTATAATCAGAAATATATTTTGCCTTACCAATTGATTACCCATGTAATCAACTGTTACCATCAAAAGCACACTGGTGAATAAGGAAAATGCATCCAGTAACGTCATATATTTGTCCTTCACATTTAATTCCTTCATGCTTTCTACAAACTCAAAACTATCTTTTACGCTATTTTTCACAAGTTTCTTAAGCAACGGTCATAAAAGTTTCACCAGTCATTTCACAGTTGAATGGTATAGTGAGCTAGACATACCGAGGACTGGCAAGTCGTTTCTTCTTTAAATCTTTGGTAAGTCGTACAACCTGTGTGTCACAGTGCCTACAGGTTTCAGTGTTTCATACAAGGCAGGTGAAATATGGCCTTGTTGTTCCGACTTTTTTAAAGACTCTGTTAACTGTCTCTCAGTCCTCCCCTTTGTATCTTTGTTGGTTTCTGAAATTTGCATGCATTACTTAATAAAGTCTCTGTTTTGCTAAAGTGTTATCAAACTTATCCATGATAACGACGATTGAGCCTTTGTTAGGTCTGGAGATCACTATATTCTCATTTGCTTTCAGTTACTTTAAAGCCTCTTGATTCCCTGTGCTTAAAATACTCTCTGTATTACCTCTACTGTGCGTCGGTGGCACAGTGGTTAGGACTCCCGCCGACCATGTACATGGTCCGGGGTTTGACCCCACGCCGACGCACACCTGATATCTATGGTCGGCCTGCGAAATTTGGACTACCTAAATCCAAGCTGAAAATTCCGTACTTGTACCAAAAATACGGTGTGGAATCAAGCTGTAATAAAAAAAATATAAAAAAAATACTATTCGTGTACTTGTAACAACAACTAACTTATGGATTTCATTGATTGATGAAGCCATGTTAGCTCTTCTCCAATCTGATCCTATTTCGTGTGCTAACATTGCCCATTGTCGAGGAAGGCCATGGCTACGCATGCATAGTACATCTGCCAGCCATCTCAGTCGGTGCAGCCGCCTAGTCACAACCTAGTTGATTGATTTCTCCTTCTTACCTAACACTCGATGGACGGGTCCCTAACCTCAATATTTCTAACCCTAATACACCACTTCACACGGAAGATAAAACGCAGACACCTATGACCAAAGACAGCTAACCAGCCTTTTTATGTCTTCCACTTTCAATGGCTATGTCTCACAGCCAGCTAGTCATAAAGGAGGACAGACCGAACTGTTGCTGTTGTGCAGTACGCATGTATTTTGGTCGACAATCAGCCAGCCGGATATCATGTTTACTAAGATGGCGGGCATATGCCAAAAGAAACTTCTGTAAGAAACTTCGTACTGAGATTTCGTCAGCGAACAAAAACCAACGTTTGTACTGGGTGATGCAAATTCTCAAATAAGTGAAGTGCTCATTACGCTCTACCACTTCATTGCTACCTATCTTTAAGCTTGAAGTCTGACAGAGACAAATCGCATGTCAAACATTCGAAGATTGCTGCTCCTCAAAGAGTTTAGACGACTGCTGTACTTCTATACAAAGTTCTACGTTGAAAATTTAGTTCACACCATGAGCAATTATGCCCTATGCCACCACCTTTCTGTAGGCCTGTCAGTAGACTCTATCTGTTTCAACCTTTAGGAGAAAGTAAGCAGTATCACTATCCAGTAAGTGTATGACCAACAAGTCTCTGAAGACTGTAAAATACGGGAACTAGGTGAACTAGACAAGAAAATACATTGAAGAAAGGAATTCTCTAATATATACACAAGCCTTTACATTCGAAACCAGATTTTTTTTAAATAACTTTGAACAATAAACTGATTTCTACTATTTTATTTTGCAAATAAACTTCATTAAACGTATCTACAGTTTCCTTTGCATACGCTACTTTGATTTTCCTTACCTCCAATAGATACATTAGAAATAATAATAGGAAAATCAAATACAATACACTTCTGTGATGTATCAGTTGGTTGCAATAAGCGTTGAATTGAAACTAAGCATTTTCAAGTTTGACCACGGATTGATACCAGCTGGGAGTACTAGACAGACTAGTTTGGGACTCATAGGCAGTAGGCTCTCACCGCCAGGCTTCTGACACAGGACCTTCTGATTATAAGGCAAGCTCGTTGGCGACCATTCATGCAGCCTACTGGGACCCAACTCACTAGTTAGCCCATGAATTCTATCTCCTATGCATTCGTGATTTTAGTACGATTAGCACCAGCCGGGGTCATCGACGGTGAGCATTTGTCCTCACTGGTCACGACTTCTCGCTAGAACCTCCGTCCTCTAAAAAGTCACTAGCGATGACATTGACTGGTGCCAGCCGCGACAAGAACACGAATTAGTAGGAGTTAGAATTCATGGGCTGATCGCTGAGTCGGGTCCCAGTGACTGAATGAACGGTCGTCAACGAGCTTGTCTTGTAACCAGAAGGTCTTGAGTTCGTGCATCCGATGAGTCCCAAACTAGGCTCACGAAACACCTGTCCAGCACTCCCAACTGATATCAATCCGTAGTCAAACTTGAAAAACAAATAAACTCTTGAAAATGTAAGAATTTATTATTTATTATTGTTATTTTTACGAAGCTTCTACAAAACTGAAGATTATTAAAGATACGCAGTTTCTGTCTGTCTGTCTGTTTTCGACAAAGAACTTTGCACATATGTGCGGCAGTTCAAGTCGCCACACTCCCTCCATGTACCACACAAAGCAAGAGATGAAAGTAGAAGAAATGCATAATAGAGACAGTAAACACAGGTGTGAGACAAAGCAATAGTAATAACGAAGAACAATAGTTTCACTGGAAATTATAAGTCACAAGGAGTGGATGCATCTGCGACAGGCATTGAGAACAATTTTGAGCCATATCACCAATTGTTTCCAGCCACCATTGGTTTTTACCGTCCCGAGGACGCCAACCAGGAAGTCTACACCTTCTTATGTGGCTTAGACTAACTGTTGTAGATTTCATTGACTGGTTCCATGTTTTGGTTTGACTGCCGCTGGCTAGCTCTTTTCCAGTCTGACCCTATGTCAGCTAACATTGTTGGTCAGTCGAGGAAGGCGATGACTAGACGGGCATACGTAACACATGTCCTGACCATCTCACTCAGTGTAACTTCACAGCCTCGTCGATTGATTTCCCTCCTTACCTAGCACTCGACGGATGCCTAACCTCAATATTGCTCACCTTATTATACCACCACCTGACACGGGAGATAGAACGCAGGCACCTATTATCGAAGCCAGCTAATCTTTTCGTATATACACGTAGACGCATGAATATACAGTTTATTTGTGATTTGGAAAATAGACCAAAAAATTTACTTCACTTTAAGAAAATGAGAAGAAAAAACTATACACAAATACAAGCCTGATAGTTTTCGCTATTTCCCCCTTAGATGGACTAATTAATTATATATGAATACCACCGATGGCATAGCGGTTAGGACGCTCGCCGACCATGCACATGGTCCGGGTTTCGATCCCCGCTCGTCTGACGCATTCCTTTACCTCGCCCAGCCAGAAATAATGCTGGTAAAGAGGAAAGGTTGGGCATGAGGCTAGCAACCCCATCCTGTACAACAAACACTGCTACAGAAACTTCAAGCCCTATGCTCCACTGGGGACGTGAAGGAAAAAAACCGATTAGAAGACTCTAGAACATCTGGCTTTCGCAGATGATATATGACTAGTGTCACACAAACTCGCTCCGTTCTCTATGTCCTCCTTTATGGCTGTGAGACCTGGCCACTGAGAGTGGAAGACATGAAAAGATTAGCTGTCTTTGATCATAGGTGCCTGCGTTCTATCTCCCGTGTCAGGTGGTGGTATAATAAGGTGAGCAATATTGAGGTTAGGCATCCGTCGAGTGCTAGGTAAGGAGGGAAATCAATCGACGAGGCTGTGAAGTTACACCGAGTGAGATGGTCAGGACATGTGTTACGTATGCCCGTCTAGTCATCGCCTTCCTCGACTGACCAACAATGTTAGCTGACATAGGGTCAGACTGGAAAAGAGCTAGCCAGCGGCAGTCAAACCAAAACATGGAACCAGTCAATGAAATCTACAACAGTTAGTCTAAGCCAAATAGGAAGGTGTAGACTTCCTGGTTGGCGTTCTGGGGACGGTAAAAATCAATGACAGCTGGAAACAATTGATGATATGGCTCAAAATTGTTCTCAATGCCTGTCGCAGATGCATCCACTCCTTGTGACTTATAATTTCCAGTGAAACTATATTGTTCTTCGTTATTACTACTGCTTTGTCTCACACCTGTGTTTACTGTCTCTATTATGCATTTCTTCTACTTTCATCTCTTGCTTTGTGTGGTACATGGAGGGAGTGTGGCGACTTGAACTGCCGCACATATGTGCAAAGTTCTATGCCGAAAACAGACATACAGACACAAACTCGAAGACTTAGAGGTAAGCGGAAACCAACAAACTGGCAGAAGAGCCTGGCTGGCAACAAAGACAGGACTGCAGGATAACATAAAGAGGACGGAGGTGATGAAGATAACCGCAACAACGACAACCATAGCTAATCACCATCAACGGGAGAGATTTCACAGAGGTTACCTCCTTAACTTATCTAGAAAGCATCGTTTCAACTCAAGGCGGAACAGATAAAGATTTCAAAGCCAGATAGCCAGAATCGGAAAGGCAAGATACGCCCTCATCAACCTGAAACCAATTTGGAAAGCTTCTGCACTCTGCATCACAAAGAATGAGACTCGGATCTTCAACACCAATATAAAGTCGGTTCTTCTATACGGATCAGAAACTTGCACTGCATTTCACGAAAAGGATTTCCAACAGCCTGCTACAGACTTTTATCATCAGCTGCCTTCGCTCTATACTGAAGATCGAATGGCCGGGTGAATTAGTAACAAGAAAATCCGGAAAAAGACCAACCAACCAATAGCCGATCGCCCAACATGTATGTAGGAGAAAATGGAGATAGGTCGGTCGGGCATGCATTGAGGAAACCGTCAAACGACATCGCGCTTCAGCCAGGCCATCGTTCGAAGGTAATCCGAATAGGAAGCGACAGTGGGTCGTTAGTGCGAGGGTGACATGGAGATCGTGTGGCCAGGAAGAGACGAGAGATTATCGGCAATCGTGGACCCAGCTGAAGGGGATGGCAGGATATAGAAAGTGGAGATGTATGGTTGAAGCCTTAAGTCCCACTCGGAACCCAAGGGAACATTAATATAATAATACGCATATTAGGATTTAGTAACTATTATTCCTAATCGTTTTATCGACTCGATATGGTTAAAGGATAACTATATGAGCATATATGCTTCTACATATCTTAATGCAACGAAAACAACGCACTACTTCAACCACCATCATCACACTTCCGTAGAACTGTACAGTTGTTACATGTATGACTTCACGGACCCCAGATATTTATTATCTAATCGCCCCCTCTATTACACCACAACTTTAAAATTTCAGAATAGGTAAGAGGTCAGTTTTTCAAACAGCTTTGTAGTTTGATGCCCAGAAAGCAAAGCACTACAATACGGCCATTTTAGCTAATCCCAATGCTCAAATAAGAAAACCATGCTAGTCAGAAAAGTAAGTGTGACACTTGTGGAGTACTATACCGACGAAATGACATATGTGTTCAGGTAATCATCTGTTGCTCGTTGTGTTTAACTTCAAATATAAGAGAGATTGTCTCACTTAGTAGCCTTCATAACTAAGTCAATTATACAATATATAAATGGCTGTGGACTACGATTGAAGAGGGTCTCTGGAGAACTCCTTCTGGTCGCTCGACGAGATCGTGAAGTTGCATCTATTGAGATGGCCAGGCTAGACGTTGTACATGCAAAACCACAGTCATTGTTATCTAGAAGTGTTAACTGACATCGGATTAGATGAGAAATAGTTGGTAGTTGCCTAATCCAAACCCGGTATCAATCCATGACATCTCTGACTGTCGATGTGAACCAAATAGGCAGGTGTGGAATGCCTAGCTGGTGTGTTATGAACTGTTGGTAACATGACCGAAAATCGTTCTGAATAATAATAATTTACTTTATTCCAAGAACAGTACTTGTGATTCACAATGGAATTTTCAGCATTAATCACACACAATATTGCATCTAATTTCCTCAAATTATAAATAAAATTAATCACACAGAATGTTTTCCACATTTACAATAGGGGTAATGTCAGAAACACGCAGCATATAAAGTGGAAATAATGACAATAGTGATAACAGCTAAGGTAATAATAACAATACGAGTGAAAAATTGCCGTGGGCTTGTTTCACACAGTATTGTCAATGCGGTATAGAAATCTTAGCTTGTTTAAAAATTATTGAACATAATGTTCTCTTTACATGATATGGTGAGGGGAAAAACAAGGATTACAGCAGTCATAGAGATAAGTTGGTGTTTGCAGTTATGAAAGTAAAACAAACAAAGAAGCAACAGGACCATAAATATAATAGAAGTACTAAAAGTAAAACTTGAAGGTATATAAGGATGGATGGATGGAGGAAATTGTTTATTTACTAGATGAAAAAAGGTTAGTTAATTCTTGCCTGACACTATTTTCATCACATAAAATACGTACCAAGTATGGTATCATAGAATTTTCATACTTAGACGTGCGAGCATACAGTTTCCTGAAGTTACTTCTAGTTCTACCTGAGGAGGAGATGCAAGGTGAAAGCTGAGGGTAAGTAAAGTGGATGCTCCAAGTCAGACAACATCCCTTTAGCAAATTTACTGCACGAAGTCAAGTGCCTATCGACAACGACGTTAACTATGTGGTCCATTGGGACACCACAACTCGCCTTACTGACAGTCTTCAGAATTCTACGAATTGTGACAGTCTTTTTTAAGCAAACCAGGAAAGAATAAGGGTGAACAATAAAGAAGAATGGGTAGGATGCAAGAGTTTATGAACTGTAAGAGGGGTTCAGTTATACCTGAGTGCCTTCACTTCTCCATGTAACATGTCATGCGGAATATTTTACTGGAGATCGCTAAGACATGGGAAGACCAGGAGTTCGGAAGACAGAATAAGTCCGAGACACATCATTTCTGATTTAATTCCTATATCATTGTCGTCAATCTTACAAATGTCATGAGAATCGATGACTTCTTTTGACTCTTCTACATCTTAAGCTGAAATTAACAGTTTGACATTTAGAGGGATGCAGTTTAAGACCGTTAGGCTCAGGCCATTTACTGACTCCAGACAGAAAGCTATTTATTTTAGTGCAATCTAGATAGGAGTTAACAGCCATTGAAACTGTTAAATCATCAGTGTACTTCAAAGTTTATTTCATCAGTTTATCATCATCATGCAAGAAAGAACAGAGAAAAGGAGAAAGGACAGTGCCTTGAGAGACACCAGCTTCAGCAGGCAATGAGGTGGAAGACTTCCCTTTGTACACGGTGTACTTTCTTTCTGAAAAACGTTCTGTTTGACTTGCAGCAAGTTTGCTTAATAAGATGTCCCTAGGGACCGAGAAAGCACTCATATCTAAAAGTCATATTGTCTCTACGTAACAAATAGTAAATTCTCCAGTTTCACGAAGTTTATCAGTATGACCACCCTTTCGGGCATCATTCTTTGAGGAACCACTCCTCTACAAGGCGTTATGTCCTTCATAAGAAATTTGCATCTAGATTAAAACCGCGGATATTGTTTCTACTACCGAAAAAAATTTGTTATGACCCGCCACAACCAATGTTTAACTATCTACTTGGAATACGCGACTTAACATCCCTACGACTAGATAGATATTTCCATGATTTACACGCGATAAAATTATAAGCTAGCACATGTCAAATTCCCCACCTAAGGTCCCACAGTAAAATGAATCTTGCCTCCTTTAATAATGCGACACGAGTTACTTATTCGGTAGCATCCAAAATGCTGTGAGATCCAGGTGACTCGAAATATATTTGCGAAATAGTGATCCAACCCATTGTTTTTTTGGAGTCGAAAGTACTTTCTATCCCCCGCTGCACGTCTTTTAAAACAATTTCCTGCTCATTCATTTAAGCGAAACACCTCTTACGCTATAACCAGTCTGAATGATGAACTCCAGCCATCGTGGTGTAAAGATAGCATACATCAACTTTTCTCCTGCGCATACAGTTGCAGATAACAACGCATACTGGATGACATTGACAAAACCTGCGACTCCTGAAGGCACTCGAAATGTTCACTGCACAACCAAAACTGATCAGTAAGTAACCAATAATGACCACACACAAGCCTCAAAAATTTCCTTCAAGGTACACACTGTGAACACTAATCGAAGCCCAAAGCTCAATACAATGTTTAGAATAGTGATTTCGCCGTGATGTCTGCAGACCCATATGAAAAATGTCCTACGTCTACCAAGACATCTTTGACTATCAGGCATAACCGTAATTAGACTAACACTTAGCCTTATTCCTAGTAAATCGTATTCCATCCCATCTCCTTGTACCCAAGCGAAATTAATATCTAGGAACAATGAGGTCAGGCACGAGTCGTCACGGACAAAATCAGACAATACCCTATTCCACTAAATTGCACCATGTAACATTCCACTTACCATGCAGCCTTCATGTATGACCAGCACAGCCATAACAAGAGAATGTTAACGCTTAAAATCCCGACGCCATCGTGTACTAATATCTGACTAGGGACGCTGACGTCTCTACGGTATGACAGGCTTCTCGGTCATCTAACAAAAATGCGCGTTAACCACCAAGCAACTAAAGCCTTTCCGCACCTTTGACCTCACAAACGCGAAATAGGTATCATTAGTATTTTGCACGCAGGTGCCAGTTTCCAGAAATCAACAAAGTGACCAATTAACAAACTTTATTTAGTATATTCTGTAAGGCTTTCCCATTGTACTCTTGATATACAGACATCGAACGTTCTGCCAGTTCTTCTTCAAAAGTGATACCAGGAAGTTGATTGACAAGTTGATGTTTTGTGCCAACTCTGCTGCAGTCATATTCACGTGGCCGACAGCAACATTTAGGCAGATGACCTTTTTCATCTGAAACTTCACAGTGGACTTCACTTCGTCAATCTTTTGAGCCAACGGCTCATTATGCGTCACAACAATAGGGAACCTGCCGTATTTGCTCAAGATTGGACCTATGACCCTGGTGAATTGACGAATAATAGACTCGCTCCCAAGGAAAGCGTGGTAACTCTTAGCTGCAAACATTAGTTAAAATCCTAAGCTTACCTAGCTTTTTCAAAGGTTTCTTCTCTTTGCCGAACTTTTTCAGGTCCTCAGCATCCATGCAAGGGATATTTGCATTCTTAGCCTCATCACAGTGCTCCTGATCTCCAAGCACACACACAGTCATCTTTGGACGGGGGATGTGCTTCAATCTATAAACAAATACAACTTACAATGTACGGCCAGTGGCCTCCCCACAGAATATTAGAACCCTGGGTTGGGGTTCGCAAACTCACCGTACAGTCCCGGCGAACCTCTTATCCTTCTGCGGGTCATAATTCTTCAGAGCGATCTGCAATTCTACTGTCTCGGTGAATTTCCTCTTTTTGGTCTTATTGCTATACTCCAAAAGGTCAGCACACGACCTGAGCAGAAGCTCCTTTGGTACCTTACTGAACGAAAAGAACAACACTTAGTCTTTTGCAATGAAAAAGTTAATGTCAGAACTTCTTAGAGGAAAGTGATCATGTATCTCCAAAGATTTGTCATCATAAAACATCCACCACGTACTTACCTCATGCTCACGCTTTAGTAAACTGCAACCGCCAACTGATATCCACGAACAACTTAAACAAAAGTTCACGACCAAACATCCAATTGTTCAATCTACAAGTATCCACTTGCATCCTACATCACTCACACGAAAAAAAGAGACTTTAATACGAAATCCTCATGTTTGTTTCTAATTGTCATCAATGCTTTAACAGACCATATCAAAACTCAAATTTATACATTAGTAACACTGACCAATATCTTTCTACGAAAGGAGAATGTCATTTCACTCTCCATAAATTCCTTGATCGCTTTCATTTTGAGAGAAAGTTCAGGGAGCTGAATGTTTAGACCCAAATATATCTTGCGTTAATCATTCGTGTGAAAATCTTTTTTACATTATGACTTCAATTTCCTATCCGAAATGCTTCCTCCGTTTCCAGTGAAAACAAGTTGCGGGCGACGCAATGCATAGTAAGGAAACTTCTCTTGCTCACTCCGTATCACTTAGACAGAAGGTGTGCAACTGTTTACAGAATCTGGATGAATTCTGTAGCCGACTATCTCCCCGGCAGTTTATCTACTCATAATCAGACCACACTAAATTTGTCAAACTCGGTGCTTATCGTGAATTTTTCAGCTGACTGCTTGCACACCCAACAAAACCTATATGATTCCCTTTCAGGGACGGGTTTCTTTTATTCACTAAGAAGCATCTAGTTGTCAAAACTTATCCAGATAGCAGAAGATACGTGCTATCCCCTAATAGATCGTGTTCGTCAATACTCTGTTCTGGCAATATGTTACGGACATCCAGCCATGTTATTATTAGCCAAACTATCTTTTTCATTCAAGAGTGCACTTGCCGTAAATAACCTTAATTTACTTCGCATAAAATGTAAATATGAGTATTTAGTTTGAGAAACTGACCAATGTTAACCGACTGTTTGAAGCAAATGACAGCCTCTTCTATTCCTAAGTACTTTAACGAAATCGATGAAGGCTTTACGCACCAAACACTCGGTACACCAGCCAGTTTGTCATCTCATTTTCATTTAACCTTAGCTGAATCACCTCATCATCTCTTTCACTTTGCTTCTACCCTTACCACTGATCAACGATCTCTTACTCTTTTCTTCATAAACGCTCGCTCTATGTACAATAAATTTCCGTACCTTCACTCCTTGCTTTCACTTTGTATACCCTCAGTACTGTTAGTTACAGAGACCTGGTTACCGTCTGTCTTCAGTGGCAGATCATTCAAACCCCCAAGCTACACACACTTCGGACAGGGTAGAGAAGAGGGGCGTGGTAGTCGTTGTCTTATTTTTGTAACAAATTCCACACCGTAGAATTTAGTGACCTGGGTTTCCCGCTGGCAGATGCAGAATTGGTTACAGTGGACACCAACCTAAATACAAGGCTTTGATTGCGATGCACATACCTCCCGCCTAATTCTGATACTAACACAACGAACCATTCGTGTGAAATTTTTGAACACGTCTCTTCTCTAAAATTTGACCATAACATTATGGCTGGCGACTTCAACATGCCTGGTATCCATTGGAATAGCCTAAATGTTCCTACATACCCTGTCTTCTTATAAATACGAAAGAATTTTGCGGCTGGACACAGAATTTTACTCACGCCATACGTAAATCCAACATCCTGGACCTTATTTTCACACACAGCATTCTTACGCTCAGCACTGGAGTTGGGCCTTTATCCACTGATAGCGAACACAACACAGCCATTGCTAACTTTAACCTAGCAGCAAGTGGGCCAGCTAAAGGCCGTCACCGGACAACAAAACTCAGAGGCCTTTTAAATGCTTAGTTGGAAGCGACACTGTCCTTTATCCATTGCCAAAATTAGGATACTTGATTCTTCTCAGCAGACAATGATGTCATTCTTGCTGATTTCTACTCCAACGTATCAGTTTGCTTTAACGAATCTATCCCTTGGTACAAACCTAAAAGAATGTTAAACTCAAATATATATACCGAATGCTACCAGGAACAAGCTAGGAAGACTCCGTGAAACCTATAATAAATTTATGAACTTCTTCTCACTCATCAGCGCCCTAGAAGTTTATGATAAAATCAGATCACACAATGCCAACAAAATTCACAAAGAAGAACTTCTCACCCTTACAAGTAACTGCAAAATTGGTTCTCTCTGCCAACTCTTCGAAAAAAGACTGCAACAAAAACAAGGTAACATTCCTTACATTTTCATAACAATGTTGCTGTCAAGGATGATGCAGGAATAGCTGAACTCCTTGGCAAACACTATTGTGATTCATACACGCATGTTATTTCTGAATTAACCGACTTTGACTCTGTAACAGACAAAACACCGCCGAATACATGCTTGAATGTTGATGTTATTAAAAGTTCTATATGTTCACTGAAATTCTCCCATACTCCTGGACCTGACTCAATCCCCTCAATTTCCTATAAAATGGCGGCCCCGATCTCCTCCTTTTGCATAAAAATTGTCAAGGAACTTATCTCTAAGTTCCTATTGTTACGAAGACGCTCCGCACCGATTAATACTATGTACTTTCTCCGAACTTAACTCCAAAACACCAGTATTGTAAGAAGGAAGTTACATTGTTAGGCAACTAAAAGGGAGAATAATACGAGTTTTATTCGTTTTAGTTCGTCCTCGTCAAACTTGTACACGATCGAAGCATTCGCGCCTTCCAGTTGCCCAACAACGGCTACCAGTTCCCGAAACAAACGTTCAAAGTTCACGTCCATTGACACCCCCCGACAAAAAGGAGTCCATCCCTTTATTCCATAGCGACGATAACCTCAAAATGAACTGCCACTGTGGCCAACCGGGACTAGGCTAAAATGGAAAAGCAAGACAAAAAAGCCCGACACACAACAAGCATACCACATCACACCAGTACGCTCTCCATGGTGTGTGAGATCTTCCTCAGCGATCGGAAATTTCCTTCGCTCTCTGTCCACAGCACCACCACTGATCTGGTCCACAGGGTGTTAGTTGCTTTATATCACTCTGGCACAATCCCCTCCCCGGCGTATCAAATCGCATATACTCACTCTAACATTACTCGATCCGTTCAAAAGTTGAAAAGCATGGAAGCGACTTCAGAAGTAATTACAATAAGATTAAAACATGATACACACAGTGAGACAACTATGAAATAAGCCAACAATTGAATGAATCGGAACACACCCGATTACTTAACGCAAATATGTGTACAATAAATGCATCAAATGTTGTGGATTCTGCCTTGACGAGCTACCCTTGAAGAACTGTAGGACTTACAGCAGTACGCCTACAACACTTCTCAGGTTGACACCCTAGGTTGGAAAATCGTCGAAGAGTTCATTTGCTGACCTCCTTCTATCAGCTATATCCTCAACTCTGAACGGTGACACGCCCATGACATTCTATCGTGGAATGTAGATGACAAACAAACACACGACGTGCCTGATCAACCAAGTGTGGGCACAGAGTAATTTACATTAAAGATAATAGCATTCAAATAGTAACTTGAAACTTGAAATGCCTTTATTCATGCAAGTCAGTTTACCAATTACCCTCTCATACACAAGTGGCTAATTCTCACTAAACCGACCTTTGAATTTCGTCCTTTCGAACAGACCGATACAAGCATAGTCACAGCACAAGACACTTGAGTTCATGGACGTCGACTTCAATGTGGATGACAACACCAACGACGACCGATTGATACCAGTTGGTGAACTTAGCGGTGCATCAGAAGCTGTTGTTGTTCGAACTTTAGAAGGCTGTCTAACTGCAAGACTTCCACCACTGCTGTCTTTTGTTATTAGCTCCAGTTTAGCCTGAACATCTGTCGACAGGTGGGCTACATGCCGATCATTTACACCGACGGTCTTACTAGTATCCATACCTTCTACCACCGCATCTGCTCTTAATTCTACTTCACGTTCAAGTTGTACAGAACCTTTGTTCAACCCAGCAGTAGCAGGCATTCCCCTCATCTCATCATGATCAGCCGAAGACAAGTGTGCTCTATCATTTTTTATTTTTGATTGCAGCTTGATTCCACACCGTACTTTTGGTAAAAGTATGGAATTTTCAGCGTGGATATCGGTAGCCCAAATTTTGCAGGCCAACAATAGATATCAGGTGTGCGTCGGCAGGGATTCGAACCTCGGACCATGTTCGTGGTCGGCGAGAGTCCTAACCACTGTGCCACCGACACATGACCATTGTCACAAATATTCACTTTATCACTGTTCGTTTTAATCGAATTAGTCATTTTTAAACTTTAATAACAGCAGCAGATGATTTGGGTTCTTCCTCATAAATCCTTACTGGTTCGATACATTTACTCTGAATAGTAATACTTTTAAAAACTTGTGGAGTCAGAACTGAACTCTGAAACTGTAACTCTCTTCTTACGCACAAAATGCGGTGTCGTCTGTGATACTATTCAACAATAGCTTACCAGCTGCAACTGCAGGCTTCTTCACCGCACCATTATCGTCACACAATTCGTAGTCAGACCTTGATGGCGCTGATTTCACATTTAGCTTACCACTAAACTTGCCCACTCCTTCACAGTTTGCCTTTCTATGCACTTCTTGCAAACGTGTAAAACACAACCGCGTTTGTCTCGCAACTTGTAACCTATCTGTTGGGGACCTCCCACGAAACCTGTCACACCCATTAGGTTTGTATGGATTACTAAACACCATAAAGCTTTCTCGATATCCACTTCTCTGAGACCCTTTCGTCATAAATGATTGCGTTTCGCTCTCTGACTTCTCTTTTCTTGGTGTGAGATGCAATATACTGGCATACTTGCTCAAAGCTTCGTTGACACTGTCTTTTGCCAGGCTCACAATATCATCCAAACCGGGTTCTAATCCCTCCTCTTCTAGACGGGAGCTGATCTTTATGAACATCTTTGCAGACGAACTGGTTATCTCTCGGCAACAGTCTCAAGCAAGGAACTTGAATTCAATTCATCTACGAAATTAAGAGACACAAGAGTATTTCTACACATCATTAAACTGTCCAAGAATTCTGCGAGTTCCTCTGAATTATCTTTTAACTGCGGTTCATTACAATTCACGGCCTCAAAAATACTACGGGATGTCATAAACGGTGTCAATGTAGTTTAAGATTGAACGATCAATTCATGTTTGTTTGTTCAAACCCAACTTTCCCATATTTTTCGCGGAGACATCAATCCGTCAGTCATCGTCTCATCGTTCGCTGTTCAGTAGAAGATGGAAAACTATCAGAAGTATTGTCGTGATTTATTGTTATGACATTTATTCTTGGAACTTTCTCTGTAATAACATTATTGTTGGTTGCATATTGGCATAAGAACAAAGGATTCTCGAGTAGCCAATCTGTGTTCTGGTTTTTCGAGTTGGTTATTACAAATTAATTCTGAAAGTCTTCCAAGGACAGTGTCAGTAAAGTCTCATAAACCGTCAGTGTCCAACTCTTACTACGCTAGGCCTCACGCTGTTCCCCGAAGCTTCTCAGAAATGCTTAGTACGAACGGACGCAAAAACCAGAATCCAGCTTGGCGACTCGAGAATTATTTATTATAACACCAACATATAGTCAACTTTACAACTAAGGTCTATGAACAAATATTACAATAATGAATCACAATATTACTTCCGACAGTTTTGGCCTGAATTCTTTCTGAACAGCGACCGATGAGACGATGACTGGTGTATTGATGTCTTCGTGAAAAATATGGAGAAGTTGGGTTTGAGCAAACAACCATGAATTGATCGTTCAATCTTCAATTACAATGACAAACGTTTTCCCCAGAAGTCAAGTATTTTAACTGAAATGTCATTCGTTCACATACTACTTTTTCGAGGAATTGAAAGTATATGGATCCAAGGATTGCTTTGAGCCCTTCATACCCAAGCAACCAGCCAGTTGAGCATGTATCAATGTAATTCCCTTGATGCTAACGCGGTACATTCGAATCTGGTGAAACTTTTGCACGTGTTTTCGCTGATATTCATTTTTCTGTTCTGTTATATTATCACCAATAATAATGGGCAAAAGCTATAAAAAACATGTTCTTAGGAACACTAGTAATTTAGAAAATAGCTTAAGCTTATCGAGTAACGCATTAACACCCCTTAAATCAGCTGCAGTTAGTAGTTCACCCAATATAAACGGTTCCAACATAATGCTAACCCCTGTAATTCAGGTGGAAGATATCCTGTCACAAAAGGCAGAGATTAGTATCTTAGTCTGCATCATAAATGACATGCAGCAACAAATAAATGAACTCAGGACGAAACTAAATCTACTTTACCTGATACCAGAAACAATCCTCTATCTTAAAAAGGACCTGGGGGATCTCACTTTCCTAAAACTCTTTAAGGTCAGGACTAAACCAACCGATGCTGAATTGGAACATGCTAAGGAGCTAGAAAACGTTATGGACTACTTGTCGAGCGAAGTTGTTAAGAGACTTGCTTCTAAACAGAATGCCATAGTGTACAACATACCTGACAAAGAGCCCATAAAATCGGCTCAGCACTCCTTGTTAAGAGCTGCCAACCTTCTAAGTACACCCTATCAGTGTATTAGACTAAATAAAAAAGAGACAAACCGCACATGTCCCATACTTTTCAGGTTTGACAGCTGTATTATAGCCGAACAATTCAGGAAATCTGAGGATATTTTGGCTTCCACTACAAAATTCAAAAATCTTAAAATAGTCCCGGACAAAACCCCCAACCAACGACAAGTAGCTAAGAACACCATAGATACAAAAACGATTATACCACAAATCGTGAATAGCGTCAGTACCGAAGTGTCAAAGGACACCGTAGCACAAAGTTACACTTGCACTGTAGTAGGTGAACAAACGACACGAGAAGGCGAAGGGAAACCCAAAAAGAGCAGTAACACTGTAATTGGTCTCGAAGTTCGTGAGAACACTCCTAGTAAATCTAATGTAGATGCTCCTACTACCGATAACCTGCAAATATCGGCAGATCACACTGCACCCAGGGCCAAACAAGATAATCCCACCGTAAAAGCAGTAAAGAAGTCCCCTAAAACCAAGGTTTCTCCTCATGCGTCCATATACCTCCCTTGTGACAAGCCCAACAAGCAGCATATAAGCCTAAAAAGTAACTATGCACACATTGCGGCAGGTCCCATAAAGGAAACGGAAGACGTGAATGGAAGAGCTCCTCGTCGAACTAAGAGTAGTAGACGAATTGAGGACGATAAACTGCACAAGGTGAGAACTAACGGCAAAAATAGCTCTACCCTGAAATCTGCTCTAAAGACACCAACTCTATTCATAGATCGCAAAACGCGAATAAAACTAAGGAAACTAAAAAGGAGATTTTATTTATACAAAGAATTTAATGCATTACACCTGATACACGAAATATTTAAAAATTTAGATGAGAGACATAAAATGAAAGCACAAGTCGAGGAAAATAAAGCCCTAGAGGGCACCTCTAAAACCCAGGAACTCTGCAAAATCTTGCAAAAACGGCTGAAGAAGGGTGAAGAAAACAATATCAGTCATTTAGAACACGAAGATATAATTTATGATGATCCCCAGATCATTAGTGAACTCCTGAGTGAGTGGTTCTCCAATAACACCAAAGCACATCCGTCCCCAATTCTCGACATAACCTGCAAAAATAACTACAAGTTAGGTGAAATAAACTTTAATATACAAAATATAGCATCGGCGGTAAGGACATTAAAAGCTAACAGTAGTTGTGGGATAGACGATATACCATCCGTCATATACAAAAACGGTGGTACGGATATGATTGTATTATTACTTAGAATATTTAATATCTCACTAGTGACCGAAACCTACCCTGAAACTTGGAAAAACACATATATATTACCTAAGCATAAAGGAGGGGCCAAAACTAGTGCATGTAATTATAGGCCTATCAATATAACACCAGTCATATCAAGGATCATGGAGAAAGTAATCAAAGACCAAATGTCAGACTACTTTCTAAAACATAAACTCATCAACCTGTCACAACACGGATTCCTCAAGAAAAGATCTTGCGTCACTTGCCATATAGACTTTTTCAACGAAGTCACCTATAGAAGAGATAGGAGAGAGCTAGTGATTATCCTCTATTTCGATATAAGGAAAGCCTTCGACAGAGTCCCACATAGTCTGTTAGTCGGTAGGCTATGCTCACTAGGGATACGCAACCCCCTCTACAATTGGATAAAATCATTTCTGTATGACAGGAATCAGACAACTAAAGTTGGCTCAATGACCTCCAGACCTAGACCAATCAGCAGTGGTGTCATCCAGGGGAGTGTATTGGGACCCCTTCTTTTCATTATATACATAAACAGTATATGTGAATGTTTTAGTATAGGCAAGCCAATACTGTATGCAGATGACTTGAAGGTGACATATACCTGCACAAATACAGATATCGGCCCAACTATGAACTCCATACATGAAGAATTAGCAAAAATGGATAGATGGTGTGACACGTGGAGACTTGAGTTTAATGTTGAAAAGTGTGGATGGCTCTGCATAGGCTGTTCCAACCTTGACCTCAACCTAGCAATTCAGGGCCACAAAATCCCCAGACTCAAATCTGTACTAGACCTAGGACTGAAATATTCACACAATCTATCATTTTCAGAGCATATCTCGAATCAAGTGTCGAAATCACGAAGGCTTATTGGTTTCCTACTCAGGAACTTCTACAGAAACGAGTCCAGAATACTACTGTACAAGGTATGTGTGCGCCCACTCCTAGATTACTGCTCATTCATATTCAGCAGTACACGCATAGAAGACAAACTGAAAGTAGAAGGAGTACAGAGGTACTTCACGCGAAAAGTACTCGGAACCGATAACGGCACAAACTACTCTACCAGATGTGAAATCCCGGGACTAGAAACATTATGGTTAAGGCGACTGCGACTAAATCTGTTACTCTTCTATAAGCTTCTTAACCAAATAGTGTATACCCCTGCTAACTATACTCGGTTCTCAGGTAACACAGGATACAACCTTAGGCACACTAAAGGTACAGTGGCTATAGAACCATGTAAAACAGCCACCAGGCAAAAGTTTTTCTTGATTAGGTATGCCCAAATATGGAACAAACTACCTGAGAAAATACGACTAGCAAGCACATTGGCCTCCTTTGAAAAGGCACTTAATGACACACTAAGTGAGTTTGTAATTGATACCAATGGTAATTCCCATGTAAGAGTTTCAGAAATCATAGGCCCATTTAATGTATGAACTCAGAGACTACACCTGTTGTTTGTTTTGTCTCTATTTATAATTCCAGACAAAAAAGCAGCAGTCATGACAATAACACCCATTCAACCAAGAGTCGATCAAACTATGTCTACCTGATACAAAGGGCGAACCATAATCAACATACGAATGAAATATGAGAAAACAAGGTAGAAACTTACCGCAACACCACATGAAAAGATAAAAGTTACTTGGATATCATTTATAATCCACCAACTGGTCTCCTACCCAAAAAGAATGCGGCGATGTTTTATCCAAAAAGGCGAGGAAATACATAAACCCACAGCAGCTGTTGTTAACACTCAGTGGGGGTAGGAGCCAACAAAGTAATCCTTTCAAAGCATATGTATACTTCAAATGGGCACGGAGACTTTGTAGAATACGTCATAATCCAAATCACTGCCTATACGGTCGCCGTCTTCTGAATAATTTATGAAGTCATTTTTAAATTTTTTCAAAATATTACTTTTTTATAAATCCGATATCTTACTGTATAAAATATAAAATTGCTTCACTCTATTGGCCTTCGTTTATATCAGTAGCATGACCCTTGAATGTAGTGAGAGAATCGTAAAGCAGTAGTCGCTAAGTTCGTAGCTTTGGTGAGTTCGATTGCATTAGTTACTATAAAGGATGACAGTGTTTAAGCACTTTCTTAGGTCATTAGTAGGACGCAAAGTAACTCCAATGATACGTGCGCTTGCCTAGGAAAAATGAGGGCATCTTTTCGTTACGGAAATAGCAGTAGTGGATGAAAAGGTCGTTTAAAAAGTGGGCAATTTGTTCGTTGAAAAGGTGGGAAAACGGGGAAAAAGTGGTTAAATTGTTCGTTGAAAAGGTGGGAAAACGGGGAAAAAGTGGTTAAATTGTTCGTTGAAAAGGTGGGAAAACGGGGAAAAAGTGGTTAAATTATTCGTTGAAACGTGGGAAAACGGATAAAAGTGGGTACATTTGTTATTCCGGCACATGGGATAAGTGGGTAAAAACGTGGGTAAAGTGGAAAACTGGGAAAAAGTGGACAAAACATTTTTTACTGACATGGGAAAACGGGGAAAAAGTGGGAAATGTGGCCAAAATGGGTAAAATCGGTTGCATTTACACCATCTTTTGCCCACGTGTTTGCCGATCAAAATTACCCTTTTATCCCACGTTTTGCCCAATTTGCCCATGTAAATTAACCAACTGGGAATAAACCTGGATACCTATGATATAACGAAAACATGCTAAAAGCTGCATCCCAGATCAAGTTGATTCATTCGATGGTAATGATCTACTCCTACATGCCTTATTTGACATCTTGAATGGAATGGTTCGCAGTTATTCTGGTACTAGATCGAAAAGAATAAAAAATTCACCGGTTGCTGAATCAAAAGAACGATCCAATTCTACCATTTAAAGACGCTGGCGAACATGCTGTAAATGAGTATTCATGATCTGAAATGAAGAAGCAACTGGTTTTCAAACAGTTTTTCAAAATTTTATTCAACTTACGAGTACAGTCCGCCATGCAGACACAAATGGAGCAAATGGAGAATTCTGGAATCGACCTCGGCACCATTTGATGCAGTAAAACAACCCAACATGACCTTATCTAGTTTTCGCCTCCACGATCAAATTTCTTTCCTGTTATGAAACTACGATAAGACTGCTGAAAAATGGAATAGATATATTACTGATCTCAACATAATACATCAATAATCTTTAAGCCAAGGGTGCTGTTCACAACAAAGTTATATAGGAGAATTGACTTCAAGCTTTATTTTTCCCATATATCTGTATTACATTCATGTGATGTCTGAGTTTTTGTTAATGCGAAGACAATATTTCTATATCTCTTTATGTGCTACACAAACAGACTTTATAGCAGACTGTTCCGACTGACTCTAATGTCAGAAAGAACAACCAAACTGTAAGTCCATTATACATAAAATTATGTGTAATTTATATAATAACTTATCCATGCCTGTACAATTGGTATGTTCCTGCATAAACAGGAAGGAATATATTATTATTATTAAAACAATATTTATGCATGCCTATAGAATTGGTGTACCCTACATAGCTAGGGAAAAAAATGTACCTTATTATGTTATCTTTACTAAATATGCTTATTAATATTATGAGTAAATTATCGAATTGATGATGCCTGTAAACTGGCGTCCCTCATGTAAAAAATGAGAATATATATTATTATAATTATTATTATTAAACGCGCATAACACAACCGTGTTTGTCTTGCATCTTGTAACTTATCTGTTGAGGATGTACTACGAAACCTGTTACACTCACTAGGTCTATATTCATTACTAGACATCATGGAGCCTTCTCGATATCCACCTCTCTGAGGCCTACTCGTCATCAATGATTGCATTTTGCTCTCAGACTGCTCTATTCTAGGGGTGAGATGTAATAGACTGGCGAACTTGCTCATAGATTGACTGACATTAGTATTTACCAGTTTCAGGATATCATCAAACTTTGGCTCGATACCCTCATCCTCCATACGGGAGCTTATCTTCACCCACTTCCTTTGCAGTCGAGCAGGTAGGCGTCTTGCTATTACTTCTAGTATAAAACTCGAGTTGAGGTCACTCATGCGATTCATCGAAATCATTGCATTCTTGTAAATTAGCAAATTATCTAAAAACTCAGTGTGTGCCTGGGAGTCATCCTGTAATTGACCACCATTACCCTTAACAGCCTCGAATAATTTCCCTGCAATCATCGAAGGTCTTCCAAACCTTTGACGTAATATGCTCATAGCCTCGTAGTAGCCCTCTTTTGGCTTCATAAACTTACAGCACTGTATAGCTCTTGCAGCATCTCCAGTGCAATATCTCATCAAATACATTAACTTCAATTCATCATTTAATAAAAACCACTCAACATGATCTCAAACTCCTTTACAAATTGTAAATAATCAGCTGGGTTTCCATCAAAACATCGTGGTTCTAATTTAGGGAGTTTGATGTTCCTATTATCCCTGAACGGCGAAACAGTAACATCAACCATGTCATGCTTAACATCAGACACATCGTTACAATTAACAGACAAGTCACCATGACTTACTTTCCTGTTTGCATCCAAGACACTCTGTCCCTTCTTTGACCCAGGCATTGTTGAACTTGACCCAATTCCAAAAAAGTTCCAGATATTGCTTGTTCAAAGAGGACTTGACCGGCACCAGGAAAGATGAACGGTGACTATCCAAACTTTCACCAACTGTCTGAATCCGCCAAATCTGTTTCTACCATCAGAAACTGTCAGCCACGTCTCGTAAACCGTTAATGCCCAGCTCTTGCTACGCTCGGGCCCACGCTGTTCCTTGAAGTTTCAGAAACGCTTAGTAATAACGGACGAAAAAACCAAAACACCGATTGGCCACTCGAGAATTCTTTATTGTTACACCAACATATAAAAATAATAATTGAACTAAGGTCTGTGAACAAATATTACAATAATAAATCACAAGATTACTTCTGATGGTTGTCTCCTGACTTCTTTCTGAACAGCGACCGATGAGACGATGACTGTCGTATTGATGCCTCCGCGAAAATTGGGGAAGTTGGTTTTGAGCAAACAACCATGAATTGATCGTTCAATCTTCAACTCCATTGACACTCCCCGGCAAAAAGGGATCCAACCCCTTTTTCCATCACGACCAATACACGTTGACTTGGATGCCATTGCGAGAACCTGGGTCACACGGACAGAGCTGAAATGGAAAACAAACAGAAAAGCCAACACACCACAAGCATACCCACAGCACAATCTCACACATCGATGACGACCTCCGCCTTCCAGTTAAAGGTGTCCTCTCGACATCTTGCAACACAATCGCCACTTGCTAGAATGACTCTTGCAGAATGCAACGTGACCATAGCACCAACTCATGATACTCTACGCACATCCTCTTATCTACTCACTACCAATTACCACTGCAATCGCTTGTCACTCATTCTGCCTCAGTTCTAGTAGCGGTGACGAATGCGAGCCTCAGTCGTTTACACTCTTTCTCCCCGGCGTGTCGGACCGCAGCTAACAATTATCTCCGTATGCATTTCATTCTCAGCAATAGCCTCCCCGGCGTATACGACCCATCTGCTGTCCTTAACATCAATCAATTCATTCATGGATGTAGAAGACTCGAAACAACTTCAGAAGTAATCACGACGAAAATTTTAACAAAATTACGCAATAACAACAAGATACGAAAACAACAAGTAAACACAATGAATTCCAAAAACACCAATTGATATGACACACCACACGTATATACAAATAGTACAAACAACCTCGCCGATCATGTCTTGGTGGAATTCCTTTGAAGAATTGCAGGACTTACACCAGTACGCCTACAACCCTTCACAGGTTGACGATTGTAAGTTGTGGAATGTCCGGACATAAGCAAGATTGACCAACAATTACAATAATTGGAACCCACACAAGTATTTAACACAAACATATGTACAATCAATACATCAAATGTTGTGGATTCTGCCTTGACGAACTACCCTTGAAGAACTGTAGGACTTACAGCAGTACGCCTACATTCCTTCTCAGGTTGATGATCCAAGTGGAAGTCGTCCGGACACAAACAGAATTACCAACAGCTAGATGACAGATGATATCAATTCAGTATATACAATATGAACATATGTACAAAATCACACACCAAGCACATTGGACTGCTCATTGATGCGCTACCCTTTGAAGAATTGTAGGACTTACAGCAGTACGCCTACAACCCTTCTCAGGTTGACGCCCTAGGTTGGAAAATCATTGCAGAGTTCATTTGCTGATTTCCTTCTATCGTCTATATCCTCAAATCTGAACGGTAACACGCCCATGTCATTGTGTCGTAGAATATAGATGACGAACAAACACACGACATATCTCATCAACCAAGTGTAGAAACAGAGTAATTTACACCAAAGATAATAACATTCAATTAGTAACTTGAAACTAGAAATGCCTTTATTCATGCAAGTCAATTTAACAATTACTCTCTCGTTTACACTTGGCTTATTCTCACTAAACTGAGCAATATCTTTCGTCTTTTCAAACGCACCAATACTATCATGGTCATTGCATAAGGCATGTGAGTTCACGGACGTCCATTTCATTGTGGATGAAAACACCAACGATGACTGAGTGACACAAGGTGATGAACTTAGCGGTGAATCAGAAGCTGTTCTTTTTCGGATCTCAGATAGTTGTCCAACTGCAAGATTACCACCACTGCTGTCTTTCACTACTAGTTCGGGTTTAGCACTATCATCTGATGATAGGTGGGCTACATGCTGATCAATTACACTGACTGTCTCACAAGTATGCACACCTTTTGGAACTGCATCTGCGTTCAATTCTACTTCACTTTGTAGTTGTACAGAACCTTTATTTAACTTAGCAGTAGTAGGCATATCCCTCATCTCATAATGATCAACCAAAGACAAATCTGCACTATCATGATCATTACCACAAATGTTCAATTTACCGTCAAGTTCATCATTTTCAAACTCTTTAATAACAGAAGTAGACAATTTTGGTTCCTCCTCGCAAATCATAAAAGGTTTTATAACTTCACTCTGACTAGATATACCTTGTAAACTTGTGGAGTCAGAACTGCACTCTGAAGCAGTAACTCTATTCTGTGACACTCTATTCAACAACGGCTTACCAGTTGCAACTACAGACTTCTTCACCGCACCATTATCGTCACACAATTCGGAGTCAGGCCTGGAGTTTACATTTAGCTTATCACTGAACTTGCTCACTGGTTCACAGTTCACTTCTGTATGCACCTCTTGCATAACTCTGGTGTCTCCTCATTTGTGGATAAATCTTCCGCCTTTTACTAAAGATTTCCGTGGGGAGGCACAATACAATGAGTCTTGTCTCATTTTTTTCAGCTCTGTCTTCGGACGGAGTAATAAAAAAATTAGGCACACTAAAGGTACAGTGGCTATAGAACCATGTAAAACAGCCACCAGGCAAAAGTTTTTCTTGATTAGGTATGCCCAAATATGGAACAAACTACCTGAGAAAATACGACTAGCAAGCACATTGGCCTCCTTTGAAAAGGCACTTAATGACACACTAAGTGAGTTTGTAATTGATACCAGTGCTAATTCCCATGTAAGAGTTTCAGAAATCATAGGCCCATTTAATGTATGAACTCAGAGACTACACCTGTTGTTTGTTTTGTCTCTATTTATAATTCCAGGCAAAACAGCAGCAGTCATGACAATAACACCCATTCAACCAAGAGTCGATCAAACTATGTCTACCTGATACAAAGGGCGAACCATAATCAACATACGAATGAAATATGAAAAAACAAGGTAGAAACTTACCGCAACACCACATGAAAAGATAAAAGTTACTTGGATATCATTTATAATCCACCAACTGGTCTCCTACCCAAAAAGAATGCGGCGATGTTTTATCCAAAATGGCGAGGAAATACATAAACCCACAGCAGCTGTTGTAAACACTCAGTGGGGGTAGGAGCCAACAAAGTAATCCTTTCAAAGCATATGTATACTTCAAACGGGCACGGAGACTTTGTAGAATACGTCATAATCCAAATCACTGCCTCTACAGCGCCAATAAACCTGTATATCTATGATATAACGAAAACATGCTGAAAGCCGCATCTCAGATCAAGTTGACTCATTCCATGGTAATGATCTCCTCCTGCGTGCCTTATTCGACATATTGAATGGAATGGTTCGCAGTTATTCTGGTACTAGATCGAAAAGAATAAAAAATTCACCGGTTGCTGAATCAAAAGTACTTCTCTGCATGTTTAACTGTATTCTAACTGCTATGATTAATTCCAAACCATTTATCCCATAATCACTCAAATTCTAGGAACGATCCAATTCTACCATTTAAAGACGCTGGCGAACATGCTGTAAATGAGTATTCATGATCTGAAATGAAGAAGCAACTGGTTTTCAACATTTTACTCAACTTACGAGTACAGTCCGCCATGCAGACACAAATGGAGCAAATGGGGAATTCTGGAATCGACCTCGGCACCATTTGATGCAGTAAAACAACCCAACATGACCTTATCTAGTTTTCGCCTCCACGATCAAATTTCTTTCCTGTTATGAAACTACGATAAGACTGCTGAAAAATGGAATAGATATATCACTGATCTCAACATAATACATCAATAATCTTTAAGCCAAGGGTGCTGTTCACAACAAAGTTATATAGGAGAATTGACTTCAAGCTTTATTTTTCCCATATATCTGTATTACATTCATGTGATGTCTGAGTTTTTTGTTAATGCGAAGACAATATTTCTATATCTCTTTATGTGCTACACAAACAGACTTTATAGCAGACTGTTCCGACTGACTCTAATGTCAGAAAGAACAACCAAACTGTAAGTCCATTATACATAAAATTATGTGTAATTTATATAATAACTTATCCATGCCTGTACAATAGGTATGTTCCTGCATAAACAGGAAGGAATATATTATTATTATTAAAACAATATTTATGCATGCCTATACAATTGGTGTACCCTACATAGCTAGGGAAAAAAATGTACCTTATTATGTTATCTTTACTAAATATGCTTATTAATATTATGTGTAAATTATCGAATTGATGATGCCTGTAAACTGGCGTCCCTCATGTAAAAAATGAGAATATATATTATTATAATTATTATTATTAAACGCGCATAACACAACCGTGTTTGTCTTGCATCTTGTAACTTATCTGTTGAGGATGTACTACGAAACCTGTTACACTCACTAGGTCTATATGCATTACTAGACATCATGGAACCTTCTCGATATCCACCTCTCTGAGGCCTACTCGTCATCAATGATTGCATTTTGCTCTCAGACTGCTCTATTCTAGGGGTGAGATTCAATATACTGGCAAACTTGCTCATAGATTGATTGACACTATCTTTTACCAGTTTCAGGATATCATCAAACTTTGGCTCGATACCCTCATCCTCCATACGGGAGCTTATCTTCACCCACTTCCTTTGCAGTCGAGTAGGTAGACGTCTTGTTATTACTTCTAGTATAAAACTCGAGTCGAGGTCACTCATGCGATTCATCGAAATCATTCCATTCTTGTAAATTAGCAAATTATCTAAAAACTCAGTGAGTGCCTGGGAGTCATCCTGTAATTGACCACCATTACCCTTAACAGCCTCGAATAATTTCCCTGCAATCATCGAAGGTCTTCCAAACCTTTGACGTAATATGCTCATAGCCTCATAGTAGCCCTCTTTTGGCTTCATAAACTTACAGCACTGTATAGCTCTTGCAGCATCTCCAGTGCAATATCTCATCAAATACATTAACTTCAATTCATCATTTAATAAAAACCACTCAACATGATCTCAAACTCCTTTACAAATTGTAAATAATCAGCCGGGTTTCCATCAAAACACCGTGGTTCTAATTTAGGGAGTTTGATGTTCCTATTATCCCTGAACGGCGAAACAGTAACATCAACCATGTCATGCTTAACATCAGACACATCGTTACAATTAACAGACAAGTCACCATGACTTACTTTCCTGTTTGCATCCAAGACACTCTGTCCCTTCTTTGACCCAGGCATTGTTGAACTTGACCCAATTCCAAAAAAGTTCCAGATATTGCTTGTTCAAAGAGGACTTGACCGGCACCAGGAAAGATGAACGGTGACTATCCAAACTTTCACCAACTGTTTGAATCCGCCAAATCTGTTTCTACCATCAGAAACTGTCAGCCACGTCTCATAAACCATTAATGCCCAGCTCTTGCTACGCTCGGGCCCACGCTGTTCCTTGAAGTTTCAGAAACGCTTAGTTATAACGGAAGCAAAAACCAAAACACCGATTGGCCGCTTCAGAATTCTTTATTGTTACACCAACATATAAAAATAATTATTGAACTAAGGTCTGTGAACAAATATTACAATAATAAATCATAAGATTACTTCTGATGGTTGTCTCCTGACTTCTTTCTGAACAGCGACCGATGAGACGATGACTGTCGTATTGATGTCTCCGCGAAAATTGGGGAAGTTGATTTTGAGCAAACAACCAAGAATTGATCGTTCAATCTTCAACTCCATTGACAGTGTGCATATATTGACTGATTTATTTTAAATTGAATTGGAACTGTGCGAAAGTCAGCCAACTATCAGTAACTGTCTATGTCCAGCTCTTACTACGCTGGAGCTCACGATGTCCCTCAAAGATTTCAGAAAAATTTTGTATTACCGACGCCAAAACCTTTGCACTGATTTGCGACTCAGGAATCCTTCATTCTTACGCCAATATGTAAACAAAACTAAGGTTATTACACAGAACGTCTGTGATATAAATCCACATATATATATATTTATGTGTGTGTGTGTGTATCTTGGTCTCTCTTTCCGTTTGCTCGCTTAGTCTGTGACCATTTCACTTTGATGAACCTGTCTCCTTTAAGAATGTATATTCTCCTTATATGATATATAATATAATATGAGTGTTTGTTGACAGTCCGTTGCTTGGTGACATATATCCATATATGGTGGTTGTTGACATGTCTGCTATATTTTGATATATATATATATATATATTTCGTTCTCACAATTTGTGTGACTTACATTTACACTTACCACTTTGGTGTGATACCACTTATTGCTTCTCCTTGTGTTTGGAAATAGAAGTATCATCGCAAACCTAGTGGTCTTCTGATTTCCGCCTTCTTGCGTCAGGACTATTAAATTCTCGACCAGTACATAACAATAATTTAGCGACGAGTACATAACAATTTGGCGACGGGGAAAACTACTATTAACCACTCAGCAGCAGCAACATAACAATTTACTATGCATCCTTCTAAATTGGAATTATTGTTTGAACGACAAATGAAATTAATGGAAATGTTCGTCAACCAACAGACTGGTCCAGCTTCACCTTCAAGCAATCTGAACCATACCATGCCACCATCTGTCGACGGCATTGCGAACAGTATTTCACAGTTCAATTATGACCCAGAGGCTAATGTCACTTTTGACACATGGTATCAACGTTATGAGGACTTATTCACTGTTGATCTCGCCTCACAAGACGATGCTTGGAAGGTGCGAGTGTTGTTACGTAAATTGGGTCCGGCAGAATATGAACGGTACTGCAACCTAATTTTACCCCAGAAACCACGTGACAAGTGTTTCGATGATACAATAAAGCTGCTGCGTGAACATTTTGGAGACCACTCCTCATTATTCAGCATACGTTATCGTTGCCTCAAGCTGACAATGAATGAAAATGATGATTTTCTTACTCACGTTGGCACAGTCAACCGAGAATGTGAGAGATTTCGACTCAGGTCCTTAACAGATGATCAGTTCAAAGCCTTGATTCTCATATGCAGTCTTCAATCTCCTCGTTTCACAGATATCCGAACTCGACTGCTCAATCAGCTAGAACAAAATCCAA
Source organism: Trichobilharzia regenti (assembly GCA_944472135.2). Classification (NCBI taxonomy): domain Eukaryota; kingdom Metazoa; phylum Platyhelminthes; class Trematoda; order Strigeidida; family Schistosomatidae; genus Trichobilharzia; species Trichobilharzia regenti. Next base: position 14,107,389 of record OX235266.1, read on the forward strand.
GTTAACATTACATGACATAGCTGATGAATATCAACGGCTGATTAATTTGCAGAGAGACACACACCTGGTCGAATCAACACCTTCGAGAAACTCTGATATTCATGCATTACGAAAGAGCAAAAATCTCTCATCATCTACTCCTGACCCACCTAATTCTTCTAATGTTTCGCGGAAATCTACACATACTCGTCCAACTTCACAAAATACTGCAAAGAAGACCCCTCCATCACCATGCTGGCACTGTGGCGCGTGGCACTTTGTAAAGTCTTGTCCGTACAAGAATCATCGTTGCAGCAAGTGCAACATCGTCAGTCAAAAAATGGTTTTTTTCAGCCACGCCAACTCATATATCGAAATACAGCAAAAGCTCGACAAACTGTTGGTCTTAAATCTCCAAAAAGGTCATTGAGTCTACGCGCAACCTGTCAAGTCACAACACCAGGTATGCGGAAATATCTTGATCTTCAGATGAACGGTCATGATGCACGTCTGCAGCTAGATACCGCCTCTGATATTACTGTTATATCAAAGAAACTTTGGAATAATATTGGCAGACCACCTATCACCAATACTTCCCAGTCTCTTGTCAGCGCCTGTGGTGGGCAGCTCAAACTTATTGGTGAACTCAAATGTTCTGTTTCCTTCCGCAATACCAAATTCACAGGAATTTGCTACGTCACCAAGAGTGATTTAAATCTTTTGGGACTTGATTGGTTCGATCGTTTGCATCTGGCTGATGTCCCACTAAATTCTCTATGCAATGCAGTCAAGAAGCATAAAATGTCAGACAATTCCGGACGAAGCCGAAGCCGCAAACTCAACAGGCAGACTAAACGACAGACGTCAACAACAAGCTCAAAGGTTCCAGATAAACCCCCAGGTAAACATCCTACTAATCATCAATCTTCTCAAAAGGGGAGGTGATATGTATCCACATATATATATATTTGTGTGTGTGTGTGTGTATCTTGGTCTCTCTTTCCGTTTGCTCGCTTAGTCTGTGACCATTTCACTTTGATGAACCTGTCTCCTTTAAGAATGTATATTCTCCTTATATGATATATAATATAATATGAGTGTTTGTTGACAGTCCGTTGCTTGGTGACATATATCCATATATGGTGGTTGTTGACATGTCTGCTATATTTTGATATATATATATATATATTTCGTTCTCACAATTTGTGTGACTTACATTTACACTTACCACTTTGGTGTGATACCACTTATTGCTTCTCCTTGTGTTTGGAAATAGAAGTATCATCGCAAACCTAGTGGTCTTCTGATTTCCGCCTTCTTGCGTCAGGACTATTAAATTCTCGACCAGTACATAACAGTAATTTAGCGACGAGTACATAACAATTTGGCGACGGGGAAAACTACTATTAGCCACTCAGCAGCAGCAACATAACAATTTACTATGCATCCTTCTAAATTGGAATTATTGTTTGAACGACAAATGAAATTAATGGAAATGTTCGTCAACCAACAGACTGGTCCAGCTTCACCTTCAAGCAATCTGAACCACATCATGCCACCATCTGTCGACGGCATTGCGAACAGTATTTCACAGTTCAATTATGACCCAGAGGCTAATGTCACTTTTGACACATGGTATCAACGTTATGAGGACTTATTCACTGTTGATCTCGCCTCACAAGACGATGCTTGGAAGGTGCGAGTGTTGTTACGTAAATTGGGTCCGGCAGAATATGAACGGTACTGCAACCTAATTTTACCCCAGAAACCACGTGACAAGTGTTTCGATGATACAATAAAGCTGCTGCGTGAACATTTTGGAGACCACTCCTCATTATTCAGCATACGTTATCGTTGCCTCAAGCTGACAATGAATGAAAATGATGATTTTCTTACTCACGTTGGCACAGTCAACCGAGAATGTGAGAGATTTCGACTCAGGTCCTTAACAGATGATCAGTTCAAAGCCTTGGTTCTCATATGCAGTCTTCAATCTCCTCGTTTCACAGATATCCGAACTCGACTGCTCAATCAGCTAGAACCAAATCCCAAGTTAACATTACATGACATAGCTGATGAATATCAACGGCTGATTAATTTGCAGAGAGACACACACCTGGTCGAATCAACACCTTCGAGAAACTCTGATATTCATGCATTACGAAAGAGCAAAAATCTCTCATCATCTACTCCTGACCCACCTAATCTTCTAATGTTTCGCGGAAATCTACACATACTCGTCCAACTTCACAAAATACTGCAAAGAAGACCCCTCCATCACCATGCTGGCACTGTGGCGCGTGGCACTTTGTAAAGTCTTGTCCGTACAAGAATCATCGTTGCAGCAAGTGCAACATCGTCAGTCAAAAAAATGGTTTTTTTCAGCCACGCCAACTCATATATCGAAATACAGCAAAAGCTCGACAAACTGTTGGTCTTAAATCTCCAAAACGGTCATTGAGTCTACGCGCAACCTGTCAAGTCACAACACCAGGTATGCGGAAATATCTTGATCTTCAGATGAACGGTCATGATGCACGTCTGCAGCTAGATACCGCCTCTGATATTACTGTTATATCAAAGAAACTTTGGAATAATATTGGCAGACCACCTATCACCAATACTTCCCAGTCTCTTGTCAGCGCCTGTGGTGGGCAGCTCAAACTTATTGGTGAACTCAAATGTTCTGTTTCCTTCCGCAATACCAAATTCACAGGAATTTGCTACGTCACCAAGAGTGATTTAAATCTTTTGGGACTTGATTGGTTCGATCGTTTGCATCTGGCTGATGTCCCACTAAATTCTCTATGCAATGCAGTCAAGAAGCATAAAATGTCAGACAATTCCGGACGAAGCCGAAGCCGCAAACTCAACAGGCAGACTAAACGACAGACGTCAACAACAAGCTCAAAGGTTCCAGATAAACCCCCAGGTAAACATCCTACTAATCATCAATCTTCTCAAAAGGGGAGGTGATATGTATCCACATATATATATATTTATGTGTGTGTGTGTATCTTGGTCTCTCTTTCCGTTTGCTCGCTTAGTCTGTGACCATTTCACTTTGATGAACCTGTCTCCTTTAAGAATGTATATTCTCCTTATATGATATATAATATAATATGAGTGTTTGTTGACAGTCCGTTGCTTGGTGACATATATCCATATATGGTGGTTGTTGACATGTCTGCTATATTTTTATATATATATATATATTTCGTTCTCACAATTTGTGTGACTTACATTTACACTTACCACTTTGGTGTGATACCACTTATTGCTTCTCCTTGTGTTTGGAAATAGAAGTATCATCGCAAACCTAGTGGTCTTCTGATTTCCGCCTTCTTGCGTCAGGACTATTAAATTCTCGACCAGTACATAACAGTAATTTAGCGACGAGTACATAACAATTTGGCGACGGGGAAAACTACTATTAGCCACTCAGCAGCAGCAACATAACAATTTACTATGCATCCTTCTAAATTGGAATTATTGTTTGAACGACAAATGAAATTAATGGAAATGTTCGTCAACCAACAGACTGGTCCAGCTTCACCTTCAAGCAATCTGAACCACACCATGCCACCATCTGTCGACGGCATTGCGAACAGTATTTCACAGTTCAATTATGACCCAGAGGCTAATGTCACTTTTGACACATGGTATCAACGTTATGAGGACTTATTCACTGTTGATCTCGCCTCACAAGACGATGCTTGGAAGGTGCGAGTGTTGTTACGTAAATTGGGTCCGGCAGAATATGAACGGTACTGCAACCTAATTTTACCCCAGAAACCACGTGACAAGTGTTTCGATGATACAATAAAGCTGCTGCGTGAACATTTTGGAGACCACTCCTCATTATTCAGCATACGTTATCGTTGCCTCAAGCTGACAATGAATGAAAATGATGATTTTCTTACTCACGTTGGCACAGTCAACCGAGAATGTGAGAGATTTCGACTCAGGTCCTTAACAGATGATCAGTTCAAAGCCTTGGTTCTCATATGCAGTCTTCAATCTCCTCGTTTCACAGATATCCGAACTCGACTGCTCAATCAGCTAGAACCAAATCCCAAGTTAACATTACATGACATAGCTGATGAATATCAACGGCTGATTAATTTGCAGAGAGACACACACCTGGTCGAATCAACACCTTCGAGAAACTCTGATATTCATGCATTACGAAAGAGCAAAAATCTCTCATCATCTACTCCTGACCCACCTAATTCTTCTAATGTTTCGCGGAAATCTACACATACTCGTCCAACTTCACAAAATACTGCAAAGAAGACCCCTCCATCACCATGCTGGCACTGTGGCGCGTGGCACTTTGTAAAGTCTTGTCCGTACAAGAATCATCGTTGCAGCAAGTGCAACATCGTCAGTCAAAAAAATGGTTTTTTTCAGCCACGCCAACTCATATATCGAAATACAGCAAAAGCTCGACAAACTGTTGGTCTTAAATCTCCAAAACGGTCATTGAGTCTACGCGCAACCTGTCAAGTCACAACACCAGGTATGCGGAAATATCTTGATCTTCAGATGAACGGTCATGATGCACGTCTGCAGCTAGATACCGCCTCTGATATTACTGTTATATCAAAGAAACTTTGGAATAATATTGGCAGACCACCTATCACCAATGCTTCCCAGTCTCTTGTCAGCGCCTGTGGTGGGCAGCTCAAACTTATTGGTGAACTCAAATGTTCTGTTTCCTTCCGCAATACCAAATTCACAGGAATTTGCTACGTCACCAAGAGTGATTTAAATCTTTTGGGACTTGATTGGTTCGATCGTTTGCATCTGGCTGATGTCCCACTAAATTCTCTATGCAATGCAGTCAAGAAGCATAAAATGTCAGACAATTCCGGACGAAGCCGAAGCCGCAAACTCAACAGGCAGACTAAACGACAGACGTCAACAACAAGCTCAAAGGTTCCAGATAAACCCCCAGGTAAACATCCTACTAATCATCAATCTTCTCAAAAGGGGAGGTGATATGTATCCATATATATATATTTATGTGTGTGTGTGTATCTTGGTCTCTCTTTCCGTTTGCTCGCTTAGTCTGTGACCATTTCACTTTGATGAACCTGTCTCCTTCAAGAATGTATATTCTCCTTATATGATATATAATATAATATGAGTGTTTGTTGACAGTCCGTTGCTTGGTGACATATATCCATATATGGTGGTTGTTGACATGTCTGCTATATTTTGATATATATATATATATATATTTCGTTCTCACAATTTGTGTGACTTACATTTACACTTACCACTTTGGTGTGATACCACTTATTGCTTCTCCTTGTGTTTGGAAATAGAAGTATCATCGCAAACCTAGTGGTCTTCTGATTTCCGCCTTCTTGCGTCAGGACTATTAAATTCTCGACCAGTACATAACAATAATTTAGCGACGAGTACATAACAATTTGGCGACGGGGAAAACTACTATTAACCACTCAGCAGCAGCAACATAACAATTTACTATGCACCCTTCTAAATTGGAATTATTGTTTGAACGACAAATGAAATTAATGGAAATGTTCGTCAACCAACAGACTGGTCCAGCTTCACCTTCAAGCAATCTGAACCATACCATGCCACCATCGGTCGACGGCATTGCGAACAGTATTTCACAGTTCAATTATGACCCAGAGGCTAATGTCACTTTTGACACATGGTATCAACGTTATGAGGACTTATTCACTGTTGATCTCGCCTCACAAGACGATGCTTGGAAGGTGCGAGTGTTGTTACGTAAATTGGGTCCGGCAGAATATGAACGGTACTGCAACCTAATTTTACCCCAGAAACCACGTGACAAGTGTTTCGATGATACAATAAAGCTGCTGCGTGAACATTTTGGAGACCACTCCTCATTATTCAGCATACGTTATCGTTGCCTCAAGCTGACAATGAATGAAAATGATGATTTTCTTACTCACGTTGGCACAGTCAACCGAGAATGTGAGAGATTTCGACTCAGGTCCTTAACAGATGATCAGTTCAAAGCCTTGATTCTCATATGCAGTCTTCAATCTCCTCGTTTCACAGATATCCGAACTCGACTGCTCAATCAGCTAGAACAAAATCCCAAGTTAACATTACATGACATAGCTGATGAATATCAACGGCTGATTAATTTGCAGAGAGACACACACCTGGTCGAATCAACACCTTCGAGAAACTCTGATATTCATGCATTACGAAAGAGCAAAAATCTCTCATCATCTACTCCTGACCCACCTAATTCTTCTAATGTTTCGCGGAAATCTACACATACTCGTCCAACTTCACAAAATACTGCAAAGAAGACCCCTCCATCACCATGCTGGCACTGTGGCGCGTGGCACTTTGTAAAGTCTTGTCCGTACAAGAATCATCGTTGCAGCAAGTGCAACATCGTCAGTCAAAAAAATGGTTTTTTTCAGCCACGCCAACTCATATATCGAAATACAGCAAAAGCTCGACAAACTGTTGGTCTTAAATCTCCAAAAGGTCATTGAGTCTACGCGCAACCTGTCAAGTCACAACACCAGGTATGCGGAAATATCTTGATCTTCAGATGAACGGTCATGATGCACGTCTGCAGCTAGATACCGCCTCTGATATTACTGTTATATCAAAGAAACTTTGGAATAATATTGGCAGACCACCTATCACCAATACTTCCCAGTCTCTTGTCAGCGCCTGTGGTGGGCAGCTCAAACTTATTGGTGAACTCAAATGTTCTGTTTCCTTCCGCAATACCAAATTCACAGGAATTTGCTACGTCACCAAGAGTGATTTAAATCTTTTGGGACTTGATTGGTTCGATCGTTTGCATCTGGCTGATGTCCCACTAAATTCGCTATGCAATGCAGTCAAGAAGCATAAAATGTCAGACAATTCCGGACGAAGCCGAAGCCGCAAACTCAACAGGCAGACGAAACGACAGACGTCAACAACAAGCTCAAAGGTTCCAGATAAACCCCCAGGTAAACATCCTACTAATCATCAATCTTCTCAAAAGGGGAGGTGATATGTATCCACATATATATATATTATGTGTGTGTGTGTATCTTGGTCTCTCTTTCCGTTTGCTCGCTTAGTCTGTGACCATTTCACTTTGATGAACCTGTCTCCTTCAAGAATGTATATTCTCCTTATATGATATATAATATAATATGAGTGTTTGTTGACAGTCCGTTGCTTGGTGACATATATCCATATATGGTGGTTGTTGACATGTCTGCTATATTTTGATATATATATATATATATATTTCGTTCTCACAAGTTGTGTGACTTACATTTACACTTACCACTTTGGTGTGATACCACTTATTGCTTCTCCTTGTGTTTGGAAATAGAAGTATCATCGCAAACCTAGTGGTCTTCTGATTTCCGCCTTCTTGCGTCAGGACTATTAAATTCTCGACCAGTACATAACAATAATTTAGCGACGAGTACATAACAATTTGGCGACGGGGAAAACTACTATTAACCACTCAGCAGCAGCAACATAACAATTTACTATGCATCCTTCTAAATTGGAATTATTGTTTGAACGACAAATGAAATTAATGGAAATGTTCGTCAACCAACAGACTGGTCCAGCTTCACCTTCAAGCAATCTGAACCATACCATGCCACCATCTGTCGACGGCATTGCGAACAGTATTTCACAGTTCAATTATGACCCAGAGGCTAATGTCACTTTTGACACATGGTATCAACGTTATGAGGACTTATTCACTGTTGATCTCGCCTCACAAGACGATGCTTGGAAGGTGCGAGTGTTGTTACGTAAATTGGGTCCGGCAGAATATGAACGGTACTGCAACCTAATTTTACCCCAGAAACCACGTGACAAGTGTTTCGATGATACAATAAAGCTGCTGCGTGAACATTTTGGAGACCACTCCTCATTATTCAGCATACGTTATCGTTGCCTCAAGCTGACAATGAATGAAAATGATGATTTTCTTACTCACGTTGGCACAGTCAACCGAGAATGTGAGAGATTTCGACTCAGGTCCTTAACAGATGATCAGTTCAAAGCCTTGATTCTCATATGCAGTCTTCAATCTCCTCGTTTCACAGATATCCGAACTCGACTGCTCAATCAGCTAGAACAAAATCCTAAGTTAACATTACATGACATAGCTGATGAATATCAACGGCTGATTAATTTGCAGAGAGACACACACCTGGTCGAATCAACACCTTCGAGAAACTCTGATATTCATGCATTACGAAAGAGCAAAAATCTCTCATCATCTACTCCTGACCCACCTAATTCTTCTAATGTTTCGCGGAAATCTACACATACTCGTCCAACTTCACAAAATACTGCAAAGAAGACCCCTCCATCACCATGCTGGCACTGTGGCGCGTGGCACTTTGTAAAGTCTTGTCCGTACAAGAATCATCGTTGCAGCAAGTGCAACATCGTCAGTCAAAAAAATGGTTTTTTTCAGCCACGCCAACTCATATATCGAAATACAGCAAAAGCTCGACAAACTGTTGGTCTTAAATCTCCAAAAAGGTCATTGAGTCTACGCGCAACCTGTCAAGTCACAACACCAGGTATGCGGAAATATCTTGATCTTCAGATGAACGGTCATGATGCACGTCTGCAGCTAGATACCGCCTCTGATATTACTGTTATATCAAAGAAACTTTGGAATAATATTGGCAGACCACCTATCACCAATACTTCCCAGTCTCTTGTCAGCGCCTGTGGTGGGCAGCTCAAACTTATTGGTGAACTCAAATGTTCTGTTTCCTTCCGCAATACCAAATTCACAGGAATTTGCTACGTCACCAAGAGTGATTTAAATCTTTTGGGACTTGATTGGTTCGATCGTTTGCATCTGGCTGATGTCCCACTAAATTCGCTATGCAATGCAGTCAAGAAGCATAAAATGTCAGACAATTCCGGACGAAGCCGAAGCCGCAAACTCAACAGGCAGACGAAACGACAGACGTCAACAACAAGCTCAAAGGTTCCAGATAAACCCCCAGGTAAACATCCTACTAATCATCAATCTTCTCAAAAGGGGAGGTGATATGTATCCACATATATATATATATTTATGTATGTGTGTGTGTATCTTGGTCTCTCTTTCCGTTTGCTCGCTTAGTCTGTGACCATTTCACTTTGATGAACCTGTCTCCTTCAAGAATGTATATTCTCCTTATATGATATATAATATATTGTTGACAGTCCGTTGCTTGGTGACATATATCCATATATGGTGGTTGTTGACATGTCTGCTATATTTTGATATATATATATATTTCGTTCTCACAAGTTGTGTGACTTACATTTACACTTACCACTTTGGTGTGATACCACTTATTGCTTCTCCTTGTGTTTGGAAATAGAAGTATCATCGCAAACCTAGTGGTCTTCTGATTTCCGCCTTCTTGCGTCAGGACTATTAAATTCTCGACCAGTACATAACAATAATTTAGCGACGAGTACATATTAGTATAAGAGTAAATGTCATAACAACGTATCATTTTGTAACTCCTGATAGTTTTCTATCTTCCTCTAAACAGCGAACGATGAGACGATGACTGCTCGATTGACGAAAAATTTGGAGGAGTTAGGTTCGAACAAACAACCATGAATTCATCGTTCATTATTCAACTACATTGGTAGCAATTATTTTAAAATTCTTTCCGTAGACATACTTAATAACGACTTCAGCGAAGGGAATTAATGTTGGTACCATCTGTTTTGCGAAAGCTTTTTTTTCGGTCTATTCAAAAACACATTTACAGAAGATATGCGGGAAGGATCTAAATAACAATTGGAACGATGGCGTGCTTTTTTGTAATATCTAAGCTTAACCATGTTGGATAAACTACAGAATTTATAGTGTTTTCTATGAAAATGTAGTTTTGCTAGAATAAGTCGTTTTCTCCTGCGCAGTCAGTCTATAAGGGATCAAGGAATACAAATGATAGGAGTAAGTGTCGACTTCGTAAAGCCTTCAGACAGATAAGATATATCTGAATATATTGGTGCTGAAGTGAAAATCCCTAAGGAATATGTAAACGATAGCCCGGTCATAAGTATGATCCAGAATTCCGAAAAAGAGTGGCGTGCTGGCTTATAGAAGTCTTACGAATCTAGGTGAGGCCCACGAAATTGTACACTGAGAATGCTACAGGCAGAAGCATTGTGCGCTATTTAGATCTAGATAATCGTTGTTGTTTAGTAATATGAAGATCTAGACCCATGACGGGATTTGAAGTTGTCAAAATGTATGCTGCCGTCCTACGGAATGAGGCGATTCATATTTGTGGTCGCTGTCATAACTGGTGATCAGCATGCACCACTCTCTCTCCTTTTATGATGTTAAGTTCTGTTCTGTTAAGTTCAGGCATCCATGCCATTCGGCACGCTTTGTGTTATGTTCGGCTATTCATGCGCGACCACCGTCAAGTTGAGCAATCCTCCTCACACTTCGGTTTGAGTCCCAAAATATGTTTCATATCCTGGACGATCTATTCGGTGTTTTGATTTTCCCTTGGTCTACTCGGGACAAATACTATGGGGGTTGTTTGCATAAAATCTTCCACTAGTTTGCATCATGCCATCTGTGAACGTCAACACGCCCTTATCCCCTAAGAAGATTACTTCGAGGTTTCCTCTGTCGTAGAACACACTACGCGTTAATAGCTTTCTAATAGGTCATAAGACACTGAGATAAGTTGTGGCATAATTGGCATTATTTTCCTTATGAATACACATATGTATATAAACAGGTTGTTGCAGAGTGCCAGGGAGTTACATTCTCTCCCGTCTTACTCTCCTGACAACTTATTAATATAATAATTATTATTACTATTATTATTACCGACATATATATATATATTATTCTTCAAACTTAATCAGCTGACTATTGTTACGCTTTCCTCCTTCCGTTTCTGTCTCTTAGTCTGAATAACTTCACTAATTATATATGTTATTAGCATTATTATTATTACTATCTCTTTTCTCTTGTCTACGATACCGGAGGACTAACTGGCGAAAGGATCAACTCCAATCACAGTAGTAACAGTCTTAACACACCTCATACTACAAACCACATATAATTAATCCCAGCACTACTCCCTTTGGAGTCAACCAGAGCTACGACAGTCGAGTGGCGTGACAAGCTACCCAGAAGTTTACCGAAGATCAGGAACCTATACCTTACAATCAAGAAGCGAGCACAAAGAAATCAAATTGGTTTATACTAGCTCGTAGAAACGATACTGGATCTAAGTAAATTGATTAAGTTGAAGGTGCCTAATCTTGTTCCTTCCGGTTGTTTGTGGACGACTAAGAGGTCAACATACAAGAGACTTACATCTCCCGTGAATCGCTATGATTGTATATGTATATATTCATCACAACTACACTCTTCAACCCAATGGAAGCTAGTTCTTTAACAAAGATTTCGATTAATTGCTATAGGTCATTCCACTGAACTATGAGCGTAGTATCTACTAAATGCATTTTCCAGTGTTCACTCAGAGATTAACTATACCGCGGATGAAAAACCAGTATTGAATTTATCATTTGCACAATAAGTAATTCTCTCAAGAAATAACCGCTGTTTATGAACGTGAACGGAGTCAGCTGTTTACGCGCTCTTTGCATCCAAAGTCATGTAGTTCATGGGTATGTTGGAAACAAAAGTGCTGTTTTACCATTACAAGTGAGTTTTTAAATATTATGCTAATGTTTTAAAGCTCTTAGGGATAGAAGTTGACTTTATCAACTCAGTTCAGTTATCGAACCACACAGGTAGGTTCATTTTCACCTGCTTGATGATACAATTATATTGTAAATAGGGTACGAAAATGTCAGGGGCCAAGTTTTAGATGCTAATGATTTGAAAGAATTGTACCTGGGATTAAAAACAAATGGTCTTCACAGATATACTCATGTCCTCACAGGTATGAAAATTATACTCACTTTTAACTTTTCAGGATACGTTGGCTCACCGAGTTTTTTGGAAGGCGTAGCATACATTGTATCTGATTTAAAAAACGAAAACCCAGGCTTAAAATTTTGTAAGTGAGAAAATTTTTGGTAATGTTTATTCATTAGATTGCGATCCTGTTCTAGGTGATCGGGGAAAACTTGTGAGTTTTTCTTACTGGTCATTTTAATTAAACATTTCTGAAATCATTGAGCTCTGTTTTAAAATCTTTACACTGGAGAGACTGTATACTCTGAATTATTTTCTTAAGAAGCAACGTCGCCAAAGCCTACGCAACTTTACACTTTATGCATAGGCAGCTGGGAGCTCTTACTCCCGAACTGTTCTTAAGGTTATATGTGAGGCCACACCTTGAGGTGCATAATATCATTGTTCCTCCGCTACTCAAAAGAGATGCTAACATTCTAGAAAGTGTCCAGAGACAAGCGACAAAATGGGTGATCGGCCTCCGCAACAAATCATACGAGGAAAGACTAAAGAAATTAGGTCTTTTCACACTTAGTTACCGTAGGCACAGGGGAGATCTCATCACCGTCTACCAGATCTTAAATGACCAGGCCCACCCAAATAAAAGCATCCTGCCATTAAGTGATTATAGGCTTCCACGAGGTAACCCGCTAAGGATAGCACACCAGAGACCAAAGACTCGAGTGCGATCACATTTCTTTTCTCTTCGAGTTTGCCGTTTCTGGAACGCTTTACCGGTGGCTGTGACTACAGCGCCATCTGTGGAGATTTTTAGGCGGAAGCTGGACAATCATGCAGAAATGCAAGGTTTGTGTCTCAATGGCTTATCCTCATAAAACTTGAAACCACACTGTCAATGGATCAGCGTACAAACTAAATCCCCACGACCTATTCTGCCTTCTCTCACTCTATCTTTTCCTTAGGTCACCTTTATTATTCCACTTATCTCAACCCATATTATCTACACTACAACCTATTATTATTATTATTATGCTTTCATGACTACACCGAATGACCAACGGGAGTTAGGTCAAACTCCATTCACGGCAGCAACACAGTCTTAACATACTGCATACTACAAACCACATCTTGACCAATCCCCGCACCACTCCTCTTGGAGTCTACCAGAGCTAAAGCAGTCGAGTGGCGGGACTTACTACGCAGAAGCTCACCGAAGATCTGGAACCTCTACCTCACAATCAAGAAGCGAGCTCGAAGAAATCACTGGTTTATACTAGCTCGTAATCAGGATATTGGATATTGGATAGAAACAGCTGTTGACGTTTCAAAGTAAATGTCAGTGTTTTCACGGTAATATCGAAGCGGATTACAAATTGTGGCTATGCATCATTACCGGAATTTCAAATAAACTGATGCATCCAAGTTACACTTGTGTTTCTTTTAAAGTCACTGGAGTAACAAGTATAAATTGTGTGTATGTTTTAGACTTACAATTTACTCGCATTATTCAGGCAGAATTCACACGTGATAATAACTGATAATCCCTTAGGTTCTGTGTTTTTGATAATTCTGGTGTTCTCTACCACTGGCAAAATTTAAATATACAGGTTTAAAAGGTTTTTACTGGGCGCCTGCTATGAAGACTTTTGTCTCTGTGTATCATTTATTAAAAATCCTTTCAACTTTGCGTAGAATTCTCACCAAATATGACAGTCTAAGCCTGATTGTCTTTTTTTTATTACAAGTTATAGGTTCACTTTAAAAGACTTTGCTATATATATGCGAGATCATACATAACAATCTGTAACCAAATAGTCGGTAAGCTTTTCATTATCGATCTGGGTAATGGTTCCAGCACTGCCTATCCTTCTGAACCTAACAGTGAGTAGCACCAATAGGTCACTCATGTTCATCCGCTGGAAAATGGCTGTAGTAATGAGAATAAATAAGTCCTTATTTGGCAGTAGTGTAATCAGGAGTATCCCACACTAGCAAATTTCAGTGTGTAGGGTAGGCATGTTTCTTTCCACACTTATTTTATTTCTGTTTACTTTTTGCACATTGTCTCTTCCTAATTACTCACTCAATGCTTTTAATACCCCCATAGTATGTTCCACCGGAGCTCATCGACATCTATCGGGAAAGAATACTTCCATTAGCAGATGTTCTTTTACCAAATCAATTTGAAGCAGAGTAAGTATTTGATCTCTTGTTTTCCTTACGTAATAACTGATTGGTTGTAGTTGGTAGCCCATGATGTGTTTAAGTCTATAAAGTTATTCGCGGTGTATTAAGAAGAAGAAAATTCTATATATATATATATATATATATATATATATATATATATATATATATATATACTTAGCCATTTAGGTATGGCTAAGTTAAACTTTAGGCACCACTACCTACCAATGGAATGCGACCGCATCAATAACCTTGAAAAACTCACTGAGCAGATTAGTGAAACCTGGCAAATGATGTTGTTATCAACAATAAAATATGCTCATAGAAGTGTTATGCCATTAAATGGGATATCAGGCAAGTTACAGCTTGGAAAAGATTAAGTTACGCTTTAATCCAAGGGCGAGTTAGAGTTAGGTTAACCTAATAAAGCCAACATTAGGGTTGGTTCGAGTTAGATTACAGTTAGTTTAGGGATATATTTTCACGTTAGGGTTAGGTTCCTGAAAGATTAGGATTATTGTTAGCGTAAGAAGACCTAAATAATTACATGCATAGAATGTGGTTAAATCACTCTGCTGATATATCTATAAGAATAGAACATGTGTACTGTGGTAGAGTATAATTCCATTGTGGGTAAAATTTATTTTGATAAAGTCTCATAGTGTTATACAGTAATGTTCACTGAGCAATACATTGTGCTCGAGACGTCACCAGTAAATATTACTGTATAACACTGAAACTTTATCAAAATAAATTTTACCCACAATGCAGATGTTTTTATTACCATATGTGAAAGGAAGGTATCCTCTGTAACACTTTCCTACAATTTTTATGCATTATTTCATAAATATATGTATGTATTCCATACACAAAAATGTCTCCTTGAAGTGATTGGTGCGTTCGGGGTCATTCGCTGATTGGTAGTTAGTGGTGCTTAAAGTTTAACTTTGCCACCTAAATATACCCATACATTTTTATTACCAAGTATGCGTCATTGTAATATCGATAAACGACCTGGTACGACTGAGGGTTAGAAAACTTCAGTCTTCCTCTCAAAATGCCCTCATGTTGCCATGCTGTCATAGCCTCTGCCAGATAATTTCCATACACTGCCTTCACTTGTCGAGCAGAGATGTTTCTCACAAAAGTCAAAGCCATAATTTAGTTATTATAGGACTAGATTATGCAATACATACATCTAACTTGAGGTAACGTCATAGGTGCAGTTACTGCCTTACATCTCAAGGAAGCGCTTTATTTATCTATGCGCAAGTGAGTGCACCGTAACCATTGGTGTCAAATGCTTGCAAAAAAATAACTCAAATAATGAATATATATATATATATTATATTACATCACATCCCGGCATCGGTGGTTCACCGGTAGATTGCTCGCCAACCGCACACAATGTCTAGGACACGATTCCCGGCCGATACACTCCTCAACTCCTCTCTAGGCTGATATTAAGCCTGGTAAAGAGGGAAGGTTGGGTGGGAGGTTAGCAACTCTAAGCTGTGAACAAAAAAGACACCACTGCTACTGAAATTTCACACTTGAAGGTCTATCTATGTTTCACTGGGAACTCAAAGAAATGAGAAAAAGTAGTCCAGCGTCATTATGCGTCTGCATATTAAAAGTGTTAGCGAACTGTTGACTGCTAATCAGACAATAACACAAGCCGTCGAGTATCAAACTTGACTCTCATATTCTGAGACTTGCACATGTTCGAGAATAGTAACTTACATTATCTGAATTACCGTATATATATATATAAATTTCTAAATACTTGAGGTAAATTGGAAACTTTCAGTAGTACAGAGTGTCCCAAATCCTTATCAACCTTATTCAAAGGTTATATAGTGATGATATTTACCGAACTCTCCATAGTAGGAAAGCTCAATGAAGACGGGAGTAGGACAAAGTTACCTACTCTCACGGACGATATTCGTGATTGTAGTGGACTGGATCACTTGGCACACCTTGGGGAGCGAGTTGACAGGAATATGCTGATCCGAGGAAGAGACTCTAGCAGGTCTGGACTTTGCCGAAG
This sequence comes from Trichobilharzia regenti, assembly GCA_944472135.2. NCBI lineage: Eukaryota > Metazoa > Platyhelminthes > Trematoda > Strigeidida > Schistosomatidae > Trichobilharzia > Trichobilharzia regenti. Next base: position 14,123,531 of record OX235266.1, read on the forward strand.
ATTTATATCTAATGTCACATAAACTCGGAGATCTGCAAGCGAAGACCAACGGGACAGCAGAAAAGACTGGACTTAAAGTTAACATAGAGACGATAGAGGTGATAAAGATGCCTAATCATCAACGACAAAGACAACAGGCATCAATCACCATAATTTAAAAGAAATTTTAGGGAAATCATCTCTTTCACTTATCTAGTTGGGTGGCACCGGTTTAACTACAGTTGGTGGTGGCACGGATGTGTATATCAAAGGCACAATCAGAAAACTGTAAAAGAGACCTTCATTGATCTGAGATCAGCTTTTGGAAATCTGCTGCACTCAGCTTAAACAACAATATTCCGATTTTCAAATTTAACATCGAATCATTTGTTGTATGTATGGTTCCGAGACGGCGCATCATCAAGACGCTCCCAACAGGTGACTGTCGACTTTTATCAACACATATCTTCCCTTTATACTGAAGATCAGATGGCCACTCAGAAAGAATTATCAACAAGGTACTCTGTCAGACGACGAACCAACCAATATGTTGGGGAAAATGCTGGTGGGTTGAGCACATTTTAAGGAGACTGTTGAATGACACTGCGTGTTAGTGAAAACCCTCAAATGGAACCCGAATGGGATAATAAGGTGAGCAATATTTAGGTTAGGCATCAGTCGAGTGCTAGGTAAGGAGGGGAAATAAATCGACGAGGCTGTGAAATTACATCGAGTGAGATGGTTAGGACATGTGTTACGCATGTCTCGCCTAGTCATCTCCTTCCTCGACTAACGAGCAATGTTGGCTGACATAGGGTCAGGCTGGAAAACAGCTAATCAGAGGCGGTCAAACCAAAACATGGTTTCACCAGTCAATGAAATCCACAACAGTTAGTCTAAGGCACGTAGAAAGGTGTAGACTCCCTGACTGTTTGGGAACTTCGGGACGATAAAAACCAATGGCTGCAGACAATTGGTGGTATGGCTGAAACTCATCGTCCTCAATGGCTGGTGCAGATGCATCCACTCCTTGTGACTTTTGATTTCCAATGAGACTCTATCGTTCTTCGTTATCACTATTACTTTGTCTCACACCTCTGTTTACTGTCCCTATGATGCATTTCTTCTGCTTTCTTCTCTCTAAGGATAAATCATTGAGTCACCTAAAATGTACTGTAAAGAACAGACTGAAGTGAAGATGTACTTGTTTTTTTCCTTCACATTCGCCAGTGGAACATAAGGCCTCAAGCTAGTGGCTTAAAGTTTCTGTAGCAGTGTTTATTTTTACAGGATGGGGTTGCTAGCCACCTCATGCCCAACCTTTCCTCTTTACCAGCATTATTCCTGGCTAATCAAGGTAAAGGAGTGCCCTGTCGACTGGGGAGATCGAACTTCGGACCATGTGCATGGTCGGCGAGCGTCCTAACCGCTTTGCAACCGACGCGCACCGAAAGGGGTTCGAACCCAGGTTATTGCTGGTTACAAGGTGAGCTCGTATAAGATAAAGCCACTGAGACCCTGGTGGGCATCGATCCCAGGCGCCTTATGTTCCACCCGTAATCTAAGGGGATGATAATAATAACAGTACGGAGTTCTAAATATAAGTATATCCTACTATGTCCACAAACAAGTGATATTAATTTCCTCATCTCATGTTCTTCTTTTTGTTTTCACTGTGCTTTTTCTTTTCTCTCTCAAAAGGTTACTTAGTGGTATGCAAATTACAGATGAACAATCAGCGTTAAATTGTATTGCACATTTACATAAACAATATAATATTCCTACTGTAGTTATATCGAGTACAAATTTAACAAAATTCCCTCAAGTAATGTATGGTTATGGAAGTCGTTTAAAAAGCTCAGTCAACACTCCAAATGATAATAATCACACCAGTAATACTAATAATAATCTATCCGATCAAACAAATGGTTCACATGTATGCATCAATCAAGGTAACTGTGATATTAGCTCACTTTTTTTTAAATGTGAGACGTGATTTTTCTTTCTTTCTCACTTATAATAAGGTTAAACGTTTTTTTTGTATGGAGGATTTAATCATGAGCTGACATCAGTTAGAGAACCACTAGAAAACCTGGGAGTACTGGACGTTTTTAATATAAAAGTGTGTTCAAATCACGTCCGATGGCTTAATGCTTTTTATTAGAAATAAATCGTAACTTAGACATTGTGTGAACAATCTTCATTAGTATTTTGGTGGTAATCTGTATGTTGTGTATGTCGTGTAAGGGCTTATGGGGAATTGTCATCTGAATTGGTAGCGACCAGTGGTGTCCGACAGGGATGTCCACTTTCCCCATTTCTGTTTAACTTCATCATAGATATGCTAATGGAAGTATCCTTAACTGAACGTAGTGACTTAGGAATCGACTTGTTACCAGGGAATAATCTTATGGACTTAGAATATGCAGATGACATAGTCCTGTTAGGGGAGGATGCTGACAAAATGCAGAGTTTTCTGAACACCTTGAGCAGCAATCTCCGTATGTTTGGCATGCGATTCGCCCCTACAAAATGTAAGATGCTGCTACAGGACTGGACCACGTCAACCCCTAACTTAGTGATATGGAGTGAAGTGAGAACATGTTGACCACTTCACCTACTTGGGAAGTTGTATTAGCACCAACGGACTGATTGGCGATGAAATCTCAGCACGGATCCGAAAAGCTCGAGCTGCTTTCGCTGATTTACACCATCTCTGGCGTAGGCGTGACATCCAGTTATCAACCAAGGGACGTGTATACTGCTCAGCAGTTCGCTCCGTCCTTCTCTATGGCTCTGAAACATGGCCAATACGCGTTGAAGACATGAAAAGGTTGACTGCTTTCGATCATAGATGTCTGCGATCTCTGTCTCACGTTAGGTGGTTTCACAAGGTAAGTAATGCTGACGTTAGGCGTAGGGTGTTGGGTAAAGAGGGAAAATCAATCGACGAGGCTATAAAGTTACATAGACTGAGATGGCTAGGTCACGTGCTGTGCATGCCTAACCATCGCCTCCCCCGACGGGCATTACTAGCTGATATAGGTGCAGGTTGGAAAAGAGCCAGTGGTGGCCAAACAAAAACATGGCCTCATCAATCCATGAAATCCTTGACAGTTAAACTTAGTCAGGTAGGGAGATGCAGACTCCCGGGTTAGGGCTCTCGGGACTCTAGGAATCAATGGCTGGAGACAATAGGTGTGACATGGTTCAAAATCGTTGTCAATGGCTAGCGCAGATGTATTCAGCCTCTGTAATCTTTCATATTCCTTTCTACCATTACCCATTCTGTTTCACTCTTATATTTGTCAAACTCTATTGATTCTCTTCACTCATCTTCTTGTCTACCCCTGTGTGCTATTTTGGAACGTGGCAACTCGAACTGCTGCACTTCGGTGCCAAGTTCTATGTTGAATCCAGACAGACAGACAATCTGATGTTGGCTTGAGCTGCAATCTACGAATGTTTGGCATGCGAGCGATTCGATCCCGCCAAATGCAAGATGATGACACAGGACTGGACTACACCGACTCCTAGATTAGAAATAGGGAGTAAAGTGGTAGAGCACGTTGTCCGCTTCACTTATTTGGGAAGTACCATCAGCCAATGCCAACGAGTTGATCTCTGACGAAATCTCAGCTGAGTACGGATACAGAGGGCTAGTTTCGCATATGCCAGTTTACACCGTCTCTGGCGTAGACGAGATATCCGACTATCGACCAAAGGGCGGGTGTACTGCTCATCAGTCCGCCCCGTCCTCCTTTATGGCTAGGTGTGAGACCTGGCCATTGAGAGTGGAAGACATGAAAAGACCAGCTAGCTGTCTTTGATCATAGATGCCTGCGTTCTATCTCCCGTGTGAAGTGGTATAATAAGGTGAGCAATATTGAGATTAGGCTTCGGTCGAGTTCTAGGTAAGGAGGGGAAATAAATCGACGAGGCTGTGAAATTACATCGACTGAGATGGTTAGCTGGAAAAGAGCTAGCGGCGGTCAAACCAAAACATGGAACCAGTCAATGGAATCCACAACAGTTAGTTTAATCCAGCTAGCCACGTAGGGAGGTGTAGACTTCTTGACTGGTTGGGGTCCTCGGGACGGTAAAAACCAATGACAGCTGGAAACAATTGGTGATATGGCTCAAAATTGTTCTCAATGTCTGGCGCAGATGCATTCACTCCTTGTGACTTTTGATTTTCAATGAAACTCTATTGTTCCTCGTTATTACTATTCCTTTGTCTCACACCTCTGTTTACTGTCTCTATTATGCATTTCTTCTACTTTCTTCTGTTGCTTTGTGTGGTACATGGAGGGAGTGTGGCGACTTGAACTGCTGCACATCGGTGCAAAGTTCTATATTGAATACAGACAGACAGACTTTATTCCAAACAATAGTAATTTTTATACAAAATGGAATTTTCAGCATTTCTATGCATATTGCAACAGTCTAGCTTCTTTTATAAATATGTACATACATAAAATTTAAAATAATGATAATAATAGTATTAATAATGAAACCGCCACTATAAACAGAATGTTGGTGAAAACATAATGAAGTATACGTAGATAGTATCATAGATAATACGTGTGATAATAAGAATAACGTTTGCTTCTAATTTGCAGTTCAGATGACTGATTTAAAAAGTTTATTTATAAGTTCTTTTCTGATATGTGATTCTCTCTACATACACACACACACATACACACAACTACCCGTGATAAGTAATCTGGTGTTATGGTAGAATTTTTATATTTAATAGCTGTACGAGCATAAATCCTTCTTATGCGGTTTCTTCGGGTTTCATCCCCGAAGGTATACAGGTAGAAAGTTGAGAATAAGTAGAGAAGATGTTCAGTGGTATCAGACAAGATAACTTCAGCCGAAGGTTCGCAAGAACTGAAGTGACTATTGACAATAATGTCAGTTAGCTAAGTCAAAAGCACACAACTGAACCTACTTACAGCCATTTTAGTGTTCTACTTAATATGACATAGTCTTTTTTGAAAAGTCCAGGGAAGAATAAGGGTGAATAGTGAAGGAGAGTGACCAGAATACATTAATAAATTGTAAGAGAAGCAGTTGAGTTATGCTATCAGAAAGACTCAACTATTTTATAACTCCATTGTGGATAAAATTTTTATTTCGATAAAGTCACATAGTATTTATTATACAGTAGTATTTACTGATGACCATGCTTCGAGCACAATTTATTACTACTGCTCATAATCATATCAAGACACTACTCACTCACACAACTTTCTTGCACCACTTATATACATGAGTAAGCATTGATGATTAGACATTTGAATAAAATCAGTATAAGATAAAGCACATTCACAGATAATAATATTAGTGTTATCAATCAAATACAATCACTCACCCACTCTACTCGCAGCTCCAATCTTGTGTCTCCTCAGGTAAAACAAGAAGTCTTTTTAGAAGAATTTATGCACGTGCGTCTAAGTATAAAAATTCCACTATACCATATTTGGCCGAACGTACTTTATGTAATGAAAATGGTGTCAGGCATGAACTAACTAACCTTCTTTGCACTACTAAATGAACCATTTCCTCCCCACCCTTACAACATCAAACTTTATTGTTATTGTATTTCTTATATTTATAATCCTATCAATTTTTTTGTTTTTATTTATTGATTTTTCATAAGTGTCAACATCGTTTAAGCTGTGTTACCACTGTTAATCTTGTATTTCCCCTCACTATACTACATCAACAGAACATTAGATTCAATACTCTATAGTAACATGCTAAAATTTTCAAACTGAGTCGACTATACTGTTTGAAACAAACTCATTGTTATTATTATTATTATTATTAATATTTAATGATCTCAATTCGTGCTTAGAATATTTTTGACTTTATGTCATAAGCGTGGACAAATTCCTCTGGTTACTTTTGTTTTAATTTTATTTATATTTTAAGTAAGTCAGATGCAATATTGTGACAAATGCTGAGAATTCCATTCTGTATTATAGGTAGTACTGTTTTTGGAATAAAGTAAATCATTATTATTATTATTATTATCAGATGGGAAATAAGATGTTTTGATAGTCAAAATAAGTAACTTGTTAGAATGTTATGATATAAATTGAATACATTTTAACATTATTTATTATCCTCCTCTGATTTAACTGGTGACAACAATATCTTCCCTATCTGTGGTATTTGTTTCGAGTCACTTCTGTTGCATGTGCATGGGTGTAGACTCGATGAACCAGGAATCATCCACCTGCCCATATTACTTTTTAGAATGTTGACTCTACCCCACCTATTAAATTGTGTGGTTGTGTGTTAATGCATGCAGTGTTATTGCTGAACTATTTTCTAAGTTACTTATCTTCTTAGAGAACCACTGAAAACCAGGGAGTACAGGACAGCTGTTTCATTCCCCTAGTTTGGGAATCATTGGCAGTAAGCTTTCACTGCATCGGGGTTCTAACCCAGGACCTTCCGGTTACAAGGCAAGCTGGCTCGTATACCATTCAGCCACTGGGGCCCGATTCAATGGCTTATGAATTCTAACTTCTACCAATTCGTGATTTAGCGCGACCCCAACCATTGTCGTAGGTGGGATATCCATCCATACACGTGACATCTAATTGGACCTCACTGGTCACGACTTCTCATTAAATTTAGTAGAAGTTGGAATTCATGAGCCATTAAGTCCAGTCCCAGTGGCTGAATGGTAAACGAGGTTGCCTTGTAACCGGAAGGTCCTGAGTTCAAATCCCAGTGGGTGCATACTGCCGATGATTCCCAAACCAAGATGAAACAGCAGCTGTCCAGAACTTACTGGTGTTGAATGGTTCTCTAACTGATATCATTCCGTGATCAACTCGTAAAACATAACTAACCCTTACAAACCAAACTATTGAAAATTACTTATCTTTGTTGGATCAATCATGCTAAGCTTAACTAAATTCTTATGTTCTGATAATCTCACTACTCCTGATCTACTGGTTTGACTGACCAATGTAGTTGACTTAACTCGCAGTCATTGCAAAGTATTTTGTAAATTATATTATTTTGTTTAATTGGATCAACCTACAGAGTCCTTTAGCCCCACATATATATTTATGAAGGGTTAATCTTTCATTTCCATGTCGTTGTTTCTTTTTACTGCATAGAATATGATCGTGTACGATTAAGAATTCCAATAGTGAATTGTCATTTCACTGGTACTGGTGATTTATTTGCTGCTTTAACTTTGGCTCGATTAGAACCACGAATTGTGAACGAGAATGGTGAGAAAGTGGCTAAATACTCTTTCAAGGTAAATGGAAAAAAATACTGTTGTTTGACGTCATTGCCTTTTCTTTGTATAACAATTTCTAACTATAATTGCCAGTTTTGAGTAGTGCTAGTACATGAGCTGTATTCGAAATTCAATAGAAGTTCTAGAACAATATTTTTATTCAAGTGTTGGTTTTCAGGGGTCGATTGATTGGTTTTACGACTTCACCATCAGCTCACGTCGGTTAAAGAACCATTGGAAGACCTGAGAGTACTAGACTCAGCTGTTTCGCCCTAGCCTGCTACCGTTCAGTAGTACGCACCCATCTCGGGTACATGCCCAGGCGTTTCCAGTTACAAGGCGAGCTCGTGGACCATGCAGCCATTGGCACTCAAAAACTTTCCCTTATTCAAGTGTCGGTTTGCAGGGATTTCATCATGGGTTGACATTGGGTAAAACCATGTGGGAGTAACAGGCACAGTAGTTTCATCCCCCTAGTTTTGGACTCTTCAAAAGTTCGCACTTACATCATGGGGTTCGAACCGACCACCTTTCGGGTTACAAGGCGAGCCAGCTTGTATACCATTTTGCCGCTGGGTCCCGATCCAATGGTTAGCCCATGCCAATTCACGACATAGCGCGACCGCTAGTCAATGTCTTCCGCGATTATTTGGCACCACACTCGACTTGTTGTACCCCACTGGTCACGACTTCCCACCACAATGCAGATAAATACCTACTTGAATACGGTCAGTCGCTGGTGAGCATCAGGCCAACATTCAGCTGTCGGTCTGCACGGATTTGATTAGTTGCAGGATTTATTCATCAGAATATATATATATATATATATATATATATATATATATATATATGTATAGTTTTTGCGAGGGCTGAAATACTACCCGAATGCTCGTATTGAAGCAGGTGGTTGTCTTAAAGACCCACCCGTCCCAAGGAGCTTTTGATTTGAAAACTGATCTACAAAGCAGTGGGACAGCATCAAGCGACCAAAACGGTTTTATGTGTCTTTCGATGTATTTAGATTGTGGGGCCCGTGTCCACTACACGTTTGGAATTAGGGTTTTCCAGCTCCCCTTGGTAGATCAACCTGCATGTCAACCAGTCTGGTTGTAAGCGCCAAATGTTCGAATTCACCCCGTGCGCCGCATGAAAGTAGGGGAATAGTGCTTACTTGTCAGAGCGGGGACTATAAACGTGTGTGGCTACATGACAGCATTATTTTGAGAAGAAGACCACAGTCTACCCACACTCTGCCGCACTGGGTTGTTTAAAGGCGGCTATGAATACATGAATGTTGTTCTTTAGTTAAAAAAAATATATGTATATCGTATATATTCTTTATGATTCGATACTAATAATTTAAGTTAACATATATATCTGTTACTTTTCTTTCTAGGAGGCATTTCAATGGGTTATTAGCACAATGCAAGCTGTTCTACTAAGAACATTAAAACTGTCTACTTCTCCTGGTAAGAGTTAGCTACTTTCACATTTCTTTTTTCCTAAAGCTGTTTACCACAAACTAACTTTAATAGCTGAAGAAAGTCTTTTATAGGTTGATGATACTGCGAGATAAATTGGTTCTTCTTGATTGTTTGATGACATTATGTCAAGCTTTCATGTCACTAATTTTTTTCCCTTCACGTTCCCAGTGGAACATAAGGTCTCAAGCTAGTAGCTTGAAATTTCTGTAGCAGTGTTTAATTTTACAAGATGGGGTTGCTAGCCACCTCATGCCCAACCTTTCCGCTTTACCAGTCTCACTAATGGCTTAGTGAGGTAAAGGTGTGCGTCGGCCGGGGATCGAACCTCGGACCATGTGCATGGTCGGCAAGCGTCCTAACCGCTGTGCCACTGACGTACTCAAACATTATCAGGGCGAGGCGCATGCATATAGCACACAGCTTTCTTCAAACCGTGCACACAACCATTAGGTCGCGTACTATCCCATGTCACTTATAGATACAGAAAAAGACCAGTGCTCAACACGTAATATAATTTTCCTTACTCCACTTTAAACTGAGGCGTGAATCAGACACAGAAATTGATTTATGTGACAGGGGAAGTAACCGTCATAGTATAATCCCAGCTGCGTGGTATACTGCCGCACCGAAATTATGAGAACAACTACTTTATATCCTAGCTTGGAACTCCTCAAGTGCGATGTGTACTCCAAATATTCAGATTCTATGGTGGACACTTCACCATTCAGTTACTGGGGTTTGGAATCCAGTGATACACACATATTCCAACTTCTGTTAATTTTCTTTCGATATAGTATCACTACCATCCGATGTCACCAGTGAAAAAATGTCTACCGTTGCATGAGACTTGGTGACCCCTATCTGGGGTCACAGCCTTTTGTTTTCGATATTTGGAACTCTCAGTTGAAGCCTGGTCAGTAGTGTAGCGCAGTTTCGATCAGTAAGTTTTTCCGAATTGTTAGATGGAAACAGAACAATTCCAGGGGTGTATTATTGTTATTCAGTAGAACTTTTCGGTAAATACAAAACGGGATTGCTGGTGGATTAGTGGTGGGAATCAATGCCTGTTGATGTTATTTGCTTAACTTCATACGGACGAGATTTCCGACCGTATTAGGAGAGCTAGGGTGGTGTGCGTTAATTTCAGCCACCTCTGACATTGTTGCGACGTTAGCCTGAATGTCAAAGGTTGGGTTTACAATGCTTCGGTGCGCACTGTCTTACTCTACGCTAGTGAAACCTGACCTCTCCGAGCTGAGGATGTGCGGCAACTCTGTGTATTCGACCATCACCGTCTCCTTAGAGTTACTTGCTTTCGATAGCAGCGTCGTGTGAATAATCCTGAAGTCCGGTGTTGTGTGTTTGGACACAGTAGAGATCCCCAATCATCATTAAGTGTCGTCATCCGAAGACACCGTCTTCTGTGGTTTGGACATGCACTACGAATGTCACATCCCAGAGGCTTCCGTACCAGTCTCCTCTGTTCTGTAGCCCTGAGAAGGGATGGAAAAGGTGGAAAGGTGGTCAACACATGACATGACGTCACCGTGGGATAAGTGATATTTGTGGTAGATTACTGTCATCGGTTGGTGCATCACGACTCCTTGATTGGAGTCCGAGAGATAGCTCGAATTGGTGGCCTGAAAGGTTATCGGATATCGCCAAGAATCGCAATCATCAATGGCGAATGTGCTACTATTTCATCCTTTTCCCCTTTTTGACAGTAATTCGACGAATATTGTTCAGTATTATTAGATATAGCTGCCTTCTTCCCAGATAAAGTCCTTTTTCCATTCTCTACCTATTTTTTTCTCATATTTTCTCACATATGACTGAATTCTTTCAGTCAAGTTTCCAGTGTGGTCACTCTAAATCAATCTTAGATGGATGGCTGGAGGTGATCGGCAGATCTAGATTTGTCTGTGCTGCTTGATGACATTCATCAGTAAGGTGTATTTGTAGCTTTGAAGGAACTTATGTCCTGTTGAAGATACGATCCCTGGTCACCCATTGATGTGATTAGAGACGTTACCAATGAGGTAGTCGGGCGATGATTAGTCTCCAGTGCTGTAACATCACTGAATGCAGCACTGGATAGCATCAGTATGCTAGAGACTGCAGATTCACCTTTCTGACGAGTATCAAAATGTACAAAACCTAAGTGCACAAGGCTTCCTGCCGATTTTCTCTAACCATCTTGTACATACATACCTAACCAACGACAGTAAGCACCAGTCGTTATCAACGGGAGAAATTTTAAGGAAGTCACCTGTTTCACTTATCTCGGCAACGTCGTTTCATCTACAGATGTCATAGACGAGGATGTCAAGGGTAGCATTTCCAGAAGGTCATTGTAGACTTTTGTTTATGATTATCTTCGCTACACACTGGAGGTCAAATTGTCAGGAAGGATTAGCAACAAGGAACTCTGACAGAGATGACGAAACAACCACGAACCTATTCGCCAAAAAATATACAAAGAAGGAAATGGTGGTGGATTGAGCATAAACTGAGGAGACCATTCAGTAGTGACCCTTAATTGCCACCCGAATAAGAAACTATGAGTTGGGCTTTGGCCTGAGAGTGACATAGAGGAGATTGAGAGAGGAGGGGATGAGAGCTTATGGGCAATTGTTTAAAGCCAGACAATTGAAGGAGTGTAGAAAACACAGTGAAGTGGAGATGTGCTGTTGAAGCCCTATTTTCCACTCGGAACATAATGATAATAATCTCATATATTACAATTTATTTGAACTGAATGAACACCAATCATTGACTTGATTACAGGATTTCATTATGAGCTGATATCGGTTAGAGAAACATTAAAAAAACTGCAGGGAGTGCTGGACAGCTTTTTCATCAGCCTAGTTTGGTACTCTTCATCAGTACGCACCCACACCGCGGGGTTCGAACACAGGACCTTCCAGTTGCAAGTTGAGCTCGTAGACCATTAAGCCATTGGGATCCGATCCAGTGGCTAGCCCATGAATTCGAACTTCTGCCGATTCCCGACAGTGGCGAGTATTTGTCCTCACGCCCGACCAGCTGTGGCCAGTAGGGTGAAGCACTCAGGTTTTCCAATGGTTCTCTAACCGATGTTAGCTAATGATGAAATCCTGTAACCAACCAATCAAATCCGTATAGACCAATACTTGAAAATCACTGACTTCATAGATTCGCGCCAAGTTGTAATCCAATTATTATTCATTATATTCTTAATTCAACTGGAACAATATTTTGTGGTAGATCTATTCACTACATATACAAAATGCTTCTTGAACATAACAGTCAACGGAGGCCAGAGGCTTTGTTAATTTACCTAGTATCATTATTTTATTATTTCATTCCTTAGCGTTCCGAGTGCAACATAGGGTTTTAAGCTAGAGCTTAGAAGTTTCGATAGCGGTGGTTTTATTTTTACGGGATGTAGGGTCGCTAATCTTGTGCTCAACCTTCCCTCCCCCTTTACCAGGCTTACTACCGGCTTAGCGAGGTTTATAAGTGGATTGGCGTCCGAGGATCGAACCTCGGACCATATGCATGGTTGGTGAACATTCTACCGTTGAACCGTCGACGCAGCATTTACCAAGTATTCTACATTTGGTTACAGGATTTCATCATGAGCAGCTGACATCAGTTAGAGAACCATTGGAAAACCAGTTGGGAGTACTGGAAAGCTGTTTCGTCCTAATTAGGGACTCATTGTCAGTATACACTCACCGGGTTTCGCCGGTGACTGACTGGCTACAGGAAAAAGTTGCCTGGAATTCTAATGAGAAGTCGTGACCAGTAGGATTCACTCGCCGATGACATTGACTGGTGATCACGCTAAAACCACGAGCTGGAAGGAGCTAGAATTGGTGGGCCACTGGATTCTATCCCAATAACTGAATGGTCTATGAGTCCACCTCAAAACCTGAATGGTTGTGAGTTCGATCTCTGTTAGGTGGAGTCGTGGGTGTGTACTGATAAAGAGTCACAAGTACGGACGAAATGACTGTCCAGTACTCCCTCCTGGTTCTTAATGACTTTCCAACTGAGGCCAATTCGTGATCAATCTTGAAAAAAAAGCATTTTATGCCAAAACCTCCAGCATATATAAGTTAAAAACCTTTAATTCACTTATACCACAAGTAATAGAGTCATTCAATTGAATCTGTTTGTATAAATCCAGCTCCTGGAACTAGATCTTTCATATTCCAAGCAATGAGACGTACTTGTTGTGAGAAGACTGACAATTTTATCTAATTGTTCATGCTGTGAAATGAGTGGAACGGGATTCGAACCCTGAGACACAACCGCCAGGTAAAAGCCGAGTAACTAAGCCAATAAGAGATGCATCCTGGATAAACTGAATACTGTTGTTAAATGGTTGAAGTCAATCGGCAGGTAGCCTTCAACCTAAGTTTCATGCTTCTTGGTACTCACCACCAGTCGGTTAGGCGTTTAACTTCAATCTTAGAGAAATTCATGTACCTTCTGAGATTCGAATCCAAGTCAATCAGTGCTCTGCAGTCTGAACCAAATGAAGGACCAATCACTTGAAATTAGTTACTTACTACCTAGTGTGTCTAATCAAAGTATCCAATATAGTTCTACACGGGGTCAGTTGTGAGGCTGAATAGCTGCGTAGTGGTAACATCCCCCTGACTGCATCACTGAGTGACTTGGATTCGATTCTCAGGATTTCAGATATTCCTTGCTGACTGATGAATGCCAACGGGCATGAGACCTTGGTCGTAGGCTTTCCTCCAACCCCACCTAACAAGAATACAAGAGTTTACCGTCACCCCATGAAAAAAAGGTCACTTGTCTTTGATCATAGGTGTCTGAGTTCCATCTCCCTATGTTAGATGGTATAATAATAGGCTGAGGAGTAGCATTGGGGTCAGGTGTCGGTCGAGTGTTAGGTAGGAAGGGAAAATCAATCTATGAGGTTGTAAAGTTACATCGATTGAGGTGGTTACACTACATGTGTTACGCATGCCTAGCCATCGCCTTCTTGGACGACGGGCAATGTTAGTTCACGACATAAGACCAGGTTGGGAAAGAGTCAGTCAATGAAACCCATGACAGTTAGTGTGAATCAGTCGTGTAGGGAGTTGTAGACAAGCTCCCTAACTGGTTGAGGTCCTCGGGATGGTAAAAACCAACGACAGCTGGAGGCAATTAATTGGCGATATGGCTCAAACTCATCGTTGCCAATTGCTGACTCAGATGCCTTCACTCTTTGTAATTTGTCACATCCAATAAAACTCTATTGTTCTTCCATATTACTGTTCATTTTACCTCAATCACACTTCTGTTAATTATCTCTACTCTTTTCTCTTGCTTTATGGGCTACAAGAAGGGAATGTGACAACTGGAACTGCTGCACATCTGTAGAAAGTTCTAAGTTACAACTAGTCAATCAGTCAGTTTCACCATCACGATGAGTTATCTAGCATGTTGATCACATATTACAAACTCTTGACGGATAGAATTCAGTGTACACCAAACAAACTACCAGGCACATGGGATCAGTTACCACCTAGTGTCCAATCAAAGTCTGAATTGAAGATATATTTATATAATTTCCTTTAGTTCCTAGAGGAAGATAGGGTTTCTGTCGCACGTCTCAATTGTGTTCAGTTCTCAGCTAACGTTTTCCATCACCTGGCTCCACATCTGCTCCACATGCTTTCATCTACTCTTCACATGATCTCCTCCATGTCACCCTTGCACTGACGACCAACTCCGCCGCTTCTCGTTCGGGTTCCACTCGAGAGCCTGTCGTGTGATATCACTTGAGAGTTTTCTCAGAGTATGGTTAGCCAGCCAATCCACCTCTATTTCCTCCTGTAGACTTGTTGCACAAATTGTTCCTGCTGGGCTGGTTTGCTCCCAGAGATCCCTGTTGCTGATCTTTTCTGGCCAGCCATCTGATCCTGTGTATTGATCGAAGACAGACATTGGTGGAAGTCTGTAATTTGTTCGAAGTGCTCTTCATGAGGCACCAAGTCTCTGTCTGTCTGTATTCAACATAGAACTTTGCACCAATGTGCAGCAGTTTAAGTTGCCACACTCCCTCCATGTACCACACAAAGCAACAGAAGAAAGTAGAAGAAATGCATAATAGAGACAGTAAACAGAGGTGTGAGACAAAGGAATAGTAATAACGAAGAACAATAGAGTTTCATTGAAAATCATAAGTCACAAGGAGTGGATGCATCTGCGCCAGTCATGGAGAACGATTTTGAGCCATATCACCAATTGTTTCCAGCTGTCATTGATTTTTACCGTCCCGAGGACCTTAACCAGTCAGGAAGTCTAAACCTTCCTACGTGGCCACAACTAACTGTTGTGGATTCGATTGACTGGTTCCATGTTTTGGTTTGACCGCCGCTAGCTCTTTTCCAGCCTGACCCTATATCAGCTAACATTGCCCATTGTCGAGGAAGGCGATGATTAGGCATAACAAATGCGTAGCACATGTCCTAACCATCTCACTCGATGTAATTACACAGCCTCGTCGATTTATTTACCCTCCTTACCTAGAACTCGACCGAAGCCTAATCTCAATATTGCTCACTTTATTATACCACTTCACACGGGAGATAGAACACAGGCATCTATGATCGAAGACAGCTAGTCTTTTCATGTCTTCCACTCTCAATGGCCAGGTCTCACAGCTAACCATAAAGGAGGACGGAGCAGACTGATGAGCAGTACACCCGCCATTTGGTTGATAGCTGGATATCACGTCTACCAAGCCAGAGACGGTGTAAACTGGCAAATGTAAATCTAGCCCTCTGTATCCGTACTCAGCTGAGATTTCGTCAGAGATCAACTCGTTGGTATTGGCTGATGGTACTTCCCAAATAAGTGAAGCGGTCAACGTGCCCTACCACTTCACCCCTTATTTCTAGACTAGGAGTTAGCGTGGTGTAGTCCTGTAACATCATCTTACATTTGACAGCAGGAGCGAATCGCTCGCCTGCCAAACATTCGTAGATTTCAGCTCCTCAAGGCGTTCAGAAGACTGTGCTGGATTTTGTCAGCGTCCTCGCCTAGAAGAGAGGACGAGATTATTTCCTGGTAGCAAGTCAATCGCTGGGTCTCTGAAGTGAGTTAGGGTTAAGTCCATTAGTACATCTATGATGAAGTTGATCCACAAAGTAGAATATATATATATATATATATATTTATATATATATAAAGTTCTTTTAATATTGATTTTATCTGCTCTATCCCTTTCTTCACATCTCTATTTTTTCTTTTCTCGTTTTTAGAAATGCTAAATATGCCTAAAACTGCTCGACATGAACTAAAATTAGTCCAGAGTATCGATGATATACGTAATCCGGTGTTAGGAGATTATGTTGAAGAGATATGAATCAGCCAATGGGAATAAAGCACAGTAGAAATCTTATTCTCGGTGAATAACTTAAGGACAAATTACAACGTAGTAGTGGTTACAGTTTCAATATATATTACATAATATATACATATTTATTTTTTCAATTTACTGACTGTTTCCAAATGAGTTCGTTTCTTATCAAATAACAGGATATATATGTTTGCATTCCTGTGGACAGAGAGAGAGAAAGAGACTGTGGATAGGTCTGTGTGTGTGTGTGTGTGTAAATACTGTTTCTGTGACTTAATATATAATTCTTTGACATAATGTAATCCAAACTTATAAATACATATATTATTTTTCTCTTGAGTTCATTCCTTATTCTATTCATACCATTATTTATCGATTTAAATTATTTGAAATAATAGCATTCACCTCTGCAAGCTTGACAGAATACCATAGAGACTCACTAAGTCCCTTCATTAATTAACAACTCATAAGGAAAACCGGATTTTCAACTCCAATGTCAAGTCAGTCAGTGCTATACTTACTATACGGATCAGAGACTTGGCTAGCGCGTCATAAAGAGCACCTCAAACAAACTGCGGACCTATATCAACAGCTAGCTGTCTTCGCTCAAGATCAGCAAAAGGGATCTCTGGTAGCGAACCAACCCAGCAGGAACCGATTATGCAACAAATATGCAGGAAGAAATGGAGGTGAATTGGCTGGCCATACTCTGAGGAAGCCACCAAGTGACATCACTAGACAAGCCATTGCTCGAGTGGAACCCGAAAGGGAAGTGGCGAGTTAGTTGTCAGTGCGAGGGTGGCTTGAAAGAGGTCATGTGAAGAGGAGATGGAAGCTTGTGGGTAGACTTGGAGCCAGGTGAAAACGTTGGCAGCGAACCGAACGCAATGGAGACGTGCAGCTGAAGTCCTATGTTCCTCTAGGAATTAAAGGAAATAATAATAATGATATAAGGAAAACCACAGATTTTTTTGTTCAGCGAAGAAATATCTCTTGTTCTTTATAGAGTGAGTGCAGGAGATTTCTAGACTGACTTCAGAATAATGAAGGTGTTTGTCTTGCTTTTCTGCTTCTGACTGGCTTTCACATTCTCATCCATTTTGTGTGCTTGTAGTTGAGACGATTCCACTGAGATAGTTTCAAAAGATCAGACTGCCTAAAATTTCTCCAGTTGTTGGTGATCATTGGTGCTTGTTGTTTGTTGGACATCTTCATCACTGCTGTCTTCTCTTTGTTCACTTGAAGTGGTGTCTTCGTTCCATATTAGTTGGTTTATTACATAAATCACACAATGAAACAGTATTATTTACTGGATGACACAGTTTCGAACAAAATTTATTACTGTTCGTAATCATATCATCAATTGTAATCACACGACTTCGAAACTTGAGTTTTATAGTTTTACTTGTCTTCTCCTATTTGCCATAGGGATAGTAGAATTTTCTAGATATCTGAGTCAGGTGATGAATCATTTCTACTACATGTATTTTCAGTTGATTCGATAAACAAAGCTTCTGTTATCAATCTCTCCCTCCATCCCGTGACATCAGATTTTAAACTTTCGTCTTACCCCATCCATCCTACTGTATGGTTGTGTGTAATTGCATGTAGTGAGTGCTATAGCTGAAGTATTCTCTAGATTTCTTATCTTATTGGGGTCAATCAATCTAAGTTTTAATGTTCCGCTAGTCTGACTAACTGCACCTGTTCTACTACTTTGACCTATGTATTTGACCTGACAATTATTCCAGCAGGATATTAGGTAAACTAAATTGTTTTGTTTTAAAGGCTCCACAGGATCCAGCGTTTAACAGGCAAAGCTTGTTTCTAATTGAGTTTGAGGGTGGCTTGAATGGTAGCCACTTTCTATTCCTGCCTTGTTAAGAATTTTGCGTAAGATTTCCGAGGTTCCTTCTTCGTATGGAAGTGAAACTGGTGATTAAGATTCCTTATTGATATCCTGTGCATGTTTGACATGCATGTCGTCATAAATATTACATTTCCCTACATACTTTCTGGTAAATTTATCAGGGGAATTATTAAGTTTCAAGGCTTCTCTTATATGTATCACTTCCTGTCTTAGATTTTCCTTGGCACTACTTAGTTTTTGTGCTCTGTCACTTAAACATTTCACCAATCCTATTTTTACTGACATAGGATGGGATGATCGGAAGTCCAAATATCTGTTTGAATGTGCCAGTGGGCTTGCTGTAAACACTAGTGTGTGTTTAACTTCCCATCTTCTTTTCTTTTTACGCTGCAATCTAGCATTGGAAGTTCCCCCTCATTCCTGACTTTCCAATTCATAAGTGGATTGAATTACCTCCACCTGTGTTTTAAGCACAGTGAAATGTGTCATCTACACACCTCCACCATACTTCGATATGGGGTGAGGGTGAACGTCTCAATCCTTATGTTTTCCCACCTATCCATGAATATATATCTGCTACAACCGGGGATATTGGTGATCCCATTGCAACGCCCTCAGTCAGTTTGTTTGTATATTTTCCCTTTGAATCACCAATGCATATTTAAAGTCGTGAAATATACCCATTGGTTCATAAAGAAAAACACAGTTTTTTGTTCAGCAACTTCATTCTCAAGACGTACAGTTGTATTTATTATATTATGGAAAAAGAAGGCATTAAGTGACACTAGAGATGGCTCATTCAATATTGCACATAGGATGATAAGAATAAAGATAATTACAATGATGTACTGAAGGGGATCGCGGTAGAGTTGAAAGGGGGGGATGAATTACAAAACTTTTAGGGATTATTATATAAGTGGACTGGTATAAAGATTTTGAAAAATTTTAGGTCACGGAAAAGATGAAGCGAATTGTGGAATGAATTCAAGTGGTAAAATAGAATAAAATAAAAGAACATTACAATGACCGTGGTGAAGAAAGGGGTTTGACAAGGACATTTTTGAATACAAAATTTGGGTTTTTGCCGATGTATAGCTGGAGATTCGGCTGTGCATAAGTGGAGAAAACGTAAGCTTTTGGAGTGGTTGGATTTGGTCCTGTTTTTTTCCTTCACTTTCCCAGGCAAGCATAGTTTCAATTACAGGCGGACGGAACTGACGAGGATATCGAAGTGAGGATCGGAAAAGCAAGTCAAGCTTTCACTACTCTCAAAACTGTGTGGAGATCAACAATCAGCACTCAGCATAAAAAGGAAAATAAGATCCACATTTTCAACTCCAGTGTGAAGTCACTGCTACTACTTACTATACGGATCAGAGACTTATAACTGCGCCGTGTCACGAAGGGCACTTCGAACAAACTACACAGCTTCATCAACAGCTACCTCTTCTCGCCCAGTACTACTCAAGATCAGGTGGCCGGCCAGAAAAGATCATCAACAGGGATCTCTGGCAATGAACGAACCAACCCAACAGGAACCAACTGAACAACAAATATGTAGGAGAAGATGGAATGGATTGACCATACTCTGATAAAACCAACCATCAAGTGAGTGACTTCACAAGCCAGATGATTGCTCGAGTGGAACCCGGAAAGGAAGCGGCGAGTTTTTTTTGATTTACAGCTTGATTCCACACTGTATTTTTGGTACAAGTATGGAATTTTCAGCATGGATATCGGTAGCCCAAATTTTGCAGGCCGACCATAGATATCAGGTTTGCGCCGGCGTGGGCTCGAACCCCGGACCATGTGCATGGTCGGCGAGAGTCCTAACCACTGTGCCACCGACGTCTGTGCGAGGGTGACAACATAGAGGAGAAGGTGATGCGAAGAGGAGATGAAAGCATGCGTGCAGACGTGGAGCCAAGTGAAAATGTTGTTGGAGAACCGAAGGCAATGGAGGCGTGCGGCTGAATCCCTATGTTCTTCTAGAAACTAAAGGAAACAATAACAATGATAATTGCTGATCAACGGAAACAATATGGAATGACAAGATTTTTTTCCTTCACGTTGCCAGTGGAACATATAGCTTCAAGTTAGTTGCTTGAAGTTTCTGTAGCAGTGGTGATTATTTTTACAGTACGGAGTTGCTAGCCTCATGCCCAAACTTTCCTCTTTACCAGCATTATTTCTGGCTTAGCAAGGTAAAGGAGTACCTCGTCGGCCGGGGATCGAACCCCGAACCATATGCGTAGTCTGCAAGCATCCTAACCGCTGTGCCACCGATGCGTGATCGGTCCTATCGATGACTTTAAGTGATAAATCACATGGGGTTGAATGACCAGACTCTAGAAGGTGTACATAAATTAAAGACTTTGTCGTCTTTTTCTCATTTTTCATTAACGAAACCGGGTAGTGTTCAGCCACGCGTTTACAGATATTACGCTTACAACGTCCCCATTGTAATCAGTTTCACAGGAGCATATGAATGAGTTTATGCACATAGAGGTGGGCAGAAGCGGTAGTTTATCCTTGATACACAGTCGAATCATATTACGGCTAGTAAATACTAAATGTATAAGTCAGTTGCATAAAAAACAGCGTTTAATACATTTAGATAAACGACTTTTCATTACTTCAGAAAATACTGTCACCTTTGAAAGCCAAACATTCATAAACAGTGTCTTCTTTGACACTGTGATTTGTCTGGGGAGGGTTTCTTTACTTGATATTTCTGTTAATAAACCTTCTAGGATATCCATTATCTGAGAGGGTTATGCGAAGGTTTTCTAGCTCCATGTCGACCATATCTGTGAAGCGAATTTCTGGAGCATAGAGAATGGATAAAATTTCTCTTCCTCCCTACAGGTACCTAACTGGTGAAGCTTGGCAGTTGAGCTAATTGTCCTTACAGTCTGTCTGTCTGTCTGGATTCAACATAGAACTTGGCACCGAAGTGCACCACTTCGAGTTGCCACGTTCCAAATACCACACAGAGGTAGACAAGAAGATGAGTGAAGAGAATCAATAGAGTTTGACAAGTATAAGAGTGAAACAGAATGGGTAATGGTAGAAAGGAATATGAAAGATTACAGAGACTGAATAGATCTGCGCCATTGACAACAATTTTGAGCCATGTCACCTATTGTCTCCAGCCATTGATTCCTAGAGTCCCGAGAGCCCCAACCCGGGAGTCTGCATCTCCCTACCTGACTCAGTTTAACTGTCAAGGATTTCATGGATTGATGCCATGTTTTTGTTTGGCCACCACTGGCTCTTTTCCAACCTGAACCTATATCAGCTAGCAATGCCCGTCGGGGGAGGCGGTGGTTAGGCAAGCGCAGCACGTGACCTAGCCATCTCAATCTATGTAACTTTATAGCCTCGTCGATTGATTCTCCCTCTTTGCCCAACACTCTGCGCCTAACGTCAACATTACTTACTTGTTAAACCACCTAACGTGAGACAGAGATCGCAGACATCTATGATCGAAAGCAGTCAACCTTTTCATGTCTTCAACGCGTATTGGCCATGTTTCAGAGCCATAGAGAAGGACGGAGCGAACTGATGAGCAGTACACACGTCCCTTGGTTGATAACCGGATGTCACGCCTACGCCAGAGATGGTGTAAGTCAGCGAAAGCAGCTCGAGCTTTTCGGATCCGTGCTGAGATTTCATCGCCAATCAGTCCGTTGGTGCTAATACAACTTCTCAAATAGGTGAAGTGGTCAACATGTTCTATCACTTCACTCCCTATCACTAAGTTAGGAGTTGACGTGGTCCAGTCCTGTAGCAGCATCTTACATTTTGTAGGGGCGAATCGCATGCCAAACATACGAAGATTGCTGCTCAAGGTGTTCAGAAGACTCTGCATTTTGTCAGCATCCTCCCCTAACAGGACTATGTCATCTGCATATTCTAAGTCCATAAGACTATTCCCTGGTAACAAGTCGATTCCTAAGTCATTACGTTCAGTTAAGGATACTTCCATCAGCATATCTATGATGAAGTTAAACAGAAATGGGGAAAGTGGACATCCCTGTCGGACACCACTGGTTGTTACTAATTCAGATGACAATTCCCCATAAGCCCTTACACGACTACGTGAGTTTGAATTATCCTTACAGATAATGGTGCATTCAAGTCTGATTCTTAAGTGATTTCAGATCTTTATTTCTATGTGCGCATCCTGATTATAACTCATTCATTAAATTATTTATCTTTTTACGTAATTATAATACACTCATTCAACTCGTTTTTACGCATCGGTTAATATTAGCAATTATGTCTGTGCAAACCCCAAGTTGGCTTTTAACAGTTTGAAAAACTTGGACATTCAGTATATGGTATTCATTATGATAAAAGTTTTTGTAATTCCCAATGAATGAATTATTGTGTTTTTAGTGACGTTTTGTTATTTAATGCTGCTGCTAATAGCTTTATCAAAGCAGTAATATTAAACTAGAATTTACAAAATCCACTCAGCTTATACATATATAACAATTTAATCATCGTTCATCAGCATGGAGGCATTTTTACGTTGTCAAATTGGCTAATTGGTAAAGATAACAAAACCATCACGAATAGACTGTTGAATCTAATAAGTGTATAAGCTTATTAAAGCAGTGTGTGTTTATACAATGAAACTGCTCATCACTTTCGTGTTGATTTTGTCATTTTATGAGGAGGGCAGAGAGGTGTTGCAACCAGGTCAAATTCTGTTTTAGTCCATCATTCCTATTCAGACAATTTGGATTCCATTTAGTATAAAGTGCTTCTGATGATATTAGACGTTCTTTGCGATTTCTGAACTTATTCTGCATTATTCAGTAATGTCAAAATCAATTTTGTGACGTGATTTTGTAGCGTGTAGACGACATATGACTGATAATTTTTCAAGCTTTTCTAGTTCAACTGGAGTTCTGAGTAGTTGGTCGAACACAGGCGGGTCTACGGTGTTCATTTCTCTCCGGCGATGTTTGTCATTTTGTTTTTCATCCATACGGAAACATAAAAAAGCCTTTATTATAATGAATTACCAACTATGAGTATGACAAATCATCATTTCCATCATCACTGCTCTCTTTTATGAAAAGAAATTTACATAAATATGCTAGCACGAACAAAGAAGAATATCTCATCATGAGCTGACATTAGTTAGAGAACCATTGGAAAACCTGGGAGTACTGGAGCACCTACCGGTGGGTGCGTATTGATGAAGAGTCCAAAAATAGGACGAAACAGCTCTCCAGTACTCCTAGGTTTTTCCAATGGTTCTCTAACTAATGTCAGCTCATGATGAAAATCCTGTAACCAATCAAATCCGTACAAACCAACACTTGAAAGAAGAATATCATTTCAAAATGAAAATCTTCATTGAGCTATGTAAAAGAAAAGGCGTTCAGAGTAGGGTTACTCCTCTTTTCGGTGATATCATGCTCAAGCTATACAATCGTAAATATATAATGTATTCTCTTAGGAACAAAGGGAATATTTTCAAAGATGTGTCATTAGAATTGTAAATCTTAGGTAACCAACTAACTACGTAATGTAGAAAGCGCTAACCAGGTTAAAACTAAAATAAAAATAAATAAGTGAATTGATTGACGTAATATAATTGACGGGGTTAAGTAGAATCCAAATAAAACTCGACTATTGATATAAGTATAAAACTTGAACACTGTGGCAGAGTATAACTCCATTATGGATATAAAGGCATTATTCGTACAACTTTCTCGCCTCATTTATATACATGAGTAAAAATTGATGATTAGACACATTTGAATAAAAATCAATATGAGATAAAGTACATTCAGAAATAATAACATTAGTGTTATCAGTAAAATACAACCAGGTGGGAAATAAGATGTTTTCATAGTAAAATAAAATAGTGTTAGAGAACACATCATCCAGGATGGCTGCAAAGAGGAGGCACAGGTTCAATCAGAAGTGTAATACACTGTACATCTCGTCAATACCTGTCACAGCATCTCAACTGACTTAACCATCATTCAGAGTCATTTACAAAGTAAACAGAAATCTACCAAAGGCAGTCAGTGTGTTTCCGACTTCTTTATACTGCGGAAACTCTCGTCATATGCATCGAAAAGCCGTAGTTATGTGTTCAAAAGAAATTAGTCCAGCCTTTACAACTACCATGGACTTAGTTCGATATGTTCCCTTATCCTGCAGTTTCTTTTTTGTTTTGTCCTCTGCATGTGTGTGTGTGTGTGTAAATTTCTCTCTTTGCCTTCATTCAATTCATTTCATTTTTTTCAGTTATGAAATCATTTATTTTAAGTTCGTTTCCATGCTCCTACTGATCACACTTGTAATCCGTTTAGAATAACTATTTCAACGAAATAAATAAATAACTTGTTAGAGTGTTATAATGTGAATTGAATACACTTTAACATTATTTATTATCATCTTCTGATTTGACTGGTGGTGGTAATAATATCTTATATATCTCTAGTGTTAATGGACTTAACCCTAAGTGACTTCAGCGACTCAGGGATTGACTTGTTACCAACAGGGAATAATCTCGTTGACTTGGAATATGCAGACGATATAGTCCTTCTAGGCGAAGATGCTGACGAAATACAGAGTCTTCTAAACACCTTGAGCCGCAATCTACGAATGTTTGGCATACGAGCGATTCGCTCCCGCCAAATGCAAGATGATGTTACAGGACTGGACTACACTGACTCCTAGATTATAAATAGAAGGTGAAGTGGTAGAGCTAGTTGACCGCTTCATTTATTCGGGAAGTACCATCAGCCAACGCCAATGGGTTGATCTCTGACGAAATCTCAGCTGAGTACGGATACAGAGGGCTAGTTTCGTATATGCCAGTTTACACCGTCTCTAGCTTAGTAGACGTGATATCCGGCTGGTTATCGACCAAAGGGCGGGTGTACTGCTCATCAGTCCGCTCCGTCCTCCTTTATGGCTAGCTGTGAGACCTGGCCATTGAGAGTGGAAGACATGAAAAGACCAGCTAGCTGTCTTTGATCATAGGTGCCTGCGCTCTATTTTCCGTGTAAAGTGGCATAATAAGGTGAGCAACATTGAAGTTAGACGTCGAGTTCTAGGTAAACAGGGGAAATCAATCGACGAGGTTGTGAAGTTACAAAGACTGAGATGGTTAGGTCATCGCCTCCCTCGACGAGCAATGTTAGCAGATATAAGGTCAGGCTGGAAAAAAGCTAGCGGCGGTCAAACCAAAACATGGAACCAGTCAATGGAATCCACAACAGTTAGTTGAGGCCACGTAGGAAGGTGTAGACTTCCAGGCTGGGGTCCTCGGGACGGTAAAAATCTATGGTTGGAAACAATTGGTGATATGGCTCAAAGTCGTTCTCAATGACTGGCGCAGATGCATCCACTCCTTATGATTTTCAATGAAACTGTTTTGTTCTTCTTTATTACTCTTCCTTTGTCTCACACCTCTGCTTACTGTCTCTATTATGTTCTTCTTGTACTTTCTTCTCTTGCTTCGTGTGCTACACGGAGTGTGGCGACTTGAACTTCCGCACATTTGTGCAAAGTTCTATGTCGAAAACAGACAGACAGATATATCTCTAGTATTTACGTTGAGTCATTTCTGTTGCATGTGTTGCGTGTAGATTATTCGGTGAACCAGGACTCAATAATCAATGTCTGTTTCCACCTACCTTTATTACTGTGTTTGGAATTTCGACTCTGTCCCACTTACCCTATTGTATGGTTGTGTGTTAATACATGCTGAGTTTTTTCTTCTAAATTCCTCATCTGTCTTCGCGGGATCAATCATTTTAACCTTAGCTGATTTCCTATATCCTGATAATCCCACTAGTCATGATCTACTGGTTTAACTGACCTATGTAGCTGACTTAACTTACAGTCATTGCAAGGTATTTTGTAAATTATATTATTTTGTTTAAAGGGTTCACCAGGTCCTTTACCCTACAGAGTTATCTCTCAGTGGGATAACAGCAGTGGTAATAAGCGGTAGAAAATTAATAAGGACGTGGGAAAGAAAACAATACAATTAAGAAACATTAAAACAAAAATGACCTATTTGGTGTTAAGATACATCAGGTCCATTGTAGATTTAATGACTGGACAAACTTTGTTTGTGTATGCAGATTTCAGGATTTAACCTGCGTGAATTGTCGCAATCGCGTCTGTGTTTTAAAGAAGTTTAACTCCTACTCTTTTAGCAAAAGTTCCACATATTCTGTAGATAACTTTGTAGTTGGTTTGTGGATGGATTAGCTTGGTGTCGAGATTCAATCAGATGTTTCAGAATAGAGTTGCGGGGGTGGGGAGCTTTCTTCTGTTTCATGAAACCATGAGGGTAAGTGTGTAGCGTTCCGATACTAACTGTAACTGTACTTTTATAAAACTAATTCATGTATTCATAATATATGATTACAGAAACTAATTTTACATTTGCTTGTCAAATATTTGCCACTGTACTGTTGAACATTTGTTTTCGTTTGCTGTATATATATATATATATATATATATATATTTGTGCGGTTACACACTTTAACCTTCACCTTGGGCTTTTCGAAATTAGATTTCGTTAACAATACATCTTTTTAAGTTTTCAATTGTGTTTCCTTATACGCCATTGTTCGAATTTGGCCGTGCACAGCATTTACTACATCGTAGAACGTGAATGTACTATAGCATTATTATCGGAATCATAGTGTTGGATAATGCGTTTTGGATAGAAAACGTCAGGTACGGTCGATACACGTAGCCCCACAGATGGAGCAGGTGAATTGGTAGATGTACACTGGTGACGCCAATAGTGGTAGCTTATCCTCCACGTTCATGTGAACCATTGATTTCGTTGAAAATTTCGTTTATGTCTTTCGGGAGCAGAAAGTATGGGCAGTTTTAGTGGTTTCGGCTTCACGGATTTTATAAGCGAAACGTTCTAGGTAGTCATTTTCAAGAAGGATTCTTCTCATAGTGTTCAGCTTCTCTTCCATAGTGTCAAGGCGGTAAATGCTGCGGATTCTCCGGCTCAATGAACGGTTTCCCTTCGTATATAGAGGCAACTAACTGTGAAAGTTAGTGAATTGTACTTTCCTTGTCAGCTTTCTGTAAATGGATCTTTTCAGTGTCCCATCTTGTTCCCGTCTTGCTACTTGGACGTCCAGAAAAGATACTTTTGCACCGGACTCCTTCTCTGATGTCAACCAGATTGCGAGATGATAGTTGTTGAAAACAATTTCAGGATGTCCTCCGAATTTTCAAGTTTTGGTTTTGTAGGGATTTTGTTTGATTGGGTGGAGGATTTCATCATGGGCTGACGTCAGTTAGAGAACCATTGATAAACTAGCTGGGAGTACCGGACAGCTGTTTCGTCAGCCTAGTTTGGGAC
Source organism: Trichobilharzia regenti (assembly GCA_944472135.2). Lineage (NCBI taxonomy): Eukaryota > Metazoa > Platyhelminthes > Trematoda > Strigeidida > Schistosomatidae > Trichobilharzia > Trichobilharzia regenti. The sequence goes on from OX235266.1 coordinate 14,150,891, forward strand.
TCTTCATCAGTACGCACTCACCAGCGGTATTTTAACCCAGGACCTTCTGGTTACAAGGACAAAACAGCTGTCCAGTACTACATTGCAGGCTTTCCAATGTCAGCTCATAATGAAATCCTTCAGTCAGTCATTCGAATTCTCCTAATTATTGCAGATAATGAAATTATCATCCACCTATCTCTTGTAAAGCCCGAAGTTGTCAGTCATTTTCTTTGAGTATATGTGTTTCAGTTTTGTGGTCTGTTTTGATTTGATCACCCTAATCTCTTTTTCAACTAAATCCTATATCCTCCTAAAAAGAAACCTCGAAATACATTTCTGCAAAAACTTCGCACATTTTACACTATAAATCTTTTTTGTCTTCCTCTTGTTTATTGATAAGAGAAAAAATTTTGAGTAAATGCCTTCAATATTCAGTAGATACCGTTGTCATAGCAACTTTCAACTTGTTTTGAAACAGAAAAAAAAACAAACAAAACAAAGCTAGGGAATAATAAGAATATGTTTGATTTTCAATTTACTACTGCAATACGTACCCCCACTGGGGCAAGCTCGTATACCATTCAGCCACTGGGACCCAACTCAACAGTCAGCCAATGAATTCTAACTTCTACCAATTCGTGATTTAGCGCAACTGGCCCATCAACCAATGTCATCGATGGGAAATCCATCCTCACTCCCGACTGGATGGATCTCGTTGGTCATGACTTCTCAGTAGAACTCCAGGAAACTCTGTCCTTTAGCAAGTCAGTCACTAGCGAGCATCAGATTACTTTTCAAGAGTTTGGTTTGTAAGGATTAGATTGGTTTATACGAGTGGGGCCAATCCAGTCATGTGTGAGGATGGAGCCCCATTTGATGACATTGGTTGATGGGCCAGTTGTGCTAAAACACAAATTAATGAAAACAAAACACGTAGATCAGCGAAGAGTCTCTTTTCGCTAGCGAATTCATTTTCTTAGCTGTACACTCGCAAGTATATATGTGTGAATTTTATTGCTGGATGTCAACAGCTGAATGTTGAAATTCCGTTTGTTGATGTGGAACTAAAAAGAAGAGCTGATAGGAGCCTAAGATGATCGATCCATAGAAAACCTACGTGGAATGGTCAACTAACAAGCTTCTATAGCTTAGTACCCATTCAAAATAAAGCGGAATTTAATTAAATCACTTGCCACCCGGATCCAAAGCATCTGTAGTCCCAACGTTCTGGAAACAGAATTAGATATTCTAAGAGAAATCTTCGTCCAAAATGGATACCCAATAAGATTCATCGACAAAAATATCAAACCAATAATTCGGAGAAACGAAACTTTAATTGCGCCTAAAAAGAAACTCTACATGAACTTGGATTTCAAGGGATATTTAGCAAGTGATATTCTCAAGAGAAGGATCACACCATCTCTGAGAAGAGAACATTCTTTGCAGCAACGCTAAGAATAGTGTTCTCCAGTAAGTCGCCCACTGATCTGCAGAAGCCTCATGGACAATATCCCGCATCTGACCACTTCTATGTGCATATATCAGTTCACCTGATGCTATGGAGCCAGGTAAATCGGTCGTTCGACGCGCATTCTGTCCAAGAGGATTCAAGAACACTATCCAGCCAGTATGGTTGCGAAAAGGCAATAGTGGTGCAATAAGCAGTGTGATAATTGAACACCTAGTTAACACTGATCATTCCATCTCAACAAACGCCTCCTGCTTCAAAGTAATCTACAGAGTCAAGAATAACCTATCTAAGGCAATACGGTTTCGTCTTCTTTGTATCGTTGGTCATTCACATAGGAAAACCGGAGCTAGGCATACAAAAGAAGATTACTCAACCACTTCTACTGTCATGGTAACAACTTTGTTGATTTTGATGACTTAATTTTGTTTGTTTACCTGCTACTTTAATTGCTTATAATTCTTGTATTCATTTAGAACTCTTACGTAATTTTGTATTCTCTAATTTGTTTCTATGTGTATCCTGAGTAAAACTCACTCGTCAAACTATTCATATTATTATTACATAACTTCCTTTTTAACAACTGTTTGTGACAACTCATCACCTTTGTTACTACCCTAGTTCCATTAGCACTTAATTTTCTTGACTTGTATTACCAACCTTCACCTGTTTAGTTAAAATAACCATAACCAACTGTAACTTCGTTTGACAAACTTAATGTACACATACATACAAAATAACACACATATATATTTGCGATTGTACAGCTAAAAAAATGAATTCGCCGGCGAAAAGAGACTCTTCGCTAATCTACGTGTTTTGTTTTCATTAATGCCTGGATGAGGATTATCCATGAAAATCACGAATTGTTAGAAGTTGGAATTCATGAGCCGTGGCTGAATGATGTACGAGCTAGCTTGTCTTGTAACCAGAAGGTCCTGGGTTCGAACCCTGGTGGCGGGTGGGTGCGTACTGCTGATGATGATTCCAAAACTAGACTGATGAAACAGCTGGCTGTCCAGTATTCCCTGTTGCTGGTTTTCAATGGTTCTCTAAATGATGATATCAAGAATCTGTGGTCAAACTCGTAAAAACAAAAACAAATCTAATCCTTACAAATCAAACTTTTGAATATTAATTACTACAAGCCAAATAGTTTTGGTTTTACTTCTTGTTAACAAAAAACGACGACAACAACAACAACATAGGTTGTTAATATAATTACACAAATAATCAATTTCATGATACTAATTGTACTCAGCACTTCACTGTATAGCGTTTCAATAGTTAGAAACGAGTTATTCACACACACATATACAACATGCACAATATGTGTGAATGTATATATGTGTGTGTCAACTCGGTCAACTTGAGCAAAACTCCACAAAAGCATTGAATTTCTTCTGTCCACAAAAAATGAAGCATTTGTTTAAATTGGTATTTCATTAAATAAAGTTCAATTGTCAATAGTTAACTTCTTTTGTTTAAATTTATACACCGGATATTTATTATGAAATCTGTGCTTGATTGGCGGCGGGTTTGGATATTTGGTGATTTATATATTATTGATATTATCATCATCATCAGTGGAATTGAAGTCTTGGGTACATTCAACAGATTGAGACTGACAGTCAGCGAGAGAGAGAGAGAGACGGAGTGCGTGCTTGTGCGTATGTGTGTCTGTGTGTTTGTGTTCATTAGTTCAACGATATATAATAATATAGAAGAAATAAGCCAACAAGCAATTGACTAAAATAAAGGCTAATAATGATATATTCACCCTGCACCAATCCTAAAGACAAAAACGGAATAAAAGAAAAGAAAAAATATCGATTAGGATATATTTTGTTTGGTTGAATATTGAAAAAATGTTAATTGTCTATATAATTGTAGCATTGTGTGAACTACTGACAAGATTTGCCAGTAGTATATAAAGAGACCTTCATCGGTATAAAAAAAACATCGAATGGCAGGGAGATACATCTGACGTCAAGGCGACAGGAACTGAGTCAGTATTGCTGCTGCGGTGAAACATGGGAGATACGAAAAGGAAAGAAGGACGATAAGAAGGGCAGAAGTAACACAACACGGAAGATCTGTGCAAATGACGACTTGCATATGAGGTGTACCTAATTTCCCTGTATGTATATCTCGAATTGCAAATAGTTGATTTCGTCACCACTTCACTTGTCTTCTACCGTTAAATTCGGTGGTGACGCTTCCAGACAATGAAGATTCCACGGCCGGCTCTTGGTGGGACTTCTAGGCCATCGCTGAGTTAGTGGGTTGGAGACGCTGCTGAGAGGTTGTGCAAAGGTGGCATGCGACAGTGTGAAGTGATCAAGTTTTAAAGAGACCTTGGAGGTATTGATTGAAAGGTTGGTGGAGGAGTTTGAGATCCAAGCGAACAGACAGCTGAGAATAAAGCAGTTCCGTGCCACGCAGCTGACACCTGATGGAAACGCTTTAGTGTTGGCGGTAAAGCTGACGAATCTACCAAGTCGCCCCCTCCCCATACTGGATGAAAATTCTGAGTTGCAGCTATTGACTTCCCAGTTCATCGAGAGTTTTCCAGACCGAATTCCTCAGCAACTACAACTGGTCAGCGATGCGCAAGCCATGAATATCGACGGAATAGCTAAGATGACCATATGACTGTTGAGTAGAACGATAGCTGCAGCGCAGTCACCAAAATCCAACGAATGGGGACAGAAAATTGAAGATTCGCAGAGTGCTATGAAATTAAGTACACTGTAATCTGAAAGTCGTCATTTGCGCAGATCTTCCATGTTGTGCTACTTCTACCCTTCCTGTCATCTTTATTTGTCTTCTTTTCGTGTCTCTCATGTTTTGCCACAACACCGCCTCATTTCCTCTCTCTTTGACATCAAATCTATCTCTCCTCTACTTGATGCTTTTGGACCGATGAACATCTCTTTATATACAACTGATAACTCTTGCCAGCAACACACGCCACTGTAGAATGCTCACCAGACATGTCCATAGCCAGGGTTCGATTCTCTACTAACATAATCGTTAACCCCATCTAGTTCATTAGGCGATTGTGAAACCGAAAAATAAGAGAATTTCGATGTGAGGACAGCGACACCACTGCCACTAGAACTTTAAAGCCGAAGGCAAGAATAAGAACAAATATTAATAAAATATGAAATGAACATATACGTGTTGTAGAGGATTCAATCTCTACAAATTTTCACTAACGTGACATATATTCATGATTGATTATAAAACAAAATTGTTTCTTAATCATGTTTTTAATGCCATCATTTAGGAAATATATTAACCTATCTGATCAGTGGTCTCTTCAAAAACCGGTGAAGAATAAATGCTCTTGTCATCGCCAAGTAAAATACTCAGTTGCGTCATCCTGGGAAGAATAAAAGATGAATTTGATGCGGAACTCCACCAAGAACAACCTAGATTCAGGAAAGGCAATTAATGAACAGGCTGAATAGGAAATCTATGCATCATCATCATAGAATGGCAATCAAACCTTTCTCTTCCTCAATTTCATTGACTTTGAAAAGTAATTCTGAAACTATTTCACAACACTAAGGCGTGCAAGTGTCTTATTTATTTATTTTTTATTTTTGATTACAGCTTGATTCCACACTGTACTTTTGGTACAAGTATGGAATTTTCAGCGTGGATATCGGTAGCCCAAAATTCGCAGGCTGACCATTGATATCAGGTGTGCGTCGGCGTGGGCTCGAACCCCTGACCATGTGGATGGTCGGCGAGAGTCCTAACCACTGTGCCACCAAGTCTTTATGAACCTCATTCAACAGCTGGCTATATGACAGTGATATGTGCCAGGTGATCCACAACCGGAAACTCAATGGAGTCTTTGGGAGTAAGGACGGAAGTAATACCATGCTACTTAGAGTCATCGATGATATTCCTAACTGTGATGGACTGGATTATGTCTGAGACCGTGGGAAGTGAGATGACGTGAATATCCTTGACAGATAAGAAAACTGTGGAAGATGTGGATTTCGCAGATAATCTATATCTAGGAAGCATCGTTCCCACTACTTGCGCCATGGATGATGTCAAAACCAGATTATGGGAAAGGCAAGGCACACCTTCAACACTCTGAAGTCAGTTTGAAAATCTTCTGCACTTAGAATCAACAACAAGATTCAAATTTTCAACACAAATGTCAGTGAAGTCAGTCAATTCTTCTATATGGGTCATCGGCGTCATGAAAAGCATTCCCGACAGGTTAAAGACTTTTATCAGCGACTTCCGTCACTCCCTTCTGAAGATTAAATGATTGTTGGTTGACATGGCATGCAAAGCCACTGTTCGAGTGGAATCTGAGTGGGAAATGGTGAGTGGAGCGTCAATTTGACAATAGCATGAAGGAGATCATGTGAGGAGGGAATGGGAGGCTATGGACACTCATGAGACCAGCTGAAGATGACCACAGGGAATAGGGCATAGTGGTGAAGTGTTCTTGAAGCAGTTAGATGATATGGTGCGAGTTTCATTCGCAGAGATAAAATCGGTTCATTATCTTTAATTATGTAAGTTAAAAGAAAATTCCAACTAGAGGATTCCTAGAAGCATTGTTTATTTCGAGATGAACATGTGTCTTCTGAACGTTAGTGATTTGTGCTACCAAGCATTAAAACGAAGATTATGTCCTCCATATAGCTCACTGACAGCTGCATACAATCTAACGTCAATCTAATGTCATTTAACCAGCAGATAGTGCTTAACATGTGATAGACGTATATATACTAACACACTCGGAACTAAACAATCTTACCCACTGATGACAGCTATCTGTAGAACTGAATAATCCCCTCAATTTATCAGCCTACAGACTCACTATCACTGAACATGTAGTGCTGGTCTTCACTATTTAAGCTGACTGTTCAAGTTGAAGTCATGCGGCAAAGCACTTACAATGTCCTATCACGTCCAACTGTTTGTGAATGACTTTCTGCTAAATGAGTACACATTAAAACTCATTCCTCTGAGTTCTGAACCGACTATAGCGCCTTAAGCTTTAGCTTTGAAATTTTAGTAGCGGTAGTGATTTTTATTTTTGTTTTACGAACTGAGGTTGTTAACCTCACGCCCTACCTTCCCTGTTTACCGGGCATACTACCGGCAGAGAGAGAGAGAGGTCCACTTGTGCGTCGACTGGCAATCGAATCCGGACAATATGAGACGTGGTTGAGCAGCACTGTATCATTGGAACACCTACACAGTGAGTATCAACCTACATGGTGCGAAATCCTCCAAACATTCAGTGAAAGACCAGCATGAAAATGCAACTATATTTCAGAAAAACAATGTATATTTACTATTCCTGATATTCGCTTTTTCCTCGAGGATTCGGAAGATATGCAGCTAAGAAGTGATTGAAGAAGAACTGCATAATCTCCGAAGAACCCTGATGGAAAACAGTTTTCCGCCCAGGTTCATAGACAAGAATCTCAAATCTAAGAAGACTTCCGAGCAAGTCCAATCCGTTCCAAGAAAAATACTTCTGCTTAATCTAGAATTCAAAAGTGGTATTGAAGCAGAAATCCTTCGTAAACGCCTCTCCAAATCGCTGAGGAAAACATAATTCGCCACGGGCTCACGACTAACGTTTTCCTGTAAGAAACTGTTCAGCCAGAACGCGAAAGACTAGCTGTTGCATTGGGCCACTTCACCGTGCATACACCAGTTTACTTGCTCATGCCGAGCTGAGTACATTGGTCGTACCATGCGCCAACTTGAAAAAACGCGCTTGTGAACACTATCCAACCTGGCTAGTAAAAGGAGAACGAAAACGTGTATATAGTTCGGTGACAGAACATCTGGTGAATTCAGGACATTCAGCGCCATTCAAGAAACCCTTCAAAATCATAAACAAGATTCGATAAAACCTATCAAAGGGAGTGAAATTAAGACATCTGGGCATAGCCGAGGTACTAGCTATCCAAAAGCTCAAATCCACGCTATTTATCCAAAAGAAATACGTCCAACCCTTGTCCCTGCCATGGCCAACATAAACAGGTAATTCTTTTAGTAATGACCATCCCATTGTTTTTCTTATCCAAACTTCTTGTTAATTCATGTTATTTTTAAGTTTTTCTTAATCCCTCCTATTTACACTACCATATTTTCATATCTGAACTTCCTGTCTATTTTGTCATTTTATTATTTCTACATATTTAATCTCTATTTGCATAAACAGTTATTCATCACATTAGTTGTGATCCGACTAGATTTTTTTATCCAAACATCCTGTCTATTTTTGTTATTTCTACATTTCTAACCCCCAAATGCACAACAACATGTCAATCTTCTTAGTAATTATAATGCTACTTTGTTCGAGTTTTATCCGTCCCCCTCCCCTGTTTATTATGGCATTTTAATTCCTAATTGTAATTTTTATTAATTTGACCCTTAACCGGAAATTATTCTGGAAGTTTCCTATCCATTTGTTATAAAAATACACAAATGTACAGCCTAGTTGACGGTGACTTCGTCGAAAAGAAGATTTTCTTCGCTGCATTTGTCTTCTTGATAATTCGTATGATCCAATGTGTATATTCATCCCAAATCCCAAATTTGTTTAACTAAAACAAAAATCCATTTTACATATTTTAAAATTATTTTTGCAATACAATTTCACATAGTATCAAGGATCAAACGATTTTACGACAAAGCACTCACAACATACGTTAGACAGTTACACCTTCAGGTTATGAATCTTGAACGATTGATTAGTCGTAATCTAACAACTGACCTTATATCGTGTTCACAACAAGTACTAAAAGTTTCAACTGATATCTCCGTTGGGAGACAGATAGATAGACGTCTTAGGCACGTTCAACTTCAAGGTATCCAAGATTTGAAGCAGACAAACGAGTATTTCTCTTTATAAAATCAAAATAGCTAATTCTTTACAGAATTCTTTATAAGTGACTTTTAAGTATCTTTGGTCGACAGTGAATATTAGACTGCCAGAAACGATAGACAGACAACATAGAAGTATGGCAGGCAGCTGACTGTTACTGAACAAGTATGCAAAAAGAAAATGGAGACACAGATTAGACACTCGGTGCAGAAACATTCAAGTGACATCACACCTCAGATTCCTGAATGGAACCCTTAGTGGGAAATTATATGTTTGAAGTCGGTCTGAGAGTGACATGAACAAAGACAATATGAAGAGAAAATAAAATCTTGTAGACAGTCAAGAAAGCCAGTTAAAATAACTTTTATTCATTAAGATATGAAATAGGTATATTATGGACACCAAAAGATGCACCATATAAACTCGCATAATTTGTGTGATGGACGCTCTGTTGGTCTGTCTATTTTCGACATAGAACTTTGCACCGATGTGCACCAGTTCAAGTCACCACACTGCCTTCACGAAGCGCATAAAGCAAGAGAAGAAAATAGAAGAAAGGCATAATAGAAACAGTAAACAGAGCTGTGAGACAAAAGAATAGTAATAACGAAGAACAATATAGTTTCATCTGAAATTATAAGTCACAAGGAGTGCATGCATCTGCACCAGACATTGAGGACGATTTTGAGCCATATCACCAATTGTTTTCAGCTGTCATTGGTTTTTACCGTCCCGAGGACCCCAACCAGTCAAGAAGTCTACACCTCCCTACGTGGCTAGCTGGATTAAACTAACTGTTGTGGATTTCATTGACTGGTGAGGCCACGTTTTGGTTTGCCTTCCGCTGGCTAGCTCTTTTCCAGCCTGACCCTATGTCAGCTAACATTTCCCATTGTCTAGGAAGGCGATGACTAGGCATGCGTAACACATGTCCTAAACACCTCAGTCGATGTAGCTTCACAGCCTCGTCAATTGATTTCCCCTCCCGTCTACCTAGCACTCGACGCCTAACCTCAATATCGCTCACCTTATTATACCACTTCACACGGGAGATAGAACGCAGGCACCTATGATCAAAGACAGTCAGCTGGTCTTTTCATGCCTTCCATTCTCAATGGCCAGGTCTCACAGCTAGCCATAAAGGAGGACGGAGCGGACTGATGAGCAGTACACCCGCCCTTTGGTTGATAACCAGCCGGATATCACGTCTACTAAGCTAGAGACGGCGTAAACTGGCATATACGAAACTAGCCCTCTGTATCCGTGCTGAGATTTCGTCAGAGATCAACCCATTGGCGTTGGCTGATGCAACTTCCCGAATAAATGAAGCGGTCAACTAGCTCTACCACTTCACTTTCTATTTCTAATCTAGGAGTCAGTGTAGTCCAGTCCTGTAGCATCGTTTTACATTTGACGGACGCTGAGACTGAACTAAACGGTTGTCTGAAGGGTCTACCCTTTGCAACAAGCTTTTGACCTAAAGTCCAGTCCATTGGAGCATTGGAGTAGCGTCAGCATCTACGTTCACATAGTAGCCGGTGACTAAAACACGCTCGTGCACCATTTGATCCTTTCATATTCTCGTGCTCATGGTCACAACAGGTTTGGAATTAGGATTTTCCAACTCCCCTAGGTAGACTATCATATCCAATAGTTCGGTAGTTTGCCATAGAAGTTCGCTGCCACTGCCAAGTAAACTCAGAGAACAGTATTTGCCAAGCATAGCTATATGAGAACTTGAGGAGAGGAAGATTGAAATGCAGCCACCCTTGGTCATATCAGGCCGTCTATGGGGGGCGGGCAGTTAAAGTTGACAGAAGAGAATTGAAAGCAATGGAGGTTCGATTCTGTTAAAGCCGTCTGTCCCACTAGGAACAAGTGGAACGAATAATAACGTCTGTGAAAGGTTTCTGAATTACAAAATAGATGAATAGATGACTGCACACACACACACACATACGTCAACAGTTCGAATTGTTCTTTTAAATTCACACATTTATAAGACTTAGGAACACAAACATACATATTACATTTATTTTGTAATTATTCTATTTTACTTTTCAAGTATTGGTTTTGTAGGGATTTTGTTTGATTGCATGGAGGATTTAATCATGAGCTGACATCAGTTAGAGAACCACTGGAAAACCTGGAAGTACTGGACAGCTGTCCAGTACTCCCAGGTTTTCCAGTTATTCTATTTTAGTTTTCAGTGTCCATAATTATGTGTTGCGGCACAACGGTGAACAGTTTGAAGGATTATTCTTGATACCAAAATAAATGGTATCATTATATACAAATAATCGATGAAATGTAATTATAATTAACTGAACGAAAAAAGTAATAATAACAATAATATAAGTTAACAAGAAATCTAATTTGGAATGTCTCAGATTTACAGAAAAGCGAAAAGCGAAAAACTCAGGTCGGGTGTGAGGACAAATACTCGCCGAAGACATTGGTTAGCGGTCGCACCATTGGATCGAGTCCTAGTGGTTGAGTGATCTACGAGCTGGCTCGCCTTGTTATCAGAAAGTCCTGGGTTCGAACCACGTGGTGTGGGAGCGTACTGCCAAATAAAACCCAAACTATAACGACGCAGCTGTCCAATACTTCCAGCTGGTTTTCCAATGGTTCTCTAACCGATGTCAGCTCATGATGAAATCCTGTAACCGATCAATAAAAATCCCTACAAACCAATACTCGAAAAACTCATTTAATTTGAATCTTATTCGATCGTTGAGGTGAGGTAAGTTGAACTAACTACCCACAGAGCATAGATTGTCTACTTGTCTAACTTCTGTGAGAGACTTATTGTCAAATAGTTTGACATGCTCTGAAATTGTGAACCCTGGTATACATGAAGATAACCAAGCCTCTGTGGTTAAAAATCATAAGGTATTTAAGACTGTCATCTCAGTCCCCGGGACCATGGTATGGCGGTTCTCATGACTACCTTTCAATGAATTAACATAAGTTTGGTTTCCGGCGGTAGCAAGTAGTTTTCACCAGTTCTTATCAACCAAGCCAAAGTACACTTAGACTTTTCTTAGCTAGTATTAAGCCTGGTAAAGAGGGAAGATCAGATTTCAGGCTAGCAGCCCTACCCTGTACAAGTAATACCACTGCTACTAAATCTCTAACAGCTTAAAACCCGATATTCCATGGGGAAAGCAAAGGGATGAAACAAGGAAGACATTATGAGTATCAACAAGTAAGGGGTCGTTATCATGATAAAAATTGCTTACAAATTAAAAGCAACTACTTTCCACCTGTCAATGAACCATGCTCGACTGTTATCACAAAATGTGTTGCACACACGTAAAGAAATCCATAAACATTCAGTGACATATTGGTTGAATAATCACTGCTGAGCTCTTCTGTTTAACTGAAAGTCTGTAGAGTCAGTTAACCACTGTATTCAAGAGTTAAATATCATCAAAGGTAGGTTACAAGATTTCATCATGACCAGCTGACATTGATTAGATAACCATTGGAAAACCAGCTGGGAGTAATGAACAGCCGTTTCGTCCTAGTTTGGGACTCCTCACCAATACACACTCACATTGTGGGTTTCGAACCCAGGGCTTTCTGGTTAGAAGGCGAGATAGCTGGTAGACTATCAGGCCACTGGGACTCGATCCATTGGCCAGCCCATGAATTCCAACTACTGCCAATGCATGCTTACTAGCGACTAGCCCTATTCAGGTAGGCAGCCATCTGGGGTTCTAGTGGGAAACCGTGACCAGTAGGGTACAACAGCAGGTTGAAGATGAGGCAGTAACTCATCGAAGAAGACATTGAGAAGTGGTCACGCTCTGTCATGAATTGGCAGAAGTTAGAATTGATGGGCTGGCCGTTGGATCGGGTCTCATTGGCTTGACGGTCTATGAGCTAGCTCGCTAGCCTTGTAACCAGAAGGTCCGGGATTCGAACCACAGTGGGCAAGTGCTGATTAAGAGTCCCAAACTAGGACCAAACACCTGTCCAATACTCCCAGGTGGTTTTCCAATGGTTCTGTAACCAATGCCAGCTCATGATGAAATCCTGTAACCAATCAATCAAATCCCTACAAACCAATGCTTGAATCCTCAAAGGTAATTCTGTATTCTCATTTTGCAAATTCACTAATATTTATCTGTTAAGAACTGTGTACGCTTACATATCCCATATTCTTTTGGTGTAAACTTCCATAGCTATTTAGTGAAGTATAAGTACCATTATTATTCCCTTGGGTGTCAAGTGAAAAACGGAGTATCAGAAGTTCATTGACACTTCACTATGTTATCATCAGTTCCTTTTAGCTTGCTGCGTGGTTGACCACAGGCTTTCACTTCCTTCTCCTTCCACACGATCTCCTACTTGGCAGCCTCGAAGTGACTCCCGACTCGTAGTTTCCCATTCTGAATTTATCCGAATGCCTGGTGTGTTATGTTATTCAATGGTTTCTTCAGTATGTGACCAACCTTCAATCTCCATTTTCCCCTGCATATTCCTTGGACGATAAATTGTTGGTTGGTTCGTTGCACTCCAGAGTTCTTTGTTACTAATCCTTGCTCACCTTCTGATCCTCAGTATGCACCAAAGGCAGATGTTGATAGAGGTCTACAGTCTGCTGGAAATGGTTCTGGTGACGTTCCGTGTTTCTGAACCATGTCGAAGCATTGAATGAATTGAGATCAGTGTTAAAAAACCGAATCCGTTTCCTCGTACCAAGTATAGCAAACCTGCAAACTGATTTCAGAGCAGTGGATATCTGTCTTGTTGATTGCATGGTGACAAGTGTGAATTCACCACGATTTCCTTCGACACTCTTTGAAATGAGTAAATCCAGAGACACTAGTGATGATCAGCTCTGCCCCAAATGAATGAAATAATCGTCCAGTGTTCAGCTCATTACGATATAGCTAGTAAGCAGTACTTTTTGAGGTTAATGCTTCCATACTACTCAGATCAATCAGTAGTATGTGCCACCATGATATATTGCAATAATGTTTTTGTTCTAAATTTCGTACTTTTAGTTGACACTATCATAATTTCCACTAGACAGAGTCAAATATTTTCGGTGTGATATGAGTCGTTTGAATCACTCACTAGATTCAGTGGTGTTCGTTAGTCAAATCGATGTGATCTGAACGCTGGAGGATGGTTTCCCTCTTTTAGGATAGAGATAGTCAGTTACATGACTCGTTTCAGGGTTATATATATATCATTTCAAAAAATCCTAATTCCTTCTGATTATTTGGGTAAACCAGTAAGGTGTAAATTGCGATAGGATTTTTTCACCAAGTAATCGGTTCTAGCCAGATCTCTGTTCACAGTTTTCGCTTTGAAGACCGAAAATATAGACATCTCCATATGTGACCAACTATTGCTGTTGTGCTAACAAAAAGGACCAATTATATACTCCAATATACGAACGGCATTTTCACGTTTGGACTGGCCTGTCTGATAGAAAGTGAACACCGGTGAAAATTTCAGAATTCAGAAGGGACAAGTGCCTAATTTCCTCGAGTTTTCATCAATTTATTATTATTTATTTATTATATCCATTTCCAAAGTTTTTCCCATCTAAACCGATAAAGGAATCTCATCTGTTCTTTTCCCTCAAGGATTCAGAAAATATGCGCTGAGGAATCTGTTCACAAAGAGCCACAAAATCTCTAAAGAATCTTGATGCGAATTGGTTTCCCGCACATACAAGAACTTGAAACCACAGGAAGCTACTAAAGAGATCCAAATGGCCCTCAGAGACATTCTACTTCTGAATCTCAAATTCGAAAATGATACTAAAAGAGAGATACTGCGAAAATGGCTTCGAAAACCTTTCAGTAAAACACACTTCTCTGAGAATAACCCTACGAGTGAAAATTTCTTCCAAGAAACCATTTGTTCAACACGTAAAAGATAAGTTGTCATACTGAGCCAACTTAACACGCATATACTAGTTCATGTGCTTCTGCGGAGCTCACTAAACTGACGGTGACATCCGTCCACATGTATGATGCACTTGAGAATACTAACCAACGTGGCTAGTAAAGAATAAAAGCAGATGTGTTTGTAGCATGGTAACAGAACATCTGGTGAACTCGGAACGTTCGGAATCGTCTAAAAAGTCCTATATAAGAGCATATCAAACCTCCCAAAGGCATGGAAATCAAGACATTATTGGCACAGCTGAAACACTAGGAATCCAAAAGTTAAAGCCAACACTATATATTCTGGAGAAGTAAGTCCAAACTCTGTCTTTAAAACGGCCATCATAAACAATTTTCTCAATAATTATTATTCATTATGTTTCCTTTTTGGTTGGAGGACTTCATCATGAGCTGACATCAGTTACAGAACCATTGGAAAACCATCACTGGAGTGCTGGACAGCTGTTTCGCCAACCTAGTTTGGGACTCTTCAGCAGCACGCGCCCATGCCGCAGTGTTCGAACCTAGGACCTTCCGGTCACAAGTCTCGCGAGCTAGCTCGTAGACCATTAGGCCTCTGAGAGCAGATCCAATGACCAGCCCATGAATTCCAACTCTTGCCAATTCACGACATAGCGTGACCACTTCTCAATGTCTTCATCTATGAGTTACTGCCTCACCATCAACCAGCTGCACCCTACTGGCCACGGCTTCCTACTAGAACCCCAGGTTAACTGCCTGAATAGGGCCAGTTGCTGGTAAGCATGAATTGATAGAAGTTAGAATTCATGGGCTGACCACTGGATCAGGTCCCAGGGGCTTAATGGTCTACAAGCTGGTTCGCTTTGTAGCCAGAAGGTCCTGGGTTCAAACTCCCCAATGTGAGTGCGTACTGATAAAGGGTCCAAAACTAGGTTAACCATACTGCTTTTCAGTACTTCCAGCTGGGTTTCCAATGGTTTTCAAACTGATGTCAGCTGGTAATGATGAAATCCTTCAACCAGTCGAAAAAAATTCCCTACAAAACCAATGTGTTTTTTTTATCCAAACTTCCTACTCGGTTTGCTATCATTACGTTTTTAATCCTTATTTGTAATCTTGTTATATTCGTTATAATTTTGTCGTCAACCGAGTTCTGGAACTTTCTCATCCATTCACAACATATACACATACACACAAATATACCGCTTTAGTTGATCGTGAATTGGTCAGAAAGAAACGTTTCTTCTCCATGCAGCCTTCCATTTTGTAAATTTTTTCCCATGCTCCTCAATTAAAACATATTCTCTACAGTTCGGCTTGTAAGGGTTAGTTTTGTCTTAACGAGTTGATCATAGATTGATATCAGTTAGAGAACCATTGAACACCAGGGAGTACTGGACAGCGGTTTAATCCTAATTTGGGAATCATAGGCAGTAAGCATTCACCGCCAGGGTTCAAACCCAGGACTTTCTGGTTACAAGGCAAGCTAGCTCGTATACCATTCAGCCACTGGGACCTGATTCAATGGCCAGTTCATGAATTCTAAGTTCTGCCACTTTGTGATTTAGCGCAACCCCAACCATTGTCGTAGGTGGGACATCCATCATCACACATGACATCTGGATGAACCTCACTGGTCAAGACTTCTCACTAGAACTCCAGAAAACTGTCTTGCAGCAAGTCAGTCACTAGCGCGTATCAGATTAATTTTCTATTATTTGGTTTGTAAGGGTCCTGGGTTCGAACTCCACTGGGTGCATACTGCCAATGATTCCCAGATGAGAATGAAACAGCTGTCCAGTACTCCCTGATGTTCAATGGTTCTCTAGCTAATAACAATCTGTGATCAACTCGTAAAAATCAAACATATTCATCATATGTGTATACTGTAACCCCCAGTATTTGGCACACCAGTGCAACAATTACCATCATAACACTAAAGGTCAGAATAGTTACAACTTCTTTGTGTGCTTTTCAAAGTGTATCTTTTAGGGTACGTGTTTGTCAGGTAACCGAACCAGTTCAAACCAAACAAATCTAAATAAGTGAATCGGTCATTCATACACATTACAAGTACATAAATTTAATGTTTTACTAAACACAAAAAGGTGAATCTATTGGACAAAAGATCGGGGTTATTTATTGATTTTGCATGTGTTAGGATGTCTGAATTCAGGTCAGGATACTTACTACACTGTTATATAACTTTGTTACTTTCATTTGTTGCATTCGTTATTGTTCATATGTATGTTTGTGCGTGTGTGCGTGCGAGCGTGCGGTTTTAGAAAAATGTACATTCCTAAATTTTGTTAGCGAAAATGTTTTGTAAGGAAATAGAACATCAAACCTTTAATTATAACAAAATAGTTTTCTTCAAAACATATAAATATGTATATGGATGAATGTGTTTACCAAAATATAGTTCAAAAACCAAACATTTAGCAATAGATCAAGAGCGTCGGTGGTTCTGCGATAAAATGCTCGTCAATTGTGCATGTGGTCCACGGTTCACTCCCTGGCCGACTCACTCTTAGACCTCGTTAAGCCGGCAGTAAGCCTGGTAAAGAGGGGGAACATTGGGTGAGAGGCTAGCATCCCTACCACGTAAAAATAAAATCGCTGCTACCGAAAATTCGAAGCTCTCTCTTGAACTCCTATGTTCCATTGGGAACGTAAAAGAATAAAATAAAATAGGTAACAGATTTCCTGTAGTTCTTATAAGATGTTATAACCGATGGGATTGACCAACCCATGAGAATACTCTGGTAGTAAAACGTAAGTAATCAAACTTAACAATAATCCTGGCTGTCAAATGTCGGGTAGACAATGCTACGGTGCGGGCCGCCTTACTCTACGCCTGTGAAACCTGGCCTCTCCGAGCTAAGGATGTGCGGCGACTCTGCGTATTTGATCATCACTGTCTCCGCAGGATTGCTTTCGTTCGATGGATGGCATCATCGCGTGAGTAATTATGAGGTTTAGCGGCGTGTGTTTGAACACAATGGAGATCACCATTCATTGAATGTCGTCATCTGGAAACACTGGCTCCGATGGCTTGGATATGTGCTGCGAGGCTTTCAATCAGGTCTCTGTTCACTTTCCAGCCCTGGGACGGGATAGAAAAGGCGGAGGGGTGGTCAGTCCATGACGCGTGGCGTCGTGGGATGAAGGATGTTTGCGCTAGATTAGCATCGGTTGGTGCGTCACGACTCCCTGGTCGGGGTCCGCGAGATAGCTGGAATCAATGGCTCGAAACGTTATCGGATGTGATCGAGAATCGTAATCAATTGCGAACGTGTCGCAATTTCCTTCTTTCCTCCCTTCCCGATGATAGTTAACGAATAGTGTTTGAACTTGTTAAGTATGACTGTTTTCCTTCCAGATGAAGTTCTTTATTCGTTCTCTACTTATATTTTTTACTTTTGATCTATGTTGTTTTATTATTATTGTGTGGCGCATCTTTCTTGGTGCCATATTGTACCAAGTTTTTCTGCGTTTAAATAAATGAATAAAACTTAACAATAATGACGTAACCTGGAAGTGTCTCATACGAGCAGAGTGGTGTACATTGGTGTTTCAATGTTAGGGTGTTCGCTAACAAAATGTAAGGTTCGATTTCGACTTCCAAGTGACGGACCCACAAGCCTTGCCTAATTTACTGGCACATGGTAAACATCTCTACTGATAGACCTTTAATACATGAAAAATTCCCATTCGAACATTAATAGACAGAAGACCAGCGAAGAGTCTCCTTTCGGCAAATTCATTTTCATAGCTGTACAATCGCAAATATATATGGTTGTTTTGTATTTGAGCGTACATTAAATTTGTCAAACGAAATATCCAAATGCAAGAGACACTATCCGTGCCAACAAAGATACTTTATATGAATCTCGACTTCAAAGGTAACCTACTCAGTGACGTCCTAAGAAGGAGAATTGCCACTTCTTTAAGAACTTTCCTTGTGGCAACATTAAGAGTAGTGTTCTCCAATCACCCGCTGATCTACAGAAGCCCAAAGGACAAGATCTTACACCTGACCACTTTTATGTGCATATATCAATTCACCTGTTGCTGTGGAGCATCCTATCAAAAAGGGTCAAAGAACACTATCCAGAGTGGCTGCAGAAAGGAAGTAATGGCCGTATAAGCAGTGCAATAATCGGACATCTCGTCAACACTGATCATTCTGTAACAACAGAAGATAAGGACCAGGCAACAGATCGTTTTATTACGGAAATCAACACGTATTTATATAAATTTCACATACATTATTATAGCCTAGTCAAGTAGACAAACGCAGTCTTCTGAATGTTTGTTTTCGAGTTCCTCGGAAAGTGAAGACATCTATCTGCGAATCACATTTGCCCACGTTTAAGTTTGCTGTGATTGGTTGTTGAAACAGACTTGTTCATATTTTCTCACCGCCCATGTTAGTGATCTAGACATTAACGTAGATTAATGTCAATCAATTGGCTAGCAGGCTGCTCTCACCACAATTCCATCTCAATAAACGCCTCCCGCTTCAAAGTAATCTACAAAGTGAAGAACAACCTTCCAAACACAATACGTTTCCGTCTTCTTTGCATCGCGGAACTCCTAGCCATTCAGTTGGAAGAACCAGAACTATGCACACAAAAGAAAATTATTCAAGCACTTCTACTCTCATGGTAATAACTCCGCTGATTTAACTTAACTTTTGTTTGTATGCTTATTTTTTTTAACTACCTAAAACCCTTGTGCAATTCCGTATATTATTTTGTTGCCATGTACACCCTGAACACAACACTTTCATCAAACTATTCATGCCATCACGTAACTCTTATTTAACAAACATTTATGACAACTCATCACTTTTGTTACTATCCCCTTATATCAACATCCAATTCATCTGAAATTACTAATTGTATTTTCGTTTGTCAAATTTAATGTACACACACACAAAACAACCATATATATTTGAGATTGTACAGCTGTGAGAATTAATTCGCCGAAAAGAGACCTTTAATAATCTGACATCGGGCTGCGAAAATCCAATTCAGCCAACATAAGGAACAGCATCTGAATACTGTACATTAATGTCAACATGGTTCAAAAAATTAATGCGTTACAAAAAGCATTCCCATCAGACTACTGAAACATTTTACCAACACCTGCTTCTGCCCATGTATCGAAGATCAGCCTACCACGACATATTTGCTACGAGGAATTCTGGCAAAGAATCAATCAAGACCTACTGTCTAACACATACGTCGTAAGAAATGAATACGAACGGGACACACAATAAAGATAGCATTTAATAATAATAATAGCTACATTATGGACAGTGTTAAAGCGACTGCTCCAAACTAAATGGCCTATTTATCAAAAATCAGCCAGTGGTCCAAGGAAAACGATCTAACCTTAAATCCCTCTAAATGCCAAACAGTCAATTTCACATGTAGGCATAAATCTGACCTAAACAAACTGGTTAGCACTCACGAGGTGTGCAACATAGATGGCACTGAAATAGAGACTAAGTCGGAAATTAAATATCTTGGCGTCATTCTATCTACTGATCTTTCCTGGTCGTCTCATATCTTGATGATTTCTAAGAAAATATTCCGTCTTACCTTCTACATCAAGAAGTTAAGATATTCTGGAACAACTCAACCCTTACTCCTACGATTCGTTAACTCTTGCATCCTGCCTATTATTCTCTATTGTCCTCTTTAGTTTTTCTAGGGCTACTGAAGAAAGACTATATCTTATTACACAGGATGTTAAGGGTTGTCAGCAGGGTAAGCTACGTGCCACTTAACCAGCTTCTTAATATTCTGGTTGACAGGCACTTGGACTCATGCGAAAAATGAGCTAAATCCATTCTACCTAACTCACACCACCCTCCTCATTCACAACTCTCTCCTTGTATCTCACCAGGCAGAACCACAAGCCTATATAGGAAACTATATGCTCAAACTAGCAAGTACAAAAACTTAGCCATACCCTACTTAGCTCGTGTTCTGTGCGATAAAGAAAGCATTAGACATGATACCTATAACTTATTAAATAGTCAGTAGAACAACTGGATCTCGTCTTTCCAACTCATATCATTTATAGGTACAACGTTTTTCTTTCTTTCTTTTCCTTTTTTCTCTCTCTTTTTTCTGTTATGTGAAAGCTTTGTTTCTTTCTTCCTTACAAACTCTATTGAAAACATTCTTCTTCGTTCGTTCGCACTCATTATATCTCGACCTTTTTGTTACCGCTTACGCCAGTAAATATGCTAATATCTACTTTTCTGACACCTTCAAACACTCTGTTCAATGCTTGACTTTGCTACCAACATGCTAATATGTTGTTGTCAAAACGAACTGAGATTCCCCTTAATCTATGTAGAATTTTATGTATTGTTAATGTACTAAATGGATGCAATACTGTAGTAAAATGTTGAGAATTCCAGTCTGTATCACAAGTACTGTTTTGGAATAAAGCAAATTATTATTATTATGTACGGAATCTTCGCTGAAATTTACCACGTAATCATTTTCCTTCTTCTAGGATCCTCGAGTAAAATAGAAAGTGACAGTTTACAGTGTGACAAAATTCTGTCTAACCTGAGGCACAAACTTATCTCTTTTATGATATTTCTCCTCTATCTCCTTCGAGAAATGCACATTTTTTTGAAAGCCAGTGAGAAAAACTGCATAAGTGAATGATCAGAGAGTGTAGGTTGGGTAGTTTTATTTGTCATGCAATGGTAGTCTGTACTAAAACTTTGAGGAAGTCCTACTCACTGCCTTCACGTGTGGTGTTTTTCACCAAGTGAGAGGGCAGAGGCGGATGCCGGCTCTCTTCACCGGATTGACTATCCATTGGATGACAGTCTAGGGGAGATGGCTAAAACCTGATTCCAAACTCCAACGACTGGCATATGAAGCTCACTGGAGCTCACAGGCAGACGTATGGACAAAGGGCTTATTGGATGCCCTGGATGACTGGCCCATTCAAAAAGGCGAATGAACCGGACTCCGGTCACCGGCTCCCAATGGATAGTGGACTCCCTACTCCACTCCTACTGCGTTGTAGGTCACACTTGGTTGTGTAAAGGCTAGAGCTGCACTCTCAAACAAGGGCCGAGCGATGGTGGGGACATCACTCGTACCCAATTCCCATGAAACTTCATGGTTCATGAAGCCGGCTCATCCTCCGTGGGAGATAGCCGAAGTAAAGTAAAGTAAGTAAGCAGGAACAATTATATCATCTATTGGGATACACTGTCACTCACACACACACAAGCATGTTTCCACTCAAGTTTAGTGAAAACTTGCGAGTTGGTAGGTTGTACACATTTTAAATAATCGGGAGAGCAACAAATACCATTAGAGTTCAAATTTTAACAGATAGAACGATAGAAATCTTTGGTAGCTTAAGTTTTAAGCAGACTGCTGTGACGTCATGAGTCAGGCCCTCGAGTGGAACACGGATGAGAAAAGATGAGTTGGGTGTCACTCCGAAGGTGACATGGAGGAGATCTTGTCGTCAGGAGATGACAGCTTATGAGCAATCGTGGACCCAGCTATAGACGAAAATGCATAACAATATAATAATAACCGCTACTGAAACTTCAGAAGTGAATATGGTATAATATTACCTATCAATCGATGATATATGTCTGATTTGCCACAAACTGAAGGAAGATATGCAAGTGATGAAAAGCAAAAAGTTGGCAGAAAAAGCATCAAAGATAAACCTTCAGGTGAACACAGAGAAAACAGAGGTGATGAAGATTCCTGGCCAACAGCAACAGTAAGGACAACAACAGACAACAATCAGTCGTCGTAAATGGAAGAAATCTGAAAGAAGAAACCTCCTTCACCTGGGAAGCATCGTTTCAACTACAAGCGGAAGGAACTGATGAGGATATCAAAGCAGCGAGAGTGGGGAAAGCAAGACAAGTTTTCGTTACTCTCAAGTCTATGCGGAGGCCAACCCTCAGCACTCAGCATGAAAAATTAGATCCGGATTTTCAACTCCAATGTGAAGTCAGTCAATGCTACTTACTATACGTATCAGAGACTTGGCACAGCGTTGTGTCACGAAGGGCAAACTACAGATCTTCATCAACAGCTACCTGTCTTCGCCCAGTACTACTCAAGATCAGGTGGCTGGCCAGAAAAGATCAGCAACAGAGAGGGATCTCTGGCAATGAACGAATCAACCCATCAGGAACCAATTGTACAAAAAAGTTTCAGGAAGAGATGGAGGTAGGTGGATTGTAGTAATACTCTGAGAAAACAAACCATCAAGTGAGTGACACCTCACGCCAGTCCATTGCTCGAGAGGAACCCGACTGAATGGGAAGCGGCGAGTCAGTTGGTCATCAGTGCGACTGTGACATGGAGGAAGTGATTCCATGAGGAGATAAAAGCATGAGGGCAGACGTGGAGCCAGGCGAAAACGTGTGGTGGAGAACCGAAGGCGATGGAGACATGCGGCTGAATCCCTATGTTCTTGTAAAAATTAAGCGATCAACAGAAACAATCCTTAATGACAAAATAGGTGAAATGCAACGAAATGGTACTGTTTTGTAAGCCTTAAGAAATGATTTAATATGTATAAAAAAGCAGTAATGACCATTTAATATTGTGAAATTTGAAACTTACAAAAAAATCTACAAGTTGTATGATAATTTCACCTTGACGTTTTCTAGCCAATATCTCTTCATACTTGATTTTATGTTCTTCACTTAACTTTTGTAAATCACTAGGCGATAAAGTTGAACTTTGTTTTGTAAAATCTGGGACACTTCTCCTCTTCATATTCTACAACCAAATAATAACAATAATAAGAGTGATAACAATTTGAAATGAATAATTATAGAATTATTTAAATATGTACTTCGTGAATTTAGTAAACTTAGTAAATTGCACAGTACTAGACTGATATACAGTACTGAAAAGATTTAACAAGTAGTATACCGTGTATGATGTCTTCTACAAGAATCTAGAATACGCGAGTAATGGAGTATGTTGCAAAGAAGATAAATGAAAGATCGTTGTAAGATGATTTATAGAAGGCATGAATGAAACAAGAAAACAGAATTAGGAACAATGCGAAGAACATGGGCAAATGAAGATTTCAAGGAGAAAGGTTCATGTATTTTGCCATCTCTGCCCATCATTGACACCATGGTAGTAGTAGTGTAACGACAGAAGACAAGGGCTAGGAAACAGATTGTTTATTGAGAAAATCAACAGATATTTATGGATTTTTATGTACATTATTATTAGCGTTATTGTTAGCAGAGAGGCAACGTCTTCTGATTGGTTGCTTTCTTGCTGATGGTTATTCTGTAATCTCTTTGTTGCTGTTTATTAGACAGTCCGGTGATATATATATATCTCCGAATCGTATCCGCCCACGCTAAGCCTGCTGTGATTGGTTGTCGAGTTACTAGTTACAAGTGTCCAATCAAACTACCCACTACAGTCCCACAGGAGGTCAATCGCCAACCTGAATAGCTCAGTGGCAACGGCTCTGACTGCAGTACTCACTGGGTGACGCGGGTTCGAATCTCAGGAGTGACATGAGTTCCTTCAAGGTTGCAAATATGCACTGCTGATTGGTGAGTGCCAACTAGCACGAAACCTAGGTTCAAGGCTTCCCAACGATTGCCTCCAACTGTCTTATAATGAGGATAACGTGCTTGGAAGGTAACGCTAAAATAAGTATTTTTTATATAATGGGAAAACAAATTTCTTGGATGGTAAGAACTAGCTGTGGGATTCAAGATGAGTATCTCGTTTTGTCTCAGACTCATCTACTGGATGCACCTGCAGGTGGACCCACTGACTGAGGGTATTCCCAATGAGATTCGAAACCTGAAACCCGAGGATGGGGAAAGCGAGGTAAACTTTCATTATTCTCAAGACTGTGTGGAGACCAATACTCAACACAGTATGAAAAATAAGATCCGGATTTTCAACTCCAATGTGAAGTCAGTCAGTGCTACTATACGGATCAGAGACTTGACGCGTCATAAAGAGCACTTCAAACAAACTACAGACCCTCATCAACAGTTGGCTGTCTTCGCTCAATACTCAACATCAGATGGCCGGCCAGAAAAGATTAGCATCAGTGATCTCTGGGAGCGAACCAACCCAACAGGAATCGATTGTGCAATAAATATGCAGTAAGAAATGGAGGTGGATTGGCTATACTCTGAGAAAACAAACCATCAAGTGACATCAATAGACAAGCCGTCGCTCGAGTAGAACCCGAAAAAGAAGCGGCGATTTGGTCGTCAGTGCAAGGGTGACTTGGAGGAGATCTCGTAAAGAGGAGATGAAAGCATGTGGGCAGACCTGGAGCCAAGTAAAAACGTTGGCAGAGAACCGAACGCAATGAAGACGTGCAGCTGAAGCCCTATGTTCCTCTAGGAATTAAAGGAAATAATAATAATGCTAATGAACATCATATACCCAATGCTAAATTTTTTTCAAACTGTTAAAAGTGAACTTGGTTTGGACATATATATTAAGAACATAAAGCTAAATAGGAATTTACTCACCTGA
Organism: Trichobilharzia regenti; assembly: GCA_944472135.2. Lineage (NCBI taxonomy): Eukaryota > Metazoa > Platyhelminthes > Trematoda > Strigeidida > Schistosomatidae > Trichobilharzia > Trichobilharzia regenti. The sequence continues at coordinate 14,175,680 of OX235266.1, forward strand.
CATAAATTTACTTGTGATTCTTTAAAATATGTAGGCAGTTCTAATATTGTATCCTGTGGATCTTCAAGTAGAACATTAGCAACAACTAATGGTGATGATTGTTTACATCGTTGTGGAGATTGAAGTCGTTGATTAGTCATCCCTGTAGGCGTAGATATACGCGGAATACTACCATTATTATTATTATTATTCGCTAGTGAAGCAGTATTGATATCTGTATCAATTCTGTTAGAATTATCTTTTATATTTGATAAATTTGATGGGATAGGTAATGTAAATGTACGTCTAGTGTAGGGGGAGGTCGAATGTGAGGAGGAAGAGGATACTGGTGAGGATGTAGTCTTTATACCTGAGTTTGTTTTAATCTGAGAACCTGGAGGTGTTAATGGAGATAATAATGGAGGCGTAGACGATGAAGACGGTGAGAGTAGTTGTTGCGGTGGTGGAGTTAACGATGATGGTTGTTGACTTGAACTTGAATAAGTCTCTGTAGGATAGGCATATGCTCTTTTACGAATACCATTGTCTACTAAATATATAATCGATTGATTATTAATTGATGGATAATTGGAGAGATTTTCATTCCCCTGATCATAGTTGACATTGACATTAATAATGTTCATTTCATCATTTGTAGTATCGTCTCTTTGAGAAGTCCAACTTTTCGATGATGTAACTGGTGACGTCAGCTCACCCCATTCATAAGCGTATGAATCTTGATCATTCTAAACAGTTTTGTTTTCGTAAATTGTATGAATAAACAAATAAAACTGAAGTAAATTTGAGGAGAGCAAAACACAGAATAAATGGATAAATTCTGTAAGAAAGACTTTATGCCATCAGTCAAACTATCGTTCCAATTTCGAAATCTCAGCATGTATTTCTTCAAGAATCGATATTAGTAAGGAAATTAGTGACAACCAAGCTGCATAAGATAGCTGATTCTGTTTGATATGGGACTCGCCAGCATTTCAGCACACTGGCCGAATGAAGAACAAGCTGAAGATCTTAAGTCAGTGGCTCCCTAGCTGACGTTGATTTGTAATTTTCTTTGTTAGATGACTGGAAGCAATCGGTATGAAGTTCATTGGTGGATGGTGACAAGTAGTGAAATCCATGATGAGCTGATATCAGTTAGAGAACCATTGGAAAACCACCTAGGGGTACTGGACAGCTCTTTCGTCAGCCTAGTTTGGAAATCTTCATCAGTACGCACCCACACCACGGAGTTCCAACCCAGGACCTTCTGGTTACAGGCAAGGTCGTAAACCATTGAGTCACTGGACTCGATCCAGTGGTCCTTGGATTCTAGCTTCTGCTAATTCATGACATAGCGCCATCATCTCGTAATGTCTTCTTCGATGAGTTACTGTCTCATCTTCAACCTGCTGTTGTACCCTACTGGTCATGGCTTCCCACTAGAACCCCAGGGTAACTTCCTGAATAGGGCCAGTCGCTAGTGAGCATCAGATTAATTTTCAAGTATTGGTTTTGTAGGAATTTTGTTTGAATGCGTGTAGGATGTTATCGTGAGCTGACATCAGTTAGAGTACTATCGGAAAACCACCTGGAAGTACTGGACAGCTGTTTCGTTAGCCTAGTTTGGGACTCTTCAGCAGTACGCAGGTTTTCCAGTGGTCCTCTAACTGCTGTCAGCTCATGATGAAATCCTACATGCAATCAAACACAGTACCTACAAAACTAATACTTGAAAAGTAAATCCATGATTCGCATTTCTTCCTATTTGGGGCTTGTCACCTGGATGTACCTGCATTCCGCAGTGAGTGAGTGATGACGGTCTCACCGAGGCTCAAACCCAGTGCCCATGGCTTCAAACTCCAAAGTGTTATCCCTAGACCACCTGGGCCACGAGAGCCACATTTTGTGCAACAGGTCTTATCAATTACTTAATTTAACTTAAGATTTTCCCGTCAATTGATTAAACCACTACTAGTCACCATCCACTAATTAATTGACTTCTAATCAGATGCCCAGACATTGTGGAAGAATCTGCGCAAGAAGCCAACAGACATATCAACCTGAGACGGAGCACTTCGGTTCAATCAACGAGACGAGAAAATCTAAAATTGAATTAAATAGGTATGAAACTTTCAATCTAGGTTTCGTGATTATTTGGCACTCATCAGTCAGCATGGCAGCCATCTGCAGTCTGGAGGGAACCCATGTGCCGTCTGAGATTTAAACTTAGGCTACCTAGTGCTGCAGACAGAAACGATACCACTGAGCAGCTACTCGGCCTCAGGATCGAACTCCTGTAGGAGTGTTATGGATACCGTAACCAGACATTAGAGATTACCTACTACTATTGTACATCAAGTCCATTACATTCCTACACTAGATCAATAAACAACCTGAATAGCTCATTGGTAACATCTCTGACTCCACTACTGAGTGATTGGTGTTTTGGATCTCAGGAGCGAAATGAATTCATACAATGATTACAGATTCGCTTTGCTGACTGACTAATGAGTGTCAACAAGTAGCAGGGCTTTCTACAGATTGCCTCTGACCATCTTAAAACAACAACACCGTAATGGCTCGCCAAAAGATTTCCCTGTTGAACTTCATGTCCTCTTCTTTCATGGATCCAAGTGACTGTAGGTCGTGGTACTTTGAGATCCATTGGTATTTCTGACACTATTCCTCAGTCTGCTCCTAACTCTAACCATAAGCTTAACTTTAACCCAAAACCAAATCTTAATCCTGGACCCTTAACCTTAATCTTAGAAGCCATAACTCTACCTGACAGTGTAGATTTGTAGAAAATGTACCTGGTAAATAAGTAGAATACTGTTTCTATCCTCTTCAAGACCAAAACGACAGGCATGATTTGATTTGGAATGATCGGTCCCAGAAGGTCAACTTTTGAAAGACCTTGAGTTTGGGGCTATGATACTTCAACTTCGCCAAGTATGTGTTACATTAAAATTCAAACTACTGGTTTCAAGTTTCATCACAGATCGATATCAGTTACAGGAAGCACTGAAAAGATGATTATTCCTAGTTTGCGACTCCTTAGCAGTACGCATCCACGACTGCGCATTGGGGATCAAACTGTGAGCTTTCAGCTTACAGCGTCAAGTCCATTGACCATATCTTAAACATCGATATCCAGCTCATTGATGATTATTACATAGGTGTACTGAATCTGTATTGAGAAATCGTTCAACATGTAAGGGTAGAGTGCTTGCCCACCGAAATCACTGGTTAGAATTCTCCCCTAAAATGGTTGGACGGTCAACTACATTCACCTTGAAAGCTGAAGATTACTGACTATGTCACAATTCGTTGAATGTTGAAGACAGTCAGTCAGTAGGGTGAGTGGTGTCCCAGTGGACCACCACATAGTTAACGTCGCTGTCGATAGGCACTTGACTTCGTGCAATAAATTTGCTAAAGGGATTTTGTCGTCTGACTTGGAGTATCCACTTTACCTTCAGCTGCTGTCACCTTGTATCTCCTCAGGTAGAACAAGAAGTAACTTCAGAAAACTGTATGCTTGCACGTTTAAGTGTAAAAATTCTATGATACCATACTTGGCACGTATTTTATGTGATGAAAATAGTGTCAGGAAAGAATTAACTAACCTTTTTTCATCTAGTAAATAAGCAATTTCCTCCATCCATCCATCCTTATATACCTTGAAGTTTTACTTTTTAATATTTCTATTATATTTATGGTCCTGTTGCTTCTTTGTTTTACTTTCATAATTGCAAACACCAACTGATCTCTATGACTGCTGTAATCTTTGTTTTTCCCCTCACCATATCATCATGTAAAGAGAACATTATATTCAATATTTTTAAACCTGCTAGGATTTCTATACCGCATTGACAATACTGTGTGAAACAAGCCCACGGCAATTTTCACTTGTATTATTATTATTATTACCTTAGCTGTTATCACTATTATTATTATTATTGTTATTTCCATTTTATATGCTGCAAGTTTTTGACATTACCCCTATTGTAAATGTGGAAAACTTTCTGTGTGATTAATTTTATTTATAATTTGAGGAAATTAGATGCAATATTGTGATTAATGCTGAAAATTCCATTCTGTATCACAAGTACTGTTTTTGGAATAAAGTAAATTATTATTATTATTATGATGATGATGATCAGACACCCTGGCGGAATTGTGAGTTCTCTATGATGAAGAGTCCAAAACGAATACGAAACAGGTATCCAATGCACCCTGGTCCTTAATGATCTGCAACTGCTGTTTGTTCATGACGGAATAATAATAATAACGTAAACTATCAACACTTACGGCTATTCCATTTTCTTTAAGTGTTGGTAAATTAGAACATTTACTTAAATCCAGCGGAGGTTGTGTTGAAAATCCTGGTAATGTTCTACGTCGTACAAGTCCTCTGCCAGTTTCATGCGCTTCATCTGTATGCGAATATGTTGATGTCTTAACATCATAACCACTTAAGAGTTCTGTGTTGAAGGCATCTGGTGAATGCATTGAAGACTTCAAAGTGTTTACGCTTCGAGGTTGTATAAGCCTTTCTGTTGGCCATTGATATTCATCATTTGAAGCAGGAGATCGTTTCGGTGTTATTTTATATTGACCAAAGTGATCATCCATAACTGTTGTATTTGACATTAATTTATTCAGCGGAATTACTGGAAGTTCTGATGGAGGTTTAAGCATGTCAACTAAAGTATGGGAGATATGAAAAAGAGAAAAAAAAATCCCCATTTAGACATTTAAAATGGCAAAAAGATTGATCCTCATCTCTCTCTCTCCCTCTGGCTATACTCTGAAGTATATTAGCATCTGTATGATATGATAAGAAAAATTTTACCAATCTTTAGTGGCGATATATTTGTTAACAATAATTACTTAGTATCAACATGTCAGACAGAAGTGATAATCAACACAGAAAATTAATACACACGATGAAAGGGTAGAAATGGTTACAACCAGTGGGTTGTATCATGCATAATTTGAAAAAAATGAAGAGTAATTGAGGAATAAACGAGTGCTCAAGTTGATTACCTAATAGGCAACTGAAGGAAAATAAGGAAAATACTAGCCGATGACATTGGTTAGTTTCCAGTCACGCCATATCGTGCATTGGAAGAAGTTGGAATTCACGGGCTAGACATTGGCTGCGGTCCCAGTGAGTGGCTTAATGGTCTACGAGTTAGCTCACCTTGTAACCAGAAGGTCCTGAGTTCGAACCCTGGCGGTGGGTGCGTAATGATGAAGAGCCTTAGACTAGGCTGACGAAACAGTTGTGTCCAGTACTCTCAGGTGGTTTTCCAATGGTTCTCTAACTGATATCAGCTGATGATAAAATCGTGAAACCCAGTCAAATCCCTGCAAACTAGCACTTGAATGCAAATGAAATAGTTTGTACAATTACAATCTCTAAGAGACCTATGAGGAGGGTGAAACATGTAACGATGCCCAAGGCAAAGAAAGTGACTGTAGGAATTCCCTTTGACCACAAAGTTTTGGCTTCTTCAGGTGGATTCTATGCCTTCAATTGTATGTAGGAGAGAAACTTATAAAGCAAATATTAGATCCAGTGAGATGCGATAAATAACTTTAAATGCTGTATTAGCATCAACTTTATGCTCACCATCTACAAGGTGTGCTAAAACAGAGCTGTTATGAATAGATCTTGTTTGTTCCTTGCTTAACCATGCATGCTGATATTCGGGAATACTATGATGAAGCTACCTAACTGTACACCCAATGTAGCTGGCTCCTCAGCTACAGTCAAACTGGTAGCTGTACATAGAGCAGGGGAAGTGAATTGGTTTATCCTTATTTCTAGAAGGTAAAACTGGAGTGGTTGTAAAGATATCTAGTATCTGTATTGCACTGAAAGGTCTCTTAACTGCATTGTTTAGGCGGTGTGCTATTATTACGCTGATGTTATCACCACAAGGAACCGCTGTCCTACTGGCTTTTTTGGTGCTAAATTCATATTTTTTTTCAATGAACTTATCTGGATAACCATTTTTGCTGAGAAATACTCTGATGATCTTAAACTCCTCATTGAGAGAGTCGTTCGAGCTGTATGAACCAAACACTTTACCAAGTTCCCTTTATATTTTAAAATTGCAAAACTCAAAAAATGAGTGTGCTGACCTGCCCTTGTAGGTTTCCTACACACACTCCTTCTTAGTGTGCCATCTTCTCTCCTTGCCAGGAAGACGTCTAGGAATGAGGTATTATCATTACTTTCTTTCCCTATGGTAAAGTTTATTGCCGAATGCGCATCATTAAAAATAGGTTAATAAATTTTTTGTATTGTATTTGAAGTGCAATATGTATATATTAAAGTAGGGTCAGAGATGAAGATCTAACTCTTTTGCCTTCTATATGTATTTATGCATTAGTGAAAACAAAGGATACCAGTATAATATTGTCACCAGTGGTTAATCTTTGTTGACTTGTTGAAAGCATGGCGACTTTAAAGTTCCTCTGTCGGATGCTTGCCAAACTGTCTAGTACACAATGTGTAGACCACATTCTAGTAGAATTTTTATTCTCTAATTCTATTAACTTCATGGCTAAATGTGACTAGAAAACCAAAAACTATCAGTTCATTCAGGCAACTAGCAGGAATTTCAGTGGCTTCAAGTGATCCAGCCTCCTGAAACGAGTCTGCTGGGGATACAAACAGATGATGTAGCCTACTCAAAATGAAGAGAATAACCGTTCAATTTTCAAACCACTTCTCTCTGTCTAGTATGCACTACTGTTTGACATAAGTGGTCATTAACTATTCATATCAGACAGTCAGTAGTACATACCGTTTAGAGATTTAGAGTTGCTCACTTAATCCTAATTGAAGTAACGTTCTGATGACCTCAAGAACACTGGAATGCATTCAGTCGATATTCAAATCGACGACGTATCAGTAAAACTAAAGCAAAGCACAATCTCATCTCTTAGTTTTTAACGAGATTTCATCGTAATAAAATGTTTGCGCAGATGATCAGCAATGCGTTGACGTCTCTGTGTGATTATTAAAGTTGAGTGGGTTTGTAATAAAATAGGGAGAGAAGAAGAGGTTCTACTGGAATTTTACTGCTTGCAAGCATGAGACAGCAATGATAGTCAGAAACGACATCTCTGCTAACGATCTAAGCAACCCTTATCACACAGAAAATATGTCGAAGAAAATGAAAATAGATTGGAAATCCACTGAGAAGACCACTTAGTGATATCACACCACACCACCATGCCTTCGAAGGAGAACTAAAATCGGAGGACAATGAGTTGCGCATCATTTTGAAGGTGATATCGAGAAGATCAAATAAGAAGGGGGAATGAAAGCTTATATACACCTGCATTTAACTCTGTTCCTAGGTTACTCTTGCTAAGTAAGCTTGCTGCAATACAGGCTGAGAGCTGGACAAATAAGTGGCTACATTCCTATTTTTCTGATAGGAAGCAGTACACCGTCTACAATGGAAAGTCCTCCACCACCTCACTTACTTTAGCTGGTGTTCCTCAAGGTGCTGTTCTTTCTCCTTTTCTGTTTTCTTTTTTCTACTATGATTTGCTTCATTCTGATGTAGCCACTTTTGTTAAGTGTGCTGATGACCTCTCTGTTTTTATGCCTGTCAATTCTCAGTCAGATTGTTCCAAATTAAATAACTTTCTGTTGGAAATTAGTCAGTGGTCCTCTTCAAAAGGTCTTGAGCTAAATTTATTTTTATTTTTGATTACAGCTTGATTCCACACCGTATTTTTGGTACAGGTATGGAATTTTCAGCGTGGATATCTGTAGCCCAAATTTGCAGGCCGACCATAGATATCAGGTGTGAGTCGGCGTGGGCTCAAATCCCAGACCATGTGCATGGTCGGCGAGAGTCCTAACCACTGTGCCTCCTAAGCACCGTCTAAATGTCAGGTAGTCAATTTCACTTTCAGACGTAAACGTGACCTAGTAGGGCAAGTGGGATATCGTTAAACCAACTGGTTAACACTATTGTGGATAGACATATAATGTCATGTAAGAAACTAGAGAATACAATATTTTCAGACCCCGAGCATCCTCTCTATACGCATCTGTCTCCTTGCATTTCATCTGGTAGAACTAGAAGCAGCTATAGGAGGCTATATGCTAGGACTACCACAAAGTAAAAAAACTCCACAATATCATATCTGGCACAGCTGTTATGTGGTGATGAGAAATCCGTTAGGTATGACACACACGATCAACTTACTGCGGCACTCTAACAAATAGTCCCATTAGTTTTTGTTTTCCTTTCCTCGTTACTATTACACTGTTGTTCACATCTCCTATTACACACCAATTTTATACTTCATATCCTGTGGTGCATTATTTGAAATGTAAACGCAACACTGTTTTTTTTATTTATCTTTTTTTGGCGTTGATTTTTGGTTTAAAAATCTTATAAAACTGCTGAGGTAATTAGATGCAATATATATTGTAATGCACGCTGAAAATTCCATACCTGTAGTACAAATACTGTTTGGAATAAGGCTGTTATTGTTATTATTACAGGCGGCTTAAATGACTGTAAAGAACAAAGTGAAATGAAGATTTACTCCTGAAGAGGTATGTTCCACTTGAAAGCCAAAGGAATAATAATACAATAATAATCATGTTATGAACTTTCCAAGACTGGGTATACAAATGCTTCGGTCTTTCCTGCGATTATTTTACAATTCAGACTAATAGATCTTTGAGTGAACATCAGAAGGATTGTTATTATTAATTATTAGGTCCTGAGTGAAACATGTAGATTCAACAGAAAATCTCCACTTCGCCCTATTCTCTGTGGCTCTCTTTAGCCCGCACCATGACTGCGCATTGTCTCTCACCTCCTTCTCGCACAACTTCCTCCCTATCACCTTCTAAGTTACGCCCAACTCGTCGTTTCCCATTCGTCTTTCATTTGAGCCATGGCTTAGTGCGCTATATCACTCGGTGGTCTCCTCAGCTTGTGTCCGAACCATGCCTGTTTTCTTCTCAATAATTGTTGAGCGATAGGTTCCTGATTGGTTTGTTCCTATAGTTTCTTGTTGCTAACTATTTCTGCAGCGAGGGCAACTGTTGACAAATGTCTGACGTAGCCCATTGGAAACGCTTTTTATGATTCAGGTACCAAGTTTCTGACCCATGTGGAAGATCGTCATAATCGGAGCTCGCATGTAGAAGAAGTGACTGGCATAACATTGGTGTTGAAAATCTGAATTCTGCTCTTTCTTCTGAGTGCAAACGTTTTCTGAACTGGTTTCAAAGTGATGAAGGTCATTCTTGCCTTTGCTATCCTGACTGGCTTTGACATCTCCATCCATGTTTCCGCCTATAATTGAGATGATGCTCCTTAGATAAGTGAAGAAAATTACCTATTTCAAATGTGTTCTGTTGATAGTTATTTATGCTTGTTGTTGTTGTCAGCTCCTTATTTTCATCACCTCCGTTTTCACTGTGTTCCCTTGAAGACCTATTTTTGTTACTGGCCTCTTTTATCAACTTGTTGGTCTTCACCTGTAAATCTTCGAGTTTGTGTGAAATTAAACATAAATCACCCGCAAAGTTCACATCTTCTACAGTCTACTTACCTGTCAAGTGTATTCCTGTCATCTTGCTTCCTACAGCCCCAGAAGTAATCAAGTCCATCACAATTAAAAAAATATAATCGTGGGTGATAAAAGACAGCCTTGTCTTCCTTCTGGATTCACTTCGAACGCCTTGCTGAACTTTTTGTTGTAGATCACCTGAAACGTAATACTGTCATATAGTCAGCTGTTGAATGAGGTTGATAAAGGTATTTGGGGCACTGCACTGCATAGTGTTGAAGTAGTTTCTAAATTACTTCACGGCCACTCCTGTCGAAGACATTTTTGAAGTCGATGAAATTGAGGTAGAGTGAGGTTTCACTGCTATTCTATCCTTTGTTCGATGAAGACGCGTAAAGTTGCTATTTGGCCTGCTCATTATTTGTCGGAGTTTTGCATCCAATTCATAATTTGTTGGTATTCAAGTATTGATTTCTAGGGATTTAAATGATTGGTTACAGGATTTCATCGTCATCTGACATTGGTTCATGGGCCATTGGATTGGGTCCCATTGGCATAATGGTCTACGAGCTAGCTCACCTTGTAACTAGAAGGTCCTGGGTTCGAGCCATGGTGGTGGGTGCGTACTGCCGAAGAGTCACAAACTAGGCTGGCAACACAGCTGTCTAGTACTCCTTGTGGTAGTTTTACAATGCCTCTCTAACCAATATCATCTCATGATGAAATCCTGTTATTATATTTTAGTCTGTCTAAGATTATATAACTTAACATTTTGCTTGCCATAGACCGTGGCATGATTCCATACTAGTTCTTGCAGATGCCTAAGTTGCCCTTCTTTAGTAGTTTGATGAGGTAGCCTTTGTTTTAATAGCTAGGTACCTTCCCTTCCTTTCAAAGATTTTTCAACAATGGTGTGAGTATATCCTCTACGATCTGTGGATCAATTTTCAGTGCTTCTAGAGGAATTCCATCTAGTCCAGCTGCCTTCCAGGCTTTCAGTAGCGTGACTGCACTCAAGATTTCCGCTTTCGTTGGAGGTTTGGTGTCCACTGGCAGGCAGTTCTGTACTTACGGCTGATGGTATTGTTTCTGAACGAGTTGCAGGTGACAGTCGATTCAAGAGTCTTTTGAATTGATCGACCCATTGTTTTTTTGTCTGACAGTAGAATGATCAGTATTAAAGACAATGGTTTAGGAGATATTGATACTTTGATTGGACAATAGCAACTAGTTTGATGTCTCTAGTCCTTTGTTTGGTGCAGACTGAATTCTATCAGTCAGGTTTGTAATGTGGCCACCATTCTAGGTAGCTTGCCATCACGCTGCACATTGATTTGATGATATTAGATGGTTGGAGGTAATCGGTAGAAAGCCTTGGACATAGGTTTCGTGCTAGCTTGCACTTATCATCAAATCAATGTGCACCGTGATGGCGAGCTACTTAGAATGGTGGTCACATTACAACGCTGACCGATAGAATTTAATCTGCACCAGACAAAGGACTCGACACATCACACTACTTACTAACTAGTGTTTAATCAAAGTATCCAGCATAGTCCTACAGAAGGTCAATCGTGAGCCCGAATAGCTCAGTGGTAACGTCTCTAACTGAAGGCGGCACTGAGTGACGCGGGTTCGAATCTCAGAAGGGACATGTGTTCCTTCAAGGTTGTAGATACGCCTTACTGATGAGTGCCAACTAGCACGAAACCTAGGTGGTGTCCAAGGCTTCCTACCGATTGCTTCCAACCATCTAACATACTGATTTATCGCAATTTGTAATATAACACGCCAGTCATTTACCGTCATAACTTTGAATAAATATTCGATTATTCAGCTTGGTTAAACACGCTCATTAAAGCTTTCCTCTCAGAATTTATAGAATCCACAACGTATCTAGTCGGTTATTCATCGCCTAGACCACTTTCTTCTTCATGTGATTTTGTAGTTTGCTGAGGGATGTTATATGACATACAAACAAGATAAATGGAATACATCACTACGAGTGTTTGATTGAAATTGCCCATTAAAATTTTTCAAAAGAATCGTTACTGAATAAAGGATATTCTTTTCGATATTTTCATCATCAGGTTCTACATTTATATGTAATAGTACTGAATGAATTAGTGCTATTAACAACATTAATGTTGTTCAAATGACATCGAATCAATCATAATATTCTCAATGGATTACAGTTCAATAGCGTCAACATAACAATAAATTGAATGTCAGAAAAATTGTGATAGATAATAATACAAATTCATGAATTTATAGTCTCCACTGAAGGCCAGCCAGGGCAGTAGTAGTGGCTGGCTGTATTTGCTTCTTTTGAACATTAAACAATGATTGTTTCACGCTAATCTTTATAGCCTTTGCTGTTTGGAGTATGCGATACCTCGATGTTGTGGCTATTTATTTGATACCCGGTAGATGATAGAGTAGAACTCTTCCATGCTGGCTTTGTCTCCCAGTTTGGGCCAGGTGGTCTAATATCGAACTCTTGATAGGTTTTACTACACCTTAATTAGCCATACCGGGAGGTGTTCTCTCGCACAAAATTTCAAGTTCCTAGAGCGACGGCCGATATAGATCACTCCACAAGGGCAGGTGAATTGATAGATACAACTGGAAGTGACTAGTCTAAGTACTTCCTCTTTCAATCGAGGAATCACCATCAGTCGGGTAGAAAATATGATTTATAGGTTGCCAGTATTAAAAATTCATTGAACTCATTTTCTTAACTTCTTCGTAATTATTTTGCTAGGTGTATCGCCCTTGAATTGTAGTCGTATGTATAAGGGCTTCTTGTTTACGGATAGTGAGTAGTGCTTTTCCGTTTTCTTTGTCATGTATTTCTTGATGAATTTGTTGTGATAGCTATTTTCAAATTTTACAGCAATTGCCAGTACATGTGCTAACATACATTCACACAACAGGATGGAAGAGAATTACAATTCTAAAGAGTAATGAAGGAAGTTAGAGGGGAAGGTTAATCATTGAATCTGTTTTTGTTCATTGATTCTACACCTAACACGTACCACCACAGGAATGATACAACAGTGATACCAAAAAAAATGTAAAATATTACTACCAATAAAACCACAGGATAAGAAATAATGCAGATCATATAAGCAAAGTTTCAAAGTAATATGAGTACTGCCCTTGACATGTATAAAACTACATATTACTGATTAATTTCGATGAGCAGTTGTATACTTCTCACACCAGCGAGTAGTGCTTGCTTGTGAGCCACATCGAGGTGATCTAAACACCAGTGGATGGTCGTTTCTCACTTGTTTAGGGTCGGGTGGTCTAGTGATTTACCCTATATCACTTAGCTCAGACAGTCCATAAGCTTTCAATTGCTTCTCGCGTGAGTTCCTCCATGTCATTCTCTAAGTGACGTCCAACTGGTCGTTCCCCATTCAGGCTTTACTTAACAGCCTGTCACGTGATTTCACTCAACGGTCTTCTCAGAAAGGTATCTCATCCATTCCTATTTCCTTCTACACATTTGTTGAGTAATAGGTTCTCTGTTGGTTAACTACCTGTCAGATTTGCTTGTTGCTCATCCTTCCTCACCAGCTATCTGATCTTCTATATCTAGACAAGACAGACTTTGACAAAAGTCTACATTAGCCCGTCGAAGATGCTTTTCATCAGGCTATAAGCCTCTGATCATACTCCACTATTCACTGACCAACTCAGAAAGAGAAGTCTCTATTTTATCGATGGTTTGCGTTAGTTTATCCTTACATAAACGCTAAGCAACAACTCATTGTCCTCCGGCAACATTTGACATTAAATAAGAGCAAAAATTAATGAACACATAAAGTTTATATTAATATATGTGTAAAACTTAAGCACTGTGGTAGTAAAAAATTGCGTATTATTTTGTTTATTAGATGTATCACTCACAGTGAGTGAAACAGTATTATTATGTACTAAATGACATTTCAAACACAGTCTAGTATTGTTCATAATCAGATCATCAGTTATAATCACACGAATTCAAAACATGAGTTTTATAGTTTTCTTTGTTCTCTCTTATTTGTCGTCGTGTTGGGGTAGCAGAATTTTCCAGATATCTGAGTGGACAGGTGTTGAATCATTCCAATTACACGTGTTGGTTTGCAGTTGATTCGATAAACAACGTTTCTGTTATCAATCTCTCCCTCCACCCTGCTGTGACGTTAGATTTTAAAACTGTCACCTTATCCCATCCTTTTGTATGGTTGTGTGTGTAACTAAATGTAGTGCTTGCGATAGCTGAAGTATTCTCTAGATTTATTATCTTATTTGCTTCAACCAATCTACATTTTCCTAGGTCCTTATGTTCGGCTAGTCTGATTGACTGCCCCTGTTCTACTACTTTCACCTATGTATTTGATCTGACATTCATTCCAGCTGGGTATTGGATAAGCTAAATTGTTTTGTCTAACCAGCTCCACAGAATTGTTCCTTTAACTGACAAAGCTTGTTTCTAATTGAGTTTGTGGTTGGTTTGAATGCCAGCCACTGTTATTCCTGTCATCATTGTTAAGGTTTCCGAGGTTTCTTCGCTGTATGGAATTACAAGCGATGATTTTGATTCCTTATTGCTAGTGTTGTCTTGCGCATATTTGACATGCATATCGTCATTAATATCACTATTATTATTATTATTATTTTTAATATTGTCACAATCACTACTATCGATTTTTATTTTATTTTTACTTTTCCTTACATACTTTCTGACTAATTTATCAGGATAATAATTAAGTTTCAAACCTTGTCTTATATGTCTCACTTCCTGTCTTACATTTTCCTTGGTACTACTTAGATTTTGTTCTCTATCACTTAAACATTTCACCAATCCTATTTGTTTATCGAATCAACTGCAAACCAACACGTGTAATAGAAATGATTCAACACCCGTTCACCGAGATATCTGGAAGATTCCACTACCCCGACGACGACAAATAGAAGGAAATAAAGAAAGCTATAAAACTCAAGTTACGAAGTCGTGTGATTATAATTGATGAAATGATTATAAATAATAAATTTTGTTCGAAACTGTGTCATCCAGTAAATAATAATACTGTTTCACTCACTGTGAGTGATATATCTAATATTATTATTATTGTTCCCTTGGGTTCTTAGTGGAACATAGAGCAACTGCACGTCTCCATTTGCTTCTATCTTGCTTCTGATGTACTTTTCACCTGCATCCGTGTTAGTTAGTCCATACTGTCTCAACTGCTTAACTCTTCACACGATCTCCTCCATGTCACTCACCCTTGCACTAACATCCCACTCGCCGCTTCCCTTTCGGCCTGGTTCCACTCGAGCAATGGCCTGAAGCGCGCGATGTCATCCAGCGGTCTCCTCAGCGAGTGTTCAATCCATCTCCACTTTCTCCTGCATATTTGTTGGTTGGCGAATGATTAGTTCTTGTTTTGTTTGTTTGTTCCCATAGTTTCTTGTTGGTGATTCTTTCCGGCTCGGCCATCTCATCTTCAGTATAGATCCAGCGAAGACAGTTGTTGGTTGATAAAGGTCTGCAACAGGCTGTTGGAAATATTCTTTGTGACCCACCCGCCAAGTTTCTGACCCGTATTGAAGAACTGACTGACTTGACGTTTGTATTGAATTGAATCCGACCGAATTTTGTTGTCGATACTGGCTGAATGACGAAGATTTCCTACCAGATTGGTTTCAGGTTGATGAATGTGTTTCTCGCTCGCCTTCCCGATTCTCACTCAATTTGACATCCTCGTCCGTTCTGACTGCGTGTAGTTGAGACAATGCTCCCTAGATCAGTGAGTGAATGAAGTAACCTCTTTCAGATCCCTCCCGTTGATGGTGATTGGCGCTGTATGTTGCTGCTGTCTTTGTTGTTGTTGGTTGGTTGGTTGGTTATTTTCATAACCTCCGTCTTGTCTATGTTCACCTGGAGTCATGTCTTCGCCGGCTGCTTCTTCGACCGACCAGTTTGTCGGTCGGTTTTCGCTTGTAAGTCTTCGATTTTGTTACAGTGACATCAAACATAAATCATCCACACGCGAAATCCAGGTCTTCTAGGTTCTTCACATCGGTCGGTCCAGGATATTCCTGTCTTCTCGTTTTCCACTGTCTGACGCATAATCCAGTCCACCACAATTAGGAATATCACTCATTGGTGGTATTAAGCCCCCTTGTCTGACTCCTGTGTTTACTGCAAACGCCTCGCTGAGTTTTCCGTTGTGGATCACATGACATGTTCCGTTGTTGTACAGTTGTTGAATAAGGTTGATGAATATTTCGGGTTCACCGTAGTACTTGAGTAGTTTCCAAATTACTTCTATATCTAATAAACAAACTAATATGGAATGGTTTACTTAAGTTTATCATACAAAAACGCTAAGCAACAGTTCACTGTCCTCCACCAACATCTAGCATCAGATAAGAGTAAAAATTACTACACATATAAAGCTTACTTACTTGTTGGTAGAATGACATAGTTGGATGCTTCAGATGAACTTCGTGTTGTACGAGTTTCTTCATCAACTGAATCACATTCATACGAAATATCATCATCATAATTATGATCTATATCGCCTTCATATTCATTTGACAAATAACGACCATTATTATTATTATTAGGACTGAATGCATGTAAATTAGGCTTCTTTAACAGATTATCTACAGAATTCATATTGTCTGTTTGATGAAAGGAGGAATCATTTGTACTCCATTGGGGTACTTGAAGAGTTAACGGCCCACCTGTTTCATCACCAGGCTGAAGAATATCAAAAAAAAAGAGGAGGTGGATAGATTAAGAATAGTAGAAGTGTTGCTTTGTTGAGATTTTATTGGCATCTTTTAAAGTACTGTACTGAAAAAACCTGAGAATACTAGACAGCTGTTTCGGCTTAGTTTGAGACTTTCTAGCCATACATACTCAGAGGGGTTCGAACCCTTTTAGTCCTTCCGGTGACTAAATGGTCTACGAGGTCGCCTTGCAACCTTGTCCACTACTCATTTATGGTTTCTCACTGGTTCTCTAACTGATATCAGTTCATAATCAAACCTGTACTAATTAGAGACGATTTGATAGCTCAGCTGAATGTCTTCGATGTGACTGTTTTTTTTCTGAGCGGTGGATAATTTAAACTGAGAAGCCTTCATTATTTTGTTTTTCTTCGGGAAAAAATCTTTAACCAGTGAAATTGGTCTTTAGGAATTCTGCAGGATTGATGACCTCATAGGCATGGTAGTCCAAAAACTCTGCCGTGAGTAGATATGTTCACATGACTAGAAAGTTATCTATCAGGTAAACAAACCAATACAAATAGAAGCAAAGATAAGAAAACTTTTTAATACAGAGAATCACAGTCACCACGAGAGACAGTTATGCATCATCCATGGAGAATTCCCCAAGCCAACCTATCAAACCAAAAGCCCCCAAGGTAAGCACAATGAAAATTGCCCTACCATATACAAAGTTTATGTCAGAAATCACCGCAAGACGTCGCTCACAAACCAACAAAATCACTTCACTCAGCTGGTTCTATGTCAACCAAAAGACTCAACAGCCAAAGAAGATAAAACCAACATCATCTACAAAATAAATTGTAACAACTGCGGAAAATACTACATTGGCCAAAGTGGACAACATCGTCTGCGTGTTCGTATCCACGAACATACGTTAGCCGTCAAAAGATATGATATTCACTCCATCATAGAGCCTCACTGCATACAGACAACCGCGGACATCAATTCGACTGGGACCACTAGAGTTCAAATATTAGACAGAGGAAGCACCAAGAATGCCAGAGAATTTTTAGAAGCCTGACTGGTACTCCAGTGAATCATCAATCAATAAACAACCTATAAGAAAGAAACCTCACATACAAAGGGTCAAGGTTCAAGTCAATTAAATAATCAATTCCAATACGAGTAACCTAGAAGGTGGGAAAACACACAAAAGCAACCAATCACATCCAAGGCCACCCGGAGATATGATTAATAAACTCGTGGGGAAATATAAAAGCTGAATTCAATAAATTGAAGTATGCGCTGAAGATGTCGCCTAGTAGGGCGTTGAAAGCTTCGCAAATCAACTATCCAGCTCAGAGAGCACAATCACATCAAAAAAGAATTCCAAAACAACAAATCACTCCACACTGTAGTAAGCTCTGAAGCGAATTTGTCTAGGAGGCGAACAATAAAGCTTTACCAAATGAGTTACTCAACCTAGGGAACACAACCACACCGAAAAGAGAAGTAAAACTTTACAATGTAAATAATGCCTCGGTAAAAGTAAAGAACAGAAACCATACTAAAATGACATTGAACCAACCAATCAGATCGGTCAGAATTACGTATGGCTGCTTTTCATAATCTTCGTTATAAGTTCCACTCTAACCCTAATCTTCTTTGTAAGTTTCACCCTAATCCTAATCATAACCCTGAGTTGCTTCACGATAATTCTTGCACTGAAGAATATAAAAAGCATTCATATGTAATACTGTGGCGAGAGCAGGCTGCTGGCCAATTGGTAGACATTAATCTAGGCTGATTCAACAACCAATCACAGCAGACTTAAACGTGGGCGAATATGATTCGCAGATGAATGGCTCTACTTTCCAAGAAACATCGAAGACAACCAATCAGAAGACTGTGTTTGTCTGCTTAACTTCCGGGAAACAACCAATCAGAAGACAGCCTTTTTCTGCTTGCATAAGCCTTATTAATGTACATAAAATATATATAAATACGTGTTGATTTTCGTAATAAAACGATCTGTTGCCTGGCCCTTGTCTTCTGTTGTTACAATACCGGGTGACATGATTGATTGGTTCAAGGTCATTTAACCGTGGAGTCTATACTTTAATGTTGTTAACTCATCGTTTACTACTGAACAATGGGAAAATTTACCTAGTTAAAGTGGGATTTAAATCTCAGAAGAAACGAAAACTGGCGAAGACTTTCATCCTAGATCTCATCAAGGACTGACATCACCTAGAGAGTTAGTGAGAACCCGAGAGTAACGAATAGCTGTTTCATTTTAGTTTGCGACTCTTCATCAGTCCGCAGCTGCTACCCGGGAATGAAACTATACCCTTAAGTTAAGAGGTGAGCTGGTTAACCATTCAGACACTGGGTTGGAATTCAATGAAGTTTGAATTCTAACTTCTTTCAGTTTGCGAGACATAGTGCTATGGCCAATCAACAGCATAAATGAGCATCCGCTTCAACCAGACATTATGGACTCATCTGGCCACGAGGAAGGACTCTTCTCATTGGTTTGATTTACTTATCTGTAAGACCTCTTGTTTGATTTGTTCCCCTGATACGTATTATATTTTGACATTTATCTCTATGCTTTCCCAGAATTACCAGTGAACATCAACCCCCCGACGAGAACAAAAGTCCTGAAGGCAATCAAGATGCTAAAAGCTGGAAAAGCAGCAGGACAAGATGGAATCCCTGCAGAAGCATTGAAAATGGACCCAGAGACAACAGCGGAATTGATGACGCCACTACTGGAGAAGGTGTGGAAAGAGGGCGAAGTACTTGTGGATTGGAAGAAGGGCTATTAATTAAAACTGCCAAATAAAGGCGATTTAATTAAATGCATGAACTGGCGCGGAATTATGCTCCTGTCCATCTCAAGCAAAATACTAGGCCGCATCATCCATCCTGGAGAGAATCAAACACGCCCTGGATAAAAAACTTTGACCAGAACAAGCTGGATTCAGGAGAAACATGTCATGTATTCATCAAATCACCACAATACGTATCTTCATTGAACAGAGCTTGGAGTAGCAGTCAGCTCTCTATCTCAACTTCATCGACTTTGAAAAGGTCTTCGACAGCGTCGATCGAGAAGTCATTCGGCAACTACTTTGCTACTACGGGGTCCCATCGACATTTATGCACCTCATCCAACAGTTGTACGACAATGGTGCATGCCAAGTAATCCACAACGGTAAACTTACGGAAGCCTTCGAAGTAAGGACGGAAGTGAGACAAGGCTGTCTACTATCACCAATGATTTTCCTGATTGCAGTAGATTAGGTAATGTGACAGATAGCTGGCAGCGAGGAAACAGGCATAAAATGGACTCACACAAAAAACTTGGAGGATCTGGACTTCACCGATGATATATGTCTGATTTCTCACAAAGTGGAAGATATGCAAGTGGTGAAGAGCAACAGTTGGCAGAAGAAGCACCAAAGATAGGACTTCCTTCAGGGTGAACACAGAGGTGATGAAGATTCCTGGCCAACAGACAACAATCAGCAAAAATGAGAGGAACCTGAAAGAAACAACCTCCTTCACCTAGCTGCCTAGGAAGCATCGTTTCAACTACAGGCGAACGGAACTGACGAGGATATCAAAGCGAAAATCGGAAAAGCAAGACAAACCTTCATTACTCTCAAGTCTGTGTGGAGGTCAACATCACTCATCATGAAAAATAATATCCGGATTTTCAACTCCAATGTGAAGTCAGTCAGTGCTACTCACTATACGGATCAGAGACTTGGCGCATCATAAAGAGCATCTTGAACAAACTACAGACCTTCATCAACAGCTAGCCATCTTCGCTCAATACTCAAGATCAGGTGGCCTGCCAGAAAAGATCAGCAACAAAGATCTCTGGCAATGAGCGAACCAACCAGGAACCGATTGTGAAACAAATAGGCAGGAAGAAATGGAGATGGATTGGCCATACACTGAGGAAACCATCAAGTGACATCACTAGACAAGCCATCGCTCGAGTGGAACCAGAAAGAGAAGCGGCGAGTTGGTCGTCCAAGGGTGACTTGGAGGAGGTCATGTGAGGAGAAGATAAAAGCATGTAGGCAGACTTGGAGCGGAGTGAAAAAGTTGACAGAAACCAGAAGTCAATGGAGACGCGCAGCTGAAGTCCTATGTTCCTCCAGGAATTAAGGATATAATGATAATAATATAACAATTTCCCGATAATACCTAAATTTCTAAACGGTCTTCTTCTCGTTTTATGGAGTATTTAGGCGAAAAACTCACATTCTCAACAATCTTCGCTAATGTGAGATGTTTTGACGATATTGCAAGATTAATGCCTTTTCTGTTCACAGTACTTGACAAAGTACTTTTTGATGTCTTTTAACCTCTTAATATCACCCTCCTCTCTAAACCTAAAACTGATGGACCAAAATAACCACTTGGTTTGTAAAAAACATTTGATGTAAAAAAAACTGAAGAGCCAATAATAGGAACTAATTGAAATGGAATGTATTTCTCCGCTCAGTTTTTGATTTTCTTTTCTAAATGCGTAAATGGGGATTTGGAAATACACACTAAAGTTGAAAATTCTGAGGGAGTTCCAAATTTGGTGAGAGCTGGCTGTTAGTCGAAGCTGGTGGACAGTAATTTACGTCAGTGTCTATGTCCCCAATAATTGGTCGTGAGAAAAATTGAGAAGAAAGGCTTTGGGTAGGCGGATACAGTTAACTTATAGATGTTGTCTGGCACTTGTCTTCTGTTGTTACACAAATATCTTACATAATAAGTATATTTGTGACATTGTTTCTTAGCCAGCCACATAAAATATACTGGCTTTGTAATCATTTACCCAAGTTTTTGGCCTCCTGGTGATACATCTGAACTGCGTGTTTCCAGTATATAAGCTTCCTGAGCGAAAGCTCCAGTAAAACTCACTCAAAACTTCCTTGTCGGCTAGTGACTAGAAGCAGAATCCTACCTAGGGCTTGTCAGATGGATAGACCTATTCCTCAGAGAATAATAATCTAACCTCTGATACTCGAATTCAGTAAGTACCCATTGAGTACTGAGTAACTAACTGTCATCGCACAGTAGATATAGCTTTGGCAAGAATATATTAGTTTGATTATTAGATGTGTCACACAGTGAAATAGTATTACTTACTGGATGACATCGTTTTGAACACAATATATTACTGTTCATAATCATTTCATCAATTATAATCAGGCGACTTCGAAACTTGAGTTTTATAGTTTTATTTGTTCTCTCCTATTAGTTGTCATTGGGGTAGTAGAATTTTTCAGATGTCCAAGTGGATAGGTGTTGAATCATTCCTAATACACGTGTTGGTTTGCAGTTGATTCGATAAACAAAGCTTCTGTTGTCAATCTCTCCCTCCATCCTGTGGCATTGGATTTTAAAACTATCATCTTATCCCATCTTTTTGCATGGTGTTGTGTGTAACTGCATGTACTGCTATAGCTGAACTATTTTCTAGATTTCTTATCTTATTTGGATCAACCAATCTAGATTTAGCTAGGTTTTTATGTTCCGCTAGTCTGACTGCCCCTGACCTATGTATTTGACCTGACAATCATTCCAGCAGGGTATTAGATAAATTAAATTGTTTTGTTTTAATGGCTCCACAGGATTGTTCCTTTAATCGACAAAGCTTGTTTCTAATTGAGTTTGTGGGTGGCTTGAATGCCAATCACTTTTATTCCTGCCTTGTTAAGTATTCTGCATAAGGTGGTTTCTGAGGTTCCTTCCTTGTATGGAATTACTGTTGATGATTTAGATTCCTTATAACTGGTGTCGTCATTAACATTATCACTATTATTATCATTACTATCACTATTATTATTATCATCATTATTATTGTTATCATTATCATTACCACTATCACTACTATCATTATTTACTTCAATTTTACGTTTCCTAACATATTTCCTAACTAATTTATCCGGGTAACTATAAAGTTTCAAGGCTTCTTTTATGTGTATTACTTCCTGTCTTAGATTTTCCTTGGTACTACTTAGTTTTGTGCTCTGTCATTTGAATATTTCACCAATCCTATTTTTACTGACATAGGATGGGATGAACGGAAGTCCAGATATCTGTTTGAATGTATGGGTTTTCTGCAAACACTAGTGCTTAACTTCCCATCTTCTTTCGTTTTTACGTTGCAATCTAACATTGGAAGCTCCCCTTCCTGGCTTTCCAGTTCATTAGTGAATTGAATTGCTTCTACCTTCGAGTTGATGTGTTCGAAAAATCTATCTATATCTTGTGTTTTAAGTTCAGCGGGGTGTGTCATCTGCATACCTCTACCATACTTTTGGGGTAGAGCTAAACGTTTCAATCGTTAACTTCTTAATAATATAATAATAATAATAATAATTGCTTTATTCCAAAAACAGTACTCATGATACAGCAAGGAATTTTCAGCATTCAGTACAATATTGCATCTAATTTACCCAAAAACGACAAAAAAAAAAAATTAAAAATACACAATACATAATAGTAATAAAACGATTGTTGTAGCAGCTACGTAGCAAAATACTGTGTGCCATACGGAGAAAAATATGTATAAAGTACAAAATTGTAGTAATAATAGTAATACCAACTAATATAAAATAGCAGAGTAACGATTTAAACGATAGAAAGTGTAACACCATAAAATACAGAAAGATGAGCGATAAAAGGGTCGATTCACTGTACTAATTACATAGTAACTTGTAAGTTTCACGTCTAACAGAGTCTTCGTCACATAAAGTACGCGCTAAATAGGGTATTGTAGAATTTCTATACTTAGTAGTACGAGCATATATCTTTTTATATTGACTTCTCGTCCTACCTGATGAGATACAAGGGGACAGGTGTGAATAAAGGGGGTGCAGAGGGTCTGACATTATAGCCTTTGCCCATTTCGTACAGGAATTTATATGCCTCTCGACTATAGTATTAGCGAGCTCATGCAGTGGCAGACCACAAGCTCTACTCACAGCATTTAATACTCTTCGTAATATGATATAATCTTTTTTGAGAAGCCCAGGAAAGATTAATGGAGAGCAGTAGAGTACAATAGGTAAAATACAGGAGTTTAAAAATTGCTAAACTAAAGGTTGGTTGATACCTGATTGTCTTAACTTTTTAATTTAATTCAATTCAATTTTTTATTTAATTTTCCATCTATCCAAGAATAAATCTGCTATAATCAAGGATATTGGTGATCCCATGTCAACTCCCTCAGTTTGTTTGTATATTTTCCCTTGGAATTTAAAACAAATTAAACAAACTAATATATGGAATTACTTACTACCACAGTGCCCAAGTTTTACACATATATTAATTTGGCAGGAACAGTATCACTCACTGAGTGAAAAGCAAATACAACCAGCTGACCAGTCTCGAAGAGGACAAACTACCTTTGTGTTTAGGGTTGTTTAGTAAAAGTTATTTCATTCATCAGCCTTCTTCGGACGATTATATTGTCATACGTATCGCGTAAAGAAGTCCAAGATGGTGGTTTGAGTAAGACTGGGAGAAAAATGAGATAACAACCAGATAACCAGTATTATGCCGACTAATTTTTTTAATCAAAGAATCTTTTTGGCCAACAGCTGTATGACTAGCCTAGAGAACACTTCCTTACCGCTAAAAATCAATTAGCTTCTTCTCTACAAGAAATACATCGACGATACTTTCATTAACTGTAAGAAGAATTTGGATCGAGAGAAAACCTGTTCTAAATATTCAGCAAGAGTAGAGGAATCCGAGAACAAAATACCATTTTTGGACGTCTTAGTCAAGCAAACAACTACAGGAGAATTAGAAACTCAAGTTTATAGGAAATAAACTAACACAGACCAAATACTGAATTACAACAGCAACAACCCAATAACACACAAAAAGGAATTGCATACAAACACTATTCAAGAGAGCAAGGACTCATTGCAGCACTCCCACATTAAGGAAAATTGAAGAAAAGTATCTCATGGACGTCTTCCAAAAGAATGGATATCCACGGAAT
This sequence comes from Trichobilharzia regenti, assembly GCA_944472135.2. Lineage (NCBI taxonomy): Eukaryota > Metazoa > Platyhelminthes > Trematoda > Strigeidida > Schistosomatidae > Trichobilharzia > Trichobilharzia regenti. Next base: position 14,199,996 of record OX235266.1, read on the forward strand.
TTCATCAAGAGACATATACTCCCAAGCCAACCTACCAAAGCAAAAGCCACCAAGGAAAGCACAAAGAAAATCGCCTCACCACATATATAATGGATATCTCAGAAATCACTACAAGACTCTTCAAACCTTTAAGAATTGACGTCGTACACAAACCAACAAAGTCGCTTCCCTCAATTCTATGTCAACCAAAAGACTCAACAGTGAAAGAAGACAAGACCAACATCATCTACAAAATAAACTGTAACAACTGTGAAAAACACTACATTGGCCAAAATGGACGTCCCCTTCGTCTTCGTATCCACAAACATAAGCTAGCCGTCAAAAGACATGATATCCACTCCCTCATTTCACTACACACAGACAACCACGGATATCAATTCGACTGGGACAACGTTCAAATATTAGACAAAGGAAACAACAAGAATGCTAGAGAATTTTTAGAAGGCTACCTGGTACTCCAGTGAATCATTAATCAATATACACATTGAGATAGACAAAATTTATCAACCGATAAGAAATAAACTTCACACACAAAATCTCATAGTTCAATTCAAAGAAACAATCAATTCCAATACAAGTAACCTAGAGTGTGTGAAAACACACAAAAACAACTAATCACGTCCAGGGTCACCCACCATGAGAGATGACTAATAGTGAACTCGTTGAAAAATCTTAAAGCTCACTTCAATAAACTGAAGTATGCACTGAAGATGTCACCCAGTGGGGTGATGAAAGCTTCGCAAACTAACCATCCAGCTCAGAGAACAAAACCACATCAAAATTCAGCAATGCCTACGTAAGCAGCGACTCTCTCACTCTTAAAATTAAATGTGACTCAACGTTCCCTTTCCTCAACGCTGACAGCTAGCTGAGGAGGTCTACCTACAAAAATCCCACATTTGAAATTCTCTTCCTCTAAGCAGAAAAATGAATTTCATCTATTCTCTTTACTCAAGAATTCGGAAAATAAGCACTGCAGAATTTGTTGATGAAGAGCTACAAAATCTCCAAAGAACCTCGACGGGAAAACGGCTTCCCACCCAAAAATAATAGTCAAGAGCCTGAAACCAAAGAAAGCTGCTGAATAAGTCCCTGTCGCCCCATAGAAACATGTTAGTCCATGCTGTTTCAGTACCTCTTCACACGATCTCCGCCATGTCACACTTGGACGTCCCACTCGCCGCTTCCTTTTCCGGTACTACTCAAGGGCCTGACGCGCTAAGAAAGGGAGAACTCAGAACACTCAGCTCCACTGGAAAAGTCCCTCAAAGTCTTATACAAGATCCGATCAAACCTCTCGAGGGGAGTGAGATCAGGACATGTGGAAGCAGCCAAAGTAATAATGGTGCAGAAGCCAGGGATCAAGGTTGTGTATCCAAAAGAAGTAGGGGCGACCATTTTCTTTACCATAGCCACCGTAAATAGCTAGTTTTCTCAGTATTTATCATTCGAGCATTTTTAATCTCTGTTTGTAGTCTTACTACTGATTACAATACGACTATGACCGGAAACAGCTCTGGAACTTTCTTACCCCTTTACAATATGTATAAACACGAATGTACAGTGTAGCTGATGATGTCGTTGAAAATTAAAACTGTTTTCACTGAAATTGTCTTTTTAATAAGTATATACCTTGATATTATTGGAAGACAAACAAAACTATTCTAGCAATATAAATAAAACAAAACTTACAGAGAATTCAACATTTTTCACATCTCCTCCATGACGTGATTTATCTTTGCCAGCTTTCTGATTGGCTGTTTTATGTTTACCGCGTCGTTTTAAACGATATGACCCAGCTCTAGATACTGGTGTCTTACTCTTAGGCGGATTTAATACATCCAAGTTCATTGATGAATGAATGTTCTCTTCGCTTTGTTGTTGCTGCTGTCGTTGCTGTTGATTCTGCTGTTCTGCCTGCTCGGCTAAATTCGCCTCCACACCAGCTATAACATCTTTAGCTGCTTGAAGTGCAGTATCGAAGGCTTGATTGCCACGTTTTGTCACCTTCATAAGACGTACCATATCTTCTAAATACTTTATACCTAGACAAAAATCAAGTGTAAGCGTGATAATGTCAGATGGATTACTTAGATAAGAGGAACATCTCAAAGACTAGTGAGCCCCTACTTTTATTCGAAATCATTCTGAACAAGGGGCAATATATATCAATAAACATTGAAAACCCACTTAGAACTTGTTTTTCAAGTTGGAGATTTAGTTTTCTTGGGGATCGAGTAAAGTCACTATGGTGTCAATTTATATACACTGGTATTATACCGAATGACATATAGATTATCTCCCTGCATTTCAAAAACTCTTTCTGTTATTCAACTGTTGACTTGTAGGGATTTGACTCGTTGCAGGTTTTCATCATGAGCTGATATCGGTTGGAGAACCATTGGAAAACCAGCTGGCAGTAATGAACAGCTGTTTCGTCTCCCGCCCCCAGATTCGGATTATTCAGAAGTTTTCACTGACATCACGGGGTTAGAACCCATAGCCTTTTGGTTACAAGGCAAGCGAGCTCGTAGACCATTCAACCACTGGTACCAGATCCGATGGCTAGCCCATGAATTCCAACTTCTGCCATTTACCACATGTTATAGAACTACTGGCACTAGCCAATATCACCGGTGGCGAATATTTGTCCTCATACGTGACCTGCTGTACCCCACCGGACACTACTTCCCATTTGAATACAATTAACTACCTACTTGAAAATGGCGAGTCGCTCTTTCTGTCGAAAGAAGACAATTTAAGAGGCAACGAACTGACTGTCGGATGGTAATCAGTATAATCTACAAGTTCTCAAGACTTATTGGAGAGTTTACAGTGTACATATTGGGCTGTTGGTTCCTAACTACAGTGGTTATCTATCCCCGTTGTTTTTCTTCCTTGTGTTCTGAGTGAAATATATGGCTTCAGCAGCAAATCTCCCTTCCACTCGACTCTGTACCATCAGTTTTAGCTGACTCGACAAAAGGCTCACAGATTTTCATTTCTTCCTCTTACAATCTTTATTTTTATTTTATTTATTTTTTGATTACAGCTTGATTCCGCACCGTATTTTGGTACAAGTATCGAGTTTTCAGTGTAGATATCTGTAGCCCAAATTTTGCAGGCCGACCGTAGATATCAGGTGTGCGTCGGCGTGGGCTCGAACCCCGGACCCTGTGCATGGTCGGCGAGAGTCCTAACCACTGTGCCGCCGACGCACACAATGTCATCTCTACAGACTCACGATCAGCTCCTTGCTTCCCATTCTTGTTCTACTGGAGGGTACGGCGTGTAGTGGTACTTAGCAGGCTATTTAGCATGTGTCCAATTCATGCTTATTTTCTTCGGGATATTAGTTACGTAATAAGTCGTTACTAGTCTACCTTGTAGCTTATTCTTTCTGGCTATCCAGTCTTCAGAGTCGACTGAATGAAATTACCGATAAAAACATAAAATATATATACAATCACTGAGTGTGACTTGACATTCGTGTTAAACACTGTAATGGACGCTTGTCTTGCATTCTCCGTCTTGTCCATCTTTCTCAAGGTGTTCAGAAGACTTTGCATTTTATCAATATCTTCATCTAGGAGAAGGAATGTATCAACCTTTATTTGTATGTCAACAAGACTACTTCCTGTTCCCTGGTAACACTTCAATCTCTAAGTCATCGATGTCAGTTTGAGTTAATTCCATTAGGACATCCACGATGAGATTAAACATAAAAAGGAAACAGTGAGCATCTCTGACAGACATCACTTCAGATGAAAACTCACTGTCACTTCGAATACAGTGTCTTCATTACTACGATATATTTTCTCGGCGTTTCGTTTTTTTTTTTTGATTTACAGCTTGGTTCCACACCGTATTTTTGGTACAGGTATGGAACTTTCAGCATATGATATCGGTAGCCCAAACTTTGCAGGCCGACCAATAGATATCAGGTGTGCGTCGGCAGGAAATCGAACCCTGGAGGAATCAACGGAAGTCACATTTCAGAAGCATCATCTTTTTTCAACTGATTTCCTTACGACGTTTTTTTAATGAATAGCTTTCAGAAGTGTTTTCACCTCACGTTAATCACATGCCAACTGACCACTTATATATATATATATATATATACATCTTAAGAATTAAAACTATAGATTGGAACCATCTATCTGGAAGGAAAGAAAACACGACTATCGAAACACAAAGAACAATTGTAATTCAAGATAAAATATAAAAAAAAGATAATTACCTGGTTGTTCAAAATCCGGATACATTTCTTTAACTAATTCACGTGTTTCCAAGGAATAATCTCTGGCTAATTCTGCTGCTTTCTTTGACAGTTGGACAGCATTTTCAACTTTAGACAGACTAGATAAGGAGACAAAGAGAGGAAGAATGGGAGAGAGAGAGAGCAGGAAAGAAAAGCTTTTGTTTCAGTTCATCTATTACAATGAAATAATCAAGTTTAAATGCAACCAAAGAATCGATACACTATTCTATTTTAGATATGTATATCTTAATAATCACACACACAGCGATGGAGTATTAACAACTGGATAACAAGATTTCAAGCATAAATTATTGCTTTCGATAGAGAAAGAAAGACCAGATTTCCAGCATAAAATGATATCATCATTCTATTTCACAGGTTCCCTTCATCAGGTGCAGATCACTACCTGAAATTACAATGGTTATCACTAATAACATTTCATACTTCAATGTTTGAAAGGTGATAGAGGAAACATTATAAGATGAATTATTATTATTATATCCTTTAATTCCTAGAGGAACATAGGGCTTCAGCCGCCCAAGTCTCCATTGCCTTCTGGTTTCTGCCAACTTTTTCACTCCGCTCCAAGTCTGCCCACATGCTTTTATCTCCTCCTCACATGACCTCCTCCTACAAGTCACCCTTGCACTGATGACCAACTCGCCGCTTCTCTTTCTGGTTCCACTCGAGCGATGGCTTGTCTAGCGATGTCACTTGGTGGTTTCCTCCGAGTATAGCCTGTCCATCTCCATTTCTTCCTGCCTATTTGTTTCACAATCGGTTCCTGGCTGGTTCGCTCATTGCCAGAGATCCTCATTGTTGCTGATCTTTTCTGGCCAGCCATCTGATCCTGAGTATTGAGCGAAGACAACTGTTAATGAAGGTCTAAAGTTTGTTTGAGATGCTCTTTATGAATGCATCCGAAATATAAGTATTACAATACTTTTCAGTTTAATTTACCATCAATTTATATGTTATCAAACTATGAAAAAAAGGGGAGGGGTGAGTGAAGACACTAAAATCGAATAAACAGTGTTATCTTGTACGTGTCAAAATGGCAACTCAAGAAGGTTAAAATTGATCAAAATGAAAACTTGCTCAGTGAGTTCATCTCACTAGTGTGTATGACTAATCAGTAGAACGAAAGTAATACAGTTACCAAAGCAGTGCGAGATTGACTACACTCTCTCTGTCTGTATGCATAAGTTTGGTCTGAGACGTTTGATTGCAATTGCTTCAGCAGCAAATCGTAGTAGATTCGCTGTCTTTTGTATGTTTAATATTTTGAAGGATTTGGAAATGCAGACAAAATAACCCGTATCCACAAGGTGCTTTGTCTGGTAATTGCACTTTGTAAATATCTGCTTCCTTTTAGGCATAAGTTTCTTGGAATATGCTCTGAAAACCAGATAGAAGTCTTTCTTTCTGTCCTTCCAATGTAGTTGCTGCCGCAGGTACACGTAAATTTATAAATGCAGTTGGAGGTAACATCATCAGGGTACTTATTCAGTGCATGTAGGGCTGTATGGTGTCACCAGCTTAGTTGCAGGGAAGCATCTGTTTATTGCTCCTTTCACCGTCTTTTCAGCCGTTTGCGATACTCTTTCTCCTTTGTATGGGAGGCAAATGAACACTTTCATCTTTTCAACTGTTGGATACTTCTCTTTCTCATCTCTTTCCTTGTTATACTTTAGGATAAGTCCCCTTGGATACCTTGTTAGGCAAACATAACTTCCTGGCTCTGTCGTACAGTGTCCTTACTAGTCCCCGATTATAGCTTACAGGGCAGAAGCCGTTGTAGTGAAGGTATTATCCAGTCCAGGTTTCTTTTCTGCAGATGGAGTTTTCAACAGTTCCATCGTTTCTTCCTCTTACATTTAGGTCCAGGAAATTGAACTCGTCGTTGTGTTCATATTCCATGGTGAATTTAGTGTTTGGATAGATCTCATTAAGGCGGTCAAATAATACGGATGCCTAACTCATGTCGTTACAATCAAAAAACGTATCATCAAAATATCGACGATAGTATGTTGTTTCAATGATATCGTCACTCAGTCGCGTCTGTTCGAGATAACCCAAGAAGACGTTGGCTAGAATATGTTTTAAAGGTGAAACCATGGCGAACCGCGTCAATTTGTCGGTAGAATTGGTTGTTGAATTTGAATTTGATGTCTTTTGTGCAAAGAATTAGTAGGCGCTTCATCTCTGTTTCTGGTAATGGCAATAGATCTGTTTGTCTACAAGTGATGTCTATTGTTTCCATCACTGGTACCTCTGTAAATACGGCAGTTACGTCATATGACATCATTAGTTTATTTGATATATCAACATGGCCGACTTCTTTAAAAATTGGAAGGTGTCATCCAAGCTATGAATTGCGAATTTCTGTTAAATTGACTTCAATGATCAATCATTTTATACTGTAAATCTGGTCTTTCTTTCTCTATCGAAATTTATCAAGGGAACCAAATCTATGAAACTATTGTTTTTTTTCAAATTCGACCACAGATTGATATCAGCTAGAGAACCATTGAAAACCAGTTGAGAGTACTGGACAGCTGTTTCGTCAGCCTAGTTTGGGATTCGTCGGCAGTACGTACCCACTGCTAGGGTTCGGACCCAGGACCTCCCGGTTACAAAGCAAGCTCGTCGACGACCATTCAGCCACTGGGACAGGATTCAACGACCAACCCATAAATTCTAACTTCTATCAATAATATATATATATATATATATATATATATATATATTCTTCAACCAATCACTGACCGTGTGCTTTTGGCTTACATTAAACGACATCTGAAGGAATGTGGACACTTCTTTAAACAGCCATGAGTTAGCTTTTGCAGTATTTGAAAGAAACGTATCGTATTCAATATATTTACGCATCTCCAAATACTTTGTCCTGGAATATATTCTACCGAGATTTGCCTAGTTTGCCAGTGTAGCGTCAGAAGGAAACGGCCAGGCAAAAAATCGTCTAATGAGAAAATCAACGGATAGTTTTAGATTTTTATGTTAGCAGAGAAGCAACCTCTTCTGATTGGTTGTTTTTCTTGCTTAAGGTTACTCTGTACTGCTTGTGACTGTTTCTTAGAAAGTGAAGCTATATATCTGTGAATCGTATCCACCCATGCTAAGTCTTCTGTGATTGGTTAGTGAGTCCCTCAAGGTTAAGCTTTGTTATTGTTTTATCTCGTGACCGCGATTCGGGACGTAAACATTGACGTTAATTGTTGTCTACAATTTTGGCTTGCAGACAGCTCTTACCACATCCGGACTGGCTGCTCCAGTGTCATCGAGTTGATCATTCGCTTGCATCACTGTTCTTTAACCTGTCCAGTAGAACGCTACAACCTTATTTTCAAACTATAATTTACATAAGTGTTTGAAGCATACTTCTTCATTGTGATTTCATGTTTTCTATATCGATTTGCAATGTTTCTTACTCCTGTTGATCGTGATATATATATATATATATATATATATATATATATATATATATAGCTGTTCGATAGTATAGAAGATTTGTAGTTGAGGTGGATGATTTGCAATTAGTAGTGTTCCATGAGGTGCCTCTGTGGCATAGCGGTTAGGACGCTCGCCGGCCATGCACATGGTCCAGGGTTCGATCCCCGGCCATGCCCATGGTCCAGGGTTCGTCCCCGGCCACTGACACACTCCTTTACCTCACTAAGCCAGAATTAATGCTGGTGAAGAGGAAAGGTTGGGCATGAGGCTAGCAACCCCATCCCGTAAAATAAACACTTCTGCAGAAACTTCAAGCCACTAGCTTGAAGGTGCCCTATGTTCCAATGGGGAACGTGAAGGAAAAAAAATGTTTTCTGAGCCGGTAGGTTTAGTTGTGGAGCTTTCATCGTCCTTCTGAAGATGTTGTCCATAAGGACGACGAAAGCTCCATAACTAAACCAACCAGCTTAGAGAACACTACTGATTGCAAAGCTGTTTGATAACTTGTAAATATACCTTGGCTTCTGTGTCTCGCCTTCAGCTGTGGCAACGTTACATACTGTGCGTCGGTGGCACAGTGGTTAGGACTCTCGCCGACCATGCACATGGTCCGGGGTTCGATCCCCTGCCGACGCACACCTGATATCTATGGTCGGCCTGCAAAATTTGGGCTACCGATACCCATGCTGAAAATTCCATACTTGTACCGAAAATACAGTGTGGAATCAAGCTGTAAATCAAAAATAAAAATCAATAAGTACAGCAACAGTTCTTATATTTTACTGACTTAAAATCTCAACTCGCCTATAAAAGCATCATGATTATTTTCAATAATAATTGTTCTGAATTTTATCTCTGTTGAACTAAAGTGAGTTAAAATCATAACTGAAATATAAAATTTCATTATATATATCGATTGTAAGCAGTTGGTTGACAGAATACTAACCGACTAAGCAAACAATAGATCTGTCATATCCTTCACCATGTCTTGTACAAACGTGTCGGCTGTTCAGAGATGATATTAGGATTAAGAACTACTAGTCTGGGCTCAAATTTAAGCCACATATCATGATGATATCTTTTCGGCGAATTTAGAACAGAGAGGAGTTCATTACTACTAATAATAAACAAACTAGATCTATTGGTTATAACTTCATTTTTTTTCTTATATAAACTCAGACTGGATGCCTTAACGTCATTGCTGAATTAATCATTTTTTCGGTCACTCTTCTTTATCTCCTCCCCTTCTTACTAGTGGTGTATGTAATTCTTTGTATGCCTGAAACCTTGATGTTCTTCACTACACAGCCGCTCATTACACTAACACCCCTTTTAACTCTTTGCTTTCCATACGGACCTTATGGCTTCAGTGTATGAAGTTTCCGTAGCAATGATGTTTGAAACCATGTACTACTACTAACCAGTCAGTAGTGCTTGCCAGCCAAATCGAGGTGATATAAACTGGGGAGTGCTGTTTCTCTCTCTCTCTCTCTCTCTTTAGGGGTCGAGCTCATCATCGGTGTACACGACTTGACTCAACCCAACACAGCTGAACCATTTCAAGCCATCTGAGTACTGCTGGCTGGTGTGTACGGTGTGCAATTGCTCATCACAATTATTCAGTAGTAGTATATAGCTTTAATTTCTCAATTACTATTTATGATATCAAGCAGGTCATATATTGAGTGGGATCTGGATCATTTCGGTTTGTGTGTAAATTCCAGATTTGTTATAGCGGTGGTTTAGTTCAACTAGTAGGTTGGGGTTTCTAGCCTCATGCTAGCCCAGTCTTCCCTGATTTCCGGTCTTACTGTTGGTTAATAGTAAGCCAAGTGAAATTTAAGCGTCAGTTTTCCGGGAATCGAACCAAGACCATATGTTTGGCTTGTAAGAATTCCTCAACTGAACCACAAGTGTACCATCATGCTAGTTTTGCGGTGAGAGCTGTCTGCTAGCCAAAATTGCTAGACAGCAATTTACCTCAATGTTTACCTCCCAAATCTTGGTCATGAGAAAAAAATAATAAGAACAAAGATTAACTCAACAACCAATCACAGAAGACTTAGCGTGGGCGGATACAATTCGCAGGTATATCAACGGACTGTCTAAGAAACGGTAACAAAGAAATGACAGAATGACCTTGAGCAGGAAAACAACCAATCAGAAGGCATCGCTCCTCTGCTAGCAATAACGCTAATGATAATGTACATAAAAAATGTATAAATATCTATTGATTTTCTCAGTGAACGACCAGTTGCCTGACCCTCGTCTTCTGTCATTACAGTTACGCAGTTTTTGAGAATAGTCATCATGTTATAAAGAAATTCACTGGGAAAAAAAGCAAAACAGTTGATAGTTTGAAGGGTCTCTTCATACAAAACCCGGAAGTAAACTTTTTAATACTACTCGCTTACTTTTCTCTAGCCTCTTTAGCTTTGATCTGTGCATCCTCGGCGATATTCCTTGCTCGCTTCACAGCATTGGCTACCTCACGCATTATATGATAATTATATAAAAATAAATGTGGTTTAGTGCCTTTAGGCCATGACAGAAATACTAATTTTCCATTTTGATATCTGCCTTGTTCACATGCACCATCTGGAAAATGTGTTTGACCATAACCGTGTCGTTGATTTCTAACCCATTGACCTTCATAGATAACACCATCGGATCGTTCGCATACACCGTAGCCATGCCGTGAATCTGCTTCCCATTGACCAGAAAATGTTTCAACTGTTTCGGGATCAATTGCATCCACCTGGATGAATGAAAACAAGCAAATAGTAGAGAAAGAACGGGGGAGAGAGAGAATGAAATAAAAATGAAAGCATATCGATGATTATAGGATATAACTTAAATATTGAAGACATTTCATTCCCGTAGTAAATATAAAACGAGCAACTACAACAACTGTGGGAAAAGTAGCAGTAGTATTTAATGAATTCGTAATTATCGATAGGACTCCTCAGCCGAATACTCTACAAACATTTTTATTCATACAGTTTTAATACTGAGTCTTTCCATCAACTACCTGAAGGAACTACTTATCAGATGCACATGTAATACCAAATTCAAATTCGATGGACAATTCTATGTAGAAAAAGATGGTGTAGCTATGGGGTCTCCTCTCAGTTCACTCCTAGCTGACAACTTCATTGCGAGTCTCCAAAACAACAACCTAGATCCTGTAATAAGTCAACTGCATTTATACAGGAGGTGCATATATGATACGTTTATAATCTGTGATGAAAATCTGATTTAGATTCTCTCCTCAAAATCTTTAACGCAGTACACTCATCAGTAAAATTCACCTTAGAACATGAGTCGAACATGACATTTCTATTCGTGGATATGGTAATTACCAGCAGACAAGACTACACGATTCAAAGATCAATATATCGCAAGTCAAATATGGACGGGATATTCTATCAACTTCCAAAACTTTTTATCACTGATCTGAAAGCGAAACCTGGTACGTACATTAAATTCAAGGATTCGAAAATTCTGTTCAGAAGACTTGATAGAAAAAACAATTAAATTCATTATGTGAAACGCCACTAGAAAACAGGTATCCTTTAAAATTTATCGACAAAAACATGAAGGAGAAGTCTCCGGTGTCAAACATCACAACGGGTCCTAAGAAGACTCTCTTCATGAACCTAGAATTCATAGGTGACATCGCAGCGGAAATTCTCAGAAACCGCCTTTCCAAAAGTCACCTTACGTACAACATTCTCCAGTGGACAGTTAATCCAGTCCAACTTTAAGTGTAGGATATACCACTTTTGGCCATCTCACTGTGTATTTTTTAGTTTACCTGCTTCTGTAGAGCAAAGTATGTCAGCCATATGCAACGTCAAGTTCACAAATTTATTCTGGAACATTGTCCAGCCTGGCTAGCTAACCAGAGGAGAAAAGAAGAATACTAGCAACTCCATCCTCGAACACCTTATCAACTCTGGATATCGAGCAACCTCACTTACACGAATGCTTCACACTGCTATACAAAATCTCTCAATATCGTACAAAGGGACTTCGAATACGCCATCTGTACATAGCTGAATCATTGGCTATTTGGGATCTGAAAGCGGACTTCTGCATTCAAAAGCGTTACATACATGCTCTCGTCCTACCGTAGCCAGAGTAACGTTTTCACTATAATTTTGACTCCTTTTACTATGTAAGTTTACAATTATTATTATTATTATTGTTCACATCATCCATATTTTATTATCACTCGATTACTGCTTATTAATGACACTGCGTTTTCATACAGATGTTATACAAAAACACCTTATCGTCTTTCCACTAGTTCATTCTACACAATTTTATTGATTAGTCATTATCTCACACCTATTACATCATGCCAACTTCTATCACCTTTTCTAGGTCACGCCTTACATGACGTAATACGTTTTCGTAGACAAATTTTTACCAATATCTGATTCGTCTTTCTTTGTTAAATATAAATTACAATTATTGTACAGCAGCTTCTGAATGAGATTGAATCGTCAAAAAGAAAATATTTTCGCTGTTTACCTCATTTTCTTATAAAATTTTGTTTCAGGGTTAAAAATAAACACACAAAGACATGAAGATTATGACAACAGGAAATAAGGATCAATTTGAACAAATATGCGATCTGTAAGGGATAGATGAGGGATAATCTGTCGCTGTCATCATTTAGAAGAAGCAATAAAGGTTATTAAAGCAGGATGATTTAATGAATTCATCAAATTTCGGTAGAACTCGTCAGCTGAATACTACTCTACATACACGGATATATATATACTCTTGAAATTACATTGGGAGATATAACACTGATAAGTAAATAAACTATATTGATTTTGATGTGGTTGTGTTCTCTGAGCTGGATAGTTAATTTACGAAGCTTTCATTGCCCCCACCACTAAGCGCCATCTTTAGCGCATACTTCAATTCGTTGAAGTGAGCTTTTAGATTTCTCCACGAGTTTATCAGTCATCTCTACTGGTGACCTTGGAGGCGACTGGTTGTTTTTGTGTGTTTTCACACCTTCTAGGTTACTTGTATTGGACCTGCTTGTTTCAAGTCAAAGAAACAATCAGAGATGATTAATAAACTCGTGGAGAAATCTAAAAGCTCACTTCAATGAATTGAAGTATGCGCTGAAGATGTCGCCTAGTAGGGCGATGAAAGCTTAGCAAATTAACTATCCAGCTCAGAGAATGCAACCACATCAGGATCATCTACCTGAGCTACGAATCTTTTCTTTCATATCTAAACTATATTGAATTAGTCATGCAGAAAGACAGGTGCGAATGTTTTCCAGGTCATGTTCAAATAGATAAGAGGAGACAGAGTATGAGAGATCAAAATTAAGATAAAATGCATTACTCTTCAATTACATCACTTAGATAAACAAGGAAGTGAAGACGGAGCCTACTGGACACAAGGTTGAGGAGAGGGACAGATGTGGGTTCAGACCACTGTCTAGTACAAGGTACTTTCAAGGTGAAGCTAAAAGCCTTGAGGATACCTGGGGATAGGCCACAATGCAAGTTCAACACTCAAAAACCGAAGGACACAACCACAAAGGACACCTTCACTGCAACTGTCAGAGCAAAGCAGGAAACACTACGCAACATCACTGAAGAATCATGCGTGGAAGAACATTGGAAGTCTCTGAAGGCGATTCTCAACGAAACGTGTTCAACGGTTCTAGGAAGAAAGAGGAGACAAGACAAGGAATGGCTCACAACGGGCACTTGGAAGCCAATAGAGGAGAGGAGAATGGTGAAAGAGAAAATGATTCAATGCAAGGATGGATAGGAGAAGGAGACGCTGAGCCCAACTTATACAGCACTGGACAAAGAAGTGAAGAAGAGTGCTAGGAAAGACAAAAGACGACACTACGACAACCTCGCTACTGACGCTGAAAAGGCAGCAGGCAAAAAGGACCTGAGGACACTATATCAGATAACCAAATCTCTATCCGTGAAGAGATCAACACAAGCGAAAACTATAAAAGACAGCCAAGGGAACCCAATCACCAAGGAAGAAAAACAGATTAAACAATGAGCGGATCACTTCAAAGGACTCTTTAACCGACCACCACCTGCAACCCGTCCAGAAATACCAACAACAGTGCGCACACAACTGCAAGTTGACACCAATCTTCCAACGAGAGCTGAAGTCTTGAATGCAATCAAGCTTCTGAAAGCTGGAAAAGCAGCTGGACCAGATGGAATACCCCCTGATGCACTAAAAGTGGACCCAGAGACTACAGCAGACATGCTGACTCCATTATTGCAAAAGGTCTGGAAGGAGGGAAAGGTGTCTACTGACTGGAGGAAAGGTTACCTCGTGAAACTACCAAAGAAGGGAGACTTAAGACTCTGCAAGAACTGGTGAGGAATCATGCTCCTGTCGACGCCAAGTAAAATCCTGAGTCGCATCATCCTGCAGAGATTAAAGGACGCACTGGAGACAGAACTCCGACCAGAACAAGCTGGATTCAGGAAAGGCAAATCATGTACTGACCAAATTGCGACTCTACGCATCATCATCGAACAAAGCATGGAATGGCGATCAAACCTCTACCTCAACTTTATACACTTTGAGAAGGCCTTCGACAGCTTTGACCGCGAAGTAATTTGGAAACTACTCGAGTACTTCGGCGTACCCTAAATATTCATCACCCTTATTCAACAGCTGTACAACAACGGAACATGTCAAGTGATCCACAATGGAAAAGTCAGCGAGGCATTTGGAGTAAACACAGGAGTCAGACAAAGGTGCTTATTATCTATCACCAATGATATTCCTAATTGTGGTGGACTGACTGGATTATGCGTCAGATAGTGAGTGGGAAACGAGAAGGCGGGGATATCCTGGACCGACCGACGTGAAGAACCTAGAAGACCTGGATTTCGCGCATGGATGATTTATGTTTGATGTCACTGTCACAAAATCGAAGACTTACAAGCGAAAACCGACCGACAAACTGGTCGGTCGAAGAAGCAACCGGCGAAGACCAGACTCCATGTGAACATAGACAAGACGGAGGTTATGAAAAAGGTAGGTAGTTATTTATTTTTATTTTTGATTACAGCTTGATTCCACACCATATTTTTTGTAAAAGTATGGAATTTTCAGCATGGATATCGGTAGCCCAAATTTTGCAGGCCAACCATAGATATCAGGTGTGCGTCAGCGTGGGCTCGAACCCCGGACCATGTGCATGGTCGGAGAGAGTCCTAACCGCTGTGCCACCGACCAGTAGGGTGTGGCAGATAGGGTATGAGGACAAATACTCGCCGAAGACATTGGCTGGGGGTCGCGCCATGTCGTGAATTGGCAAGAGTTAGAATTCATGGGCCGGCCATTGGATCGGGTCTGAGTGGCTTTATGGTCTACAAGCTAGCTCGCAAGCCTTGTAACCACAATGTCTTGGGTTCGAACCCCGTGGTCTGGATGCGTACTGATGAAGAGCCCCAAACTAGGCTGACGAAACAGCTATTCAGTACTCCCAGGTTTTCCAATGGTTCTTTAACTGATATCACCTGATAATGAAATCCTGTAACCAACCAAATTCCTACAAACCAACACTTAAATAGACGATTTAAGTTAGCTGCTGCTGTCTCCTTTTGTGTCCATAGATTCGGCTTCTTCACTCTGCATTGTGCACGCTCCACCGAAATCAAGAGCTTTTCTACCTTCATGGTCTTGATTTTACTATGTAATTCATTGAAAAGAAACTTTGTTATCCTTCTTTATTCGAGTTCCATGTTCCACTTTTGTTTTATTTTATTTCACTGTAGGTTATCCTATTCTAACATTTTGTCTAGTCTACTACCATCATATTACATTCTCACATATTCACATCTCCCTATGGTACTTTATTTTCCGATCATCTATTTCACACTTTAAGTTGATCACTATTTTTATTTAGTTATTCATTTATATTTAATAGTGTGTGAAATATTCCAGCATCCAATGTATTAAAAGTCAATCTGAACAAACTATATTCTTTTGCAATAATACCTCCTCTTCAGGTTCTTACCATTATAAATAAAATAGAATATTTGTTGTCGTTACAATAATGATAGTTGGTAATGCGGCGAATGCATTGTTTAGCGTAGAATAACAGATTAGTTATAGTTATGGGGTGTCAAAATAAATAGTAGTATATATATATATATATATATATATATATATATATGTGTGTGTGCGTCGGTGGCACAGCGGTTAGGATGCATATGGTCCGGGTTTTGATCACCGGCCGGCCGATGCACTCCTTTACCTCATTTATCAAGTAATAAGACTGGTAAAAAGGGGAAGGTTGGGCATGAGGTGGCTAGCAACCTCATCCAGTAAAAAATAGACATTGATACACAAACTTTAGGCCTCCAGCTTGAAGGTGCCCTATGTTCCACTGGGAACGTGAAGGAAATTTTAAAAAAAATTGTGTGTGTCTATGTGACAAACATGCTAGGCTGAAATCGATTACAAAATATTGTGAAATTGGAAAAAATGATGATGATTAGTCATAATAGAATCGTAAATACGAATCTGCTATGACTCATTTCACGGATGGTGCATGTGAACAAGGCAGATATCAAAATGGAAAATTAGTATTTCTGTAATGACCTAAAGCCGCTAAACCATTATGGTAAAATCTTATTTTGATAACATCACACACACTCACACATTTACTGATAATTATATTTCGAGCAGAAATTATTCCTGCCTATGATCATGTCAAGGCCATTACTCACACAACTTCCTTCCTTCATTTATATGCATGATTAAAATTTGATGATTGAACATTTGAATAAAAACAATATAAGATAAAGTACATTCTGAAATTCTATATTAGTTTGTTTATTAGATGTATCACACAGTGAAACAGTATTGTATACTGGATGACGTTTCGAACACAATTTATTGTTCATAATCATATCATCAGTTGTAGTCACACGACTTTGAGATTTGAGTTTTATAGTTTTCACTGTTCTCTCTTATTTGTCGTCGTGTTGGGGTAGCAGAATTTTCCATATATCTGGGACAGGTGTTGAATCATTCCTAATACACGTGTTGGTTTGCAGCTGATTCGATAAACAAAGCTTCTGTTATCAATCTCTCCCTCCACCCTGCTGTGACATTAGATTTTAAAACTGTCATCTTATCCCATACCATCTTATTGTATGGTTGTGTGTAACTGCATGTAGTGCTATAGCTGAACTATTTACTAGATTTCTTATCTTATTTGGATCAACCAATCTAGATTTAGCTAGGTTTTTATGTTCCGCTAGTCTGATTGCACCTGTTCTACTAGTTTGACCTATGTATTTGACCTCACAATCATTGCAGGATACTAGATAAACTAAATTGTTTTGTTTTAATGGCTCCACATGATTGTTCCTTTAACCGACATAGCTTGTTTCTAATTGACTTTGTGGATGGTTTGAATGCCACTTTTATTGCTACCTTGTTAAGTATTCTGCACAAGGTGGTTTCTGAGGTTCCTTCCTTTTATGGAATTACTACTGATGATTTAGATTCCTTATTGTTAGTGT
Organism: Trichobilharzia regenti; assembly: GCA_944472135.2. NCBI lineage: Eukaryota > Metazoa > Platyhelminthes > Trematoda > Strigeidida > Schistosomatidae > Trichobilharzia > Trichobilharzia regenti. Next base: position 14,217,288 of record OX235266.1, read on the forward strand.
CGTCATTAATAATAATAATAATAACAATAATAATGATGATAATAATAATAGTGATAATAATAATAATAATAGTGATAATATTAATGACGACACTAACAATAAGGAATCTAAATCATCAGTAGTAATTCCATACAAGGAAGGAACCTCAGAAACCACCTTATGCAGAATACTTAACAAGGTAGCAATAAAAGTGGCATTCAAACCATCCACAAAGTCAATTAGAAACAAGCTATGTCGGTTAAAGGAACAATCATGTGGAGCCATTAAAACAAAACAATTTAGTTTATCTAGTATCCTGCAATGATTGTGAGGTCAAATACATAGGTCAAACCAGTGGAACAGGTGCAATCAGACTAGCCGAACATAAAAACCTAGCTAAATCTAGATTGGTTGATCCAAATAAGATAAGAAATCTAGTAAATAGTTCAGCTATGGCACTACATGCAGTTACACACAACCATACAATAGGATAGGATAGGATGACAGTTTTAAAATCTAACGTCACAGCAGGGTGGAGGGAGAGATTGATAACAGAAGCTTTGTTTATCGAATCAACGGCAAATACATGTAATAGAAACGATTCAACACCTGTCCCAGATATATGGAAAATTCTACTGCCCATACGACAAATTGGAGACGACAAAGAAAACTATAAATCGCAAATCTCAAAGTCGTGTGACCACAATTGATATGATTATGAACAATAAATTGTGTTCGAAACTGTGTCATCCAGTATACAATACTGTTTCACTGTGTGATACATCTAATAAACAAACTAATATGGAATTACTTACTGCCACAGTGCCCAAGTTTTACGCATATATTACATTCTGAAATAATAATAGTGCTATCGATAAAATGCAATAGGATGGGAAATAAGATGTTTTCATAGTAAAATAAATAAATAACTTGTTAGAATGTTATGGTGTACGTGAACTGAAATAGAATTCTAAGATTATTTATTATCCTCCTCTGATTTGACTGACTGATTGGTGGTAATAATATCTTCCATACATATCTCTGTTATTTGCATTGAGTCATATCTGTTGCATGTGTTGAGTGTAGACTCAATGAACCATGCAGGATTCAGTAATCAACCCCTCTCTCCAACTACCTAGGTTACTTCTTAGAATTTTAACCCTCTCCCACCAACCTGTTGTGTGGTTGTGTGTTAATGCATGCTGTGCAATTACTGAGCTTTTTTCTAAATTACTTATCTTCTCGGGGTCAACCATTCTAACCGTAGATAAGTGCTTATGTCCCGACAATCTTATTACCCTGATCTACTGGTTTGACTGACCAATTTAGTTGACTTAACTCACAGTCACTGCAAGTTATTTTGCAAATTATATTATTTTATTTAGTTAGGTCCATCGGGTCTATTAGCCTACAGAGTATGTCTCTGAGTGAGTGAGTGAGTGAGTGAGTTTGTAGGTTTGAATGCCACCCTAATTCCTGCTTTATTGAAAATCCTACCAGGACCTCAGATGTCCTCTACCTCCTTATATGGTAAATCTGTAAATGCTCTATATGCCTTCTTATTTATGTTATCATTATTAGTTTCACCATTATTTTTATTTTGCTTTTGGCCTTTTCTGATCTTCCTAATGAATTTCACAGGATAGTTAGTTATTTAACACCAACGCTTCTTTTATCTGTTATATTTCATCATTTAGGTTCTCTGATGAACTATTTAGTGCTGTTGCTCGGTTTGTCAGACACTCAGATAGGCAGTAATCAGATTATCAGGACAGAAGAATTTACCTAAGGTTAGAATGACTGACCCTATCCGCGAAGATAAGTAATTTAGAAAATAGCTCAGCAATTGCGCTGCATGCAATAACACACAACCGTACAATGGGGTGTTCGGGATAGTAAAAATTCTAGTTTGTAATAAAGGTTGGTGGGTGGAGATAGAGGAAGAGTGATTACTGAATCCTGCTTGATTCAGCGAGTCTACAACGAACACATGCAATAGAAATGACTCGACGCAAATACCGGAGATATGGAAGATATTATTACTACCGGTCAAATCAAGATATATGAGAAATATTGGAACCACATAAATGAAGCAAGAAAGTTGTGTGAGTGGTGCCTTCATACGATTATAAGCGGCAATGATAAATTGTGCTCGAAAGTTATTATTCTTATTATATTCTTTAATTCCTAGAGGAACATAGGGTTTCAGCCGCGCGTCTCCATTGCCTTCGGTTCTCTGCAAGAGTTTTTATCTGGCTCCAAGTCTGCCTGCATACTTTCATCTCCTCTTCACATGGCCTCCTCCAGGTTACCCTTGCACTGAGTATCAACTCGCCGTTTCCAGAGAGCTTGTCTAGTGATAACACTCACTTGATGGTTTCCTCAGAGTATGGCCAAACCATTTCCATTTCTTAGTGCCCATTTGTTGCACAATCGGTTCCGGATTGGTTCACTGATCGCAGAGATCCCTGTTGCTGATCTTTTCTGGCCAGCCATCTGATCTTGAGCAGTATTGAGCGAAGACAGCTAGCTGTTGATGAAGGTCTGTAGTTTGTTTAAGGTGCTCTTTATGACGGGCGAAGTCTCTAATCCGTATAGTAGCACTGACTGATTTCACATTGAAATTGAAAATCAGGATCTTATTTTTTGTCATGCTGAGTGCTCAAAAGTTGCTCATCAGTAATTAGTACTGTATAACAACACTGTGAGATTTTATCAAAATCAAAATTTTATCCATAATGGTATTTTAAATATGCCACTAATATTCCTGTTCTGATTAATTATGGGACCCAATTTGGGCAGATACGGATTTCCAGTGATCTCTCATCAGTCTATGCACTTGCGATAATAAACTGTTACTCAAAGACATCTAAGACAATGTGGATCAATAGGATTAAATACAATCACGTAGAGTGTGTGTGTACTGGTAGGACTAGAGGGGAAGATAACTACTGTCTCATAAAGATTAGATAATACAATAAAGTAAATTGTGAAAATAAGATTACAATAGGCAACTATAGGACAGTATGATATGAATGACGAAGTTAACAGTACCGCTATCTGCTGTCATCGGGAGAGACCAGTATTGTAGGTTGAGATCACAAAGTGAAAAGGACAAAGCTAACTCACTCTGAACACAGAGATTGTGTTGAAGGTATCATGGCAACTGACACAGCTATATTTAGCAATCGAAGGCATGCAAACTTAAGGAATTGAGATGGCACCTTGTATGAAATTGTCACTTCCCTGCTCCGTATCCACAAAGTGTGCCAATATAGAACTTCTGATTGACTTTACAACTTCTTTAACTAATCGCGGTGGACAATGCTCATGAAGGTGACAGTGGGTTTTCCGGATTATTCTGCCTATGTAAGTGTCTTCATAAGAACAGCTAGACTTTTTAAATGCATACTGAGGCGGTTAAACTCGGTAATTTATACTTCATTCTCATTGGAATTATACAATGAGTAGGGGATTTCAAACACGTTGTTACGTCAAAGAGTATTTTAGCTATTATTTTTCGAAGTTTCGTTACCAGTAATTTAGTGATTCTGTCTCCTTTGTGTGGTAAAATTTCTTCTGCATAGTTTGCAGGTATTTCCCCCTGCCTGACTGTTTCTATCATGGATACTTTAACAAATCTTCCTGGATATCCTTTCTGATGTAATAAGTTTTCCACATTTCCTTATTTCATCATCACGGGTGTCGAGACATCCGGGTAAAGATGAGAAAAACGATCTGAAATGAGTGTACTGGCCAACCTATGAATTCTTCCTGGAAATGATCCACTTAATACTGTCGTATTGGCTTCTTGTTAGCAGGACATCAAGAAACGACAAAGTATTGTCTTTCTATGTTTCGTATGTGAACTATATTGAACATTTTGAGAAAGATCACGTTATCGATCTTATTCTTATACGCGATAAAAGTATCATACATTTATCTGTAGTAGAACGCTAGTTAATCGCCACCTACATTCACAAGTCGATGATTCTTTTCTTTGTCCATAAAAATAAAGACTAAGAGAAAATTTAGGTGGCAGCCGACTGCTACACCCTCCACCTGACGACAATGACAGATGTTGTTGTTCAACTGAAATCGTATATTCATCGTACACTGGAATAGCAGTTCCCTCAGGGTTTTAGGCGGTGTATAACAATCTCCTCTAAACAAGACCTTATACTTTTTTTGATTGCGGCTTGATACCACACCATATTTTCGGTACAAGATTGGAATTTTCAGCATGGATATCGGTAGCCCAAATTTCGCAGGCCAACCACAGATATCAGGTGTGCGTCGGCAGGGGATCGAACCCCGACCATGTGCATGGTCGGCGAGAGTCCTAACCGCTGTGCCACCGACCAGTAGGGTATGGCAGGTAGGCTACGAGCACAAATACTCGCCGAAGACATTGGCTGGGGGTCGCGCCATGTCGTGAATTGGCAAGAGTTAGAATTCATGGGCCGGCCATTGGATCGGGTCTGAGTGGCTTTATGGTCTACAAGCTAGCTCGCAAGCCTTGTAACCACAATGTCTTGGGTTCGAACCCCGTGATCTGGATGCGTACTGATGAAGAGCCCCAAACTAGGCTGACGAAACAGCTTTTCAGTACTCCCAGGTTTTCCAATGGTTCTTTAACTGATATCACTTCATAATGAAATCCTGTAACCAACCAAATTCCTACAAACCAACACTTAAATAGACGATTTAAGTTAGCTGCTGCTGTCTCCTTTTGTGTTCATAGATTCGGCTTCTTCACTCTGCATTGTGCACGCTCCACCGAAACCAAGAGCTTTTCTACCTTCATGGTCTTGATTTTACTATGTAATTCATTGAAAAGAAACTTTGTTATCCTTCTTTATTCGAGTTCCATGTTCCACTTTTGTTTTATTTTATTTCACTGTAGGTTATCCTATTCTAACATTTTGTCTAGTCTACTACCATCATATTACATTCTCACATATTCACATCTCCCTATGGTACTCTATTTTCCAATCATCTATTTCACACTTTAAGTTGATCACTATTTTTATTTAGTTATTCATTTATATTTAATAGTGTGTGAAATATTCCAACATCCAATGTATTAAAAGTCAATCTGAACAAACTATATTCTTTTGCAATAATACCTCCTCTTCAGGTTCTTACCATTATAAATAAAATAGAATATTTGTTGTCGTTACAATAATGATAGTTGGTAATGCGGCAGATGTATTGTTTAGCGTAGAATAACAGATTAGTTATATTTATGGGGTGTCAAAATAAATAGTAGTATATATATATATATATATATATATATATGTGCGTCGGTGGCACAGCGGTTAGGATGCATATGGTCTGGGGTTTGATCACCGGCCGGCCGACGCACTCCTTTACCTCATTTATCAAGTAATAAGACTGGTAAAAAGGGGAAGGTTGGGCATGAGGTGGCTAGCAACCTCATCCAGTAAAAAATAGACACTGATACACAAACTTTAAGCCTCCAGCTTGAAGGTGCCCTATGTTCCACTGGGAACGTGAAGGAAATTTTAAAAAAATTGTGTATGTCTATGTGACAAACATGCTAGGCTGAAATCGATTACAAAATATTGTGAAATTGGAAAAAATGATGATGATTAGTCATCATAGAATCGTAAATACGAATCTGCTATGACTCATTTCACGGATGGTGCATGTGAACAAGGCAGATATCAAAATGGAAAATTAGTATTTCTGTAATGACCTAAAGCCGCTAAACCATTATGGTAAAATCTTATTTTGATAACATACACACACACACACACACATTTACTGATGATTATATTTCGAGCAGAAACTATTCCTGCCTATGATCATATCAAGGTCACCACTCACACAACTTCCTTCCTTCATTTGTATGCATGATTAGAATTTGATGATTGCACATTAGAATAAAAACAATATAAGATGAAGTACATTCTGAAATTCTATATTAGTTTGTTTATTAGATGTATCACACAGTGAAACAGTATTGTATGCTGGATGACACAGTTTCGAACACAATTTATTGTTCATAATCATATCAATTTTTTGTCACACGACTTTGAGATTTGAGTTTTATAGTTTTCTTTGTCGTCTCCTATTTGTCGTATGGGGAGTAGAATTTTCCATATATCTGGGACAGGTGTTGAATCCTTTCTATTACATGTATTTGCCGTTGATTCGATAAACAAAGCTTCTGTTGTCAATCTCTCCCTCCATCTTGTTGCACTGGATTTTAAAACTATCATCTTATCCCATACCATCTTATTGTATGGTTGTGTGTAACTGCATGTAGTGCTATAGCTGAACTATTTTCTAGATTCCTTATCTTATTTGGATCAACCAATCTAGATTTTCCTAGGTCTTTATGTTCGGCTAGTCTGACTGCCCCTGTTCTACTAGTCTGGCCTATGTATTTGACCTGACAATCATTTCACCAGGGTATTAAATGAACTAAATTGTTTTGTTTTAATGGCTCCACAGGATTGTTCCTTTAACCGACAAAGCTTGTTTCTAATTGAGTTTGTGGGTGTCTTGAATGCCAATCACTTTTATTCCTGCCTTGTTAAGTATTCTGCATAAGGTAGTTTCTGAGGTTCCTTCCTTGTATGGAATTACTGTTGATGATTTAGATTCCTTATTGTTAGTGGCATTCAAGCCACCCACAAACTCAATTAGAAACAAGCTTTGTCGGTTAAAGGAACAATCCTGTGGAGCCATTAAAACAAAACAATTTAATTTACCTAATACCCCACATGCAATGATTGTGAGGTCAAATACATAGGTCAAACTAGTAGAACAGGTGCAATCAGACTGGTGGAACATAAAAACCTAGCTAAATCTAGATTGGTTGATCTAAATAAGATGAGAAATCTAGAAAATAGTTCAGCTATAGCACTACATGCAGTTACACACAACCATACTATAGGATGGGATAGGATAGGATGACAGTTTTAAAATCTAATGTCACAAGGTATAGGGAGAGATTGATAACAGAAGCTCTGTTCATCGAATCAACTGCAAATACATGTAATAGAAACGATTCAACACCTGTCCCAGATATATGGAAAATTCTACTCCCCATACGACAAATAGGAGACGACAAAGAAAACTATAAAACTCAAATCTCAAAGTCGTGTGACTACAACTGATGATATGATTATGAACAATAATAAATTGTGCTCGAAACCTTGTCATCCAGTAAACAATACTGTTTCACTATGTGATACATCTAATAAACAAAGTAATATGGAAATACTTACTACCACAGTGCCCAAGTTTTCCACATATATTACATTCTGAAATAATAATAGTGCTATCGATAAAATGCAATAGGATGGGAAATAAGATGTTTTCATAGTAAAATAAATAAATAACTTGTTAGAATGTTATGATGTACGTGAACTGAAATAGAATTTTAAGATTATTTATTATCCTCCTCTGATTTGACTGACTGATTGGTGGTAATAATATCTTCCATGCATATCTCTGGTATTTGCGTTGAGTCACTTCTATTGCATGTGTTGAGTGTAGACTTAATGAACCATGCAGGATTCAGTAATCAACCCCTGTCTCTCTCCAACTACCTAGATTACTCTTTAGAACTTTGACTCTGTCCCATCCACCCTATTGTATGGTTGTGTGTTAATGCATGCAGTGAAATTGCTGAACTGTTTTCTAAATTACTTATCTTCGCTGGTGGGGTCAATCATTCTTACCTTAGCTAAATTCTTATGTTCTGATAATCTCACTACTCCTGATCTACTGGTTTGACTGACCAATGGTAGTTGACTTAACTCACAGTCACTGCAAGTTATTTTGCGAATTATATTATTTTATTTAATTAGGTCCATCGGGTCTATTAGCCTACAGAGCTTGTCTCTGAGTGAGTGAGTAAGTTTGTAGGTTTGAATGCCACCCTAATTCCTGCTTTATTAAAAATCCTACGCAGGACCTCAGATGTCCTCTACCTCCTTATATGGTAAATCTGTAAATGCTCTATATGCCTTCTTATTTATGTTATCATTATTAGTTTCACCATTATTTTTATTTTGCTTTTGGCCTTTTCTGATCTTCCTAATGAATTTCACAGGATAGTTAGTTATTTAACACCAACGCTTCTTTTATCTGTTATATTTCATCATTTAGGTTCTCTGATGAACTATTTAGTGCTGTTGCTCGGTTTGTTAGACACTCAGGTCGGCAGTAATCAGATTATCAGAACAGAAGAATTTACCAAAGGTTAGAATGACTGACCCTATCCGCGAAGATAAGTAATTTAGAAAATAGCTCAGCAATTGCGCTGCATGCAATAACACACAACCGTACAATGGGGTGTTCGGGATAGTAAAAATTCTAGTTTGTAATAAAGGTTGGTGGGTGGAGATAGAGGAAGAGTGATTACTGAATCCTGCTTGATTCAGCGAGTCTACAACGAACACATGCAATAGAAATGACTCGACGCAAATACCGGAGATATGGAAGATATTATTACTACCAGTCAAATCAAGATATATGAGAAATATTGGAACCACATAAATGAAGCAAGAAAGTTGTGTGAGTGATGCCTTCATACGATTATAATAGGCAATGATAAAGTGTGCTCGAAAGTTATTATTATATTCTTTAATTCCTAGAGGAACATAGGGCTTCAGCCGCGCGTCTCCATTGCCTTCGGTTCTCTGCGAGAGTTTTTATCTGGCTCCAAGTCTGCCTGCATACTTTCATCTCCTCTTCACATGGCCTCCTCCAGGTTACCCTTGCACTGAGGATCAACTCGCCGTTTCCCTTTCGGGTTCCACTAGAGAGCTTGTCTAGTGATAACACTCACTTGATGGTTTCCTCAGAGTATGGCCAAACCATTTCCATTTCTTAGTGCCCATTTGTTGCACAATCGGTTCCGGATTGGTTCACTGATTGCAGAGATCCCTGTTGCTGATCTTTTCTGGCCAGCAATCTGATCTTGAGTAGTATTGAGCGAAGACAGCTAGCTGTTGATGAAGGTCTGTAGTTTGTTTGAGGTGCTCTCTTTATGACGGGTGAAGTCTCTAATCCATATAGTAGCACTGACTGACTTCACATTGAAATTGAAAATCAGGATCTTATTCTTTTGTCATGCTGAGTGCTCAAAAGTTGCTCATCAGTAATTAGTACTGTATAACAACAATGTGAGATTTTATCAAAATCAAAATTTTATCCATAATGGTGTTTTAAATATGCCACTAATATTCCTGTTATGATTATTATGGGACCCAATTTGGGCAGATACGGATTTCCAGTGAATTCTCATCAGTCTATGCACTTGCAATAATTAACTGTTACTCAACGCCATCTAAGACAATGTGGATCAATAGGATTAAATACAATCACGTACAGTGTGTGTGTGTGTGTGTGTACTGGTAGGGCTAGAGGGGAAGATAACTACTGTCTCATAAGGATTAGATAATACAATAAAGTAAATTGTGAAAATAAGATTATAATAGGCAACTATAGGACAGTATGATATGAATGACGAAGTTACCAGTACCGCTATCTGCTGTCATCGGGAGAGACCAGTATTGTAGGTTGGGGTCACAAGCCATGAAAGTGAAAAGGACAAAGCTAATTCACTCTGAACACAGCGATTGTGTTGAAGGTATCATGGCAACTGACACAGCTATATTTAGCAATCGAAGGCATACAAACTTAAGGTATTGAGGTGGCACCTTGTATGAAATTGTCACTTCCCTGCTCCGTATCCACAAAGTGTGCCAATATTGAACTTCTGATTGACTTTACAACTTCTTTAACTAATCGCGGTGGACAATGCTCATGAAGGCGACAGTGGGTTTTCCGGATTATTCTGCCTATGTAAGTGTCTTCATAAGAACAGCTAGACTTTTTAAATGCATACTGAGGCGGTTAAACTCGGTAATTTATACTTCATTCTCATTGGAATTATACAATGAGTAGGGGATTTCAAACACGTTGTTCCGTCAAAGAGTATTTTAGCTATTATTTTTCGAAGTTTCGTTACCAGTAATTTAGTGATTGTGTCTCCTTTGTGTGGTAAAATTTCTTCTGCATAGTTTGCAGGTATTTCCCCCTGCATGACTGTTTCTATCATGGATACTTTAACAAATCTTCCTGGATATCCTTTCTGATGTAATAAGTTTTCCACATTTCCTTATTTCATCATCACGGGTGTCGAGACATCCGGGTAAAGATGAGAAAAACGATCTGAAATGAGTGTACTGGCCAACCTATGAATTCTTCCTGAAAATGATCCACTTAATACTGCCGTATTGGCTTCTTGTTAGCATGACATCAAGAAACGACAAAGTATTGTCTTTCTCTGTTTCGTATGTGAACCATATTGAACATTTTGAGAAAGATCGCGTTATCGATCTTATTCTTATACGCGATAAAAGTATCATACATTTATCTGTAGTAGAACGCTAGTTAATCGCCGCCTACATTCATAAGTCGATGATTCTTTTATTTGTCCATAAAAATAAAGACTAAGAGAGAATTTAGGTGGCAGCTGACTGCTACACCCTCCACCTGACGACAATGACAGATGTTGTTGTTCAACTGAAATCGTATATTCATCGTACACTGGAATAGCAGTTCCCTCAGGGTTTTAGGCGGTGTATAACAATCTCCTCTAAACAAGATATTATACTTTTTTTGATTGCGGCTTGATACCACACCATATTTTCGGTACAAGATTGGAATTTTCAGCATGGATATCGGTAGCCCAAATTTCGCAGGCCAACCACAGATATCAGGTGTGCGTCGGCAGGGGATCGAACCTCCGACCATGTGCATGGTCGGCGAGAGTCCTAACCGCTGTGCCACCGACCAGTAGGGTGTGGCAGGTAGGCTACGAGCACAAATACTCGCCGAAGACATTGGCTGGGGGTCGCGCCATGTCGTGAATTGGCAAAAGTTAGAATTCATGGGCCGGCCATTGGATCGGGTCTGAGTGACTTTATGGTCTACAAGCTAGCTCGCAAGCCCTGTAACCAGAATGTCTTGGGTTCGAACCCCATGGTCTGGATGCGTACTGATGAAGAGCCCCAAACTAGGCTGACGAAACAGCTATTCAGTACTCCAAGGTTTTCCAATGGTTCTTTAACTGATATCAGCTCATAATGAAATCCTGTAACCAACCAAATTCCTACAAACCAACACTTAAATAGACGATTTAAGTTAGCTGCTGCTGTCTCCTTTTGTGTTCATAGATTCGGCTTCTTCACTCTGCATTGTGCACGCTCCACCGAAATCAAGAGCTTTTCTACCTTCATGGTCTTGATTTTACTATGTAATTCATTGAAAAGAAACTTTGTTATCCTTCTTTATTCGAGTTCCATGTTCCACTTTTGTTTTATTTTATTTCACTGTAGGTTATCCTATTCTAACATTTTGTCTAGTCTACTACCATCATATTACATTCTCACATATTCACATCTCCCTATGGTACTTTATTTTCCGATCATCTATTTCACACTTTAAGTTGATCACTATTTTTATTTAGTTATTCATTTATATTTAATAGTGTGTGAAATATTCCAACATCCAATGTATTAAAAGTCAATCTGAACAAACTATATTCTTTTGCAATAATACCTCCTCTTCAGGTTCTTACCATTATAAATAAAATAGAATATTTGTTGTCGTTACAATAATGATAGTTGGTAATGCGGCAGATGTATTGTTTAGCGTAGAATAACAGATTAGTTATATTTATGGGGTGTCAAAATAAATAGTAGTATATATATATATATATATATATATATATATATATATATATGTGCGTCGGTGGCACAGCGGTTAGGATGCATATGGTCTGGGGTTTGATCACCGGCAGGCCGACGCACTCCTTTAACTCATTTATCAAGTAATAAGACTGGTAAAAAGGAGAAGGTTGGGCATGAGGTGGCTAGCAACCTCATCCAGTAAAAAATAGACACTGATACACAAACTTTAAGCCTCCAGCTTGAAGGTGCCCTATGTTCCACTGGGAACGTGAAGGAAATTTTAAAAAAATTGTGTATGTCTATGTGACAAACATGCTAGGCTGAAATCGATTACAAAATATTGTGAAATTGGAAAAAATGATGATGATTAGTCATCATAGAATCGTAAATACGAATCTGCTATGACTCATTTCACGGATGGTGCATGTGAACAAGGCAGATATCAAAATGGAAAATTAGTATTTCTGTAATGACCTAAAGCCGCTAAACCATTATGGTAAAATCTTATTTTGATAACATCACACGCACACACATTTCCTGATGATTATATTTCGAGCAGAAATTATTCCTCCCTATGATCATATCAAGGTCACTACTCACACAACTTCCTTCCTTCATTTGTATGCATGATTAAAATTTGATGATTGCACATTAGAATAAAAACAATATAAGATGAAGTACATTCTGAAATTCTATATTAGTTTGTTTATTAGATGTATCACACAGTGAAACAGTATTGTATGCTGGATGACACAGTTTCGAACACAATTTATTGTTCATAATCATATCAATTTTTTGTCACACGACTTTGAGATTTGAGTTTTATAGTTTTCTTTGTCGTCTCCTATTTGTCGTATGGGGAGTAGAATTTTCCATATATCTGGGACAGGTGTTGAATCCTTTCTATTACATGTATTTGCCGTTGATTCGATAAACAAAGCTTCTGTTGTCAATCTCTCCCTCCATCTTGTTGCACTGGATTTTAAAACTATCATCTTATCCCATACCATCTTATTGTATGGTTGTGTGTAACTGCATGTAGTGCTATAGCTGAACTATTTTCTAGATTCCTTATCTTATTTGGATCAACCAATCTAGATTTTCCTAGGTCTTTATGTTCGGCTAGTCTGACTGCCCCTGTTCTACTAGTCTGGCCTATGTATTTGACCTGACAATCATTTCACCAGGGTATTAAATGAACTAAATTGTTTTGTTTTAATGGCTCCACAGGATTGTTCCTTTAACCGACAAAGCTTGTTTCTAATTGAGTTTGTGGGTGGCTTGAATGCCAATCACTTTTATTCCTGCCTTGTTAAGTATTCTGCGTAAGGTGGTTTCTGAGGTTCCTTCCTTGTATGGAATTACTGTTGATGATTTAGATTCCTTATTGTTCGTGTCGTCATTAATAATAATAATAATAATAATAATAATGGTAATAATAATAGTGATAATAATAATATAATAAACACTCAGATCGGCAGTAATCAGATTATCAGGACAGAAGAATTTACCTAAGGTTAGAATGACTGACCCTATCCGCGAAGATAAGTAATTTAGAAAATAGCTCAGCAATTGCGCTGCATGCAATAACACACAACCGCACAATGGGGTGTTCGGGATAGTAAAAATACTAGTTCGTAATAAAGGTTGGTGGGTGGAGATAGAGGAAGAGTGATTACTGAATCCTGCTTGATTCAGCGAGTCTACAACGAACACATGCAATAGAAATGACTCAACGCAAATACCGGAGATATGGAAGATATTATTACTACCAGTCAAATCAAGATATATGAGAAATATTGGAACCACATAAATGAAGCAAGAAAGTTGTGTGAGTGGTGCCTTCATACGATTATAAGCGGCAATGATAAATTGTGCTCGAAAGTTATTATTATTTTCTTTAATTCCTAGAGGAACATAGGGCTTCAGCCGCGCGTCTCCATTGCCTTCGGTTCTCTGCGAGAGTTTTTATCTGGCTCCAAGTCTGCCTGCATACTTTCATCTCCTCTTCACATGGCCTCCTCCAGGTTACCCTTGCACTGAGGATCAACTCGCCGTTTCCCTTTCGGGTTCCACTAGAGAGCTTGTCTAGTGATAACACTCACTTGATGGTTTCCTCAGAGTATGGCCAAACCATTTCCATTTCTTAGTGCCCATTTGTTGCACAATCGGTTCCGGATTGGTTCGCTGACTGCAGAGATCCCTGTTGCTGATCTTTTCTGGCCAGCCATCTGATCTTGAGTAGTATTGAGCGAAGACAGCTAGCTGTTGATGAAGGTCTGTAGTTTGTTTGAGGTGCTCTTTATGACGGGCGAAGTCTCTAATCCGTATAGTAGCACTGACTGACTTCACATTGAAATTGAAAATCAGGATCTTATTCTTTTGTCATGCTGAGTGCTCAAAAGTTGCTCATCAGTAATTAGTACTGTATAACAACAATGTGAGATTTTATCAAAATCAAAATTTTATCCATAATGGTGTTTTAAATATGCCACTAATATTCCTGTTATGATTAATATGGGACCCAATTTGGGCAGATACGGATTTTCAGTGAATTCTCATCAGTCTATGCACTTGCAATAATAAACTGTTACTCAACGCCATCTAAGACAATGTGGATCAATAGGATTAAATACAATCACGTACAGTGTGTGTGTGTGTGTGTACTGGTAGGGCTAGAGGGGAAGATAACTACTGTCTCATAAGGATTAGATAATACAATAAAGTAAATTGTGAAAATAAGATTATAATAGGCAACTATAGGACAGTATGATATGAATGACGAAGTTACCAGTACCGCTATCTGCTGTCATCGGGAGAGACCAGTATTGTAGGTTGGGGTCACAAGCCATGAAAGTGAAAAGGACAAAGCTAACTCACTCTGAACACAGAGATTGTGTTGAAGGTATCATGGCAACTGACACAGCTATATTTAGCAATCGAAGGCATGCAAACTTAAGGTATTGAGGTGGCACCTTGTATGGAATTGTCACTTCCCTGCTCCGTATCCACAAAGTGTGCCAATATTGAACTTCTGATTGACTTTACAACTTCTTTAACTAATCGCGGTGGACAATGCTCATGAAGGCGACAGTGGGTTTTCCGGATTATTCTGCCTATGTAAGTGTCTTCATAAGAACAGCTAGACTTTTTAAATGCATACTGAGGCGGTTAAACTCGGTAATTTGTACTTCATTCTCATTGGAATTATACAATGAGTAGGGGATTTCAAACATGTTGTTACGTCAAAGAGTATTTTAGCTATTATTTTTCGAAGTTTCGTTACCAGTAATTTAGTGATTGTGTCTCCTTTGTGTGGTAAAGTTTCTCCTGCATAGTTTGCAGGTATTTCCCCCTGCCTGACTGTTTCTATCATGGATACTTTAACAAATCTTCCTGGATATCCTTTCTGATGTAATAAGTTTTCCACATTTCCTTATTTGATCATCAAGGGTATCGAGACATCCGGGTAAAGATGAGAAAAACGATCTGAAATGAGTGTACTGGCCAACCTATGAATTCTTCCTGAAAATGATCCACTTAATACTGTCATATTGGCTTCTTGTTAGCAGGACATCAAGAAACGACAAAGTATTGTCTTTCTATGTTTCGTATGTGAACTATATTGAACATTTTGAGAAAGATCGCGTTATCGATCTTATTCTTATACGCGATAAAAGTATCATACATTTATCTGTAGTAGAACGCTAGTTATTCGCCGCCTACATTCATAAGTCGATGATTCTTTTATTTGTCCATAAAAATAAAGACTAAGATAGAATTTAGGTGGCAGCCGACTGCTACACCCTCCACCTGACGACAATGACAGATGTTGTTGTTCAACTGAAATCGTATATTCATCGTACACTGGAATAGCAGTTCCCTCAGTGTTTTAGGCGGTGTATAACAATCTCCTCTAAACAAGATCTTATACTTTTTTTATTGCAGCTTGACGCCATACCGTATTTTCGGTACAAGTATGGAATTTTCAGCATGGATATCGGTAGCCCAAATTTTGCAGGCCAACCACAGATATCAGGTGTGCGTCGGCAGGGGATCGAACCCCGGACCATGTGCATGGTCGGCGAGAGTCCTAACCACTGTGCCGCCGACTATTTGTTTAAGTCAGTTATGATTTCCCCATTGATTGATTAGACCAAATTTTTCAACCTCTGTTGACTGATGGTGGCAAGCAGTGTGAATAACCAAATAATACTGTGTAAGTGTCCTTATAAGAAGACGGCTGGTCACTGGAGACCAAACATTTTGGTCCAGTGAAAATCAGTCAGCGGGGAATACTAATTCCTTCGAATAAATAATAATGATAATATTTGATAGCCGTTGTATATGAGGTATCCCTCATAGTCCAAGGGTTTGAAACGATGGGTACTAAGTTCGAGTCCCACTGCGAACACTATCATTAACTAAGGAATACAGAAACATCCCCCTTGGCGAGTCCCACACATAGTACTGCTTGTCAGCATCCACCGTATTACTTTAAGATCTCACGCTTTCAAGAAGATGAGGAAGATTCCTAGCTCAGGTGGACGTTTTAGGTGTAGTTCTGCTATCTCAACTAGGCTATGTGATTTCAAGGCTTTTATTACGGCTGCAGCCAGAGTTAAATACTCAACAAGCATTGCGATTGTTCTTAGTATAGTTGGACTCTCTGAGTTGGTTAGTGTAATTGTAAAAGTTCCATTATCCTTTCGAACAACAACTTCAACGTTGAATTCAGTGTGAAGTGAGTATTTTTAACTTCTCCATAGATGATAAAGCTATCCGGCTTTTAACTCCAATAATGAAGTCAGTGCGGATCAGAGACATGGTGCGTCACAAAAGCCAATTCGAACAACCTACAGACCTTCATCAACAGCTAGCTGTCTTCGCTCAATACTACTCAAGATCAGATAACCAACTAGAAAAGATCGGCAATAGGCATCTCTGGCAATGAACGAACCAACCCAGCAGTAACCAACTGTTCAACATATATGCAAGAAAAAATAGAGGATGGTCGCCACCATTCTAGGTAGCTAGCCATCACGGTGCCCACTGATCTGATGATTTAGATGGCTTAGTGGTAACGTCTCTGACTTCAGGTCGCATTGGGTGACGCGGGTCCGAATCTCAGGAGGAGGGACATGAGTTCCTTCAAGCTGGTTGCTGATACGCGTTGCTGACTGGTGATTTCAGGCTAGCATGAAACCTAGGTGGTGTCCAAGGCTTCCGGTGGCCGATTGCCTCCAACCATCTAACAGTATGAGGCTTTCAGTATGCTGGCCTGTACAACTGACAGTTACAACTAGTTGGATTAGAGGTAGACCACTAGCTTTTTTTAAAGCCTTATAAGTTCTACACTGTGTGATACACTCTCCAGTTTCAGCAGTCCTTCGAACGATACACGAACATAGAGAGGACAGAAATGATGAAGATACTGAAGATACAACAGTAACAAGCATCAGTCACTATCAGTGACTAAGATTTGAAGATGATTGCTTCTTTCAATTATTTAGGCGGCATTATTTTAACTACAGGCAGTCTGCACGGATGAGGATGTTAAAACAAACGAGGATCGAAAAAGTGAGACAGACCTTCACTAATCTGAAATCGGTCTGAAAGTCTCCTGCATTCATTGACATCGAATTATTGCTTGTATATGGTTCAGACACTTAGCGCGGACGTCATGACAATTATTTCTAACAGGATGTAGGCTGCCTTCAAGAAAAAGGTGAATGGAAGGCTGCGAGTTAAGCGTGGGTTTGCGGTTGACATAGAAGAGGTCATGTGAGTGGGAGATGACAGCTTATAAACAATTCTAAAGCCAAAAAAGACTGTGCAAGAAACATAGTAAAATATAAATGTTCTGTTGAAGGTTCCTGTTTCACCTGGAAGCTTAGGAACTAATAATAATAATAACTGATTTTACCTCCCTAAAATAAAGAGATGTTCGAAAAGAAACTGACTGGGTTCACATATTTCATACTGACTACATTAGGTTATTTATTCACAACACGGAATACATAAGATCAACCATTACTTTGTAGGGATTTGATGGGTTACAGAGTTGATAACGTAGGGACATAAGTTAGAGAACCATCGGAAAACCATCCAGGAGTGCTGGACAGCTGTTTCCTCTGTTCAGGTTTAGGGGTGCTCAGCAATAGGCCCTCACAGAGCAGGGTACGAACCCAGGACCTTCCGTTTGTGAAGTGGGCTTGTACACTACTCAGTCACCGGGATCCAACCCAATGGCCTGTGAATTTCAAATTCTGTCAGTCTGATATATATATATATATATATATATATAGTGAAACCGCTAGCCATTTTCCCGAATGAGTAACCGTCCTCTTTTGCATGACTTGATGTTTCTAAATGGATACGAATTCTCACTAGAACCCCAGGTAACTTCCTGTATGGGGCCAGAGCTAGTGACCATCAAATTTATTAATCTCAAGCGTCAGTTTGCCGGGATTTGATTGGTTACAGGAATGGACCATTGGGTCGAGTCCCACTGACTGAATTGTCTATGACCTCACTTCGTACACAGAAAATCCTGGATTCCAATCCCGAGGTGTGTGTGCACTGATGGAGAGTCACAAAGTAGGACAAAATAGCTGTCCAGCAGTCCCAGCTGCTTTCCCAGTAATTCTCTAACTGATGTTGCTTCTTGATCAATGCACAGAACATTAGTTCTTTGCACAAATGCTACATTTTAACGAGAAGTCTTGTTTGACTGGTCAGCAACGGTAATAGTATCGATCAATAATCATCACGTGTCTTCATTCCATCTATCTAGCTAGCTAGCTATCTATCTATCCCTTAATAATCAGTAAAATCGTTCATTTAAAATCTTTAGTAAGAAAAAATAATATTCTTCACTATGAAATTTTGTGGTGTTTTTAACATCTGAAAAAAAGCATTTTCTAGTGAGTGACCTTTAAAATTTAACTTCAAATTGTCTGGACAGAGCTGAATTGAAAAACAGTTATTTATTCAAAGTTAAGAAATTTATCCCTGTAACTATTTGAAAAGTTAGTTAGTTTTAGGTGTGTTAACAGTTTAAATACGTGAATTATTATAATATTATCGTTATTACTCCTCTTCCCTTTTGTGTGGAACATACGTCAGCAGCAAGAGATTATAGTTTCACCCTGTTCTATGCAGTCCCAGCAGCTTGAACAAATACTGATGAGGAGTCCTGAACAAGGGACGAAACAGCTATCCAGCACATCCTGCTTGTCTTCAATGGTTCTCTAACTGACATCAGATCGTGACTAGACCTGTAACGAATCAAATCCCCCCAAGTGAATACTTAGTAGCTTGATAGTATTTTAATTGGTGGATTGTGACTAGCAGTGGAATTCATCCAGGATAATGCGAATTTCGTCCTGTTTGGGACTCACTGGTGGCTGGATGTACCTGCATTCCTCAGTGAGTGATGATGCTCTCACCACTGAGGCTCAAACCCAGTGCCTATGGTTTCAAACCCCAAAGCGTTACCCACTAGACCACTTGGGCCACGAGAGCCACTGCCTCTTGTGCAACGGGTCATATTAATTAATTAATTAATTAATTAATTGAATTTTAGATTTCCCCGTCGGTTGATCGGACCGAAGTGCTCGACGTCAGATTGATATACCGGCTTCTTGCACAGATGCGTTTGAAACTATGGGCACTGAGTTCTACACTCAGTGGGAACATCATCATTCACTGTGGAATGCAGGTACATTCAGCCAATTGACGATTCCCAAATATGACGAAATGCGCGTTATCCTGGATTCCACTGCTAGTCACCATCAACCAATTAATTAACTTCTAACTCAATATCCAGACATCATCGAAGCATCTGCACAAGAAGCCGATATGTCAAACTGAGAGCATGTACTTCGGTCCAATCAATCGACGGGAAAATCTAAAATTCAATTAAATAATAGTATTTTACCTCAAAAAACTACTCGAGGACTTCGGCGTGCCCTAAAATTCATCAACCTTATTCAACAGTTGTACAACAACGGAACATGTCAAGTCATCCACAACGGAAAAGTCAGCGAGGCGTTTGGAGTAAACACAGGAGTCAGACAAGTATGCTTATTTTCTATCACCAATGATATTCCTAATTGTGGTGGACTGACTGGATTATGCGTCAGACAGTGAGTGGGAAACGAGAAGACAGGAATATCCTGGACCGACCGACGTGAAGGACCTAGAAGACCTGGATTTCGCTTGTGGATGAATTATGTTTGATGTTACTGTCACAAAATCGAAGACTTACAAGCGAAAACCGACAAATTGGTCGGTCGAAGAAGCAGCCGGCGAAGACATGACTCCATGTGAACATAGACAAGATGGAGGTTATGAAAATAACCAACCAACCAACAACAACAACGACAGCAGAAACATCCAGCGCCAATCACCATCAACGGGAGGGATTTGAAAGAGGTTACTTCGTTCACTCACTGATCTAGGGAGCATTGTCTCAACTACACAGAGTCGAAACGGACGAGGATGTCAAATCGAGCGAGAATCGGGTGGCGGACGAGAAACACATTCATCGACCTAAAATCAATCTGGTAGGAAATATTCGTCACTCAGCCACCATCAACAACAAAATTCAGTCGGATTCAATTCAATACAAACAACGTCAAGTCAGTCAGCTCTTCTATACGGATGGATCAGAAACTTGGCGGGCGGGCGGGTCACAAAGAATATTTCCAACAGCCTGTTGCAGACCTTTATCAACCAACAACTGTCTTCGCTGGCTCTATACTGAAAATCAGATGGCGGGACTGGAAAGAATCACCAACAAGAAACTATGGCTGGGAACAAACAAACAAACAAAACAAGAACCAATCGCCAACCAACAGATATGCAGGAGAAAGTGGAGATGGATTGGACACTCGCTGAGGAGGCCGCTGGGTGACATTGCGCGCGTCAGGCCATTGCTCGAGTGGAACCAGGCCGAAAAGGAAGCGGAGAGTGGGACGTCAGTGCAAGGGTGAGTGACATGGAGGAGATCGTGTGAAGAGAGAGGAGTTGAAACAGTATGGACTAACTAACATGGATGGAGGTGAAAAGCACAGCAACACGAGACAGAAGTGGCAAGTAGAGATATGCAGTTGAAGCCCTATGTTTCACTAGGAACCCAAAGGAACAATAATAATAATAACCTCAGAGAACTTATAAGGCTGTAATCGTATTTATGAGTTAGTAATCATTTCTTCGAGTTGCATGGTCTGACCTCTAACATTCACACTCCATTATCCTCACTGCCGTCAGAAAGAATGCTTTCAGTTTGATACATTCAACCAACTTTCTGAATAATCTTAAGATGTATTCAGTTTTCGCAGCTAATTTTCCCACTATTTGGACACGGTAGTACTATTGGTCTTCGAACGATTTTTTCCGGCCCTAATTTTCAAAAAATAATAGTTTTAAAAACTGCTAAAATATGATCCCATGATCAGCTTACCTGATCCAAAGTGAAAACTGATTCAGGTGTTTGTTGAAATTTAGGCACAGCACGTGCTGAACGTTCTGTTACACTGCCTTGACGTCGTACACAAGCGATAGACTCTTTACTAAGTGATCGATTGAAAAGATTTGTCAATGACTTTGCCCGTCGACCAGCTTCTTTTTTATTCCGCGCTAATGATGATCCACTCCCAGAGTGATTCAACTTTTGTTGACGTCTCAGCATTAATTCACTACGTTGTGAGGATAAGACAAAGCCACATTTGAATTTACACGACATACGTAAATCTTTGAAATCTTTACTAGCATGACCAGCAGATGGATTTGGACGTCTGCCTGAATACGGCTCCTCTTCATTATCATCTTGTCCGCTTAAATCAAAATCTTCTAATTCAGCTGCATCACCTGATCTCTGACTAATTAAACTCCCCCGACGTGTACCACTGTTCATATTGGGATTGTCATTCTGATAGTTATGATGTTGCTGAGAATGTTGTTGCTGCTGATGATGGTGATGACCACCATGACTATGATGAGCTGAATGCAGTAGACTTTGTAGAGCTGCCTTCTTTTTCATGTCCAGTGCCATTTCAGCGGCGATTGCAGCTTCTTCAGGAAAGAAATTTATCACTTCACCATATGGTATCGATTGGCGGACACCAAGTCCTTCACGAACACCATTTTTGTATTCACCTGCATAACTTCCTAGAAAGAGAAAAAAAGAGAGAACAAATAACCGTTTATGCCTTGAGATTATGCGAAGGTTTCATTATAACATACAAGTGAGAAGGCAAACTTCACATCGAATATTCAAGTGTTGGTTTGTAAGGATTTGTATTGATTGGTTACAGGATTTCATCATATAAGCTGACATCGATTAGAGGACCATTGAAAAATCTACAGGGAGTACTGGACAGCTGTTTCGTCAACCTAGTTTTGGACTCCTCACAGTATGTACCCACAGCGGGGATTCGAACTCAGGACCTTCTGGTTATAAGGCGACCTCGTGTCAGGTGATCCACAACAGAAAACTCACTGAGGCATTCCAAGTGAATACTGGAAAATAGACAAGGCTGGTTGCCTATTATCACAGATGATATTCTTAATTGTAATGGACTGGATTATCCAACCAAACTGTACGTTGGGATTAAAAGATAGCAACAGGCCAGACCACCGATAACAACACTCTAGAAGATCTGGATTTTGCGTGCGGATCATATATGCCTAATTTCTAAGAAACTCGAAGACTTTCAGGCAGGCGAAAACCAACAAGATGTCTGAAGAGACTAGCAGCGAAGACATGACTCCAGGTGAAGACATAGAGAAGACGACGACGACGACGAAAGTCATGAAGATAACCAGGGAACAGCAACAAATACAACAACGACAACAATACGGCACCAATCACCATCACCAATGAGAGGGATTTAACAGACGGTCACCTCTTCTTCACTTATCTGGCTAGGAAGCGGGATTTCAACCACAAGCATTCGGAACGGATGACGATGTCAAAGCCAAACCAGTCAGAAAGGCAGGGTACACCTTCATCAACCTGAAACCAGTTTGGAAATCTTCTACACTCCGTCTCAGTATCAAGAACAAGATTCGGATCTTCAACAACAATGTGAAGTCAGTCAGTCAGTCAGTGAGATCTTCTATACGCATCAGAAACTTGATCAGTGTTTGACGAAAGGGATTTCCAATAGGGTACTGCAAAAACTTTTATCACCAGCTGCCTTCCCTGCTGACTTCATACTGAAGATCAAATGGCCAGAAAGAATTAGCAAAACAAGCAAGTCTGGCTTAAAAAAAACCAACAGGGGAGAACCGACTGCTCAGCAAATATGTAGGAGAAAAAGGAGATTGATCGGAAATATGTTGAGGAGGAGGCGGTCAGATAACATTGCGCACAATGCACACCACTGCTGGAGTGGAATCTGAGTGATAAGCGACTACTAGTGGATCGTCGTCAGTGCGAGGGTGACATTGAGCAGATAATGTGAGGAGGAGATGAGAGATTATGTGTAATCGTGGACACGGCTGAAGATGTCAAAAGAAAATAGAAGAAAGTGGAGATATGTTGTTCACGCCTTATATTCGACGCGGAAACCAAAGGAATAATAATAATAGTAATTATTATTATTTATTATTATTATTGTATCCTTTAGTTCCTAGAGGAACATAGGGCTTCAGCTGCGCACCTCCATTGCCTTCGGTTTCCTGACAACTTTTTCACCCTGTCTGTCTGTCTGTCTGGATTCAACATAGAACTTGGCGCCGAAGTGCAGCAGTTCGAGTTTCCACGTTCCAAATAGCCCACAGAGGTAGACAAGAAGATGAGTGAAGAGAATTAATAGAGTTTGACAAGTATAAGAGTGAAACAGAATGGGTAATTGTAGAAAGGAATATGAAAGATTACAGAGACTGAATACATCTGCGCTAGCCATTGACAACGATTTTGAGCCATGTCACCTATAGTCTCCAGCCATTGATTCCTAGAGTCCCGAGGGCCCCAACCCGGAAGTCTGCATCTCCCTGCCTGACTCAGTTTAACTGTCAAGGATTTCATGGATTGATGCCATGTTTTTGTTTGGCCACCACTGGCTCTTTTCCAACCTGAACCTATGTCAGCTAGCAAAGCCCGTCGGGGGAGGCGGTGGTTAGGCATGCGCAGCACGTGACCTAGCCATCTTAGTCTATGTAACTTTATAGCCTCGTCGATTGATTTTCCCTCTTTGCCCAACACTCTACGCCTAACATCACTTTTTCACCCTGCTCCAGGTCTGTCCACATGCTTTCATCTCCTCCTCGCATGACCTCCTCCAAGTCACCCTTGGACGACCAACTCGCCACCTCCCTTTCGGGTTCCACTCGAGGGCTTGTCTAGTGAGTTTTTGAGTCATATTATTTACATACCAAGAGGTGAATGATTAATTATATTGATTCTATGAGTTAGTAACTTCAACTGACATGTATATATAACAGTGTCTGGAATATTATGCTACTTGGGTTTGTTGAGATTAGCAGTGGGAACCAGGAGGTCCTTTTGTCCTACCTTTTAGTCCCATCATCTGGATATACCTGCCTCACTTAGAGAATCATGGTTCTGAACAGTAATTTGAAATGATATGGAAAATTTTCAACTCACGTGAATGAAGAAGTGAAGAAGAGTGCGAAGAAAGACAAAAGAGATTACCGCAAAACGCTGGTGACTGAACTAGAATATGTAGAAGGCAAAGGAGATCTCTGAATAGTATGCTAGATGACTAGATCTCTTTCCGTGAAAAGATCAACACACATGAAGCCAATGAAGGATGTTCAAGCTAACTTAATCATCAAAGAGAAGTAACACAGAAAACAAAGGATTCTTGAACCGATCACCACCCGAAACTGGCTTAGAAATACCACCAACAACTACAGAAAAACTGCCAGTGGACACCAACACCCCCCCCGAGAAAAGCAAAAGTCTTAAATACGATCAAGATACTGAAGTTCGGGAAGGCAGCACGACCAGACGGAATTCCCCCTGAAGCACTGAAAATGCACCCAGGAACAGCAGCAGAGGTGCTCACGTCACTATTGCAAAATGTTTGGAAGGAAGTCCATCTTGTGAAACTACTGAAGTAGAACGATTTAAGACTTGGTAAGGACTGGCACAGAATCATACTCTTCTCCATGCCAACCACAATATTAACTCACATCATCCTGGAAAGAATAGAGGATACCATGAATGTAAAACTTTTCCCAGAGCAACATGGATTCAGGAAAAACAAAATCATGTGCAGACGGAATTACAACTCTACAAATCATTGTCATAGAAGTGAGCATAGAATTGTAATCAAATCTCTATTTCAGCTTTATCGACTTTGAAAATGCCTGTAACAGTGTTGACGGTGGAGTGTCACAAACTCTTATAAACCTCATTCAACAGCTGGCTGTATGACAATACCACATATCAGGTGATCCACAGTGGAAAATTCAGCAAAGCGTTTAAAGTGAATACAGCAGTAAGGCAAAGCTGCCTACTATCACCGACGGTATTCCCAAATGTATTGGGTTGAGTCATACAGCACACTGTGGAAAGCCGGAAAACAGGCATATATTGGGGGACGAGAAGATTCTGGAAAATCTGGACTTCGCACACGCTTTATATCCAATGTCAAATAAACTCGAAAATTTACAGGTTAAAATCCACCGGATGGCAGAAGAAGCATCGAAGATAGGAATTCGCTTAAGCATAGAGAAGACAGGTGCGAGGAAGCTATCTTACTTTGACAGGATAATAGTTAGTAATTGGTGTAATGCGTTCATTCCTTTGTTTGCTGCAGGCAAAATTCTATCAGTCAAGTTCTTAATGTGACTACCATGCCACTAGATGGTTGGCCATCAGGGTTCACTGTGAACTCTTGATATTAAATGGTTGCAAGCAGTCGGCAGGAAGCGTCGCCTGACCTATGTTTCGTGCTAGTTGGCACCCACCACCAGTCAACAAAGCTCATCTACAACCTTGAAGGAACTCATGTGCCCTCCGAGACTCAAATCCGTGTCACTCAGTGGTACAGTGTTAGAGACGTTAGCACTGAGCCATTCAGGCTCTCGGTCTGCAGCATTGAGTGACACACGTTCCAATCTCATAAGGGACGTGCGTTCCTCTAAGGTTGCAGATACCTCTTGCTAAGTGACTGGTGAGCGCCGAATAACACGAAACCTAGGTAGTGTCTAAGGCTTCCTTCCGACTGCCGTCAATTATCTAATATTAAGATATAATAATATGAAACATTTCCATATCCCATGAATTAAAAGTCAATCTGAACGAAGAATATTTTTTTCAATAATTTCTCCGCTTCAGGTTCTTACAGTTATAAAATAGAATATTTCTGGTCGTTACAGTCATAATAGCCAGTCATGCAGCGGATACATTTTTAACGTAGAATAACAGATTAGTAGTTATGCGGTGTCAAAATAAATAGTCGTATTTGTGTGTGAGACAAACGTGCTCTAGACTGAAATCGATTACAAAATATTTCAGTAAAATGGGAGACAATGGTGGTGATTAGTCGTCATAATAGATTTGTAGAGTATGGGGTAGGTAAATTGACAAATCAGTTCAAGGTTATGAAAGGTGTTAGCTGAGTGAATTGCTAGTACAATGTGGTATGTATTAAAGAGGAGATAGATGGTAATAGTAGACTGCAATTACAGGTTCATAATGAAATAACGAATGTGTGGAATGAAACAGGTGAAGGCATAAATTGAGAAAAGAGATAATATCACTAATAATAAGTCCAGATAGTAATAATGGAAAATTCGATAGTATTGAGAAAATGTTTGCATGAAGGACATAAATTATGACGACTAATAATAATAATCGTAATGAAAATAAGCAATGTGAAAAAAGCCAAGAGAGTTAAGGGGAAGGAGCACTCTTGGTGAGAAGAAGAATCATCAATCCAAGTTTGGCCACGGTAGGAACGTGTTCATTTTGGATACAAAGTTCCGGTTCAGTTGATCTTATTGCAACAGCTTCAGCTGTGTGTAGGAGACGTAAGCGAACTGTACGTGATAACAACTTCGGAATTCGGTATATAACCCTGAAAGCTGTGTTGACATTGATGCGATGTCTAGTATCGACCAAGTGTGAGTGGATCGAGCTTTTTATGCACTTAATTTCCCCCCTGCTGAACCAAGCTGGTAAGTGTTCTCGAACCCGTAGACGAACCTGTCTAACCGTGCGCCCTACATAACTTGAACCACAGGAACAATTGAAATGGCATATCCATGAAAAAGAGTTAAGGTTAGGTAAGACAACTTTGAGTAGCTGGGTGAACATTGGTCAGCTACTGAAGAATAGACACAGACGTGTAAAGTAGAAAGATTTCTTGATCGCCCTGATTAAACATTGCGATGGAATCTCCGCAAGAGTATCTCCCTTGAATTGGAGACGCAAAAAAAAGAGGCTTTTACTTCACCGTTGCCAGTTCATCTAATATTAAGCCACCACACCGCCAAACACAAACAACGAGAGGAATCTGAAGAAAGTCAAATCATTCACTCATCTAGCAAAAACTCTTTACAGGCGGGGTAGATTAGGATTCCAAAGTCAGGATCGGAAAAGAGAAACAGACCTTCGTTAACTTGAAATCACTTTGGAAATATCTTGCACTGAGGATTAAGAAAGAGATTTAGATTTTCAAGTGATGGTTTGTAGGGATTTGATTGGTTTCAGGATTTCATCATGAGCTGACATTAGTTAGAGAACCATTGGAAAACCTGGAAGTACTGGACAGCTGTTTCGTCAGCCTAGTTTGGGACTCTTCAGCAGTACGCACCCACCGCCATCGTTCGAACCCAGGACCTTCCGGTTACAAGGTGAGCCAGCGCGTAGACCATTAAGCCACTGGGACCCGATCCAATGGTCCTTGAATTCTAACTTCTGCCAATTCACGACATAGCGCAACCGCTAGCCAATGTCTTCGGCGAGTATTTGTCCTCACACCCAACCGGCTGCACCCTACTGGTCACGACTTCTCACTCCAACCCAGGTAACTACCTACCTGAATAGGGCCAGTCGCCAGTGAGCATCTCATTGGTATTCAAGTGATGGTTTGTAGGTTTAGATTTTCAACACCAATATTAAATCAGTCACTTCTTCTTCTGGAAAGTTCAGAGACTTGACGCGTCACGAAGGGCATTTCCAACAGACCACTGTAGACGTTCATCAACAACTGCCTTAGCTGGATCAATATCAGATGAACATCAGATGCTCCACCCAAAAAGATAAGCAAGAAGGAACTAAGACAGATAACGAACCAACGAATAAGCTATTAGTTCAGGTTAGATCACGGAGTGATATCAGTTATAGAACCATTGAAAACCAGCCAGGGAGTACTGGACAGCCGTCTCGTCCCCTAGTTTGGAACTTTTCAGCAGTACGCACCCAGCGCCAAGGCTTGAACTCAGCACCTTCTGGTTACAAGGCAAGCTAGCAGAACATTCAGCCACTGGGACCCGATTCAGTGGCCACTGCATGAATTCTAACTTATACCAATTCATGTTTATAACGTGACTGGCACCAAACAGTGTTTGTCTCAGGTAAGACCACGGAGTGATATCAGTTATAGAACCATTGAAAACCAGCCAGGGAGTACTGGAAGGCTGTTTCTTTCTAGCTTGCGACTCATCGGCAGTAAGCACCTACTGGATTTCGAACCCAGGACCTTCCGGTTACAAGGCAGGCTCGTATACCATTCTTGAAAATTATTCTGATGCTCGCTAGTGACTAACTACAGGATGAAGTCGCTTGGGGTTCCAGTGAGAAGTCGTAACCAGTGGGGTCCATCGTCCCTCCCAACTGCTTACTGCCGATGAGTCGCAAGCTAGAAAGGAACAGCTTTCCAGTACTTCCTGTCTGGTTTTCAATGATTCTATAACTGATATCACTCCGTGGTCTTACCTGAGACAAACAGAATCCCTACATACTAATTTCTGAAGAGTAAGCTATTACTCAACATGCATCCTGAAGGAAATGTGGGGATGCATTAGACACACGCTAAGGAAACCGATGAGTTACATCACTTGTTGCGTCGTCAAGTGGAATCCTAATGCAAACCGTTGAGTCAGGCTTCGGAGATTCTTTGAGGACAAGGAGATGGAGACTAGTCACGTATTTAAACTGTTAACACACCTAAAACTAATTAACTTTTCAAATAGTTACAGGGATAAATTTCTTAACTTTGAATAAAAAACTGTTTTTCAATTCAACTCTGTCCAGACAATTTGAAGTTAAATTTTAAAGGTCACTCACTAGAAAATGCTTTTTTTTCAAATGTTAAAAACACCACAAAATTTCATAGTGAAGAATATTATTTTTTTTTTTTAAAGATTTTAAATGAACGATTTTACTGATTATTAAGGGATAGATAGATAGATAGATAGATAGCTAGATAGATGGAATGAAGACACGTGATGATTATTGATCGATACTATTACCGCTTCTGACCAATCAAATTACGCTTGTCCTTAAAATACTAACTATCTTATCTGTTAACGATCAATACTTTGTGTATTCCATGCTGTGCATAAATAACCTAATGTAGTGGGAAATAAGTATAAGAGAGAGAGAGAGAGAAAAAAAATCACTCAGTCACATTCTTTTTGAACATCTCTGTATTTTAGAAAGTTGAAATAAAAATCCAAAGTATACGAAAAGTTAATTTCACCTAACACTCAAAGGATGTCGCTCAGTTACTTGATTTAATAAATGGTGATCAAGAAATCAAGTAGATACATGCTCTAAACTATTAACCACTGAATTTCATCATGAGATGATATCGGTGAGAGTGACATTGAGAAACCAGCTGCAAGTAGTAGTGGACACAAACGTTTCGCCCCCAGTTTGAGACTCTTCGGTAGTACACACCTACAAACCCAGGACCTTCCAGTTAAGCGATCTAGTGGCCAGTTCAATAATTTCAACTTCTACCACTTCATACACGATATAGCGCAACTAACACTAGCCAACATCATCGGTGGCAAGTATTTGTTCTCAAACTCAACCTGCTGTACCCAACTGATCACGAATTCCCACTAGCTCACCAGCAATTGGACCTACTCCACTAGGTAGTTATCTGGATGGTTCTACTGGGAATTCGTGATCAGTTGGGTACAGCTGATAGAGTGTGAGGATAAATACTTGCCACCGATGATACTGCCTAGTGCCAGTTGCGCTATATCGTAGGTGAATTGTCAGAAGTTGGAATTCCTGTACTGGCCATTCAACCGATTCCCAGTGGCTGAATAGTCTACAAGCTTGCCTTGTAATCGGAAGGTAGTGAGTTCGAACCCCTTGGTGTGAGTGACTACTAATGAAGAGTCCCAAACTGTGCTAACGAAACAGCCATCCAGTATTCACTGCTTTTTTCGTCCATTGGTTCTCTAACCGATGCCAGTTCACATGCGAAAAACATTACATTGGTCAAAGTGGATGTCTCATTCGTCTTCGTATCTATGATCATAAGCTAACCGTCAAAAGACACGTCATCCACTTGCTCATATCGTCTCACTACATACAGACAACTATGGACATCAATTCAACTAGGACCAGCAGCGTTCAAATATAAGACAGAGGAAACAAAAAGAATGCTAAAGAATTTTTAAAAGCCTGTTTCGTATTCCAGTGAATCATCAATCAATAGACACATCGAGATAGACAGAATTTATCAACCGATAAGAAAGAAACCTCACAGAGAAAGGGTCAAATTTCAAGTCAAAGAAACAATCAGTTCTAATACAAGTAGCCTAGAGGGTGTGACAAACTCACAGAAACAACCAATCACATTCAAGGTCACCAGGGAATATGACTAATAAACTCATGAAGAAATCTAAAAGCTCACTTCAGCGAATTGAAGTATGCGCTGAAGATGTCGCCTAGTAGGGCAATGAAAGCTTCGCAGATTAACTATCCAGCTCAGAGAACACAACCACATCCAAATCTTCTCCACGATATGTAGATCTTAACACTAGGTGGCTGTTTCACTCGCTTGAGGCCCAATTCATCACTGGTGTATCCAGTTTGACTCAATCCAAGTAGCCAAATCAGTTATGTTAATATGTTTGTTCTCCTGGTTACCATTTATGACATCAATCAGGACAAATATGGTTGTCATATGAATAATTTCAGTTTGGAGAGGAAACTGTGGTTGAATTCCACCTCAGATTGTGTAAATCGTTAGCTAATTTATGAAACGCGAATATGATTTATGATAATAACAATTGCGCCAAGTAGTTAACACCATAAAGCGGTTAGTTTGAAGTGATTAGACTACCTGAACTAAGCCGAACCAGGTAAACGGCTAATGACATCAGCTCCAAACCAGCAAAACGTTAATCGTTTAAATTTAAACTCGTTTTAAATGATATTATGCTATATAGGAGATTAAAACAAGTGACGAGGAGAAGAAGAAATGCAGGACTCTAATCTACTTACTCGGGTATAAATTGTTTAAGTAGCTTGAAGATCCCCATTGAGTTATAATACCCAGTGTTCGCTTTCCAAACGTATCACCGAACACTTACCAATATGGTTTTACAAAGGAGAAAAACGATGTCCCCGCAGCTCCATCTTAGAACATCTGATAGAATCCGGACACCAAGCTACACCGCAAACAAACTTCAAAGTCGTCTGCAGAGTAAGAAATAGTCTTCTTAAAGGTGTACGAATCAAACTTCTTCAAACTGCAGAAGCAATGGCGATTCACTTGCTAAGTCCTGAACTCTGTATACAAAAAGAAGTTAGTTCAATCACTACACTTGCGATGGACGTAATATATCCTATTACCTGACAAGTAAATTCTACCTAATCTGTTTTTTTGTCTGAGTCTGCATTAGTGTTATTTTGTCTTCTTAATTGTAATATTTTGCATTTTCAACTTTCTTGTTCTCTACCCCCACCCGATTTAATTTCTACACCTCACTACCACCGTTACTGACTTCACTTGACCAACGCTCAATTTCTGGTCATTCATTTATGTTACGTCATCCAACTTATTTGCTCAATTTCAGTTCTAATTTAAATGGCATTATTCTCTACCCCACTTCTACTTAGTCTCTCTCTACCTGTAATTAACTCTGTTGCTACCCTGACCTACGTTGAAACATTTTAGTCAATTATATTACATCATCTAACTTGCTAATTAACTCAATCTTATTCAAGTGATGGTTTGTAGGGATTTGATTGGTTTCAGGATTTCATCGTGAGCTGATATTAGTTAGAGAACCATTGGAAAACCTGGAAGTACTGGACAGCTGTTTCGTCAGCCTAGTTTGGGACACTTCAGCAATACGCACCCACCGGGATTCGAACCCAGGACCTTCCGGCTACAAGGTGAGCCAGCGCGTAGACCATTAAGCCACTGGGACCCGTTCCAGTGGTCCTTGAATTCTGACTTCTGCCAATTCACGACATAGCGCAACCGCTAGCCAATGTCTTCGGCGAGTATTTGTCCACACGCCCGACCGGCTGCACCCTACTGGTCACGACTTCTCACTGCAACCCAGGTAACTACCTACCTGAATGGGGCCAGAAACTCAATCTTACTTTAGTTGCTGTCTGATTAACCTTGTTTCTATATTAGATCATTCTTGTATTACCTGATTAATTATCTAAACTTGACAAACCTCATGTACACAGACAAACACACACACAAATAATTATATATTAATGCAATTGTACAGCTATGTGAATAAATTTGCTGTCGAAAATAAGAGTCTCTTCGCTGAATGTCTTCTTTTTTTCATACAAATTGTTGATTAAAAGTCTGTGAAGTTGAATAAAGATGAACTTTTATAGATTTCAAAGGTGGTGTTTTGGTTCTTAAGTTAAATCACCAATTGATTTTAGTCAGAGAACCATTGAAAACCAGGGAGTACTGGATAGCTATAGCATCGGATCTTAGAACTCTAAGGCAAGACGCAGTCATGACCCCATCCCCCAGAGACACCAAACCCCTAGTCAGTCTTCAGTTGACCTGGCGAGCTTAGTGAACATTCAACAGGTGGGACATAATCCGGTGGTCAGCCTGTGAATTCTAACTTTAAAGGAAGTCTATCTACTCTTCTACTTATTTATGCAGCACTGTTTCAACTACAGACGCTGGCACAGACGATAACGTCAAAGCCAGGATCTGAATAGCAAGACAGACTTTGACTATGCAGAAATCAGTGTGGAAATCTGATGACCTTAGTGTAAAGAACATGATTCAAATTTTTATTGTTAGTGCCAAGTGAATTAGTGCTTCTCTATAAGTCAAAGACTTGGCGTGAGCTTCACGGAAACCATTCACTGCAGACTGAGGTCAGCTATCAACAGCTGCCTTCTCTGGCTCTATACTGAGGATCAGATGGCCACGAACGATTAGCAACAAGGAACACTGACAGGCGACAGGCAAATCAACAACCTACTGCTGAACAAGTATGCAAAAGAAAATGAAATAATTCGAACACATTGTGAGAAGGCTGCAGAGTGAACTCTCAGGTTTTCCAATGGTTCTGGGACTGATTTCAGCACATGACGAAGTCCGGTAACCAATCACAACAAATCCCTGCAAACCAACATTCGAATATCAACCTGGTGCTCACTGACGAGTGGCCCTATCCAGGTGGGTGGTTATCTGGGTTCTAGTGATAAGTAGTTGACAGTGGGGTACAACAGGTCTGGTGTGAGGACAAGTACTCACCACCGATGACATTGGCTAGTACCCGCTGTGCTATAACTTGTGTGAATGGGCAGAAGTTGGAATTCACGGACAGGCTAGTAAATTGGGTCCCAGTGGTTGAATGGTCTATGAGCTAGCTCGACTTGTAACCGAAAGGTCCTTGGCTTTAACCCCGTGACATGAGTGCGAACTTCTGAAGAGTCCCAATCTAGGGGGATGAAACAGCTGTGTCTGTTGTGCGCGGCTGGTCTTCCAAGGATTCTCTAACCGATGTCATGTAACCCTGAAATCCTTTGAGTTGTATTTCCTAACTACTGTTTATTCGATTGAATACGGCTAGTTATGGAACCCAAATCCTCTCGGCCACTATAACCACCTCCTGTTTAACAGATATCAGTTGTTATTCCACTAGAGTAATTTTGTATTTCTCTTTGCTTGGTTTTTATTGGACCGAAATGCCTCGCTTTCAACGGTATGTTGGCTCCTAGTGCGAACGTTTTTAATAATATCTAAAGGTCGATATAATGTGATTTGTCTAGTGGTAGCTCAGGAACCTAGTGAATACCTCTTTAATATTTAAAAATGATGGTTACTGAATTCGATTCTTGTTGGAAATACCATCACTCCCTGAGGATTCGGTGACTTCCGGAAGAGGAGATTCAAACGGGATGAAAAACGCCAACTTGATCCAACTGCTAGTCAATATTCTGCTGAATCACACTATACTCATTTTTTGATTTCATCGAAACATCCATACTAGGACAAGCAGATATGTCAAACAGGAAGGTCCTAGTTTCGAAGCCTGGTGGTGGATACGTACCACTGAAGAGTCCCAAACTGGGACGAAATATCTATTCAGCACTTCCAGCTGGTTTACCCCAGTGGCTCTCTAACCGTTGTCAGCTTATGGTGAAATCCTGTAAAATAAATCAAATCAAGTCTCTGCGAACCAACACTTAATGAAAAGAATATTCTTTGCTCAGTTTTTTTCTTATTTATTACACAAAACACTTTACAGAATCAGTTTGAAGCAAGAATGCACAATCGTTTCCAGACTGGTTATCTAGAATTCATTCATTCATTCATTCAAAACACTGCTGCTCATATGATGTTTCTCTTTCATCATGTGATTTTATACTACACATGAGCAATTTTCTAAAATTGTAAACTCTATTTTCTAATTCTTTGAACTTCCTGTCATAAGATAAAGCCTTTTTGTCAAGTGATGACTTAATTGATTCGTGTTCATAAAGCCATTACGTGCTTGAAATAAATTATACATTAAACTTTGATAAATGTAGAATTTAGTATTGGTCCATTGGACTTATTCAATGATTCAAGTTCATTGAGTGACCTTGATAGTAGTTGAAAGAAATTACTTGATATAAACAAAAAATAACAGAGGTAACTGGAATATGGCTTTTGGGACTGTTAAAGTGGAAAGCTGAAGTATGGGCTGAGAATGGTGCTTGTCACTGCGAGTAATCGAGATAGTTTCGAGTTTTTTAGACTGTTGTTTTTATGAAATCAAGGGTAATTGAAGGTAGTATGACAGATACTCTGAATTGCAGCAGAATTAGAAGCATAGGCTTCTGAATCACTAGTACGGATCAGTTCCACCTGAAGTATGAGGTCCAACGGGTAGCTAGGTCACATTTGATGGCACTCATCTTGATTTGTGTCCAAATGTCATTTGAATAAATGATAAGTTGCTTTCAATATTAACTGGTTTATTAGACATATGATTTAAGAATTTAAAAAACGCATATACACGACTTCACTGTTTACAGGCGACTCAGCAACTGAACTGCTGACATAGAAACCTCGAAAAAATAACAGCTAAAACAGTTTTTGCCCCACAACACTGTGCTTACAATTCACTACTCGTTGTGTAATTCCAACTCAGGTGAAGGATAAGCTACTGGGCCTAGCCAATTCAATGTGTATTTAGTAGAAAAAAGACAAGTAGTTCAGTGAAGAGTCTCTTTTCGGCGAATTCATTTTCATAGCTGTACAATCGCAAATATTGTACATGGTTATTTGTGTGTGTGTGTGCATACATTAAATTTGTCAAACGAAAATACAATTAGTAAGTTCAGATGAATTGGATGTCGATAAGAGGATAGCAACAAAAGTGATGAGTTGTCAAAAGAAAAAGAATGCAAACCCAAAAGTTAATCACTCATGAACTTTATGATCAGATCCGATCGACAGGGTCAACAATACGAAGACTGTATGGCTTACCAAAGGTACATAAAGCCAACCTCCCACTTCGTCCAATTCTGGATATGTCAGGTTCCCCGTACCATTCAATAGCGAAATGGCTCACTGACATTTTAGAACCTGTACGAAAAAGAATGTGCCACTATTCACTTCGTGACACTTTCCAATTCGTCGATTACATTAAAGATATCAATACAAAGAACAAAACTATGCTCTTCCTCGACATTGAATCACTATTTACCAACGTTCCACTCACAGAAACTGTCTCTTACATTTGTCACTATATCGACGAAAATCAGCTGAACATCGGATTACCGACGACCTGTTTAAAAGAACTACTACTGAGGTGTACACTCAATGTACAATTCACATTCGACGAGGTTATTTACAGACAACGAGATGGGATCGCAATGGGATCTCCACTGGGCCCATTACTAGCAGACTGCTTCATGGCAAGCCTCGAGAACGGCCCACTCAAATCGATCATCGACAATTTCCGGTTGTACGTTAGATATGTTGACGACATCTTTATCATCTGTGATGACGTTCACGATCTCAATCAACTACCGCAAATATTCAACAAATGCCATCCAGTCACTAAGTTCACTCTGGAAACTGAAAATGAATCTAAAATCCCTTTTCTTGATGTTGAGCTTACAAGGAGAGATGACGGAACTTTAAGAAGATCAGTCCATAGGAAACCCACTTGGAACGGACAATTAACAAGTTTCTACAGCTGGGTACCAATCAGTCGGAAAAGAAACCTAATTAAATCCTTTGCCACTCGCGTCAGACGCATCTGCAGCTCCGACACCATGGAAGAAGAACTAAACTTCCTGAAAGAAATCTTCATACAAAATGGCTACCCACCAAGATTCGTAGACAAAAACATCAAACAGAAAAACCAAAAGCAAGAGACACCATCCGTGCCTAAAAAGATACTTTATATGAACCTAGACTTCAAAGGAGACCTACTTAGTGACGTCCTCAGAAGGAGAATTTCCACCTCTTTAGGAAGAACTTTCCCTGCGGCAACATTAAGAATAGTGTTCTCCAGTCGCCCGCTGATCTGCAGAAACCCAAAGGACAAGATTCCGCACATGACCACTTCTATGTGTATATATCAGTTCACCTGTTGCTGTGGAGCCAGGTACATCGGTCGTTCAACGCGCATCCTGTCAAAAAGGGTCAAAGAACACTATCCAGCGTGGCTACAGAAAGGAAATAACGGCCATATAAGGAGTGCAATAATCGAACATCTCGTCACCACTGGTCATTCCATCTCAACAAACGCCTCCTTCAAAGTAATCTACAAAGTGAAGAACAACCTTCTAAAGACAGTACGATTCCGTCTTCTTTGCATCGCAGAAGCCCTAGCCATTCAGTTGGTGGAACCATAACTATGCATACAAAAGAAAATTATTCAACCACTTCTACTCGCATGGTGACAACTCCGTTGATTTGACCTAACTTTTCTTTGTTTGTTTGATTTGACCTTACTTCTGTTTGTATGCTTATTTTTCTAACTTAAAACCCTTGTGTAATTCTGTATATTATTTTGTTTCCATGTACACCCTGAGCACAACTCATTCATCAAACTATTCATGCCATTACGTAACTCTTATTTAACAATCATTTGTGACAACTCATCACTTTTGTTACTATCCTCTTATCAACATCCAATTCATCTGAACTTACTAATTGTATTTTCGTTTGACAAATTTAATGTATACACACACACACACACACACACACAAAATAACCATATATATTTGCGATTGTACAGCTATGAAAATGAATTCGCCGAAAAGAGACTCTTCGCTGAACTACTTGTCTTTTTTCTACTAATGTTCGAATGGGAATTATTCATCAGTGTGTATTTATAAATTTAACTGTTCATGTGCAGATATTTACAGCAGACAGGTAGAACGATTCGGCAAGCCAACCGTGGTCTTCAGGAGCATTACCCAACGTGGTTAGGTAAAGGAGCCATAAAATCAATCATAAGTTCCATCCTGGCAGACCAAACGGATAGCAAGCAAAATACTGACAAAAATTCAGCTTATACAATTCTCTATAATGTGTGCCACCTTAAGTTGGTAGGTTTTAGGCTGCTAAGCTTAACGGGGGCAGTTGCTATAATGATTTTTCAAAGCAATCTCTGTGTTCAGAAAAAGTTACTTTCAGTCTCTACCCCTGCCTTGGCTTTAAACCCCAATAAAAAAATAGTTATCTCTTCAGGTGACACCAGAAAACTGTAAATATTATCTTATTATATTTTTATTCCATTTATAATGCTAACTGTATTGTCAATATCATATTGTGCTGTAGTTGTACATATTATTCCCGGTTTCGCAATGTACTATCATTATTATTAGTAGTAGTATTATTATATTATCTAATCGTAATGTGACAATAGTTATTTTCCCCTCTACCCCGACAAGATTGTACATTCCACCTATAAAACACTCACCAATGCCTAGACTATATAAACACTTGAATGAATTCATCCTTGTTATTATTACTGTTATGATCACCTCGATTGTTATCCACAATTATTTCAAATCCCTGAACTCTGATACTACATTCCATTGACCACATTAATTCAAATACCTATGACTAATACTTTATTATATGAATGTAGTAAGCCTGATGAGAATTTACTGAAAATACTTACTAGCTTAAATCGCGCTCTTCAAGTATTGTTTTTTAGGGATTTGAGTGATTGGTTACAAGATTTCATCATGAGCTGACATCGGTTATAGAGAACAATTGGGAAAACAGCGATGAGTACCTGGATGGCTGTTTCGT
Organism: Trichobilharzia regenti; assembly: GCA_944472135.2. Taxonomy (NCBI): domain Eukaryota; kingdom Metazoa; phylum Platyhelminthes; class Trematoda; order Strigeidida; family Schistosomatidae; genus Trichobilharzia; species Trichobilharzia regenti. The sequence goes on from OX235266.1 coordinate 14,255,725, forward strand.
CAGCACAGTTTGGAACTCTTCATCAGTACGCACCCTCCGGGTTCGAACCCACTACCTGATGGTTACAAAACGAGCCGGCTTGTAGACCATTAAGCTATTGGGATCCGATCCTATGGCCAACCCATGAATTTCAACTTCTGCCAATTCACGACATAGCGCAACGCTAGCTAATGTCTTCAGCGGGTATTTTTCCTCACACCCGACCTACTGCAGTACTCTACTACTCATAACTTCCCACTAGAATTCCAGGTAACTACCTACTTGAGTAGCGTCAGTTGTCAGTGAGCATCTCAATGACATTCAAGTATTGGTTTGTAGGGATTTGATTGATTGGTTACAGGATTTCATCATGGTTCTCTAACCAATGTCAGTTCATGATGAAACCTGGTAACCAATAAATCGTATTCTGTTAGATATATCATACAGTGAAACAATGCTATTATTTATTGAATGATGAAGTTTCAAACACAATTTACTGTTCATAATCATATCATTAGAGTGTAACTATACAGCTTCGAAACTTGGTTCTATTTCGCCTTTTTGCCCCTACTGCTTAACCATTCCACCAATCCAACTTATATTGTTGTAGGGTAGGATGAACTGAAATCAACATATCGGCTTCTCTGTGTACGTTATCTGTAAGTAATAATGTGGCGTGATTATGAGGTCGATAGTAAGCGACTAAAAATTGAAATCAACATTTTAAGACAATGGCTACAGAGGTTGAAGTGTCTTTTCTTTAAAAATCTGGATTTAGTTTACGTTGTGGTCTTAGAGTAGTCTCATTGGACAAGTTTTCGTCCTTCTTTATTTAACCTTGAGCTAATCTCTAGCCAATCACAGCAATTTATTCTGAACTAGACGAATTTTGATGTGGCTAAGAATAAATAAGTACGATCGATATATGGACAATACCTACAGGTTAATAGTTTTTGTCTAAATAGCTATAAACGAGCACTAGTCAAAACTCTATACTATAGAGCTAGGAAAATGTGCTCTACAGAGAAATTAGAGGAAGAATTTTTGTTTCTCGAAAAGATGTTGAAAAAAACAGCGGTTACCCTCAAAGGCTGATTAGAAGTAAAGAAGATCTGAAGGCTCAGATATATCAGGCTAATCACAGTGGGAGAAAAGCCCATCTATATTCAGCTTGATTTTAAAGGCGAAAATATTACAGCAAATGTCAACAGAAGGCTGATGATGCCACACTAGCCAGAGCCTATCCTCCAGCTAAACTGGTTCTCGTCTATCGGACAACATGCTATTTGGTGTAATCGAAAGTCGGTGGATATCCTTCTCATGTTAACTACAGCTATGTACACAAATTTACATGTATCTGCGGTAGCAGTTGCATTGGAGGAACAGGAAGAAGGGCATATCTGAACATGTGCTAAAAAGCTTGACGCTAAAGGGAACAAATACTTTAGACAGTGCCATCGCCAGACATCTCCTTGACACGGGTCATTAGATGGACGTCTCTTGATCAATCAAAATTATCAATACGGCACAAAAGAGTTCAATTCTCCTGAAGTCTGCCGAGGCAATCTCCATCAAGCGCCTGAAACCCAATTTATGTGTTCAGAAGAAAGCGGTTATCAGTCTTTTCTTACCTTGTTAACTGGGTCCTCTTATCTTCTTTTTTATTTAATTATATAATGCCGAAAATTTCTATTGTGTATGATTACTATTGTTCGGGATAAAGTGTTTATATTTTTTTTAGCATTGTATGTGTTTATTGATTGGTTGATTGATTTTTTGTTTAAAAATGAACCGTCTGTGCAATTATATTCAAATTGTTTCTGTAGATACACTTAGTAATGACTTCGGGCTGTAATCAGCTGATGAGAAGCCAACGAAATAAACAATGGTGTTAGTATTTTATTCTGTAAAAACTATTGTTTTTGTTTTATTTAAACACAATATGTTTCTCCTAAATATAGATGTGTTACCAAGCCGCTTATCTTCTCCCGTTGTACTAGTATTTAACTTCCCAGCTTCTTTCCTTTTTAGGTTACCATCAAAAACCCTATTCCTGATGGAAAGTTCAGTGCTACTATACGGATCGGAGACTTGGCGCGTCATAAAGAGCATCTCGAACAAACTACAATCCTTCATCAACAGCTAGCTGTCTTCGCTCAATATTACTCAAGATCAGATGGCTGGCCAGAAAAGATCAGCAACAGGGATCTCTGGGAACGAACCGACCCAGCAGGAACCGATTGTGCGACATATAAGCAGAAAGAAATGGAATTGGATCGGCTGCCCATAGTTTGAGGAAACCATCAAGTGACATCACTAGACAGGCCATTGCTCAAGTGGAACCCGAAAGGAAAGCGGCGAGTTGGTCGTCAGTGCAAGGGTGACTTGGAGGAGGTCATGTGAAGATGAGATGAAAGAGTGTGGGCAGACTTGGAGCGGGATGAAAAAGTTGGCAGAAAGCCGAACGCAATGGAGACGTGCAGCTAAAGCCCTATGTACCTCTAGGAATTAAAGGATACAATAATAATGATGGAAAGTTAAACATTAGGGCTTAAAGAGAACACATACATTAAAAGAGATATTTGAATTTCAGTCTATCACACTGTATGTCAGTACACATACGACTGGAAAAATAGGGTAAAAAAAACTAAACAGTACCTAGGAAAATTTTAGACTTATCAATTGTCCTCATAAATTACTCAGGAAGTATGTAGGAAAATATGGAACATATGGCTTATTGGGAAAACAATAACTTGTTATCCAGAGCACAACATGGCTTCCGAGGAAACCTCTCATGCCTGTCAAATCTCCTCACTGCAAGAGAAAGCTGGTTGAAATCAAGGAACAACAGAAGACCCGTTGACGTCGTCTTCATAGGCTTCAGCCAAGACTTCGATAAAGTCCCTCACAAAAGACTACTCATGAAGCTGGAAAGTCTTGGTATCAATGGTAGCTTACTAAACTGGATTAGGGAATTCCTCATAGATAGGGGGCGGAGGGTCAGAATCAACTCGAAACTCTCCTCCTGGACAACAGTGCGCAGGGGAGTGCCACAAGGCATGCTACTCGGACCTCTCCTACTTATTTTGTATATCAATTAGTTATCTCTGCTCACTAATTGCCCTGTGGTACTATACACAGACGACTTAAAAACCGGGAGACAGCTGAAAGGCGACAGTGATACTCTCACTTTGCAAGAAGACCTCAACAATCTGTTCGAGTGGTCCAGAGAATGGCTGCTCCCGATCGATGTAGCGAAATGTGCAACCATGGGCATCGGACACGCAAACATCAGCCCCTATGAACTAGAGGGAATAACACTTCCATCAGTTCACACTCACTTGGATTTAGGTGTGATAGCAAGCCACGATTTAAAAACTACAGCACACTGTTGAGCGATGGCTGCATGTAGTTTCAGACCTTTATAAGCAATTGTGAGAGCCTTTACTAGAATCATCAGAGATATGTTCACCTCCTTATATACATCTCTGGTGAGGTCAAGATTGGAAAAGTGTATCCAGGCAGCCAGTCCTTGTCTAAAAAAGGGATTCATACATTCTAGAAAGGGTTCAAAAGAAGGCAACACGTATGATTCCTAACATGACTAATTTATCATACGAGGAAAGACTAGACAGTTTAAATCTCTTCTCCCTGTCATACCGTAGGCAGAGAGGAGATTTAATCACAATATTTAAAATTTTAAATAATGACTACGGATCTGACCTATTCTCTCTTTTCCTTCCTATCAGGTCGAAACACCTTAGAGGACATAGTAGGAGAGTTGAAAAGACAAGAAGAAACCACATTGCTGAGGGGTTATAAACTCTTGGAACTGACTCCCAGAGGAAGTGGTGTCTGTAACCTCAACTGATTCATTCAAGAACGGTTTGGACAAGCACAGAAATTTACTAGAGAAGGATTAACATAGGCTCCAAGCCTTCTATCCACAACCGATAAATCTGAAGTTTAATAATAATGGTAGTAATACAGATAATAATAATAATAACAATAATAATAATGAAATGCATGACAAGCATTCACAGAATGATGACAACACTATAAGTAATGAAGTTAACTCATTATAAATACTTCCATACGAAGAAGGAACTTCAGAAAACTTAGACAGAACTGTTGACAGTGTAGGTATAAAAGTGACATTCAGTCACACACAAACCCACTTAGAAACAAATCATATCGGTTAAAGGAGTTCATCAAACAAAACAATTTAGTTTATCTAATACCCTGCTTGAATGATTGTCAGGACAAATACATAGACCAAAATAGTAGAACAGGGGCAGTCAGATTAGCTGAGCACAAAAAACCTAGCAAAATCTAGATTGGTTGACCCAAATAAGATACGAAATCTGGAGAATAGTTCAGCTATAGCCCTACGTGCGATTGCACATAACTATACAATAGGATGGGATAAGATGTCATTTTTAAAATCTAATGCATAATCTTTGTTTTTGAGCTAAGCTATTCATCATCTATATATAAGTTTATGAGTGAATTACAGTTTAAGCATAATTACCGCAGTATATCTGAGTAGTTAACTGCATATGCTAGATGCTGTAAGCCAATGTATTTCAGCTTGATAAAAATGCAGAACGTGTGTTATAAAACGAACTATATGACACATTTATATAAACTGTCCTCTTCATTCTATAAACATCCAACAGATTCTCTTTAGTTTATTCACTGAGTCATTTTTCGTTTATAAGGCTCAATAAACGGAAGTTGCTAATATCAAGTGTTGTATGCATTTCTAAGAAATAAATACTTTAAATCGATTGACTGCGAAAATTTTTTTTCTTGTTACTTTTCATGATACATTTCTCAGCAGCCCATCCCTAGTATCTGGGAGTGACTCCACACTCGGATACAACTAATCCCTGGACAACTACCTTTCAATACCATTGTAGATATTCATTACTTCTCATATAGTCATTATCATTAAGAAAATAAATCGTATTTGTTTTTCAATATAGCGAAAATACTCATTCAGACATCTATGAAATACAAAATAATTGAGAGAAGAATATCCTTTTCGATAAATTCCAATTCTGACTCTACAATTATATTTATGTTTATATACATAGAGATTCTGGAAACTATAACAATTATTTACCTTTCGAACACTGAATCCAAGAATACAATCTTATTGACAGATAATACATATAACTACTTGGATTTGTGGAATTTTTAAACATAAACACATCTATAATTGTATATATTGTTGGATTTATATGTTCAAGTTGCTCCAAGTCAGTGAGTTTATGGTTAAGATATCATTTTAGTTAACTGTGCTGAACTATATTGCATGTTGTCTTATTGTATAGTTGTCGTCGCTTTTTGCCCTTTTTTCTGTGAACTGTTTCCTTTGTTGATGTTGTTCTCATTGTTTGTCCGTTATTTTCTGATTTTGAGGGGAGCAACCCAAAAAGTTGCTTCTCTCTAAACTTTAACTTAATGTAATCATTCCTTTCTCAGGCGTGAGGCTAGCAACCCCACCCTGTAAACAAAATTGCTAAAGAAACTTCAGTATGATGAACCTCTTTGCACCAAAAGAAAAAGTCTGTGTAGGAACATGGAACGTCCGAACTATGTACGAGACTGGGAAAGCTGCCCAGATCGCCAACGAGATGAAAAGATACGGAATACAAGTGCTGGGAATATGTGAGAGCAGATGGAATGGGAGTGGACTCACCAAATTGTCAACAGGTGAGTCAGTGATCTACTCCGGTCACCCAGAAGATAACCACACGCACACCGAGGGCGTGGCTATCATGATGTCACCAACGGCAACGAAAGCCCTGATACAATGGGAGGCGATTTCGTCCAGGATAATGACCGCCAGGTTCAACTCCAAAGGAAGGAAAGTGTCAATCATACAATGTTATGCACCCACAAACAACGCAGACCTCGAGAAGAAAGAAGAATTCTACAGGCAACTACAGGCAACAATGGACAATACTCCAGCTGGCGACATGAAAATACTAATGGGAGACATGAACGCCAAACTGGGACCAGACAATACGGGAAGGGAACTCATCATGGGTAGAGAAGCTCTAGGAGAAATGAATGAAAACGGAGAACTCTTCGCCGACTTCTGCGCCTTCAACGAACTGTGATTGGTGGCAGTGTATACAAGCACAAAGATATCCACAAGGCTACATGGGTGTCACCAGACGGGCAAACCAAAAACCAAATCGACTTCATCTCAATCTCAAGGAAGTGGAGGCGCAGCCTACTGGACACAAAAGCAAGAAGAGGAGCAGACGTTGGCTCAGACCACTATCTCGTACAAGGGACAATCCAAATCAAATTAAAAGCTTTCAGGGAATCAGGAGCTGCAGATAGACCACAAGCCAAGTTCAACACTCAAAAGCTGAAGGACCAGGCTACAAAGGACATCTTCATTGCAAGCATAAAGGACAAAGCCGAGACACAAATCAACACCAGCGAAAAGGTTAGCGTCGAAAAGCACTGGAACAACTTGAAAACGGTGTGGAGCCAAACCTGCATAGAAATTCTAGGCAGAAAAAAGAGACAGGACAAACAGTGGCTCACTACGGACACTTGGAAACTAATAGAAGAGAGAAGGACAGTGAAGCAAAAGATTATCCAGTGCACTGACGAGCAACAAAAACAGGAGCTGAATGCAAGCTACAATACACTGAACAAAAGAGTGAAGAAGAGTGCCAGGGAAGACAAAAGAAAATATTATGAAACCATGGCAAACGAAGCAGAACAAGCTGCAGGCAAAGGAGACCTCGCCACACTCTACCAAACAACTAGGAACCTTTCGGGCAAACGTTCGACACAGATTAAGCCAATAAAGGACGACAATGGAAAGTCAATCACCAAAGAGGTGGAACAGAGAAAGCACTGGGTTGAACACTTCAAAAGACTTCTAAATCGTCCGCCACCTACAACACGTCCAGCAATACCAACAACGGAAGCAGAACTACCAGTGAACACTGACCCCCCGACGAAATCAGAAGTCCTGAATGCAATCAAGATGCTAAAAGCTGGGAAAACACCGGGACCAGATGGAATCCCAGCAGAGGCTTTGAAAATAGACCCAGAGACAACAGCGGACTTGATGACACCACTGCTGGAGAAGGTGTGGAAAGAGGGCAAAGTACCCGAGGATTGGAAGAACGGATACTTATTCAAACTTCCAAAGAAAGGAGACTTAAGTCAATGTAAAAACTGGCGTGGAATTATGCTTCTGTCCATTCCAAGCAAGATACTAAGTCGCATCATCCTGGAGAGAATCAAACAAGCCCTAGATGAAAAACTTCGTCCGGAACAGGCTGGATTCAGGAGAAACAAATCATGTATTGATCAAATCGCCACTCTACGGATCATCATTGAACAAAGCTTGGAATGGCAGTCACCTCTCTATCTCAACTTCATCGACTTTGAAAAGGCCTTCGACAGCGTCGATCGAGAGGTCATTTGGAAACTACTTCGCTACTACGGGGTCCCATCGACAATTATACACCTCATCCAACAGTTATACGACAATGCTGCATGCCAAGTAATCCACAACGGGAAACTTACGGAAGCCTTCGAAGTGAGGACGGGAGTGAGGCAAGGCTGTCTACTATCACCAATGATCTTCCTGATTGCAATTGATTGGATAATGCGACAGACAACGGCAACCAACGAGGGAACAGGCATAAAATGGACTGACACAAAAGACTTGGAGGATCTGGATTTCGCCGATGATATATGTCTGATTTCCCATAAACTGGAAGATATGCAAGTGAAAAGTAACAAGTTGGCAGAAGAAGCATCAAAGATAGGACTTCACGTGAACATAGATAAAACAGAGATGATGAAGATTCCTAGCCAACATCAACAACAACAACAGACAACAATAAGCATAAATGGGAAGAACCTGAAAGAAACAACCTCCTTCACCTACCTGGGAAGCATCGTCTCAACTACAGGCGGAACTGACGAGGACATCAAAGCCAGAATCGGAAAAGCAAGACAAGCTTTCATTACTCTCAAATCTGTGTGGAGGTCAACAGCACTCAGCATCAAAAATAAGATCCGGATTTTCAACTCCAATGTGAAGTCAGTGCTACTATACGGATCAGAGACTTGGCGAGTCATAAAGAGCATCTCAAACAAACTTCAAACCTTCATTAACAACTGTCTCCGCTCAATACTCAAGATCAGATGGCCAGAAAAGATCAGCAACAGGGATCTCTGGGAGCGAACCAATCAGGAACCGATTGTGAAACAAATAGGCAGAAAGAAATGGAGATGGATTGGCCATACGCTGAGGAAACCATCAAGTGACATCACTAGACAAGCCATCTCGAGTGGAACCCGAAAGGGAGGCGGCGAGTTGGTCGTCGCAAGGGTGACTTGGAGGAGGTCATGTGAAGAGGAGATGAAAGCATGTGGGCAGACCTGGAGCGGGGTGAAAAAGTTGTCAGAAAACCGAAGTCAATGGAGGTGCGCAGCTGAAGCCCTATGTTCCTCTAGGAACTAAAGGATACAATAATAATAATAATAATGTAACGAGGTGGAAGGAGAGATTGATAACGGGAGATTAGTTTATCGAATCAACTGCGAACCGTTACGTGTAATAGGAATGATTCAACACCTGTCCACCAAAAACATCTGGAAAATTCTGCTACCCCTACGACGACAAATAGGAGAGAACAAAGACAACTGTAAAACTCAAGTTTCATAGTCGTGTGATTATAATTGATGATATGATTATGAACAGTAATAACTTGTGTTCGGAACTTTCACACCCAGTAAATAACACTATTTCACTGTGTTTGATATATCTTAATAAACAAACTAACATGCGACTACATACTACCACAGTGCGCAAGTTTTTCACATATATAATATGAGTTTGGTAGGTTGCTATTGGCTTGTCATCACACTATTTGTTAATTTAACAACGTCCTCTCATCTCACTCCTGACGATACCGAATTAGAAGGCCAGGAGCAGATTGTTAATTGAGGGTGAAACCAACTGGGTATAACCTTATGTTGACAGATTGTTACTGCTTGTCACGAAAGATGAGTTCCATAACTCATAATATTTAATATGGATATTATTACGATCATCATAACTCTTTACATGAGGATCATTTTCGGCGCTCAAAAGGCATATTGGCAGAATAAAACAAAATTTTACTAAAAAGAGTAAAATATTGAACACTACTGTTGATACTAACCGTCTTTAGTGACTCAAGAGTTGAGTTATTACCAGGAAACATTTTCGTCGACTTAAAGTATACAGATGATGTTATCCTTCTAGGTGAAGAGCCTGACAAAATGAAATCGGGAGATATGAAGACCATAGATAATTTCGTTCCATCTTCTGCGTTAGGTGGTATAATATGCTAATTAATATAGAGGTTATGCATGATGTTAAGTAAGAAGGGAATGAATTCGTGAAACTACCTCGATTGAGGCGGCTAGGGCATGTGTTACGCACTTCAAGTCATCATTTTCATTGTTAGGCGGTCTTGGAGAAGCGTTAGGGGTTGTGGTGAAATAAGAACTTTGCACAAATCAAGGAATTCTCGGAATATTAATTTGAGCCATTCAGGTAGGACAGTGTTAGGAAGAGGCAAAACACATGCAATTAGCAAGTTATTAGCGTGTCGTTGACATGCATTTGTTTCTACTTTCTGATTGGACGCTTGCACAATTCCAAACTCTCAACCAGATCGGTTGATTTCCAGTCTACCTTATTTTTGTATAAATACAGTCACTTTTGTCATAAGAAATGATTCTCGTTTCACCGCTGATTATCGCGTGTTCTAATTTACCAGTTAAGTGGGCACTGGTCGGTAGTTAAGCAGTTACCTCGAGACAAAGATCCAGCATCACAACAATTGGCGACGGGGTTTCGAATCCATTGCAGTTCAATACAGTCAAATAAAAACCAGATCATCCAGTGTACATCCAGCCTGTCTTCCAAATGGCAATTTCATTTGAAAAAATGCAACTTCTCCTTCATCAACAACAGAAACAGTTTGAAGCTTGCCAGCTCAGCTTGATTGAAAAACTTACAAAGCAGTTTTCAATTCAAAATCTCGGCAGTTCCAACTCATAGAAAACCGAATCTATTGGTAGTTCAATTGTAGAGTTCAATTTCGAACCTTCAACAGGCGTGACGTTTGAAGCTTGGTTTCGACGTTATGAAGATCTGTTCTGGATTGAATGCGCTCACTTAGATGATTTGGCCAAAGTGACACTACTCCTTCGGGAACTTGGTCCAGCCGAACATAACAAATATGTCAATCATATTCTACCAAAGAACCCCAGAGAACTCAACTTTGAAGAAACCGTTCAAACGTTAAGCAATATTTTCGGTGAACAGTTATCTCTCTTCGGTATCCTTTACAATTGTTTCAAGATATCCAAAGATCCAGGAGATGATATTCTCACCTATGCTGGTAAGGTGAATCGTGAATGCGAGCGATCGAAAGTTCGATCACTTACGGATGACCAGTTTAAATGTCTGATCTTTGTCTGCGGTCTCAAATCTTCAGTTGACAGTGATATTCGTACCCGAATCCTTGCAGAGATTGAACGCAAACCGGACATGACTTTACAGAAGGTAACTGCTGAGTGCCAACGAATCATCAATCTAAAGCATGACACGAAGTTGATTGAGGCCAGTCAAGTTCATGAATTTACTTCTGTTCAGGCTGTCAAGTCAAACAATTCTCTGCAAGTCAAACACAAGCCTCCCACAAATTGTTGGTTTTGTGGATCGTGGCATTTTGGTAAATTTTGCCCGTATGAAAGACATAAATGCAGTATCTGTAACAAGTATGGTCACAAGGAAGGATTTTGTCCCCCAGTGAAACCTAGATCAATCCGATCTCACAATACGATGGCACAGTCACGAAAGTTTCGATCTCGGTCGACGAAACCTCAAATCGGCAGTATTTTCGCTACCTTCAAAGTTGACTTCGAGTCAAAAAGAAAGTTTGTCACACTTTCTATCAACCAGAAGCCAGTTCGACTACAGTTAGATACTGCTTCTGATATCACAATCATCTCTCCCCAGACGTGGCGGGCACTAGGGTGTCCACCTTATCAGAGAACGGAGCATACTGCAAGAAACGCGTTGGGTGGCGTAATGAAATTATTTGGTCAGATTGAATGCGACGTAACTTTCCGGTCGACCTCGTTCCGAGGAACATGCTACATCACCAATCGTCATGATTTGAACTTGCTTGGTATTGACTGGATCGAAAAGATGAAACTCTGGGATGTCCCACTGAACTCAGTTTGTTCCAATGTACAGTGCTCAAACAGTCCTACCAACATGTTGATGCATCCGAACTCGACCGCAAAGTTCATCAGTCACCTTCGCACCAAACACGCTGCTGTTTTTCAAGAGTCTTTGGGTTCCTGTACCGTACAAAAAGGCAGACTATACCTCAAACCTGATGCCAAACTAGTTTTTAGACCGAAACGCCCAGTACCGTATGCCGCATTATCGTCCCTTGATGCAGGGCTAGATCGTTTAGAAAAGTTGAACGTAATCAAGCCAGTTGATTACTCATCCTGGGCAGCCCCCATAGTGGTTGTCAAGAAAGCAAACGGTACCATCAGACTTTGTGCCGATTTCTCAACAGGACTCAATAATGCCCTTGAAGATCAACCGTATCCACTACCAGTACCGCAAGATCTATTTGTCAAACTGAATGGCGGTAAATACTTCAGTAAACTTGATCTAGCTGAGGCATACCTACAGATCGAGGTCAAAGATGATTCTAAAGAGCTTCTGATAATCAACACTCACAAAGGACTGTATCAGTTCCAGCGACTTCCATATGGTGTTAAACCTGCTCCTGCTATATTCCAACAGATAATGGATGCAATATTAGCTGGTGTATCGGGAGTGGCCGTTTACCTCGATGATATCATAGTCACAGGAGAAACTCAATTCGAACTCTTTAATCGGTTGGATAAAGTCCTGACAACACTCAGTGATTCCGGTTACCATGCACGTCCGGATAAAAAAAATTTTTTCATGACTTCAGTGAAGTGCCTGGGATTCATTTTTGACAAAGATGGCCGCAAACCCGACCCCTCCAGTGTGTCAGCAATTCAACAGATGCCTGCCCCCAATAATCTCAGTACGTTGCAGTCCTTCCTGGGGATGGTCATTTGCTATGATGCGTTCCTGCCAGATTTACATCGTCTCAGGGCCCCAATGAATCAGTTGCTCATGAAGAATGCTAAATGGAACTGGTCAGAAGGATGCCAACAAGCTTTCATCAAGGTCAAGAAATTGCTCCAGTCTGACCTGCTGTTAACACATTACAATCCAAAGCTGGATATAACATTAGCTGCAGATGCGTCCAACTATGGTATTGGCGCTGTCATTTCACGTGCGTTTCCAGACGGTGTTGAAAAGCCAATAGCATATGCATCGCAAACCTTGACAAAGGTAGAGCAGAATTACAGTCAGGTCGAAAAGGAAGGATTAGCGCTCGTGTTTGGGATTCAAAAGTTCCACAAAATGCCGCTTGGCCGAAAGTTCACACTTTTTACTGATCACAAACCACTATTATCGATTTTTGGCTCCAAGAAAGGTATTCTAGTCTATACAGCCAATCGACTTCAATGATGGGCGACTATGCTACTAGGATACAACTTTCAGATCAAGTATAAATCTACAAAAGATTTCGGGAATGCAGATGGCCTCTCGTGTTTACTCAGCTATAACAAGCCCGCAAAGGAGGACGTTGTGATTGCCGGCGTTTCTGTCGATGAAGACGTGTGCCACGTATTGATGACGGCAATAAACACTTTACCTGTCTCAGCCGACATGGTTCAACGAGAGACGCAGCGTGACCTGACATTACAGTCAGTTCAACAGTATCTGCGTTCTAGCTGGCCCTCGCGTATTGATAGTCCAGATTTAAAACAGTTCTATCAACGACGACATGCATTATCCCTGGTCACTGACCGCATTATGTTTGGCGAACGTTTGGTCGTGCCTCGAAGTCTCCAACAAAAAGTCATGAGTCAACTACATTTTACGCATCCTGGTATTGGCCGTATGAAATCGCTGGCACACTGTTACATCTACTGGCCAAATATCGATCGTGAATTAGAAACGATGGTTCGCTCATGTTCTCGCTGTGCTCAGGCTTTGGAAATGCCTATCAAGACAGACCTACAGCCGTGGCCCAACCCAGGAAAACCGTGGTCAAGAATCCACATAGATTTTGCCGACCCAATCAATGGCAAACAGTTTCTCGTGGTAATCGACGCGTATTCCAAGTGGCCGGAGGTTTTCATTATGCAAAATACCACAGCGACGATAACATTAAATAAGTTGGTTCAGCTTTTCAGCAGATTTGGTGTTCCAGAGATCATCGTTTCCGATAACGGACCTAAGTTTACAGCTGAACAATTCAAACAGTATTGTGAGCGGCTAGGTGTTCAGCATATTCACAGCCCGCCTTACCATCCTCAGTCAAATGGACAAGCAGAGCGTTTTGTTGATACACCCAAGCGCGCACTTCAGAAGTCAAACGGGGAGGGATCGATAGAGGATGTATTGCACAATTTCCTCTTCATTTATCAAACCACAACCAACCCATCATGCCCAAATCAAACATCTCCCGCAGAAGTTATGTTTGGAAGAAGACTACGTACTACTTTGGATACAATTATCCCGATCCCATCAAGACGGAGCAAATGTGGTCGAAATAGTGAATTTTGGTTCAATAGACGTCATGGCACCAAGCAAAGAAGTCTCATGGTTGGTCAGTCGGTACTGGTTCGTGATTACATACGGAGAGATCACCCATGGGTTTCTGGGGTGATCGTTGGAAGAAAAGGCCAAGTCATTTACAAGGTCAAGGTTGGAGAGCTTATTTGGATCAGGGCTGTCAATCAAATAAGAAATAGACTAGTTGGTAAACAGTTGAACGATTCCAAGTCCGCCGACGTACAACTTGAGCTATTGATAGATACGACGGATCCGAAAACGTCACATGGCCAAAATAGTCGAAACAAAGGCAATGCACAATTCCAAACTCTCAACAGGATTGGTTGATTTCCAGTCTACCTTATTTTTGTATAAATACAGTCACTTCTGTCATAAAGAAATGATTCTGGTTTCACCGCTGATTATCGCGTGTTCTGCTTTACCAGTTAAGTGGGCACCGGTCAGTAGTTAAGCAGTTACCTCGAGACAAAGATCTAGCATCATAACAGACAGTGTAGACTGTTTAGTTGGGAACCTAAAGGAATGCTAAACTGGTTATATGCCTCAAAACTGTTCTCACTGCTGCAGATGTATTCACTCTTTGTAATTTCCTAGATCCACTGAGTCCCTAAGGTTCTCCATGTAAAACTATTCTTTACCCAGAAACCTTTCCCTTTCAAAGTTTTTTTCATCTATGTGTAAAACTTGAGTACTGTGGTAGTATGTAATCGCATATTAGTTTGTTTATTAAGATATATCAGACACATAGTGAAACAGTGTTATTTACTGGGTATGAAAGTTCCGAACACAAGTTATTACTGTTCATAATCATATCATCAATTATAATCATACGACTTCGAAAGTTGAGTTTTACAGTTGTCTTTGTTCTCTCTTATTTTTCGTCGTTGGAGTAGCAGAATTTTCCGGATGTTTTGGGGGGTGAGGGCTTACGGCGAGTTGTCATCTGAACTGATGACGACTAGTGGTCTCCGTCAAGGATGCCCATTATCCCCTTTTAACTTCATCATAGATGTACTAATGGACTTAACCCTAAGTGACTTCAGTGAGTCGGGTATTGACTTGCTACCAGGAAATAATCTCGTTGACTTGGAACATACAGACGATATAGTCCTACTAGGCGAGGACACTGACAAAATGTAGAGTCTTCTAAACACCTTGAACAGCAATCTACGAATGTTTGGCATGCGATTCACTCCCGCCAAATGCAAGATGATGTTACAGGACTGGACTACATCGACGCCTAGTTTAAAAATAGGAAGTGAAGTGGTAGAGCACGTTGACCGCTTCACTTATTTGGGAAGTACCATCAGCCCCAACGGGTTGATCTCTGACGAAATCTCAGCACGAATACAAGGGGCTCGTTTCGCATTTGCCAGTTTACGCCGACTCTGGTGTAGACGAGATGTTCGACCATCGACCAAAGGGCGGGTTTACTGCTCATCAGTCCGCTCCGTCCTCATTTATGGCTAGCTGTGAGACCTGGCCATTGAGAGTGGAAGACATGAAAAGACTAGCTGTCTTTGATCATAGATGCCTGCGCTCTATTTCCCGTGTGAAGTGGCATAATAAGGTGAGCAATATTGAGGTTAGGCGTCGAGCTCTAGGTAAACAGGGGAAATCAATCGACGGAGTTATGAAGTTACAAAGACTGAGATGGTTAGGAGATGTGTTACGTATGCCAAGTCATCGCCTCCCTCGATGGGCAATGTTAGCGGATATAGGGTCAGGCTGGAAAGGAGCTAGCGGCGGTCAGACAAAAACTTGGCCTCACCAGTCAATGAAATCCACAACAGTTGGTCTAAGCCACGTAGGAAGGTGTAGACTTCCAGGCTGGGGTCCTCGGGACGGTAAAAATCTATGGTTGGAAACAATTGGTGACATGGCTCAAAATCGTTCTCAGTGGCGCAGATGCATCCACTCCTTGTGACTTATGATCTCCAATGAAACTGTTTTGTTCTTCTTTATTACTCCTCCTTTGTCTCACACCTCTGCTTACTGTCTCTATTATGCTTTTCTTGTACTTTATTCTCTTGCTTCGTGTGCTACACGGAGTGTGGCGACTCGAACTGCCGCACATTTGTGCAAAGTTCTATGTCGAAAACAGACAGACAGATGTTTTGGTGGACAGGTGTTGAATCATTCCTATTACACGTAACGGTTTGCAGTTGATTCGATAAGAAATCTAGAGAATAGTTCAACTATACCACTCACTACATGTGATTACACACAACTATACAATAGAATGATGGGATAACATGACAGTTTTAAAATCTAACGTCACAGCAGGGTGGAGGGAGAGATTGATAACAGAGGCCTTGTTTGTCGGATTAACTGCAAAGCGATAAGTGTAATAGGAATGATTCAACACCTGTCCACTCAGATATGTGGAAAATTCTACTAACGGAACGACAACTAATAGGAAAGGACAAAGATGACTTTATAGTCTTCTCAAGTTTCGAAGTCGTGTGATTATAATTGATGAAATGATTATGAACAGCAATAAATTTTGTTCGAAACTTCGTCATCCAGTAAATAATAATACTGTTTCACTCACTGTGTGATGCATCTAATAAGCAAACATGGAAAATTCTTTTCAATTTTTCATAGAGTACAACAACTTGAACTGTTGCACTTCTAAGCATGGATCCATGCTAGAACTCAGTCATTAAATCATACACCCGACCAGTTATTTTCCAGAATATTCTTCTACTATTGCCTGATAATAATAAGTTAAAAATGCAATCTGCCCACCTAGGAATATTTCTGACAGTATCACTGTTACTTGACATGCTTCTATCATTCTTGTTCAGTATGCCTAATATTGAAAACAGTAAACCTAGCTGGTGCGTCGGTGGCATAGCGGTTAGGACGCTCGCCGACCATACACATGGTCCAGGGTTCAATCCCCGGCTGACGAAGCACTCCTTTATCTCGCTAAGCCAGAAATAATGCTGGTATAGAGGAAAGGTTGGGCATGAGGCTAGCAACCTCATCCCGTAAAATAAACACTCCTACAGAAACTTCAAGCCACTAGCTTGAAGCCCTATATTCCACTTGGGAACGTGAAGGAAAAAAAAACTTAGGTGGGCGGTCAGTCTCATGTTGAATAGACGATAATGTATAACTGATTCACATGACAACTGGGTATTGCTGGTATCGATCTCAGAGAGTTGATGACCTTTGTTAACAGTTAAATATCGCCCTACAACTGATAAAGGTACGGGATTGGTAATTCTGACACTGCCAAACGGAATACTGCCGCGACCGAAATTTTCTCTCATTTCAACTTCAGTCATTCACTTTTAAGTTGATAACAGTCTGTGAACACAAAAATCTCTCTGATAGTCTCCACACTAATGTGATTTTAATGTACTTGTGATTTTCAAGTAATAGTGCTAACTAGCCACTAAACCTATTCAGGCAGTTAACCTGAGTTCTAGTGGGAAGCCGTGACCATTAGGGTACAGCAGGCTGAAGATGAGTCAGTAACTCATCGAAGAGGACGCTGCAAAGTAGTCGTCCTATGTCAAGGAATTTTCAGCAGTTGGAATTCATAGAGTAACCACTGGATCGTGCCCTAGTAGTTCAATAGTCTACGAGCTAGCTCACCAGCCCTGTAACCAGAAGGTCCTGGGCTAGAACCCGGTTGGTTGCTTTCTGATGAGGAGTCCCGAACTAGGTGGACGAAACAGCTGTCCAGTATTCCCTGATGGTTTCCCAATGGTTCTATAACTGATGTCAGCTCATAATGAAATCCTTGAATCATACTTTTGACTGTTTTATTTATTTTTACTAGACTACTCATCAGTTTTTGAGTAACCTGAGATTATTACAAAAACTCACTATTGTTGTGTTCGAGTATAGCTCAACGTATCTAGGCAAGTGTATAAAATTCAATCAATTTAAGTGTTTCTGTGTAGCTAATAACACAGGATACACAAAAAGAGTAGTTAATTGTCAAATTTCTGAACAACAAATATAACGGCCAATCGAAAGACAGGTCCAAATAAAAGTTCAGGATATTCACGTATATACGATACAAAATATCGAGTATTAGTTCGTAGGGATTTCATTCATTCCTGGTTTGGTCATGGGTTGATATTACTGAAAATAAGAGAGTAATGAACAGCTGTTCCGTACTCAGTGGCTGAATAGGGAACGTCCTCGCTTCATAATCTGAATGTCCTGGGTTCGACCTCTGCTGGGTGGTGTCATTGATGTGTACTCCTGAAGAGTAGCAAACTACGAAGAGACAGCTGTCTAGTACTCTCAGCTGGTTTTCAACGATCCTCTAACCGATATCACACCGTGATCAAACATGAACACGCCAGTTTATCTAACTGACACAACACAAGTGATTTCGACTCATCTTTATATTCATAAGAAATTTATACAAGCGTTTATGTTGCTCTTCCGTTAGTGTTGGTTTGCTTTATCAATTTTTTTAAATTTTTTTTTACAACTAGCAAGCTACAGAAGCAGATGATGCTTGACCATAAGCTATAAGGTTAATCTCAAACTGCTCTTGACAAGCACTCGTATCAAACCATGACTTCAACCAATCATTCCTCCGTCAACATGATCTCAGTATAGTTAATGACTACCTAATATTTGGAGAATGGGCAGTGGTACCGGAAACAGTGTGGAAGACCCATTGTGGACATCCGAAAGTGGCGCATATTAATCCTTTCACTAGAAGTCATCACTGCTAGCCAAGTATGGATGCTGACACAAAATGCCCTGGATCAAATTCTCAATTTTGTATTGTACACATTTCAAGATGAAATGTTATTGGAAACCGAAATTACTGAGATCATAGTGTATGTGTGTGTGTGTGGGATCTGCTTCATAACAAAAATGGTAATCCTGAAAGTAAACAAGAATACATAACACTACATACCACTACTTAAATGATTCATATGAGTAGTTAAACACCATTCATACCAATCATTAGTGTTTACTAGCCAGACAGTGAATTGACTTAAACAAACAGACACCGTTCTTTTCCTTTGGAGACCAATATGTCAGCTTTGTACTCGGTTTGACTGGGTTCAGATAAATGAATCAGTTCAAACCAAGCGAGTAGTGGTCAACTACTTGTGGGAAATAATTATAACAGTAATAATGATTTGCCTTATTCCAAAGCAGTACTTATGATACACTGCGGAAGTCTCAGCATTTGGTATGATATTGCACCTAATTTACTCGACAACGGCAAAAACGAAAATAAAACAGAAAATAATATTGCAGAATATATACGTAACCAGGATTGATAATAGCAGGTTTTTAGTGTTTACAGTGACAATGAAGTCAAGAATGTACGCAAAGCGTAAAATGACGATAATAATGTTAACGGCCAAAATTATAAGTTCATTGAAACAATGTCACCATAGATTACAAAAAGGAAAGGATAAAAAGAACCAATTATTTGGGTAATTACGTAATAAATCGTAGTTTTCTTGCTTAGCATTGCCTCAGTCATATAGAACGCGGACTTAATATGGCATTGTTGAGTTTCTGTACTCGGTTTTACGAGTATATGACCTTTTAGTCCTACCAGAGGAGATGAAAGGGGGTGAGAGTTGTGAATATAGACGATGTTGAGAGTCAGACAGTATTGCTTTAGACTACTTGTCGCATGGGTTCAGGTGTTTGTCAACTATAATAGTAACGAACTGACTAAGTGGCGCATTACTTACCCTACTGAAAACCTTTAATACCCTTCAAAATATGACACAGTCCTTTTTGAGTAGCCCAGGGTTGGTAGTAGTAAACTACAATAGGTAAGAAACAAGAGTTAACAAATCGTAAAAGTAGAGGTTGAGTGATTCCCGATTGTCTTAACTTCTTAATGTAGTAGCCTTGACGGAACATTTTCTCGGAGATCGATAAAACATGGGATGACCAAGTAAGGTCAGAGGATAAGAACCATACCAAGGTATTTTGTGTTAGACCCAGTTTCTGTTACAGACTCTCTATGCTACAAGCATCATGTATATCGCCCAGTCGTTGCGGGTGGCGTTTATGTCTGAAGGAGAAGTCAATAGTCTGGCATTTTTTATGGGATTTAACGAAAGACTATTTAGCTTAGACCACTGACTGCAGTCCGGCAGAAAGCTATTAATTTTGCAACAGCCTGATTGGGACTTTACAGGAAGCGGGATGGTCAGATCATTAGTGTATTTGACGAAGTTGATTTCATCCGTAAAAATTGACTTATGTAAGAAGAAAGAAAAAAGAAAAGACGAGAGAATAGCACCTTGAGGGACTCGAAGCTCAGTAAGTAAGGTATAGGAAGATTCCCCTTTCTTTCTTTTTTTGATTAAAGCTTGATTCCACACTGTATTTTTGGTACAAGTATGGAATTTTCAGCATGGATATCGGTAGCACAAATTTTGCATGCTGACCATAGATATCAGGTGTGCGTCGGTAGGGGATCGAACCTCGGACCATGTGGATGGTCGGTGAGAGTCCTAACCACCGACCCACAGTATACTGCAATCTCTTAGAGAAATGAGAATGCAACCAGTTAACAACCCAGGACTCGGCTTGTGTCAAAGAAAGCGTATTTAACAAAAGGTATCTCGGTACATAGTCAAAAGTAGATGTGTACTCAAAGAATTTAATATATGCGATTAAATTCGCAGTTTGCAAAATAATTAATTCGTGATTTTTAATCAACACAGTTTGAGGTGAGATTTCGCTTCAATTTCATTTGGAAACCAGAGTTATCCATATCACAATATTGTGATATGAGTGAAATCCAACTACTGTTGACTACCACTCAGTAGTATATATAGTATAGTATATATGTATAGCATGCCTTACTTTCTAAAATTATTATTTTCATGGTTAGAGGATTTAATCATGAGCTAATATCAGTTAGAGAACAATCGAAAACCAGCTTGAAGTATTGAAGAGCTGTTTAATTAATCTAGTTTGGGACTCTTCAGTAATGCACATCCGCCTCCAGGATTTGAAACTAGAACCTTCAGGTTACAAGGCGAATTCGTAGACCATTGGGACCTTATCCAATGGCCAATCTGTGAATTCCAGCTTATGCCAATTCACGATATAACACGGTTGTCACTAGCCAATGTCATCGGTGGCGAGTACTGTCCTCACGCCTAACATGTTGTACCCCCATTGTACCATTGAAAAGCATAGGGAGCTACGTATCTGATTCTTTCTAGCTTGTGACTCTTCAACACCGTGCCAGCATAAATACAACAAGAAACGAACCGATTACCTCAAAATTATCAATTCACTATGCTACTTTCTAACCAATGAGTTGGAATTCTATACCCAGTGACTTTTAACTTATGTCACTCTTAGAACTGTTGGATCACCCTTTTTTGATAATTATAAGGGAAGATTCGATTGATGTAAAAAAAGGAATAAGGGTTAACCAAATTACTAAAACTCAAACTAAAAATTGACTCTCTCTCTCTCTCATTTGCAGCTATTTTTAGTGTTAGAAGATGTGTACTTTATGCATTTATTCACATCAATTTGCATATCCCATTGATTGATTAAATTGGACCGAAATGCCTAGTCTCTGTTGGCTCTGATGGCTCTCAGCACAGAAAATGTTTTTTGCATAGTGTCTGGATATAAACCCATTATTTGGTTTATTGATAGCTAACAACAGGATCTACAATGCATATTTCGTCCATTTTGAGACTCATCATCCGGGTGCACCCATATTATAAACTGACATCTGACGCATAAAATATTCTTAGATTTAGGAAAATTGTGAACCCATCAACAAACAGCTTATAACATATGAAGACCACAGATTCTATATTCACTGTCAAGATTGTTACATACACCTAAGTATGCTTAAAACCTTAAAACAACTAACTACTGCTTTAAGGAGTTATCAAGCACTGGCGTGAGTCCTTTAGATTGCTGGATTCCTATTGGCTGTTAATACGTTTGATGTATCGTTGATTACTGCATTTCCAATGTCATTCTAAGTGTGTGTGTGTGTGTGTGTATATATATATACAGAGTTTCTGTCTAGCATTTCGGACTGTTGTTTGAGAATGTAAAAGTTCTCCTATCGATATCCAGTCTTTCCTTTTGTCTTTTGGCGCCGGTGGTATCATTGTTGTTGACGTGAGAATAGGACAGATTAGCCTGTGCATAGTCTGCTAGGTTGTAGTTCCGATCATAATAATAAAGATAATAAGCAAATATCATTTTGATTAACTGAGACTAATACCAGTTTTGTAATCAACAGAAAGCTTTTTATGTCAGTGTGCAGGTGCCTTATCAAATATATATCAAAAATACACAAAGTCTAATTAATATTACATGATTGAAGACAATTAGCAGAATAAGCAAGGCCGAAGATTTTATTCACATTGGATACTATTCTTAAACAAGAAGTATCCACAACTATGAATGCATTGTTATGGGTAAGAATATGAGTAATAGAGTGGTGTTTTCATGTATTGTATGACAAACTAAATGGTGAATATCATAGCTGTGTAATAAATCAATAAAACACATTTAAAACCGCCAAATATAACATTTTACGGCAAAGTTAAAGAATAGCAATCCCAAGAATGCGAACACACGAGTGACCTTGAGGTGACCAATCAGAATAGCCGGAGTTTTTTCTACATAAAAATGTTATTTTTTTTGTGCTACAAAAGCACAGACAATAAAAATAAAACGCTCTAACCCTAACCTCAATCCTCACTCTAACATGCTATCAACTCAATATACAAACAGCACTCACATAAAGAGAGTGGGATGAAAATCTCACCTCAAATTGAGCCCAGCATTCATTATTATTTATTATTAATATTATTATTCCCTTCGGTTCTGAGTGGTACATAGGGTTTCAGCAACACATCTCCACTTTCTTCTATTTTCTACTCTTCTATTCAGCTGGACCCACAATTATACATGACCTCTCATCTCTTCCTCGCCACACGATCTCCTCCATGTCACCCTCACACCGACGACCCACTTGTCACTTCTCATACGAATTCCACTCGAGTGATGGCCTACATTGCGTGAGATGTCATTCGACGGCTTCCTCAATGTATGCCCAATCAATCTGTCTGCATTTTCTCTGACATATCTGTTGGGCAATCGGCTCTCACCTGTTGATTTTTTCCCAACCAGAGTTTCTTGTTACTAATTGTTTCCGGCCATCTGACCTTCAGTATGGAGCCAGTGAAGTGGGCAGCTGCTGATGAAAGTCTACAGCAGGCTGTTGGAAATCCCTTTCGTTACATGCTGGCCAAGTTTCTGACACAGCGATCATAGTAACACTGTAATAATGGTAGAATGTGTCCAAAGTCACTGATACTATCTCACCCTTTGGATCTCTATACTTTAACTACCTCCATTTGAGATGATGACTTTATTGCATCAAAACACACAATATAAAATCATACACTGACACATACAAGTCCATGCACAACAACAAGTACTACCTGAACAAACTAAATCTTGCAACTGACAACCTTTGTTCGACCCCGTCAAGCAGTTGGGAGTGAAAAAGAAATAAATGCACTGTAAACATTTCAAATTCTAAGTCTTAAAGGTATTTTATCGATTTCATCTCACATATTTATAATATCTGCTGCATGCACGAAAACACCTTATGAATACTTTTATCCCCAAATACCCTCCCCCCTCATTAATATTGCCTCAGTGATCCGAATCTATTCTAGAGAAAATTTCAGAATATTTTTCGTTTTACATTCAACGAACACTTTTTACTTCTCACATATTACCCTGGCTCCTAATCACATTAGGAGAGAATAAATAGAAGATAATATTAAAAGTGTGTTATTATTTAAGTACTTAGTTCTCAATAGTGTGAAGTGCATAACACATGATTCTACATTTAGCGTATGAATAGTTAATACTGTAATGCCTCCTACTTATTAACAGATATAAGTAGTATATCGAGTAACGTTTTAGACAAATCAGCAATAGTCTGTATGCATGTATGTATGTATGTGAGTATTTGCAGAAAAGTCAATCAGGAACAATCCAGAGAAGTATTCAGTGTAAGAAAGAGATAACGAAGACATTATTAGTACTGGATCGAATCGGAGATTTGCGAATGAATTCACTTTTAGTCACAAGCCAACATCAGCCAGGGAACCAGTGGAAATCTCCACGAATTCATGACCAGTAGGGTGCAGCAGGCAAGTTGTGAGGACAAATACTCGCCGAAGACATTGGATGGGGTCGTGCTATGTTGTGAATTGGCAGAAGTTAGAATTTGTGGGCCACTGGAACAGGTGCCAGTGGCTTAATGGTCTACGAGCTAGCTCACCAGCCTTGTAACCAGAAGGTCCTGAGTTCGAACCACGTGGTATGAGTGTGTACTGCTGAAGAGTTCAAAACTAGGACGAAACAGCCGTCCAGTACTCCCAGCTGGTTTTCCAATGGTTCCCTAACTAATGTCAGCTCATGATGAAAATTCTGTAACCAATCAAATCCCTACAAACCAACACTTGAATCTCCACGAAGTACTGAACATTCGTTGCGTTCTAACTTGTTACTTCTCAACACATTGCTCCCACCGGGTTGATGCTCACTAACTACTGGCTATATACAGAAATCTGCCTGCAGTTCTGGTGAGAATTTTCTACCGATGAGGTCCACCAAATCAGGGAAGTGAACAGTTTCTCACCGATGACACTGGCTGGTTGTAGTGTTATGTATCACGACTTGGCAAAAGTGTGAATTCACAATTCACTGAGTCGGATTCCAATTGCTGAATAGTTCAAGAGCTAGTCTTGTAAAAGGAATATCGAATCCCGGTGGGTGTGTACTGTTGGTGAGTCCCATGTATGGACGAAACAGTTGTCCATTACCTCCACCTGGTTTCCCAATTGTTCTCTAACTAATATCGGCTCGCGACCAAACTTGTACACAATTAAATCCCTGTAAGCGGACACTTGAAAATTGATTTTCAATTTGCAGTTTACACTGTTGGAGGTAAAACTTCACTTCAGTTTTCTTAGGAAGCGGAAATCATTCCGACCAAACACCATATGTGATCTGTTTGATACGATCGACGGTAAGCAAGAAAGCTCACACACAAATGCATGATGCCATATACTACAAATTCATTGACATGAGTATTTGGATCCCGTTTAAATCGAACAGTCATAGTTCTAATTAATTCATCTCTCCAAGTTGATTGAAGTCACCTACATTACTGACGAGCTCGGCCCGGAACGAGTGAAACGGCTGTCCAGTGTTCAGATCACTTCGACCTAACTAGGTAGTAAGCACAATTGGTCATTGTTACTGAAACCCAACTACTCATATCTACCAGTCGACCAGTAGTATATTATTATTGTGGTCAGAGCTAGCTGCTAGCCAAAGTTGGTAGACAGTAATTTACGTCAGTGTCTATGTCACCAATATTGGTCGTGAGAAAAATGAGGACAAAGACTTTGCGTGGGCGGATACAGTTAGCATATAGATGATCGGACATTCAAGAAACAGCCACGAAAAGATGAAAGGTTAACTTTCTGTGGGAAACAACCAATCACAGGACTGTTTTTCTGCTAACAGTAATCTATAATAATGTACATGAAAGTATTTAAATATGTATTGACTTCCTCAATAAACGATCTCTTGCCTGGCCCTTGTCTTCTGTTGTTACATTATTACTATTACCATTATGGCAAATGATGGCACCAATGTAAATTGTATGATTTCCTTAGTATACATTGAATTAGTCCTGACAAATATTACTTCTATCCTCATCAGTCTTCATTCAAGCATATCAATTAGAATGTTATTAGGAGCTACAAGATAGATGACGCAAAGTTCTAGTGTAAGATCTTCGCCAGTAGAGTACACCATGGCAAGGTGTGAAAAAGACTGATGGGAAGTAGCGGTACATCAGGAATCAACAGAAGTGAAAATTCATGAGTCAATGAGATCAACTGGCAACTTGCCAGTCCTAGGTTCGATTCCGTGTATATTTTTTGACGTGCACCTCGGAAAGCCACAAACTTGGAGGGCACTGTTGTTTATCACCCCTAACTGTCCAATAATTCTCATGTCGATGTCAGTTCGTGACAAAATATTGATTGAAATCCCCACAAAACTCGAAAATCTGGAAATTTCGAAACATTTTTTAAAGACACTCATGATCAACACCTTAAGTGTTCCCAAATGAGAATGTCACGTGACTGATGAACCTGTTGAACAGTTAGAGACTAACTATGCATCAGATAAACGAAGGCAGATATTCGTGTAATTAACACGCAAATAAAAGATGTAAATAAGTAGTTGGAGACCATTTACTTATTATTATTATTCCCTTGGGTTCCTAGTGGAACATAGGGCTTCAATTGAACTTCTCCACTTGCCACTTCTGTCTTCTGCTGCCGTATTTTTCACCTCCATCCATGTTAGTTAGTCCATATTGTGTCAACTCCTCTCTCTTCACACGATCTCCTCCATGTCACCTTTGCACCGACGTCCCACTCGCCGCTTCCTTTTCGGCCTGGTTCCACTCGAGCAATGGCCTGACGTGCGCGCGATGTCACCCAGCGGCCTCCTCAGCGAGTGTCTAATCCATCTCCACTTTCTCCTGCATATCTGTTGGTAAGCGATTGATTCTTCTTTTGTTTGTTTGTTCCCAGCCATAGTTTCTTGTTGGTGATTCTTTCCGACTCGGCCATCTCATCTTCAGTATAGATCCAGAGAAGACAGTTGTTGGTTGATAAAGGTCTGCAACAGGCTGTTGGAAATATTCTCTGTGACCCGCCCGCCAAGTTTCTGATCCATCCGTATAGAAGAGCTGACTGACTTGACGTTTTTTGTATTGAATTGAATCCGACCGAATTTTGTTGTTGATTCTGGCTGAGTGACGAAGATTTCCTAACAGATTGGTTTCAGGTTGATGAATGTGTTTCTCGCTCGATTTGATATCGTCGTCCGTTCTGACTTCCTGTAGTTGAGACAATGCTGACTACCTAGATTAGTGAATGAAGTTACCTCTTTCAAATCCTTCCCGTTGATGGTGATTGGCGCTGGATGTTTCTGCTGTCGTTGTTGTTGTTGGTTGGTTGGTTATTTTCATAACCTCCGTCTTGTCTATGTTCACCTGGAGTCTTGTCTTCGCCGGCTGCTTCTTCGACCGACCAGTTTGTCGGTCGGTTTTCGCTTGTAAGTCTTCGATTTTGTGACAGTGACATCAAACATAAATCATCCACACGCGAAATCCAGGTCTTCTAGGTTCTTCACGTCGGTCGGTCCAGAATATCCCCGCCTTCTCGTTTCCCACTCACTGTCTGACGCATAATCCAGTCCACCACAATTAGGAATATCATTGTGAGTGATTACAATAATAAGCACCCTTGTCTGACTCCTGTGTTTACTCCAAACGCCTCGCTGACTTTTCCGTTGTGGATGACTTGACATGTTCCGTTGTTGTACAGCTGTTGAATAAGGTTGATAAATATTCGGGGTACACCGTAGTACTCGAGTAGTTTCCAAATTACTTCGCGGTCAACGCTGTCTGTCGAAGGCCTTCTCAAAGTCTATAAAGTTGAGGTAGAGGTTTGATTGCCACTCCATGCTTTGTTCTGTTATAATGATGCGTGGTGTTGCAATTTGGTCAGTACATGATTTGCCTTTCCTGAATCCAGCTTGTTCTAGTCGGAGTTCTGCATCTAGTGCGACCATTTACACTAATAATTAATTAATGTTGGTCACCAGATCATTATGACGCAAACAAATGATAGCCGTTTCGTATGATTGCGGTCAAACTCATCAACAGTGTGCCCTAACTTACTGAAACCGTCACCACTTCAAATGTAAGGACAAATACTCGTCTATGGCACTGGCTGGCGGTGGTACTATAAAAAGGAAATTGACAGAAATTAGAATTCATGGGCGATTGGACGCCACCTCAGAGACTTAACTGAATGGTCAATATAAGCTCTTCTGTTGACCAGGAGGTCCTAGGTTCCGTCACCAATGAATGGGGTACCACTGAGGAGTTCTAAACCAGGGCGAGACGACGTTCCAGTACTCCATGGTCTTCTTTAACTGATATCAATCCGTGATCAGACTTGAAAGATTTATCCTAATATTTGTGGAGAAATGGTTGATTTCGAAGTGCCTTACATCTCGAATTGGCGCTGACTAAACAATCGCTCTAGAGAACTAATCGTCCGATAATTTTCCCTTCTTCTGGATCCTTCAGCAATGGAAATCCACGGCTTCTCACAATCTCGGCTGCAGGGCAAGATTTGTCGTTCTCCACTTCCACCAATTTACGGTTCAGCTCGGCCATCACTGAGTGTCATTAAGGAGTAATTATACCCATACTTTCCCTACTTCATTAAAGCTATCTACTAATCAACGTTAACTTGACACTTCGAATGAAAAATATTTATGAGAAGCTGATTGATTTTAGAACGACAATCTCCCTTGGAGGTTATTAAGGAGTGAATTTAAGGCCAGAGTATTGAAAGCATTAACGGCTAACGTCATCAGTCATGTTGTATATAGAGAAAATTACTTACCTACGTAGTGATGATATAATGCGATTGCCATGTCACATTCAACATAGAAAAGACAGAGGTGGTGAAGATAACCAACGAACCGTAACAACAACGACAGCAACCCGCACCGATCACCATCAAGGGGAGAGATTTGACAGAGGTTACCTCCTTCATTTCGCTGGGAAGCATCGTGACAATTACAGGTAGAATGGATGAAGATGTCGACAGCCAGAATTGGAAAGGCAAGATACACCTTCATCAACCTGAAACCAACTTGGAAATCTTCTACACTCAACCTAATGAAAAAGATTCGCATTTTGAACACCGATATGAAGTCAGTGAGTCAGTCGTCTTTTCTATACGGGTCACGAAAAGGATTTCCAACAGTCTGCTGAAGACTTTCATCAACAGCTGTCCACCTCGCTGGTTCCATACTGAAAATCAAGTGGCCGGAAGTAATAAAAAGAAACTCTGCCTGGGAACAAACCAACAGGCGAGAGCCTATTGCTCAACAAATATGTAGGAGAAAATGGAGATGGATTGTTTGGGCATACATTGAAGAAACCATCTAACGACATCGCCCGCCAGGTTCTCGAGTGGAATCCGTATGAGAAGTGACGAGTGAGTCGTCGGTGAGAGGGTGACATGGAGGAGGTTGTGTGATATGAAGTAGATGAGACACTCTGGACAATCGTGGACCCAGCTGAAGAGGATGACAGAAAACAGAAGAAAGTGGAGATATGTTGTTGAAGCCCTATATTCCACTCGGGACCCAAGGGAGCAATAACAATGATAATATCCCACCTATACCAGATCTCATTAGGAATATCAAATCCGAAAAGAGGGTATGTGTTTCACTTTAGAAGCAAACATATCAGAAAGGTTCTACTGTTTTTGTATTTTACTTAATGATTTGGGTTTTAATTTCTTCCACTAATTTCTTCCTCGAAATGACATCACCTACAAATTCAAAAACCACAGCAGAATCGCTCACATATGGAAGTTTGTTTCCCCTCCACTTAATATGTGAACCAGTGGAATTGTCTACGAGAACACACAGTGATTTAAAAACGTCTGTTATTTCATTCAAAGAAATGCTGGACCTTAACTGTACAACAAGTCGAGAGGATTACTATAAGTCTGCATTAAGCTACCTACCCCTTATCTGCACTGACTACCTTCCAAGTAGAACATAGGCCTTTAAGCTTTAAAGATCCATCAGAGATTGTAGTAATTTTACAAGATGTGATTGCTAGACTCACACCCAAATTATCATCTTTCACAGGCTTACAATCATCCAGTAGTCACCTAGGTGAATTTTTTAGGAGTGCGTCGGCTGAAAATCCTACTCAGACCACATGCGTCGACGGCAAGTATTCTGCTGATGAACTATTGATCCTAACCTTAATAATCTGGGAAGCCGTGACCAGTAGGGCGCAGCAGATTGAAGTTGAGGCAGTAACTCATCGAAGAAGACATTGCGAAGTGGTCACGCTATGTCATGAATTGACAGAAGTTGGAATTCATGGACTGACCATTGGATAGGGTCCCAGTGGATTAATGGTCTACGAGCTAGCTCACCAGCCTTGTAACCAGAAGGTCCCGAGTTCGAAGCCCTTGGTGTGGGTACGTACTGATGAAGAGTCACAAACTAGGCTGACGAAACAGCTGTCCGGTACTCCCATATGGTTTTCCAATGGTTCCCTAACTGGTGTCAGCTGATGATGAGATCCTCCAACCAATCTGCAAACAGTAACCTGTGAACCATCATTCAGTGTAATCAATTTCAGGTCTTTAAATAGTCTCCGATAAGTGGTTCAAGAAATGCTTTTAAAAACTTCGGAATATACTCACAAATAAAAGTAATAATAATGATAATAATATTTTAAAAAATCAATGTAATCTCATATAACTCACCTCCATCCGCGTATGTTTCAACGCCAAATCTTGGAAAACCATTTTCAAATTCTCCTTCAAATCTCCCAATTGAATTCTCTTTACACTTTATTCCAAGCGTGATAAAATCATCTTTAAACCGCCCCATTATTACCCAATCCTCTCTTGTGAATATACCATATCCATTGCGTCGATTTTGTGCCCATTCCCCTTCGTACATAGCACCAGGTGCATTAGGCCATAAGAAGACACCACTTTTCTCAGAACCAGAATCCCATAGACCTGTATACTCGCCTTGGCATTTATCTTTTGTAATTAAACCCAAACCAACAGCTTTTTCATTCAACCATTCACCAATATATAATCCAGAATCTTTGAATTCATATCTACCAGCTGGTAGACAGGTGGCCTCAGTTTTTATTTGATCCATGAATTCCACGACTCAATTTATCAATGAGACATATTGTTTCTTGCCCATCTGTATGTGTGTGTGTGTGTGCGTACGTGTGTCTGTGAGTTTTTGTAATTGTATGTGTGTTTATTCAAAAATTAATAACTCTATTCCATCGCCCATTTTTTTGCTAAATCCACAATAATGATATTGTTGAATAAGCAAAATGAATCCATGCTATTAAATGTCCAATGTACATTAAAGTAAACAAATCCTTTCTCAATGTATTTGTCAACAATCTGTAGGAAAAGAAAACAATCACAAACACACACGAAGTGTAGTCAAATTTGACTAGTGTGATCGCTTGTCATCAGTTCAACCACCAAGTTGAATACGAAGCGTATTCGTTGGAGAAATTCATTCCTGACTTGTTTTTATCGTGTGATAACTTTTACATTATTATTATTTTGGTTTTACACAGAAATATCCTAGAGCTCTTATTTGATTGGTTAACCCACTGATATAGTTATGTGGGTAGATTTTTGGCAATCAACCAATCAGGTGAATTCGAATTATCAATAGCCATTATGATAGTAAAATCTGATTGGCTGTCTCTTAACAAACGTAGGTGTGCAACGCACACGCACACACACCCATTGTCTTTCAGAGCCAAATTTGGGAAAATAACCCATTCTTACTAACTTGTATCTCGATCAATATACGTGCATATAGTATTGTAGATATTTGGTTTGAAGTTTAAAGTTTGAAGGATGAATGATGAAAGAGAAGCAATAGATATCTGACAGTTACCCGTTTGTATGTTAGTTTGTGGGTGTGGTGGTGTGTACTTTTAATAAATTGCACTACACACACACATTTATCCTTAACAAAAACAGGTACACCTACGCAAAAATCAATAAATATGTGGCATCAGTGTAAAGAAATTTCAAATGCAGACTTATTTTAAAAGAGAAAAGGGTGGATGTGTAAAACTATTGCCACACTTTTGCCTTTAGCAGCACTTAAAATGACAAAAATTTTTGGACATGTGTTTGAAACAACGATATGGTTTTTTTTAAAAAAAAATTCAGTTTCATCAAATTGACTATGAAAAAGGTTACTATTTTTGGGAAAAACAGGAAAATATCTGGACGATGGGTGGATAGACAGCCCAAGATAGACAGATAGACGCAGTCTGATCGACTTGTTAATTGTGATTGGGTAGAAAACAAAAAACGTTAGAATTTTTGTTGGCATAGTTCTAGGAATCCTCAAAAGTCTGTATTAGTAGTAGTCGTATTTGTTCTTTAATTAGATTTTCCACTCCATGAACTGATTCAACCCAAAAATTGTTCGGTTCCTAGTATGGGTGTTTTGACGATATGCTAAGATTTAAACTGATGTAATTTGAAGGAGTTTGACTACCACTGGCCAGAATGGTCTAGTGGATAACGGTTTGGCGTTGAGACAATAGAGACTGGGTTTGAGACTCAGTGGGAACGCTATAAATCATTGGGGAATGCAGATACATCCAAACGATGAGTTGTGATTAGAGCAAAATACATATCCTGGATTCCGCCACTGCTAGTCACCATCAACCAAATTTCCTCCAGAGTAGTATTTCTCACTTCTTCAACATGATTAGAACTATCAGAGAAAATGTATTCAGTCAACAGTTACTCAGTTCAGCGATGTCATTCTCAAGGTGAATAACCACATATGCATAGTAAATTAATTATCCTAGCAGCAAAAGGAGTATTTCCAAAGAGATATCGGTAGGTTTGTCAGTTTTTCGATAACTAATGACGTAATGCAGAAAGTGTTAATCGGCTAGGAACTAAAAACAAAATAAAATAAGTAAACTGAGTGACGTCGATGCATAGCGGTTAGGACGCTCGCCAACCATGCACATGGTCCGAGGTTCGATCTCCGGCCACAAACGTACTCCTTTACCTCGCTAAGCCAGAAATAATGCTGGTATAGAGGAAAGGTTGGGCATGAGGCTAGCAACTCCATCCTGTAAAATAAACACTGCTACAGAAACTTCAAGCCCCTAGCTCGAAGCCCTATGTTCCACTGGGGAACGTGAAGGAAAGAAAACTGAGTGACGTAATATAATTGGCGGCGTTGAGTAGAATTCAACCAAAATTTGAACGAGACTCAAGTCAGCAACAGTGGTAATAAGGGGTGGAAACTTAATAGGGGTTTAGGTTAGAAAATAATACAATTAAGAAACAAAGATTACGCATTCAGTGTAAAGGCAGATGACGTCCTCTGCATATTCAATGGCTGAGCGAACTTCTTCTGTATGCAGAATCCAGGATTAATCTGTATTTTTTTTATTTTTGATTACAGCTTGGTTCCACACCATGTTTTTGGTACAAGTATGGAATTTTCAGCATGGATATCGGTAGCCCAAATTTTGCAGGCTGACCATAGATATCAGGTGTGCGTCGGCAGGGGATCGAACCTCGGACCATGTGGATGGTCGGTGAGAGTCCTAACCACCGTGCCACCGACGAACGTGTGAATTGCCAGTGCTTCTGCTCTATTTGAAAGACAACGGAACATGTCAAGTGATCCACAACGGAAAAGTCAGCAAAGCGTTTGGAGTAAACACAGGAGTCAGACAAGGGTGCTTATTATCCATCACCAATGAATGATATTCCTAATTGTGGTAGACTGGATTATGCACCAGACAATGGTAAACGAGAAGGCGGGGATATCCTGGACCGACCGACGTGAAGAACCTAGAAGACCTGGATTTCGCTTGTGGATGATTTATGTTTGATGTCACTGTCACAAAATCGAAGACTTACAAGCGAAAACCGACCGACAAACTGGTCGGTCGAAGAAGCAGCCGGCGAAGACATGACTCCAGGTGAACATAGACAAGATGGAGGTTATGAAAATAACCAACCAACCAACCAACAACAACAACGACAGCAGAAACATCCAGCGCCAATGACCACCAACGGGAGGGATTTGAAAGAGGCAACTTCATCCACTTATCTAGGTAGTCAGCATTGTCTCAACTACAGGCAGTCAGAACGGACGAGAATGTCAAATCGAGCGAGAAACACGTTCATCAACCTGAAACCAATCTGGTAGGAAATCTTCGTCACTCAGCCAGAATCAACAACAAAATTCGGTCGGATTCAATTCAATACAAACAACGTCAAGTCATTCAGCTCTTCTATACGGATGGATCAGGAACTTGGCGGGCGGGTCACAAAGAATATTTCCAACAGCCTGTTGCAGACCTTTATCAACCAACAACTGTCTCCTCTGGATCTATACTGAAGATGAGATGGCCGGGCCGGAAAGAATCACCAACAAGAAACTATGGCTGGGAACAAACAAACGAAACAAGAACCAATCAATCGCCAACCAACAGATATGCAGGAGAAATTAGAGATGTGTGGTGACAGCAGGCTGCTAGCCAATTGGTAGACATTTATCTACGTCAATGTCTAGGTCACTAATATTGGCCGTGATTAAATATGAACAAGGCTGATTCAAGAACCAGTCACAGCAGACTTAAACGTGGGCAAATATGATTCGCAGATAGATGTCTGCACCTTCCGAGAAATCTCGAAAACAACCAATCAGAAGACTGCATTTGTCTACTTGAATAAGCTGTGATAATATACATGAAATGTATATAAATGCGTGCTGATTTTCGTAATAAAATGATCTGTTGCCGGCCCTTGTCTTCTGTTGTTACAGATGTATTGGACACTCTCTGAGGAGACCGCTGGGTGACATCGCGCGCACGTCAGGCCATTGCTCGAGTGGAACCAGGCCGAATAGGAAGCGGCGAGTGGGACGTCGGTGCAAAGGTGACATGGAGGAGATCGTGTGAAGAGAGAGGAGTTGAAACAGTATGGACTAACTAACACGGATGGAGGTGAAAAGTACAGCAGCAGAAGACAGAAGTGGCAAGTGGAGACGTGCAGTTGAAGCCCTATGTTCCACTAGGAACCCAAGTGAACGAAAACAACAACAATCAGTGCTCTTTTAGCAAGATTCCCACGCATTCTGTAGATAACTTTGAAGTGGGTTTGTGAGTTCGCTTGGTGTCCAGATTCTATAAGGTGTTCCTGAATACAGCTGTGGAGGGATACTTTTTTCTCTCCAGGTGAAACCATGAGAGTAAGTGTTCGACGACAAATTTTGTGGACAGCAAACACTGAATACAGACGGCATACCTAGCTTCACAAAAGCAGGTGAATTGATAAATATACACTAATGTGGCCAACATTGTTAGCAACTTATCCCTTGTA
The DNA here is from genome assembly GCA_944472135.2 of Trichobilharzia regenti. Taxonomy (NCBI): domain Eukaryota; kingdom Metazoa; phylum Platyhelminthes; class Trematoda; order Strigeidida; family Schistosomatidae; genus Trichobilharzia; species Trichobilharzia regenti. The sequence continues at coordinate 14,290,543 of OX235266.1, forward strand.
CTGGGGTGTATGTGTGTGTTTCTTTTCAATTTCAGAAGTACCATGCTAATCAGCTTAGGATTCCTTCACAGACAACTTAAACTTATTTCATATTTTATTGAACCCCTTTGCTTTCTCAGTGGAAAATAAGTCTTCAAGCTTTGAAGTCTCAGTAGTGATGATTTTGTTTTTGTAGGGTAAGATCTCTAGCCTCATGCTCTACCTTCCCTCTATACTATGCCTTCTGATAGTTACGCTATGTTTAGGAATGAGTCGGTTCGAGATCGGACCCCAGACCACCTGCTTGGTTAACCGATATCCTACGATTGAACCACTGGTGCACGCATTTAGGAAACACTGGCCAACAGATGACGGTAAAAGATATTATCATCTCTCCATAGGTGTCATGGAATAACCCTTACCTAACCGACAGACTAATCTAATGAAACCATACAATCTAATTTGAATTTTGATCATGGGTCGATATCAGTTATAGAACGAATCAATGAAAATCACCACGGAATACTGGACAGCTGTTTCGTTCTAGTTCAAAACTCTTCATCAGAATGCACTCACCGAGTCTCAAGACAAATACTCATCATCAAACATAACACTGACTGGGGCCAACTGGGCTAAAACCACGAATTGGTAGAAGCTTGAATTCACGAGTTGGCCTTTGAATAGGGTCCCAGTGGCTAAATATCCTATAAGTTTTACTTGTAATCGGAATGTCCTGGATTCTAAACAGTATTACGTAATCTAAGCAAGTTAAGGTGTGAGTGACATCCAGAATCATTACCACTGAAATTGTAAGAAGAACGATTGAAGATATGGATTAAATACCACAGTAGCAAAAGGGATCGGACAAACAAAGTGAGGGGTTTTCCTTGTGTGGAAAGTGAATGTAACCAGGAATTCTATGAACAACTTAACCTTACCTTACATATCACTTCGTCCTTATCTATCATTCCGTATCATCAGTAGAAAAAGTGTTCTGTGTACTGTATAAAAACTGAACTACTCTTTGTATAATTTTTCTTTTTGACATTCACACTAGGCGATGACCTTGTACACATCTTAGATCTGCGTACATAACTTCACAAGATCAAGTGAACTGTTAAATGCAAATGGATTCTGGCAGGATTGTTTTACACATTCTGATGAATAAGACGTCGTGCAAAAGATGTGATGAAGGATATATTGTATTCCAACTGCTTTCAATAATCTTCTTTGAAGTATTTTAGCTATTATGTCATCTGTGACCTTCAAGTTTACCATTAACCCTACCACCCATATAAATAACGAGTTATATCTACTGATGGAAACAAACTATACTGTGACTTTTAACATTTGATAAAACCAAATTGTAAAGCGTGAAAATCAACAGAGTAAATGAAAATGTCTAACTATCGACTTGAAAGAAGAATCAATAATTATGACTTAGAAAATACCCATTGAATCATGAAGGAAATGATATTAGATGATAGTTGGAGGCAATCAGCAGGAAGCCTTGGACACCACCTAGGTTTTGGTGCTAGCTGGTACTCACTAGTCAGCTAGATGTGTCTGCAACCATGAAGTGAACCTGACTGATAGAATTCAGTCTGCACCAAATAAAAGGACTAGACACGTTACACTAGTTACTAGCCAGTGTCCAATCATAATACATGAAGGAAATAAGAGAGAAATTCAGGGAACAAAGTCTTCTTTATCGGCGAAATCACCTTCACAGGCTGGTTGTACATTCGTATTTATATTTATTAAAAATGTATGGTGAGTAGTCTATTATTGAGTAATTGGAGGGGGTAAGATAACTGATATAATTACTTAGAAGTGGCTTTTAAAGTTAATAAATAAAAGTTGTAAATTACGCGATACTCAATGGCACAAAGTTAGAAATTTGATAAGATTAAAAATTGTCCTTGAGTAGTGAGAATAAAGGTGATAGTTGAGTGCCCTGTTGTGGACAAGTGTGAAGAGGGTGTGAAAATGTACAAAAAGAACATATGAAATAGTGATAATAGTGAATTAATTATTCAAGTAACAGGCAAACTAAAAGTAAAATTCAAAATTTAAAAAAAAACTAAAACGATTTTTACAGGGAATGGTTAGTGAAAGCGTTAAGACCGTTAAGGTAGAATAAAAGACCGAACAAACTTTCTGTGTATACAGAGTTCGGGGTTGTATACTGACGAACTGCCGGCGCTTTTGCCATACACAAAAGCCGAAACCTGACGTTCTTTGTACTATTTGGCCTCACCTTGTAGATAATCTTAAAAGACGACTCTGATGGAGCTGTGTGGCTTGAGTTGACCAAGTGCTCGAGAATTGAGCTAGTAACTAACTGTCTTGCACTGTCCTTTTGCTAACCAGGCCGGATAATGTTCAGAGATGCATTTGGAAAGTGTCAGCTTTGTGCGGTCAATATAACTAGCTCCACACGAGCAGGTGAATTTATAAACAAACATTAAAGTGCCCCAAAGCAGCAGTTTATCCTTCACACATCCATTGATCATTCGTAGGCTGTAGAAATTGACTGAAATTATGACAAGGGTGACAACAGTTAATAATAATAATAATAATAATGAATAACTGAGATAGACTAATGAAGAAGTCTATAATTTTAGAAAAATCATAGAAGAATCGTGAATGAAACAGATTTTATTGATTAGTAGGTTTATTAGATATATTACACAGTGAGTGAAACAGTATCATTTACTGGATGGCACAGTTTCGAACACAATCTAGTATTTTGCATAACCATATGAATTATAATCACGCAACTTCGAAACTTGAGTTTTATAGTTTTCTTTGTTCTCTTCAATTTGTCGTCGTAGGGGTAGTCGAATTTGCGAGATATTCAGGTGGACAGGTGTTGAATCATTACTATTACACGTATTGGTTTGCAGTTGATTCGATAAACAAAGCTTCTGTTATCAATCTCTCCCTTCACCCTGCTGTGACGTTAGATTTTAAAACTGTCATCTTATCCCATACCATCTTATTGTATGGTTGTGTGTAACAGCATGCAGTGCTATAGCTGAATTATAGCTGCGATTATAATTGATGCTATGGTTATGAACAATAAATTTTGTTCGAAACGTCATCATCCAGTAAATCAGCATACTGTTTCACTCACTGTGAGTGATACATCTAATAAACAAACTAATGTGGAATTACTCACTACCACAGTGCCTAAGATTTTATTGAATACAAAACATGGCGAACTGTCATGATCAAAATCACAGTGACCTTGAACAACCAATCAGAATTCAGATGCAAAAGAATTCCAGTTTTTGAAAAATACATTAAAAAACATTGGAAATACGATATTGTGCTACGTGTTTGTCGCTTATGTGTTGTTAGAATTTCTCCGTGTCACTACACAGATGATCTATAAAGAAGTCATACCATGCGCGATTAAGCATTCATCCAGGTCATTGCATATCATGTCATTTTGAAGCCTGCTGACACTTTTGACACTGTTCTTTAACCTATTCACAATTCCGACTGTAATCTTAACCTTAATCCTGTAACCTAGACCTTATTATTAAAAGCCATAAATCTATGTAACAGTATAGATTTACAGAAAAGGTATCTAAGAAATGCATAGTACACTATATCTCCTCTCTCCAAATTTATAAGAGCAGGCAGGATTTGATTTGGAATAACCTTTCCCTAAATCCTATTGGATCTTGGTGATCAACATTTGAAAAACCTTCAATTTGACTGTGATACTTTATCTTCGGTCAAAAAATGGTCTCGTCTTACTCTGGATTCGGAGTGGAATGCAGGTCCATAGTGTTTTGTTGCATAAAGGGTTGGATTTGCTAACCTCAACCTGACCTTCCTTCTTAACCGTACTTAATACAGGATAACAAAATAAGAAAGTTTCAGGAGTGCATCGGGTTGGGAAGTGAAGCTGGGACTCTCTCTGTCGCTGGGCTGACAAGCATTCTATCATCGAACCGCTGTTTTACTAAAGGTTACGATTCGATTTAAACCTTAATTATGATTAGTTCAGCGTCGGTGGCACAGCGGTTAGGACGCTCGTCAACCATGCACATGCTCCGAGGTTCGATCTCCGGCCACAAACGTACTCCTTTACCTCGCTTAGCCAGAAATAATGCTGGTATAGAGGAAAGGTTGGGCATGAGGCTAGCAACCCCGTCCTGTAAAGATAAACACTGCTACAGAAACTTCAAACCCCTAGCTTGAAGCCCTATGTTCCATTGGGAACGTGAAGGAAAAATTATTAAAAATTACTATTATTATGATTAGTTCGCTTCAAATTTACAGATTACTTTATTACAAGGAGAGATTTTGTTGCAACTATACGATCATAAGTGTCCAAGTTTTCAAGTATCTTAACTGTTTTTGATTATAGCTTAATTCCACACCGCAGTTTTGATACAAGTATGGAGTTTTCAGCATGTGATATCGGTAGCCCAAATTTTGCAGGCCGACCACTGATATTGGGTATGCGTCGACGGGGGTTCGAACCCTGGACCGTGTGCATGGTCGGCGAGAGTCCTAACCACTGTGACTAGGTCAAACTATTCTCTTGATGGAAATTTAGGGGTTATATATGATTATCAATATCAAGGCAAACAGACTTTGATGGAGAAGATTTTTAGCTCAGGTGGGTGATTTTGACGTGGTTGTGTTCTGAGCTGGATAGTTTATTTGCGAAGCTTTCAGTGTCCAACTAGGCAACATCTTCAGCGCATACTTCAATTCCAAGTGAGCTTTTGGAGTTCTCCACAAGTTCACTTCGTGACTCCGAACGTGATAGGTTGTTTTTGTTTGTTTTCACATCCTCTAGGTTACTTGTATGGGAACTGATTGTTTCCTTGACCTGAAGTTTAACCTTTTGTGTGTGTGAGATTTCCTTTGATTTAGCTCCCAAGGAAAGCACAAAGAAAATCACCTTACCATATATAAAAGACATCTCAAAAATCACTGCAAGACTTTTCAAACTTTTAAAATTGACGTCGCACACAGACCAACAGAATCACTGAACTCAGCCAGCTCTGTGTCAACCGACAGACTCAACAGCGAAAGAAGATAAAACCAACATCATCTACAAAATAAATTGTAACAACTGTGAAAAACACTACATTGGCCAAAGTGGACAGTGTCCCCTTCGTCTTCGTATCCATGATCATAAGCTAGCCGTCAAAAGACATGTCATCCACTCCCTCATATCGCCTCACTACATACAGACAACCATGGACATCATTTCGACTGGGAAAACCAGCGTTGAAATATGAGACAGAAGAAACACCAAGAATGCTAGAGAATTTTTAGAAGGCTGCCTGGTACTCCAGTGAATCATTAATTAATATACACATTGAGATAGACAAAATTTACCAACCGATAAGAAAGAAATCTCACACACAAAGGGTCAAACGTCAGGTCGACGAAACAATCAGATCCAATACAAGTGGCATAGAAGGTGTGAAAATACACAAAAACAACCAATCACATTCAAGGTCACCCACCATAAGAGATGACTAATAAACCCGTGGAGAAATCTAAAAGCTCACTTCGAATTGAAGTATGCGCTGAAGATGCTGCCTAGTTGATTTGTATGAAAAAAAACGATTAAATGACATTCAGGTTAGACCAAGAAATGATATCACTTCCCGTATCATTGGGGATAAAAAATTACCGGACATCTACTTGGTCCTAGTTTGGGACTCTTCACTAGTAAGCATCAATTACTCCATTGTGGAGTCGAAAGCAGTGGCTCAGTGGTCATCGGGCCTGCTTCAAAAGCTGAGTTCTAGGGTCATCCACACTCACTTCTGAATAATCCAATACCGGGAAAAGAACACCTGCTCAGTCCTCCTTGGTTTTCAGTGATCTTCTAACTGATCTCATTACGTGATCTTACCTGAATCTGCAAACCAACACATGGGAACTTAACGGACCAAACTGTTATGGCCTCGTCGCCAATAAGTTATGGGGTTGTTGCCGATGTTATGGTGTGACCGAGTGTAGATACACGCTAATGAGATATAACGGACGATAACGTACAAACTGGTTGGTATTGCTGAGTAGTTAATTTGCCCTGACGCGAAAAGGAGAAAATAAGAAGACCACCACGTTCACGAAGATACGTATATTTTCCAACGAAGGAAAATTGACTGCCACATAAGAATGTGAGTGGAAAAGTACGAAAAGTGTACGAAAGTGTGTATTGACTATACAATACAAGAGTATATATGAAAATGACTAACATACATGAACCAATAAGATGGATCAGTAGTTTTTCTTACCACCATTGGATTCTGATTGGTTGTAATGTCATGTGACAAAAGGTCAACATACATTGTTTATTTAGTTAATGGACAGACAAAGCATATTGTGAGTTTATAATGGAATAACGATCAATATACACATAGTAAAATATATCAGACTGTCAAAACAAAGCAGACATCATGTGACTACATATCACAAACTGAGAATGTTTATCTATGGTAAATAAAACAGCTCGGAAGAATCGTTTCATTACTTGAGTTGTTCGATTTCATAAATTTCCTAAAGCAGTCAGTCAGTTTTCTATGAATTTTGAACCTCAGTCAATTATTGTGATAGAAGTCTCTTAGAATCTGAAGTGTTTATCTATTTATAGAAGCTTCAAATGTTGACCTATCTGTGTTTATTCACTTTTGCAGTCGAACAGCTGAGAATTCGATAGATCAGCCCTGCAGTATCTTTAAGCAGATAAAAACTTAACCACATATGGGATCTATTGTGTATACCTTTTCAATAACAGTAAGAAGATTTTAGATGTCATAGTAGATTTTGCACCGCATTTCACAGTATTCTTTCCATGGCAGCTCACCCTATCATACTTCATGGCTGTGAGACATGGCCACTAAAAGTGGAAGACATGAAGGTGTTCTTGACCACAGATGTTCGCATTCTGTCTTCCATGTCCAGTGGTGTAATATGGTGAGTAGCATTGAGCTTATGCGTTGAATGTTAGATGAAAAGAGTGGGTTGATCGATGAGTTTCCGAAGCTACATTGATCAGAATGACTGCAACACATGTTATGTATACCTAGCTATTGCCTTCCTCGAAGAGCAGTGTTAGCCGACAAAAACTGTCATTTTTCTCCACATACTTGTTCTTTCTACTATACATTGTAGCTTTTTCTGTAACTCTGTCTTCTACATGGAATATAACAGCTTGAAATGCTGAACTTCTGTGCAAAGTTCTATGCTGAAACTCAGTTGGCCAGTCAGTCAGCCAATGTTCACTGTTTTGTCACCTAAGCTTCCATTTCTTTGTTACTCCCGTATTATTTAGGCCTTCAGCTATATGCTACTTAATAGTATTTGTAGGTTGTATAGTAAAGATTTTCCTCAGTGTTGTTCGAACTACATCTTCTGTTGTGATTACAAAGTCAATCAGAAGTTCCAGATCAGCACACCTAATGGATACTGAGTACAAGACTGATGAAAAACAAATTTAGTCTTTACACTTCTATACAAGGTGTCACCTCAATTCTTTTCAGGGTTACGCAATGCTGTTTGCTGAGCACAGCTGAGTCAGTTGTCATTTCTTCAATCGGTTGAGAAGACATCTGTCCAACTCCTCTTCTTCACACAACTTTCTGTCCCAACTTAGATTACTTTTCTTTCTTGGTAATATCGGATAGCTGTGAATATTATTTTTATTTTTACAATTATTAATTGAGGCTAAACTATAGGAACTCGAAAGACCTGGACGTATCAGTGACTTTGGAATGCTCAGTCACAGCAAAGCCGTAAAGCCGGAGAAATAATACCGTATTCACAAAAAAAACTGTTAAATTAGGTCAGATGATATTGATATCTTTCTCATGTATACCCAAAACAAAGTCGCATCATTCTGAACAGACTGAAAAATGCTCTGGATGCAGAAATCCTCCGGGAAAAAGATGGTTTCAAAAAAAGTAAGTCATGTGGGGATTAAATTTCAACGAGACGTATTATCACAGTACAGAGCATAGAATGCGAGTCAAACCCTCATCTCAATTCCATCGACTTTGCGAGGGCTTTTGACAGCGTTGACCGAGAAGTAATTTAGCAACAACTTTAACACTAGAGAGTGCATTGTTGCGAACCTTCATCAATCTGATTCAGCGGCTTTATAACAATGCCACATGTCAAGTGCTCTATAATGGTTAACTCAGCGAAGGCTTTGAAGTGAAGACAGGAGTAAGGCAAGATTATCTGACCACTATCACCGATAATATTCATGATTGTAGTGGACTAGATTACGGGGATGGAGAAGACAGACATACGCTGAACTGACGAGAAGGTACTAGAAGATCTGGACTTTGAGAATGATTTATGCCTAATGTCAGACATAGGCAGAAACCGACTAGCTGTCAGAAGAGACTGGCGTTGGAGACATAAATTCAAGTGAACAAAAAGAAGACAAAGGGGATGAGGATAGCCAACCAATAACAACGATAAGTACCAATCACTACCAACGGGGAAAATTTGAACCAGGTCACTTCTTTCGCTTATTTGGGTAGCATTGCTTCAACCACAAATGAAGGCCTAGATCAGGATATCGAAACCCACTAGGGTAGTAAGGATTTGACAGACCATCAGAAACCTGAAATCAGTATGAATCTACTTAACTCAGAATAAAGAACAAACTTCGGATTTTCAGCACCGACGTCAAGTCTGTCAGTCCTTCTATATGAGTCAGAGAAATGTTGCGTCGTCAAAACACCTTCCAACAGGCTGCTGCACACTTTCATCAACGGCCGCCTTCTCTCCATATTGAAAATCATACGCCTGGCGGGAAAAATAAACAACAAGAAACCCTAGTAACGAAATAATCAAGGACCTACCACCGAGCAAATATTCCGAAGAAAATGGAGATAGATTGGATAAATATTGAGGGCCATTAGATCAGCGAAGAGTCTCTTTTTGGCGGCGAATTCATTTTCATAGCTGTACAATCGCAAATATGGATATGGCTGTTTTGTATGTGTGTGTACATTAAATTTGTCAAACGAAAATACAATAAGTAAGTTCAGACTAATTAGATATTGATATAAGAGGGTTGTAACAAAAGTGATGAGTTGTTCTAAACGATTGTTAAAGAGGAGTTACGTATTAACATGAATAGTTTGATGAAATAGTTGTGCTAAGGATGTACATGCAAACAAAATAATATACGGAATTACCTGAGAGTTTTAAGTAGTTAGGAGAATAAGCATACAAATAAAAGCTAAGTCAAATCAACAGAGTTGTTACCATGATAATAGAAATGGTTAAATAATTTTCTTTTGTATGCATAGTTCTGGTTTTTCTAACTAAAAATGGCTAGGACTTCTGCAATGCAAAGAAGACGGAAACGCATTGTCTTTAGCAGGTTGTTCTTCACTTTGTAGATTACTTTGAAGGAGGCATTTGTTGAGACGGAATGACCAGTGTTGACGAGATGTTCGATTATTTCCCTCCATATACAGCCACTACTTCCTTTCTGCAGCACCGCTGGAGAGTGTTTTTTGACCCTTTTTGACAGAATGCGCGTCGATGTGTATATATCAGTTCACCTGTTGCAGTGGAGTCAGGTACATCTGTCGTTCGACGCGCATCCTGTCAAAAAGATTATGGACAAATTACGGTAAAGGGCCTGGATCTGCTTTTTAGCCTAGCTGTTCCATCCAAAGTCATTGATACCTGTGCAAGTTTTGAGTGTGTAAAGTTGAATCTTCGCTGTCATCTTTATCCTTACTATCATACCGTGTTATAATCCCACATTTTAATCTTTGTTTCGCAATTTATTATTCAAACTAAATACGTTATTTAAGTGTTGGTTTGTAGGGATTTGATTGGTTACAGGATTTTCATCATAATCTGACGTTGGTTAGAGAACCATTGGAAAACCTGGGAGTACTGCACAGCTGTTTCGTCATAGTTTGGGACTCTTCGGCAGTACGCACCCACCGGGGTTCGTGCTATGTCGTGAATTGACAGAAGTTAGAATTTATGGGCCATTGGAATGGGTCTCAATGAGTGGCTTAATGGTCTGCGAGCTAGCTTGCCTTGTAACCAGAAGGTCCTGGGTTCGAGTCCCTTGGTGTGGATGCGTACTGCTGAAGAGTCCCAAACTAGGATGAAACAGCTGTCCAGTACTCGCAGGTTTTTTAGTGGTTCTCTAAGAAACGTCAGCTGATGATGAAATCCTGTAAATACGTTATTATTTAGAATTTAATTGTTGGATGGTGACTAGCAATGGAATCCAGGATGACGGGCATTTCGTCCCATCTTGGACTCGTTGGTGACTGGATGTACCTTCATTCCCCAGTGAGTGATACTGCTCCCACCGAGGCTTGAATCCAGGGCCCATAGTTTCAAACGCCGAAGCGTTATCCACCAGACCACTTGCGCCAAGAGAGCCACCTTCTGTGCAACGGGTCATATTAATTATTTAATTGAATTTTTTAGATTTTCTCGTCGAAGTTAATTGGTAGATAGTGACTGGCAGTGGAATCAAGGGCGTGCATTTCGTCCTATTTGGGACTAATCACACGCCCAGACATCGCCGAAATATTTCTACAAGAAGCTGACCGGCATGTCAACCTGAGACCGAGCACTTCAGTCCAATCAATCGGCGAGAAAATCTCAAATTCAATTAAACGTTATTATCTAATCACACTGTGACACAATATTTATTTCCCCATCTATATCTCATCCGCATATAGCATATTGGTTGATGGTGACTAGCACTGGAAATCACGAGGCGCATTTCGCCATATTTCGAACTCATCATCTGGATGTGCTTGCATTCCTGGTGAATTATAGTGTCTTCACAACGGCAGAAGAGTTTCAGCCCCAGTGAAAACACCTTTACTGACAGTTAGAAAGCAGTAACATGCAGATGAAATCTTCCTTCCGATAATAGCCTAAATGAATCAAAAACAACTTCATGGTAAAACTTAGACAAAGTTTTAAAAAAAAGTCTTATTAGAAGCCAACGCGTCAGCAGACGGCGAGCATTATGATCCAGTAAAATTGTAACAACAGAAGGCAAGACATGGAAGTCAAGGCATATTTTCATCAAGTGATCAAACCGCTGTTTATATATCTACAGTTCATATTCTTTAACCAATCACTGAGCGTGTGATTTTGGTATACATTAAACGACATCAAATAGATAGTTCAAATAAATATATTGTATTCTTTTGTTAATGCCGAATTGAACTGTGAGAATATGTGAAGGAAATATTCCGTTGGCACACATTGTCTGTATCACACCACCAGATAATAACAAAAGCTTTAATCTGAAAGATACGCTCATACACAATAGAGAATTTCCAGCGTTTCATTACAAGGTATTTAGCCCTTGTACAGAATCTTCAAGTAATATAATACGAGAACATATTCCAGGTGCATGGTTTTACAAGGGAGAAAAGAAGTGTGTGCGAAGCTCTATTCTGGAACACCTGGTCGACTTGTGTCACTCGGTCAACCCTGACCATGATTTCAAGATCTTATATAGAATCCATGCTAACTTCTCGCGTTTTCTTCGTTACAGACTTCTATAGACAGCTGAGGCCTTGGCAATTCATGACTTTAAGCCAGACCTTTGTGTACCAAGGAAGTATGTAAAATTCCTACTTCTGCCTTGGCCGCAGAAGGTTGGACATTTATTTATTTTGTTTATTTAGTTATTCTATGTACCTTTCCCTTATTACAAAGATTATGATCATTATCATTATTATTATTATTATTACTATCCTCACTCTGAATTATTTCCACTTGTTATTCTAAACCCAAAATTATTAATTCTTTTTGTTTTTACAATATTGAACTCTATCTTATCAAATTTCACACCATGTTATGTAACATTTTATATTCGTCTACTATTCTTACAATTATATACCTCTCCAAAATCTATGTACCCTATGTATTATTCTATATATGACATTCATTATTTTGCCACTTGACATTAAACTATGATTATAATCACAAATATTTTAATTGCATTTCATACGACTATTGTTATTTCATGCATTCACACCTTTGATCTAATTCCCTCACCGGATATAGTTTCTTAAAAAAAGCCCATATATATATATATATATATATATATACGATCGTACAGCTTGATAATAAATTCGTTGTTGAAATGAGTCTCTTCGCTGAATATTGTGCTCTTAATGCTACAATGGGAATTATTAAATTACATAATAATCAACAAGATATCATCTGTAGCAATATTATTCCACCCGAAGATTGCCCCAGTACTACTTCACAATGCTCTACTTCCATTTCCCTTGAAAAATTCCTAGCGTTGAGAGGTGAAGCCTTCCTGCCGATTGCCTCCAACCATCTGATATCATCAAATCAATGTGCACCGTGACAGCGAGCCACCTGGAATGCTGGTCACATTGCAAACCTGACTAAGAGAATTCAGTCCCCACCGAAGTAAGGACTAGACACATCCCACTAGTTACTAGTGTCCAATCAAAGTATACGCTAGTAGAGTGGTGGTCAACTGGATTTTTTTTATTTCCCTTAGGTAGGCACTATCGTTTATGCTTTTGTGTGAATTTGTTATACGTAGTTTGCAAAAAAACTTTGGTGAATAGAAGTGTAATAATTAACTATTCTAACGGTTTTTATCACTTTTATACATACACAAAACTTATTTTTCGTCGTACACTCTCTTGAGACTGGTTAACCGTTTTGGTGGTTATCAGTGACTACGATTCCGTGGGTCCCAATGAGCTTCTTGAGTTGTGATTATACATGTGATATTTTCACATTTGCAATCACGTAGTTTAACATTCTGTGTTTCTTGTGAATTAACCGTGACAAGTTGTGACAATAATGAGTAGCAATTAACGAAGCCCTTGTTAAAAGTGCAGTGACCCATTTTATTAATCATCATCGTAGTATACTTTCACCATGTAATTAGAAATTTGATTTGTTTATCACTCTAAAAATTGCGTGTTATCAATTGATACATTTGTACCCGATCAACTTCTGAATTTTGATAACTGCGATAATACACGTTCGTACACCTTCTCAAGTGCCTTTTGATTTATATTGTGAATTTCGGGTGATCACAAAGTTAGGACCCAATAATAAACGAGAAGAAGTGTTCGGATATACGTGTACGCTAGTTTGGTCAAATAAAGCACCCCAACAAAAGTTCCTCGCAGGTAATCGGTGCGAGTGGAAGCACCACAGATGCAATTGAAAGTTTTCGTAATGTAATGTTAAGAAGACGTCTCGACTGCCGTGAGGAAGTCTTCCAGAAAGTGAGAACCTCGTAAATTGATAACAGTAGTGCAAACATTTCACGCACACTACGTTCCAATTTAGATGAAAAATCGACGAATAAGAGGTATTGCATTTCAGTGAGACAATTTAACGGGACTTTTAACTATTGTGTTTATCCCTCAGAGTGTTTTTAAATGTATTCTTGTAGTATTGTAACAACAGAAGGCAAGACATGAAAGCCAAGGTATATTTTCATCAAGTGATCAAACCGCTGTTTATATATCTACAGTTTATATTCTTTAACCAATCACTGAGCGTGTGATTTCGGTTTACATTAAACGACATGAAATAGAATGTTCAAAAGTTATATATGTGTGTAGTATTTTTTTTCTAACTCAGTAATGAACTGTGGAAATATGTGAGGAGAATATTCCGTTGGAACACACTGTCCATATCCCACCAACACAGTATGATTCGATGACACAATTACTAGAAGTTTATGATATTATATACATATATATATATATATATATATATATGAGTAATTTTCACATTTTTCCTACTAGTAATGTGTCTCACATCTCAAGACATCGGTAAACCTAGTAGTGGTGAACTTAATCTGTATCACTTTTAGGAATATCGAGTCGTTATGTGGTCTCTTAGTTAGTTATACTCATTGGGAAGCTTATGTAGTCACATCCAGTCGAAGACATCAGAAATTTACTGAAAAGTGTTTTACAACTTATCACCAAATAGATTTGCATAACTAGTTGTATTATTATTTCCTTTAATTCCTAGAGGAACATAAGGCTTCAGCTACACGTCTCCATTGCGTTCGGTTCGCTGCCAACGTTTTCACATGGCTCCAAGTCTGCCCACATGCTTTCATATCTTCTTCACACCACCTCCTACATGTCACCCTTGAACTGACAACTAACTCGCCGCTTCCAATTCGGGTTCCACTCGAGCGATGGCCTGTCTAGTGATGTCACTTGATGGTTTCCTCAGATTATGACCAATCCACTTCCATTTCTTCCTGTCAATTTGTTGCACAATCGGTTCCTGGTTGGTTCGTTCATTGCCAGAGATACCTATTGCTGATCTTTTCTGGCCATCTAATCTTGAGTAGTATTGAGCGAAGGCGACTGTTAATGAAGCTCTGTAGTTTGTTTTAGGTGCTCTTTATGACGCGCTGGCCAAGTCTCTGATCCGTATATTAGCACTGATTTCACATTAAATTTGAAAATCCTGATCTTATTTTTGATGCTGAGTGCTGTTGACCTCCGCAGGAGCTTGAAAGTGATGAGAGCTTGTCTTGCTTTCCCGATCCCCGCTTTGATATCCTTATCAGTTACGTCTACTCGTCGTTAAAACGATGCTTCTCAGGTCGGTAGGTAGGTAAAGGATGTTGTTTCTTTCAGATTTTTTCATTAATGCTGATTGCTGTCTGTTGTTGTTGTTGCTGCTGTTGGTGTTGGCCAGGAATCTTCATCACCTCTGTTTTCTCAATGTTCACCTGAGGTCCTATCTTTGATTATATTATACAACAACAAGGGAAGGAAAGTTCACTCATCTACTAATAACCAAGCAGGAATTCTTGGTTCCAGCTTGTGATACCGTCTAACTTTGGATGTGGGCGTACAGTTCTGTTTGCCTGAATTGTGAAACAATTTAAACGTGACGAAACTTAGATACTGGACAGTCTGAGTTGAATAATGGGAGATACTTCCCAAACGAAGACTTTCAGTGCTCTTCCAGTGTGCTCAGCCAATATGTATAATTAAACTTATTTGCGTTACATTGAAATAAACCTTTTCATCTTATATTCTTGTGTCCTATTCGATATGCTTGCTGTGGGAGTACGGCATGCTAGACCTGTATTCCCCAGGATATGAACTTTTAGAGGTTGACGGAATTATCTTACACAGCAACTTCTAATTTATTCTCGCGTACCAAAAACAAAGCAAAAGCCACTATTTGATCGTCCAAACTTCGTGATATATTTCGGGACCAAAACAAGCCGTCAGACGAACGCTTAGCTAGCTATTGGTCGTGCACGTGAAACGACGGGGTATCAAATGGAGGGGATGCTTGACCGGAAGCCTTCAGCTAAACAAGTCAACTTAAACAGTGGTGGTCAGCATCCAATGGTGAGTGATTGCTGTGGTCAATAATTTTGGGGAATTATTTACCGCTACAGCTCACTCCCCCCTAGTGGGGTGGTGAGGATCCTAAGACAGAACCAGCCGGAAGTAAAAAACTCGATGGTTCCCTTTCGGGTGAAAAAAATCTTCCGAGCGGCTAGGTGGGGTGCCTACTGGTTTGTCTGCCTATGCTTATAGGGTGTTTGTACATAGCTTCCTTGTTGTTGTTCGTTGGATCCCGTGCTTCGTTTGTTTCCTGTCCAGTGCCCGTCGCACCTGGAAAAGAAAACAAGAACGCTAAGAACCGTGTCGAGGAAAATGTACCAAATCAGCTTTTTTTGTTAAAAAAATGATGTGCATTTACTATACAGTGAAATAATGCTAAGTTCAGAACATCGAAAAAAAATACATCTAATTAATTTTTTTTGTGCATGTTACATGAACTGTTGAAAAAAATTTAGTTGTGTTTAGTGATACTGCATAAAAAAAATTGATACGTCTAAAAAAATAGTTAGTACCACAAACGGATGATTTGCGTGAATCACACGATTTCGTTATGTCAAATAAGTGTGAAGATATTCTGGGAACCTTACGGTGCATCCAGAACGGGTTTTCTTAGGAGGCTCAACAGAAGATTCGGTAGCTGTCGCTGCGCTAGTGACGATCTTCGGTTACTTGTGGATTATGGGTACGCTGAGCACTATGCTAGTAGGATTACCCTCCAAGTAAGCCGGTTTCAGACGGTCAATGCTGACGATGTCCTCGCGGCCAAGACAAAGAATTTATCCGAACGTTTAATTACCTTATAAGGTCCGTCGTATGGAGGTTCCAGAGGTCTGCGCACAGTGTCGTGACGAACAAATACCTGTGAAGAAGTTTTCAAACACGGATGAACGAAAACATCAATGGACTGTGGACGAAGGGGAGCAGGTTTAACTGAACGCGTTGCGTTTTTAAGCCTACTGACGTATGAAGCGTGATCTACCACTGGTGGGAAGCTCGAGGGAGAAACAAATTCACCAGGCAGTCGTAGTGTCGTGCCATATACTAGCTCGGCGCTAGTACAACCAGCATCGGTTTTCAAGGCGTTTCGTATCCCTAGGAGAACTAACGGAAGGGATTCAGTCCAATGATTGTTGTTTGCAGCTGACAGACCAGCTTTCAACTGTCCGTGTAGACGTTCTACCATACCATTAGCTTGAGGATGGTAGGCTGTTGTTCGAAATCGCATGCAACCTATGATTTTAGTCAGGGCGAAGAATAAGCCACTTTCGAATTGGCGCCCGCGATCAGATGTTATGGAAGACGGGCATCCAAAGTTAGCGATCCATCTTTCTACGAAGACGCGTGCGACTGTTTCAGCAGATACGTCCTTGATGGGTACTGCTTCCGGCCATCGTGTGAATCGATTGATGCAAGTTAAAATATAGGTACATCCATGGGATTCTGGAAGGGGTCTAACCAAATCTATATGGATGTGTTCGAAACGAGCGTCAGGGAGAAGAAAGGTGCCAAGTGGGCTTTTGGTGTGTCTTATCACCTTGCACTTTTGACAAGCTAAGCACGTGTGTGCTCATTCTCTTACTTCTTTACTAATACCAGGCCAACAAAACCGACTAGTTACGAGCTTGACAGTAGTTCGAATACCTGGGTGAGATAAGCCATGCAACGTATTGAAGACGTTACGGCGATAACTTTTAGGCACGATGGGGCGAGGAGTACTCGTGGAAATGTCACATAGAATAGTATCTCTTCCCATACCTAAGGGTTTCTCAGCTAATTGTAGGGTTGTTTTCGACAACTCATGTTGAAGCTCGGTATCTTCTTTCTGAAGACGAGCCAGTTTTACAAGGTCTATGTCGTCGATTTGGGTGAGGGAACAAACGCGCGACAAGGCATCTGCCACAGTGTTGTTTACTCCGGATACATGGCGAATATCTGATGTAAACTGTGAAACGTAATCCAGTTGTCGTGATTCCCTGGGTGAATACTTATCTGAAGGTGAGTTCAGAGGGCACGTCAGAGGTTTGTGATCAGTAAAAATTATGAATTCACGACCCTCTACTGAATGTCGAAAATGTCGTATAGCACAGTACATAGCCAGAAGTTCTCTGCCGAATGTGCTGTACTTCGTTTCAGCTATTTGCAGGCGTCTCGAGAAAAAGGCGAGTGGTTGCCACTCTTTGTCAACTAGCTGTTGTAGAACTGCGCCGATTGCAGTGTTTGATGTATCAACCGAAATACTTAACGGTGCCGTTGGATCCTGATACATCAGAAGTGTGGCATTCGCAATAGCTTGACCTTGGCGGCCTGTTGAATTTTTGGGCCTGCTAACAAAATATCTACATTTTGCATCCAGTTTCCTGTTTACCAGCATACACTTATCACTTAAATATGAATTCTAACAGAATCATTTACTCTCGTAACTTTATTAATAATTTACGACCAAATGACTTTCATATTCCAAAGAAACCAAGGAGGAAACATCGTAGTGGTTGGCAGAGAGCTCTCAAACGTACACCAATACACTTAACTACGGTCCCCGTCATAATGAACTCAAACTGTCGCTCTCTACCAAATAAGATAATGTATCTACAATCCCTGATGTCAACTGATACGTATCATAACACTGCCATAATCGCATTACAAGAAACGTGGTTGCATGAACTGTATGATGACAACCTTATCTCACTAAAGGACTTTATTTTATTTCGACAAGACCGTCAATGTTGTAATAAGAAAAATGGTGGTGGCGTTGCAACTTTTATTCACTCCAAATGGTCTGTCTCAAATAACATCTGCTTCACCTTCTCAAATGACTTCATTGACTGTATTACTGTCAAATGTCGCCCCAAACATATCCCCAAATATAAACAATTCTATATTACAAACATGTACATTTCTCCTAGTTGCTCTCCATCTGATCTATCTAATTTTGCTGATGAATTCACCATGTTTGCTGCTGCCAACTTCGACAACTCTCTATCCGTTATTACTGGAGACTTCAACACATCAGATTGCTCCTTTCTTGAAGCTCTTGGTCACACAAATATAGTCAAATTTCCCACTCGACTTGACAAAACCCTTGACTTGGTTTTTACCAATGATGAAGGAGTATATGAAACACGTAGACGTTCACCGATACATAACTCCGATCACTGCATTGTCCGCGTTTTGCCAAAAATATACAGCAAAACACATATTAAAATCTTCTCACACCTGTCCACGAAGGCACAACAAAGAAGCTACACATCTGACAACTTACTCAATCTAAGATGCATGTTAAAAGATACCAACTGGGATCTATTCTATGAAAGTACATTAGATGACTCAATCACCAATATAATGGATTATCTTAAGTTCTGCCTTGACATATGCTGTCCCAAACAAACACTGTTCAAACGCCTCGACCGCTTCTCGTCTCCCCATCTCAAACAACTTCGCAGGCAAAAAGAAATGTTATATAAATGCAAAGACAAGTTAGGACTTAAAAAGATAAATGCTCAAATCAAATCTGAAATCAAAAATCTTAATGCTATCTATAACCAAACACTTTTATCATGCAAATCTCCAAACAGCATGTGGAAACTTTTCAATGAAATTACTGGCAATAGTAAGCGATGTAATGTTTTTCCCTCTTGTGATGTTAATGCTCTTAATCTGTCTTTTATACGCTCTCCTTCTACCATAACCACTTCTAATGTTACCAATCTTGTAGCTGATAACTTCCAGGACTTCAATACTCTCGATGTTTTGAAATGTCTTAAAACTCTTAAGCCCTCACATAGTCTTGGCCCTGATGGCATACCTGCATATGTCCTAAAACAATGTGCAGATGCTTTATGTTCTCCTCTAACTAATATACTAAATGCTTCTTTCTCCGAAAACGTTGTACCTGTTCCATGGAAAGACATTAAAATAGTCCCTGTCCCTAAACCTGGAAATAGCAAGAACGTAAAGTTCAGACCCATCGCCATCACTTCCCCGTTTCTAAAGCTCATGGAAAAACTAATACTTCTTAAACTCGAACCCTCCCTTAAAAGCTTCGAAGACCCCAAACAATTTGCCTACAGACAGGGTAGGAGTACTTTAGACGCTGCAGCCGTCTTACACAACAGTATTGTCTCATCATTAGACAAAGGTGCCAAATATGTCCGCTGCACGTTTCTTGACTTTACTTCTGCTTTCGACTCTGTACCTAGAAGTCTCTTGCTAAATAAGCTCTCCACGACACAAACCGAGTCTTGGGTCACTAAGTGGTTGCATTCCTACTTTTCAAACAGAATGCAGTACACCGTATACAAAGGTCAATCCTCCTCTGCTGTGCTCACTGAATCTGGTGTCCCCCAAGGTGCTGTACTCTCCCCACTTCTCTTTTCATTCTTCCTACATGACCTACCGTCTTCAAATGATATTAACTTTGTCAAATATGCTGATGACCTAACTGTATCTTTACCTGTCAAATGTCAAAATGACTGCTCTAAACTAAATGGCTTCTTATCAGAAATTAGCCAATGGTCCAAGGAAAACGGTCTAACCTTAAACCCCTCCAAATGCCAAACAGTTAATTTCACCTTTAGGCATAAATCTGACCTAAACAAACTGGTTAGCGCTCACGAGGTGTGCAACATAGATGGCACTGAAATAGAAACTAAGTCGGAAATTAAATACCTAGGCGTCACTCTATCTTCTGATCTTTCCTGGTCGTCTCATATCTTGACGATTTCCAAGAAAATATACCGTCTTACCTTCTACATCAAGAAGTTAAGACATTCTGGTGTAACCCAACCCTTACTACTACAATTTGTTAACTCCCGTATTCTGCCTATAATTCTCTATTGCTCCCCCTTAGTCTTTCCTGGGCTATTGAAGAAAGACTATACCTTATTACGTAGGATGTTAAAGGTTGTCAGCAGGGTAAGCAGTTTGCCACTTAGCCAGCTTGTTAACATTCTGGTGGACAGGCACATGGACTCATGTGAAAAATGGGCGAAGTCCATTTTATCTGACTCACAACACCCTCTACACTCACAACTCTCCCCATGTATCTCTTCAGGGAAAACAAGAAGTCTATATAGGAAACTATATGCCCGCACTAGTAAGTACAAAAACTCATCCATACCCTACCTAGCCCGTGTTCTGTGTGATAAAGAATGCATCAGGCATGAAACCTTTAACTTATTAAATAGTCACTAGAACCAATGAATCTCGTCTTTCCAACTCACATCATTTATAGGTACAACGTTTTCTCTCTCTTCATTCTGTATTTATTTTTGTTATGTGCTGTTTTGTTTCTCTCTTCCTTGCAAACTCTACTTAAAACATTCTTGTTCGTTCTTTTACACTCTGTATATCTCGACCATTTTGCTATCGCTTACGCCAGTAAATATGCTAGTAGTATCTACTTTTGTAACACCTTCAAACATTTTAATTTTGGCTTTGCTACCGACATACTAATATGTTGTTGAGATAATCTTTAATCTATGTAGAACTTTATTTATTGTTAATGTAAAAAACTGGATGCAATATTGTAGTAAAATGCTGAGAATTCCATTCTGTATCACAAGTACTGATTTGGAATAAAGCTTATATAATAATAATAATAATAATCTGGGTAAAAGCATTTCGAGCAGACGCGTCAAGTTCTATAGACTTGTTATTCCCTCGAAGGAGGTCTGTCAATGGCTGAATCAGAGAGGCACAGTTGGGAATAAAGCGTCGATAATAACTTACTAAGCCATTAAAAGTGCGGAGACTTTTCACCGTCTGTGGCTCTGGAAAGTTCAGTATAGCCTCGACCTTAGTAGCTAGTGGGCGAATGCCCTTGCAGTCAATAGTGTGACCCAGGAAGTCGAGTGAGTCAACACCAATTTGACACTTTTGAATATCAATGGTAACACCATGTTGGCGTAACCTGTCAAATGCCAAGTCCAAGTGCCTAAGGTGAGTTTCCTTGTCTGGACTGGCAATGAGGCAGTCGTCTAAGTATGCGTATACAAAGTCGAGACCGCGAAATACTTCGTCAATGAAGCGTTGGAATGTTTGGGCCGCATTCCGGAGACCGAATGGCATACGTAGAAATTCAGAAAGTCCGAAAGGCGTAATGATCGCCGTTTTCGGGATATCTTCTGTTGCCATCGGGATTTGGTTATACGCTTTAACCAAGTCGATTTTAGAGAATATAGTCGCGCCAGATAAGGTTGCCGTCAAGTCGTGTAAATGAGGCAACGGGTAGCAATCAGGGGTTGTTTTGGCGTTCACTCGCCGGTAATCACCGGTGGGTCGCCAATCATTGCTATCCTTTTTCGGAACCATATGAAGTGGGGATGCCCATGGGCTATTCGAAGGTCGAATAATGCCAAGGGTAAGCATATGGTCAAACTCATTCCTGGCGATTCTCAGTTTGTCAGAAGCTAGTCATCGTGCTTTAGATGCCACAGGTTGTCCTGTGGTAATGATGCGGTGCATAACACAGCTGGTTATGCACGGTAGGTCGTTCGACGGGCAATTAAGTTCCGGATACTTGTCAACAATAGGTTGAAAAGTTGGATCAAGGATTGCCTTTATCTTAACGGGTGACAGACTGGGGCCTATGTAGCTGATGCCTTTGATAGATAGACTATTAGTATTGTCAATCAGTCGTTTTCGGCGGGCGTCTACGAGTAAATCATGATGATTAAGTAGGTCCGTGCCAATGATGGGCATTGTGACGTCAGCGAGAAGGAAAATCCACCGAATAGGTTCGCGTAAACCTACGTTCAGATAGACGTATTTTCTACCAAAGGTTGCGATTGGTTTTCCATTTGCAGCCTGTAAGTTGAAGGTAGGATCCTTCTGTCGATCTGCTGCTGTAGCAGGAAGGACACTGACTTCGGCGCCTGTGTCGACTAAGTATCGAGTCTGGCTTATCTCATCATTGATGTAAAGAAGGCGGCTAGTGCCACCGGCGACGGTTGCCGCTAACGCGTGCCGGCAGGATAGTTTCCCACAGACTTTGAGACATTTCCGAAGTTACAAGGCTTACGACAACACTTCGCTTCTTGGCCATAGGTGTTGTGGTACCAGCACCAGTCAGGGTTTTTCACTGAACGTGGTTTGGACTTAGATCGACCACGTGAGTTCCTGCGTTGGGGAGATTTAGGACGACGGTCAGAGGAGTTGGAAGACATGTTCGACCTAAACATCTGTTGGATGGAATTGCATAACTCTATCATTGCAGGATCCTTACTCGAAGTCTGCTTAGTCATCGAGCATATTTTGGGAACAGACCGTTTAGTTATTTCCAGAATCCTATCTGCAGTAATAGCTATGTCCTCTATTACAGTACCCTGAAGTGTCACAAGTACGGTCTGTACAGACTGTGGCAACTTGGTTAAGAAGAGTTCTCTAAACAGTCCTTCGTCGAACTGACTTTGGCCAACAATTTCTTTCATTCTCGTCAGCATGCTCATGGCTGACTGATCTCCTAACTCGATGTTACGAAATAATTCGTCCAGACGTTGTCGGTCCGTGAGAACGGTTCTCCTGAGGAGGGATGCTTTGAGCAACTCGTAAGAGTTATGTGGTGATTGACAATTTCTATCTCTGTATTGTTTAAAATACTTACTGTTGACTGTTGATATGTTTCATATATGAATTGCATTCTAATTCCGCTAAATACAAATTCCTAATTGCTGCCCTCTCTGGGTTTTGTTTGGATTCTTATAATTCCGTCATCCCGGTATATTAATACTTCAAGTACAATAAATTACTTCAAATTGGCGTCGCGATGGAGCTAAGTAACCTGGGAAAATTCCCCATTAATGGGTCTCCGCGGGAGATTGCTGATTATTTGGAATGCTTCGATGCGTGGTGCATTTCCAAGAATGTTCGGGATGATAAAATACCTGCTCATTTCATCACCGCTATTGGTCTTGATGCATATAGCCTGGTGAAGAATCTGGCGTTTCCAGATAAACCCATTTCTATGCCATATGCTAAGCTCCGTGAACATCTTATAGATCACTTCCATGTAACTACTTTTGAGACCAGAGACAGGGCTCAGTTCAACAAACTGGTACGTTCTCCCAATCAGAAGATAAGAGACTTTATACTACAACTCCAAATTCAAGCCTCAAAGTGTAATTTTGGAGATCAGCTGCATACACAACTACGTGATCGTCTAATTGCTGGAATCAACATTCCTAAATTAGAGAAGGAGTTAATTCAGATTCCTTCTTGTACGTTTCAAACTGCTAAAGAGGTATGTATTACATATGAAGATGTCAACAGTGAATACTCTGCTCCCACTACGTCAGTATCGGATGTCATGCTTTCCAAAGTCGAAAATACAAGTGTTCATGGAAAGAAATCCAAACCGTCGTCCACAGGTAATAGAATGCAGCCAGAGATCAAAAACATTAAACCGTGTTTATCCTGTGGAAAGTTACATCTACGAAGCACTTGCCGTTTTCGGAGTGCTAAGTGCTATAAATGTGGTAAAGTTGGACACATCAAGACGGTTTGCAGGAGTTCGAATACTTATGTTGCTCAACATTCTTATAATTCTCCCAAGCTGTCTAGTAAAATGGAGTCTATGTGTCTTTCAACTTTTCAAAATACTCAAGCTAATCCAATGAAAACCTCCACTACAAGTTCGGCAACTCAAGCGTCAACTGTTTTCAAAAATGAGGTAGCTGAGTTACAATGTGAACTGTCGAAAACACGAAAAGACCTGAATGAGATGAGAGAGCAACTGATTAAAATTGAGGAATTACTGCATATGCATAGACTGCGTCTGTCGAATGCAGAGCATACAAGTACCCGTGAAAGTCCTGCAAAACTTTTCAAATCTCGAATTCTCAAAAAGCATCTGATGTCCACGACTTCTAATGTACATTATTACAAAGATAACAACTATAGACCTTCTGTTGGAATTATACTACAAAAAATGGGAAATCGAGTGGTGAAGGTATTAGACATCAGAGATCACTCAGTCCATAACGGACACCTGGACAAAGTGACAATAAATGAAGTAGGTCGTTCCAATTATAATATTATTGATTCCGCTAATAATCCTGATTTTGTAGATAATTCAGAAATAGGTCCAGATAATACTGATGAAAATAATATCACAGAATCAGTTAGGTCGAAGCTACTTGCAAGCAAACCAAGGCATCGTTATAAATACGCGAGGAGATATTCGAGGTGTGGCGGATGTGGTGATTGACAATTTCTATCTCTGTATTGTTTAAAATACTTACTGTTGACTGTTGATATGTTTCATATATGAATTGCATAATAATTCCGCTAAATACAAATTCCTGACTTCTGCCCTCTCTGTGTTTTGTTTGGATTCGTGTAATTCGGTCATCTCGAAATACTAATATTCCGACTACAATAAATTACTACAAGTTACTTACCTCGGGACTGAACATCTGTGATGTTACGTACTTGCTGAATTCCCGCGGTAGGGTGTGAATAACTGCAAGTAACTGTGAACGGTGATCGGTTATCCCATGCTCACAAAAATCTGCTTCAGCTAGCTGAAACCGCGTTTCAGCATTATCTGGCCAGTATGGTACAAGCGGAATGGTTTTAGGAGTTGAGCGGATACGAATGACTTTAGGACTAAGATCACTCACGACGAAAATTATGTTGAATAATATATGGTACAAGAACAAATACAAAATGGAACGAATTCACCGGGGTTATCTGCGGATTTATCGCGGATGAATTTCACGGTTGGGCTCACCAGTTTAGAGGTTGACGGAATTATCTTACACAGCAACTTCTAATTTATTCTCGCGTACCAAAAACAAAGCAAAAGCCACTATTTGATCGTCCAAACTTCGTGATATATTTCGGGACCAAAACAAGCCGTCAGACGAACGCTTAGCTAGCTATTGGTCGTGCACGTGAAACGACGGGGTATCAAATGGAGGGGATGCTTGACCGGAAGCCTTCAGCTAAACAAGTCAACTTAAACAGTGGTGGTCAGCATCCAATGGTGAGTGATTGCTGTGGTCAATAATTTTGGGGAATTATTTACCGCTACAGACTTCTAACTATACGTAATTTACAATACGATGCATTTCATTTCACTGAACATTAACACTGCATCTCAACAAAAGTTCCTTTACATAATCAATAGGTAAACCAGTGTTTCTTCCCTGAGAATCAGCATGTTCCCATTTGTAGCATGGTTTTTCAGTTAGTGGGACGTTTGTAAGCAGTAATACCATATTTAGTGAGAACATAGTTTGACTAGAAACACTGACGTCCTCAATGGAGTTGACAAAGTCGACGGAATTTTGGGAATGAGGGCCAGGAATCTTGCCTTTTTTATTGGTTCTAGTAGGTCTACTAAGCAATAGGCATTGCAGCGATAGGGTGAGTATGTCATAATGAGAACAGACAGAAGAGGTGTGCTTGTCTTATTTACTTTCGGCAATCTGTAGAGTTGGGGTATACTTGAGCCACTTGGCCTCAGTGGTTCGAACGTTTCAGAGCCAATGAAAGTTTCATTCTTTAGTCTTTGGAGGATGTCAGTTAGCTTTTTTACCAATTTGCTCTGTTATGTTCTTTCACAGACCAGTTTTGAAAAATGTGGACTCGTCAGATAGGATGGTCAGCATTTTGCTTATGTAGTCCTTGCGATTCGTGATTACGATTCCCCCACTTTTGTCAAGGCGCATCAAGATGGTCTCTTTTTTGTTCACAAATTTTTTCAGCTCTTTACAATTTTTCTAGGTTAATATGAACTTTCTGTTTGGTAAAGGTATTTATCAACTCATAACGACATTCAAGGACTAATGATTTTAATTGCTGCAATTTCTCTTCAGATATTGATACCAGATCATATGTTTGATTTATAATGCTCCCGAAGTAAACCTAGAATTGAAGATCCTGGATGTTTGATGGCTTTGTACAGAACTTGAGACCTTGGGATAGTACTTCTAGTTCAAGCGCTAACAGTCCAAAGTTTGTAAGATTCAATAATTATTTTTCTGGATTACTTTAGAATGGACAGCTCTTAATTAGGTCTAAATTGGTCTCATCATACTGTTTCTTTGTGATGTCTAAAAAATATTCTCCGAAGGATTGGCGCATTCTTGATCCAAATCGTTACTGTTTTATTTACAGCCTATTACTTTGGCAGATTATGCCCGATATCCTGTCACCTCAGAAGCCAAAAACCACAGTTTCCAATGGACCTCGTCCAACAATCTCAAGTGAAAACCACATGTGTGGGAAGTTAGGTCACAAAACCTAGCGATGTGGCTGCAGCAAATAGGATCCTTAAATGAGTTAGTTTTAGCTCTGTCTGTTTCGAATTTTTCCACAATGCTCGCAGTTTTCACATACACTTGAATGATTGGATAAGGAGTGGATGCATCAATTTTAGTCGACACCCAGCCATAAACTTCTATCAAAGACACTGAGAGACCTCCGATCTGCTTTGTCTTTAGCAATTTTTAAAGCGTCTACTGGTGGTTTCGGCTTTTGCTCTATGACCGCCTCTGGTTTCATCGAGTAGTAATATTTAATCACACTGGCACACTATATTTAGACTGGCCATCTTTGATGTGACCCCATCAAAATTTAGCGGAGACAAATCCTGTAAATACCATGTTCACTTTTCTATGCCTCCCCCTGGCGTTTGATGCAGGCATTACAGGAAGTCCTGTGCTCCACTACATATTTTTGCGGGGCGAATGCTCGATACGTTGACTTGAACAGTACTTCTATATCTCCTGCTCATATAATAATAATGCCTGCCACTTTTCTATATTTCAAGGCTTGTAGTAAGAGGGCGTATAACAGCACCAGTCCGTTGTACCTCATCAAATTATGCCACCGGCACTGCACCTCCCATATTGCAAAAGACTTACATGGGATGAACCCATTCGGTGCTGTGAAATTCACTTTCGCTTTGCTGCTCTCTGCACGATTTTTCTTACCGGATATCACTTATGCTATATGTGCTAACAATTCATTTAATTAAAATAAGTCCATCCAAGGTACAGCGGTCTGCAGGGGTGATTGGTTAGAAGATTACTTGATCCATAAACTTTCCGCATCCCCTGGGATTAATGATATATTCTGCGGTGGGTATCGACCATAATCGATCGAAAAAAATATCAAAAAATAAAAGTCAGGATACAGAAGCAGCAATCGAGTTTATTCAATGAAAATAGTTGAGTCACTTGAAACCAGTGGATAACTTTATCAAACCTACCGCCCTTCATTCCCAGACCTAGATCTACCACAAAGGAAAGGGTGTTCGGGATAACACCTACTTCTTCTCATTAATATTTAGTGAGTCAGTGTTTAATAACTCCAATGTGGAAAAACAGAAATATGTTTCAGACTTCGTGATTCACAAACAATCGGAAGAAGCGTTGGAAGCAATAATGAAAGCCACCAGAAATTATGGCGATGAACAGTGTATAGGGAGGAAAACTGAGCCGTTGTCAGAAGAGGTAAAGGATACAGAGAGGTACCTGACTTTCATATTAATTCCTTCTCATTTCAACTGCTTCAACAATGCACCTACCTTCTTTCGTTACAGAATCGCAGAGACGTCAGTTAACGTGTTGCCATATAGCCAGAATAATTTGAACAACGATATCTGTACACATATATTTGCTTGTAATCACTTTCCATTAAATATAAATCACATGATTCAGACTGTACTGTTCGTATGAAGTTTGAGTAAATCAGTGAGTACCAATGAGGGATACTTTTTGAGAAAAGCCCAATGACGCTTGTAATTATAAGACGAATTGAGTAAATGTTTTCTGAAGAAGGAGGGGAATTGTAGGGAGTCCTCCGTCCAAAACGTGGGGCAACATGTACATTGAGGGTTTGAGAAATAGGGAAGTGCGTATTCTATGTAGGATTTTACCCAGGTTTCGGCCCCATCCCATCCTACTGAGATGTCCGTTTTCTCCAATTTACTCGTGTTCACTTTCTCGATAGAGAGAAATGGAGATAGGTGAACGGTGTAGGGGCGAGGATCAAATGCTTCCTTCACCTACCGGCTCTATGTTCTTTGCTTAAAAGTCTTTAAATTGTATCAGCGAACTGGCTCCTGAGGATGTGGTCACAACAAGAGAAGAATATAGGTGAGTTGGGATTCCGGTTACTACGTTTGCTTGCGTTAGGTACGCTTTCAGCTGGTGCCATAACTGGCTGTATATAGGAGAGGACTTTGCTTAAGGTCAACCAAAGATAATGCTCATTCACTAAGGGCGGAGTCTGTAGACAGGATGGGGTGTCAATGGAGTTGAAGATTGAACGATCAATTCTTGGTTGTTTGCTCAAAATCAACTTCCTCGATTTTCGCGGAGGCATCAATACGACAGTCATCGTCTCATCGGTCGCTGTTCAGAAAGAAGATTGAAACATCGTCAGAAGTAATGCAGAGATTTATTATTGTAATATTTGTTTTCAGACCTTAGTTTTCTTAGTTGCTTAGTGATTTTATATGCTGGTGTAACAATACATAATACTCAAGTCAACATTTGGTGTTCTGGTTTTTTCGTCCGTTGTTACTAAGCGTTTCTGAAATCTTCTAAGAACAGCGTGGGCCCGAGCGTAGCGAGAGCTGGGCATTAACGGTTTATGAGACTTTGCTGACAGTTTCTGACGATAGAAACAGATCTGGCGGATTCAAAAAGTTGGTGAAAGTTTGGATAGTCGCCGTTCATTTTCCTGGTGCCGGTCAAGTCCTCTTTGAACAAGCAATATCTGGAACTTTTTGGAATTGGGTCAAGTTCAACAATGCCTGGGTCAAAGAAGGGACAGAGTGTCTTGGATACAAACAGGAAAGTAAGTCATGGTGACTTGTCTGTTAATTGTAACGATGTGTCTGATGTTAAGCATGACATGGTTGATGTTACTGTTTCGCCGTTCAGGGATAATAGGAACATCAAACTCCCCAAGTTTGAACCACGGTGTTTTGATGGAAACCCGGCCGATTATTTACAGTTTGTAAAGGAGTTTGAGATCATGCTGAGTAGTTTTTCATTAAGTGATGAATTGAAATTGATGTATTTGATGAGGTATTGCACTGGAGATGCTTCAAGAGCTATACAGTGCTGTAAGCTCATGCCCCCTAATGAGGGATACGCTGAGGCTATGAGCATATTACGTCAAAGGTTTGGAAGGCCTTCGATGATTGTAAGGAACGTATACGAAGCTGTCAAGGGTAATGGCAGTCAACTTCAAGATGACTCCAAGGCACTCACTGAGTTTTTAGACAATCTTATGACTTACAAGAATACCTTGATTTCTATGAATTTCATGAGTGACCTCAACTCCAGCTCAGTCCTAGAGGTAATTGCAAGACGCCTACCTACGCGGCTGCAAAGGAAATGGGTAAAAATAAGCTCTCGTATAGAGGAGGAGGGTATCGAGCCAAGGTTCGATGATATTCTTAGACTGGTGAAGGACAGTGTCAACCAGGCGATGGGCAAATTCGCCAGCATTTTGCATTCTAAGGTAGAACCTAAGGAACCAGTGAATATAAGGAAGGCATTTGTGGTGAAGTCTCAAGACACAACGAGAAAGGATGAGTGTATTGTCTGCCATAACATGCATCAATTGAGTGATTGTAATCGCTTTATCGCTATGTCACCCGTAGAAAGGTTAAAAATGGCAAAGCAGAAGCGGCTGTGTTTCAGTTGTTTAAAGATTGGGCATACAAAGTGGAATTGTAAGGCGACAAATAAAGGAAGTAGTGGTTTAACGGATATGCACCCACTTCTGAGAACAGTGAACGAACCTGGGAGTTCGGTTAATTGTAATAGTATCTCTAGACCCCTTGACATCCCACAAGTTTTCTTAGGGGTATTACCAGTTAAGGTGAAAGGACCGAAATCTTCAGTAGAGACTTATGCATTGTTGGATAATGGTTCAGACGTTACATTGATAGATGCTGAACTGGCTGGTTGCTTGGGTATTAAAGGCCCAAAGCAACCCTTGGTTGTAAATACTTTCAATTCTGCGAAAACAGTAGTATGTGAGCGAGTGTCATTTCAGTTAGAATCCTTGGCTACAGGGGAGACCGTGGAAGTGGATACTGCTTACACTACCTCCAGTATGAAACTTGGCGAAGCTATAGTACCTAGTCGTGAAACGGTTGTCGGTAAGCCGTACCTGTGTGACATACCTCTTCCAACATTGCAAGATGGAAGAGTGAGAGTACTCATTGGATGTAGTGTGCCAGAAGCCCACAAGGTATTAGAAGAGAGATTTGGAGGTAGAGATGATCTGTTTGCGACAAAAACACCACTGGGATGGACAGTGAGAGGACCTATACCCATAGTCCACATATCATCATTAGTTACAAACGATGGGGACAAACTAGAAACTATGATTAAAAATATGTATGACAAGGAGTTTTGTGACTGCGGTGTCCCAGGGAAAGGTCGTTCTGTAGAAGACTTGAAAGCAGTTAAAATAGCCGAGGACTCTTGTAAATACGAAAACGGGCGTTTCAGCGTTGGCCTACCATGGAGATTCAAAGATAGACAGTTGATTTGTAATAGGAAAGTTGCTCTTAAGAGACTAATGGGTTTACAGAAGAAATTCCTGTCAGATGCAGAACTCTGGTCCAAATATAAGGAAGTCGTCGATAAACATATAGTGAAGGGTTACGTTGAAAGACTAGTTGATCAAAGTGAGCCAGGGAAGTGGTATTTGCCCCATCATCCCGTCTTTAACCCGAGGAAGCCAGGTAAACTCCGTGTGGTGTTTGATTGTTCTGCGAAACACGAAGGAGTCTCTTTAAATGATAATCTGTATAGTGGCCCAGATTGCGTGAGCTCATTAGTGGGACTGCTATTGAGATTCAGAAAGTTTACAGTTGCTGTCGCGGCGGATATTGAGGAAATGTTCCTTCAGGTGAAGGTGCCAGAGAGTGACAGAGATCACTTGAGGTTTTTGTGGTTTGATGACGGTCCTTGTGGTAAGGTGTCAGAATATAGGATGACAGTGCATCCATTTGGTGCCACATCCTCCCCATTTTGTGCTAATTTTGCTCTACGAAAGGCAGTGTCCACATTTGGTTCTAATGATTTGCTGGACGTCATAGATTGTTGCTTCTACGTGGATGATTGTTTAGCCTCCTTCGATGATGATAAGTCTGCAGTTAGATTTGCAACAAGCATTACTGAAGTGTTAGCTAAGGCCGGCTTTCGTCTAACTAAGTGGGTCTCGAACAGCCTAGACGTTTTGAAGCATATAGATCCAGAAGATAGAGCACCTACCGTACGAGATTTGCCTGTTGATACTCTACCAGTTGAACGCACATTAGGTATGCGATGGGATGTGAACTCTGATACCTTTGGATTTAGTGTTGGTGATATTGATAAGCCAGTTACTCGGAGAGGTGTGCTCTCTGTGTTGTCGTCCGTGTTTGACCCACTTGGATTAGTAGCACCTTATCTACTTCCGGCTAGGAGGTTATTTCAAGAGACATGCAGGAAAGGGTTACAGTGGGATGAACCATTAAGTGAGAGGCAGAGAGAAGAGTGGAAGGGGTGGGTTAACAGTTTAAGAATGCTGAATCTACATTCCGTCTCACGTCCACTTAAGCCGTCGAGAAATCATGATATAATTGACTTCCATGTTTTTTCTGATGCCTCTGAGGTTGGATTTGGTGCAGCCGTATACATCAGAACCACCTTAATGAATGATATAGATGTTAGCCTGGTGATGGGTAAATCCAGAGTTGCACCTCTAAAGACGGTTTCGATTCCGAGATTAGAACTTAATGCCGCCTTACTAGCTGCGCAGTTATTCACAACAGTGTGTAAAGAGTTGGATTACCCCAAGCATCCCGTAACGTTTTGGACTGATTCGATGTCTGTGATATATTATATACGCAACGAGTCAGCAAGATATGCATGTTTTGTAGCTAACAGAGTATCTCAAATTCGTGAACTAACCACTGTTGAGCAGTGGAGGTACGTACCGTCTGGAAAAAACCCAGCTGATCTAGCATCGCGAGGAGTTATTGATATGAATGTTGTTAAAAATAAGTGGTGGAAAGGTCCAGAGTTCTTGCTAAGGGCTGATAGTATGTGGCCTCGTAGAGAAGATGAACCACCGATAAACGAGTGTGCCTTGGAGTTGAAGACAAGTGTCAGTTTAACATCTACTCAAGAAAGACATTCAGGTTTACATCCACTTTTTAAATATTATTCTTCTTGGTACAAACTACTGAAAGCTGTTGCGTGGTTGACACGATATGTTACGTATTTAAAGGTCATGCATCTTGCGGGATACGAAAATATGAATGTGGGGCCTTTGAGAGTCGAAGATATTAGAAATGCAGAGTTAACGATTTTGAGGGCTGCTCAGTGGGAAGCGTGGGGTGAGATTACCAAGGAGGATAGTCCCGATTTCGCAGATTTCAAGGTGCGGTTAGATAGATTATCTCCGATAGTTTCCGAAGGGATCGCTAGAGTTGGTGGACGTCTACAAATGTTAGAATCGTCATATGAGACCCGTCATCCGGCTTTATTACCTTGCTACCATCCAGTCACTGATCTCATTATAAGACACTACCATGTTCTTGAAGGTCATTTGGGTACTTCGCAAGTACTATCAAGTATTCGATGTAAGTTCTGGATAGTGAAGGGAGGTACTGCTGTCCGTAAAATAATTGATAAGTGCATGGAATGTAAACTCCGAAATGCTCGTCCAGTACAGCAGATAATGGCACCACTCCAGCGTGGCAAGCTTCTGAAGGGAATTATCCATTTGAGTACGTTGGGGTGGATTTGTTCGGACCTTTTGTAGTGAAGAGAGGCAGAACCCTATGTAAAAGATATGGCTGTTTATTCACCTGTTTGAAAATGAGAGCTGTGCATATTGAGATGGTTCATTCTCTAACTACTGATTCATTCGTGCTAGCATTACATAGATTTATAAATCGCCGGGGTGTACCGAAGATGATGTTCAGCGACAGAGGGACTAATTTTGTTGGCTGTCACGCCGAGCTTAAAGAATACTTCGAAGGTCCTCAAACGAGAGTTCAGGAAGAGTTACTGAAAAGGAACATCGAGTGGCACTTCAACCCACCACATGCCAGCCATAGAGGTGGGCTATGGGAAAGACTTATAGGAATTATCAAGCGTATTTTAAGCTCCATAATTAAAAACCAGAGTTTGAATGACGAAACGCTAGAGACATTTTTTTGTGAAGCTGAACGAATATTAAATGACCGGCCGTTATCGCCTGTGAGGGACGACGTCAAGGATTTTGATGTGTTAACCCCAAATAAATTATTGTTATTGAGAGGCAACCCTGGCATAGAGGACTCAAGCGGGGAAGGAATACCTACGATTAAAAGATGGAAACAAGCCAGGCACATGAAAGATATATTTTGGAAAAGATGGTTAAAGGAGTATGTTCTAACACTGCAAACCAGGGACAAGTGGAAAAAGTTGTGCCGAAACTTAAAGGTTGGTGACATAGTATTAGTAGCAGATAAATGTGCCACAGGTAGGTGGCCTTTGGGAGTGGTAGTAAGGCTGATCTGTAGTGGTGATGGATTGGTGAGGACGGTTGAGGTGAGAACTAGTTGTGGCATGTTGGTGCGAGATATCAGAAAACTGTGTCTCCTGGAAGGTGCTGAGAGTAGAGAGTCGGAGGATGAAACAATAGATGATTTTCCAACCTAGAGCGTCAACCTGAGAAGGGTTGTAGGCGTACTGCTGTAAGTCCTACAATTCTTCA
This sequence comes from Trichobilharzia regenti, assembly GCA_944472135.2. Lineage (NCBI taxonomy): Eukaryota > Metazoa > Platyhelminthes > Trematoda > Strigeidida > Schistosomatidae > Trichobilharzia > Trichobilharzia regenti. The sequence continues at coordinate 14,324,649 of OX235266.1, forward strand.
AAGGGTAGCGCATCAATGAGCAGTCCAATGTGCTTGGTGTGTGATTTTGTACATATGTTCATATAAAAAAAAAAAAAAAAAAAAAAAAAAAAAAAAAAAAAAAAAAAAAAAAAAAAAAAAAAAAAAAAAAAAAAAAAAAAAAAAAAAAAAAAAAAAAAAAAAAAAAAAAAAAAAAAAAAAAAAAAAAAAAAAAAAAAAAAAAAAAAAAAAAAAAAAAAAAAAAAAAAAAAAAAAAATTGTATATACGTTTGGTGTGTCATATCAATTGGTGTATTTGAATTCATTGTGTTTACTCGTTGTTTTCGTACCTTGTTGTTATTGCATAATTTTGTTAAAATTTTCGTCGTGATTACTTCTGAAGTTGTGGCCACTCTTCTACATCCGTGAATGAATTGATTGATGTTAAGGACAGCAGATGGGTCGTATACGCCGGGGAGGCTAGGCTATTGCTGAGAATGAAATGCACACGGAGATAATTGTTAGCTGCGGTCCGACACGCCGGGGAGAAAGAGTGTAAACGACTGAGGCTCGCATGCGTCGCCGCTACTAGAACTGAGGCAGAATGAGTGACAAGCGATTTCAGTGGTAATTGATAGTGAATAGAAAAGAGGATGCTTGAAGAGTATCATGAGGTGCTGCTATGGTCACGTTGCATTCTGCAAGAGTCATTCTAGTAAGTGGCGATTGTGTTGAGAGATGTCAAGAGGAGGTCTCTGTCTGGAGGCGCAGGTCGTCAGCGATGTGTGAGATTGTGCTGTGGGTATGCTTGTGGTGTGTTGGCTTTTCTGTTTGTTTTCCATTTCATCTCTGTCTGTGTAACCCAGGTTCTCGCAATGGCATCCAAGTCAACGTGCATTGATCGTGAAGGAAAAAAGGGTTGGATCCGTATTTTGCCGGGGAGTGTCAATGGAGTTGAAGATTGAACGATCAATTCTTGGCTGTTTGCTCAAAATCAACTTCCTCGATTTTCGCGGAGGCATCAATACGACAGTCATCGTCTCATCGGTCGCTGTTCAGAAAGAAGATTGAAACATCGTCAGAAGTAATACTATGATTTATTATTGTAATATTTGTTTTCAGACCTTAGTTTTCTTAGTTTGCTTAGTGATACTTGATTTATATGCTGGTGTAACAATACATAATACTCAAGTCAACAATTGGTGTTCTGGTTTTTTCGTCCGTTGTTACTAAGCGTTTCTCAGAAATCTTCTAAGAACAGCGTGGGCCCGAGCGTAGCGAGAGCTGGGCATTAACGGTTTATGAGACTTTGCTGATATGGGGAATATTCTACAGTTAAAACTTATTTATTTTAACTTGTTTTTTGCAGCCGTATTGAATTTCTTTTACAGACAGGACATTTTTTCGCCGGTGATATTTGAATGACGTTTTCTTGTAATCTACTGCTTATTCTCCAGAACCGCAAGGGCATCGAAGTGGTTCTGACAAAGGATCGTTACGTGGCTTCATCTTTCACTTAGGCGCTCTAAAGTTAAAAACATGAAACTGAGGCAGACCACTTCAGTGGAATACTGAATAATGTATAGACAAATCAAATGGAAGGCAGAGCAAAATGACTGCGTGCCAGGCTGGTAAACGGCTACAGTCCATGTACACACAATTGCAACGAAAGTAAGGAGATATGAATAAAATTTGTGATAAAATAGTGCAGTTTATAATGATAATTCACACTTAGACAAATGGAATATTTGTTTTGCTAGTAAAGCTCTCCAGAACCAGATTATTCCCCTGCTGGATGAATGACGATCTGGCTTTCCACTGATGGAGCAGCTGCTAAACTAACGGTTAGTGAATCGTATGTGTGGCGAACCCTAGGAGGAAAGAAGTTAGCCCCTGTCTTTGATGTTACTTTTTGACTTGATAAGCTTTTCCTGAGAGGTACCTTAGGCCCTTTCTGGTAGTATATTTCTTTCCGGGTAGGTTGGGCTGTGTACTACTTTGTATTCCCAATGAGGTTGCCTCTGCTTATGTGGTATTTGAGAAAATACATCCAGCCGTCATATTCCGTCAGCATACGTTCCACGCTTCAGCCGAATGACAATCTTGGTAACGTCCCTCTATGTAATTTTTATGGGATTCACGCCTCTTTTTAGGAGTAGTGGTTCAGTGACACTGGACTTTTATATGCAGCCGCACGTTCGTTTTGTAAGCATTAATGAAAAGCCCTGGTGTTAATTGCCCCAAATTCCCACACAAAATATAACCAAACTTCCACAGTGACAATTCATTCCTTTAAGTCCACACTCCGTGAAAACTTCTTCACAGTCATGTATTCTAAAATATGGAATAGCCTGCCTATAGATATCAGAACTTGCTCTTCAGTTACAAGCTTCAAACGCTCTCTGTACAGACTGTTTCACTCTACTGATTATATTAATAAACTATTTACTTCTAGAACGAATCAATCACTAATCTACTACAGCACCTAAAAGACGCACTTCAACGCCCTTTGCAATCTAGAAGATATAAATAAACTAGCAGCATGGATGCATAAAGACTTAGGATTAGTTTACCCTTAGAAATGGGACGTGTCGCTCTAGTGTAACCTTCAAACACTTGCTATATAAACTGTTTTGTCCCAATGATTATCCCCACCAGAACCCATCACTTATTTCTAAAACGCACCAGACATTAGAACGCTAAAACGCTAAGACTCACTAATACACATAGCGCGCGCTTCGTGTAGGACGTTACAATCTCTCCATATAACGTGGATATATTTTTGTCGATTTCTGGAATATTGTAGTGGATATTATACCACTGCTCAACTATAACTTATATTGGCTGCTACTCTAGCTTCCAATTCTGCAGATATATCACCGCCAGTTATCAAGTTTGGATCCACTCTTTCGCAGGGCTCATCCTCCTTATTGTAACTTTAGAACAACGTCACAGAAAAGAAAACTGTAGAGAAGTTCATCATTTTTTGGTTTACATACCAGGATCAATTTACAGGATAATTGGTTTCTATATACTCTGTATCTTACTTTTTAGTACTTTGTAAATTTATTGTTTATTTATAAGCAATAAAATTCCATACGGTATCCATAGTAGTACTTAATCTGTATATCCACTCGATATACTATTTTTCCATATACCCGTTTTCGATTTAGCTCGGCTTTAACTTTAAACCATATTGATTAGTTTTCAGCAATGGCACAACGTAATAAACGAGTACTTTCCATACGTAAGAATAGTTTGGGTCACTCAGCTAAGAAGATACGTACATCACTGTGCGTTCCGCGTAGCCTCAACAATGTCCCCGAAGTCATTGTTCCCGACTTGTTGTCAGAGGTATATGCAACTGCTGAACAAAATAAGTTGGACCTTATATCTCTAGGAAACTCTGTGAAGGAATTAAATGAGAATATAAACACCATTAAGCCACTACTGCTTCTTTGTAACCCAACTCATGATGCTAATCCGGAAAGTCTGCTGAAATCTGAGCGTATGTTAGACTTTATAGCCAGTGAAGTTACTAAACGAATCATGTCCTCGTACAACGTTCTCGCTTACAATCTGCCTGATCGGACGCCTCTGGACAAAATCAAAGTGACATGTCTCCAAGCGTGTGGCATGCCATCAGCGAATTGCCACCTAATCAGACTCAGGAAAAAATCAGGAAAGTATACTTGCCCTGTGCTGTTTAAATTCAGTAGTCCTAATGATGCTAGGAAATTTCAGTCGTCAAATAAGTTAATTAGTTCATCCACACCTTATGGTAATATTAAACTTGCCCATGACCTAACGCCATGTCAAAGACGTAGCCGCGCAAGTGTACCAAGTGTCGCAAAAACTTACGTAACAGCAGAATGTCCTATAGAAGACTCTGTCGCCTTAAACTTGAGTAAACCTAATGGTACAGACATACATGAAATACTCTTAAATAATAAAAATTTACCTAGTAAACTCAACGATGAAGCAACTACGGTCATAGACTTAGATGCATCTTCAGAGTTATGCTCGCTAGCCACATCACCATCAGCCGCTAATACCACTACCAACGTTAAGCAAAAGACTAAGCTCGAGCATGTAGCATTAAGCATATCCTCCCCGAGCAGCACTCAGATTAGTGAGCATACAAAACGAAGTAAAATAACCCTGCCATCCAGAATACCTGTACTCAAACACATCACTGATAGGTTTCTCAGCAGCGAACCAGATAACATTAACTTAAGCGACCCCAATCATACCACTAAACCAGGGAAGCAGAATAAGCCCTCATACCGCCATAAATCTAACGTCAATGAAAAGAGAGGTAACCCGCCGATTCATCCAACATCAAACAAGTCTTCGTCCGATAGACACAACAGACGCTATATGTCTGGGCACCCTAAAAATAAGTCGAAGCCCGACGGGCAGGCATACACCTACCCCGACACAACTTTCCAATCTAGGGCTACTATAGACAAAAGTTTGATCCAGGGACCTCTACAACAAGGAACAAGTGCGCTAGGCATGTTTCCTAAAGGTGGCCTTTTGACTCACCACATCCCCGAAAACCATCGCATACAGACCACCCAAGACCGTCAATGGACTAATATTTACGAAAATAACTTAAACACACAAAATATTAGTCATAACTGCGATACACGTAACTCTACCCCAGCATACTATCCACAAGGAATACCTACCTCCCCCCCATCCAATCTAAATTTTCTCAGCCAACACGAAATTTCAGCCTCAATATTGACGCAAATAGCACACATACTGTCAAGCCACCTATCACCGGATGGGAGGGCGATGCATTGGAGGCACGGTATAATGAACACCTCACACCCGCCGGGGTAACAAACGATGGCACATCTCTCTGTGCTGATACTGGTGTAGGGCACTTTTCCAGCACTGCTAGTAAGTGGCCACCATCTGAGTTAGCACCCATCAAACAATCTGTTCTAGACGCCATAAACCTTGGAGAGAATATTTTTAAAGATATATGCGATTTCACCGTCACCCCTAACTCTCTCTCATTCTGTCTTATCAATGCTCGCTCCTTACTCAACAAAATGTTCGACTTCACGACATTATCCCTAATTTGCAATCCGTCTCTCATAATGATTACTGAGACATGGTGCACTCCTCAGATTTGCGATAAAGATATTTCTATTGATAACTATTATGTATTCAGAGGCGACAGAAACTATGGTAGAGGAGGAGGATGTGCTATGTATATCAGGTCTGATATTAAGGCCACACAGTGCTTCTACCCAGAGCTCATCACAGATAACGATTCAGTGTGGGCTATTCTAAGACTGTCTCACTCCAGTTCCTATCTTATAGGTTGCATCTATCACCCCCCGTGCTCAACCGTTGAAGGTAATATGAAGCTTGCTAGCACGTTCGCTTACGCCACTTCACTACCTCACACGGCTAAAATTATATGTGGGGACTTTAATATGCCCGATGTAGTCTGGCAACCACTTTCCTCACCAAAACGGTACAATGAATTTATCAACATAATAGAAACAAAAGAATGGCAACAACACGTACAGTATCCTACCAGGCTATCTAAGATTTTAGATCTAGTTTTCACTAATGGTATCATCCCCACTACCCTTCGAGTAGGTAAAGAGTTTCCTGGCAGCGACCACAGAGTAGTATTCGGTACATTTAATATTTGCACTAGCATGAGTTCGACAATAAACGCCAACAAAGTATTACTCAGGGGTTACAGACATGCTCAGTGGGATGAACTGAAACCATACATACGCACCCTAGACTGGGAGCCATACTTTACGTGCAGCTCGGCTATAGAGACAAACAAATTACTCTATGAGAACCTAGGATTTGCACATGACTTCATCGCTCCAGTAAGACTTGTGAAAACGAGGCCTAAACAGCCCGACTTCATCCCCGTAAAGATTCGAAACCGACTGCGTAAGCATGCTAGGCAATTCTACAGATATAATGACTTTTCATCACTCATTACACTCAAGCAAACTTATGATTCATACAAATCTAATCAGTTATCTGAGTCCATCAAACTAGAACGCATCCTCCACTCACGACCTGATAATACAGAGGCATTAGTTAAACTAATTAAGTCACGAATCAACAACAACAGAATAAGTATCCCTAACTTATTACTAGATGGAGAAAAACTACACGAAGACCCGCAGGAGATATGTGAGTTATTCAGCTCCCACTTTTCTAGCTACTATACTATCGAAGAAACAGTAGATAGTCTTGAAGTTCCGACAATACCAAATCACTTTTTGGGTAATATAACATTCACCCAACAAAAGATTTCCTCCGCTATAGCATCCCTCCGGACATCATATAACGCTGGGCCCGATGGAATTCCATCTATCTTGTTGAAAAGAGGTGGTGAGGATATACCCATTATCCTACTAAAGTTTTTCATTCTGTCCTTAAATAATGGCAGTTACCCAGAATGCTGGAAACTGTCGTTTATAACCCCTAGGCACAAACAAGGACCAACTTCTAACATCGAAAACTACCGACCGATTAATATCACGTCAGTAGTTTCCAGGGTTATGGAAAAGGTTATAGGGCAAGATATTGCTTCATACCTCCACCTTCACAAAGTGTTTACTCCAGCACAACACGGCTTCTTGAAAAATCGATCATGCTCCACCTGCCTACTTGACTACTTTGATGATGTTACCGCTAAGCGTGATCATGGTTTGTATGTCACAACTCTCTTCTTTGACTTCAAAAAAGCCTTTGATAAAGTCCCACACAAGAGACTAATCCTTAAGCTAAAGTCGTACGGGTTCCAAGACCCCTTGTTATCCTGGCTCATTTCTTTCTTGGAAGATCGTTCCCAAGTTGTGAAATTTGCAAATAATTACTCGTCACCCAGACCTATAAGAAGTGGAGTGATTCAGGGTAGTGTACTAGGTCCACTGCTTTTCGTAATCTACATTAACGACATCTGCAGCGTAATCAAGCATGGTACCCCATACCTCTTTGCTGACGACTTAAAGATTGTATACAGCTTCCCCCATTCTACACTAAACGAAGGATTCACACATATTCAAGATGATCTGGATAGGTTACATAACTGGAGCAATGACTGGCAACTGCCATTCAATTCTGATAAATGTGGTGTCCTATATTTCAATAACTCCCATCCGAATTTCAGGTTACACCTAGGTAACTCTTTTCTCCAAACCCTCAGTTCCATAAAAGACCTGGGAGTTACCTACTCACAAAACTTAACATTCAGTCAGTACGCAAAAGCACTTGTTTCTAAATGCCGAAGACTCACAGGCTTGTTGCATCGAAAAATGTACACAAATGAGGCTAAAGTCCTTTTATACAAAGTCATGGTTCGTCCAGTACTTGAATACTGCACAATTGTCTTCGGTTTCATGCATGGGTATGACAGGGTTCGTATTGAAAATATTCAGCGAAGTTTTACTCGACGCCTATTATACAAACATGAAGGACTGACTTACGCTGATAGGTGCAAAATGTATGGACTTCAGCCACTTTGGTTAAGGCGCCTGAAACTCAACCTTACATTCCTCTTTCGCCTTTTACACGGCTACACCAAAAGCAGTAATCCAATAGCTTTCAATAATTTACCCATATATACTCTTAGGAATCATGAAAATACTCTATCCATAAGCCGGTTCCGGACAAAACTGCGATCACGTTTCTTTAAAATACAGTACAGTGCATTATGGAACGAACTTCCACTTACTGTACGTAGTTGCCGATCTCCTACTGAATTCCAGCGTCTACTTAACGAGTTCCTATCAACAAAAGAGCTTCGGTCTACTTATCCATACTTTATCCATATGGGCCGCTCAACTAGCTTTAGTACTACAGACCCCAGTGCAATACCCCCAATTTGAGGAAACTCATTTGCCCCGGCAACCGTACCTCATCTATAACGTGATAAAACCAACCTAATCTCTCCCACATGCCTTTACCTAAGGTCCGGTTATTCAGCTTACTAGAGATCCTATCGATATTTCTTCAATCGGGTTTATAAACTCATTAGACTCTCCTGGATGTATAATCCCAAATTAGTTGTGATAGTTCTCCCATAATATAAGCAAACTGGTACTTTGTAATGTCTAAAGCATGCCATATGAAAAGTGGCCAGGAATACCTAGCAATAACAAACTCAACCAACCAACCATTTTCCCCAAGTTCATTCAACCTACCCTTATCCCTAATCGTACCACTACTCACTACACTCTACTCAGTAGAATATGACTTAATTTGCTCCGGTGCTCAAAACTCTTCTACCCTTTACTTTTTAAAAAAGACGTTTTAACTACTAACTGCACAGTAGCCATTTAACTAACTCACTGGTTTCCTCTTCACTGTAATCTTCAATAAGTTCGTCAGTATAATTATTTCCGAAAACCATTACATTAGCAACCATATCTTTTAATATTTTACGAATATACTTATATTATTAGCATAATACACTGCACTATTTTTGAGTTGAATTGATTATCTTCAGTCAACAGTTACCCATTCTCATATAATTTTCTAAAATTCATAATGTTAAAGCTATGTAGTATTTCTGTTAATATCTTTTATAATATGTTTAGACACGTTACTTTGCAATGTCAGATGTCTACTATATACAAGACTGTCATGATAATTTAGTACACTAAGTCCTGCCAACCGACCTTACCTTCAGTTCATACTACCTACATTGATCCCTAACTATATTGTTCTGCTGAATCTTGCTTCACTATTCACAAAACCTATTCTTTTTATTCTTTAAGGTTTTAACTTCTTGTAAAGTAATCTGTTCATTAGGACGCATGCATACATATATAATGTTCATAAAGATGTATGTGGAGACCTATTGGAAGCACTCATTAAGAAAGCTAGGGAGATGGAATATGGGGTACGAACATGTCTGGTACCAAGCAGTATATTTGCGGTAGCCATAATAATCATATTCTCAGAGCTTAACATCAAAAAAGGAGGGAGGGTGGCGTTAGCTGATCAGTAGATATGGTGGGGGTCACTAAGGTGAATCGCCCCATTCTGCAGGAACAGCAATATACAAATTAAAGGCTCGAGATATTTCTGATTTTTATGAGGGCTTAGATCTTTATCTTGAAAAAGATAATAATGAACGCCTTGACAGATCATGCTTCTACCTTTAAATATATACCATTCGCTCAGCCTATTGTTGAGATGCGACCATGTGGGATCTGCACAGATTTATGGGGCATCTTATAAATCAACTTGCTGTCCATTGTCGGATCTTTAAATACCACTTCACAATGTCTTATCTCATTCATTTTCTAATAACGTCTTTACTTAATCCTCATTGTATCCCATTAAACCTAACATTTTATAGCTCTTTATGAATTTGATTCGACTTATTCTATTCCTATTCTCTGTGAGGTACGGTTGTGCACCAAATGCACAAAAAAGCATAAAATAAAAAAGCAGACATAAGGAAAAAATGTATTAAAACCAAAAGTGGACATCATGATACTACCAGATATACGCGTAGCATTATACATTGCAAATGAACGTTGTCAGCCTAGGGAGTTTTCTATATTAATGCATTTATTAGTGATACTTGCACTTACCCATTTCATTACACTTTATTGATTCACCTTAGCACTTTTACTTTTCTAAAATCAGCTTTCAATCCGTTGTAAACGTTGTACTTACCTCAATATTGGTTGGTTATCGTATGCCGACAACCACGGGATGAAAACGAAACGAAGTCGATTTTCCCGCTCAACCTGGAGGACAATTGTACAATTCAATAACTATACAGCCTAGTTCAGACAATGTGTATTTATATATATATCAAATATTTAACTGTTGAAACATTATTAACTTGTAGACAATCTACGATTTGATATTATATCATACTTGATCGTGCCTGTAAAAATGGCATGCATTTTCATGTAAATTTATATGTTTATATGAGAATATATATTATATTACATTATGACACTAAATAAAATCTAAGACTCCGCATAAATACGTGAAAACACAACTAAAACGTAAACTTTTACTAATATATTATATACATTTTACATAAAAATTTATAAGTGCATAAAATATTATTGTCCTTTTCATTTTCACATACTTTCTCTTTCTGGTATTCTGCTGCTCCTATTCATCTTCTGGTCGAAGTCGAGAAACCCTGCTTCTAAACTGAAATGAGGATTAATTCCAAACAGTCTATCTCATAACCAATCAAATTCCATGAACGATCTAATTCTACCATTTGAAGACGCTGGCGAACATGCTGTAAATGAGTATTCATGATCTGAAATGAAGAAGCAACTGGTTTTCATACAGTTTTCAACATTTTACTCAACTTACGAATACAATCCGCCATGCAGACACAAATGGAGAGTTCTGGAGACGACCTCGGCACCACTTGATGCAGTAGAACAACTTAATATGACCTCATCTAGTTTTCGTATCCACGATCAAATTTCTTTCCTGTTATAAAACTACGATAAGACTGCTGAAAAAGTGGAATAAATGTATCACTGATCTCAACATAATACATCAATAATCTTTAAGCCAAGGGTGCTGTTCACAACAAAGTTATATAGGAGAATTGACTTCAAGCTTTATTTTTCCCAGATATTTGTATTACATTCATCTGATGTCTGGGGTTTTTTTAATGCGAAGACAATACTTCTATATTTCTTTATTTGTTGTACAAACAGACTTTATGGCAGACTGTTCCGATGGACTCTAATGTCAGAAAGAATAAACACACTGCAAATTCATCACACCAAATTATGTGTAATTTATATGATAACTTACCCATGCCTGTACAATTGGTATGTTCCTGCATAAACAGGAAGAAATACATATTATTAAATTTCTATAGTGGCGCTAGCTGTTAGGAGTAGGCGCAGATATCACCGTGATCATGTGTGGGAGCAATTCACTCCATAGATGCGATGTGGGAACCTCTGTTCTTCTAGCATTCGGGTGAACATTACTGGACGTTTGTTAATAAGGAAGTCCAACATACTCCCGGTACCCCACTTCGCCGGATCGATTAGGTTGGACAGAATTTCTAATGTTCCTCATGGCCTTCCACAGCTTAACATCGTCTTTCTGTGGAAGTGATTGGTGAATTTTAGTTATTAGGGAGGCCATCAGCAAAGATCGGGACTTCGCACGACACTGATTTAAGTATTTTGGTGGTCCTTGTATAGAATGTAGAAATATGCTGGTCTCAGTGCGCTCCCCAATTATTCCAAGAAACTAGGAAATTGGTATCACCTGATCGGTCCCTTCTCAAACCATGTTGATCTTCATTCAATATTGCGTAATTGTTCAGATGTTCATTATTTTTTCCGACATTCTCTGTTTCAACTCAATGGTAATTGGAGTGTGGTAGTGTCCTGCGTTTTCTCAGCTCTTGCTTAGTATCTTTCGGCAGTAGGTGTTCATTCGCGTAGACATATTACTTAGCAGTGTATATAATGCTTGGAAACACTGGCTGAAATCCACCGGTTTGATGACACCAAATCCTGGGGATTTTTCTGGACTAAGCTCTGATACCTTCTCGAGAAGCATCTTCATAGTTGTTCGGGGAATAGTAACCTCCGAAATGTCATTAGGTCTCTAGGGTGTATGTTTAATGCTGTCGTCCTCGTTGTTTACCTATCTTTTGGATACGCCACTAGAGGATTTACCTGTCTTCGAACTATTATTATGAAAAATCATGCTGTCTCGTTCCAGCTGGTTAGAAATACACGCTTCCAATACCGACGAGTGAGTCTTTTCAAAGTTTTCAATTCGGAGCAAGGAAAACATACCAGGAAATTATCAAACGTCTACTCTGGTTAACTTTATTCGTGTCAGTATTCGGCAAACGTAACAGTGTTATAAAATAACAAATGGAACACTGGTGCGTTCGTTTTCCTTTTCAATGAACAGTGAGCTTAGACGAATCACTGAGAAAAGGCTGAAGGCAAATTTCTTGCCATGTAAGCCAAATCTATCAGAATATGACAAGTATTGTAATCCGATTCCCTCTCAAAATCCGTATGACTGTGTTCTGATGATATAATCCAGTCGCTCGGTTGACAGCTAGGAGACCATTCTTCGCTGTTCAATATATTTTTATGATGTCTTAAGCTAGCAATAAACAAAAATAATAACTTCTGATCTCACGTGGGTGTGATCAATATACAGTAAGGAATATTTCTGTGTAAATTTTAATGGAAGATCAGTTTAAAGCTATATTATGATGCGGGGCCTTTCGTCCCTCAAGCTCAGAATTATTCCAATGTGACTGCTTAATCGACTGAAACAAGTTCTGAAGTTAACATTAGATGGTCACGGGTGAGTAAGAATAATAACAGTGTTTATCTGCTGAGAATAAACAAGCCATTTTTAAAAGCATGCAAGTTTGTATCTTGAAATTACGTGATAAGAATTATAACATGAATCCTTGACAAAAATAAGAGTGAACATCGCTTTCAGTGTAAAGAATGCAAACCAACGGTGAAAATAACTGTAAAGTTGGCTCTCAATCGGGGAAATTATAATTTGGTTAGTTGAACCGAGTTTTCCAGCTTTATAATATACCTACAACGCGTAAATTTCCAATATTTCGCGTTATTAGACAGTAGGTAGCGGCTTGGGACAATGCCGGAAATAAGGGTCTTGCAATTTGCCAGCATCATCGAACCCTGTAATATAAGGCTTATTAAAACTCAAAACCTTCAGTCATTGGAAATTAATATATATTTCTTCCTGTTTATGCAGGAACATACCAATTGTACAGGCATGGGTAAGTTATCATATAAATTACACATAATTTGGTGTGATGAATTTGCAGTGTGTTTATTCTTTCTGACATTAGAGTCCATCGGAACAGTCTGCCATAAAGTCTGTTTGTACAACAAATAAAGAAATATAGAAGTATTGTCTTCGCATTAAAAAAACCCCAGACATCAGATGAATGTAATACAAATATCTGGGAAAAATAAAGCTTGAAGTCAATTCTCCTATATAACTTTGTTGTGAACAGCACCCTTGGCTTAAAGATTATTGATGTATTATGTTGAGATCAGTGATACATTTATTCCACTTTTTCAGCAGTCTTATCGTAGTTTTATAACAGGAAAGAAATTTGATCGTGGATACGAAAACTAGATGAGGTCATATTAAGTTGTTCTACTGCATCAAGTGGTGCCGAGGTCGTCTCCAGAACTCTCCATTTGTGTCTGCATGGCGGATTGTATTCGTAAGTTGAGTAAAATGTTGAAAACTGTATGAAAACCAGTTGCTTCTTCATTTCAGATCATGAATACTCATTTACAGCATGTTCGCCAGCGTCTTCAAATGGTAGAATTAGATCGTTCATGGAATTTGATTGGTTATGAGATAGACTGTTTGGAATTAATCCTCATTTCAGTTTAGAAGCAGGGTTTCTCGACTTCGACCAGAAGATGAATAGGAGCAGCAGAATACCAGAAAGAGAAAGTATGTGAACATGAAAAGGATAATAATGCATATATATAAATGTTTAGGTTAATTGTATATCATACATTAGTAAAAATTTGCAACAGTATCTTTGTTATGATGCTGGATCTTTGTCACGACCTAACTGCTTAACTACTGACCAGTGCCCACTTAATTGGTGAAGTAGAACACGCTATAATCAGCGGTAAAACCAGAATCATTTATTTATAACAAAAGTGACTGTATTTATACAAAAATTAGGTAGACTGGAAATCAACCAATCCGGTTGAGAGTTTGGAATTGTGCAAGCGTCCAATCAGAAAGTAGAAACAAATGCATGTCAACGTCATGATAATAACTTGCTAATTGCATGTGTTTTGCCTCTTCCTAACAATCTTAACGGTGGTAGTTATATGGCACCAACTGTGAACTAACTAGCAGATTTGGTGATGATGTTTGTTCCAGTCCTAATCAGATGTGCGAACAACATTCTCAACATTTGCACAGTGTACCTCGTGTGATCTAAACACTCCGTTCGAGTAATGTCATTGTAGAGGATGGCATTACTGTGTCAATACCATGATCCAGGGCAGTATCATTGAGAAGAGAAGAAGAAAAAATAGGAACATAAGTGAACCACAAAATATGCTAGCAACTGTTAATAACTGAAAGTAAACAGTGTTCGACAAACACAGTGCTCATTTTTTACCAAGAAAAAGTATTTTTATGATGTTTCTCGTCAGTGATTACTTAACGTATATATTAGTAAACAAATAATGGTTATCCCTTGCTACTTGAGATAATGGTGAGAACAGGATGCGGAAAAGAGGTTAAATCCAAAAATCAGAGTGCTGGGAATATATAGAAAAGAAGTGGGATTCCGCTAACAGCCACACTGCTGTTCAGAAATGCGTTTAAGTGCCTTTCTGAAGTAGCAAGATCATACTAGGTACTTGCATCAAGAAAAAAATATTTCAGGCCTGGATTTCAGGAGGTTTTACCTCTTATTGTGAAGAACTCATTCTCAATAGGGAGCTTTGGCGAAACAATAATGTCACATAGATAAGGATGGATGTCATATATCCCTACCACCAGATTCCATGAATAGAGGCAACTTTCTTTCCACTCCTTGATATTCAGGGCCAAGAAGAGATGCTTTTTTATTCCTCACTATGTGACTACATAACCTCGCCAGATACTAGCTTGCTAGGCTACTAGCTTACTAGTTTTCTCGCCGGTCCTAAGCCCAGGTAAAGAGGGAGGGTTGGGGCGTGGAGCTAGCAACTCCACCCTGTAAAACAACCAAATCGCTACAGAAACTTCAACGAATAAATATATTAAAAATTCTAAAAACATAGACAATAGCCTTACTTTTCGCTGGAATCGGGGAAGTGAAATGACGCAGGCTGGTGAAAGCCTTCGGGAAGCCAGTCAGCCGATGTGCCTTCTTTCGATGAAAGCAAAAGTAAGGATGGGTACCTGGAATGTTCGCACAATGTACGAAACTGGAAAGGCGGTCCAGATAGCCGCTGAAATGAGAAGGTACAGAATAGAAGTGTTGGGAATCTGCGAGAGCAGATGGAACGGAACTGGAAGGTGCCAACTACAAACTGGAGAGGCAGTAATCTATTCCGGCCACCTAGAGGACAACCATGAGCACACCGACGGAGTGGCCATCATGATGTCACCAACTGCAGCCAAAGCTCTCATGCAGTGGGAATCAATCTCCTCCAGGATAATGACAGCCAGGTTCAACTCAAAAGGAAGGAAAGTTACAGTCATTCAATGTTATGCTCCTAAAAACGTCTTAGAACAAGAGAAGAAGGAGGCGTTCTACAGACAACTACAAGCAATAATGGACGACGTCCCAAATGGCGATATCAAAATCCTGATGGGCGACATGAATGCGAAGCTGGGAGGAGACAACACAGGAAGAGAACTCACCATGGGTCGTGAGGCCCTCGGTGAAATGAACGACAATGGTGAACTCTTCTCAGACTTCTGCGTCCTCAATGATTTGGTGATTGGTGGTAGTGTGTTCAAACACAAGGATATACACCAGATGGAAACACCAAGAACCAAATAGACTTCATCTCAACTTCAAGAAAGTGGAGACGGAGCCTACTGGACACAAGGTCAAGGAGAGCAGCAGATGTGGGTTAAGACCACTCACTATCTTGTACATGGGACTTTCAAGGTGAAACGAAAAGCCTCGAGGATAGCTGGGGATACGCCACAATGAAAGTTCAACACTCAATTACTGAAGGACACAACCACAAAGGACACTTTCACTGCAACTGTCAGAGCAAAGCGGGAAACACTACGCGACAGCACTGAAGAATCATGCGTGGAAGAACACTGGAAGTCTCTGAAGGCGATTCTCAACCAAACGGTTCTAGGAAGAAAGAAGAGACAAGAAAAGGAATGGTTCTCAATAGACACTTGGAAGCCAATAGAAGAGAGGAGAATGGTTGTCAATGTAGTTGAAGATTGAACGATCAATTCATGGTTGTTTGCTCAAAACCAACTTCCCCAATTTTCGCGGAGGCATCAATACGACAGTCATCGTCTCATCGGTCGCTGTTCAGAAAGAAGATTAAAAAACCGTCAGAAGTAATATTGTGATTTATTATTGTAATATTTGTTCACAGACCTTAGTCATACGTCATTTATATGTTGGTGTAACACTAAAGAATCCTCGAGTCAACAATTGGTGTTTTGGTTTTCTCGTCCGTTATTACTAAGCGTTTCTGAGAAACTTCAAGCGACAGCGTGAGCCCGAGCGTAGCAAGAGCTGAGCATTAACGGCTTACGAGACGTGGCTGACAGTTTCTGACGGTAGAAACAGATTCTGGCGGATTCAAACAGTTGGTGAAAGTTTGGATAGTCACCATTCATCTTTCCTGGTGCCGGCCAAGTCCTCTTCGAACAAGCAATATCTGGAACTTTTTTGGAATTTGGTCAAGTTCAACAATGCCTGGGTCAAAGAAGGGACAGAGTGTCTTGGATGCAAACAGGAAAGTAAGTCATTGTGACTTGTCTGTTAATTGTAACGATGTGTCTGATGTTAAGCATGACATGGTTGATGTTACTGTTTCGCCGTTCAGGGATAATAGGAACATCAAACTCTCCAAATTAGAATCACGGTGCTTTGATGGAAACCCAGCTGATTATTTACAATTTGTAAAGGAGTTTGAGATCATGCTGAGTAGTTTTCTATTGAGTGATGATATGAAGTTGATTTATTTGATGAGGTATTGCACTGGAGATGCTTCAAGAGCTATACAGTGTTGTAAGCTCATGCCCCCTAATGAGGGATACGCTGAGGCTATGAGCATATTTCGTCAAAGGTTTGGAAGACCTTCAATGATTGTAAGGAACGTATACGAGGCTGTCAAAGGTAACGGCAGTCAACTTCAAGATGACTCCAAGGCATTTACTGAGTTTTTAGATAATCTTATGACTTATAAGAATACCTTGATTTCGATGAATTGCATGAGTGACCTCAACTCGAGTTTTATACTAGAAGTAATAGCAAGACGTCTACCTACTCGACTGCAAAGGAAGTGGGTGAAGATAAGCTCCCGTATGGAGGATGAGGGTATCGAGCCAAGGTTTGATGATATCCTGAAACTAGTAAAAGATAGTGTCAATCAATCTATGAGCAAGTTTGCCAGTATATTGAATCTCACCCCTAGAATAGAGCAGTCTGAGATCAAAATGCAATCATTGATGACGAGTAAGCCTCAGAGAGGTGGATATCGAGAAGACTCCATGATGTCCAGTAATGCATATAGACCTAGTGAGTGTAACAGGTTTCGTAGTACATCCTCAACAGATAAGTTACAAGGTGGAAGACAAACACGGTTGTGTTGTACACGTTTGCAAGAGGTGCATGCAGAGGTGAACTGTGAACCAGTAAGCAAGTTCAGTGATAAGCTAAATGTAAACTCCAGGCCTGACTCCGAATTGTGTGACGATAACGGTGCGGTGAAGAAGTCTGTAGTTGCAACTGGTAAGCCGTTGTTGAATAGAGTGTCACAGAATAGAGTTACTGCTTCAGAGTGCAGTTCTGACTCCACAAGTTTACAAAGTATAACTAGTCAGAGTGAAGATATAAAACCTTTAATGATTTGTGAGGAGGAACCAAAATTGTCTACTTCTGTTATCAAAGAGTTTGAAATTGATGAAGTCGACCAGATAGATGATGATAAATTGAATATTCGGGATAATGATCATGATACTTCACATTTGTCTTTGGTTGATCATGATGAAATGAGGGAAATGCCTACTACTGCTAAGTTAATTAAAGGTTCTGAACAACTACAACGTGAAGTAGAAAAAAATGCAGATGCAGTTGCAGAAGGCATGCATACTTGTGAGACCGTCAGTGTGATTGATCAGCATGTAGCCCACCTATCATCAGATGCTAGTGTTAAACCTGAGCTGATAGTAAAAGACAGCAGTGGTGGTGGTCTTGCAGGTAGACAAATTTCTGAAAGTCGAGCAACAACAGCTTCTGATCCACCGCTAAGTTCATCAACTTGTGTCACTCAGCCGTCATTGGTGCTGTCATCCACAATGAAACAGTCGCCCATGAACTCAAGTATCTTGTGCATTGATTTTGATAGTATTGGTGCATTTGAAAAGACGAAAGATATTGCTCAGTTTAGTGAGAATAAGCCAAGTGTAAACGAGAGAGTAATTGTTAAATTGACTTGCATGAATAAAGGCATTTCTAGTTTCAAGTTACTATTTGAATGTTATTATCTTTGGTGTAAATTACTCTGTTTCTACGCTTGGTTGATGAGATACTTCGTGTGTTTGTTCGTCATCTATGTTCTACGGTACAATGACATGGGCGTGTTGCCGTTCAGATTTGAGGATATAGCTGATAGAAGGAAGTTAGCAAATGAACTCTGCAACGATTTTCCAACCTAGAGCGTCAACCTGAGAAGGGTTGTAGGCGTACTGCTGTAAGTCCTACAATTCTTCAAAGGGTAGCGCATCAGTGAGCAGTCCAATGTGCTTGGTGTGTGATTTTGTACATATGTTCATATTGTATATACTGAATTGATATTATCTGTCATCTAGCTGTTGGTAATTCTGTTTGAGTTCGGACGACTTCCACTTGGATCATCAACCTGAAAAGGAATGTTGGCGTACTGCTGTAAGTCTTACAGTTATTCAAGGGTAGTTTGTCGTGCCAGAATCCACCACATTTGATGTATTGATTGTACATATGTTTGTGTTAAATAGTTGTATGAGTTCCAATTATTGTAATTGTTGGTTAATCTTGTGTGTATCCGGACATTCCACAACTTACAATCGTCAACCTGTGAAGGGTTGTAGGCGTACTGGTGTAAGTCCTGCGATTCTTCAAAGGAATTCCATCAAGATGTGATCCGCGAGCGTGTGTTTACTGTTTGTATATATGTGTGGTGTGTCATATCAATTGCTGTTTTTGGATTCATTGTGTTTACTTGTTGTTTTCGTACCTTGTTGTTATTGCGTAATTTCGTCGTGATTACTTCTGAAGTTGTTTCGAGTCTTCTACATCCATGAAAGAATTGATTGATGTTAAGGACAGCAGATGGGTCGTATACGCCGGGGAGGCTAGGCTATTGCTGAGAATGAAATGCAAACGGCGATAATTGTTAGCTGCGGTCCGACACGCCGGGGAGCGACAGTGTAGACGACTGAGGCTTTCATACGTCACCGTTACTAGAACTGAGGCAGAATGAGTGACAAGCGATTGCGGTGATAATTGGTAGTGAGTAGGTAAGAGGATGTGCGTGGAGTATCATGAGGTGGTGCTATGGTCACGTTGCATTCTGCAGGAGTCATTCTAGCAAGTGGCGATTGTGTTGCAAGAGGATGCCTTTAACTGGAAGGCGCAGGTCGTCATTGATGTGTGAGATTGTGCTGTGAGTATGCTTGTGGTGTGTTGGCTTTTCTGTTTGTTTTCCATTTCAGCTCTGTCCGTGTGACCCAGGTTCTCGCAATGGCATCCAAGTCAACGTGTATTGGTCGTGATGAAAAAAAGGGATGGATCCGTATTTTGCCGGGGAGTGTCAATGTAGTTGAAGATTGAACGATCAATTCATGGTTGTTTGCTCAAAACCAACTTCCCCAATTTTCGCGGAGGCATCAATACGACAGTCATCGTCTCATCGGTCGCTGTTCAGAAAGAAGATTAAAAAACCGTCAGAAGTAATATTGTGATTTATTATTGTAATATTTGTTCACAGACCTTAGTCATACGTCATTTATATGTTGGTGTAACACTAAAGAATCCTCGAGTCAACAATTGGTGTTTTGGTTTTCTCGTCCGTTATTACTAAGCGTTTCTGAGAAACTTCAAGCGACAGCGTGAGCCCGAGCGTAGCAAGAGCTGAGCATTAACGGCTTACGAGACGTGGCTGACAATGGTGAAAGAGAAAATGATTCAATGCAAGGACGGACAGGAGAAAGAGACGATGACCTCAACTTACACAACACTGGACAAAGAAGTGAAGAACTGCACTAGGAAGGACAAAAGACGATTCTACGACAACCTGGCCACTGAAGCTGAGAAGGCAGCAGGCAAAAGGGACCTGAGGACACTATATCAGATAACCAAAAATCTATCCGGGAAGAGATCAACACAAGTGAAACCTATAAAAGACAGCCAAGGGAAGCCCACTACCAAGGAAGAAAAACAGATTAAACAATGGGCGGATCACTTCAAAGGACTCTTGAACCGGCTATCACCCGCAACCCGTCCAGAAATACCAACAACAGCGCACACACAACTGCAAATTGACACCAATCCTTGAACGAGAGCTGAAGTCTTGAATCCAATCAAGCTTCTGAAAGCTGGAAAAGCAGCTGGACTAGATGTAATACCCCCTGAAGCACTAAAAGCGGACCCAGAGACTACAGCAGACATGCTGACTCCATTATTGCAAAAGGTCTGGAAGGAGGGAAAGGCGCCTACTGACTGGAGGAAAGGTTACCTCGTGAAACTACCAAACAAGGGCGACTTAGGACTCACTCTGCAAGAACTGGCGAGGAATCATGCTCCTATCGACGCCAAGTAAAATTCTGAGTCGCATCATCCTGGAGAGATTAAAGGACGCACTGGAGACAGAACCCCGACCAGAACAAGCTGGATTCAGGAAAGTCAGGCAAATCATGTACTGACCAAATTGCAACTCTACGCATCATCATCACAGAACAAAGCATGGAATGGCAATCGAACCTCTACCTCAACTTTATAGACTTTGAGAAGGCCTTCGACAGACAGCGTTGATCGTGAAGTAATTTGGAAATTACTCGGGTACTATGGCGTACCTCAAACATTCATCAACCTTATTCAACAACTGTACAACAACGGAACATGTCAAGTCATCCACAACGGAAAACTCAGCGAGGCGTTTGGAGTAAACACAGGAGTGAGACAAGGGTGCTTATTATCACCAATGATATTCCTAACTGTGGTGGACTGACTGGATTATGCGTCAGACAGTGAGTGGGAAACAAGAAGACAGGAATATCCTGAACCGACCGACGTGAAGAACCTAGAAGACCTGGATTTCGCGGATGACTTATGTTTGATGTCATACACAATCGAAGACTTACAAGGAAAAATCAACCGACAAACTGGTCGAAGAAGCAGCAAAGACAGAACTGCAGGTAAACATAGACAAGACGGAGGTTATGAAAATAACCAACCAACAACAGCAACAACATCCAACGTCAATCACCATCAACGGGAGGGATTTGAAAGAGGTTACTTCATTCACTTATCTAGCATTCAGCATTGTCTCAACTACAGGAAGTCGGAACGGACGAGGATGTCAAATCGAGAATCGGGAAGGCAAGAAACACAATCATCAGCCTAAAATCAATCTGGAAATCTTCGTCACTCAGCATCCCCAACAAAATTCGGATTTTCAATGCAAACGTAAAGTCAGTTCTTCTATACGGATCAGAAACTTGGCGGGTCACAAAGAATATTTCCAAAAGGCTGCAGACCTTTATTAACAACTGTCTTCGCTCAATACTGAAGATCAGATGGCCGGGCCGGAAAGAATCACCAACAAGGAATTATGGGAACAAACAAAGCAAGAACCAATCGCCCAACAAATATGCAGGAGAAAGTGGAGATGGATCGGACACTCGCTGAGGAGACCGCTGGGTGACATCGCGCGCCAAGCCCTCGAGCGGAACCCGAAAGGGAAGCGGCGTGTGGGATGTCCAAGGGTGACATGGAGGAGATCGTGTGAAGAGGAGTTGAAAAAATATGGATTAACATGGATGCAGGCGAAAATTATAGCAGAAGACAGAAGAAAATGCAGACGTGCAGTTGAAGCCCTATGTTCCACTAGGAACCCAAGGGAGCAATAATAAATATAATAATAATGTGACTACATGCTCCATGAGCCACATGCTTTAACGCTCATTGAAGTTCATGGTATCAGCTGCCGCTTTTAGCATATGCTTTTACATGCTTCGTCTTTCACAGTGTTTTTAAAGAAAAGGCTTATCAAGGCAATATGAAATAGACGGCCACAGTATGCCTTTCAGATATGAGGGAAATATCTACGAAACAGCCAGCGAAAATAAACAAAAGCCACTCCATAGTAGCACATCGTAGCATATAAGTCGACGGTGTAGTAAATTGCAACATATGATCCAAAGGTTTTAACTGCTCTCATGGTTAGAACCGTAGAATGATAATACAAGGGCCGTGAGCAATAAAGACTTAACGGAGAAAGTTGACTAGTTAGACGGCCACCACTTGAACGAAGGCCTTTGGTTTTGAAACAAGTCATAATGAATGTAAGTGTAAAGATATAATACACAGATTTCTAGTGCTAAAAATATGGTTCGAACGGGTATCATTGTTAAACTCTAATGCTAAACTATGAACTATGCAATCAATCTTGCTCCTGTTATTTAGCATAATGAGTGTAATAAACATCTGATCGGAAACTAGAATGGTTTCTGTGCAGGCTATTGTTGTTCAATCAAGATTCTCTGCACAGTTGAGATTTGGTCCAACGCTCTTCACACCAGTACTCGGGTGATTGCAGTGTTTTCTGACTTTGACCAGCATTATTATAAGACTTAATCGTCCTGATCTTCTAATGAAAACACGTAACTTTGGAAATATTGGGATGGTGAAAAACTATATTTAATACCTCATTCAGAATAGAAAACGGGGAGTAGGAATTGGAGGATCCTTTCCTTATTGAAACCGCAGTGAATAGTAGTGATCACCTTGCTGTGCTTCGGACTTATTAGTTGCGTGTTGTAATGGACGCTCCCTATAAATCAGTACAAACGATGGTATAGCCATGGTCGTCGCTCATAACAAGGTACACAATAAATGGTTCCACTCTGTTAATAGCTACAAGCCGTATGGATTTAGCAGTGACTGTAAATCATGACTTAAAGACCTCAGAGAGCTAAACGGAGGAGGTTCTGAAGGGCTTTGTAGTATTTATGGGCTCTCCACATTCTCGCCATACACGTATAAGAAAATGGAGATGGATCTGGCACACTCTGGAGACTGTTGGATGACATCACGTGCCAGATACAATCTTGAGTGGAACTGAAACAAGATACAACGATAAGAGCTTATGAGCAGGTATGGAGCCAGTTGAAGAGGAAAGCAAAGAACAGGGGGAAAGAGAGACGTGCTGTTGATCCCCTGTTATCCACTCTGAACCTAAGAGAATAATAACAATAAATAATAATGACGGTTAGGCATTTGCAACACCACCAAGTTAGGTGGATCAGGCTAAGGAGTCAACTGCTGCCGAAACACATGTTTAGTAAGATACATGGCCATATAAAGGCCGTTAATTTTGCTTCCAACAAGAAAACGAGATCAAAACCATAAACCAGATTAACTAAGCTTTCTCCTACATATCTTTCTATGGAAAGGAAGAAGCAGAAAATGTTGTCACTTGGAGGTCAAATAACATCGTTCCCAGCTTGTAGGTAAATGAGCTCATAGTCCTTCAAACAGTATAAGCACTTATCCCTCTAAGCTGAGACCACTGATATTACCAAATGTAATAGAAAGTCTAATTAACAACTACATAAGATAGAACTAAGGTGAAAGCAACGAACTTACTGCCAGAAAACACTAGATGTCTTCCCCTCTCGTGGTTTCCAGATTGCCGAATTAGATGGGAGTTCTACATAAAAACAGCTGGTCCTGCTCACGGTATTGTAGCCGGATCTTTGGGGTTTATCGGTGGATTTATTCAGAGATATGCAGTGTTCACACTGTTCTTCTAATACGGCTGGAGCCACACAGCACCACAGTGTACCGACCGCGTAAGGGCCTCAGGAGTAAAAAGAAGCATGAATGATTCAAGAAAGCTCAGGAGAAACCTGAATGAACGAGAAGATTGGAAGGATGTCATTTTAACGTCTCCTTACTTTAAGAAGCGAAAGGTGTTCCAACTACAGACGCATCTTTGCAAAGATTGCATAAACCCTCAATGTAATCAACCTGGTGACCCAGTGATTCATCGATTCGTTAAAGGTGCAACAAAGAGCAATAAAGCGAGTTAGAGGAGTTCGAAAATGTTTTGGAAATGAGATATCTCAACACTTAACTACGGAAATCCATGAGGCCACAAAACTCCTCATCAAGTGCTGGTTTGCAAAGACATGTTTGGTCACCGGCCTGATCACACACTCTCTGGTGGGTACGTACTGATGGTGAGCCCGAAATCAGGGACTAGCAGCTGTTCGGTATTACCTGGTATTCCAGCGGCTTTCTAAATGATTTCAGCTGCTGGCCCAACCCACAAGACAACTGTCAGCAGAAGTCACCGGTAAATGTAATGCTGTGACCTCTCATTAGGGGCTAATTTATTTTTTATTTTTGATTACAGCTTGATTCCACACTGTACTTTTGGTACAAGTATAAAATTTTCAGCATGGATATCGGTAGCCCAAATTTTGCAGGCTGACCGTAGATATAAGGTGTGCATCGGCAGGGGATCGGACCTTGGACCATGTTCATGTTCGGCGAAAGTCCTAACTACTGTGCCACCGACGCACACAAAGGAACACTTATCAGACGGCAAAATTTTCTAGGGGCCCTTGCCTCCTTTTAATCCAGGTCTTGGCTTCCTCAAGTGAGCACCCTGCTATGGTTAACCCAAAGTTTACCGCAGTGACTTTCCAATGAAGTCCCCATGTCAATGTAGTTGAAGACTGAACGATCAATTCATAGTTGTTTGCTCAAACCCAGCTTTCCCGTATTTTTTCGGGAGTCATCAATCCAGCAGTCATCGTCTCATCGTTCGCTGTTCGTTGGAAGACAGGGAAAAACTGTGAGAAGTATTATTGTGATTTATTGTTATGACATTCATTCTTAGACTTTGTGTACAATAACCTAGTGGTTGGCTCTGTATTGGTGCAAGAATAAAGGGTTCTTGAGTCGCCAGTTTGTGTTCTGGTTTTTTGCGTTGATTACTGAGCATAGTTCCTGAAAGTCTTCTAAGGACAGTGTGAAGTCCAGTGTAGTTAGACCTGGACATTTACATCCCACTTAGGTGGTTTGCGTAGTCAAGCCACTCCTAGGTTTACATCCTCATCATAGGAACGTTCTGGAGAACCTGATTTGTGGCAAACCCTATGTGAAAACCAAGGAAACAGTGGATCAAGAGTAGCCTCTGTATAAAATCCCTGACTGATACGCCCCACGCAACGTATGCATAGTCCGCTTACGTACAAAATTACCTACCCTTTAGAATGGCAGTGGGGCGATGACTTTCATTTTGGAGACTCCCCTTAGAACTACTTCGTGCGACAAGAAGTCATAAGCGATGTTTAGATCTGTGAACAACACTCGGACCACAATGTTCTGGCCGCAGCATCTTCCTTGGCTATATTAAGCTGCAGGAGAGTTAGCAGCTCAGAACCAATCTTTTCTGAGACCATATTCAGCCCGATTCCGTATGTTTTCGCATATGTTCCTCCATATCATCGTCCGGTAGGCCTCCTATCACGTCTAATGCAGATACGAGCACACCTGCACGTCTGTAGCCCTTGGGATTTCATCGGATTTCGTGTTAAAGAAAATAGTAGATACAGTAGGATGCTTCCACTCCCTCAGTGCCTGTTTTCTGCCACCTGGCACTGATGCAGCTTGTTCAGTGTGACGCATGCAGCTTCAGCACACTGAACTGATTAATAATTGCATTCCTTGAATACAATGTGCTTTCACATCTCTAACCAGAAAATACCTATTTGGTGAATTATCGGACTGGGGAATCTGATCTTCCTAGGTGGATCACATTCAACTAATAATTCCACACTAAATCTATGCATGGTAAGTCCAGTTGTCTCGAACTGTTGCCAAAGCTTCAGGAGCTATATATGTAGGAGCATCTTCCTTAATCTTTCTGACAAACAAGACCTTTTGGTCTACCACGTGACTGCTGAGAAACCAAGTAGCGTTAAAGTACTAAGTAAAGTTGAGAAACTTTTACTATCCTAATCTCTTATTTTATCAAACTTCTTGCTCATGTTCTATTGGCTAGAAACTTTCACTATCTCTTATTCATATATAAGCATAAGTTATAGTGATTTCTAACATGGCGGTAGAAACCAGTCTCAAAAAAGTACTAATAGCAGGAAATAACCCAGGGATATTAACCCCATCTCGCATGCTGGTTCTTAAGACCCATGTACATATCCCCTGCTCTGATGCTTTGCCTACATTACCAACGTCCAGCACTAAAACTGCACAAGCAAAGCTAAGAGGGCATAATACAGCACATATATCCGCAGAACCCCAGTGTGTGTCACAGTAAAACAAAAAGGGAACGCTCAAGGTGTCATAAGACGTCGAAAGCGTCTTCTAGAGTGGGAGACGAATACCAGATGCATAGTAGTGTTGTTTCTAAAGACGACTCAGCATTCATATGCAATTTTTGCAAGCGATGGGTGCACTACCGTCGTGACTAAGTGGTGCCAAAGCCATGTTATCAGCTTATACCAAATAACCAGTGCACACGGTTCTGGTACATTTGCCCACTTTGTCGCCCTGGCACCATCTTACACAGCGTTGCTCCGGATAACAGAAACAGCACGCCACTTTTCTGTTTCGACACAGTCTCGTGCAGCGCTCCACCTGATAATACCACACCACCAACACTTGGTAAAAGCCATAAGAAGGATACTCCGGTCCATTCTACTGGATTTATCATTCTTCGTAAACCCATTTCACCCAAGGTTACACCTGGAACAGCAGCGGAAGATTAAATTGCCAAAGCAACACTTGCATCCCCCAGCAAGCATGGCAAAATAGCAAGGACTAGTCAGATCCCGATGAAGTCTAAATTAACTGACTCTACAAAGGAGGAAAAGTGGCCAAAGGCAAACCTAAATCTGAAGTCAGTCGATCGGACTTCCTTACCCTGTTTAATGTACCGATGTACAACAGCAGTCTGCTTGAATAAAGGGCCATGTTTAATCAGGAACAGTGATCTGATTTGCGCAGTAAATTAGGGGTGGATATCAATTCAGCGAGATTATGCGGACTGTACGGGGGTGTTCAGTCACCTCAATATACCCCACCTTCATATTTATTCCTACATAGTTAGGAATAAATATATTATTATTAAGGGTTAAACTGAGTTATTCCGAAGAGGCTGAAAGAATACTGTTACTGGATTAAATATTAGCTATTGACAGGAGTTCCAGCGTAAGAATAGGGCATGATAGGCACTTGGCCAACAAGCAAATGAAGAGGGAGTCACCGGAACTGATGTCTTCTACCTGCATGTTTACACACGGTGTCCGGAGCTGGAAACCTGTACTGCTTGTGAAAAAAGCATGCATGGTGTACAACAATGGAGATAGTTGTCATCTCAGATCGCTCTTGATGCCTTTGGAACAATCTCGATTTTCCGGCCACTTCGTACCGCTCACTTCACATTGATTAGCTCCCCAAGGACACTAAATTCCATATTAGTGTGCTTGCTGGATACATCACACAATGAAACAGTATGATTTACTGAATATAGGTTAAGAAAACCAATAAAACTAGAGAGTACTGGATAGCTGCTCCACTCTAGTTTGGGAATCATCGGCAGTACATGCCCACTGGGGTTCTAACCCAGGACCTTCCGGCTACAAGACGACCATTCAGCCACTGGGACCCGGTAAGTAATAATGTTTCACTGTGAGATATCTAATAGACAAACTAATATGGAATTACCTACTACCACATAAATCAAAGGCTATCAGGTGTCAAATTCGGCCCTCAGGAACAGTGGACCATAGTGCTTCAACGGTGGTACGAGAGCACAAATAAAATGAGAGAACATATCCCATACTGCGAAAGTAGACCCCGAACCATAAGTAGGCAGAAAACTGAGGACAATACATCCCCATGCCCCAGTGGCACTACAGTGATGCGACACTGAGAATGACAGCCATGGTCACCTAAGTGTCCTACCTAAATCCAAGGGAAAATCTACGACCCCGAATGCCTTTGTCGATTCATGTCGGAGGGAAAACCAAACAACCGGGAGACATGGGCCTTAGCAGGTCCGAACAGACAATATTCCAAGAGTCAGGAAATGGCTGAAATATTCAGTTTGGTCACCGCCAAACTGTTAAACAGCAATGTGGGACCAAAAGAGCGGCACTACTATTCCACCGAAGGAAAACCTAATGGTTACTCTCCAAATAAACCCTGTAGTAGCGCTGGGGAAGCTACAGAGATTCACGTCTAAAAGTTATCAGGTTGTGATAACATCAGACCTGTTCCAACACTCAGTGGATTCAGAGAAACTACCAAGGGAGTGGAAAACAGCCACACCTCCCATTTTCAGGGATGAGGACAGGCCAAATGCCTCGGTCATGCACCGGTGACGCTACTCCTAGTGATATCAAAAGTGCTAGAAAATATGATTGATAATCACATTAGGAAACACCTTGACAGGACCAATAGACTCGATGAAGCACAACATGGTTTCCGAAGAGGCAGGTCCTGCGATTGGACATCGTGGTGGGGTATGAGAATCCCAGACTTTGAGAAGGCATCTGATGAAGTTCACCGTGACCTAATCCTACACAAAGTAAGCCATGCAGGTGTAGGGGAGCCGATTTTGTTATGATTGAAGGACTATCCAGCTGAAAAGAAATTCTGTTGTAAGATCAGTCAAGCCCTATCATCTTGGGACCCTTTCCTTACGAGAAGTGCTCCAAAGTTCTATATTAGGGCCACTATGTTTTCTATTTTTATCAATGACCCACCATGCCGTCTAAGCTGCCCGACTCTTCTTTACTCTGTAAGTGTAAGGATATGGAGAGTAATAAAATGTTCGGGAGACTCAGATAGGCTACAGGCAGACCTAAAGCTTGTGGAGGACTAAGCGGTGGTGAAGAGTGTGGCTCTCAACCTGGAGTAGTGGAAAGTAGCGGGTGCAATGACGCACCTTTATGCTGCAGAATGCAGGTTGCACCGTGTGCAAAAAAACCTTATCCTGCAAAACATAAGAGAGGGACAGGACAACTTTAGCTGTTCCGGAACCATGCACTAATCCATCTCTCGACGACAAATTCTTAAGATGTCAGGTTTTACCAGGCGTTGTCAAGATGAGTGCTGTCAGCCAACTCTCAGAAACTGTCAATGTCCAGCTCTTACTACGCTGGACCTCATGCTGTCCCTGGAAGACTTTCAGAAACACTTTGTAGTGACAAACGCGAAAAAACCAGAACAGAGATTGGCGACTCGAGAATCCTTTATCATTACGCCTGTGCGTAACAAACAATAAGGTTATTATACACAAGGTTTCTGATAGTTTTTTATCTTCTACTGAACAGCGAACGATGAGACGATGACTGCACTATCGATGACTCCCTCGAAAAATATGGACTAGTTGGGTTTGAGCAAAAAACCATGAATTGATCGTTCAATCTTCAACTACTTTGACAGGTGTATCACAGTCGCTTCACACCTCTGTCCAATTCACCGCTGAATTCTTTACATTCATCCCTGTATCTCCATCTTGAAATATAAAGATAAGCTGTTTCGGCCCATAAGTGGGTAAAGCTTTTGAAGTTGATTTGCCATTCCTTACCTGATATCCTTCATTAGTCCAACGAACTTTTGGGGTGCACCAATTATTTAGAGCTGGGTATGCTGTGCGGTTTAATTATTTACCGAGTGTCTTCATTTGTGCCAGGCCATTCCTTTCTTTTTCAGTAGACTTTAAAAATGAAGGATATCGACGAGCACCCAAGGAGCACTGTGCGCAAATGCAAGCACATATCCTTCTAATTATATTGTGCCTATAATCTGACCGTAAAAATATTCGTGAACCAAATGAAAACAGAAGACTGAAAATGTGACATACGAAATATATTCCGGGCCCAGGGAGGTATCTGATTTTCTCTTCACATTATATGTTAGGGCGGAATATAATTACAGGACTCCCATTTTGACACTTGCTTAGCCAGCGAAATTAGATGCAACGACAACTGAAAGTACAGAACATCACACCGAATGGGGTAGATATCTCCAGCTTAACCATCCAACCGAAACAGTGAAAGCCGGCATCCAGTTTTGGATTTTGAAACATTTATGGGGTATTTGCCACTAAAATAAGCCCTCTGACTTTATTTCTGCCCGACGGTTCTTTTTTATTACGGCAAAGGGGACTTTTACCAATCGTCAAAATCAGTTTTCTTTCCAAAGTATAATCGTAATTTTTATCAATCCGACCGCAAGAAAGAACTAAACTTTTGGAAGACCAAGGTGTGAGGATTAGGGACAAAGCGAGAGGTCTTCGTTCACAGTATAAGAAACTTTGAGGCAGGTGTTCCATTTGCGCAAAAGAGTGGCAAGAACACCTTCAAAACAGTCAAATGTAAGGTCTGATATGATTACAGAATTCCTCTGGGCCCCTAGAACAAAATCAAATGCTTGAGGAAATTCAAACCTCAATTGGCCGATTGCGTTCTGCGTGTACAGGTGTATTGAAACCAAAGCAAGACAAATGTGATTTTCCATGGTGTATAACGTCATGCAGGACTAGACACCATTACATGAATGCCGTGATTTTGAAGCGAACCACTTCAAACAAGGGGCATGTGTGGAGAAATCGATTGGATGTATATGACGTCGTAAAATAGATACTGCCTATTATTCCGGTCACAACCATGTTTTCCTTCACAAAACTGTGAGACTAGGCATTTGAATATCTGATGCCGATGAGAAGTTTCCATAGGCAGCAGTCGCACTTGACTAAACAATTGCTCACGTGAGAACAGAGATTGGTGAGATGGAAAGCTCAATAATCCATGATGACTTCGTTTTAGATCACCTCAAACAATGGGGTAAACACAGTAGCTGTCTTATTCTAGGTGATTTTAATGCACCTCATATAGACTGGGTAGCTGTCACATCTCCAGGATCTGCTGATAAGTTTGACAGCCGGTTACTCTTGACTACCATGGAAAATGCCCTGACACAACATGTCTAAGGTAGTACAAGATTCGGTTCTACCCAAGGATCTTCCTTGCTGGACTTAGTGCTTACTCATGACAACGACAACGTGGATGGTCTAGTTATTCATCCACCTCTAGCAAACAGTGATCATGGGGTGTTAGATTTTAACTTAAGGGCTGGCAATTTAGTCACTTTTCAACCCAAATCCCGGCCTAGTGTTTGGCATGCTGACATAGTGGCTATAAAGGAGCGTGCTTCAACTGCCGACCGGTCAGTCAACATTGTGTCATCCATTGAAGATGAATGGAATAGATTTAAGAATACACTTGAGAGGGTTACCACTAATCTCAACCCCTGGAGGGTTCCTAAAAGGCCAACAAATCGGCCACCATGGATAAATAGACAAGCTATAACACTCCTAAGACGGAGAAAAAGGTTCTGGAATCTCTTTGTTTCTACTGGGCTACAGCAGTTCCGGCTGAAATACTGTGAAACCAGAAACCAGTGTAAAACTTTGATCCACCAGTCAAGGATAGCATACGAAACCCAGTTAGTTAAAAGTTCACCAGGCTGCCCAAAAAGACTCTTCTCAAATATCAAGAGAAGAACACGTAAGAGTGATGCTATCCCACCTCTTATGCTTGAAGATGACCAGACAAACATGGCTGAGGATAACTTGACTAAGGCTGAGGCTTTGTCCAAGCACTTTAGTCAAGTATTCTCTGATAATATTGATACCAGCTTTGTAAATTTTCCAAAAGGTAACTTGAAAATGGCACCCTTATACATTGGGAAGGATACTGTCCTAAAGGGGCTTCTAAGGCTCAATCCTGGTAAGTCCAGTGGCCCTGATGAACTCCACCCACGTATATTAACAGCGTTGGCTGAAAGCATAGACGAGCCATTGTCGGTAATCTTCAATATGTCTCTGGACCAGTCTAAATGTCCAAGAGACTGGAAAGATGCCATCATTAGTCCGGTCATCAAAACCGGATCCAGAAACTTAGTTCAGAACTATCGTCCTGTTAGTTTGACCAGTGTTGTTGTTAAACCACTAGAAAGAATAATTCGTGATGCTATCATTCAGTTCATTGAAGGGAACAAACTTTTCGCTGTGGAACAGCACGGTTTTAGAGCAGGTCATTCTTGGTTGACCAACCTTCTTTGGGCCAGAGAAAGTTGGGCAAGCTCAGCTGATGCTAATATACCGGTGGATGCCATATTCATAGACCTTAGCAAGGCGTTTGACAGGGTTTCTCATTCAGGTCTTCTAGTAAAGTTAGGTAGTCTGGGAATCAATAAAGTGGTTACCGACTGGATTCAAGACTTTCTAAAGGACAGAAGACAAAGAGTACGAGTTAACGGGGTTTTATCAACATGGGAATCGGTTAAGAGTGGCGTTCCTCAGGGTACAATTCTAGGCCCACTTCTTTTCCTGATTTATGTTAATGAGATTCCATCGGTAGTTAAGTCATCCTGCTTACTGTTTGCTGATGACATCAAGATATGGAGGGCTTTGCACGATGACAGTGATCAACTTGCTTTGCAGGAAGATTTAAACTTGTTAAGTGATTGGTGTATGCACTGGGCCTTGGAGATTAACTTAAGCAAGAGTGTAGTTATGCATGTATCTCATAGTCACGTGCACAATTACTCAATGAACGGCATTACTCTCCCAGTGGTCACTGAGTACAAGGAATTGGGAGTGGTTGTGCAGCATGACTTGAAAACAGCAACAAACTGTAGAACTGCAGCCATTAAGGGTTTTCGAATGTTATGGGCCATACGCAAGGCTTTTGCGAACTTTGACGCTGATATATTTCGTATATTATATCCGACTTATATCAGACCTCATTTGGAATATGGGATCCAGGCAGCGAGCCCGTGTTTCAAATACGAAATAGACTTATTAGAAAGGGTGCAAAGAGTAGGAACTAAGCTAATAAAGGGTTTCTCAACCGTGTCATATGAGGAGAGGTTAAGTCGACTGGGTTTATTTCCCCTGTCATACAGACGACTTAGGGGTGATCTGATACTAGCATACCGTATCCTAAGAAATGATTTTGGAGCTAATTTATCTAAATTATTTCTTCCTTCTAGCACCAACCAATTGCGAGGACATCACCTCAAGGTTCAAAAGCCACGGTCGAATCGTCTGCGTCTGGAGATCCGTTTTTCGCATCGAATTGTGAACCATTGGAACTCCCTACCGGAACACGTCGTATCAGCGCCATCCGTTGATTCATTCAAGGCGCAATTGGACCTCCTGTATGCAATAAATCGAAAGGATTAACACAGGCATATAGCCTACTATCCTAAATAAATTGTAAACTGTAAAAAAAAGAAATTTTGCAGTCACTTTGTCAACAATATATAAGTGCATGGAAATCATGGATGATGATATAACATATCTCACAAACACACCAGTTTTAGTAGGCTTCATTAAAATTATAGTAGGGATGAGGAATTTCTGAAGAAATAAGCCACATATGCCAACATAAAACAATGAATATTCATCTTTATATTCTTAGCTCTGAAGCTTGCTGCCTTGATATGACTGTCGAACAACATCTACTACCACAGATTAAAAAAGCACAGCGACTGAAATTTGTAACTTTAATGATATTGTTTAACAACACACAGGACCATTTGATAGGCAAAGTACATAAAGCTTTCAAGAGAGATATTGGAAATTGATCATTTTCAAACGCACTTGTAAAATTTGTGTCTGCGCGAAAACTGATCACCGTGACGAAATTGCTTATCCCTAGTTCAAAGATATGTAAGTCCTCGTTAATTCACCACCGGTATTCAAATTACTACCCAGTAACTTTCCAGATTAGTTAAATTAATCTATTTATGAATTAGTTTGATTTCGACAACCTGCTATGACTGCTGTAGTACAACTAAACTCCGTATTACAGAAGCCATTGCTACTCTTAGTGGTGCTTTAAAGCTCATGGACTGCAAGCGTCCTCCACCACAGAAGAATACCGACTATTGCTCAGATAACGATGACGTGACTAGCGTCATTGACAAAACAGCACATGTCCCCGATGCGACCTTGCCAATAAGTGAGTGCTCTACAGCACAGAAGAACACCCACCACATTCCAGACTCCCAGGTCGCCCCCACGATACTGGATAAGCCCTCCAGTGACAGTAATGGAAAGACTGCCGCGAAGAAGAGGCGTACCAGTGGTCGAAAACCTGCAGCTCCGGTCGCCCAGGGACTGGCGGAACAAGCCTCATCCACATCGGTGAGCAGCAGGCAGACAAACCCCATTACGACTAGCGAGGAGGACGCCAATGAATGGCGCACTGTAGTCTCTCGCAAAAAGCGAGATAAGGATAACACTTCGGCTACACCGCCCAAGAAGGATAGAAACACACTTACGCCTCAGGGCAAGGAAGTCACGGAAAGCAAACCCGATCTCTCTGACAGGTCTCTTATTCTCCACAAAGTGGAGTCACTGGCCCTCGACCCTAAGACCAGATTCGAGCATGACCTTAACTTGGTCAAGCCCCTTTTAGACAAGCTACTGCCACAAACAGTATCAGGCATTACTATACACAGCGTATACAGAATAGGCCAAAAGCCTGACCCTACAGTGAGTGAACCTGTACGTCTCCTCAAAGTCGTACTAAACTCTAAAGCAGAGAGGGATGCTATTCTAAGCAACTCTCATATTCTCAAAGGATCAGGGATATATGTCCGCGCCGACTTAAGCCTAGCACACCGTGTCAAAAGACAGGCTGCGGCACTAAAATTAAGTGAGAGACGCCGGAACGGTGAGAAGAACCTTAAGATTAAGGGTTTTCGGGTTGTCCGAGTTCGCAGTTTAATGATCCCGAAACCTCTGTGGGTGGGCCGGGGAAGCACCAGTCTGAATTAACAGTCTGCTACACAAACGCCCGCACCCTGTTAAATAAAAGGACTGAGCTGGTTAACATGATAGAAACCGGAAACCCGGATGTAATTATAATCACAGAGACATGGCTCACACCCGATGTCACTGACAACGAAGTTAACCTGCCAAACTTTGAAGCGCACAGGGTAGACCGACTAAACCGCAAAGGAGGTGGCGTAGTTATCTACCTCAAGAAAGGCAACCGTGCGTAGTATCGAAGCACTCGCCCACGAAAGTGAGTCGTGCGAACTTCTGCGCTGCAGACGTAAATGCATTGGCCAAGACATTGACCTCATTGCTGTGTACCGCAGTCCTGACTGCAGTGCAGACGACTTCCTAATAGAGAAGCTAGGCTCCTGGACTTCAAAATGTCGAAGTCTCGTAGTCGGTGACTTCAACGCCCCAACAGTTGACTGGTCGAGCCCAACAACTCCATCTTCAGTCAACTTCTTTGATCATAAACTGCTAGAATCTAGTATATCGCTGGCCCTAGTCCAACATATCATTAAGCCCACGCGCTATAACTCACAGCACTCCTCGTCAACTCTGGACCTAGTGTTCTCCCACGGTGAGGATGTGGATCTCATACAACATCTTCCTCCGTTAGGAAGAAGTGACCATGCTGTGCTCACTTTCAAGTTCACAGCAACGGCAGCAAGGGCCAAAAACCAGGAATAAAACACCCAATGGTGTCCCAAACCTGATTATTGACAAAGATACAATCGAAGAAGATCAAGAAAAAGCAGAAGCAATGGCAAACTACTTCTCCCAAGTCTTCACTCAGGAGTCCTCAGTGCCTATAGGATCATCTCTGGCTGCATCAGAAGAACATGGGATAGATTCCGTTGACATCGACCAAGGCATCGTGCTAAACTGCTTAATGAAACTAGATGCAGGGAAATCAATGGGTCCTGACAATCTTCATCCAAGGCTTCTCAAGGAGCTATCAGCCCACATAGCCGGCCCCTTGACCACGATCTTCAAGCTATCTCTCCTAAATGGATTGTTGCCACGTGATTGGAAAACGCCATAGTAACCCCATACACAAAGGAGGATCACGATAAAGCCCTTCAAATTATAGGCCTATCAGTCTCACCAGCACTATAATCAAGACACTGGAAAGAATTATCAAGAAAAGCATCATGGCTTATCTGGAAAATGGCAGCTTGTTATCTGGAGCACAGCATGGCTTCCGGAGGAACCTCTCATGCCTGTCAAATCTCCTGACTGCAAGAGAAAGCTGGGTCAAATCAAAGGACAACAGAAGACCCGTTGACGTCGTCTTCATAGACTTCAGCATAGCCTTTGATAAAGTACCTCACAAAAGACTACTCATGAAATTGGAAAGTCTTGGTATCAAAGGCAGACTACTAGACTGGCTCAGGGAATTCCTCACAGATAGGAGGCAGAGGGTTAGGATCAACTCAAAACTCTCCTCCTGGACAGCAGTAAGTAGCGGAGTGCCACAAGGCACGGTTCTCGGTCCTCTCCTTTTTATTCTGTATATCAATGAGTTACCTCTGCTCACCGACTCCCCTGTGGTCCTATACGCAGATGAATTAAAAATTTGGAGAGAGCTGAAGAACAACAGTGATACGTTCACGTTGCAAGAGGACCTCAACAAATTGACGGAGTGGTCTGTTGAATGGATGCTCCCGATCAATGTGGCAAAATGTGCAACCATGCGCATTGGACAATCAAGCACAAGCCCCTACGAATTAGAGGGAATAACACTTCCATCAGTTCAGACTCACTTGGACTTAGGTGTCATAGTTAGCCACAACTTAAAAACTACAGCACACTGTCGCGCGGTGGCTGCACGTAGTTGCAGGTCCTTATGGGCGATTCGCAGAGCCTTTACAAGAATTACCAGGGATATGTTCACCTCCTTATACACATCTCTGGTTAGGTCAAGACTGGAAAACTGCATCCAGGCCGCCAGTCCTTGTCTAAAAGGGGATTCACACATTCTAGAAAGTGTTCAAAGGAAGGCAACACGTATGGTTCACGGCATAGCTAACTTATCATACGAGAAAAGACTAGATAGTTTAAATCTCTTCTCACTGTCATACCGTAGGCAGAAAGGAGATTTAATCACAATGTTTCAAATTTTGAATAATGACTACGGACCTGACCTATTCTCTCTTTTCCTTCCCACCAGGTCGGAACACCTTAGAGGACATAGCAGGAAAGTTCAAAAGCCAAGGAGAAATCATATTGCTGTTGAGTACTGGTTCTCACATCGAGTCATAAACTCTTGGAACCGACTCCCAGAAGAAGTGGTGTCTGCAACCTCAACTGATTCGTTCAAGAAGGGTTTAGACAACCACAGAAATCTACTAGAAAAGGATTAACATAGGCTGCAAGCCTTCTATCCTCAACCAATAAATCTGAATTTCATTGCAATGGCATCTATATTGATGCCTATGTGCTGCTCGGTCAGCATCGATGTTTGAGGCAGATTTCCAGTCCATTGCAGAATGTTTGGGGCAAACTATGGATCACTCTCCCAAATTCTGCAAAACGCCTCACCTAGCATTTTCTTGAGGCGCACTGCAGAATCGTCGGCGCAAAATCATTGGGCGCGTTGCAGAACGTAGGACAGTGATCTGCAGTCTGCGCCCAAAGAAAATGCTAGCTGGGTTAACATGCCATATGACGTGAATATATATTCGGGTCAAGCTAAATTGTAAGAGCCCACAGGACGCGGAGGTGATGTGGTTTTAACCAACGATTCGACTTGTCTCGTGGAGTTTCTAAACACCTGATTCGATAAGTAGGCCATTCATTAGAGGGTGGCGTTATGTGCTTGGGCACATATATATGCCAATTTATGAATATCTGCATGTTGATCTTTAATTACTACAGTTTTTTTCTACGTTGAACCCTGTTTTTCAAACTAAAGCCGACTAGCTTCAGAACACAGTCACGAACAGATTAATCCAGGTCAGATTCTCCAGTCATCCCAGTGAGCACTTTGTTCGTGTCCATTGCGGAAATTTTGTGACAGAAAACTAAGGGCGCATTACTGAATGTGAGACGGTCTACCCTTTAGTTTGAGCATTATTCTGCAACGGGCCTGAATCCCACCCTGAAGTTTCTCCAGTAGACGCTAACTCTGTACCCATACGTATGAAATACCTTTTGTGTGACAATTGTCACATAAAAAACATTCTTCTGTCAACCCAAAGACTTGTGACCTCACAAACCAGTGAAGATGAAAAGACAGTGTTATAAATAATTCAAAATGTACTTACAATGTGTGTACATTACAAACAGGTCAAAGGTCATTGCAGTCATATGAAGTCGACAATCTTGTGACTTCTGCATACTCCGCGTTTTCCTTGTCTAGTTCCGTAATGCTCAGAAAGTATTGGGAACGAGAACTGTTGACACATCAACCGAGACCATCGTCGTCTCCTCATTCTTGTCTTGGACCCGTCACGACTGTTGTGAATTGACGCCTCGACGTTTCTGCATTGTAATGTGTTTGTTAGCATATTCTTGCTGTTGGAAAGTGCCAACAGTACCTAGAAATACAATAAAAACAAAAACCACTTACGGATTCTGAGGTTAAACATTTTCGTGTGCCTGGATGCCCGTTTTTCTTTAGTTGCAGCCCATGAGAACTGCATGCGGTATGTGGGGCATATGCTATGCCACTTATGAAAGGGATTTTGTTTTCACAACATATATTGATTGAAGTGTGCGCTGTTCACCTAATCCATAAACTGCTTGCGCTTGCAGTTTATTTAGGCAATCTTTACCACACTGGGATAGGTAGTTTTAACAGAATTGATGATAGTGGGAATGTACGGTGTTTAATTCACACAGGCTATGTTGTATGATGACATTTGGTTTATCCCTTTTCCTGTTAATAGAAATCGTTGGCACCACGTTATTCAGTGCTTTTTTCGACAAACTTGCCTAGAATCAGATAATTCTGGTCGTAAATATGACGTGTATCTCGTTGCTTTTCAAGCATCTGAATAAACCGAGAGTTAATATCCTAGAAGTGAATAGCTTTTATGTCACAATTCAGGACTCAACAATAGTTGAACACCTGGGCTGTGGTTCCAGTCAGCTCTCTGGCAATGTCATATTTGTATAACAAGATATCACTTGAACCGCTGCGAGGAATCGAATAACTGTGTCATTCCACAGAACAGTGAACTTTGCAAATCCTTTAGTAGAAAACCTTATTGGCAAAGTATTGACAGATCCACAACTTTTAGGGTTAGATTTCAGCAAATATAGTTGATTGACTTCATTTTACAACAATAATAATTAAGTTGACATCGTATCTGTGTCTAGTGTATTAACATGAGAAAAAACATTCCGTCAAAAGTTTAGATATGTGCAATGAATTACCTATCAACTACTTGGTTTCGGATGTTACTCCCTCCTCAATTTATCAAGGTTTTGACTAACTAACTAAGACTAATCAACGTAGAACCCTTGTGCAAATTCGCATTAGTTCAAAGTGACATATTTCGTAGGGTTTTGCATAAAAGTAGCAGCATAACTACCCCATAGTCTAGAATGTGTGGACATATTTACCACACTGTAGAAAGATAAAAACTCAACTCAAGATATTGGGGGACAGTTTCTGTTGCAGTCCATCGCATTACCATCCCGCATGTCAACATTCGTAA
Organism: Trichobilharzia regenti; assembly: GCA_944472135.2. Lineage (NCBI taxonomy): Eukaryota > Metazoa > Platyhelminthes > Trematoda > Strigeidida > Schistosomatidae > Trichobilharzia > Trichobilharzia regenti. The sequence continues at coordinate 14,364,121 of OX235266.1, forward strand.
TATAGTGTTGCCTTAAGAAATAACACATTTTTCTTATCCACCGTGTTAAATTGGAAAATTATGCTAACCTTGATTTAATTCATGCATACATATTTACATTTGTTCATCATTTTCATTTCACAACCCATTCATTTTTGAAGGGACGGTACTTCTGTTTACAGGAAGCTTTATCGTACTGCTCAAAAATCTGGATCACTTAATCTGTCTGATAGACAACTTCAATTTGGTGAGTAAATTATTATCAAAGGACATACGTTGTTTGTTGATATTCTTTCAGGTATTAAACGGTTATTGAGATATATATTAAATTATTAACAAGTTGATTGTAACATTACCGCATGTACGCAATAACTTCATGTCGAATATAAATAGGCGTTAGAAAGGAGGGGGTGAAGGATAAAAATGTGAAGTTCCTAAAATGTCCGCCTAGATGTGAACTTTATAAATAAGTGTGATATTCCAGTTGAGACGTAAATGAACTGTGACCGAACTACTGTAATGAAATATTATGATCCATATAACATATTAGGGTCTCTAATTAGAGTGTCATATAGTTAAATATGGACACTAGCTAAATGACTGACTGACTGTTTTCAACATAGAACTCTGTACAGCTGTGCAGCAGTTCGAGTTGCCACTCTCTCTCCATGTAGCACACAAAGCAAAAGAAGAGAGTAAAGAGAGGTTCAAAAGAGAGATTATAAACAGAAATATGAGGCAAAAAGAATAGTAATATGGAATAACAGTAGAGTTTTCTTGGATATGATAAATCACAGGGAGTAGATGCATCTGCACCAGTCATTAAGAGAGATTTCAAGCCATATCACCAATTTTCTCCAGTCTTCATTGGTTTTTACCATCCTGAGGACCCCAACCAGTCAGGAAGTCAACACCTCCCTACGTGACTGGCTGGCTGGGTTAAACTAACCGTTGTGGATTTCATTGACTGGTGAAGCCATATTTTGGTGTGACCACTATGTGCTAGCTCTTTTACAAACAGATCTTACGTCAGCTAACATTTTCCGTCGAGGAAGGTGACGGCTAGGTATGTATGCGTAACACATATCCTAACCAACTCAATCGGTGTAACTTCACAACCTCGTCGATTGATTTCCCCTCCTTACCTAGTACTCACTCATCAACCGATGCCTAACCTCAACATTGCTCACCTTATTACACCACCACCTGACATGGGAGATAATTCGCAGGCACATATGATCAAAAACAGCTAGCCGCCCTTTTCATGTCTTCCATTTTCAATGGTCATATCTCACAGCCAGCCATAAGGGAAGACAGGACGAACTGCTGAGCATTACACATGTCTTTTGGTCGACAGCCAGCTGGATATCACGTCTACTAAGCCAGAGATGGATTAAGTTGGCGGGCATATGCCAAACAAGCCTGCATCCGTGTTGAGATTTCGTCGGAGATCAACCGGTTGGGGCTGGCTGATGCAACTTCCCAAATAAGTGAAGTAGTCAAGATGCTCTGCCATTTCACTGCTGCCTATCCTTAAGCTGGGAGTCGACATAATTGAGTCCTCTAACCTCATCTTGCACTTGACGAGAGCGAATCGCATACCAAACATTCGAAGACTGTTGCTGTTCAGAAGACTTTGTTGGAATTTGTCAGCGTCCTCACCTAGTAGGACTATGTCGTCTGCATATTCTAAGTCAACGAGATTATTTCCTGGTAACAACTCAATCCCTGAGTCGCTGAAGTCACTTAGGGTTATGTCCATTAGTACATCTATGATGAAATTAAACAGAATTGGGGACAGTGGGCATCCATGACAGACACCACTGGTTGTCACCGATTCAGATGAAAATTCGTAAGCTCTCACCCCTGGCTGCATGAGTTCGAGTAAAGTGTCTTGATCAGTGCAATGTATTTTCTCGGCATTTCCTTTACAGCCAAGCATCGCCAGAGTACCCCTCGGTCGACAGAATCGAATACCACCTTTAGGTCAAGAAATATAATGATTGTTTGATGCCGGTAAGTAGGAATGTCTATGTTCTAGAATCTGTCGAAGGGTGAAGATATGATCAATATACCCTCTTCCTGGTCTAAAGCCTGGATTCAATAAATAATGATCTTAAAATCGTGTTCAGAGTTGGTAGAGTGGCAGGAGTCGATCAAGTGTGTTCTGGAATACAACTTCGCATACCCTTCCTTTAATGTTTTTTAAACCTTATTCTGTGGTGGTGTGATAGAGACAATGTTTGCCAACGGAATATTATTCTCACATATTATTCCCACAGTTCAACACTGTATTAGCAGCGGATTTTTTTTTCTTTCACGTTCCCCTGTGGAACATAGGGTGCCTTCAAGCTAGTGGCTTTAAGTTTCTGTAGCAGCGTTTATTTTACAGGATAGGGCTGCCAGTCTCATGCCCAACCTTTCCTCTTTACCAGCATTATTTCTGGCTTAGCGAGGTAAAGAAGTGAGTCAGACGGGCGGGGATCGAACCCCGGACTATGTGCATGGTCGGCGAGTGTCCTAGCTGCTATGCCACCGACACAGCAGGATGCTATATAGGCATATTTGAACATTCTACTCCATGTTGTTTAACGTAAACCAAAATCATGTGTTTGGTGACTGGTTAAAGATTATAAACTGTATAGATACATGAACAGAGGTTTGATCAGTTTTTGATGTGGTTGTGTTCTCTGAGCTGGATGGTTGATTTGCGAAGCTTTCATCACCCTTCTGGGTGACATCTTCAGCGCATACTTCAGTTTGAAGTGAGCTTATAGATTTCTCCACGAGTTTATTAATCATCCCTCCTAGTGACCTTGGACGTGATTGGTTGTTTTTGTGTGTTTTCATACCATCTAGGTTACTTGTATTGGAGCTGATTGTTTCTTTGGCTTGAACTTTGACCTTTTGTGTGTGAAGTTTATTTCTTATCGGTTGATGAATTTTGTCTATTTCTATGTGTCTATTGATTGATGATTCACTGGAGTGCCAGGCAGGCTTCTAAATATTCTCTAGCATTCTTGTTGTTTCCTCTGTCTAGTATGTGAACATTGTCCCAGTCGACTCTGTCGACCAAGAAGTTCTCTGGAGATTCTTGGCTGTAAAGGGAATGCCGAGAAAATACATTGCACTGATCAAGGCACTCAATATACTCGAACTCATGCAGTTAGCCAGGTGAGGGATTACAGTGAGTTGTCACCTGAAGTGGTGACGACTAGTGGTGTCCGTCATGGATGCCCACTGTCCCCAATTCTGTTTAATTTCATCATAGATGTACTAATGGACATAACCCTAAGTGACTTCAGCGACTCAGGGATTGAGTTGTTACCAGGAAATAATCTCGTTGACTTAGAATATACAGACGATATAGTCCTCTCTTCTAAGCGAGGATGCTGACAAAATCCAGCAGAGTCTTCTAAACACCTTGAGCTGCGATCTACGAATGTTGGGTATGCGATTCGCTCCCGCCAAATGCAAGATGATGTTACAGGACTGGACCACACTGACTCCTAATCTAGAAATACGGAGTGAAGTGGTTAGTGTAGCACGTTGACCGCTTCACTTAATTAGGAAGTACCATCAGCCGATACCAACGGGTTGATCTCTGACGAAATCTAAGCACGGATACAGAGGGCTAGTTTCGCACACGCCAGTTTACGCCGCCTCTGGCGTAGACGAGATATTCGACTATCGACCAAAGGGTGGGTGTACTGCTCATCAGTCCGCTCCGTCCTCCTTTATGGCTGTAAAACCTGGCCACTGAGAGTGAAAGATATGAAAAGATTAGCTGTCTTTGATCATAGGTCCCTCCGTTCTATTACCCGTGTGAAGTGGCATAATAAGGTGAGCAATATTGAGGTTAGGCGTCGAGCTCTAGGTAAACAGGGGAAATCAATCGACGAGGCTGTGAAGTTACATCGGCTGAGATGGTTAGGACATGCGTTACGTATGCCTAGTCATCGCCTTCCTCGACGGGCAATGTTAGCTGACATAGGGTCAGGCTGGAAAGGAGCTAGCGGCGGTCAAACAAAAACTTGGAACCAGTCAATGAAATCTACGACAGTTAGTTTAAGCCAGCGACGTAGGAAGGTGTAGACTTCCTGGTTCGGGTCCTCGGGACGGTAAAAAATGTGGGAGTGCTGCAATGAGTCCTTGGTCTCTTGAATTATATTTTTATGTAACTTCTTTTTTGTGTTATTAGATTGTTGCTGTTGTAATTCAGGATTTGGTCTGTGTGGGTTGATTTTCTATAAACTTGAGTTTCTAATTCCCCTGTGGTTGTTCGCTTGATTAAGTAGATCAGTAGATAATAATATGCTTTGGCTTGTGTGTCTTGCCTTCTGTGTTGTGTTATAATTCTGTCTAGGTTAATGGTTTTTTTTCTTTTCTTTCCTTTTTTTCTATTCAGTACCAAGTATAGTTTGGGAGTTGAATACACCTTTACCACTTGAACAAAGTAATCAGACGGTTAATTTTGAAATTAACGCTGGAGATGATTATCGTTGGTGGGAGACACAACCAATTACAAAGTTGAATTTAGCTACGAATCAACTGACTACAATTGAAGGTGGCATAAACAAGTTGGATACACTGACTTATCTGGATGTAAGTTGTTTTTTTTTTGTTTGTCAGCCTTTAGAAGTACTCATTTTTCTTCTCATTATGCCTTTCTATTAATTTGTCCGAATTCACCAGTTTGAATGTACGTGTGGACACACATACACACACATTCATAGAGAGGATTCGTCGATCTCTGCAAGTAAGAGCTGGCCTCAGAACATATTCCTAAATATAGCTTCAGAAGCAAATAGAATCACCAGAACCCATGAATGGTGTAAACAGGTGACCTAGCTCCTCTATTGTGAAACATATTACCAAGAGAGTAAATTCATAAACGCAGTTGCAGGGTGACGTGCACTTGCGGGAGCAATTACATTGGAAGGACAGAAAGAAAGACTTCTATCCGGCTTTCTAAACATATTTTCCAAGAAACCTGTGCTTGAAAGGAAGCAAATATCCTCACAGTGCAATTACTAGACATATTGTTGATACTAGTCGTCTCGTAGAGATTTCTAAGTCCTTCAAAATATTTTGTTACATAGACAAAGGACAGTAAATTTACTACGATTTGCCGAAGCGATCTCAATTAAACTATTCAAACCAAGTAGACTTATGCATTCATAAAGAGAGTGTGATTAACCTCCCTCTCACTCCCTTGGTAACTGAATATTGATTTTGATTACATTAATTAGTTATCTGATTCAGTGATCTCAACTCAGTGAGCAAATCTCAATCTTATAAACTGTAACCGCTTTTGTTTTTTCAGTTGCTATGTGAACCTGCAAGCTAACATTGTTGGTTATTTTTCTTCTATTTTCTGTCTTACCACTCCCCCCTCTTTTCAACTTTGAAAGCGTATAAATTGATGATGTAAACTTAAACTAAAAATTGTAATGCTTAGATTTTGGATGCGTCATTTTTATAGTATTTCTTCTCTACTACCATTTAAACATTAAAGTATTTTATTATCATCTATATATATATATATATATATATATATATATATATATATATAGCCATTGTAATTTCAGGTAGTCATTGGCAGCTGATGAGAACCTGTGAAACAGGATGGGTGATATCACATTTTATACTGCAAATTTCGTCTACCTTTCTTTATCGAAATTCATCATCGCACTGAATCTTCCTTGGTAAACTTTGTTTTGATACCATCCAGGATGGATGTGCTATTGTAACAACAGAAGGCAAGATATGTAAGCCAGGGTGTTCGATAAACAATCACTGAGCGTGTGATTTCACCTTACATCAAACAACAAGAAATATAATGTTCAAATCCCAGCCGATAGCTGCTACCTTGTCGTGTTGGTCGGGCTTGAATACCGTAATGACCCAACATGCTAAACTGACTGGGATTCTGTCCCTGCAGGTCCTACCATGTCAGGAAGGTTGTTTGGATAGCGGTTAAACTAAAAGCAGTTGCCATGGAATACATGGGCTACAGTATCCAATCGGATCAAATGGCGTATGAACCCATATGGGTCGTCACCGGAAACCATGGGAATGCAGCTCCTGACGCTGCTCCGCTGCCTTGCGGATTAGACTGCAAGTCAAAGGCTCGCTGGGGGGGTAGTCCCTTAAGAAAACCACCTACTTCAGTCTGGGCACCCGGGCAGTAGTATCTCAGCCCTCACACAATGAATTGAGTAAAGCAACAAACAATCAAGGAAACTTATCGCGTGCTATTACACGTGTTGCAATTTCCTTCTTTCTTCCCTTCCCGATGATAGTTAACGAATACTGTTTGAACTTGTTAAGCATGACTGTTTTCCTTCCAGATGAAGTTCTTTATCTGTCCTCTACTTATATATATATTTTTTTCTTTCTGTTTTTCTTTTGATCTATGTTGTTTTATTATTATTGTGTGGCGCATCCTTCTTGGTGCCATATTGTACCAAGTTTTTATGCGTTTAAATAAAAAAATAAATAGTTTTAAATTAACTTCTGATTTGATAACTATGCTTTATCCTCTTTTATGAGGTTGATAAATTTTTGAAACAATCTGTAGCCTTGAAAACTATTCCAGATTACTTCACGATCAACGCTGTTGAAGACCTTTTCAGAGTCGATAAATTTGAAACAGGGATTTGACTACCACTCTACACTTTGTTCGATTATGAGGCATAGCATTGCAATTTGGTCAGTACATGATTTACTTTACCTGAATCCAACTTGTTTCAGGTAGAATTTTACTTCCGGAGAATCTTTCATTCTTTCATATTTTGCTTAAAGTGTACAGGAGCTTGATTCTGTGGCAAATTTCGGGGAAGTCTTAAGTTACTCCTCTTTCGTAGTTTCACATGACAGACTTTCCTTCAGTCTGTAGAAGTGCCTACTCTTCCTTCCAAACCTTGCACAATAGTGGCGTGAGGATATCTGCTGATGTCTCTGGTTCCGTTTTCAGTGCTTCTGGTGTGTGTAAGGGGGTCCGTTTGGTCCTTCTACCTCCAAGGTTGACTTTCAGTAACGTTATAACATTCAAAACTTCTTATTTTCATGGAGAACTGGTGCCCACGGGCAGTTCTGTGGTTATTGCTGATATGTCTGGACGAGGTGCAGGTGATGACCTGTTCGAGAGTCTTTTGAAATGATCTTTTTTGGTAGTCAGATTTCTTTCAATATCTTTCATTGGTTTTATCTGTTCTGATCTCTTCCTAAATAACGATCTGATTATCTCTGGCCTGTACTGCTTGAGGTGCCAGTGTGTCGTAGAATTGTCTGTTGTCTCTCTTGGCACTCTTCATCACTCCTATATTCACTGCATTGTAGGTTGACCTCAGCTTCTCCTTCCGTTGTCCATCTTTGCGTCAGTTCATTTTATGTCTCCTCCTCTGCTGTACCAGTTTACATGTGTCCGTAGGAAAACCATTTTTTTATTTTGCCTTTTCTCCCTTGTTAAGACATCTACTCAGGTTCCCTTCAAAATCACTTTCAGAGAGTCCTAGTGTTCCTCTATCCGTGATGTCTCCCAATTTTTGCTGTATTTTGTTGCGGTAAAGGTGTCCTTTATAGTTCCATCTTTCACTATGTGTGACTTTACCTCTGGCTTCTTTGAAGACTAGTCCTTTGCCCAACCCTCCCTCTTTTTTCGCCCTGGGGTGGGGCTTAGAACTGGATAATAAAGTGAGTAAACTCAACACTATTATGGTGTCAGCCAAAAACAATTATCGAAAATACTGATGGCAATATGGAATCGCTCAGGCTGAAGTAGGAGGTGGGGTTGGGATTCAAACCTGAGGCCTATTGAGTGATAGACAGCTGAATGCATAAGCCACATCTCCGCAAAAGTTTTTGTACTAATTGCATTTCACAATCTTATTTTTTTAATGTGTGTAATAAATATTTCGATGTTTGATAAGATTTCCGATGGATTTTCCATCTGCCAAAAACAAAAAACAGTTAAAATATCGATTATTTAGTTAGCGGTAACTAGTGTATGTATGTGTCTCACTCCTCTAATTTTGCCTAACTGTTGACTTCTCTGTAAACTGCATAACTTGTGGATTTTAGTTTTTTTCATTCATTTATTCTTGACAAGATTTTAACACTGTAGTTACTTGTGGTTTTATATTGATTGTCAACACTAACATAAACACTGATAAACTTCAGTACTATTGTGGTGAGAGCAGGCTGTTAGCCAATTGGTAGATATTAATTTACGTCAATGTTTATATCGCACATATTGGTCGTGAGAAAATGTGAACAAGACTGATTCAACATCTAATTACAGCAGACTTTGCGTAAACAGATACAGTTGACATAAGATGATGACCTGACATTCAAGAAACAGTCACAAAGAGATGCAAGGTCAACTGTCTGTGAGAAACAACCAATCAGAAGGGTGTGTTTGCTTGCTTGATTAAGCTGTAATAATGTACATGGAGATCTATAAATATCTGTTGATTTCCTTAATAAACGATCTGTTGCCTGGCCCTTGTCTTCTGTTGTTACACTATGTGTTCTACAAACATACTTGCAGTACATATTTTGCAAGGCTGTTATCGTCACTGGTCTTCTTCTCCTTCCTAATGTATTTATTTTATCTCTATTATTATAATAACTATTCATTCCTTATTTTCTGAGCTGGAAGATATAGCCTCACCGGAACATATGCATTTTGCTGGGTCCACTAGCATCACTTTTATCTGGCTCGCCAACTGCCCATACGCTTTACTTCCCTATTCACATGATCTTCCCCCACGTCACCCTTAGAGACACATCCAGTTCGTCGATTTGTAACGACAGAAGACAACCGCCTGGGAACAGATCGTTTATTGAGAAAATCAAGGGGTATTTATAGATTTTTATGTACATTATTGTCAGCGTTATTGTTAGCGGAAAAGAAATGTTTTCTGGTTGGTTGTTTCCTTGCTCAAGGTTATACTGTACTGCTTGTGACTGTAACGGTTTCTTAGAAAGTCAGGGCGTATATCTGTGAATCGTATTTACACACATTAAGTCTGCTGTGATTGTTTGTTGAGTTCCTCAAGGTTAAGCTTTGTTGTTGTTTTTTCTCATGACCCCGATTCGGGACGTAAACATTGACGTAAATTGCTGTCTACAATTTTGGCTTGTAGACAGCTCTCACCACAGATTCTTATTCGTGTTCGTTTCAAGAGCCTGGCGTTTCTGACCACACTGAAGGCTTCTTCAGCATACATCCAGTATGTTCTCATTTCTTTTTGTATACTTAGTCGGTAGTGGATTCTTGTCTGGTTTGTTGCCTGTCAGAGTTCCATACTGCTTATCGATTCCGGCTAGTTGTCTGATCCTCAGTACCGAGTGAAGGAGTCAGGTGTTGACGAATGTCAGTAATGGCCTATTAGAGATGCTTCAGTTGACTTGACACCTTTTTTAAACTAAATAGAAGCACCGACTATCTATGGATAATATGCGTAAGGTTAAACGCGCATTCGATCAGTGAGATTTACCTTTCGTATTATGCGTATTCCCTGAGTTTTAACCAATTCTCTTTCTTTCTTTCATTCATTCATTTTAAAATAGCTGCATGACAATCAGTTGTTGCAATTACCTGATGAAATTGGAGATCTTGTCAACTTGAGAACATTACTGCTGAGGTAAATTGTTTCGTTTTGCTCCTCATTTAAAGAAGTAAATATTTGTTATGATATTAAGTGTCTCATGTTCTATGTAACTGTGCAGTGAATAAGCTTTACTGTGTAACTAAATAATAATGTCTTCGCGTAATTAATTTATCATTCACCTGAACATTATTCACTCAAAATAACGCATTGCAGACATGGATATAAGAACAAACAGTTCAGCAAAGAATCTCTTTTCGCCAGCGAATTCATTCACTTAGCCAGCTGTACAATCGCAATTATATATGTATATATTTTTTGTATATGTGTGTACTTTAGGTTTGTCAAACAAGAACAAAAAAAATAGTTGGGGTTATTTCATGGAGGATTTCATCATGAGCTTATATCAGTTAGAGAGTACTGGACAGCCGTTTCGTCCTGGTTTGGGTTTCTTCATCAGTATCCACCCACACCACGGGATCCGAACCCAGGACCTCCTGGTTAAAAGGCTGGCGAGCTAGCTCGTAGACCATTAAGCCACTGATCCTTGAATTCTAACTTCTGACAATTCATGACATAGCGTGACCATTTCGCAATGTCTTCTTCGATGAGTTACTGCCTCATCTTCGTCAACCTGCTGTACCCTACTGGTCACGGCTTCCCACTAGAACCTCAGGTTAACTGCCTGAATAGGGCCAGTCGCTAGGGTGCATCAGATTAATTCCCAATTATTGGTTTTGTAGGGATTTTGTTTGATTGCGTGGAGGATTTCATTATTATGAGCTGACATCCGTTAGAGAACCATTGGGAAACCGGCTGCGATTACTGGACAGCTGTTTCGTCCGCCCAGTTTGGAAGTCTTCATCAGTACGCGCCCATATCACGAGGTTCGATCCCAGAACCTTCTGGTTACAAGGCTGGTGAGCTAGCTCGTAGACCATTGAGCCACTGGGGTCATTGTTTACGTCGTCAGAATATTTTAAAAAATGTGATGAATAATCAAACTGTAACTAAGGGAGGGGGGTTCAATATTAGTAAGTCTTGACCAGGGTTACGTAATATGAAAGATGTACGGAAAAATAGGATGTTAATAAAAAGAATTTGGAGACAAGTGTCCAAATTAATTATGTAATAAGTAGAAAGAGTAAATAAAGGTTTAGTTAAGCAAACGATGTCACTTAAATGTCATACAAAAAATGCACAAAATAGTTGAATTAGAAATTATACTCAGGGTAGAAGGAGGGCAATGGAGAGAAGTTTCTTCTGTGCATACAAGTCAGAGTTTTTCATCCGAATCCCTGAGGCCTTGGCAATGCAAAATATACGACAGCTTAATGTGGACATTATTCATTGCTTGTATGCCTAAAAATCGTCCTTTATATCAATAAATTGTTATGATTTTTAAGTGTTGGTTTGTAGGGATTTGATTGGTTACAGGATTTCATCATGAGTTGGCATTAGTTAGAGAACCACTAGAGAACCTGGGAGTACTGGACAGCTGCTTCGTCCTAGTTTGGGACTCTTCATCACTATGCACCCATACCACGGGGTTCGAACCTGGGACCTTCTGGTTACAAGGCTGGCCAGCTAGCTCGTAGACCACTAAGCCACTGGGACCCGATCTAATGGCCAGCCCATGAATTCTAACTTCTGCCAATTCACGACATAGCGCGACTCCTAGGCAATGTCTTCGGCAAGTGTTTATCCTCAAACCCGACCTGCTGCACCCTACTGGTCATGACTTCATCAGAACAGTTAATATCTTTTCGAATGATTTGTTCAGTAAATCGACGTCGACAACGTTGGACATTGGAATGTCGAATAAACAAACAAACAAACAAAGGTGATGTCATGAACTTTTATCACCCCTGAACGTCAGATTCGCGCATACTTAGCTATTTTCAAGTGATGAGTTTGCAGTTGTTTGATTGATTTTAAGATTGATCATGAATTAATTTAAGTTCTGGAAGACATTGTAAACCTACAGCCCCCCCCCTCACCCATGGTAGGGTCATAGGTGCGTACTGTTGAAGATTTTAAGGCGGAGACGAAACATCTATCCAGTACTCCCTGCTAGTTTATAATATTTGCCTTTCATGAAGTCAGTTCGTGATCAACCTTGATATCCAGCTATCGCTTACTGTAACATACCCGACCGACAGCTGCTACCTTGACTTGGTTGTCGGGTTTGTATATCGCAATGATCCAACAAGCTACACTGGGTGAAGCTAATGTTCCTGCAGATCCTACCATACCAGGAAGATTATTAGGACAGCGACTGGACTAAAAGCAGTTACTAGCATAGTGTAAGAATTTCGTTTTTACACTATGTTGGAGGTCTGTGGGCAAAGTCGTACTGCTGGGGAATAGGAATGTAGCAGCAGTATTAAGGTGTTTCCCTCAGATGACCAGCATGCTAGCCACCTATGTTGTCTCTCTACTCTGCTAGTGAGAGGGGGTTAGAAAAGTTGGTCCGTGACTAGCTGTAAGTATACTAATACGAAACCAATCCAAGAAACCATCTCATACAGGCCGTGTGTGACTGGTCTTAAGTAGTTGTCGTCTGGGCTCTGGAGTCACGCAACATTAATTCTCTTTCTGTTTCAGGAATCCGAAGAAAAAATCAACTTCCATGGTGTAGGCAGCAAGGGGAGATAACAACCGCAACAGACTTCCAAAATTAGAGGGAGCCCTCCTGATCACCATTCTCCTTTATCCCTGTCACCCTCATCATCTTGTTTGCCTCCCACTGAAACACATGTATTGTTATATATGGAATATCAGAAAGATGTAAGCTTTCACAAGCTGACGTCATCATACCACGATAGTGTTGCATGAGTAGTTATCTGCTGATTGGCTAAATGCTCAGTTTTGTATGAGAATGCCTAGGGGATGTAAATCACTGGAAAGCTTTTGGCTGCGCAGGATATGTAATCGATTGATATATACACTTGACTATCAGTTGACCTGCCTATTGTTCAAGTGTCATTCTACCTTGCTTAATTTTATGTAGGCTCTTATACAACTCCGTGAAGTTGGTGACGAGCCACACTTATTGTGTATGTATGGGGGGAGGCTACCTGACTGTCCAAACTTCTTCAGTAATTGAAGCGGGTTTCAACTTCCATGACCCCCCATGACTCACTGATTAGAAGTTGAGTCACAGTTTCACCCGTTATAAAGTCGATGAGACCCATCGCTACTACTTTTTTCTGTAGGTTTTTCTCTGATTCTTTTTGCTGAATTCTTTTATCGTTCTTCTTTTGTCTCTTTTTTGTTTATTTCAAAACTCTAATGATCTATAGTTATAATCAACTGAAGAAATTACCTACAAGTATAACAAAATTACAAAATCTTAGCATTCTTGACTTGGCTAATAATCAACTAGAAAGTTTGGATGAAAATATGGCCAATTTAAATTATTTGGAACGGTTGGTAAGTTGAATTGTTCACTCCTTTATCTCGTTGATATTCTCGTTTTCGCTATTCAGTGTTCTGACTGGAACATAGGGGGCTTCATGTTCTGAAGTTTCAGTACCGATGGTGTTGGCTGTATGAGGTAGGATTGCCAGCCTGACGCTTAACCTTCCCTCGCCTTCTAGACTCCCTACCGCCTAGTAAACTGGGCGTGGTTTGAGACTGAGTCGGTAGGTAATTGAAGCTGAACCTCCCGCTGCGTAACGGAGGAGCGTTGCACCACTGAACCATCGTCTGCATCTGGTTATTCAAGTTAAGATGTATACACAGTGTAATTGTTCAGATAGATTCAAATGCTGGTCACAACGTTTAGTCTGACTGACTGGATTTCAACAAAGAACTTTCCATAGAAAGTGTACCAGTTCAAGTTACTACACTCCATGCAGCACACGTAGGCAGAGAAAAGAAGGAAGCAGGAGATTCAAAGGAACCTATGATAATAAGCAAAAATGTGAGGCGGAAAAAATACCAACACATGGAAAAAACGTGAGTATTTAGTGGAAATGAGAGTCAATTACAAAGAGTGATTACATCTATACGATTGAGAACGATGAGACCTGTAGGTGATAAGGTGATACGACCTCAGAACGACCAATGAAGGTGGAAGACATGAAAGGGGCCAGCTAGCTGTCTTTGATATTATATATATTACTATATTATTGATATCCGGCTATCGACCAAAGGGGGTGTGTACTGCACATCAGTCCGCTCAGTCCTCCTTTATAGCTGTTAGACGCGGCCATTCAGAGTGGAAGACATGAAAAGATTAGCTGTCTTTGATCATAGGTCCCTCCGTTCTATCTCCCGTATGAAGTGGCATAATAAGGTGAGCAATATTGAGGTTAGGCATCGAGCTCTAGGTAAACAGGGGGAAATCAATCTACGAGGATGAGAAGTTACACCGATTGAGATGGTTAGGACATGTGTTACACATGCCTAGTCATCTCCTTCCTCGACTAACGGACAATGTTAACAAATATAGGGTCAGGCTGGAAAGGAGCTAGCGGCGGTCAAACCAAAACTTGGAACCAGTCGATGAAATCTATGACAGTTAGTTTAAGCCAGCCACATAGGAAGGTGTAGACTTCCTGGTTGGGGTCCTCGGGACGGTAAACACCAATGGTTGGAAACAATTGGTTATATGGCTCAAACTGATCGCCCTATGTTCCACTGGGAACGTACAGGAATAAAATAAATAAATGTGTCATTGGTGAATTCATACCACTCTGTTAAATTCATGTCTTTTCTCTGTAGTGTCCATTTCTATATTCTCCTGCTTCCTTCATATGTGTGCTGATGGTAAGTGTGTGGTGATTAAAGCCGTTACATTGTTCTCACAAGGAGGTTGGCTGTTCATCTGTTTGTCTGTTTGTAATTCTCATATAGAGTTAGTTATTCAGTTATATGGTGCACGCCAACCACAAGTAGGGTTCGGGTTCTATTTGTGGCCAAAGTACTCTTAAACCTTGCCCAGTTTACTGACTATTAATTGGGCTGGAAAAGACGGAGAATTGAGTGTGAGGCTAGTAACCCCAACCATTCTGTTGAAGTCCTCTGTTTCACTCGAGAACGCAGAGGAATAAAAACTAAAATTCCCATGTTAACTGTCAATTTTATTTTAAAGTAGTTAGTCAAACATTATTTTTAGTACATTGATTGGACACTAGCTAGTAACCAGTGTAATGTGTGTGTGTGTGTGTGTGTATAGTTCTTTTGCTTGGTGCAGACTAAATTCTATCAGTCAAGTATGCAATGTGGCCATCATGCCACTAGGCCGTTCTCCATTACGTCGTAATTCACTGAAAATTGTTAATATTAGATGGTTAGAGGCAAGAATATAACACCATAGGAGGTCAATCCTCGACTCGAATAGCTCAGTGGTATTGTCGCTGACTGTGTCACTAAGTAGTGATACGGGTTTGAATCTCAGAAGGCTGCATATGCGGCTTGTTGACTGATTGGTGAACGCCAACTAGCACACGTAATCTATGTCAGATGGCGCTAGCTGCCGACTGAATATTCCCATAATTCATTCAAAACAAAATATTCAGAGCGAACAATTGTTTTCAACAACTTCTTCTTATTCAGGCTCTACAATTATAAATCCATTAATTTAAGCATATAATAGCCAGCCAAGCCAGTACAGGCAAATTAGAATCATATCAGAAAGTGTATTGTGGAACAAGTAAGATGGGATGGAACAGTAGTCAGTTTTTTAATATGCTTAGCCAATGAGAACATGGGACAATATGAGATAAAGTAATTTAATGATATATGTACAGTCAACAGAATATACAGGTTTTGATAGTGAGTGTAATCAGGCTGTGTGAGATAATATGAAAATAAACCAACGAATGCGGCGGTCTAGATATAAGTTCAAAGTTGCAAATAACGACAATAAGAATGATTGGTTTACAGGATTTCATCATGAGCTGAAATTAGTTAGAGAGCCACTGGAAAACCATCTCGGAGTACTGGACAGCTGTTTCGTCCTAGTTTAGGACTCTTCATCAGTACACCCTCACACCATGGGGTTCGAACCTAGGACCTTCTGGTTACAAGGCTGGCCAGCTAGCTCGTAGACCACTAAGCCACTGGGACCCGATCCAATGGCCAGCCCATGAATTCTAACTTCTGACAATTCACGACATAGCGCGATCCCTAGCTCATGATAAAATCCTGTAAACCAATCAAATCCCTACAAACCAACACTTGAATATCAATGAGATGCTCACTAGTGACTTACCCCATTCAGGTAGGTAGTTACCTGAGGTTCTAGTGAGAAGTCGTGACCAGTAGGGTGCGGCAGCTCCGGTGTGAGGACAAATACTCGCCGAAGACATTGGCTAGGGGTCGCGCTATGTCATGAATTGTCAGAAGTTAGAATTCATGGGCTGGCCATTGGGTCGCAGTGGCTTAGTGGTCTACGAGCTCGCCTTATAACCAGAAGGTCCTGGGTTTAAACCCCATGGTGTGAGGGTGTACTGATGAAGAGTCCTAAACTAGGACGAAACAGCTGTCCAGTACTCCGAGATGGTTTTCCAGTGGCTCTCTAACTAATTTCAGCTCATGATGAAATCCTGTAAACCAATCAAATCCCTACAAACCAACACTTGAATAAGAATGATTGTGAAATAATAACGATGATATGGTGTAAAATTACAAGTACTATTGGTGACTGATTGTCAAATAACAATAATAATGAATAGAATGAAGTGGAATGAACAGGATTTTGTAAATACGATAGCAAGTTGGAAAAGCACTACTTAAACCTAAGGTAATAAAGTCATAAGAATGGTCATGAAATCATAAAAGTCGAAAATGAACGTTTGTCAATGAAACAGAGGAATAGAAGAAGGAAAAGAAAAGAAAATTGTGACAGGGAATTTAAAGTGCTAATGTTCATAGAGGATTTGTTGGCCTTATTTTAGGCCAAGGTAAACATAGAGGTTGAACATACTTCTTCTGAATACAAAGAGATGGTCTTCTGGTATTAATTGCAACCGCTTCAGCTACTGACAGAAGATGTAGTTGTTCCATCCCATCCATCTTACTTATACTTGTTCCACAATGCACATTCTGATATGATTCTAATTTGTCTTTACTGGCTGTCTGGCTAACTGTTGTATGCTTAAATTAATGGATTTATAATTGTAAAACCTGAAGAAGAAGCATCTATTGAAATCACAATTGTTCGCTCTCGAACTGATGCGCATTGAACAAAACTTGGAATGGCAGTCGCCTCTCTGTCTCAACTTCATCGAATTTAAAAAGGCCTTCGAAAGCTCAGCGTCGATCGAGAGGTGATTTGGAAACTACTTCGCTACTGCGGGGTCCCATCGACAATTATACATTTTAACATGGATAGAATTATTATTTGTTTAATTTCACATAGTAACGAAGGTGATAATAATTTTCAACTTGATATGATAGTTTGAAGGTACGAATATAGATTACAAGAGGCTTAGAGACAAGATTTCATAGGATTAGAAAATAGTTACAACGTATGCAAAAAATTAATATTTGATAACTGGAGAAATAATTTTAAAGGCGAATCGAAGGTGATAATTATTTTCGACTTGATATGAATTACAAGAGGTTTAGAAACGCAGGGATAGGACGAACTACAGGTGTGAACAAAATGAGCATGGAAACAAATTGAAATCAAAATTTTCAACTTGACATGTTAGTTAGGAGGTATGAATATAGATTACAAGAGGCATAGAAACAAAAAATTACACAGGATTAGAATATAATTGTAGAATGGTTATTTTAAACGGATTACAAGTGTGATCAGGAGGAGTATGGAAACAAAATTAAAATAACTAGTTTTTTTTAACTGAAAAAATAATTTGAGCCTGAAATGAAAGTTAGGGCGTGTGAATATAGATTACAAAAGCCTTAGAAACACAAAAATTGCACAATATTAAGATATAATTGTAGAATAGTTATTTCAAACGAATTATAAATGTGAACAGGGAAAGCATGGAAACAAACTTAAAATAACTGTTTTTATAGCTGAAAAAAAATTAGGTGGATTAAACGAAGATTGAGGGACTAAGAATCAGACACACAGCGAACGAAAAATGCTCTAAAGGAAAAAACAAGAACGAAAACAGACGAGGAAGAGAAAAAAAAAGACGGAAACATAGGGAACATACCAAGCTAGGTCCATGGTAGTTGTAGAGGTTGGACTAACTTCTTTTGAACACACAGCTCCGGCTTCTCGATTATACATTTCATCCAACAGTTGTACGACAATGCTGCATGCCAAGTAATCCACAACGGGGAACTTACGGAAACCTAAGAAGTGAGGACGGTAGTGAGGCCAGCTGGCTGTCTACTATCGCCAATGATCTTCCTGATTGCAGTAGATTGGATAATGAGACAGACATCAACGGACAATGAGGAAACAGGCATAAAGTGGACTCACACAAAAAGAGAACTTGGAGGATCTGGACTTCGCCGATGATATATATTTGTCTGATTTCCCACAAACTGGAAGATATGCAAGTGATGAAAAGCAACAAGCTGGCAGAAGAAGTATCAAAGATAGGACTTCAGATGAAGATAGAGGAGACAGAGGTAGTTGATGAAGATTCCTGGCCAACAGCCACAGCAACAACATCAACAGACAACAATCAGCCAGCGTAAATGGGAAGAACCTGGGAGAAACAACCTCCTTTACCTACCTACCTACTTACCTGGGAAGCATCGTTTCAACTACAGGCGGACGGAACTGACGAGGATATCAAAGCCGCGAAGATCGGAAAAGCAAGACAAGCTTTCATTACTCTTGAGTCTGTGTGGAGGTCAACAACACTCACCATCAAAAATAGGATCCAGATTTTCAACTCCAATGTGAAGTCAGTCAGTGCTACTCACTATGCGGATCAGAGACTTGGCCAGCGCGTCATAAAGAGCATCTCAAACAAACTACAGACCTCCATTAACAGTTGTCTTCGTTCAATACTACTCAAGATCAGATGGCTGGCCAGAAAAGATCAGAAACAGGGATCTCTGGTAGTGAGCGAACCAACCCAGCAGGAACCGATTGTGAAACAAATAAGTAGGAAGAAATGGAGGTATGTGGATTGGCCATACTTTGAGGAAACCATCAAATGACATCACTAGACAAGCGATTGCTCGAGTGGAAGCTGAAAGGGAAGCGGCGAGTTGATCGTCATTTCAAGGGTGACTTGGAAGAGGTCATGTGAAGAGGAAATGAATGCATGTGGGCAGACTTGGAGCGGAGTGAAAACGTTGGCAGAAAACCGAACGCAATGGAGACGTGTGGGGGCTGAAGCCCTATGTTCCTCTAGGAATTAAAGGATACAATAATATTAGTAATAATAATACAATTATTCGCTCTAAATATCTTGTTCTGAATAATTGCATTTAGTCTATGAACTCAGACTGTTAACTGAATAATATGCAGTACATCAATACACATACCATAGGTCAAAGTTTTATAGTTAAATAAATTTCCAAAAAGGTCATGCCATATACACCTACCTATAAAGGTCAACTTTTCATAATCATTTGATAGCCAACCCTATAAAACTGCATATTCGGAGAAAATAGATGAGTAAATTTCGAAATTAACAAACATTAGGTGATGAACACCGCTCAGGAATAACTATATATTAAAACTATAAGCACGTGAAAATAGGAATGTTGGTCATAAGAGGTAGAGATTTAGAAGGAAAGCAGGGTGGTGAAATCCCGAATGAATGTGGATTACATTATTAAATTATCGTACAGGTTAAAGAACAGGAGGTTTTAAGGCCACGGTAGTAAAAAAAGAGATTTGATAAATGGCTTCTTGTTTCCGGGGGTTAACAGTTTTAATGATAATCATTTTTAAGTGATGTTATTCATCATCGCTTAATGTTTTTTTTTTGCATATTACATAAGATTACTTAACTGAGTTTCGTAATCTATCCATTTTTATTGCCTGATATATATATGTTCACATGTTTTCTAATCAATTGCTGATGAATAACTGACCTTTTTCTTGACCTCTTATACACTACACTACATAACTGTACAGTCTTGAAATGAAGTAAGGTTACGAAAAGATTATTCTTTGCCAGCTTGTATGTATTTTTATTTATTTATTTTTTTTCATATGAGAGTTTTTCATACTTCTTCGTCATGAGCACAGCTTCAATTCATTCTGTTCTCTTCAGTCGTTTTTAGTCAGTTCCACAATTGCCTATAACCTCTCATCTCCTTCTCGTACAATCTCCTCCATGTCACCCGCATGAATTGGCACCCAACTCGCTGTTTCTCATTCGGGTTCATTCAACGATTTTTTCAGAGAATTTTCAACCCTTCTCCATTTCGATCACAGGATTTCATCATGAGCTGACATCGGTTAGAGAAGCATTGGAAAACCAGCTGGTGGGAGTATTGGACAGCTGTTTCGTCGTAGTTTGGGACTCTTTACCCACTGGGGTTTGGACCCAGGTCTATGAGCTGGGGCCTTGTTATCGAGAGGTCTTGGGTTTGAACCCCTGGCGGTGGGTGCCTACTATTGAAGAGTCCCCAACTGGGGGTATGAAACAGCTGTCGATGTCAGCTCATGCTGAAATCCTATAACCAATCAAATCAATTCCCTGCCAACTAACATTTGAATACCACCTCCATTCTCTTCAGCGTATTTGTTTAGCAATAGATTTTTGGGTAGTTCGCGCTACATTGGAGAGTTTTATTATTGCTTATCCTTTCCAAGGCCATGTGACAAAACAGTAGCAAGGAAGTAAGTGCGAAACCTCAGTAAAATAATGAATATCCTTTAAAATTCATTCAACGCTTTAGAAGTGCCGCCAAATAAAGGGCTCCTCCTTTTCTGTGAACCTCGAAAGAATAGTGATTTCCACATAACTTTACCATTCAAAGGTAATCACCAAAATCACTCGGAATGGCAACCTATAGAATATAGCGAAGCGTCTCTTCTCCCTGGCGAATTCATTTACTTAGGTAGCTGTACAATCGCAGTTATATATATTTATTTTTTACGGGTTGATCACGGATTGATATTAGTTAGAGAACCATTGAAAACCAGCCACAGGGAGTACTGGACAGCTGCTGTTTCATCCTAGTTTGGAAATCATCGGCAGTACGCACCCACTGGGATTCGAACACGGGACCTTCCGGTTACAAGGCAAGCTCGTATACCATTCAGCCACTGGGACCCGATTCAATGGCTCGTGAATTCTAACTTCTACTAATTCGTGATTTAGCGCGACCCCAACCATTGTCGTTGGTGGGACATCCATCCACACACGTGACATCTAATTGGACCTCACTGGTCACGACTTCTCACTAGAACTCAGGAAACTCCAACCTGTAGCAAGTCACTAGCGAGCATCAGATCAACTTTCTATAGTTTGGTTTGTAAGGATTAGTTATGTTTTACGGGTTGATCACGGATTGATATCAGTTAGAGAACCATTGAAAACCAGGGAGTACTGGACAGCTGCTGTTTCATCCTAGTTTGGGAATCATCGGCAGTACGCACCCACTGGGATATGCGTGCACATTAGGTTTGTCAGATAGGAATAAAAAAAAAAAAAATAGGAATAAAAATAAGTTAGGGTTATTGTTGTGAAGACATTTCAAGAATGTGATGAGTAATCAAACTGTAACTAGTGTCGGGGCGGTTTGGTGAAGATCGGTAAGAGGTAAGAACCTGACGGAACCTTAAGAAGGTCAATCCATAAGAAACCCACTTGGAACAACGATCAACTAAGAAATTTCTACAGTGGGGTACCTATTGAATGGAAACAAAGTCTGATTAAATCTCTTACAACTCGAATTCAAAGCATTGGCAGTCCTGATGCCCTGGAAGTAGAACTGAATCTCCTGAAAGAAACATTCATTCAAAATGGATACCTACCAAGATTCGTCGAAAAGAATATCAAACCGAAGGTCCAGAGGAACGAAACATCACTTGTTTCAAAAAAGATATTTTACATGATACTGGATTTCAATGCAGACTTAGCTTGAGATATCCGCAAGAGAAGAATTTCAGTATTTTTGAAAAGAATATTCTTTGCAGCAACGCTAAGAGTAGGGTTCTCCAGTCGTCCACTGATCAGCAGAAGCCTTAAGGACAAGATCTTGTATCTGACCAATTTTATGTGCATATATCAGTTCACCTGTTGCTGTGATGTCAGGTACATCGGTCGTTCGACGTGTATTCTGTCCAAAAGGGTTCAAGAACACTATCCCACTTGGCTACAATAGGTAATAGGAGCTGTATAAGAAGTGCGATAATCGAGCATCTCGTCAACACAACACTGGTCATTCCATCCCAACAAACACCTCTTTTAAAATCCCATTTTGGAGAAAATTTTATTTCGACAAAGTCACAGTATTGGTTTTGTAGGGATTTTTTTGTTTGAATGCATGGAGAATTTCATCATGAGCTGACATCAGTTAGAGAACCACTGGAAAACCAACATGGAGTACTGGACAGCTGTTTCGTCAACCTAGTTTGGGACTCTTCATCAGTACGCGCCCACACTGTGGGGTTCGAACTCAGGACCTTCTGGTTACAAGGCTGGTGAGCTAGCTCGTAGACCATTAAGCCACTGGGACCTGATCCAATGATTCTTGAATTCTAACTTCAGCCAATTCACGATATAAGGCCACCACTTCGCAATGTCTTCTTCAATGAGTTACTGCCTCATCTTCGTCAACCTGCTGTACCCTACTGGTCACGGCTTCCCACTAGAACCCCAGGTTAATTACCTGAATAGGGCCAGTCGCTAGTGAGCATCAGATTAATTTTTAAGTATTGGTTTTGTATGGATTTATGTTTGCTTGCATGGAGGGTTTCATCAGTATTATACAGTTATATTTACTGATGACGTTTTGAGCGCAGTTTATTGCTCATAATCATATCAAGGTGATATCTTTTAAAATGATCTTCAAAGTGAAGAATCACAGCCTACCAAATGCAATACGCTTTCGTCTCCTTTGTACTGCACTGAAGTCTTAGCCATTCAGTTGGAAAAACCAGAGTTATGCATACAAAAGAAAATCATCCAACCACTTTTACTCACATGGTAACAACCATGTTGACCTCTACTGACTCAATATTTGTGTGCTTGTTTTTTCTAACTCGTTATTACATTTGTAATGTTTAGAACTCTTACATTATTCCATATTTTCTTTTGTTTCTGTGTGTGTAACGTGATCACAACTCATTCGTCAAGCTATTCACCTTATTACGTAACTGTATTACGCTTATTCAAGTTCTTTTATGTATTGATTAACACTAATAACTATGTTTTTAGACAACACATCACCCCACCTCTAGTTACAATTTAATTACTCATCACACTTTTGAAATGTCTTCACAACAATAACTCTAACTTATTTTCATTCTTATCGGACAAATCTAATGTACACACACACACATACATAAAGTAGTTAAATATATGATTGCGATTGTACTACAGCTGGCTAAGTGAATGAATTCTCTAGCGGAAAGAAACTCTCCGCTGAACTACGCATGTTCCGTAAGATTTATTAGTGTGAAATATACTCGTATCCCATGAATTAAAAGTCAATCTGAATAAAGAGCTTCTTTTCAATAATTTCTCCTACAGTTTATTAACTCCCGTATTCTGTCTATTATTCTCTATTGTTCCCCCTTAGTTTTTCCTGGGCTACTGAAGAAAGACTATACCTTAATATGCAGGATGTTAAAGGTTGTCAGCAGGGTAAGCCACAGGGTGCCACTTAACCAGCTTGTTAATATTCTGGTTGACAGGCACTTGGATTCATGTGAAAAATGGGCTAAATCCATTTTATCTAACTCACACAACCCACTCCATCACAACTCTCCCCTTGTATCTCATCAGGCAAAACCAGAAGCCTATATAGAAAACTATATGCTCACACTAGGAAGTACAAAAACTCAACCATACCCTACCTACTTAGCTCGTGTTCTGTGCGATAAAGAAAGCATTAGGCGTGAAACTTATAAGTTATTAAATAGTCAGTAGAACAATTGGATCTCGTCTTTCCAACTCATTTCATTTATAGGTACAACGTTTTTCTTTCTTTCTTTTCCTTTTTTCTCTCTCTTTTTTCTGTTATGTGAAAGCTTTGTTTCTTTCTTCCTTACAAACTCTATTGAAAACATTCTTCTTCGTTCGTTCGCACTCATTATATCTCGACCTTTTTGTTACCGCTTACGCCAGTAAATATGCTAATATCTACTTTTCTGACACCTTCAAACACTCTGTTCAATGCTTGACTTTGCTACCAACATGCTAATATGTTGTTGTCAAAACGAACTGAGATTCCCCTTAATCTATGTAGAATTTTATGTATTGTTAATGTACTAAATGGATGCAATACTGTAGTAAAATGCTGAGAATTCCAGTCTGTATCACAAGTACTGTTTTGGAATAAAGCAAATTATTATTATTATGTACGGAATCTTCGCTGAAATTTACCACGTAATCATTTTCCTTCTTCTAGGATCCTCGAGTAAAATAGAAAGTGACAGTTTACAGTGTGACAAAATTCTGTCTAACCTGAGGCACAAACTTATCTCTCTTATGATATTTCTCCTCTATCTCCTTCGAGAAATGCACATTTTTTTGAAAGCCAGTGAGAAAAACTGCATAAGTGAATGATCAGAGAGTGTAGGTTGGGTAGTTTTATTTGTCATACAATGATAGTCTGTACTAAAACTTTCAGGAACAATTATATCATCTATTGGGATACACTGTCACTCACACACACACAAGCATGTTTCCACTCAAGTTTAGTGAAAACTTGCGAGTTGGTAGGTTGTAAACATTTTAAATAATCGGGAGAGCAACAAATACCATTAGAGTTCAAATTTTAACAGATAGAACGATAGAAATCTTTGGTAGCTTAAGTTTTAAGCAGACTGCTGTGACGTCATGAGTCAGGCCCTCGAGTGGAACACGGATGAGAAAAGATGAGTTGGGTGTCACTCCGAAGGTGACATGGAGGAGATCTTGTCGTCAGGAGATGACAGCTTATGAGCAATCGTGGACCCAGCTATAGACGAAAATGCATAACAATATAATAATAACCGCTACTGAAACTTCAGAAGTGAATATGGTATAATATTACCTATCAATCGATGATATATGTCTGATTTGCCACAAACTGAAGGAAGATATTTTGTTGGGGATGCTGAGTGACGAAGATTTCCAGATTGATTTCAGGCTGATGAATGTGTTTCTCGCCTTCCCGATTCTCGATTTGACATCCTCGTCCGCTCCTCCTGTAGTTGAGACAATGCTTGCTAGATAAGTGAATGAAGTAACCTCTTTCAAATCCCTCCCGTTGATGGTGATTGACGTTGGATGTTGTTGGTTTGTTGGTTGGTTATTTTCATAACCTCCGTCTTGTCTATGTTTACCTGGAGTCCTGTCTTTGCTGCTTCTTCGACCAGTTTGTCGGTTTTCGCTTGTAAGTCTTCGATTGTGTGTGACATCAAACATAAATCATCCGCGAAATCCAGGTCTTCTAGGTTCTTCACGTCGTCGGTCCAGGATATTCCTGTCTTCTCGTTTCCCACTCACTGTCTGACGCATAATCCAGTCAGTCCACCACAATTAGGAATATCATTGGTGATAATAAGCACCCTTGTCTGACTCCTGTGTTTACTCCAAACGCCTCGCTGAGTTTTCCGTTGTGGATCACTTGACATGTTCCGTTGTCGTACAGCTGTTGAATAAGGTTGATGAATATTTGGGGTACGCCATAGTACTCGAGTAATTTCCAAATTACTTCACGATCAACGCTGTCGAAGGCCTTCTCAAAGTCTATAAAGTTGAGGTAGAGGTTTGATTGCCATTCCATGCTTTGTTCTGTGATGATGATGCGTAGAGTTGCAATTTGGTCAGTACATGATTTGCCTTTCCTGAATCCAGCTTGTTCTGGTCGGAGTTCTGTCTCCAGTGCGTCCTTTAATCTCTCCAGGATGATGCGACTCAGGATTTTACTTGGCGTCGACAGGAGCATGATTCCTCGCCAGTTCTTGCAGAGTCCTAAGTCGCCCTTCTTTGGTAGTTTCACGAGGTAACCTTTCCTCCAGTCAGTAGGCACCTTTCCCTCCTTCCAGACCTTTTGCAATAATGGAGTCAGCATGTCTGCTGTAGTCTCTGGGTCTGCTTTCAGTGCTTCAGGGGGTATTCCATCTGGTCCGGCTGCTTTTCCAGCTTTCAGAAGCTTGATTGCATTCAAGACTTCAGCTCTCGTTGGAGGATTGGTGTCAACTTGCAGTTGTGTGCGCGCTGTTGTTGGTATTTCTGGACGGGTTGCAGGTGATGGTCGGTTCAAGAGTCCTTTGAAGTGATCCGCCCATTGTTTAATCTGTTTTTCTTCCTTGGTAATTGGGTTCCCTTGGCTGTCTTTTATAGGTTTCGCTTGTGTTGG
The DNA here is from genome assembly GCA_944472135.2 of Trichobilharzia regenti. NCBI lineage: Eukaryota > Metazoa > Platyhelminthes > Trematoda > Strigeidida > Schistosomatidae > Trichobilharzia > Trichobilharzia regenti. The sequence continues at coordinate 14,390,136 of OX235266.1, forward strand.
TCTCTTCCCGGATAGAGATTTGGTTATCTGATATAGTGTCCTCAGGTCCCTTTTGCCTGCTGCCTTCTCAGCTTCAGTGGCGAGGTTGTCGTAGAATCGTCTTTTGTCCTTCCTAGCACTCTTCTTCACTTCTTTGTCCAGTGCTTTGTAAGTTGAGCTCAGCGTCTCCTTCTCCTGTCCGTCCTTGCATTGAATCATTTTCTCTTTCACCATTCTCCTCTCTTCTATTAATTTCCAAGTGTCCGTTGAGAGCCATTCCTTGTCTTGTCTCTTCTTTCTTCCTAGAACCGTTGAACACGTTTCGTTGAGAATCGCCTTCAGAGACTTCCAATGTTCTTCCACGCATGATTCTTCAGTGATGTCGCGTAGTGTTTCCTGCTTTGCTCTGACAGTTGCAGTGAAGGTGTCTTTTGTGGTTGTGTCCTTCAGTAATTGAGTGTTGAACTTGCATTGTGGCCTATCCCCAGCTATCCTCGAGGCTTTTAGTTTCACCCTTGTACTAGATAGTGGTCTGAACCCACATCTGCTCCTCTCCTTGACCTTGTGTCCAGTAGGCTCCGTCTCCACTTTCTTGAAATTGAGATGAAGTCTATTTGGTTCTTGGTGTTTCCATCTGGTGAAATCCATGTCGTCTTGTGTATATCCTTGTGTTTGAACACACTACCACCAATCACCAAATCATTGAAGGCGCAGAAGTCTGAGAAGAGTTCACCATTGTCGTTCATTTCGCCGAGGGCCTCACGACCCATGGTGAGTTCTCTTCCTGTGTTGTCTCGTCCCAGCTTCGCATTCATGTCGCCCATCAGGATTTTGATATCGCCATTTGGGACGTTGTCCATTATTGCTTGTAGTTGTCTGTAGAACGCCTCCTTCTTCTCTTGTTCTGAGACGTTTGTAGGCGCATAGCATTGAATGACTGTAACTTTCCTTCCTTTTGAGTTGAACCTGGCTGTCATTATCCTGGAGGAGATTGGTTCCCACTGCATGAGAGCTTTGGTTGCTGTTGGTGACATCATGATGGCCACTCCCTCGGTGTGCTCGTGGTTGTCCTCTGGGTGGCCGGAATAGATTACTGTCTCTCCAGTAGGTAGTTGGCACCTTCCAGTTCCGTTCCATCTGCTCTCGCAGATTCCCAACACTTCTATTCTGTACCTTCTCATTTCAGCGGCTATCTGGGCAGCCTTTCCAGTTTCGTACATTGTACGAACATTCCAGGTACCCATCCTTACTTTTGCTTTCATCGAAAGAAGGCACATCGGCTGACTGGCTTCCCGAAGGCTTTCACCAGCCTGCGTCATTTCACTTCCCCGATTCCAGCGAAAAGTAAGGCTATTGCTTATGTTTTTAGAATTTTTAATATATTTATTCGTTGAAGTTTCTGTAGCGATTTGGTTGTTTTACGGGGGTGGAGTTGCTAGCACCACGCCCCAACCCTCCCTCTTTATCAGGGCTTGGGACCAGCTAGAAAACTAGCAAGCTGGAATATTTATTGTCGTTACAATAATGATAGCCAGTTATGCAGCGGATACATTTTTTTATACGTAGAATACCAGATTAGTAGTTATAGGGTGTCAAAGTAAATAGTCGTATTTATGTGTGTGACAAAAGTTCTCTGGGCTGAAATCGATTACAAAATATTTTTTATAGTGTGGTTTGTAAGGATTAGATTTGTTTATACCAGTTTAACCACGGATTATTGATATCAGTTAGAGAACCATTGAAAACCAATGCGGATAGCTGTTCCATTAGCCTAGCTTGGGAATCATCGTCAGTTCGCACCCACTGGGAGATAATGGTGGAGATTCGTTTTCATAATAGATTCGTAAAATATGGGGTAGGAAAAATCGACAAGTCAGTTCAAGGTTATAAAAGGCGTCAGGTGAGTGAGTGAGTGGAGTGGCTGGTACAAGAGGAGGTAGATAGCAAGACTCCCATGAGAGGTTCGTAATGAAGTTACGAATGTGTGAAATGAAACAGGTGGAGGTATATGTTGAGAAAAGAGATGATATCACTAATAATAAGTCTGGATAGTATTAATGGAAAATTCGATAGTATTGAGAGAATGTTTGAACGAAGGGCATAGATTACGATGAATAATAGTAATAATAAGCAAAGAAAGAAAAAACCAAGAGGGTCAAAGAGAAGAAGCACTCTTGGTGAGAAGAAGAATCTTCAATCCAAGTTTGGTAACGGTAGGAACAGCGTCTGGACGTGCATCCCAATTTACAATATTTTGTAATCAATTTCAGTCGAGAGCATACAAATACTACTATTTATTTTGACACGCCATAACTACTAATCTGTCATTCTACGTATAAGAAAATGTATCCACTGCATAACAGCCATTTTGCTATCGATTGCTTTGATTGCTTTTAATTCTTGTATTCATTTAGAACTCTTACGTAATTTCGTATTCTCTAATTTGTTCCTACGTATATCCTGAGTACAATTCAATCATCAAACTATTCATATTACTACATAACTTCTTTTTAACAACTGTTTGTGACAACTCATCACCTTTGTTACTACCCTAATTTCATTTCTTGACTGAATTTTGTATTACGTAACTTCAATTACCAATCTTCACCTGTTTAGTTAAAATAACCATAACCAATTGTATTTTTGTTTGGCAAACTTGATGTACACATACATACAAAATAACCCATATGTATTTACGATTGTGCAGCTAAGAAAATGAGTTCACCGAAAAGAGACTCTTCGCTGAACTACGTGTTTTGTTTTCATTAATGCCTGGATGGTCAGTATCCATGATTACTTGAACTAGACAACGTTACACAAATGATGTCAAAGTCATCCAGGATCAGAAAAATAAGACAGATCTACATTACACTCTGAAATCAGTCTGAAAATCTGCTAAACGACTACATAAGGTAGAAGATTCCGATCTTTTACACGAATCTCAGGTTAGTACTCTAATATATGATCCGGAGACCTAGCATGTGGGTCACGAAAAAGATTTCCGGCAGGCTACTCCAAACTTTTATTCACGCCTGCCAACGCTACCTCTACACTGAAGATTAGATGGCCAAACGTTACTTTTGTAATAACTGAAGACAAGGGCCAGGTAACAGATCGTTTATTGAGAAAATCAACAGATATTTATAGATTTTTATGTACATTATTATTAGCGTTACTGTTAGCAGAGAAGCAGCAACGTCTTCTGATTGATTGTTTTCCTGCTGAAGGTTATTCTATCATCTCTTTGTTGCCGTTCCTTAGACAGTCCAATGATATATATCTTCGAATCGTATCCGCCCACGCTAAGTCTGTTGTGATTGGTTGTTGAGTTCCTTAATGTTAAGCTTTCTCCTGGTTTTTTCTCATGACCCCGGTACGGGACGTAAACGGCGACGTGAATTGCTGTCTGCCGATTTTGGCTAGCAGACAGCTCTCACTACCAATATCACACTCCAGACCCTCAAGTGGAACCTGAATTAGAAATGGCAGGCTGGGCGTCACTTCGAGCGTGGAATGGAGGAGATCCTATGAGAAGAGGAGATGGAAGCTTAGTGGCAGAGGAGAGATTGGAATGCAGATACACTTCTCATGCCCTATATTCCACTCAGGATCCACGGGAATAATAATATGTTATGAATTGATGTTTTCGCATCCATCTTTTCGATTTCATAAAATCTTAGAGGTAATGAATAAATGAACAGTAGTGCCTATGGATTTGGTTTCTGTTCACTGCAGTTCACTTTACTAACATTTATTGATTGAATCATACATAATCTATAAATTCTTTCTTATTTCTTCTTAATATTTTAATTTCTTCAGGATTTATCCAAGAATGCATTGACCAGTTTGCCGTCGAAGCTACCACCACAATTACGTCAATTAAGTGTAGATCATAATCGTTTAAAGAAGGTGACAGATGGTTTAATTGAAAATATGAAGTGTAAGTTATCTAATCTTGTAACAAGGCCTTTTTGCTTTCTCAAGGAGATTTTATAAGAATTAATTTAAGGTGTGTGTTACTGTACAGCGGCAGTTCGCTCTGTCCTCCTTTATGGCTGGTTGTCAGAGAGACATGGCCATTGAAGGTGGAAGACATGAAAAGGCTCGCTAGCTCTCTTTGATCGTAGGTGTCTGCGTTCTATCTCCCGTGTTGAGTGGTGGTATAATAGGGTGAACAAAATTGAGGTTAGGCATTGGTCAACTGTTAGATGAGTTGGGGTGGGGGGGGGGAGAATCAGTCGATGACGAGGTTGTCAAAGTATATCGATTGAGAGAGATGGTTAAGACATGTGTTACGTATGCCTAGCCACCGTCTTTCTCAACAATGGACAATTTAAGTTGTTTAGAAGAGTGAAAACAACCCCCGCACCCCAACTTTTGGTCTATGACTAAGGACTATTAATCATATGGCCTAGAATCAAAATTTTATAGCTAGAAGTTATGCGTATAATTGAAATATTGTATTGATTTGATTGAAATGAAATATTTTGATGTATGTTAATTGTGCTGATTAACAATATTTTCGGCGATGTTAACAGCTGTTCACATAATAATTGTATTACCCCCACAATATGTCATTGAGGGCAAATATCTGATCATATATATGTATAATGATTATTACTATTATGTCCTTTAATTCCTAGAAGAACATAGGGCTTCAGCCAAACGTCTCCATTGCGTTCGGTTTTCTGCCAACTTTTTCACCCCGTTCCAAGTCTGCCCACACGCTTCCACCTCCTCCTAACATGGCCTCCACCATGTCACCCTACCCTCGCAATGACAACCAACTCACCGCTTCCCATTCGGGTTCCACTCGAACGATGGCTTGTCTAGTGATGCTACTCACTTGATGGTTTCCTCAGAGTATGGCCAATCCACATACCTCCATTTCTTCCTGCTTTTTTGTTTCACAATCGGTTCCTGCTGGGTTGGTTCGCTCACTACCAGAGATCCCTGTTTCTGATCTTTTCTGGCCAGCCATCTGATCTTGAGTAGTATTGAACGAAGACAACTGTTAATGGAGGTCTGTAGTTTGTTTGAGATGCTCTTTATGACGCGCTGGCCAAGTCTCTGATCCGCATAGTGAGTAGCACTGACTGACTTCACATTGGAGTTGAAAATCCGGATCTTATTTTTATTTTCATGCTGAGTGCTGTTGACCTCCACACAGACTCAAGAGTAATGAAAGCTTGTCTTGCTTTTCCGATCTTCGCGGCTTTGATATCCTCGTCAGTTCCGTCCGCCTGTAGTTGAAACGATGCTTCCCAGGTAAGTAGGTAGGTAGGTAAAGGAGGTTGTTTCTCCCAGGTTCTTCCCATTTACACTGGCTGATTGTTGTCTGTTGATGTTGTTGCTGTGACTGTTGGCCAGGAATCTTCATCAACTACCTCTGTCTCCTCTATCTTCATCTGAAGTCCTATCTTTGATCCTTCTTCTGCCAGCTTGTTGCTTTTCATCACTTGCATATCTTCCATTTTGTGGAAAATCAGACAAATATATATATCATCGGCGAAGTCCAGATCCTCCAAGTTCTCTTTTTGTGTGAGTCCATTTTATGCCTGTTTCCTCATTGGCCGTTGTCTGTCTCATTATCCAATCTACTGCAATCAGGAAGATCATTGGCGATAGTAGACAGCCAGCTGGCCTCACTACCGTCCTCACTTCTTAGGTTTCCGTAAGTTTCCCGTTGTAGATTACTTGGCATGCAGCATTGTCGTACAACTGTTGGATGAAATGTATAATTGTCGATGGGACCCCGTAGTAGCGAAGTAGTTTCCAAATCACCTCTCGATCGACGCTGTGCTTTCGAAGGCCTTTTTAAAGTCGATGAAGTTGAGATAGAGAGGTGACTGCCATTCCAAGTTTTGTTCAATGCGCATCAGTTCGAGAGCGAACAATTGTGATTTCAATAGATGCTTCTTCTGAGTCCATTTTCAATGCTTCTGCTAGGATTCCATCTGGTCCTGCTGTTTTTCCAGCTTTTAGCATCTTGATTTCATTCAGGACTTCTGATTTCGTCGGGGGGCGGGGTCGATGTTCACTGGTAGTTCTGCTTCCGTTGTTGGTATTGTCGGGCACCTTGTAGGTGGCGGACGATTTAGAAGTCTTTTGAAGTGTTCAGCCCAGTGTTTCCTTTGGTCCACTTATATGGTGGTTGACTTTCCATTGTCATCCTTTACTGGTTTAATCTGAATACTCTCTCTCCGTCATCATGCCCGTGGTCTGAAGTTTGATTTCCTGCCGGTAAATTCCTAAATGTCGCTTAGCCGATAGTAAGCTCAGTAAGGAAGACAGGTTGGGTGGTGGTGAGGCTAGCAACCGCAGCTCGTCAAAAAACAAACTCCATTGCCACTGAGACTTCAAAGCTCAAGCTTGAAGTCCCGAGTCCCACACTCCAGATGCGCAAAGTAACGAAATAGCACTAAGTTCAATACTCATATCATCCTATGAGAGAGTCTAGCCTACACAAAGAGAGTGAGAAAAGTAAAAGACGCCATAAGTCAGTGATAAATACAAAGTGTGTAGTTGTTTCAAGGTTGTGAACAAAATCACTCACTGTCTTACAATAATAAAATCCAAAGCTTTGATTAGTCACTAAGCCGTAACCAATGCTATGCATAGATCGAATTCCATCACATTAAGTTTGCGATATGGTCACCATTGCGGTGCACACTGAACCGTCGTCCGATAATTGGAGGCAATCGGCAGGAAGCCTTGACAAACCTACCTTTCTTGTTTGTTGGCATTTATCAGTCAGCCAGGCGTATCTGTCATCTTAAAGGAAGTCGTCATACCCCCTCTGAGATTCGAATCTTCTGGTCATCCAGTACTAAAGCGAGAGAGACTTTACCACTGAGCTGTTCGGGTTAGCTAAGATGGACTAGTTGTTCTACTGTTGTTTCTTTCATTTCTTGTGTACCAAATGGGACATAGGGCTTCCAGCTCTGAAGTTCCGTTAGCAGTGTTGTTGTTTCCGGCCTAATGCACAGTGTTCCTTCAGTTCCAGGCGTAGTTCCGGTTAACCAATTGGCTGAGGCATAAGAGTACATTGTCCTGGACATCTCCCTCCCACCTCTTAGCTGACTAGCGCTCTACCACTGAATCAGAATATTCGCCAAAGTAAAACACCGGGGTTATATAGAATATAAATCATGACAGATTAATTTATAAACCATAATTCTTAAACTTTGTGCTGGTTTCAGTGCATTATGAACAAGGTAAAACCTGAATTACTATAAAAACTTCATGCAATTCTTCCCATTAATAAACTTGAACAAAGCAAGAATGACAATTGTACCAGGATGATAATATGAGCTCATCTTTTATTATTATTATTATTATTTCGAGGATTCTTCTCAACTGGTTACAACCTGAACGATAAAAAATATGAGAATTACATTAGAGATTTGAACATACTTTTCCACGATCACAAGGAGTAATTGGTAGGAAGTAAAAGTAACCTTGTGTGTCGGTGGCATAGCGGTTAGGACGCTCGCCGACCATGCACATATTCCGCGGTTCGTCCCGCGGCCGACGCACCCCTTTACCTCACTAAGCCAGAAATGATGCTGGTAAAGAGGAAAGGTTGGCCATGAGGCTAGCAACCCCATCCTGTAAAATAAACGCTGCTACAGAAACTTCAAGCCACTAGCTAGAAGCCGTATGTTCCATTGGGAACGTGAAGGAAAAAATAAAAATAATAAATATAGTAACGTTAGTCTGGAATGATTTAATTAATTAAGAGTTACAAACACTGACTATTTATAGAATAATTAGACATTTAGGCTTGGAAACAAGGTTTAGCTAGAAAGAGCATAACAAAAAATTCACGGATAATCCCTAACCAGGCATTAATGAAAACAAAACACGTAAATCAGCGAAAAGTCTCTTTTCGGCGGCGGTGAATTCATTTTCTTAGCTGTACAATCCCAAATATATGTGTTGTTTTATATGCATGTGCACATTAAGTTTATCAAACGAAAATACAATTGGTTATGGTTATTTTAACTAAACAGGTGAAGGTTGGTAATACAAGTCAAGAAAATTAAGTGCTAATGAAACTAGGGTAGTAATAAAGGTGATGAGTTGTCACAAACAGTTGTTAAAAAGGAAGTTATGTAATAATAATATGAATAGTTTGATGAGTGAGTTTTACTCAGGATACACATAGAAACAAAGTAGATAATACGAAATTTTGTAAGAGATCTAAGTGAATACAAGAATTATAAGCAATTAAAGAACAGGCAAAGAAACAAAATTAAGTCATCAAAATAAAAACAAAAAAAAACTCAAAACAAATCAAAACATTGTTACCATAACAGTAGAATTGGTGGAGTAATCTTCTTTTGTATGCACAGCTCCGGTTTTTCTATGTGAATGGCCGCTAGAGCTTCGGCGATACAAAGAAGACGAAACCATATTGCCTTTGATAGGTTATTCTTGACTTTGTAGATTACATTGAAGCAGGAGGCGTTAGTTGAGATGGAATGATCAGTGTTAACCAGGTGTTCAACTATCGCACTCCTTATTGCACCCCTATCGCCTTTTCACAACCATACTGGATAGTGTTCTTGAATCCCCTTGGACAGGATGGGCGTCGAACGACCGATGTACCTGGCTCCATAGCAGCAGGCTTACTGATATATGCACATAGAAGTGGTCAGATGCGGGATCTTGCCCTTGAGGCTTCTGCAGATCAGTGGGCGACTTACTGGAGAACACTATTCTTTATTTTTATTTTGATGACTTAATTTTGTTTCTTTGCCTGTTCTTTAATTGCTTATAATTCTTGTATTCACTTAGATCTCTTACAAAATTTCTTATTATCTACTTTGTTTCTATGTGTATCCTGAGTAAAACTCACTCATCAAACTATTCATATTATTATTACATAACTTCCTTTTTAACAACTGTTTGTGACAACTCATCACCTTTATTACTACCCTAGTTTCATTAGCACTTAATTTTCTTGACTTGTATTACCAACCTTCACCTGTTTAGTTAAAATAACCATAACCAATTGTAATTTTGTTTGACGAACTTAATGTGCTCATACATACAAAATAACACACACATATATTTGGGATTGTACAGCTAAGAAAATGAATTCACCGCCGCCGAAAAGAGACTTTTCGCTGATCTACGTGTTTTGTTTTCATAACAAAAAAGTAGATTACATAACTAAAGAAAACTTGATATAAGTATAAAACTTGGGCACTGTGGTAGAGTATAATTCCATTATAGATAAGATTTTATTCTGATAAATCGCACAGTGTTTACAGTTATATGAACTGATGACGTTTCGAGCACAAACTATTGCTCATAATCATATCAAGTTACTCACACAACTTTGATCTCTCATTTATATACATATGTGGAATGGATTAGATATTGGATTAAAAATCAATGTGAGATAATGTACATTCAGAAATAATCGTACGAGTGTTGTTGATCAATTGCAATTAGATGGGAAAATTGGACGAGTGTTTTTACAGTCATTTACAGTCAATCTTAAAATTCTATTTCAATTCAAACACATCCTAAAAAGCAGCTTATTATGACTGTAAAAACACTCGTCCAATTTTCCCATCTAATTGCAATTGATCAACAACACTCGTACGATTATTTCTGAATGTACATTATCTCACATTGATTTTTAATCCAATATCTAATCCATTCCACATATGTATATAAATGAGAGATCAAAGTTGTGTGAGTAACTTGATATGATTATGAGCAATAGTTTGTGCTCGAAACGTCATCAGTTCATATAACTGTAAACACTGTGCGATTTATCAGAATAAAATCTTATCTATAATGGAATTAAAGAAAACTTCTTATCTAACAGCCAATAGAAAAAAGAAAGAAAAGAAACAAGGTAGGGTGAATCATGTTTAGATGAGAGAGTAGAGTTTTCTAAACAAGAAAAAGGTTGACTCATAAAAGTTGTATATTTTTTGTTATCACGAGGGCAGTGCAAGATTCACCGCTGTCTCTTTCTGTGTACATAGATTTGGTTTTAGTCGTTTGATAGCCATCGCTTCAGTAAAGCGTAGCAAGCTAGGTTTCTTTTGCTTGTTGATTATTTTGAACGACTTAAGGTTGTCTACAATATGACCAGTGCCCAATAAATGACGCGCAATCGCACTGTTTAATGCTTGAGGACCTTTCAGTCTCAGGTTCTTTGGTATGTGTTCACAAATGGGGGTACAATAACCCTTCTCTCTCTCTGTTCTTCGAATGCATGTGCTTTGGCACGTACATGTAAATTGGTAGACACAGCTAGAGGGAGGTAACATGAGGTGGGTATCTGTCTACTTTTGATTGTCTCAAACAACTAGTTGTTTGATAAACACATACAAGCTTGGCGGCTGGATATATATTCTTTTCAGGGCAGCCTTCACTCTCCATCTTATTCTACTAGCAGTATCATCACCTTTGAATGCAAGCTGCAGAAAGATAGGCTTTTTCTCTAATGTACTGCTTTTCACTATTACTATAAGCCTATAGTGGTCACACAGATTTTGCCTGTCTACATCTATCACATTTATGCGTGTGTGTATGTGTATGTTCTGATGACTAATCATAATCATTTATTCTAATCGATGTGTGAATCGATAGAACACTTTTATATCGCTTTGTTTTTACACCAAAACACAAACATTTGCTGTGTTTCAAAGCGTTAAAGAAAAAAAGATAGGGCTTATTCTTCTAATATGAGAAATCGCATCGATTTAATCATTTGTGTTTGCAGGATTGATTACGAGGTGACATGAGTTTTGAAGGAACATTGAAAAATCTGAAAGCGCTGAGCAGCTGTTTCGTCCCATCTTGGGACTCTTCATTAGCACGCACTCCCTGATGTTCAAACCCAGAGCCTACCTCCGGTTATGAGGCGAACTCGTAGACTATTCAGCCACCTGGACCAGATCAAATGGTTCATGAATTCCAACTTCTGCCAATTTGCGCTTTGAAACATTGGATTTGACAGGATAGTACAATCGGACACAGAATAACATGCTGTTTATTTGTATTGCGCCTAAATGCTTGATGTATGCTAAAATCCCGACCCTCAGTACGAACATTTCGATGGTGTGTGGAGAATGATTTAAGCTCGAATGACCAAGTAGAACATCTCTACGTCACCATATTCGATGCATATTATATATAAAATGAAAAACACTTAAAGACACAAACAGCGAAGCAAATTTTCCCTTTTTGACGATTCATTTTCATGAGCTGTACTATCGTAATTGTAATTAACCCAGAAATCTTTCGACCAATCAGATACTGGTAAACTTTGAAAATTGTACTACATAATGTAAGGTGTAAGAAGGGATGACTAATTGTAATTTAGAAAGGAGACAGAAGTCTGTGAGATAATGACTAACCAATAAGTTCGTGTAGAATGGACGGGAACTAGTGGAAAGGATATAAAGTGTATGAAAAAGCAATGTTATTAATAAACAGTAATAGAGTGGTAATAAAATGTGGATGATGGGAATAATAATGATAATAAAAGTATTAAGAATAATAATAATAGTAATACTAACAATAGGGAACTTACATAATAAAAGAAAAAAAGCAAAATTATAGTAAGAACTTTACTCTGGCTATGGTAGGACAAGAGAATGTATGTATCGCTTTTGTATGCTCAGGTCCGGTTTCAGATCTCAAATATCTAATGCTTCAGCTATGTACAGATGGCTTATCCGAAGTCCCTTTGTACGATATTGAGGGACTCTGTGTAACACTGTGAAGCATTCATGCGGGGGTGGGGGTGCTCGTTGCCCGGAGATGATAAGGTGTTTTCGAGGATCGAGCTGTTGCTATTCTTCTTTTCTCCTCTCGGTGGCTGACTGACCAAGCTGGACAGTGTTCCAGAATACGTTTGTCGACTTGACGTGTTGCGTACGGCTGATATACTTTGCTCCACACAAGCAAACATGGAATTAATACTCAACTACAAAAAACACTGATTAAACGGTGCTTTTTTATTCTTCCTATCACTAATACATCGTTGTTACCATTCTTAATAACTTTTAATTTTTTCATGAATAATCGCCATCCAGGCATTAATGAAAAAAAGTAAAACTAGAAGGGTTCAGCAATGAGACACTTTTTATTCGACGAATTCAATTAACTCGTTAGCTGTACAATCGCACATATTTACACTTTTCTGGCGAAAGAAGATAGTAATAAAAGTGATGAGTTGTCATAATCGCAGTTGTTAATAGTGATCCATACTTAGAGGGAGTCGATTGGTGGTGTTAGAGTTACACAATAAGATAAATAATTTAACGAATGAGTTTTAATAAGGCATTTAGAAGACAAATTTCGCGAGACGATATCTTTATTTCGTAGTTTCTTTACAACTAACATGGTTAACAATGATAAAATAAAGTTCATGAAAATTACTCACTTAAATAAAAAACAAAAGTACATACTAATGACCAATCATATTAAGATAGGTCATGTAGTCCAGGGTAGGCGAAGATTGAAGTCTATTGATTTTTGTACACACAGTTTAGGCTGTATTTTGATTAATCCACCAAAGTGCTTCCATCACCTTCAATAACCAACCTTGAATTAGAGTTATGTTATGAAATAATTGTGAAACAGTCATTAATATTGATTTTGTGACCTGACATTAATAAGTGTTTTGCAATTTATGATGATGCTGGATTTCTATTCAGATTAATCGCATTGGGATTTTCCATATGATTTAGTAGCCATTTTGGAGCATGTACTTTTCGACGACATTGGAACATTCTGTTAGTTCTATCTATATAGGTGTCACCGCAGCTGCAGGTGAACTTGTAGATACAGTTTGAAGTAGAGTCCACAGAACTTCGTTCTTTAATCGTAGGTAAAGAGATCGAAAATGTTCGGCAAATGAGAGAAAGAGATGCGGTGTAGGATATACGTTTGATGGCTGACCGAAGTCTTTGAGCTGGCAGTCAACTACATAATCTGGTCACCCTTGAATGGTAGGTTAATAAAGGTAGCTTTCTTTGGTAAAGAAGCTGTCTTTTTGAGATGTGGTCTATCCCTACTGTGACAATTGATAAAGTAAGTTCTCTGGATAACCATTAGCTAATAAAACTGAATGCATATATCGAAACTCATCCATCATCCAACAAATATTTCACGAGGGAACGTTTATACTGGATAGGAACAAAACTGGCAAAATGAAGATATTGTTCACTTCATGTCTGTTTACGAAAAATAAATCTCTGAATCGTTCCATCATCTCTCCTAGTAATAGTCATATCCAGGAAACCGAGTTTGTTATTCGATTCGAGCTTTGAAGTCACTCGCATGTTTGGATGAATATGATTAAATAAAGTTTTCAATAGATTTACTATTATTACCAATAATGAGAGAGAGTATCACCTACATAACGTTTATACAGCATAAATTCTCCAAGCATACCTTGCATTTGTCTCTCCAATGAATTTTACTCAGAATGTTTTACTCAAGTAGGAACATAGAAAAATGTGTGATAACAGCTAAGAGTTCGAAAAATATACAAAATTTCTAAAGAGATGGAAAAGCAAAGCAAAAATCATTTTGATAAAAAGCAACAAGGGTGTTCCCATGACAACAGAATTGGATAACTAATTCTCTTGTGTATCCAGAACTTCGATTTCCTCTGTGTTTGAATGATTCGAACTTCAACAATCCAAAGGAGACGACAAAAAAAATGTATTGTCTTTTCTTTACAAGTTGTTCATCACTCTGTAGTTTACGTCTTCAACGACATCAAATTTACAAGAGACGAGGAATCCGAGAACAAAATCCTATTTTTGACATCTTAGTCAAGCAAACGACTACAGGGGAGCTGTTTCATCCTAGTTAGGGAATCATCGGCAGTACTCACCCACTGGGATTCAACCCCAGGACCTCCAGGTTACAAGGCAAGCTGCCTAGTATACCATTCCGCCACCACTCAGACCCGATCCATTGGCCAGTCCATGAATTCTAACTTCTACCGATTCCTGATGCATTTAGCGCGGCTCGCACCAACCATTGTCGTCGGTGGGACATCCATCCTCACACATGACATCTGGATGAACTTCACTGGTCACGACTTCTCACTAGAACTCACTGCAGGAAACTCCATCCTGTAGCAAGTCACTAGCGAGCATCAGATTAATTTTGTATAGTTTGATTTGTAAGGGTTAGTTATGTTTTTACGAGTTGACCACGGGGGGTTGGGGGTCGCGCTAAATCACGAATTGGTAGAAGGTAGAATTCATTAGCCATTGAATCGAGTCCCAGTGGCTGCATGGTATACGAGCTTGCCTTGTATCTGGAAGGTCCTAGGTTCGAACCCTGACTGTGGGTGCGTACCTGCCGATGATTCCCAAACTAGGATGAAACAGCAGCTGTCCAGTACTTCCTGGTTTTCAATGGTTCTCTAACTGATATCCATCTTTGGTCAACGCGTAAAAACATACCTAACCCTTACAAACCAAACTATGCAAAACTACAGGGGAATTAGAAACTCAAGTGTATAGAAAATCAACTCACACAGACCAAATACCCAGTCACACAACAGTAACAATACAAAAACACACAAAAGGAATTGTATACAAACACTATACAAGAGGGCCAGCTAGGACTCATTGCAGTACTCCCACCTTATGGAAAATCGAAGAAAGATATCTTATAGACGTCTTCCAAAAGAATGGATATTCACAGAATTTTATCAAAACACATGCCCCCAAGCCAACCTATCAAATGAAAGGCCCCGAAGGGAAGCACGAGGAAAATCACAGAAATCACTGCAAGGCTCTTCAAAACCTATAGGAATTCATTTCGCACGCAAACCAACAAAGTCACTTCACTCAATTCAATGTCTACCAAAAGACTCAACAACGAAAGGAGATAAAAACCAACATCATCTACAAAATAAATTTTAACAACTGCGAAAAACAGTAAATTGGACACAGGGGACAACGTCCCCTTCGTCTTCGTATCCACAAACATGAGCTAGCCGTCAAAAGATATGACATCCACTCCCTCGCTCATATCGCCTCACTACATACAGACAACGACGGACATCAATTCGACTGGGACAACGTTCAAATATTAAACAGAAGAAACACCAAGAATGCCAAAGAATTTTTAGAAGCCTGACTGGTATTCCAGTGAATCATCAATCAATAGACACATCGAGATAGACAAAATTTATCAACCGGTAAGCAGGAAACCTCACACACACACACAAAGGTTCAAACATCAGATTGACGAAAAAATCAGCTCAAATACAAGTAGCTTAGAGTGTGTAAAACCATACATAAACAATCAATCACATTCCAGGTCATCCACCAGGAGAGATGATTAATAGTGAACTCGTGGAAATTAACTATCCAGCCTTAGAGAACAAACACCACCACATCAAAAAATTTTTAATAAATGTAGAAATTAGTCGAGTGACCAGTGTTGACAGAGGGTTCAATCATTACACTCCATATAGAACTACTGACACCTTTCTGAAACCAGTACCTTCTGCTCACAAGTCTGGTAAGCTAGCTTGTGGACCATTGAGCCTTTCACTGGGACCCGATCCAATGGCCAGTCCATGAATTCTAACTTCTGCCAATTCACGGCATAGCGCGACCATTTCGCAATGTCTTCTGCTTAGATAAGTTACTGCTTCATCAACCTGCTGTACCCTACTGTAGTCACGGCTTCCCACTAGGATCCCAAGTTAACTGCCTGAATAGGGCCAGTTGCTAGTGAGCATCAGATGCATTTTTACCTATTGGTTTTGTAGGGATTTTTTGTAGTTGTTTAATTGCATTGAGGATTTCATCATGAGCTGACATTAGTTTTCCCCTTACTCTACTATGCATCGCGAAGAAAAATTCAGATGCAATAGTGTAGTAAAAACATACTGAGAATTCGACGCTCTGTATCGAATGTACCGTCTGGAATAAGGGCCTATCATTATTTCTTCAATTTATAAATGTGAATTGTTCAAGTTTACTTACGATTCTTAATTCTTTTATGCTATATGGCACCACTTTTGTGACGTTAATCTATGTATTCATTTGAGGTTATTCTTTTGTTTGTATTTCAGTGTTGAAAATCTTAGATTTATCATCAAATCAGATAGAAGAGCTTATTTTAGACAAAGGTCCATCAAATAATCGTTCTACATTCCGGTTATCAGTTCTACATGTTGAGGTGAATCGTTTAACAAATCTTCCAGATGTTGCTGGTCTAACTGAATTGAAAGTAAGCGAGTAGTACTATGTTAATGTAATGTTAATAAATTTATATAATTACTTTTCAGAGTGTTGGTTAGCAAGGGACCTTTGAAAAACTAACGGGATACCTTGACACCGGTTTCGTCCTTGTGTAGGACTCTTTAGAGGATTGCACCCATCACCCCCACAAAAGGTTCAGCTTACAACCTTACGACTACATTGCGATCCCATGGACCATTTAGCCTATTTGAAGGAATAAAATGACCCATCAACTCCGATTCGCGAGCAGCTTCCTCCTGTAGTTAGTCACTAGTGAGTAGTGAATCAAATTTCGAGTGTTTGTTGGTGGAGATTTGACTGATTATCAAATCTGGTCTCCATTTCGCCACCGCCTAGTTGCGATGTCATGGGTGCATACTGTCGGAAAGTCTCAAACAAAGACGAAACAGCTGTAGTTAGTACTCCCTCTTCATGTTCAAGGGTTCTTTAGTCTGATTACTTTTCGTAATATCTATTCTATTCGGAGACGGGGGGGAGATTTGTAGCTCAGGTGAACTTTTTTGTGGCTTCTAAGGTCTCTGGTTTATAATTGCGAAGCTTTTATCTCATTTTCTTTCTGGACAAAATATTCAATACTAAATTTGATGTGATATAGTTAGCATTGAGAATTCTCCGTGAATGAAATATTTAACTCTCTTTTGGTGAACTACATATGCACTGGCTGGTTGTTCTCGTAGATTCTTCATCTATGATTGTACCCACTGGCATTGATAAAGAACCTCTCGTTGACACTGTATATGACCTTTGACTGGACACAGGTTAGTAACTAGAGTATCATCAGATCAGATGGCCGGAAAGAATCACCAACAAGAAACTATGACTGGGAACAAACAAACAAAACAAGAACCAATCAATCGCCAACCAACAAATATGCAGGAGAAAGTGGATTAGACACTCACTGAGGAGGCCGGGCCGCCGAGTGACATCGCGCGCGCCTCAGGCCATTGCTCGAGTGGAACCAAGCCGAAAGGGAAGCGGCGAGTGGGACGTCAGTGCAAGGGTGGGTGACATGGAGGAGATCGTGTGAAGAGAGAGGAGTTGAAACAGTATGAACTAACTAACATGGATGGAGGTGAAAAGTACAGCAGCAGAAGACAGAAGTGGCAAGTGGAGACTTGAAGTTGAAGCCCTATGTTCCACTAGGAACCCAAGGGAACAATAATAGTAAGACGCAAACTAGATATATGATGAGCACCTAGAAATGCGCCACACTGATTCTCATAGTTTGTACCAGGGAATATGATACTGTACGGACACGGCTAGGCGGAAGCAGACAGTTATCTTATGCGAAGTGCAGCTTAATACACAAGGCAGTGCAGTAGCGTCAAGATTTACGCTTATGATGACAAAATAAGTTCATACACCGTTCAATCCCTTCGGATTCTGAACCCGCTATGTACACCATAGGTTTGGAATCAGGATTTTCCAGCTCCATTGGGCGTAGTATACCTGTATATCCACCACCAGTCCGGTTATAAGCGTCTTATTCTCTTTCCCGCCCGCTGTGTGAAGAAGTCAGTAAATACGACTTACCTTGCAGAGGTTATGAACGCCGATTTGAATCGATCTTAGTTGTTCATAGTTCACTTTTTGAGTAAGTATATCTCTATCAAACAACAGGCTTAATTCATATACTATATATATATTGTTAAGTCCAGAAGTATTTATCAGAGTTATAATGTGGTATTCTCTCTATATATATGTGTATGAATAGTAATTGTGTTTCCTTGTTTTACTGACTTACCCATACAGGAACTTCATCTAAGTGATAATCGTATCACAACAGTTGATTTAACCTGTCTACAAGGATGTTCAATCACTGTCTTAGATTTAGCCAGAAATTGTATTAAACAATTGCCTGAAGGAATACCTAAATGTTTGCCAAATTTAAGTCGTCTTGATATTTCATCGAATGAATTGACTAGGTAAGTAAATCATATATATATATATATATATATATATATATATATATATATATATGTTTGTTATTGTTATGTCAGATGTCGAATACCCTCCTTGTCAAGGAGGGTAAATCAACCGATAACGTTGTGAAACTACTTCTGTTGAGGTGGTTAATACGCATGTTACACACACTGGGTTCCAGGCTTTCTGGAGGATTAATGTTAGCTGACATAGGATCAGGGTTGGAATAAGGTTAGGGGTGATCAAACCAAAACTTCCCATCAATCCATGAACACTTGTGTCTGTTGGTTTAAATCATCCAGAAAGGTGTAGATTGTCTGACTAAGGTCTTCGGGAGATATGGTACAAAGCGTTCACGATGATGCACACGTATTCACTTCCTTTGATCCCCTTATGTCCATCAGACCGTCATGTTTTTCCATGTTGCTATTGTTTCTCCCTCCTACTTCTGCTACATGGAGTGTGACAACTCAACTTGCAATTATTATTTCTCTCAGTGAGACCGACAAGTGATTTCTTAATATTTGGATTTCGTCATGAAGTGACGTTGGCTAGACGACCATAGGAAAACCTGGGAGCACTGGACAGTTGTTCCGTTCCCCTAATTTGTGACTCTTCGGCAGTACGCACCCACTGGGTATCGAACCCAGAACGTTCTGGATACAAGGTTAGCGAGCTGGGACCCGGTCCAATGGCCAACCCATGAATTCCAGCTTCTACCAATGCACGATTTAGCGCGACCACTAGCAAATGTCATCGGTGACGAGTATTCGCCCTCAAACTTCACCTGCTTTACCCCACTGGTCACAAATTCCCACTGGAACCCAGGTAACTACCTACTTGAATAGGGCCAGTGGCTAGTGAGCATCAAATTGATGTTCGACTGTTAGTTTACAGGGATTTGATTGATTAGTTTCAGGGTTTTATCATGAACTGACATCAGTTAGAGAACCACTGGAGTACTGGACAGCTGTTTCGTCCCCATCAGTACACTTTTCTCTGTATCATACTCCTATTTGTGTATTCCAGCATCATTCGAATTATGCGCCTTTGCTTTTCTATGCCTTTTGAAATGTGGCAACCTCGAATTGATGCAATCCTGTACAAAGTACTACTGTAACCGTAGAAGATATGAGACTTCGTAACAGAATGTTTATCTACGATTTGATGCACACACACACAGGGCAATTATGTACACCTTATCTGAAAATCGTCATTTGCACAGATCTGGTGTGTTGTGCTTGTCTTGTCTTCATGTTTCCCATGTTCTCCTGCGCCGCAATACTGGTTAGTTCATTTTGCTGTGTTTGACATCAGATCTGTCACTCCACTATTTGATATTTTGTGCTGATGAACATGCTCTTATATACTACTGATAAACCTTATCAGTAGTACACGCCATACTATACTACTTTGTCTTTTCATAACTGAATTCTCCATTGAGTGAATTTTGGAGAAAAGTAATAACAATGTCAGGGTTCAAGATGAAACCAGGCGATTGTCTATTTCATCGGAATCTCCTGTCATCCAACTGCTAACAACATAAGAAATAGGAGTTATTAAGAAGGCGATTGCAGCGAAGAAAATTTTCTTTTCGACGAAGTCACCATCTAGGCTGTACATTGGTGTGTTTATATCAAATGGATTGGAAAGTTCCAGAATAATTTCCGGTTAAGGGTCAAATTAATAAGAAATGAAATTTAATATTTCTATTACACCTTTAACGCACTTTATTTCTCATTCAGATATTTAAGGGATTTAAGAAAGTTCAAGCTAGGAATATTCTTTTCGATAAATTCCTCTTACGGCTCCAAAATTATGCCTATACACATATGATCTTGTCCCTTTGGGTTCCGAGTGGAACAGGAGGCTTCAACAGCATGTCTCCACTTTGTTCTATTTTCTGCTGCCCTCTTTAGCTGGACTCAAGATTGCCCATATTGTCTCATCTCCTCCTCGCCCACAGTCTCCTCCATGTAAACCTCCAAGTGAAGTCCAACTCCTCGTTTCCCATTTGGTTTCCACTCGAGCGGTAACCCAACGCGTGATGTCTTTTGATGGTCTCCTCAGTGTGTGTGTGTGTGTGTATGTATGATCCATCTTATTTTTTTCGAAATATTTCTTGAGTAATAGATCCATGATCACCTTGTTCCCATAGTTCCTTGTTGCTACTTCATTCTGGCCATTTGATATTCAATACGGAGCCATTGAAAGCAGCTGTTAATAAAAGTCTGCAGTTGGCTGTGTTGGAAACGCTTCTGCTGAGGCTCGCGCCAAGTTTCTGACCCGTATAGAAGGACTGACTGACTCACTGACTTAACACTGGTGTTGAAAATCCGAATGCTGTTCTTTATACTAAGTGCAGTGTAGGTTTTCAAACTAATTTCAAATTCATGAATGTGTACCCTGCATCTCCAGTTTTTTTTTCCTTCACGTTCCCCAGTAGAACATAGGGCACCTTCAATCTAGTGGCTTGAAGTTTCTGCAGGAGTGTTTATTTTTACAGGATAGGGTTGCTAGCCTCATGCACAACCTTTCCTATTTACCAGCATTATTTTTGGTTTAGCGAAGTAAAGGAGTGCGTCGGTGGCCAGGGTGACCGAACCCCGGACCCCACATGCGTGGTTGGCGAGTGTCCTCACCGTTGTGCCACCGACGCACTTCCTAAATAAGTGAAAGAAGAAACCTTATACATGACATCGCGCGTCAGGCCATCACTTGAGTGGAAACCGAATGGGAAACGATGAGTTGGTGGACTTCACTTCGAGACTTACATGGAAGAGATTGTACACGAGGAGGAGGAGGAGGTGAGACAATATGGGCAATCTTGAGTCCAGCTGAAGAGAGTAGTAGAAAATAGAAAAAAGTGAAGACGTGTGCTGTTGAAGCCTCCAGTTCTACTGGGAACCCAAAGGGACAAGATTATATATAGATACATATGTATAATTGTAGATCCAGAAGGGGAATTTATCGAAAAGAATATCAATTGCTGGAACTTTCTTTCTTTTGTCTTCTAAATACTTAAGTTCATTACAAAATGCAATGTGAAAGAATAATTATTAAGAATGATCGTGGTATATGTGGATGAATCGAAATGTTAAGTTACCAAAATATTAAAGCATTACTGCTGTACTTATCATCTATCTAATTCGATCAATGTTTGTCGAATAAAACATAAAAAAGTGAGAAATAAGAGTAGCAACAAGATGATATTGATTCAGGTACCATCAATTAAAAGATCACGTAAGCCCTGTCGAAAAAATTGTTAATGTATATAAGTGAGGCATGAGAAAATAGAAATGGTGAGTTAAGCTCATTTGATTAGATATCAAACATTTGAAGCATGACACTTACTTATTAAATGATGACGTGTAACACTAAGTAAGCGTGAAAAGAAAGAAATCAACACTTACATTTGATAAAAGATATTATAATCAGTTAAGGTGAAAACACGAACTGCCAGGGTTGAGAAAGACTTACTACAGAGCATTTTTGAATACATAAGTCAGGTTTCCATCGTTTGATAGCGATTACCTTTGAGGACTTCAAGTAACAACTTCAGCTGCTTGTTGGTTTATTACTATTTTGAAGTATTGGTTTTCGGAGGGACTGTGTTTGATTGGTTGTAGGATTTCATCATCATGAGCTGACATTAGTTAGAGAAAACCATTGGAACACCACCAGAGAGTACTGAACAGCTGTTTCGTCAGCCTAATTTAGGACTCTCTATTAATGCGCACTCACCGGGGTCCGAACTCAGGACCTACTGGTTACAAGGCTAGCTAAATCGTGGATCATTAAGCCACTCACTGGGACCTGATCCAGCGGCCAGCCCATGTATTCTAACTTCTGTCGGTTCATGAAATAGCTCGACCATTTCGCAATGTCTTCTTCAATGAGTTACTACCTACTCTACTGGTCACGAATTGCCACTCGAACCCCAGGTAACTATCCACCTGAATATGGCCAATTGCTAGTGAGCATCAGAACGGTTTTCAAGCTTTGGTTATGTAAGGATTTTGTTTGGATGGTTGGAAGATTTCATCATGAGTTTAGTGATCTTCGAGCTCGCCTTGTAACCACATGGTCCCGGGTTAGAGCCCTAACGCTGGGTACGTGCTGATGAAGAGTCTCAAACTAGGACGAAACAGCTGTACAGTACTCCCTGGTGGTTTTATAATGGTTCCCTATCTGATGTCAGCTCATGATGATGAAATCCTCCAACTAGTCAAACACAGTCCCTACAAAACCAATACTTGAAAATTAATCTCATGCTCACTAGCGACTGGTCTCATTCAGATAGTTACTTGGGGTTCTAGTAAGAAGCCGTTACCAGTAAGGTACACCAGGTTGAAGGTGAGGCAGTAAATCATTGAAGAAGACATTGCTAAGTAGTCGCACTATAGTGTTGTTGTTTTAAAAGAATTGAAGACGTGTCTACTTGATGTCGTGTGTCAATCAAATGTCTCATAACTTCACTCTTCAAAGATTTATTTCCTCTTAACCATGGACTATTCGGTATATGTGTTCAGAAAATCTAAGATAGCCACTTATTTCTGTTCTTCCGGCATTATTAGTACTATTCCCTTGGGTTCCGATTGGGGCATAGGGCTTCAACAGCATATCTTCACTCTATTTTAGCTGGCTGAATCTCCTGTACGTCACCCTCGCAGATAAGCCCAACTCGTCGTTTCTCATCCGAGTTCCACTAACAGGCCCTGGTGCGTAATTTCTGTCACTCAACGTTCTCTTCAGCAAATGTCCATTGCATCCCCATGTCCTTGTTGGATGGTAGTTCATTGATGGGTGTGCTGGTAGAGTTTCTGACCGGCCATCTGATCTTCAAAATGGAGTGAAGACAGGTGTTGATGAAAAGCTAGCGTGGAAAGTCTTTGAACTAAACAGAAGCACTGACTGACTGACTGACTCCGTCCACATTAGTGTTGGAGATTCGAATGTTATTCCTTATGCTGAGTTTAGTGGGTTTTCATACTGTTTTCAGAGTAATGACGGTTTGCTCTGCCTTGTTTTGCCTTTCCTGTCCTATCTTGGTTGGTTTCGACATCGTCATTCGTGCCGACTGACTGCCTTTCTGTAATTGAAACGATACTGCCTAGATAATTAGAAGAAGTGACCTCCTTCAGATTTCTTCAATTGATAGGGATTACTGCTTGTTGTATTTTTAGTTTTTGGTTGGTTAGTTATCTTCATCTCTTTTGTCCTCTCTCTATGTTCACTTGGCATCCTGTCTTCGCTGCTAGCCTTTTCTACCAACTTGTTGGCTGTTTTCGCTTCTTTACCTTCGGAGTTTATGCGGCATCATCTACTTTGGCAGCTAGAGCTATACGTAAACTGATTTGCATATATATACTTGGAGCTTACAAACGAATCAATATAGCTGTAAGCTTATTGAGCGTGTAATTGTGCAACATACTCGATAATTCTCTACTACGAATTACTTGCATTCTGTTTATTTAGTTATAAGGCTACACCAAAAAAAATTACTCAGTGTATGGAATTATTTAATTGTGTACTAACGCATTATGCTTATCGATCGAAAATGTAATGTAATCACCAACACTCAGTGGTAACTAACTAGATACTATGGTGCATCATAACAGCTGTGACGACTGGAACAAATAATCTAGTAATAAGGACTACTTACATGTGACATCACTTATGACGAAACAGGAATCTGAAACTTCGAGGAGACGCACACTTCCTGAACGATTCAAACCACTCATCCTGTCACTGTGTATAAGTCGAAAATTTTTTCTTTAGCAGCAAACTGTTAGCGTTTCAATCGGTCCAATTATGCCACTGTATAATACTACTACTGACTGGTTTACATGAGTAGTTGAATATCACTCACATCAATTGTTATAACTGCACTGATATTCGATGGTTAGAGGCAATCGGTCACAGGAAGCCTTGGACCTAGGTTTCGTACTAGTTGGAACTCACCAGTCAGTCAGCAAGGCGTATCTACAATCTTGAAGGAACTCATGTCCCTGCTTCTGAGATTCGAACCCGCGTCACCTAGTGCTGCAGTCAGAGACTGATAGAATTCAGTTTGCACCAATGAGAGGACTAGACGACACTTGACACTAGTTACTAGTGTCAAATTATAACTGCACTGAACTGAATAAACTCCACCAGAAATTAGTTACACCTATCTACGCCTACTGATTGTTATAACGGTAATGAACTCGACTGGTACGCCAATACGTTTCTATTTGTCTGTTGTACCTTCCGATTGATTCATTGAGCCACGCAAATATCAAAAGACTAAGGCTGGCCTGTGACTGTAAGACGGTGTGTATTTTGGGAACAACACATGATATTTATTCATTTTATTTATCATAATAAAGTCGGCTTACAACCGTGAGAATGGATTGGTCTTATTAGCTGGAAATATCAATCCTGATTGTTTGACGACCTGACAAAGACGAAGGTGAGACAAAGGATGATGAATTGATCTCATACACAATACGCGTGAGAAATGATATATTCACTTAGGTAACTCTATCACAAGGTAATCTCACACGATTCGTGAGAAAAGATAATGTACTATTTCGTGCTGGGTCATATCATCAACCAAAGTAGTGTTTGTTAGCCAGCCAGAAAGAAAGATAGAAAGAAGTGACCTTGACAGAGGACGGATATTTCTCTCATTTGACACCGAGATCATCAATGGTGGTGTATAAAAGGCTTATGTGGCATTCGCCAACTTGCATCATGCTTGGCGTAGGTGGACGTCATATTCGGCATGGTTATTGACCAATGGGTGTTTGTACTGCACAGTATTTCGCTCTATCCGCCATTGTGACCATGTGATATGACCATAAGCACTAGAAAATAACTGAAGTAACGAGCTTTGATCATAAATATTTACGTTCTGTCTCTTGTTTCAAGTGATATAACAATAATATTCTGAATAATCCTGAGGTTATTCATAGAGTACTAGGTGAGGAGGATGAATCAATCTATGTACAGTTGAGAAGCAATGTTAGGTGGTGAAATGGAATGGATTAGGTTGGAAATACGTAAGAGGTAGGCAAACCGAAACCTGGAATCAGTCCAGTCCATGAAGTCTTTCGCAGTTGTTGGTTTGAGCCAGCCGTATAGAGAGAGGTGTTGACTAACTTATTACGATTCTACAAACTAATAGCATGAGATTATTGACGATATGTCTCGAAACCGTTTCCAGGATTCATTAAATTCTCACATTTCTCCATGTTACTATTCTTTCTCTCCTACATTTCTGTGCATCATAGTTCTTCTAAATCTCTTTTTGTCTTCTCTGTTTTGTCCACCATTGTGTGTGCTACATGGGGTGTGACAGCTGGTACACTTTTGTGCTGTGCTAAGTTCTGTGTTAAAACACAGTCAGTCAGTCAGTCAATAGCCTGTTTGACGCGTCCCAGAGAATCGAATCTGTCGGTTAAAAATCACTGATTTCCGACAGACTACTTGCGTGAACTGACAGTGCTTAGTTGGTTGTTTTGTTTTCCTGATAGGTAGTTCTGTCAATTTTCCGCTTATCTTTTCCTCTCCGATTTTTTTTTCAAGTTGTAGAAAAACTAAACTGTTTGTGGTTATGTGGTAATCATCGTCATATGAAATCTGAATACTGCCTAAGGTGGTCAACTTTGTTGTCATAAGTTGTTTTGTGATAGTTGTAGTAGTAGTAGTAGTAGTGGTTATTATTATTTCCTTTAATTCCTAGAGGAACATAGGTCTTCAGCCGTGCGTCTCCATTGCGTTCGGTTCTCTGCTAAAGTTTTCACCTGGCTCCAAGTCTGCCCAAACGCTTTCATTTCCTCTTCACATGACCTCCGCCAAGTCACCCTTGCACTGACGACCAACTCGCCGCTTCCCTTTTGGGTTCCACTCGAGCAATGGATTGTCTAGTGATGTCACTCACTTGATGGTTTCCCAGAGTATGGCCAATCCATCTTCATTTCTTCCTGCCTATTTGTTGCACAATCGGTTCCTGCTTGGTTGGTTCGCTCATTGCAGAGATCCTTGTTTCTGATCTTTTCTGGCCAGCCATCTGAACTTGAGTATTGAGCGGAGATACCTGTTCATGAAGGTCTTTAGTTTGTTCGAAGTGCTCTTCATGACGTGCCGAGTCTGTGATCCGTATAGTGGACCTGACTGACTTCACAATGGAGTTGAAAATCCGGATCTTATTTTTGATTTTTGATTCCACACAGACTTGAGAGTAATGAAAGCTTGTCTTGCTTTTCCGATCCTTGATTTGGTATCCTCATCAGTTCCCCCTGCAGTTGAAACGATGCTTCCCAGGTCGGTAGGTAAAGGAAGTTGTTTCTTTCAGGTTCCTCCCATTTATGCTGGTTGATTGTTGTCCGTTGTTGTTGCTGTGGCTGTTGGTGTTGGCCAAGAATCTTCATCACCTCTGTTTTACCTATGTTCACCTGAAGGAATTCCTATCTTTGATGCTTCTTCCGCCAACTTGTTGCTTTTCACTTGCATATCTTCCAGTTTGTGGGAAATCAGACATATACATGTCATTGGCGAAGTCCAGATCCTCCAAGTTTTTTGTGTAAGTCCATTTTATGCCTGTTTCCTCATTTCCCGCTGTCTGTCGCATTATCCAATCTACCACCTGCAATCAGGAAAATCATTGAAGATAGTAGGTAGCCAGCCAGTTTGCCTTACTCCTGTGTTCATTTCGAAGGATTCTGTGAGTTTCTTGTTGTGGATTACTTGGCATGTAGCCTTGTCGTACAACTGTTGGATGAGATGTATAGTTGTTGGTGGCACCTCGTAGTAGCGAAGTAGTTGCCAAATGACCTCTCGATCGACGCTACCTTGACGAAGGCCTTTTCAAAGTCGATGAAGTTGAGAGTGAGGCAGAGAGAGGTGACTGCCATTCCAAGCTTTGTTCAATGATGATCTGTAGTGTTGCTATTTGATAGGTGCATGACTTGTTCCTCCTGAATCCAACCCGTTCCAGTCGAAGTTTTTCATCCAGGGGGGGGGGCGTGTTTGATTCTCTCCAGGATGGATGATGTGGCTTAGTATTTTGCTTGGGGTGAACAGGAGAGTAGTAGTAATAGATGTTGTGTTTCATATTCCTAGATTTATGCTGTTACGCGGACATGGCAACACCCAAACATATTAAGCTATTCTATCCATTTATTAATCTGGCATATATTGTTGTTTCATTGTATATATGTTTATTAATAAAATTGTCGTTGCAATCATGGGCCAGTGTTTGCGATTTGGTAGTTTTGTGGTTCAGTGAAACAGTGTGGTTGCAGTGGATGAATAATCGTAATTAGCGTTTAGTGTTGGTGTCTGTATTCTTATTCTTATTATTATTATCCCTTTATGTTCCAAGGGGAGCTATAGAACCTCAGCATCACGTCTTCACTTAGTCCTGTCCTCTGCGGTCCTATTCAGTCGACTCCACAGTTGCCTGTAAGCTCTTATCTTCTCCTCGCACGATCTCCTACATGTCATTCTCAGACCCCACGCTAGACTCGTCGTTTCACATTTGGGTCCCACTTGACGGGTTGTTGTAGTTGCTCAGCAGTCCTCTCGGTATATGTGTGCTATCTATCTCTATTTTCTTCGGCATGTCTATCTGATGGTCCGGTCGGAATCTCAGCTCTGGCAGAAACTATTAGTTTCTTTGCTTGTCAGACTACCTAATCTTCAGTATCTTGCGAAGAAAGGGTCAGGTGTTGATCAAAATATGCACATTGTTGACAGGTGGTATTCACATAGATATATATATTTTCAGTGTCATATATAGAATAATACATGTGCATAGAATTTGGAAAGGTATACATAATTATAAGATTAGTAGACGAATATAAAATGTTACATAAAATGGTGTGAAATTCGATAAGATAGAATTCAATATTGTAAAAATAAAAAAAATAATAATTTTGGATTTAGAATGACAAGTAGAAAAGATTCAAAGTGAGAACAGTAATAGTAATAATAACAATAATCGTTGTAATAAGCGAAAAGTACATAGAATAACTAAATAAACAAAATAAATAAATGTCTATCCCTCTTCGGCCAAGG
Source organism: Trichobilharzia regenti (assembly GCA_944472135.2). Classification (NCBI taxonomy): domain Eukaryota; kingdom Metazoa; phylum Platyhelminthes; class Trematoda; order Strigeidida; family Schistosomatidae; genus Trichobilharzia; species Trichobilharzia regenti. Next base: position 14,418,383 of record OX235266.1, read on the forward strand.
CAGAAGTAGGCATTGTTCATACTTCTTTTGTACACAAAGACCTGTCTGGCTTAAAGTCATGAATTGCCAAAGCCTCAGCTATCTTTAGAAGTCTGTAACGAAGAAAACGCGAGAACGTACATGGAACGGATAACTAACTGATTTTTACAATTGGGTGCCTATTTCCAGGAAAAGGAACCTTATTCATTCGCTCTGCTCCAGGATATGAGAAACATTTGTAGTTCTGATTGCATTGACTCAGAACTTGACTTCTTAAAAGCCACACTCGCAGAAAATGGTTACCCTAACCGATTTATTGACAGCAACATGAAGGTAAGCAGTCTAAACTGGTCACCGACTCAGTTCCAAAGAATACGTTATTCATGAACTTGGAATTCAAAGGTGATCAAGCTTCAGACATGCTCGAAAATCGTCTCTCTAAATCAGTCAGTAAGACGTTCTTTGCAGCAAAATTACATATGACGTTCATGAGCTGCAAATTGTTCTCTGCCTCTGTAGAAGATAAGCTCCCCCATCTGGCCGCCTCTATATGCATCTATCAGTTCACGTGCTATTGTGGAGTAAGGTACACTGGCCGTAGTCAGAGGACGCTTTACACACGGATATGAGAACATATTCCAGCTGCATGGTTTTACAAGGGAGAAAGGAAGTGTGTGCGAAGTTCTATTCTGGAACACCTGATCGACTTGTGTCACTCGGTCAACCCTGACCATGATTTCAAATCATATGTATAATCCATGCTAACTTCCCGCGTTTTCTTCGTAACAGGCTTCTAAAGATAGCTGAGGCCTTGGAAATTCATGACTTTAAGCCAGACGTTTATGTACAAAAGAAGTATGTACAATCCCTACTTCTGCCTTGGCCGTAGAGGGATGGACATTTATTTATTTCGTTTATTTAGTTATTCTATGTAATTTTCCCTTATTACAACGATTATTATTATTATCATTATTATTATTAGTATTCTCACTATGAATCTTTTCCACTTGACATTTTAAACCAAAAATTATTCATTTTTATATTTTCTATGTTTACAATATTGAATTAACAAGACCCGTTGCACAAGAGGCAGTGGTCCAAGTGGTCTAGTGGTTAAGCTTTGGCGTTTGAGACTATAAGCACTGGGTTAAATCCTCAGTAGGGACAGCATCACTCACTGCGGAATGCAGGTACATCCAGCTAATGACGAGACCCAAATAGGACAAAGTGTGCACTCTAGATTCCACTACTAGTCACCACCAACTATAATTGTCTTGGATGGTTTATTGTCTGTAAGCGTTTCATGTTGTCAATCCTTTCTGGATGACCATCTGATCTCTTCAGTATTGAGTACAAGTAGCCTGTTTGAATAAAAAAAATGCTTTCAGTGACGCATGCAGCAAGTCACTGAACCATAAATAGATGTACTGACTAAACGGACATTTGTGTCAAAATTCCGAATCTTGTCCTTTATAATACTGAATGCAGCTGATTTCTACACTAACCGATGCAGGTTTGAATGCATTTCAAAAAGTTGTATAAATTTCTTCAGATTTACAGATACACGTTACTGTTGGGCTCCCTTAGAAGTAATAATAAAAATATCTTTGTGAAGTTCGTTTGTTTTTGTTACTGACTGACTGATGTGGTTTCAACATAGAACTTTGCACTGATGTGTAGCAGTTCAAGTCGCCACACTCCCTCCATGTAGCGCACAAATCAGTTGAAGAAAGTAAAAGGAAATGCAAAATAGAGACAGTAAACAGAGATATGAGACAGAAAGAATAGTAATATCGAAGAACAATGTGGTTTTATCGGGTATTATAAGTCACAAGAAGTGGATGCATCTTCGCCAGTCATTGAGAATGATCACTTTAAGCCATATCACCAATTGTCTCCAGCTGCAATTGATTTTTACCATCCCGAGGACCCCAACCAGTCAGGCAGTCTACACCTTCCTAGGTGGCTTAAACTAACTGTTGTGGATTTCATTGACTGATAAAGCCATGTTTTGGTTTCACCACCTCTGGCTCTTTTCCAACCTGATCCTATGTTAGCTAACATTGTGCCCGTTGAGGAAGTTCTTAACAGTAAAGTTTACTTTTATGTCCCCTTTTCATACATCATCATTGCATTCTTCATTCATTATTGATTTTTATTTAGTATACCAACAGAACTTGGCTTCATGGATAGTTTACTAGTCTTATTCATAAGTTGTAATCCTATTCGTTCAATTCGACAGTCAATTATTACGGTGAGTCAATTTTATTATGTTGCTTAGATTTACTTAGAATGTTAATTTTATTTAGACAAAGCAATAAGAAGCCGTAATTTATCTGTCTGAATCGTGTAAAGTTGTATTAGTGCAACACGTTTCGAAAAATCTGATCCATCACATACGGACTTGTCATATATACGAAATTAATAAAGAGTTGAGAGGTGAGAAAATAGACTACTTAGGTTAAGTTAAAAGGATATATTGAAGGTGAAAATAACAATAAAGATCACTAAACCAAATAAGCGAGGTAATAGTGTAAAAACAAAAGACGAGGGCCAATCAACAAATCGTTTATTTAGGAAATTAACACATATTTATATATTTTCATGTACATTATTATAGATTATTGTAAGCGAACAAACACAGTCTTCTGATTGGTGGTTGTTTCTCACTGAACGTTAATCTTTCATCTCTTTGTGACCGTTTATTGAAGTTTAAATTATCTATCTGCAAATTGTATCCGCCTACGCAAAGTCTGCTGTGATTGGTTGTTGAATCAGTCTTTGTTCTTATTTTTCCAATGACCAATATTGACATAAATTATTGTCTACCAACTTGGCTAGCAGCCAGCTCTTACCACAATAGGTTCATTTACCCTGGCTGGTATGAAAACAAAGTTTACCGTATAATATGGGGGATTATAGCAGCTTGACAACTAGACAAAGATTGAACTCTGCTGTTAAAAAGACATATTAAGCTGTAGGTTGATCAGATCATTTGAAAGAACTACCAATGCTGCAAAACTACGCATCCATTTGTCAACCAGACCGTTACTGAAACAGTACACTAAAGATAAATTATCTAAGATGGAGCCACATCACAGTGTGTGTATACAAGTTCAACTGCTCATTTGGAGCTAGTTATATAGGTCGTGAACATATTCCTGTTTGGCTTGGTAACAGTGTAACTAAATCAATAAATAGTGCTATTTTATGTCATGTAGTGGATAGGGAACCCTACATGAAAACAGATGAGTGATTGATTCATTTACGCTTGTATATCGAGTACCGATATTTTGTCTTATGTTCTGATTGACTTCACATTTTTGTATAAGTTTATTTGACAATAAGACTGAAACTTGTGCACTGCGATAGAGTATAATTCCACTGTGGGTAAAATTTATTTTGATCAAGTCTCATAGTGTTATACAGTAAAACTTTGTTGGTGATGTTTCGGGCACATCTGCTATCTTAAAATTCCAGGGCTAAATATATAGACAAACAGAAGGTGTAGCAATGCGATTGATCACCAATATCCCCTATTGTAGCAGGCATATTTATGGACTTCTGAGAAAATATGACTCTTAATACATTTAATCCTGCTCCAAAAATATGGTGGAGATATGTGGATGACACTTTCACTCACAGTGTTATAAACAGAACACATATAAACTCACAAGTTGAGGGAATAAAATTCACATTTGAATCAGAAAATGAACAAGGAGAGTTAGCTATGTTGTCAGGTTGTAAAATAACACGAATAGAAGAAGGTAAACTGCACACTATCGTTTATAGAAAGCCAACGCATTTTAATATTGGATATTTAGACTTTAATTCATCACCTCATCTGTTATCTGTCTGTGAAGACAAGCTTAATTAAGTGTCTAACAAACCGAACAATAGCACTAAGTAGCACAAAAGAAGATCTAAATGATTAAATGAGACAGACAGAAGAGGCGTTGGTGTTGAAAAACTATCCTACAAAATTCATTAGGAATATCAAAAAAAAGGTCAAAAGGAGAATAAAAACAATGGTGTGAAACTAATAATGATAACGTAAACAAGGGAGAATATTAAGCACCTACACTGTTACACCATATTAAGAAAGAACATCTGAGACCGTCTTTATGTGGGATTCTAAATAAAGCAGGAATTAGGGTGGCATTTAAGCCTACAAACTCACTCAGGCGGGGGACAAGCTCTGTAGGTGAAAGGACCCAGTTGACCCAATTAGACGAAATAATATAATTTACAAAATACCCTGCAATGACTGTCGGTTAGGTCAACTACATAGGTCAAACCAGTAGGTCAAGGGTAGTCAGATTGTCAGAATATAAGAATTTAGTGGCTAAGGTAAGAATGGTTGATCCCACTGGTGAAGATAAGTAATTTAGAAAAAAGCTCAGCAATTGCAATGCAAGCATTAACACACAACCACACAATAGCATGGTGGGAGAGGGTTAAAATTCTAAAAAGTAATATAATTAGGTGTGTGAAGAGAGAGATTGATTATTGGTTCCTGGATTGGTTGTCACAGACCATAAAAGTGTCTGAGCGCTTTGGATCAATGGATTTACCTGAAAAATTGTACTAACCCTAGTTAGTTAGTTAGTTAGTGAGTAGTTAATAACTACTGAAATCTCTGCATGGATTGAATTTAAGAAGTGTGATTGACTTCCATTGACTTGCACCATTTTTACGATAACCGCAAGGTATTCGATTGCTTGTTCATTGCCTAACAGTAGATCGTGTCATATTTTTTGTGTGGTGGTGGTGATATGGTGGTCTTCTGTCAGGCTTAATCATTTAACTTCCAGTCACTAAGGTACTCGAGATGATCCAGCCTCCACCTACTTCAACCTAACCAACTTGGTAGTATCAGCCATCCCATACAGTAATGAAGCTCACAGTCTAATGCATATGACATCTGTTCCAGCAGTCAAGAAAGTGTAGGAGTTTCAGAAGACTGTAGTTATTTGGTCATCATCATCATCTCAACACGGTCTGCTCTTGAAGATTCAATTGTTCCCATAAATGAAATCAGTTTACGGGATCAATCATGAGCTGACATTAGTTAGAAAACCACTGGGAAACCTGGAAGTACTTAACAACTAGTTGTTTTGTCCTAGTTTGGGGTCCTTCATCAGCACTCACCAACTGGAACTCGAACCCAGCACCTTCTGGTTACGAAATGAGCTCGTAGACCATTAAACCACTGGTACTCGAGCTGATAACCCATGAATTCCAACTTCTGTTACCAGTCAAGTACCTGTAAACCCCTACTCTTGACAAAATCAGTTTACTTAATCGCTTCGGCGTTATATTCTCTACTAGTTTTTCTCATTGTCTTGAAGAGAAAAGAGCAGACAAATCAAGTATTATTTTTATTATTCTTCTAGACTCCGAGTAGAACATAGGGCTTCCATCCTGTTCTCTGCAATCGCCTTTAGCTGGCTGGTTCTGCTGTTGCTCGTAGGATATCATTTCCTCACACGACCTCCTCCACGTCAAACAGGGACTCCCAACTCGCCGTTTCCCACTCGGGGGTCTGCTTGGCATATACTGTCACTTAATGACCCCCTCAAGCATATGTCCAATCTATCTCCATTTTCTTCGGCATATTTGTTGGGCAATAGGTTTTTGATTGGTTTGTCACCTGTCTGAGTTCCTTGTTGTTAATCCCCTGTGACCTGCCATCTGATCTACAGTATCAAACCAGCAAAAGCAGTTGTCAATGAAAGTTTGGAGTAACCTGTTGGAAATGCTTTTGGTGACGCCTCCCATCAAGTCTCTCTGAACTATATAGAAACACTAACTGACTTAAAAACATACTACTTACACATTTTTGTCAGTACTATATGTCACTGCATGAACATACTTTTCAAGGGATCAGTTCTTAATAGGCAGTCATAAAAAACTACTCTCTACATACCTTAATGTATATAAGTTTACAAATAAAAATTCAAATATAAACCAATCATGGTGTTTTGTCTATAGGATAATACGATGGTGAATACAAATTGTGCAATTAGTCATAATAGTAGTAATAATATTTTTTTAATTTTATTTTTGATGACAGCTTGATTCCACACCGTATTTTTGGTACAAGTATGGAATTTTCAGCATGGATATCGGTAGCCCAAATTTTGCAGGCGTGCGTCGGCAGGGGATCGAACCTCGGACCATGTGCATGGTCGGCGAGAGTACTAACCAACGTGGTCTCATCAATAATAAGGATGAAAACGCGGGGGTTGAAAATATAAACAAGAGGTGGTGTAGAAGTCTTTAGTTGGTTATGTCTTAATAGGCCAAGCAAGGGAGGGATAATGGTTGTGCGAACTTTTTTTGAATGCATAGTTTAGGCCTAATAGTTCGAATGCCTATCGCCTGCCTCAGCTGTGTGCAGTAGACGAATACGAAGTCTATTGGAAAGATTTGGTGGGATACGATGAATTACTTTGAAGGCTCTCGTTTTCTCGACTACATGAATATAATAATTTTTCCTTCACGTTCCCAATGGAACATATGGCTTTAAGCTAGTGGCTTGAAGTTTCTGTAGCAGTGTTTATTTTCACAGGATGGGGTTGCTAGCCTCATCCTCAACCTTTCCTCTTACCAGTCTCACTAGTGACTTAGCGAGGTAAAGGAGTGCCTCGTCGGCCAGGGATCGAACCCCGGACCATGTGCATGATAGGCGAGCATCCTAACCGCTGTGCCACCGACGCACACATGAATATACGATAGTGTTTATTACATGTAATCAGGAGTTAACTCATCTAATATGTACTCTCTGTTTGTGTTTTCTAATGAAGGGCTCTACTGAAGCAATCAAGTCTCTTTTACGTCAAAGACATAGACCAGAAGATACCTATGAACCACCCCATCAACCTATAAATACTGATACAACCAATGCTCAGGCGAAAACAGTCGACAACAACAACAACAATGGCAACACTTCAGAATCATTACAGTCAGTCAACATCCCCAATAATAATAATAATACTATGAATGGTACAACCGGTTCCATACCGTCGAAGACAAATAAGCCAAGTGTAACAGTAGATCATTATGACATTCAACTGCCGTCTGTTGGACCATCAGGTAATTTAGAATGGAGTGGTAAGACAACACAGAAATCAATCAGCGCTGCACAACTGCCTCCGCTAGACTCACCAACAGAATGGATACAGGCTGCTACACCGCATAAATCTCAAACTAGTCCAGTTGTAAAATCCTTATGCGTAACTCATCGTTCTTTACATCAATTTCCACAAGGGTGAGTTAATCACTTTTGCTTTGTATAGTTAGTACATATTTCAAAAAATGCGGCAGTTTCATTCTATATTTGGCTATAATTAGGGAGGTGGTGGGGGGTAAGGTATATTCTGTTTAGATACAGGGCTATAAATTCATTTCCAATTGTTAGTTTGCGAGGATTCGATTCATTTCAATTTTGATCACAAGTTGGATTCACTTACTTACTTTACTTCGGCTATCTCCTACGGGAGGATGAGCCGGCTTCATGAACGTCTCGAATCATCGCTGCCCAGGCGCGGCAATTTGTAAGAGAGTTCATGAAGTTTCATGGGAATTTGGTACGAGTGATGTCCCCAGCATCGCTCGGCCTTTTGTTTGAGAGTGCAGCTCTAGCCTTTACACAACCAAGTGTGACCTACAAGGCAGTAGGAGTGGAGTAAGGAGTCCACTATCCATTGGCAGCCGGTGACCGGAGTTCGGTTCATACGCCTTTTTGAATGGGGCCAGACATCCAGGACATCCAACAAGCCCTTTGTCCATACGTCTGCCGGTGAGCTCCAGTGAGCTTCATACGCCAGTCGTTGGATGTTTGGAATCAGGGTTTAGTCATCTCCCCTAGACTGTCATCCAATGGACAGTCAACCCGGTGGAGAGCGCCGGGCATCCGCTTTCGCCCTCTCACTTTGGTGAGAAACACCTCCGCCACGTGAAGGCAGTGAGTAGGACTTCCTCAGGAGAGGCTATGTAAGACGCCCGGTCATATGGGAGCATTTCAGGAGGTGTGCGGAGGGGTGGCCAACCCGCAGCGCAAGGCACCTACCCCCGACCATCCTGAGGCTTTGGAGGCTAGTTGAATTCAGTTAGAGTATAACTGAAAAATGAGCAGGGAATACTGGATGGGTGTATCCTCCTCGTTCGGGACTCTTCAGTAGTGCGAACCCATCACCCTTCCAGTGATTAAATCCATGACCTTGATGTTATAGGGCGAACTCGTATACCATTCACTTGAAAATCATTCTAGTACTTACTTCCGACCGAATACAGGACGAAGTTGCCTGGACTTCTCGTGAGAATTCATCACCAGATGGCTACACTTAGAGTTGAGTGTGAAGCCAGCCACCCACCGATGACATTGCCTAGTGGTCTGGATATATATCAAAAATGGGTAGAACTTAGAATTGATCGGCTATTGAATTCCATGTCAGTGGGTAGATGGCATGCGAGTTCGTCTTGTAACCTTCAGGTCCTAAGTTGGATCCTTGATGGGCTGATGACTGCGTACCGACAAAGAATCCAAAATTTGGGCGAGAGAACTATCTAGTACCCCTTGGTTTTTAATAATTACGAATGTATTGTATATCCCTTAGATATACAAACAAGACCTAAATGTGACCAGAATGGTGAATTGACAGAATTCATCTTACGAGGGCGTGGATAGTCCTTGTATATTTACTCTAGAGTAGGGATAGCTCTAAAGCCATGGGGGCTGAAAAATTAGTGATCAGTTTACTCTTTTATCTAACAGTCGTTTCCATACTGTCTGGTTAATTGTTACCATGATAAAGAATGGATGGCGGAGATGCTCTTTTCGGCATCGATTTGTACACCAACTGACTAGTGTTCTGATCAGATAAAAGAGAAAAATAATAATACCAGTTGGAGAACCGTTGAAAATCAGGGAGTTTTGCAGTGCCGTTTTGTTCTAGTTTGGGAATCTTCACCAGTACGCACCCATGACCCTAGTCACACACACAGTCGAACCTAACACCTTCAGGTTATGAGGCGAGATCGTTTAACCATTCAACCACTGAATTCTGGCTTTTTTCAGTCTATGGTATGTTACGTGATCATCGACCAATGTCAATGTTGAGTATCCGTCCTCACACATACAACCTGGCAAATTTCACAGGTCACGACTTCTCACTAGAAATCTAGGTAGTCAGTGACTGGTGTGTATCAGATTAATTCTCGAGTGTAACTTTGTAAGTGTCAGATTGATTTCACATTTGGTTCTTGGTGGAGTCATGACCGTGTATGGATGAAGAGTCCCTAACTAGGTTGAAGAAACAGCTGTTCAGTATCCCCTGAATTATTTCAATGGTTCGTTAACTGATATTTATCCCTTATCGAATTTAATTCCAATCAAATCTTTACAATGTAATCCTTGAAAAGAATAATAATAACTTCATCAGAAGGTTGTAAAGCCTGCTACAAAAATCAAAACATTCGAAATGTACATTCATCACAGTACTTTAGATAATTTTATTGCTGAAGTAAGTAGTCAAGTTAGTTGGTTAACAAAATAAGTCTTATACAGGATATATCCAGAATCCTGCTGAGGTAATTACTTGTTCTTAGCCAGCAACATCAACTTCAAACAATGAAAAGAGATATTGTTGCACCTAGTGACCCCACGGATGCTTAGTCACCAATGGAGAGGCATACACAGATGATTTTGCTGAAAGTCATCGGTGAAAGGGTTAGACAGAAAAGTGTGGATTCCGATCACTCTGCGGTTCTTCTGCATATAGTGTAGTCAACTGACAGTCGCGAAATTTTATTGTATAGATGGGAATGCTAAATCTGTCTTAAAATGATTGTGATCCTTATCTTATCGATTTAAGCGTGTTAGCATGCTGGCTGAAATAAGACAATTATCTCAGAGCTTATGAAGAGTTCTCATCTGATGTGACAACATGTGGTACCATTCGACAAGAATGCCCATTCTAACTTTATTTCACTATAAATAGGCTAACTGAAGTGAATTAGGTTGTTGGTTTGCGGGGATTTGATCAAGAACCAGAAAGGAGTGCTGAACTGCTGTTTTGCCCCTAGGCACCCATCAGGGATAGAGTCTAGAACCTTAGGTTTACAGGGCCGTACTGTTTTGGACTTTCAGCCAATAGGACGTAATCCAGTAATGATTCATTAATTCTAACTTCCACCAATGCGAGATATGTAACTCGAAATCGATCAGTCAATCAGTCAATTCCCTATAAAGCAGCGTTTTGAAATTAATTCAATGCTCGCTAGTGACTGTTGCCTGGAGTTCCAGTCAGAAGTCGTAACTAGTGGGGTCCTCCAAATTGTGGGGGTGAAGGTAGATACTTCCTGAATGGCTGAAGTAAGAATTGATGAGCTATTGGATTCTATCCCGGTGGATATATTGTCAAGCAGCTCTCCATGTAGCCGAAAGTCTCGTGTCTGGACACCCAGTGGGGTTGTGTGCATGCATTGCTGAAGAGTTTCAGATTAGGACAAAACAGCTGTCCAGTAATTCCTGATTCTCAATGACTCACTAACTAAAGTCAATTCGTGATCATACTTGAACAGTATTATGTTTTCTTTCGGAAGCCTATAAAACAAGGGCGTTATTCTTTATGGTATAAACATGAATCCGTCCTAATCATTATCACCACACACACACACACACGTACTCACACTCTTATTTGTTTCTTGTCATTTCGCATGCAACGATATGGACATTTTTTTATAGTTCTGTATCCATTTTGTCTGTTCGAATTGTGTAAGTGTTAATGAGTGTAGTGAGAGGTGTGTTGCTTTTCTCAATTTTTTCTAGGTGTGTCTAATTGATCGGCAGTACATTAATTGGTGTATTATCATGCGTTGTTGTTGTCGTGTTTATTTCTTTTTTTCACCAATTCATTGTCCTTTAAACTTACACTTTTAAGTTTGATCATGAATTGTTATCAGTTACGAGAACTATAGAAAACCGGGTTGTAGTGGACAGCTGTTTCGTCTTACATTGAGACTTTTCATCAGTACGCATCCATGACCCTATCCAATAGGGATAGAATCTAGCACTTTCAGTTCACGAGGCCAGAACGTTGACCATTCAACCACCGGGATGAAATCTAGTAGCGCATGAATTATAAATTCTATGTAGTCATGGTTTTTGTTAGTGCTACCTGCCTTCAGCCAATCTCTTTGCGAGTATTTATCCTTAGCCCGGTCTATTGAACCACACTCTAGTCCCGTTTGATTGGTTTCAGGTTTGACCATGGATTTTGATATCAGTTAGAGAATTATCCATCATTTCTAGTGACCCCCTGATTGTGATTGATTAACCCAAGGAGTTCCCTTGTTATTATATACACTCACCTGTTTTTTTTTAATTTACAGCTTGATTCCACACTGTATTTTGGTACAAGTATGGAATTTTCAGCATGGATATCGGTAGCCCAAATTTTGCAGGCCGACCATAGATATCAGATGTGCGTCGGTGCGGGCTCGAACCCCGGACCATGTGCATGGTCGGCGAGAGTCCTAACCACTGTGCCACCGATACTAATCGTCTGATTTTCCTTGATGTTTTACCATTTCCGTCGTATGACTTATTCTTTATCGATTGATACATTCTATTCTATATAAACACTAGACATAGTCATTGGAAGTGGACGACGTGGTAAGGCTAGCCGTCCTCCTTCATTAATGTCTGCGTTCTATCTTCCGTGTTAAGTGGTATAACATGGTGAGCAATATCGGGGTTAGGCGTAAGTCGTCAGAGGCAAGGATGGTAAGTCAATCAATGAGATTGTAGGACTACATCGATCGAGATGGTTAGGACACGTGTTACTCACTCTGAGCTACTGCCTTCCATGACGAATAGTGTTAGCTTACTGATGTCTGCTTTGTTTTGACAGTCTGATATATTTTACTATGTGTATATTGATCGTTATTCCATCATAACTCACAATATGGCTTTGTCTGTCCATTAACTAAATAAACAATGTATGACCTTTTTGTCACATGACATTACAACCAATCAGAATCCAATGGTGGTAAGAAAAACTACTGATCCATCTTATTGGTTCATGCATGTTGGTCGTTTTCATATATACTCTTGTGGTGAGAGCTGGCTGCTATCCAAATTGGTAGACAGCAATTTACGTCAGTTATACGACGATACTGCATGCCAAATAATCCACAACGGGAAAGTTATGGAATCTTTCGAAAGGAGGACAGGAGTAAGACAGCTGGCTGGCTACTATCGCTAATGATCTTCCTGATTGCAGTAGATTGGATGATGAGACAGATAGCAATGGGCAATTAGGAAACAATCATAAAATGGACTCACACAAAAAACTTGGAGGATCTGGACTTCGCCAATGACCTGTATATGTCTTATTTCCCACAAACTGGAAGATATGCAAGTGAAAAGCGACAAGCTGGCAGAAGAACCACCAAAGATAGGACTTCAAGGAAACATAGAGAAAACAGAGGTAGGTGATGAAGATTCCTGGCCAACACCAATAGCAACAACAACAATAGACAACAGTCAGCCAGCATAAATGGGAGGAACCTGAAAGAAAAAACTTCCTTTACCTACCTACTTATCTGGGAAGCATCGTATCAAGTACAGGCGGAACTGACGAAGATATCAAAGCCAGAATTGGGTAAAGCAAGAGAAGCTTCTATTACCCTTAAGTCTGTGTGGAGGTCAACAACACTCAGAATCAAATATAAGATCCGGATTTTCAACTCCAATGTGAAGTCAGTTAGTGCTACTCACTATGCGGATCAGAGACTTGGCCAGCGCGTCATAAAGAGCATCTCAAACAAACTTCAGACCTTTATTAACAGTTGTCTTCGCTCAATACTACTCAAGATCAGATGGCCGGCCAGAAAAGATCAGGAACAGGGATGCTAGTCGTTTACCCAGCTCCCCCTCTTCACAAAAGCTGGCCGATAGCCAAATTGGTAGATAGTAATTTACGTCAATGTTTATTTCCCCAATATTGGTCGTGAGAAATATAAGAACAAGGAATGATTCAACAACCGATCACAGCAGGCTTTGCGTAGGCGGATACAGTTACCGTATAGATGATCTGCCACAAAGAGATGAAAGATTAACTTTCAGTGAGAAACAACCACCAATTAGAAGACTGTGTTTTTCTGCTAACAATCATCTATAATAATGTATATGAAAATCTATAAATATATGATGATTTCCTTAATAAACGATCTGTTACCTGGCTGGCCTTGTCTTCTGTTGTTACACAAATACCAGGATTCCAGATATCCTCTGAAATTCTTCGCCTTTCTCCTCCGTACAATTCTTAATATTTTTCCAAGTTGAACCGATCTCCTTATTTATTCAAGTAAAATTGACATAAACGAATGTATGTCATGTCTCTTGACCGATAGTTTGTTTTCACAATTGCAAAGATGAAGCGAAATTTGACGACCTTGACGCGAATATAATATTTTTCACAGTAGAGACAATGTATGATTTTGTCTTTGACTGTTAAATCATTTAGTCTATATAGTATGGTGTGTGTATGTGTGTGTGAAGTTACAGGTGTTAAATTACAGCGCTTTGTAATGACCGTGTGTCTCCTTTCTGCAGTCATACCGGGGTAGTGTTCTCTAACACGTTTTGAAAGGACGTGGATAGAACATCCTATGTACGTAGCTCATCAGAGGAACAGGTGAACTGATATATGCACATTAGATAGAGTGGTCATATTCAGAGGAGTTTGTCCCTGGAATTGCTTAGAAGTAATGAGTGGCTAGAGAATATCACTCCTAGTTTTGCCGCAGGGAAAGTCTTCTTTAAGGAACTAGATATGCTTGTTTATAAGAATAACTTCATTATGAATAAAATTTTATTTTGATAAAGTCACACCATGTTGTTGTTATACAGTATATTATTTACTGATGACCACATTTCAAGCACAATTTACCTTTGCTACTCATAATCATATCAAAGCATGCATGACTCATACGACTTTCTTGCTTCATTTATATAGAAGATATAATTTCCACCAGTCAAATTAGAGGGGGATAATAAATAATGTTAAAATGTATTTCAAATTCACACATTATAACATTCTGACAAGCTACTTATTTATTTTACTATGAAAACATCTTATCCCCCATCTGATTGTATTTGATTGATAACACTAATATTGTAACGACAGAAGACAAGGGCCAGGCAACAGACTGTTTATTGAGAAAATCAAGAGATATTTATAGATTTTGATGTACATTATTATTAGCGTTATTGTTAGCAGAGAAGCAGCAACGTCTCTGATTGGTTGTTCTCCAGCTGAAGGCTATTCTGTACTTCGCCTGTGACCGTTTCCTAGATAGTTAAGCGATAATATATCTGTGAATTGTATTTATTTGCCCACGTTAAGTGTTCTGTGATTGATTGTTGAGTTCCTCAAGGTTAAGCTTTATTATTGTTTTTTTTTCTCATGACCCTAATTCTGGACGTAAACATTGACACGCAAATTGTTGCTTACAATTTGGGCTGGTGGACAGCTCTCAGCACAATATTATTTCCGTATATACTTTATCATCATATATTGATTTTATTCAAATGTCTAATCATCAATTTTTACTCATGTATATCAATGAAGCAAGAAAGTTGTGTGAGTGAGTAGTGTCTTGATATGATTATGAGCAGGAATAATTTATGCTCGAAAGGTGGTCATCAGTCAATATTACTGTATAGCATCACTATATGACTTTATCAAAATAAAATTTTATTCATAATAGAGATTCTTGTCTTCAGAATGTCCACTGCCAAATCCCCTTTGAAGTTCAGGTTCACAAGTCTAGTACATTAACTTTTATAAGCCTCCCGACTGTAGATGTTACGAATTTCATGTTTTTGTATTCATTTTCACTGGGTATCTTTTTCTGATATTGTCTTTTTCTGTTCGTTGTTGTTTTTTTGTTTACTTAGAATATTTGCATTCGCAACAAGTTTAAGAGAACTGAACATGAGTTGTAATCATTTAGCAGAATTACCAGAAAATTTTGATCAACTCTCAAAGCTTGAAAATTTAAATCTAAGGTAAGCTGTACTGCTCCTTTCCTATTCCACTGTTACATAATTTATATTATTATTATTATTATTCGTACATGGCGTTCCAAGTGGAGTCCAGTGTGTTTCAGGGAGATATCTGTCATCACTTTCAGCTGGCTGCACAACTTTTATTTCGTCCATCTTTTTCACATGATCTGATCTTCTCCACATCATCCTCAGAGCCACACCTAACCCATCATTTTTAATTGGGATTCTATTCAATAGGTTTCAACAACTGATTTCTTTTTCATCCTATTCTCTTCAATTATCGTTCCTCACACGATCTCCTTTTGTGTCTAAATGGAAGGGATCGCTTGTTCGGGGTAGAGCTCATCAGCTGTGTACCAGGTTTAACTTAGCTCAGAGAACTGAATCAGTTGAAAGTACTTGATTTATAGCGTTTATATAACATCGTCGCGAAACCTGTATAAGTGGTCAAAATGTTCTGCGTAGGACTGACTAGTGCGGTGCCTTAAAGAAACAACCAGTAGGATCGATAATTTCTATTACACAGTTTATGTTTGTTCACTTGTGAATAAGTTATTCTTAATTTCTTTACAGTTTTATAGACTCATGCCTTCTTGTGCATAAACACTTCAGTTGTATCGTTGTGTTTTAATACAATTCAGTGTTGACCACGATGATGATGACCATGTACTTCATTGATTGATTTTACCGATGTGGTGTTGTTTAGGCTTGCCTAATGGTGAAATCACGAACTTTTTCATTATCATTCTAGACAACATTTTCAGTATCAGTCGCATAAGAAATCAGCTGTTCGAGTTTCTCTATCGAAAATACCGATATTCTCCAGCTTCGTTTGCTTTGTACATCCTACTGGGTCGATTGAATATCTGATAAATACTCTATTTATCCAGGTAGACGGCACAAATGGTTAGGGATGTCAAAGGCGGGCCTCCATCCCTATGAACTCAGTATGGAAATCTGCCGCAGTCAATATAAAGAACAAGATGCTAATTTAACATTTATGTCAAGCCATCGGATGCTTCTAAATGCTCTCTCTCTCAGCTCAGATAGCTGCAACACTTTAAACCATCCGATTTCTCGTTAGCTATTTTGGCGAACTAGTAACAGCATAAATGAAATTCTCGATTCACAGAGTGATTTGTGATGATCGAAGTGATCCTGGACGAGCGAAACAGCCATACGGTGTTCAGATCCCTTCGATCCGGCCGACTAACAAATACTATTGGTTGATATGAATGGTTTTTATAAGTGCTTATCTCAGTGAATCAGTAGCATAGCGGGAGAGTGCTCGCCAACCACGTCTCATGTGGTCTGGGGTTCGATCCCCAGCCGGCCAATGGAGCCAATGTTCCTGCAGGTCTTACTATGCCAGGAATGTTGTTAGGATAGCGATTAGACTAAAAGCAGTTACCGGCATTGTACAAGAATCTTTCTTACACTATGCTGGGGGTCTGGGGGCGAAATCGTACTGCTAGGGAACAGGGGTGTAGCAGCAGTGAGGTGTTTCCCTCAGATGACCAGCACGCTAGCCAGTTATGCTGTCTATCCACTCCGGAAGGGAGGGGGTTAGAAAAGGTCGACCCCAAAAATTGTACATCCCGACTTACCCCACCTACCGTGGTCCGTAACCAGCGGTAAGTTTACCAATATGGAACCAACCCCAGAAACCAATTAATACAGGTCTTGTGTAACCGACCTCAAACAGTTGTCCCGTGAACTCTGTGGTCACGCAACACTCACCCTCTTTGCGTTTCAGGTACCCGAAGAATCAATCAACTTCCACGCTGTGGGCAGCCCACACACTTCCAAAAGTACACGAAGCCTTCCTGGGCATAATTCGCCTTTACTCACATCACCTTCCTCATCTTGCCCCCAGCCAGCCGACGAGGCACTCCTTTACCTCGTTAAGCCAATAATAAGACTGGTAAAGAGGGAAGGTTGGGCATGAGGCTGGCTAGCAACCCCATCCATTCAAGCCCGTAAAAATAAACACCACTGCTATCCAAACTTCAAGCCTCTAGCTTGTTAAGCCACTCTCTCTCTCTCTCTCTGTCACATTCTTACTTTGTGAGGTTTTTTGTCTCTTTTCTTTTCCTCTCTTTCTCGACCAACATTTCGGGGATAATCGCATAACTGTGTGTGTGTGTGTGCAAAAACAAAAAACAACAACACCTGAAAATTGTTCAGTTCTAATCAATTAAAACACTTACCAGAGTGTCTGGCCAATCTAAGTCAACTGAAAACTTTATGCTTAGACTCAAACCCGCTTGGTCCAGAACTACAGTGTAACATAGTGTTGAAATCACCATTGGTTAACAAGTTGGAATATTTATCATTACGTGGATGCCAACTGAAAGTTTGTCCTACACCTGAATACCTCAACCAGGCAAATGCACCGAATCTTTCAACGCTTGATTTAACAAATAATGATATTGATCAGTTACCAGCGGAATTAGGATTGTGTACACAAATCAGGTATGCCTTGTTTTATTATTTATTGATTTTCAGTCCCATTTTTTTATTGTTTTTAAGTGTTTTAGTGTTTAGGGATATGGTTGGTATTAAGGTAGATTTGCGTCCTGGCTTGGGAGTCTTCATTACGCATTAATGCACCTATGACTGACCAATGCTGCATGCCAGCTAATCCACAATGGGAAACTTACGGAATCCTTCGAAGAAGTGAAGACAGGAGTAAGACAAGCTAGCTGCCTACCTACTATCGCCAATGATTTTCCTGATTGCAGTAGGTTGGATAATGCGACAGACAGTGTCAGGCATAAAATGAACCCACACAGAAAACGTGGAGGATCTGGACTTCGCCTATGATATATGTCTGATTTCCAACAAACTGGAAGATATGCAAGTGAAAAGTAACAATTTGGCAGAAGAAGCATCAAAGATAGGAATTCCCTTAGGTGAACATCGATAAAACAGAGGTGATGAAGATTCCTGGCCAACAGCAACACCACCACCAACAACAGCAACAATCAGCCAGCATAAATGGGATAAACCTGAAAGAAACAGCCTCCTTCACCCACCTACCTGGAAAGCATCGTTTCAACACCAGGCAGATGGAACTGATGACGATATCAAAGCAAGAATCGGAAAAGCAAGACAAGCTTTCATTACTCTTAAGTCTGTGTGGGGGTCAACAGCACTCACCATCAAAAATAAGCTCCGGATTTTCAACTCCAATCTGAAGTCAGTCAGTGGTACTTACTATACGGATCAGAGACTTGGCCAGCGTCTCATAAAGAGTACCTCGAACAAACTACAGACCTTCATCAACAGCTGTCTTCACTCAATACTCAAGACCAGATGGCTGGCCAGAAAAGATCAGAAACAGGGATTTCTGACAATGAACGAACCAACCAGGAACCGTTTGTGGAACAAATAGGCAGGAAAAAATGGAGATGGATTGGACTGGCCACACTCTGAGGAAACCACCAAGTGACCTCACTAGACAAGCCCTCGGGTGGAACCCGGACGAATGGAAAGCGGCGAGTCGGTCGTCAATGCAAGGGCGACTTGGAGGAGGTCATGTGTCAATAGGAGATGAAAGCATGTGGGCAGACCCGAAGACAGGTGAAAATTTTAGCAGAGAACTGAACGCAATGGAGACGTGAGCGGCTGAAGCCCTATGTTCCTCTAGGAATTAAAGGAAATAATAATAGTATAATAATACCTATGACTGACTCCACCCATCAGGGATAAAATCCAGGACTTTCAGGTCATGATGCAAGTATCTGTTGTCTATCCAGCGACTAAGATGGAATACAATGGTCGGTCTATGTATTCTAATCCCTTGCAATCCGCGGCGGACAGCGCAGCTGTGCTGGATGGATAACTGAACTCTTCAGTATAATGCTCTGACGAATTCGTAGACAGGCCAGGATGCAAGTATATCTTCATGGTGGTGATTCTCAAATATGACAGTGTGAGTATCCTAGATTGATTGCATATTGCCAGTTCCACCATTGACCAAATAATCGTCAATTAATTATGAAACGACATTATCGATCGATAAATCTAAGGTCACAGAAAAATGACTGACAGACAGACTTATTTTCAACAGAGAACTTTGCACACAGAAAGAAGTACACACAGCACTTCGAGTTGCCACACTCCACACTATGCGCTACACAAAGTGTAAATGAAAAGATTCATGGATAATCCCCATCCAGGCATTAATGAAAACAAAACATGTAGATCAGCGAAGAGTCTCTTTTCGGCGGCGGTGAATTCATTTTCGTAGCTGTACAATCGCAAATATATATGTGTTATTTTGTATGTATGTGTGTACATTAAGTTTGTCAAACAAAATTACAATTGGTTATGGTTATTTTAACTAAACAGGTGAAGGCTGTTTATATGAGTCAAGAAAATTAGGTGTTAGTGAAATTAGGGTAGTAACAAAGGTGATGAGTTGTCACAAACAGTTGGTAAAAAGGAAGTTATGTAATAATAATATGAATAGTTCGATGAGTGGGTTTTACTCAGGATGCACATAGAAACAAGGTGGATAATGCGAAATTATGTAAGAGATCTAAATGAATACAAGAATTATAAGCAATTAAAGAACAGGCAAACAAACAAAATTAAGTCATCAAAATAAAAATAAAAAAACAAACTCAAAACATTGTTACCATGAGAGTAGAAGTGGTTGAGTAATCTTCTTTTGTATGCACAGCTCCGGTTTTCCTATGTGAATGGCCGCTAGAGCTTTGGCGATACAAAGAAGACGAAACCATATTGCCTTTGATAGGTTATTCTTGACTCTGTAGATCACTTTGAAGCAGGAGGCGTTAGTTGAGATGGAATGATCAGTGTTAACCAGGTGTTCAACTATCGCACTCCTTATTGCACCGCTATCGCCTTTTCACAACCATGCTGGATAGTGTTCTTGAATCCTCTTGGACAGGATGGGCGTCGAACGACCGATGTACCTGGCTCCACAGCAGCAGGCTTACTGATATATGCACATAGAAGTGGTCAGATGTGGGATCTTGTCCTTGAGGCTTCTGCAGATCAGTTGGCGACTTACTGGAGAACACTATTCTTAGCGTTGCTGCATAGAATGTTCTCTTCTCAGAGATGATGTGATCCTTCTCTTGAGAATATCACTTGCTAAATATCCCTTGAAATCCAAGTTCATGTAGAGTTTCTTTTTAGGCGCAATTAAAGTTTTGTTCCTCCGAATTATTGGTTTGATATTTTTGTCGATGAATCTTATTGGGTATCCATTTTGGATGAAGACTTCTCTTAGAATATCTAATTCTGTTTCCAGAACGTTGGGACTACAGATGCTTTGGATCCGGGTGGCAAGTGATTTAATTAAATTCCGCTTCTATTGAATGAGTACCAAGCTATAGAAGCTCGTTAGTTGACCATTCCACGTAGGTTTTCTATGGATCGATCATCTTAGGCTCCTATCAGCTCTTCTTTTTAGTTCCACATCAAGAAACGGAATTTTTGACTAATTTTCCATTTCAAGAGTGAATTTCATTGCTGGATGGCAACAGTTAAATGTTAAATGAAAAGAGATGCAAAATAACTAGAAAACATGTTCAACAGATATGAGAAATCACAAGATATACAGGAAAATGCGAAATCAAACATGATTTCGTAATATATAAATAAAAATAACGTCTGATAGTATCAGGTACTGTAACGGGAGAAGGCAAGATACGGAAGCCAAGGTGTACAGTTTATACTCTTTAACCAATCACTGAGTGTGTGATTTTGGTTTACATTTACATGAAATAGAATGTTCAAACAGATATATGTAGTATTCTATTGCTAATCCTGTATTGAACTGTGGAAATAGTATTTAGACGTTAAAACCAACAAATATAATGATTCTTACTGTAAGAATTATATTCCATTGGAACACATTGTCTGTATCACACCAACACACTCATGCCACCTCCCCATCAAATCTTTTAGACTGAAGGTGATCCAATCTTCTTAGTTCTTGCGTCTTTGTTTGCTTGTCGTGCTGTATCCATTTCCAGAGCTCGCTGATGTTCAGCTGCTTCTCGTTGTTTGCACTTCTTATCCTATATATATATGCCCCTTCCCACTTTGGAAGCAGTTTGCATGACCCTGGCGCGTATTCGCCAGTGTTTCGCCTCACACTATCACATATACTGCCTTCCCCCGACCTGTCAGAAGCGTTCCAAGTAACAGCCTCTTCCCTGACGGATCTTGAACGCCTTTCAACTCCGCAACAGCCTTGAAGTCCTGCCAGAAGATCCATATGTCTCCTTCTTCAAAAACTGCTGGGCATAGACTTTTCATTTGTCAACAGGCAACGACACTAAATGTAACAGCAGAAAGCAAGACACGGAAGCCAAAAGTATATTTTCATCAAGTGATCAAGTAGCTATTTATATTTTTACGAGTCGATCACGGATTGATATCAGTTAGGGAACCACTGGAAAACCAGGGAGTACTGGACAGCTGCTGTTTCATCCTAGTTTGGGAATCATTGGCAGTACGCACCCATCACAGGGGTTCGAACCCAGGACCCTCCGGTTACAAGGCAAGCTGGCTCATATACCATTCAGCCACTGGGACCCGATTCAATGGCTCATGAATTCCAACTTCTACCAATTCGTGATTTAGCGCCACCCCAGCTATCTATATCTATACAGTTTCATATTCTTTAACCAATCACTGAGCGGGTGATTTTGGTAAAATTAAACAACATAAAATAGAATGCTCAAATGCATATTTAGGATTCTGTTGGTAATGCAGTATTGAACTGTGAGAATAGTATTCAGACGTTAACACTAACAAATCCAATGATTTTCAAGTATTGGTTTGTAGGGATTTGGTTGATTGTGACTCTTCAGCAGTACGCACCCACCCCACAGGGGGTTCGAGCCCAGGACCTTTTGGTTACAAGGCGAGCTAGCTCGTATACCATTAAGCCAGAAGTTAGAATTCAAGGACCGCTGGATCGGGTCCCGGTGGCTGAATGGTCTATGAGCCAGCTTGCCTTGTAACCAGAAGGTCCTGGGTTCGAACCTCGTGATGTGGGTGCGTACTGCTGAAGAGTCCCAAACTAGGATGAAACATCAGCTGTCCAGTACTCCAGTGATGGTTTTCCAATGGTTCTCTAACTGATTATGTCAGCTCATGATGAAATCATGTAACAAATCCAATGATTCCTAGTGTGAGAATAATATTCCTTAGGAACCCATTGTTTGTAGTACCAACACCACCACAGTATGATCCCAAGCTGATATCTCATTTAGAGAATCATTGAAAAACCAGCAAAGAGTATTGGAAAGCTAGCTGTTTCGTCTTAGTTTCTTTTTCTTCTTTACTCTTCATCAGTAAGTATCTCCACAGGCGTCGGTGGCACAGTGGTTAGGACTCTCACCGACCATGCACATGATCCGAGGTTCGATCCCCGCCGACGCACACCTGATATCTATGGTCGGCCTGAAAAATTTGGGCTACCGATATCCATGCTGAAAATTCCATACATGTACCAAAAGTATAGTGTGGAATCAAGCTGTAATCAAAAATAAAAAATAAAAAAAACGCAGAATCTTCCGGTTATATAAGTTAAGCTGATAAACTATTCAGCCACACTGGAACTCAGTCCAATCCCCTAGGAATTCCAACTTCTCCCGATTCACGATAATAATTTATATATATATATATATATATATATGTAGCGCACCCCTGATGATTCAATATCCATGTTAACTAACTTCTTAGCTATGTGTTACTTTCTGTATACAAATTTCTAGATCCCTTCTTCTACAAGGCAATACATTCCGCATACCTCGACCTGCTATAGTCGCAACGCCAAAGAGCCTTATCCACTAGGGCCACGAAAGCCACCTCTTGTGCAACGAGTCATACAAATTATTTAACTGAATTTTAGATTTTCCCGTCGATTAATTGGACCGAAGTGCTCGGTCTCAGATTGACATGATGGCTTCTTTTACAGATGATTCGATGATGTCTGGACATGTAATTAGAACCTAATCACCATCCACCAATTAAATTCTAACTAAATGCCCAGACATCGTCGAAGCATCTGCTCAAGAAGCCGACATGTCAACCTGAGACCGAGCACTTTGGTCCAATTAATCGACGGGGAAATCTAAAATTCAATTAAATGATCAAACAGTTTTATTTATGTCTATACAGTTTTATATTCTTTAACCAATCACTGAGTGTGTGATTTTGGTTTATATTGAACGATATGAAATAGTATGTTGAAATGCACATATAGTATTCTGTTGCTAATGCAGTGGGAAGATGTGAGAATAATATTCCTTTGGAACACATTGTCTGTATCAACACCACCACAGTATGATCCCAAGGTGATATCTGTTATGTACTGCTGCTGAGTGGTTAATCGTAGTTTTCCCCGTCGCCAATTATGTTATATACTCGTCAAGTAGTTAATATTCCTGACGCGGAAAGAGGGAAATCAGAAGACTGTCAGGTTTACGATGATACTTGTATTTTCCAGACAAGAAAAATAAATATCACACAAGTGTGTGAGTGGAAGGGTACGTAGATGTACGAAATGTGTGTGAACCAGAATACAGTACAAAAGTATATATGAAAATGGCTAATACACATGTACCATTAAGATAGCCAGTCTTACCATGATTGGTTGTAATGTCATGTGACAACAAGGTCATACATTGTCTATTTAGTTAATGGACAGACACAAGCATATTGTCAGTTATAATGAAATATCGATCCATATACACACAGCTAAATATAACAGACTGTCAAAAATAAAACACACATCATGTGGGTACATATCTATATCTCACGTAGAGAATCATTGAAAAACCAACAGGGAGTATTGGACAGCTAGCTATTTCGTCCTAGTTTTTTTTCTTCTTTACTCTTCATCAGTAAGTATCTCCACAAGCTAAAACGCAGAATCTTCCGGTTATATAAGTTAAGCTGATAAACTATTCAGCCACACTGGGACTCAGTCCAGCCGCCTAGGAATTCCAACTTCTCCCGATTCACGATAATAATTTATATATATATATATATAGCACACCCCTGATGATTCAATATCCATGTTAACTAACTTCTTAGCTATGTGTTACTTTCTGTATACAAATTTCTAGATCCCTTCTTCTACAAGGCAATACATTCCGCATACCTCGACCTGCTATAGTCGCCAAAGGCACTGAAGCTCTCCTAAGCTATCTACGTTCACGTATTCCAGAGTCGTAAACTGGACTGTGTTACCTACCTATTTATGTTATTTATTATTAGGAATATAAAACAAAACTTTCTATGCTCTATTGTCCTGCATTTGCATTTCGCTATCTCTATTGTGTCTATGTGTGCCTCATATTCTGTTTATTAACAGTGCCTATTATTATTATTATTATCCGTGCGAGAGCAGTTACTGAGACGTGCTCGTAGTGCTTATACAGTCTTCCGTCTGAGTTTGTTTTCCATTTTCGTTTTTTCTCCATTTGTGTGAATAAACATTTTCTACTTGAAAGACGAAAGCAGCATGTTATTTTTGTAATAGAATGTTTGAATTTTCTAATAAAAATAAATATATATATCAGCTGGTCTGTTTGTTGGCGTTATATTTATTCTTTCTATCAGTCAGTCAGTCAGTTCGCCGTCGACGGTTTCGGTCGAACATAGGTCTTCAACAGTACGTGTCCATTTCATCCGTCCTTTTTCCAACAATTTTCTAACCAGTCTCAAGCTTGTTGAAGAGGGGGGGTCGGGCGTGGAGCTAGCGGCCCTACCCCACGAAACCAATCGAACTGCTACAGAAACATCAAAGCACAATAAAAATATTTTTTTTAAAACTTATTCTTCGCTGGAATCAGAGAGGCGAAATGACATAGTGGGCTGGTGAAAGCCAGTTAGTTAGCCGATGCGTATTCTTTCGAATAAAGCAACGAAAAGGTCATTAGTTCAACCCCTGGTAGGGTCGTGGTGGTGTAGCGCTAAAGAGTTCCAAACTAGGACGAATCAGCTGTCTAGTACTCCTTACTGTTCAATGGTTACCTTACTGATATCAATGCGTGATCAAAATTTTAAACCAATCAAATCCCATGAAGGTGTAAATTGCCTGTTTTGTTGACGTTGCCTATTTTTCATCTCAGATACAGTGGCTCGTTTGGTACTACCACTACCTACTTCTCTTCATCCTCTACCCTATTTATCTCCTCATTCTACAAAAGCAATAACTGCTACTGTGGCATATGCTTCTATCAAGGATTGATAAGTGGTATATCGATAACGTCTTCTTCCATAGAAATGTTGAAAAATGGAGGAATAGATTAAGTGACGAAGATAAGAGTAGTTATAGATTATTGTGGATCAGTATTGCTATTATTTCCGCGGGTTCTGAGTGGAACAAGCCACTCGTCAACTGGCCTCACGATTGCCCATAACCTCTCATCTCTCCCCTCACACGATCTCCTCCATACGACTCTCAAAATCACACAGAACTCTTCGTTTCCCAATCCTAATTCAACTAGAAGGTCTGCCAGGCGCATGATTTCACTCAACGGTCATAATTGTGTCTGTCCGATCCATCTAGACTTTCTTCTGCATACATAGTGGGCGACAGGTTCGTGGTTGATGATCTGTTGCTAGAGTTCCCTGTCGTTCACCTTTAATAGCCCATCATCTAATCTTCATTATGGAGCGAAGTTCGCCTTTGATAAAAGTCTGAAGCTTGTTCGAAATGCTTTTGGTGACACCCAAATCTGTGAACTATATAGAAGAAACATCATTGTTGAAAATTTGAATCTTGTTCTTTATGCTGACTGCAGTTGATTTACGAAGTGATTGATTTTCCTATCCTAGCTTAGAAATCTTCATCCGCGCCACTGTCTGTAGTTAAAAACGATGCTGCCTAATCAGGTAGATGAAATAATGGAGCTCTTTCAAATTTCTCCCAATGATACTGAGTGATGCTCGTTGCTTTTGGTTAGGTATCTTCATCACCTCTGTCTTCTGCATGCTCACTTGAAGTCCTGGTTTCTCTGCTTCTTCTTCTTCCAGCTTGTTGGTTTTCGCTTGCATGTGTGTGAAATTAGACAAAGGTCGTCTGCTAAGTCCAAATCTTTCAGAATTTTTTTTTCGGCTCAATATATTCTAGTCTTCTCGCCTGCCACAGCCTTGCGAATGATCCAGTCCAGCACAATTCCGAATATCTTCGGGGGTAGTAAGCAGCTTTGTCTTACTCTTGTATTTCAACTTCGAACGTGTGCGTCGGTGGCACAGTGGTTGGGAATCTCGCCGACCATGCACATGGTCCGGGGTTCGAGCCCACGCCGACGCACACTTGATATCTATGGTCGGCCTGTGAATTTTGGGCTACCGATATCCACGCTGAAAATTCCACACTTGTACCAAAAATACGGTGTGGAAGCAAGCTGGTCGGGTGTGAGGACAAATACTCGCCACCGAAGACATTGGCTAGCGGTCGCGCCATGTTGTGAATTGGCAGAAGTTAGAATTCAAGGACCATTGGATCGGGTCCCGGTGGCTTAATGGTATACGAGCTCGCCTTGTAACCGGAAGGTCCTGGATTCGAATCCCGGTGGGTGCGTACTGATGAAGAGTCCCAAACTAGGACGAAACAGCTGTCCAGTACTCCCAGGTTTTCCAGTGCTTCTCTAACTAATGTCAGCTCATGATGAAATCCATAAAAAATAAAATAAATGCTTCGATTAGTTTTCTGTTGTGTATCACTTGACACATGCCACATTCATATAGCTGTTGAATGAGGTTGATAAAAATTTGGGGCACTCTGTATTGTCGAAGTAGTTTTTAAAATCACTTCGCGGTCAACGTTGTCTGTTGAAGGCCTTCTTCAAGTCAATGAAGTTGAGGCAGAGATTTGACTGTCATTCTATGCTCTATTCTATAATGATGTGTACACCTGCAATTTGATCAGCACATAATTTGCCTTTCCTGAATCCAGCTTGTTCCGGTGGGTGGAGGAGTTCTGCATCCAGTAGATCCTTTATTCTCTACAGGATGATGAGACTTAGTACTTTGCTTGGCTTGGACAAGAGCATTATTCCACACCAGTCAGTTCTTGCAGAGGCTTAAATCGCCCTTCTTTGGCAGCTTGACGAGGTAGCTACCCTTTCTTCCAATCGGTAGGCACCTTTCTTTCCTTCAAAACCTTTTGCAGTAATTGTGTGAGCACATCTGCCGCAGTCTCTGGATCCGTTTTTCAGTGCTTCGAGGAGGATTCCATGTGGTTCTGCCTTCTTCCTGGCCCGTGTTCAACAGCTTGATCATATTCAAGATTTCTGCTTTCGTTGGAGGACTGGTGTCCACTGACAGGCAGTTCTGTGCGTGCTGTCGGTGTTATTTGTGGGCGAGTTGCAGGTGATGGTCGATTCATCAGTACTTTGAAGTAACCAGCCCATTGTTTTATTTGTTTCTCCTCCTTCCTTGGTAATCAGGTTCCCTAGAGCATCTTTTATTGGTTTTATCATCTGGGTTGATCTCTTCCCGGATAGAGACCTGGTTATCTGATATAACTAATGCTCTGAGGTCTCTTTTAACTATGGCCTGCCTGTTCTGCTTCAGTTTCTGCCCAGTGTGTCATAGAATTGTCGTTTGTCTTTTCTAGCACTCCTGTTCACTTCTTGATTCAGTGCAGTGTACGTTGAACTCTGCTTCTCCTTCTGTTGTGCATCTTTGCACTGAGTCATCTTCTCTTCCACCAACCTCCTCTCCTCGATTAGCTTCTAGGTAGGTGTCTGTTGAGAGCCATTCCTTGTCTTGTCTCTTCTCTCTTCGTAGGACAGTTGTACACATTTCCTTGAACATCACCTTCAGAGAGTTAGTTCCAATGTTTTTCCACGCAAGTTTCCTCAGTGATACCACATAGTGTCTTCGACTTTGCTCTGACCTGATCTGTAGTGAAGGTATCCTTTTGTAGTTATGTCCTTCAGTTTCTGAATGTTGAACCTGAATTACAGTAGCCTGTCTCCAGTTGTTCTGAAAGAGTCAAGCATCTAGTTAGTCCTTCATTTAATGCAGATGGAATTCTATCAGTCAAGTTTACAATGGTGTCCCACATTAGTAAAATCAAGTCACACACACACGCACACTCTCCCTGTGTGAACAGAGATAATTTATTATTACGTCTAAGCTAACTTGGATTACCACAAGTAGTGTGTTTAGAAGACAAAAGAAGAAATTTGAGCAAAGAATATCCACACTTTCGATAACTTCTTCATCTGATCCTACAATCTTATATATACACACATAATATTTAAAGAGCAAATATTGATTGATAATATTGATGTTTTTCGTTTAAATAATAATATCGAGGTGATTTAAGTATACAACTTGGGCACTGTGATGGTAGAGTATAACTCCATTATGGAGAAGATTTTATTTTGATAAAGTGTCACACACTGTTGTTATACAATAATATTAACTGATGACCACGCTTGGAGCACAACTGATTACTGCTCATAATCAAAGCAAGTTACTCACACGACTTTCTTGCTTCATTTATATACATGAGTGGAATTGATGATTAGACATTTGAATCTAAATCAATATAGGATAATGTACATTAAGAAATAATAATAATACGAGTGGTATTGATCAATTAAAATCAGGCGGCAAATAGAACGAATGTTCTTATAGTCATAATAAGTAACGTGTTAGAATGTTGTGAAGTGCTTGAATTGAAATAGAATTTTGAGATTATTTATTATCCGCCTCTGATTTGACTGACTGACTGGTGGTGATAATATCTTCCATATTTCTGGTATTTGCATTGAGTCATTTCTGTTGCATATGTTGGGTGTAGACACGATGAACAAGGATTCAGTAATCAACGTCTCTCTCCACCTACCTAGATTACTTCTTAGAATTTTAACCCTCTCCCACCATGCTATTGTGTGGTTGTGTGTGAATGCACACAGAGCAATCGCTGAGGTTCTTTTCTAAATTACTTATCTTCGCGGGTGGGATCAACCATTCTTACCTTAGCTAAATTCTTATGTTCCGACAATCTGATTACCCCCGATCTACTAGTTTGACCTATATAGTTTACCTCAGAGTCATTGCAAGGTATTTTATAAATTATATTATTTTGTTTAATTAACTCCATCGGGTCTTTTAACCTATAGAATGAGTTTGTAGGTTTGAATGTCACCCTAATTCCTGCTTTCTTAAGAATCATTTCCACACATGTACATAAATGAAGCAAGAAAGTAATGTTAGTAATGCCTTGATATGATTATGAATGGCAATAATTTGTGCTCAAAACGTGGTCATCAGTTAATATTACTGTATAATAACGCTGTGTGATTTATCAAAATAAAATCTTATCCATAATGGAATAATATCGAGTTGTTCAATATAGATAGATCAATGGTATTACAGTTCAGATGCATGCCTGTAAGTTAATAGTGAAAACAATGATGGGTAAAGTCAAACTTTAAGCAGCACTAACTATCACCAATCAGCGAATGACCTTGAACGCACCAATCACATGAAGGAGGCATTTTCGGTTATGGAAAACATACATATTTGTGGGAAAAACGCATAAAAATATTTCATAGAGTACCTTTCTCTGACATGTGGTAAAAACACCTCCCAGTTTAGCATAGGAGTATCAACTGAAAAGTTACACCACATTCTATACATATATGCATTCATCTGAATGATTATAAATGACATCTTTTTAAGATCGATTAATGGCCCTAATCCTGTTTTTTTAATCTTCTCCAAAAACCCTCAATAGAACTGATGTGTGTCCGTGTATTGGGATCCGCAAAATCATGGACGAGTTACAACCCATCCACTCATTCACGTACGATGACACCTTCTCCACCTAATGACGATGTAATTCCCTCTATTTTCAATGACGCAATATCTCTGCAGTGCTGGCGCCACTGGACTGTTGATAGGAGGCTATTTTCTCTGTTTCAGCAGCTATCATCACCTATCACAGGCTTCTTTAAAACCCAGTAACTACAAATATACAAAATCTGGGTTAAGCATAAGTGGAACCTGGCAAAAAAAATATTCCTACGAAATATTAGAATCATCAGCTTACCTTGCCTGACATTTGACCTGAATCAAGCGGAATATAACCTACAATTCATGTGGATGAAACTGTTTGGGGGCCATTTAAGGTCATTCATTGATTAGTGGTTAGTGGAGCTTAAAGTTCAACCTGAACCAATGATGGTTAAGATTGTGAAAGTGTCTGAAAAAATTTCTTATGACTACATAAGTTAGGCGCCCTCACATGGGTTCCTACGATTTCAGCTATATGTATGCTGATAACTGTCTGCAAGCCAAAATTGTAGACAACAATTTATGTCCATGTTCACGCCCCGAATCAGGATCATGAGAAAAAACAATAACAAGGCTTAACCTTGAGGAACTCAACAACCGACCACAGCAGACTTAGAGTGGGCAGATATGATTAGCAGAAACGATCACAAGCACTAGAGAATAACCTTAAGCAAGAAAACAACCAATCAGGAGACGTTGCTTCTCCACTGACAATGTACATAAAAGTCTATAAATTTCTCTTGCTTTTCTCAATAAACGGTCTGTTTCCTGGCCCTTGTCTTCTGTCGTTATCTATGCATGTAAGACATGAACACTTAAGTCAAAATTGAGATTAGTTGGAGCACGGTAAATAACTTTAAAAACCTTGTTAATATCGATTAATTTATGTTTGGTATTTACAAGATGAGCTAAAACAGATAGTTGTGAATAGACCTCGCTTTTGTCTCTATTGGAGAATGATGTTCAGAAATCCAGTGACGGTGAACATGCCTAAGTGTACGCCAAATGTGACTAGTTGGCCTTACAGTAACAGTCAAACTGGCAGATACACACAGGGAAGTCGTTTATCCTTATTTCTTCGATGTGTAATTGGAGTGGTTGTAAAGAGGTAGTGAACCTCAACTGTACTGAATATTCGTTTCACTACATTCTTTAGGTGTTGCATTATTACTTCACTGATCTTATCGCCACTGAAACTGCAGTTTTAAGAACAAGAACTTCTACTTGAAGTAATATGCTGGGTGGTGACTAGAAGTGGTGGAATCCAAGGTGTGCATTTCGTCCTGTTTGGGAGTCGCCACCAGCTGGACGTACCTACATTCCCCAGTGAGTGAAAGTGTCCTCACTGAGGCTTGAACCCAATATCTCTAGTTTGAAATGACAAGGCGTTATCCACTAGACCACTTGGGCCACGAGAGCCACCCACCTATTGCTGAAACTCAAACTGATGTTTGGGTTTTCAAATGGTTGCATTCTTATTTCTCAGGAAGAAAGCAGTACACTGTATATCAGGGGAAGTCGTTCACCTCATTGCTTGCTGAGGCTGGCGTCCCTCAAGGCGCTATACTTTCTCCCTTTCTGTTTTCTTACTTCTTCCCTCGCTATAGTGAAATGAACTTTGTTTAATATGTGGACGACCTGACTGTTTCAATGTCTGTTAACTCCCAGTCAGACTGTACTAAGATGAATGGCTATCTGTCAGGAGTTAGCAAATGGTCTTTGTCTAACGGTCTTAAACTAAATCCTTTCAAATGTCAGACTGTTAATTTCACTTTCCGATGTAAAAGAAGGTTAAATGAAGCTGTTAGTTCCTATGACCCTTACAAAATTGATGATAGTGATATAGAAATCAAGTTTGAAGTTAAATATCTTGGATTAATTCTTTCTTCTGATCAATCCTGGTCTTCACATGTCTTAGCAATTTGTAAAAGAATATTTCATCTGATTTTTCGCATTCAGAAGAGGTTGAGGCACTCAGGTATAACTTAACAAACTGATAGGATCCCACATATTTTGGTATTGACTGCTAATTTTGTATATTATCATTCACACGCATTTTGGTAGTGACTGTTTAATTTTGTATATTGTCATTCTCACGCATTTTGGTAGTGACTGCTAATTTTGTATATATGGTATATCATTCCCACACATTTTGTTACTGACTGTCAATGTCGCACATATGGCATATTAGCATTTCTCACACACTTTGTTATTGGCTATTAAGGTCAATTATTTCAAATGCTGTTAGCTGTCCATATTGTTGTAAAATGTATAAATACCATGGCTTTCTTTATCGTTGTTGCACCTCAATACACAGTCACAGTCCAGCCTTTGTCTTTTGATATTTGCGTGCTTTACCAAGTCGGAAGGTACGTCAAGCAGATAGGCAGATTAATTCAGGCGCAGACAGAATAAGGTGAAAACGTCATCATTCAACTCCCTACAGTTATAACACAAACCCCTCCTCCTCCTACAGTCTGTCAACTCTTACATCTTACCTATTCTCCTTGATTGTTCACTCTTATTCTTTCCTGAATTGCTTAAAAAAGACTATGTCATACTTCATAGAATTCTGAAGACTGTCAGTAAGACGAGTGGTATCATTGACATTGTCACTGATAGACAATTGATGTCATGTAACAAATTTGCGAAAGGAATTTCGTCAGACTGTGAGAATCAACCACAGCACCCGCAGCTCCGACCTTGTGTCTCTTCAGGTAAAACTAGAAGTCATTTCAAAAGGCTTTATGCGCACACGTCTAAGTATAAAAATTCCAATATATCACATTTGTCACGTGCTTTATGTGATGAAAATAGTGTCAGTCACGAACTAACTAACTAACTAACCTTCTTTGCACTAGTAAATAAACCATTTCCTCCACCCTTACAACATTAAACTTTATTGTTATTGTTCCCCTTATATTTATAATCCTCGCAAGTTTTTGTTTTTATTTGTTTATTTTCTCATAAGTGTAAACATCATTTAAGTGCTGTAAAAGCTAATATCAGCAGAAAATTAGATTCAATAATCTATAACATACTAAAATTTCCAAACTGAAGTGACTATACTGTTCGAAACAAACTCACTGTTATTATTATCATTATTATTATTATTATTATTATGATTATATTTATCATTCCCATTTTGTACTTTGAATATTTTTGACTTTATTCCTACCGTAAATGTGGACAAATTCCTGTGGTTAATTTTGTTTTAATTTTATCTAAATTTTGAGTAAATCAGATGGAATATTGTGGTAAATGCTGAGAATTCCATTATGTATTATAAGTACTGTTTTGGAATAAAGTAAATGATTACTATATTATTATTATTACTAATGGAATTCAGTAACTTTCCAGTACATTCCAGTCTGCAATACTCCACTGATTGATGTTTGTCCTTAATGCAATTTAACCTGTCAAATGTTAGTCACTTCACACTGAAGCTACAGCTGAAAGGACACATAACAAAATCATATCCACTTAAGGTACAAATCTTCCCTTATTTTGTCTGTAGATGGTGTCCCTTATTTCACCAAATATTTGAAAATCAGAAACACGAGGAATTATACCCATTTATAGTCATTTTTAAGTTGTTCATCAACAGTTGAAACTATACAATACAATATTTGATATTATATCTGTTGCAATATTTCTAAGTTTATTTCTAAGTTTAAACTACAAACCAAATTGGGTATTGATGTGGAAGATATGCTTTTATATTCCTGAGAAAAGTTAAACTACTTACAATCTTTTCAGTAGTTTAATTAACTATGCAAATTTTGTGTTTCTAATAGTAAGCAGTCGGATGTTGGCCAAAATTACTTACAAATTGGTGGTTATTTACAATTCGTTAACTACTGGCCACAGAAAGAAGTTGCCTGTAGTTCAGTGGAGAAGCTATGACCAGTGAGCGGGGAGAAACACTTACCGATGACACTGGCTGGTGATAAGAATATTATTACGATCCCGTCCATTGTCTTTAAACTGATGCCCCTATCACTCCATATTGAACGCTATATAGCCTGTTGTCTGCTGTTGACTTCTGTATACACTTGGGTGGATTAAGTAGTATTTTACACCATTCCCAAATTTTTTCAATCCGAAATCAGGAATGAAAACTTGACACTGACCTTCTAAGTGAATGAACAGCTTTCGTTGAAGTTCTTTTCACTTCAAATTGAAGTATGAGTTGAAAACGTCTAAAAAGACAAAGAATGCTTCACAAATACACCATCGATAATTCCAGTGAAAATAATTACACCAAAATCAATTTATCCTTCTTTTCACTACTTATGTAATTGTAATGAAGAAAACAAGACTGATGAAGAGTGGATCAATGTTTATCGGACATTAGGACATCTGAGGTTTGCATTGATTACCTACTGTACTATACTATTCCCCCTTAGTTTTTCCTGGGCTACTTAAAATGGACTATGTCATGAAAAATAAGTTCCAGATTTTTCAACTCCAATGTGAAATCAGTCAATGCTACTATACGGATCAAAGACTTGGCGCGTCATGAAGAGCATTTCGAACAAACTACAGACCTCCATCAACAGCTAGCTGTCTTCGCTCAATACTCAAGATCAGAAGGCCAGAGAAGATTAGCAACAGAGATCTATTCAATGAGCGATCCAACCACCAACCAATTGGGCAACAAATAAGCAAGGAGAAATGGAGGTGGATTGGCCATACGCTGAGGAAACCATCAAGTGACATCACTAGACAATCCATCGCTCGAATGGAATTTGAAAAGGAAGAGGCTAGTTGGTCGTCAGGGCAAGGGTGACTTGGAGGAGGTGATGTGAAGAGGAGATGAAAGCATGTGGGCAGACTTAAAGCCAGGTGAAGACGTTAGCAGAGAACCAAACGCAATGGAGACGTGCGGTTGAAGCTCTCTGTTCCTCTGGGAATTAAAGGAAATAATAATAATGTCATATTGAGAAGGATACTAAAGGTGGTTGTCATTAGGGGCAAGCAAGTAGTGTGTGCCACTAAGTCAGCCAGCTAGTTTGTTACTAGTGTAGTCGACAGACACCTGAAATGATGTGAGAAATCGGTGGGTTAAATCCATATTGTCTGATTCTTAACACCCCCCCCTTATTTACAACTGCTCACAGCTTGCATTCCATCAGGTATGGGACCAGAAGTCATTATGGAAAATTATATGCTCGCGCTACCAAGTGCAAAATTCCAACGATAACCTATTCAGCCCTCGTTCTATGTGATAGATAATGTTAGCAGCAAAACTTATGTCAGCACTTGAATATTATGTTATTAGCGTAATAATCGGCTGTTTTTTTCCTTCCTGTTTATTTATCTTATTATAGCTATTATTGTGATTATTATAATTTTCCACTTTTTGTATATTTTTGACTTTATTGCCAATCCTGATTACATATACCCTGTAATATATATATATATATATATATATTGTTGAGTAAATTAGATGCCAACGAAACCTAATCCGTTCACTTAGCTAAGAGTTCGCAGAATATGCACCCCGGATACCATAGAAGACGAATTGGACAATCTCACGAGACAATCCTCGTCGAGAATTGTTTTCCAGAAAGATTTATTGCAAAATCCATAAATCCTAGACCGCAAAAGCCGCCCACACTTAGCGTCCCAAAAAAGCTCCTCTACATGAACCTTCAATTCAGTGGAGATTCATCTGCAGAAACACTGAAAAATTGACTGTCCCGTTCACTTAAGAAAACTTTCTTCGCATGTGAACTACAATTAACCTTCTCTACAAAACCTATGATTCGTATGAACGTGAAGGATAAGCTACCACTGCTGGCCTCATCAATGTGTATTTATCAATTCATCTGCTCGTGTGGAGCCAGGTACGTCGGCCGTACCCAGAATTCCCTATTCGAATGTATCAACGAACACTTATTGGAATGTTTTCACAAAGGAGAAAAACGATGCCCCACAGCTCTATTTTAGAACATCTGATAGATTCCTGACAGCAATCTACACCCCAAACAAAATTCAAAGTCGTCTACAGCATACGAAGCAGTATTTCTAAAAGTGTACGAGTCAAACTTCTTACAACTGTAGAAGCAATGGCAATTCACTTGCTAAGTCCTGAACTCTGCATACAGAAGAAGTTCGTTCAATCACTACACTTGCAATGGACGTAATCTATCTTATTACCCGACAAGTAAATTCTACCTAATCTTTTTCTCTTCTGTCTCTTCATTCGTATTATTTTGTCTTGTCAATTGTAACATTTTACATTTTCAACTTTCTTGTTCCCTACCCCTCACCCGATTTGATTTCTACACCTCATTACCACCGTTACTGACTTGACTTGACCAAAGCTCAATTTCTAGTCATTTATGTTAAGTCATCCAATCTAATTTAAATGGCATTATTCTTTACCCCACTTCTACTTAGTCTCTACCTGTAATTACCTCTGTTGCTATCCTGACCTAAGGTGAAACATTTTAGTCAATTATATTACGTGATCTAACTTACTAACTAACTCAATCTTACTTTAGTTGCTGTCTGATTAACCTTGTTTCTACATTAGATCATTCTATTATTACCTGATCAATTATCTAAACTTGACAAATCTCATGTTCACACACACACACACACACAAATAATTATATATAAATGCGAATGTATCGCTATGTGAATGAATTCACCGAAAAGATTCAATATTGTTTCATATGCTGTGTAGTCCACACTATATCATAAATGCTGTTTTGAAATAAAAGCAAATTATCATTATTATTTATAATGTTTTCTTTTCCATCGTTGCATATTGATCTCTGGTACCTCGACAAAATTTGAATAAAGCAAGAACAACAGTGCAGTGGTTTGTGCAGAATAAGAAGATGGTACCATCATTGTTTATTTCGTTGGCTTCTAGTCAGCTCAGCCGTTTACGGCCTAAATGAATTATGAGGTAGGTTTATGTTCAGAAAAGTTTTAACATACTTGCAAATTTTTCTCTTCATGATGTCAGTTGACAGAAAGCTCTGCAATTAGTGAACACAGTGCTCAGTAAATTGCGCTTACATAGTTTTTACACAGGCAGTTCAATTTTGAACAAAATAAATGTATGCATACAATGGTAAAGGAGTTACGTAATAAAGACGAGAGAGATGCATAACATCCTGAGTGACTAATAAATTAGGTAACAATGTACTGAGTTCAAATCAAGTCAAAGAAACAAGAGACAAGCACAATCACACTATATTAAACGAGGGTGAGGTTAGAATCAAAGATTACGTAATCAAAAGAAAGCGAGAGAATAAAGACATCCAGTTACCAGGTGGGCAAGGGAAGACTAATAACTGCTTCTTTCTGAACACATAAATCTGGTTTCAAGCGTTTGAAAGAAATTGTTTCGGCAAACTTGAGGAGAATCGAGCTCGCGATTTCCACCTCATGATCCATATCGAGGAGATGTCTGGTAATAGCGCTATTATAATAGTTTTGTCCCTTGAAACGTAGGCTTTCTGGCACATGTTCAGAAAATTAGAGGTTTTGCTGTCCTTCTTTCTGTTCTCCCAATGTAACTGCTCCCGAAGATACACATAAATTTGTATACACAGTTGCAGTTGCTAACATGGGAAGGGTATCTGTAGAGTTCTGACTGCACCAAAGACAAAACTGTCACCTTCTTCTTACGCCTATTTCTCAATGTCATTTTCACTGATACAAAGATGGTTATTGATCCCTCTATGATTTCTCTCGATATACTACTTATTTGTTTGCTTATAAGTAGCACTAAATTTCTCGTCTTCATGCCACAATAAAAAAAGAGTCAATTTCTCCCCGTCAGTTCTGTTAGTGTAGCGTCTGAATATTTTGTGATATGCAGGTATCAGTAGGAATAAAACTTAGCAGACCGAAAGCGATATAAACCTAATGCTCTAACGAAAACTACTTGAGTGGTTAATCTCAGTAGTATCAACGATACTACCAGTACTCGAAAATATGAAGGGGAGAGAGAGAGATAGACACAACTGATATGAGGGTTTATTGTCGTAAAGGACATTCAAAAACCTTGACAGCAATGCTGAATATATAGTCAAGTGTTGGTTTACAAGGATTTTATTGATTGGTTTCAGGATTTCATCATAAGCTGATATCGGTGAGAGAACCATTGGAAAAACCAGCTGGAGAGTACTGGACAACCATGTGTTTCGTCAGCCTAGCTTGGGACTACTCTTTGACAGCATGCACCCGCCGCCAGGGTCCGAACCCAAAACCCTGCGGTTACAAGGTGAGCTTATAGACCATGAGGCCACTGGTATCCGATCCAATACTCCATGAGTTCCAACTTCTTCTAGTCACGCTATACCGTGAATTGGCTGAATATATTATAGGCTTTAAAGTAACCTTGACAAACATTAAGTTCACGCATAAGTTTAAAATTTTCCAACCAATCACAGCTCAGTTTTCATAAAAAGCGGGAAAACAGGAATATATACTTATCATGATTATAAAATAACTTTAGACAAAAAAAATAGACGAAATTGTGGGGATATATCGCATAAGCATCGATTGATGCAGTTGTGCTCTTAGGTTTCAAAGCTTAAGCCTAGGAATGAACATCAGGTTTTACTTAGAAGTACTTTAGTGGAGTAGTAAATGTTATAAATATGCAATTTTTACGGCACACATATGCACATACTACTGTGAAATATTTTCATCAATACTTTATGTTATACATTAGCTTTTGTCTATTGTACAATTGTGCGGATACACCAGCAGTCAGGTATGAAAATTAAATGACTCCTAAATTCATCCCTTGGGTTCCGAATGGGACGCAGGTCTAGAACCTGAGACAACGCCATTTCCCTACCCCTTTCCCATTTGGGTTTTAGTCAAGGATTTGCCTGGCATGTGTTATTACTCAGTGGCCATCTCAGAGTATATCCAATCTAGCCCTGTCTCCTTCAGCATATATGTTGGGTGATAGGCTGTTGATTGGTTCCTGTATAGCAGGGCGATGTGAGCTTCAAATCTGTGAATTATATTGATGCAATGACTGATTTGACATTAGGGTTGAAATTAGATAGTTGGTGGTAATTGGCCACAGGAAGCCTTCGACACCACCTAGGGGTTTCGTGCTAGTTGGCACTCACTAGTCACCAAGGCGTGTCTGCAACCTTGAAGGAACTCATGCCCCCCCACCCGGTCTGAGATCCGAGCCTGCGTCACCCAATGCTGCCTGCAGTCAGAGACGTTACCATCACTGAGCTATTCGGCCTCGCGATTTACCTCCTGTAGGACAGTAGTGGGTATTTTGATTGGACACTAGTTAGTAGATAGCGTGGCGTGTCTAGTCCTTTCTTTGGTGCAGACTGAATTCTATCAGTCAGTCAGGTTTGCAATCGTCTTCTCATATCATTACTACAAATGGATATTGATCCTCTCTTGTGAGTTAGAATAAACAGAAGTAACAGAGATTAGGGAATGAAGGATTACTATCACCTACTTCTTTCTACAACCATTTACTCATAACATCTTTTCGCAATACCTATTGCAACAGCATGTTAAATCTTCACATAGTTAAACAGTTTGAAACTGTTCACGTAACAAGACAGATACCTTCCTGCTTTAGCCAGTTCAATACATTTAGTGTGATGGTGTTATACAGAAAATGGGTTCCAACGGAATATTATTCTCACATATTCACGCAGTTCCATACTACATTCGCAACAGTGGCACAGTGGTTAGGACTCTCGCCGACCATGCACATGGTCCGGGGTTCGAGCCCACGCCGGCGCACACCTGATATCTATGGTCGGCCTGCAAAATTTGGGCTACCGATATCCATGCTGAAAATTCCATACTTGTACCAAAAATACAGTGTGGAATCAAGCTGTAAATCAAAAAAAAAAAAAAAAAAAAAAAAAAAAAAAAAAAAAAAACAGAACACTATACATGCATTTCAATATACTATTTCATGTTGTTTAATGTAAACGAAATTCACACGCTCAGTGATGATTGGTTGGAGAATATACACTGTAGATGCATAAATAGCAGTTTGATCACTTGAAAAGATACCTTGGCTTTCTACTGTTACATTTGGTGACACTGTCTGCTGACAAATGGAAAGCTTATGCCCTGCAGTCTTTGAAGAAGGAGACATATGGATCTTCTTGCAGGAATTCGAAGTTGTTGCGAAGTTGAATGGCATTCAAGATCCGTCATCGGAGAGGCTTTTACCCGGAACGCTACTGAGCGGTTGGGCGAAGATAGTATATGATATTTTGAGGAGAAACACTGGCAAATACGCGCCAGGGTCACGCAAAACTGCTTCTAAATTGGGGAGGAACATACATGGTCACAGTGAGATGGGGTCAAATATATACCATCAGAAGTGAAAACATAGAGAAGCGGGTTAACGTCAGCGAGCTCTGGAAATAGATACAGTAAGACAAGCAAACAAAGCCGCCAACACTGAGAAGATAGAACCACCTTCAGTCTAAAGTATTTGATAGGGCGAACGAGTGTGGTGGTATGATACATGGGGGTACGATACAGACAATGCGTTCGAAAGGAATATTATTCTCACATTCAATAGTGCGTTAGCAACAGAATACTTTATATATATATATATATATATATATATATATATATATATATATACATTAGGTTAGACAGTAACTGGATCACTATTCAATCAGTGGGATTTTCAACCACCATCATTTCCAAATGAAGTCCCCAACCTGGAGCGTTGATAAAGTAGGGAACAAGTACAAGCATCTTCTTACGATTCCTGCGCTAATCAAAGGAGCTCTAGTCAAGTGTAAAATCAAGGGAATAGGATTTCTTCAATAAACGCTAGTACTCCATGGATAATTCCCATCCAGGGATTGATGAAAACAAAACACGTAGTTCAGCGAAGAGTCCTTTCGGCGACGAATTCATTCTCTAACCTGTACAATCGCAAATATATATGTGTGTTATTTTGTATGTATGTGTACATTAAGTTTGTCAAACAAAAATACAATTGGTTATGGTTATTTTAGCTAAACAGGTGAAGACTGGTAATACGAGTTACTTAATGCGAAATCGGTCAAGAAAACTGGGTGTTAATGAAATTGGGGTAGTAACAAAGGTGATGAGTTGTCACAAAAAGTTGTTAAAAAGAAGTTATGTAATAATAATATGAATAGTTTGATGAGTGAGTTTTACTCAGGATGCATATAGAAACAAAGTAGATAGTACGAAATTACGTAAGAGTTTTAAATGAATACAAGAATTATAAGCAATTAAAGAACAGGCAAATAAACAAAATTAAGTCATCAAAATCAGCAAAGTCGTTACCGTGACAGTAGAAGTGGTTGAGTAATCTTCTTTTGTATGCACAGCTCCGGTTTTTCTATGTGAATGGCCGCTAGAGCTTCAGCAATACAAAGAAGACGAAACCGTATTGCCTTTGATAGGTGGTTATTCTTGACTCTGTAGATTACTTTAAAGCAGGAGGCGTTTGTTGAAATGGAATGATCAGTATTAACCAGGTGTTCAATTATCGCTCTCCTTACTGCATCACTATCGCCTTTTCGTGACCATGCTGGAAAACAATAATGAACTGCAAGCGTAGAAACGTTACTTGTTTGAGCTCATTTCCATGGAAAGAGCTTTCATTAAGGGTTTTTTTTAATAAGATAAACAGCAAAGTTGTCTCAGAATATGGAGAACGCACCAATGTACACAGCATTGGTTACAGGGTTTAGAACAAGTAGAGTACAGGAGAGAGTGGAACACGAAGGAAACATGTACAGTTTAATCATTGGATAACATTTACTGTAGACAAATATAGAACGTTGACATACTTAATGAGATCCAGTTCTATGGAAATAAACTATTATAGTCTCAGAGTAACTGTTGCATATCAAACGGCTTGATACTTATTACTTTGATTAAATTCACTTAAACAAATTATACTACTGGTTACTAGTCAGTAATATAATTTGACCAAAAAGAAAACCAAGTCGGGGATGGATTTTAGGACCTTCAGGTTATGGGGCAAACTAACAGATCATTCAGCTACTGCGACGGAACCCGATAGCCCATCAATTCTAACTTCTACCCATTTTCAGTATGTGACGCAACCGCCAATCATGTAATTTAAACAATATTTATGCATGCCTATACATGGCTAGGAAAAAATATGTACCTTATTATATTATCTTTACTAAATATGCTTACTAATCGTATGTGTAATTTATCGAATTGATGATGCCTGCAAACTGGTGTACTTCATGTACAAAAATGAGAATATACTATTATTATTATTACTACTACTATTAATGTAACTGACCCTGTGCACCCTCCTAGTCGCGATTTCTCACGAGGAGCTCCCCAAGGCAACTTTATTCTACAGTCACTCAAGTGTTCTTTTTACAGGGTTTTGAAATCATTTAGTACTGGTTGTTTAAAAGAAATACTGCAAATTGTTTCAGAATTTTCTTTAAGGAGAAACTCTTCAATGGAATTATATTTCTAGACTTCAGAAATAAAATCAGCCCGAATAGATTATGTGAATTAGTTTTCGCTTAGTCCTTTTTCTATTCTACTTAATACCCTCTCTCTCTCTCTCTCTGTATCCCTCTACCCTTGCTGTGATCAGCGAGATTCAGTATGAAAACATTCAGCAATATTATAATGTGTGCTGCTGACAGGATTTATCAGCAGTTTTATAAACAGACATCCATCGGCGCAAGAAATTATCAAATAACCGAGAAATAGATCTGACGTCAAAGAGTGCTAATGAGCCGACCAGGATTACGGCGGAAAAACATCGGAGACACACGAAAAGAAGACTAAGAAACACAATACGCGAAGGAAGGACAGAAGTAGCAAGCACAACACAGAAGATCTGTACAGGAAATGACAATTTTCATATAAGGTGCACTTAATTTCCCCATCTATATGTGTGTACAGCAATTTACAAAAAAAATTTCCCATTACTAAGTCGCTTGTCTCTTCTCGTCTCAATATAACAAGAATTAACCGAAAACACCATCGATATTCTCATTGTTCCCTCATGTGTAACTGATGCCATCCATACGTCTTGTCCTTGGTTCTATTGTAGACTGAATCATACTACAGTCAAGTCTTTAATGTGATCTTCAAGGCGAGATGACTTGCCATATGGGTGCACTCTTAATCACAGTTAGATGGTTGGAGGTAATCCTGCATGACCGTACTCGTTAGTAATCACTAGTTAGTCGGGTGAATTTGCTCGGAGATTCCAACACGTGTCTTCTAATAATAATAATAATTTAATTTATTCCAAAAACAGCATTACTTATAATACAGAATGGAATTCTCAGCATTTGTCACAACACCTTGCATCTGATTTACTCAAATTATAAATAAAAGGGAACAGGAATTTGTCCACATTTACAGTAGGAATAAAGTCAAAAATATTCGAAGTACAAAGTGAGAATATTAAATAATAGTAGTAACAGTGAGTTTGTTTCAGACAGTACTGTCGACTCAGTTTGAAAATTTTAGCATGTTACTATAGAGTATTGAATCTAATGTTCTGTTGATGTAGTATAGTGAGGGGAAAGAGAAAATTAACAGTTATTCACACAGCTTAAATAATGTTTACACTTTTGAGAAAATAAACAAATAAAAAAACAAAAAATTGAGAGGATTATAAATATATATGAGAGGAACAACAACAATAAAGCTTGGTTTATTTACTAGTGCAAAGAAGGTTAGTTAGTTAGTTAGTTAGTTAATTCGTTCCTGACACTATTTTCATCCTATAAAATACGTGTCAAATATGATATCGTGGAATTTTTATACTTGGACGTGTGAGCATAAAGTTTTTCAAAATGACTTCTTGTTCTACCTGAGGAAGAGATGCAAGGTTGGAGCAGCAGGTACTGTGATGGATGCTCACAGTCTGACGAAATTCCTTTTAGAAAATTTGTTGCATGAGACCAAATGCCTATCAATAATGATGACTTCAACGATATGGGCTAATGCAATACCACCACTCGCCCTACTGACTAACAGTCTTCAGAATTCTATGAAGTATGACATAGTCTTTTTTAAACAATTCAGGAAAGAATAAGAGTGAACAATCAAGAAGAATAGGTAAGATGTAAGAGTTGACAGACTGTAGGAGGAGGAGGGGTTTGTTAAGTTATACCTGAGTGCCTTAACCTCTTCTGAATGCGAAAAATCAGATGAAATATTCTTTTACAAATTGTTAAGACATGTGAAGACCAGGATTGATCAGAAGAAAGAATTAATCCAAGATATTTAACTTCAAACTTGATTTCTATATCCTCACTATCATCAATTTTGTAAGGGTCATAGGAACTAACAGCTTCATTTAACTTTCTTTTACATCGGAAAGTGAAATTAACAGTCCGACATTTGAAAGGATTTAGTTTAAGGGCATTTGTTGACTCCTGACAGAAAGCTGTTCATCATAGTACAATCTAACCGGAAGCTAACAGGCACTGAAACAGTCAGATCGTTCACATAATAAACAAAGTTCATTTCATCATCTGAGTGAGATGCAAGTCATGCAAGAAGAAAGAAAACAGAAAAGGAGAAAGGGCAGCACCTTGAAGGACACCAGCCTCAGAAAGCAATGGTGAAGTCACTGAGTTGTTACTCAAAAAATTTCACGTCCTCCAATGCTGATGAGTCTCCGTAAGGACGAAACCACTGTTCATTTTATATCTAACAAGCTGGTTTTCTTTTCTTATCAGGCTGTTAGTTATTTCGTCTGTTCTATACACACACATACATACATACATATGTGTGTTTTTAAAATTGTTTAGACTAGTAATCATAAAAATATGTTGTGTTTATTGTTGCCATTGTCATTGTTACGACATTTCAATTGATGGATAGTAGATTATGTAATAGTTGTAATAATAATAATAATTTTTATGTCATCCATTTTATACCGTGAGTTTGCGTGAGTGTATGTGTGTGCGTGTGTGTGTGTGTTTGCATGAGTGAGTGAGTGAGTGCGTGCTTGTTTGTGTGGTGCAGTTTATGAAATACTAAGATGTTGAGTAGTCTTCA
Source organism: Trichobilharzia regenti (assembly GCA_944472135.2). Lineage (NCBI taxonomy): Eukaryota > Metazoa > Platyhelminthes > Trematoda > Strigeidida > Schistosomatidae > Trichobilharzia > Trichobilharzia regenti. The sequence continues at coordinate 14,463,309 of OX235266.1, forward strand.
AAATATGCTTTTGATGAATAAACAATTGGGTGAGGACATAGGCTGCATAGACAATGCAGATTAAATCACAATATATAATATATTACTCGCTACTCAGTAGCACAGTAATAATAATACTAAGAGTCATAAAATGCCAACTTTAAGCTTTTCTTTCAACATATGGTCTAATAAATGATTGAAGAAATTTAACTTTCTGAGCGTCTTTTGTCACTACAGTAACTAAGGTATAAATTAATATGATTACGGTTATGATTACCAGAAATAAATCATTTTCTTTTAGAAGTTAACAAGGCATAAAATATATTCTATGATTTAGTGACCAACTGGACCGATGAAACAGCTGTTAAGTATTGAGTAGAAGTCAGTTTTGAATGTTTGTTACGTTAGAAGACAAGTGACTTAGGTAGTGGAATGTTTGGATAGTTGGAGAGGCAATTGGCCACAGGAAGCCTTCGACACCACCTAGGGGTTTCGTGCTAGTTGGCACTCACTAGTCACCAAGGCGTGTCTGCAACCTTGAGGGAACTCATGCCCCCCCCCCGGTCTGAGATCCGAGCCTGCGTCACCCAGTGCTGCCTGCAGTCAGAGACGTTACCATCACAGAGCTATTCGGCCTCGCGATTTACCTCCTGTAGGACAGTAGTGGGTATTTTGATTGGGTACTAATTAGTAACCAGTGATACAGGTCTAGTCCTTTCTTTGGTGCAGACTGAATTTTATCAGTCAGGTATGCAGTGTGGCCACCATCTAATGTTATCAAATCAATGTGCACTGTGATGGCGGCCTACCTAGAATGGTGGCTACATTGCAAGCCTGACTGACTGATAGAACTCAGTCTACACCAAACAGAGGATTAGTTACATCACACTAGTTACTGACTAGTGTCCAATCAAAGTAATGTTCGAATTCCAAGTTGAAATAAAAATGACCGACAAGGATGTAAATCAGAAACCAGTCACGACAGTGATTACCAGGAGATGCAGTTACATGATTCATGGAGAATTCATTTTATGCTGAAACCTGCACTTAAGGAAGATGTTGTCGAGAAAAGCGGCAATGAATGCTTCTCAATTAAATCAACCAGCTCAGACAGGGAACACAACCACTAAATCGAAATCATCCCCCTGAACTACAAATCTCCACAACTAATTCACATCAGTACATCCATTGTAGCCCTACAGGAGATTAGTAGATGAGACGTGATTCAGCGGAAGAAAACAGTAGCACAGAAATATATTTGTTTCTAATCTAAAAATACACAGCTCTGTTTTAACTTACATGATATTCATCTTAACTGTGTGATTTTGCTATGCTCGAGTATACAGCCACATCTTGTATCTATCAATTCACTTGCTGCTGTGGAGACATTTCTACTAACCACTACTCTAGGAACTTATCTTTGTCGTCCTTGGGGACACCTGCTAGCTTGTGGTAGTAAGAACCATCAACATTTCAACAACAAACCACTACTGCCTAACAGGCATTGAAGACTCTTATCCTACCATCTATCGATGCTGCCAGATGAATTGTCAAAAGCCTCTAGATACCGATAACTCCAGACAGCAGAGGTTATTGCAGTTCGCCTAAAAACAGCTGAATCTCTGTGTGCTAAAAAAAAAGATCCAAGCAACACTACTAATTGGTTGAAGGATTTCATTATGAGCTGACATCAGTTAGAGAACCATTGGAAAACCTGGGCTAACTGGACACCTGTTTCGTCAACCTAGTTTGGGACTCTTTGGCAGTACTCAAATACAGTGGGTTGTTCGAACCCAGGGCTGACCATTAAGCCAATGGGACCCGATCCAATGGCTAGCCCATGAATTCTAACTTCTACCAATTCATGATATATCTTGACCACTTCACAATGTCTTCTTCGATGAGTTACTGCCTCACCTTCAACCTACTGTACCCATTTCATCATGAGTTGACAACATGGGCCATTGGGTCATCTCCCAGCGGCTAAATGGTCTACGAGTTAGCTCTCCAGCCTTGTAACCAGAAGGTCCTAAGTTCGAAATCCACCGTACAGGTGCGTACTGCTTAAGAGTTGGAAACTAGGTTGACGAAACAGATGGCTATCCACGACTCCCAGCTGGCATTCCAATGGTTCTCTGTAGCCGATGTCAGCTCATGATGAAATCCTTCAACCGATGAAACAAAAAAATATCCCTAGAAAACTAATACTTGAAAAAAAACACCCCTACTAATCTTACCTTCTGTGGAACCTACTAATTCATGAATTCAGTATTACTACTTTCCTTAATTTATTGAATACTCAGTTAAGGATTACATTTTTATGCATATTATCACACTTACAGATGATACCGAACTATAACCTATCCATCAGTGTATTCAATACAGTTCTATACGAGGTCACTGGTGATTCCTCCTCTGATTACGGCACTGAGTAATGCTAATTCGAATCTCAGATGGAATATGAGTTCCTTTAAGGTTAGAAATGCCAATTACTGATGGATATCAGTGTGCACGAAACTTGGGCCAGGCAGTGGTGATTTATTTATTTTTTATTTTTTTGATTACAGCTTGATTCCACACCGTATTTTTGGTACAAGTATGGAATTTTCAGCGTGGATATCGGTAGCCCAGAATCCGCAGGCCGACCATAGATATCAGGCGTGCGTCGGCGAGGGCTCGAACCCGGGACCATGCGCGTGGTTGGCGGAAGTCCCAACCACTGTGCCACCCAGCGGTCCCAACATTACAGAGAAAGAACTCAATGATCACTAAAGACTACAAATAGCATGGCACTGAAAACTCCACAAGTGAGAACTAATCAATTTGCATACTGTACATCCTTGTCATCTCTTCTGCCTCTCTCTCTCTCTCTCTACTCAGTAAACTTAATCGGTAGAAAGTAATCAAGACGGAGGTTATACTTCATGAATAAGTCACTGAGTCAGAGATTTTTTGCGAATAGATGAGTAATTCTGATCTAAAATGACGCACTGTTTCTCATTTCTCTCAAAGAAGTATTAATTTTTTTTCTTATTAAGTGACTTCTGAAAATTTATCAGTCATATCTAAATAAGCGACGCTATGTATACTACTGATTGGCTGATAGTAGTAGATTAAAATTAAAACAATTAGTCGTTTTGATCAATTTGAATAAGGCATTTAGAAGATAAATTTTGCGAGATCATGCCATCATTTAGTAGTTTCTTTACAACCGCTCTACAACTAACATGGTTAACGATAATAAAATAAAGTTTATGACAATTACTCAGTTTAATAAAAAAAACAAAAGTACATACTAATGACCAGTTAGATATTTAAATGGGTGACGTTGTCCATGGTAGGCGAAGATTGAAGTCTATTGATTTTTGTACACACAGTTTAGGCTGTATGTGATTACATGGAGGATTTCCCATGAGCTGACATCATTTAGATGTGATTAATCCAAAGGGCTTCCACCACCTACAATAACCTTGAGTTAGAGTTATGTGATGAAATAATTGTGAAGCAGTCATTAATATTGATTTTGTGACCTGACATTAATAAGTGTTTTGCAATTTATGATGATGCTGGATTTCTATTCAGATTAATCGCATTGGGATTTTCTATATGATTTAGTAGCCATTTTGGAGCATGTACTTTTCGACGACATTGGAACATTCTGTTGGTTCTATCTATATAGGTGTCACCGCAGCTGCAGGTGAACTTGTAGATACAGTTTGAAGTAGAGTTCAACATAATTTCATCCTTTAATCCTAGGTACGGGGATCGAAAATGTACGGCAAGTGAGAAAAAGAGATGCGGCGTAGAATTTGCTGATGATTGTTTCTTTCAGGTTCCTCCCATTTATGCTGATTGTTCTCTGTTGTTGTTGTTGCAGTCGATGTTTCTGCTGGCCAGGAATCTTCATCACCTCTCTTTTCTCTGTGTCTACTTGGAGTCCATTCTTTGATGCTTCTTCTATGGCAACTTGTTGCTTTTCATCACTTGCATATCTTCCAGTTTGTGGGAAACCAGACATATATCCTCATCGGCGAAGTCCAGATCCTCCAAGCTTTTCGTTAGGATCCATTTTATGCCTGTTTCCTCGCTGCCCGCTCTCTGACTGTCGCATTATCCAATCTACTGCAATCAAGAAAATTATTAGAGATAGTAGGCAGCCAGCCAGTTTGTCTTACTCTCGTCTTCACTTCAAAGGATTCCGTCAGTTTCCCGTTATGGATTACTTCGCATGCAGAATTGTCGTATAGCCGTTGGATGAGATGTATAATTGTCGATGGGATCCCATAGTAGCGAAGTAGTTGTCAAATGACCTCTCGATCGACGCTGTCGAAGGACTTTTCAAAGTCGATGAAGTTGAGATAGAGAGGTGACTGCCATTCCAAGCTATGTTCAATGATGTTCCGTAGTGTGTCGATTTGATCAATACATGACTTGTTTCTCCTGAATCCAGCTTGTTCCGGTCGAAGTTTTTCATTCAGGTTGGCTTGTTTTATTCTCTCCGGGATGATCCGGCTTAGTATTTTGCTTTGGATGAACAGGAGCATAAATCCGCGCTAGTTCTTGCACTGACTTAAGTCTCCTTTCTTTGGTAGTTTGAATAAGTATCCTTTCTTCCAAGCCTCGGGTGATTAGCCGTCTTTCCACACCTTCTCTAGCAATGGCGTCATCAAGTCCGCTGTTGACTCTGGGTCCATTTTCAATGCTTCTGCTGGGATTCCATCTGGTCCTGCTGCTTTTCCAGCTTTTAGCATCCTGATTGCATTCAGGACTTCTGATTTCATCGGGGTTCAGTGTTCACTGGTAGTTCTGCTTCCGTTGTTGGTATTGTTGGGCGCGTTGTAAGTGGCAGTCGATTTAGAAGTCTTTTGAAGTGTTCAGTCCAGTGTTTTCTTTGCTCCACTTCTTCGGTGGTTGACTTTCGATTGTCATCCGTCACTGGCTTAATTTGTGTCGATTTTTGACCGATAGGTGTCTAGTTGTGTTGGTAGAGTGCTGCAAGGTCTCCTTTGCCTGCAGCTTGTTCTGCTTCATTTGCCATAGCCTGATAATATTTTCTCTTGTCTTCCCTGGCACTCTTCTTTACTCTTTTGTTCAGTGTATTGTAGCTTGCATTCAGCTCCTGTTTTTGTTGCTCGTCGATGCGCTGGATAATCTTTTGTTTCACCATCCTTCTCTCTTCTATCAGTTTCCAAGTGTCCGTAGTGAGTCACTGTTTGTCCTGTCTCTTCTTTCTGCCCAGAACTTCCATGCAGGTTTGACTCCACACCGCTTTGAGGTTGTCCCAGTGCTTTTCAACGCTAATGTTTATTTTTGTCTCCACCTTTTCCTTATGTCTGCAGTGAAGACGTCCTTTATGGTCTTATCCTTCAGTTTTTGAATATTGAACTTGGCTTGTGGTCTATCTGCAGCTCCTATTTCTCTGAAAGCTCTATAATTTTGATTTGGATTGTCCCTTGTAACGAGATAGTGGTCTGAGCCGACGTCTACTCCTCTTCTTACTTTTGTGTCCAGTAGACTACACCTCCACTTCCTTGAGATTAAGATGAAGTCAATCTGGTTTTTTGGTTCAGATGATAAACAATGAGCTCGTATTATCCTGTGACACAGTTGTAATTCTTGCCTTATTCAAATTCTTCTTTTTTTTCGGTTTCTTAGGTGTTTAGAAGTAATTGTCAGGAAACCTTGGACCTTGGATTCATGCTTTCTGGCATTCATCAGTTAACTAGATGTATCTGCAATCAGTCTAGAGAGAATTCATATCCCACATTTTAGATTCAAACCTGTGTCACTCAGTACTGAAGTCAAAGACATTATCACTGAGTTATTCAGTCAGGCTAGCAACTGACTTCCCATACAGTTATAATGGATAATTTGATTGAACAAACTGACTCATAGGATCCAGTATGCACCAAACGAGGAATTAGACACATAATAACACTAGTTATTGACTAGTATCCCGTCAAAGTAATTCCTGTTTCCACAGGGAATTGTGATTCAATTTCATCAGTGAACTTTACCTAACTTTATGCCAACTCGTTATACTCCAGTCTTATGCAGCCTTGATAAATATACGCCTTAAACATCATCTCACAATGTGTGTAATCTTAGAATCTTAGACTAAACAATTATTCCATACTTGTTTTACTTTTCTCAGTGGTAGACAAAGCGAAATTCATTCATCACAAGGCATATTCAAATGGATTCTAAGAGGACGTAAATACCCAGAGTATCAGAAGGATTCCAATGTAGCTTTGTCTACGAATGAACATCAATTAGAGAATCGTTGAGAATTAATGGAACACTGGACATCCCAAACTAGCATGAAACAGTCAACTGTCCCTTGATCCCTGGATTTCAATGATCACTGTAGGTTGACATTGATTCGTGATAAAGTCCTAACACCTGAAATTATTACAGATCCCCTATAAAAAGAAAAGCACTACAATCTAATTATCAATCTCCAGTTGACAAAGTTAAACTTTAAGCACCACCACTAACTACCAACTAGAGAATGACCTCGAACGCACCAGTCACTTGAGGGAGGCATTTTTGTGTATGGAATACAGATATTTAAGGGGAAAAATAAATGCATAAAAACTGTAGAAAAGTGCTACAGAGAATACCTTCCTCTCACATGTTGACAAAAATGCTCTCAGTTTTAGACTGGAGTATCAACAGAGTATAACTCTTGAATTGGATTTTTTTTATTTTCCCGTCGATTGATTGGACCGAAGTGCTCGGTCTCAGGTTGACATGTCGGCTTCTTGTGCAGATGCTTCGACGATGTCCGGGCATTTAGTTAGGATACAATTGGTGGATGGTGACTAGCAGTGGAATCCAGGATGCGCATATCGTCCTATTTGGGACTCGTCAGCTGGATGTACCTGCATTTCTCAGTGAGTGATGATGTTCCCACCGAGGCTCGAACCCAGTACCCATAGTTTCGAACGCCAAAGCGTTATCCACTAGACCACTTGGGCCACGAGAGCCGCCTCTTGTGCGATAGAGTATAACTCTATTGAGGGTAAAATTTATTTTGATAAAGTCTGATAGTGTAATATAGGAAGGAATATTTCCTCAGCAATAAATTGTGCTCGAAGCATTGTCATCAGTAAATATTACTGTATAACACCACACTGTGAGACTTTATTAAAATACATTTTACCCCACAATGGAATGTCACTCTACCACAGTGCACAACCACATTCAATGCATGTAATTATTTAAGTCTTCTGACCCTAACAATAACCCTTATATTTCTTAAATCTAACTTAAATCTAACTCCCTAAACTAACGGCAATCTAACTCGGAACCAACCCTTAGGTCGCCTTTATTAGGTTGACCTAACCCTCGCCTGCCTTTGGCTTAAAGAGGTAACTGAATCTTTCCCAAACACCTAAGCTGAAACTTGCCAGATATCCCATTCAATAGATAACATAACACTTCGATGAGCATATTTTATTTCGATGATGACGACAACATTATTTGTCAGGTTTTACTAACTAACTTGCTCAGTGAACAAACGTTCAAGGTCATTGGTGCGGCTGCGCTCCATTGGTAGTTAGCGGTGCTTGAAGTCTAACTTGTGCATGCAGTTCATTGGTGCCTACAGTATTGAATCCTCTAAAGCCGTAATGAGAAGTCATGACCAGTGGGCATCCACAAAAATGTCAAGTTGAAATGTATACTCGTTAAAGGCGTTGATTAGAAATAAATCTAGAAGATGAACCAACAAAGTTAGAATTTTCATGAGTTTCTTTCTTCAGCCAAGGATTGACGGATATCATTTGGAGAACCACTGAAGAGCTGTTTCATCCTAGTCCCTTCCTACAAACAAACTCATTAAAATGGGCCTGATGCTTGCCAGTGACTGGCTGCAGAATGAATTTCCCTGGGGTTCTAGTGAGGGGGTTCACTCAGTCGGGAGTGAAGACGAATACTCGTCCACGATGACACTGACTGATAGTCTCTTTAAAATCACGAATCGCTAGTACTCAGAATTTATAGGCCAATGAATCGGGTTACGGTGGCTGAATAGTCTACGAGCTTGCCTTATATCCCGAAAGTCATGGATTTAAATCCCACAGTATGGGTGCATACTGCCGATGAGTCCTCAACTTGGATGAAACAGCAGCTGTCCAGTATTCGAGTGCTGGTTTTCAATGGTTCTCTAACTGATATCAATCCGTGATCAACTCGTAAGTAATCTTTGGTCCCCAATGATTCTCTAATTGATCTATCAATCTGTAATCAAACTTATAAGTTAGAATTCATCAAGGTTGGTTACACCTGATGCTCCCGGATTCAATCAATCCCTGTTTTAGAATCGCACAGGCACTTGTACTGAAAAGTCCAGCTATAGGACAAAACAGCCCCCCCCAAGTGCTACCCCATTCTCTCTGATCTCTCTAACTAATGCCGAACCATGACGACATCCATATGGAAACCCGTGATGTAAATTTTCTCAAGAATTTACTGTCTTCAGACTTGTCCCTCTCATTGACTATTTGTTTGCCTAGGTTTTCCATCACTTGTTCTCTAATCAATAAAAAAGATATCATCAAAGAATGAAGTGTGTTTTTCATCCAGAAGACTGTTTAATTTCACACACACACAGCCTCCCCTAGTAACTAAGTCACTGTTGATTGATTAGTGACTAAGTTTTGTCTCAAGTTGTTTATTGTCATTGTCTCTGAACTCTCTATCGATTATATGTAAAGAGAGAGGGAGAGAGAGAGAGAGAGGTAGAACTACAAAGTTAGTTATGTCATTACTCATTGTGTTTATTTCTTATACTCCTTCTTAATTGTTTGTAAGTAGTAATAATAGTAGTTAGTGGTAACAGAAATCAAAGATATCTAAATGCCATAAAACTTTTTTTTGACAAACACACATCAAAGTCACTTGTGGTGTGTTTGTAATCGTCTGTCTGTCTGTAAGTGTGTGTGCGTGTGTGCGTCCGTGCGCATCCACGACAATTACAGCACTATAACTTTTGAAGTCACACTGTCTATTTATAATCTGCACGTGGAAACAAAAAGTGATGAGAACAGGCTCACTGACAAACACACACACACACAAAATCAAACTTTGATTTTATGGATTGATGTAAAAAGTGACGGATAAATAAATACATAAATAAATAAATAAATGTTATTACATAATATTCTGTTTTATTATAATCTCAATTACTTCTGTACTCAAAAGATTTCTTTGTGAAAAAATCCACCCCCATACAGATTTGTGCGTGGGTGTAGTGGTGGAGGTGTGTGTGGGTGTCAATGGAATGACAATTTATTAAGACAAGAAGGTGGGTGGGTGGTGGGAGTGGACAAGAAGTTGAAGAAGTTGAAGTATAAAGGTCAATTGACACACACACATACACACACAAAGAGATGAACTCGGAGACACACACACACACTATAGACTACAGACAACATGAGTCAAAACAGTAGAATAACAATAAATTGAAACAATGCACACTCCAAAAATCTTGTACAATAATCCAGTGACCTGATATCAACATCATCGTTTGACATAACTTTTTTTATTATTTCTGGTTCAAAGAAAAGCAGATATATGCTGACTGCGTAAATAAATTTTTCTAATGACAAAAAGTTATGTAATTTGAGTGATTAAGTAACCATAGTGTAGTTTTGCTATATGTGAAGAAAGAAAAGAAAATAAGATTTCCAGGTACTAGTTTTGTAGTGATTTGATTGGTCTCAGGATCTTATCACTGGGAGCACTGGACAGCTGTCTCCGTCATCGAAGATTGGGACTCCTCAGCATTATGCACCCACACCATGGAGTTCGAACCCAGCACCTTTTGTTTACAAGGCTGGCTAGCGAGCTCGTAGACCATCAAGCCACTGACTGAGACCCGATCCAATGTCTAGCTCATGAATTCCAACTTCTGCCAATTACCACACGATATAGTGCGACCGCTAGCAAATGTCATCCATGGCAAGTATTTGTCCTCATATAACAACAGAGTACAAAGGCCAGGCAACAGATCGTTTATTAAGGAAATCAACACATATTTATAGATTTTCATGTACATTACGATAGATTATTGTTAGCAGAAAAACATAGTCTTCTGATTGGTTGTTTCTCACAGACAGTTGACCTTGCATCTCTTTGTGACTGTTTCTTGAATGTCAGATCATCTATATGTGAACTGTATCCGCCTACGCAAAGTCTTTGTTCTCGTTTTTCTCACGATAAATATTGGGGACATAAACATTGACGTAAATTGCTGCCCACCAATTTTGACTAACATCCAGCTCTCACCACACTCACACCGACCTGATGTACACAACTGGTCACGACTTCCCAACAGAACCCCAGGTAACTATCTATCTGAATAGGGCCAGTCGCTAGTGAGTGTCTCATTGATTTTCAATTACTGGTTTCTGTAGGGATTTCTTGTTTGATTGGTTTCAGGATTTCATCATGAGATGACATCGGTTATAGAGAACCATTGGAAAACCAGCTGGGAGTACTGGAAGTTGTTTCGTCAGCCTAGTTTGAGACTATTGTTGAAGAAATTTTGTAACATAAGTGTATATGAGTAGGACAGGGTACATTAGATTAACTGGTTGATTACCGATTAATTTCAATGCTGCTGAGAAGATGAGAATGGATCTTCCGTTAGCAGACAGTTATAATGACAGTAGTTGGGTGAGTAATGTGATTAGTAGGAGTATTCTATCTGCAGGCCTATGATTTACTAGTCCAACGGTTAACTGACCAAAATTTCGAGGTTCAGTTTTCTGAGTACTCAGTAAGTGATTTAGTGAAACTTGTAAATTTCTGGCTGACCATAATATCAACCTCATTCAGCAACTGGCTATATATGACAATACCATATTCAGGTGTTCCACAACAGAAAACTCAGCGAGGCATTCGAAGTGAATACAGGAGAAAGACAAGGCTGGCTGGCTGCCTGTTATCACCAATGACGATATTCTTACTTGTGATGAAGTGGATTACACGTCGGACTGTGCTCAGGGAGCGAGGAGAAAGGAATACGCTAGACCACCCATAAGAAGACTCTAGAAGAGCAGGATTTCGTGCTTGGGTGAATTATGTTTAATGTCACACAAACTCGAAGACTTACAGGCAGGCAGGCAAAAACCAACAAACTAGCAGAAGAAGCTGGCTGGCTGGCTGGCAGTGAAGACAGGACTCATCCAGGTGAACATAGAGAAGGTGAAGACGGTGGTGATGATTACAACCAACCAACCAACCAATAACAATGACCAACACCAATCACCACAAAAGGGAGAGATTAAACAGAGGTTACCTCCTTCAATTACTTAGGCAGCCAGTATCCTTTCAACCACAGGCATTCAGAAAGGATGAAGATGTTAACACCAGCGAGCCAAAATTGGAAAGGTAAGATATACGCCTTCATCAACATGAAACCAGTTTGGAAATCTTTTGCACTGCACTCAGCCAGCATAAAGAACAAGATTTAGATTCTGTTCGACAAAAGATATGAAGTCAGTCAGTTCTTCTAGAAACTTAGCGCATCATGAAAAGGATTTTCAACAGGCCACTGAAGACTTTTTCATCAACAGCCGCCCCCTTCACTTGCTCCAGACTGAAGATCAAATGGCTGACCAGAAAGAATTAGTAGCAAAAAACTCTGAGTGGGAACAAACCAACGGGAGAGAGCCGGTTGTTCAACAAATAAGTAGCAGAAAGTGCAGATGTGTTGGGTGCACACCACTGAGGAGACCATTAGTTGACATTGCTCACCAGGCACAACCTTGAGTGGAACCCAAATGGGAAACGATGAGTGGAGCACCACTTTGAGGGTGACGATAAAGAGATCGTGTTAGGAGGAGGTGAAAGATTATGGGCGACCATGGACCCAGCTAAAGAGGAGCCCAGAAAATAGAACAAAGTGGGGGGGGTGCTGTTGAAGCCCTATATTCTACTAGGATTTGTTTATTTTTACTATTCTCCCTGGTTCTGATTGGAGCACAAGGCTTTAAAAAGGTATCTGTATTTCAATCGGTTCTCGACAGCTCCACGATTGTCCACAAGCCCTTATCTCCCTCATGTCACCTCTGAAGTGATGCTCAACTTCTAGTCTCACATTAGGGTTTAACTGATGGATGATGTCAGCCAGTGATCTCCACCCCTATTTTCCTCCACGTATTTTGTTGGGCAGTAAGTTCTTAGTTGGTTCGTCGCCTTTCTGAGTTCCGTCTGGCTAATCCTTTATGTGCCACCGGTTGATCTTCACTATCCAACTAGCGAAGGTGGCTATTGTGATTAAAGTCTGAAACCTGCTCGAAATGTTTCTGATAGAAGAACTGACTGATACGAAATTAGCGTTGAAAGTCTGAATTCTGTTCTTCATTATGAGTGCAGAAGATTTCCAAATTGATGACAGAGTGTAATGCAAGTCTGTCTTGCCTTTCCGATCCTTGCTTTGGCATTTGCATCTTCGCCGCCTGTAGTTGAAATGGTGCTTTCTAGATGAATGAATGAGTTTGCGTGTTTCAAATTTATGCAGTTGAAAGTGAGTGGTGCTTGTTATTATCGTAGGCGTTAGGTATCGTTATCACTTCTGTCTTCTCTATGTTCACTTGAAGTCCTGTCTTCGCTACCAATCACTTCTGCCAAACTGTTTATTGTTTTCGCCCGTAAACCTTCAAGTTTGTCTGACATTAGACGTATATCATCTGCGAGATCCAAATCTTCTAGAGTCTTCCTTTTCTGTCCAACGTATTCCAGTCTTCTTGCTCTCCAGACATTGTCTTCCGCATAATCCAGTCCATCAAAATTAAGAATACCAACGATGACAGTGGGTGTCCTTTTCTTACTTCTTGCCTCACTTCAGAGGCTTTCGTGAGTTTTTCATTGTCGATCACTTGACATGTGGCATTATCATATAGCTGTTAAGTGAGGTTGATAAAGATTCGGTGCATTGCACTCCATAGTGTTGAAACAGTTTCCATCGGCTTTTCAAAGTCAATGAAGTTGAATAATAGATTTAACTGCCATTCGATACTCTGTTCGATGATCTTGATGTGTAGCGCTGAGATTTTATCGGCACATGATTTATCTTACCTGATTTCAGCTTGTACTGGCCAGGGTGGAGTTTTGCACTTAGAGCATCTTTTAGTATCTTCAAAACAATGTGACTTAATTTACTTTGCCTAGTATGAACAGAAGCATGAAATGGAATAAGTTACTTATGTTGGAATATACAACCCCCCTCACGCCCCCACCTACATCTGAGAACAAAAGCCCCAATGATCGCTTTGTTTTCTATTGGCTGTTCTGCAAGAGGCATCGGTTAGCAGTGTAAATGAATTTCAGAACGCCTGTTTCATCCTATTTGGATTTAGTCATAGTGCATATACCAACACTCCGTAGAATCACGAAGTGAAATCGGTTGGAGGACCATTGGAAAGCCAGTTACGAGTACTGGACAGCTGTTTCATCAGCCTAGTTTGGGACTCTTAATCAGCATGAACTCACTGAGGTTCGAACTCAGGTTCTTCTGGTTGCAAGTCTGATGAGATAGCTCGTAGACCATTAAGCCATTGGGATCCATCCGATCCAATGGCCAGGCCATGAATTCCACCACTAGCGAATGTCATTCGTGGCAAATATTTGTCCTCATGCCCGACCTACTATACACCCCCTCTAGCAAACCAACAAATGAATATCAATCCGACGCTCACTAGTGACTGATCCTATTCAGGTAGGTAGTTACCCGGGTCCCAATGGGAACTCGTGACCAGTAGGGTACAGCAGGTCTGGCATGAGGACAAATATTCGCCGTGGATGATACTGGCTAGTGATGGTGCCATATCATGAATTGGCAGAAGTTGGAATTCATGAGTTAGCCATTGAATCGGGTCCCAATGGCTTAATGGTCCACGAGCTAGCTCGTCAGCCGTGTAACCGGAGGGTCGTGGACTGGAACGCCGTGTTGTGGGCGCGTACTGATGAAGATTAACATGATTTTATTTGGTGGATGGTGACTACCAGTGGAATTACTTCAATTACTGAAAGTTAATCCTCAGACAGACATCGTTGAAGCATCTGTACTAGGAGCTGACATGTCACCAGCGGTCAAAAGTTTCAGTTTAATCAAATAACGAGAAAATCAAGTAATAACTGATGCCCGCTGTACAAGAATTGGATCTTCTGGTCCAAGTTGTCTAGTGGATGAGTCTCAGTGGAAATATCACCACTTACTGCGAATACAGGCACATCCTGATGACGAGTCTCTTAATGGGACGAAATGTGCATCTTGGATTCCACTGTCAGTCATCATCCACCAAATCATTCCAAATGCTTGTTGACCATTTAGACTATTGGTTCTTTAGGGATTTAGAACAATTTCAGTATAGATTTCGTCATAAACCAAGATCAGTTGGAGAGATTATTGAGAACCAGGTAGCACTGGACAGCTATTGGTTTCGTCTTAGTTCAGGACTCTTCAGTAGTGCCCACCAAGATCCCACTAGGGATGGATACTGGGAAATTAATCCAATTCCCAACAAAACCTATAATCTAATTAGTCAGTCTTCAGTTTATTGGCGGCTGCTGGAAGGATAGCTTGAAGCTGTCTTGGGAAATCGTCACCACTAGGGTCCATAATGTCTAAATGAGAAGTAGACGCTCATAGATTGGCATAGGTTAGTGGTAGCGTTATGTGACGGATGAGGTGATAAGTTGGAATCCACAGATCATCGAATTTGGGCTAAAGTGGCTGAATACTCGATAGGTTCGGTTTCGTAATCTCAATGTTCTGGATTCATTGGGATGCACACTGTTGAAGCGTCCCAAACTACAACAAAACAGCTAGCTGTCTAGCACTCCTTGGTTTGTAATAATTCTCTAATTCGTACTGATTCGTGACGAAACCTGTTGATGACTACAATATATGTCAAGTGATTGTGTATAGGTTACCTGTATGGTGTTCTCTGAACGTTAAGAATCACTGGTTGAAGACTCTTAATGGCATGATTCAAAATGATTTTCGGCTTCTTAGATGTACTCACTCGGCACACGATGTTCTCTAATTTCATTTTGTCTACTGGGTATCACTAATCGCAATTGAATGAAACTTCTAATTTTATTCCATTTCTAACTGGAAATTAGATGATTTAATTGAATTTTAGATTTTCCCGTCGATTGATTGGAGTGAATTGCTCGGTCTCAGATTGACTTGTCTGTCGACTTCTTGTACAGATGCTTCGATGATGTCTGAGCATGTAACAAGAATTTATTTGGTGGATAGTGACTAGCAGCGGAATTCATCCAAGATGCGCATTTCGCCCTGTTTTGGACTCGACAGCTGGGTGTACTTCCTCATTCCTCAGTGAGTGATGATTTTCCCAACACCAAGGTTCGAACACAGTGCCCATAGTTTGAAACACCAGCCAAAGAGTTATCCACTAGACCACTTAGGCGACGAGAACCAGCCACCTCTTATGCAACGGTTCCTTTTGATTATTGAATTGAATTTTAGATTTTCCCTTGCGATTGATTAGACCGAAGTGCTCGGAAATTAGATCATTTCGGTATGGAAACACTTCTTTTGCATTACATTATATTCTACGCCTACAAAACTTTCGTTAAACGTCTGATTAGCTAATGATAAATGAGGTAGTCTTCAAATCGATGCAGATAAGATAGGGGCTACACTGACACTATCAAATGGAATTAAATATCCAAGTATATAATACATTATTTGGGTTAATGATGAGTCTGGCAGTGAATGAAATACAGTAGACACATTTCGTCCTATTTTAAACCCATCAGTTGGATTTACCTGCAGTCCTCAGTGAGGGATATTGCGTAGTGGATAGTGCTTTAGCAGTTGAAACAACAGATGCAGAGTAAGAATAGCACTGGGAATATCATTCATCATTCATTGGGGATGCGAGGGTGTGTGCGGCTGATAAGTTCCAAATAGGATGAAATACGAATCACCATCAACCAAAATAATATCACATTATTATATAGACAACTGTCGAAACATCCAACATTTCAAAAGGGACCGTTCATTTCTGCTCAATATAATCAATCCATAGGAAACGTATTTGTCATTTTTGTTTTTATAATGTAAACAAAACATGTGAGTTGCTATGGTTACGATCAATGCATTCAATATTATTATTATGAGTCAGTCACATATAAGCATAAAAGTGTGTCAGTGATTGGTTGGTGGAATGCATGTAAGCCACACAGATTCGATTCCCAGTCGATGCACTGCTAAACTTTACACTGAACCGGTAGAAAACCTGGTTATAAGGGAAAATTGAATGTGAGGTTGGCGACACCACTCCGAAAAAAGGAAATATCAGTGCTACTGAAGCGCCAAAGGTAAAGCTTGAATCTCTACATCTTACTCAGAACAAAAGAGTGAAAAACAAGTATAAATTGATAGTGACCAACGATGGAAGCCAGGATGCGAATTTTGGTTGGTTGCATTTGAGACTCGTCAACTGGATGTGACTGGTAACTGGAGTTCCTATGGACACTCATACACAATATCCAACGTTTCAAAACAGCATAGCGTTATCCGTTAGCATATTCATTAGTCTAAAGAGAGATTTAAGGTCTAAAAATAAAGGCGTTAGGTTCGAGTTTCAATAGGAACATCATACCTGTAACACTGAGGGTTGCAGGTGCACATCCAGCTGACGAGTCCCGAGTAGGATGAAACACGCGAACTGAATTCCACTGCAAGCCAGCATGAATCAACTTAAAGGATGCCTATATTACTCTTAAGGTATCATCGAAGCTTACGGTCGACTAGTATATTTAACAAGTTCTATTATAGAGATAAATGGGATAAATGACAGGCATAAAATGGACCCACACAAAATACTTGGAGGATCTGGACTTCGCCGATGTGATATATGTTTGTCTGATTTCCCACAAACTGGAAGATATGCAAGTGATGAAAAGCAACAAGCTGGCGATAGAAGAAGCATCAAAGATAGAAAGGAGTTCAAGTGAACATAGAGAAAACAGAGGTAGGTGATGAAGATTCCTGGCCAACACCAACAGCCACAGCAACAACAACAACAGACAACAATCAGCCTGCATAAATGGGAAGAATCTAAAAGAAACAACCTCCTTTACCTACCGACCGACCTGGGAAGCATCGTTTCAACTACAGGAAGACGGAACTGATGAGGATATCAAAGCAAGAATCGGAAAAGCAAGACAAGCTTTCATTACTTTCAAGTCTGTGTGGAGATCAGTACTCCACGCTCAGCATGAAAATGGAAATAAGATCCGGAGTTTCAGCCAGTGCTACTATACGGATCAGAGAATTGGCCAGCGCGTCATAAAGACCTTCATCAACAGCTAGTTGTCTTCGCTCAATACTCAAGATCAGATGGCTGGCCAGAAAAGATCAGAAACAGGGATCTCTGACAATGAGCGAACCAACCAGGAACCGATTGTGCAACACATAGACAGGAAGAAATGGAAGCGGATTGGATTGGCCATACTCTGAGAAAACCATCAAGTGACATCACTAGACAAGCCATCGCTCGAGTGGTACCCGGCCGAACGGGAAGCGGCGAGTTGTTCGTCAGTGCAAGGGTGACGACTTGGAGGAGGTGATGTGAAAAGAAGATGAAAGCATGTGGACAGACCTGGAGCCAGGTGGTGAAAACTCTAGCAGAAAACGGAATGCAATGGAGACGTGAGCGGCTGAAGCCCTATGTTCCTCTAGGAATTAAAGGAAATAATAATAATTATTATTATAGAGATAAATATGTATATATTTGATTATGAATAAAAACCAAATCAATAACCTTTGGAACAGATCACTATTTTGTTTTTGCTCCTTTCAAATAAGAACCGGGATGTTTAATTTCAATTTCGCATAAGTCATAAATCACAGTATAGAAGATGTTTGTTGAACAGGTGAGTGTGTGTGTGTGTGGATGGGGGGTGAGGAAATAAAGGCAGGAGAAAAAGAGGAGGGGTGGGGTGCACCGGTCGTTAAAATTACAAACAAAAGAAAAATTGAGGAAAACAAAATCGAAAATATTATGTATGCATGGTGCTAAAAAATAAAGAGAAAAATAATTCATCCGAATGAAACAGTATTCAGATGATAGGCGATTGACTTTTATCATTCTGTCGATATCCAATAATCAATAGTCACCGGTTGATTTGTATGAGTACTACTATTGTTGTTATTACTACTGCATAAGGTGTTCTTTAAGCTAAACTGTGTTCTATTCATTGGTTGATAGATATTCTGAGGATAGAAATGACTTCCTAGCTCGTTAAATTCATAATTTTGAGAGTTCATACTCCCAATACTACTGTTGCTAGTACTGGGATGCATCATACTCTCTGAAGACTTTTCATTCTCTTCTCTCCTATCGACATGATTCTCTTCATTCCTATCGGTTTCTGATAGAAAGGATGTATGCGATAAACACTGATTTGACCAATTATTATTATTATTGGCTGAATGTGTGGATAAATTACTTTTGAATTGTACGCTACACGCTTCTTTTTCATTGGTTGGTTCTGCGTCAAGGTCATCACTAAAGTGATCAATCATTTTCGATTGAATTTGATAATTTGATTGATTTAAACAACAATTTCCTATTGGAGTTGATTGATTCATGCTTGAATTTAAAATAAAATCAATATAATCAGTTGATTTATCATTGAATTGTTCATTATCTATCAGTTGATTTTGACTGTCATCAAAAATTTCATTATAAGTATTAAAGTATTGAACCTGTTGGTGTTGTTGTGGCTGATCCTGATTTTGACGATGATGATGATTACTGCTCGAATCGAAAATTTCCATGCATAGATCATTTATAGGATAGTGTACAGTATAAGCTGTAGATGGTTGTAGATGTAAAGGTGTTGCTGCCTCGTTAACTGTCGTCGTCCAAATATCATAATCCACTTGACAGGGGTCACTGCCAGGCATTAGTTGGGTTTCGTTAGTGTTAGTCATCGACTGTGCAACTCCATGAATAGGTGTAGTAGAATAAACAGACTGTTGACACCATTCAGATCCTCCTATTTCATGCGTGTTTGAAGATTGTGTAATCGTATCGAATTCAGTATATCCTGGATTTACTGTTGACTGAGTGTATTCATCATCACAATAGTTCACAGCAATTTGATCAGGACCCATAGGATATAAGTGAATATAGTTCACTTCGTGTATAGAATGATTACAGTTCAGGGCATTCGGTGAATTGGATGAAATATGATAATAACCGGGATTTGTACTGAAAGAGTTCAGTACAGTTTGATTATACAGTGAAGACGAGAAAGGCAGTGATGATAATGATGACGACGACGAGGGAGCACCACAGGAAGACGACAGGGAGGATGATGATGATGATGATGAGGCGGACAGTACAGACGGTGATGACGGCCAGTTGGGGGAACCTGTCGGCCCATTATTATTATTATTACTGTTATTGTTGGCATACATATCACTAGTCGTTGTTGTTGTATTTCCTATAGACGTTGATAGATAACTTTCTAATCCAGTCGAAGAACTCCATGTTGGCATCGAACTGTGAGGATTTATTGTCATAGGAAGCGGTGGAATCGGTGGCGGCGTAACAGACATAGAATCCCCTAAGTAGATATGACTCCCCATACTTGAATGATCTACCAACTGGGTCGATGTGAAATATCCTTGATCAGTGGATATCACCTGATTACACCATAAATTACAATTGGTACTTTCATTATTCTCCAATGGATCCAATCGATAAAATGTCACATTATTGCCACTACTAGTATTATAAGATAAATTTTTATGTAATTCACCTTCCCCTGGTGTCACTTTCAGTTCACTTAAAGTATGATCTACTGTGTTAGCTGGTATTTTTGAATTTTCATGGATTGATTTTTTTGTTGGTTGATCTATAAACAATTCAAAAATAAAAAAACATATTCATTTAAATAAAGAAAATGAGAGATCAATAAAGCGAAATTTAAATTCTATTGAATCCTTGAACCATTAATGTCGTAGATTTGAATAAAAAAGGACCAGTGGGAAGAACCATTGGAAAACCAACTGGCAGTACTGGACAGCTGTTTCGTCAGCTCATGATGAAATCCTGTAACTAATCAATCAAATCCCTACAAACCAATACTTAAATACAAATGAGATGCTCACTAGCGATTTGCCCTATTCAGGTAGGTAGTTACCTGAGGTTCTAGTAAGAAGTCGTGACCAGTAGGGTGCAGCAGGTGGTCGGTTGTGAGGACAAATACTCGCCACGGAAGACATTGGCTAGCGGTTGCGCTATATAGTGAATTGGCAGAAGTTAGAATTCATGGGCTTCTCATTGGATCCGGGTTCCAGTGGCTTAATGGTCTACGCGCTAGCTCGCCTTGTAACCAGAAGGTCTTGTGTTGAAAAAACCCATAGTGTGGGTGCATACTACTTAAGAGTCCCAAACTGGGACGAAACAGCTGTCCAGTAATCCCTGACTGGTTTTCCAGTGGTTCTCTAACGATTGTCAACTCACAATGAAATCCTGTAATCACTGATTCTTTGTTCATCGAATCGAAATAAGGCAACGCTTATCCCTGCTGATCCATAGGAAATTACAGCAGACAACAATATGGAGTTATGAGGCTACATAAATCAAATTATGAGGTCGTGTGAACACATTGACGGTATGATTATGAGCAGTAATCAATTGTGATGGCAAAGTCATCAAGTTATGAATACTGTGTATCAACCACTGTGTGTACTATATCAAGTTAACTTTTACAATACAGAATTTTATATTCTACCACAGTGGCCGAGTTCTCCTCTGACATGAAGCACTCAACAGATGTTGAATTGGTTTTTTTTTTTAAGACCCTACTCAAAGGGAGGAATTTGGAAGAGGTTGCTCCTTGCCTTCACTTATCTAAGAAGCACCGTTTCAACCAAAGCTGGTGGAACGGATAAAGACGTCAAAGTCAGCTGGTCAGCCAGAATCAGAATGGTAAGATATGCCCTTTATCAACCTGAAATCAGTCTAGAAATCTTCTGCACTGCACTCAGTCAGCATAAAGAACAAGGTTCGGATTCTATTCAACACAAATGGGACGTTCGGGTTCCACTCGACAGCTTGTCTAGTGATGTCACTCACTTGATGGTTTTCTCAGAGTATGGCCAATCCAATCCACCTCCATTTCTTCCTGTCTATGTGTTGCACAATCGGTTCCTGGTTGGTTCGCTCATTGTCAGAGATCCCTGTTTCTGATCTTTACTGGCCAGTCATCTGATCTTGAGTATTGAGCGAAGACAACTAGCTGTTGATGAAGGTCTTTATGACGCGCTGGCCAATTCTCTGATCCGTATAGTAGCACTGGCTGAAACTCCGGATCTTATTTCCATTTTCATGCTGAATGCTGTTGATCTCCACACAGACTTGAAAGTAATGAAAGCTTGTCTTGCTTTTCCGATCCTCACTTTGATATCCTCATCAGTTCCGTCCGCCTGTAGTTGAAACGATGCTTCCCAGGTCGGTCGGTAGGTAGGTAAAGGAGGTTGTTTCTTTTAGATTCTTCCCATTTATGCTGGCTGATTGTTGTCTGTTGTTGTTGTTGCTGTGGCTGTTGGTGTTGGCCAGGAATCTTCATCACCTACCTCTGTTTTCTCTATGTTCACTTGAACTCCTTTCTATCTTTGATGCTTCTTCTATCGCCAGCTTGTTGCTTTTCATCACTTGCATATCTTCCAGTTTGTGGGAAATCAGACAAACATCTATCATCGCGGTCGAAGTCCATATCCTCCAAGTATTTTGTGTGACTCCATTTTATGCCTGTTTCCTCATTGCCCGCTGTCAATTCTTCTCTATGGTTTAGAAACCTGAACTACGTGTGCATCACTAAAAGCATTTCCAACAGACGACTGAAGACATTTATCAACGACTGCCCCCTTCACTGGCTCCATGCTAAAGATCAAATGGCAAGCCAGTCGGCCGGCCAGAAAGATTTAGCAACAACAAACTCTGGCTGCTAACAAACTAATCAAGAACCGATTGTTCAATAAATCTGCAGAAGTAAATGGAGATGGATCGAGAACACACCCCTGAGGAGACCGGCGAATGACAGCACATGACAGTCCCTTGAATGCGATCCGAATGGGAAACGACAAATTAGGCGTTGATTCGAGTGTGACATGGGGGAGATCGTGGCAGGAGGAAGAGATAAAGACTATGGGCAATCGTGGGACAGGCTAAACAAGACAGAACAGAGTAGATACGTGCTGCTGAAACCCTATGTTCAACACTCAGAACCTAAGGATACAATGCTAATTAAATAATAATAATCAACGTGAATATATATATCCCAAAGTGTCATTTCGATAATCTTGTTAACAAAATCAAGTCTACTTACTTTTTCGGCTACTTTTCAAGTCTCCAAGTGTCGAAATAGACTCATTATTTGATGGAAACTTCAAGAAATCTTCATATTTTCGATGTTTCTGTAAACAAAAACAAAAAAACCGAGGGGTAAGGGGGGGTTAATAAAAGTTCCTGTTCTCTGTATTTTTAGAATAATAATAAATCGATAAAATCAATTGCCAACATAATAAAGTTTCAGAGTTTTATGGATTTAATCGACTTCAGAGTAGGACTGCATCATGAACTGTGGTAGATCAGTTTGAGAATCATTGGAAATCCAGGCGCACTGGACAACTAGCCGTTTAGGCCTACATTGGAACTTCACAACGCTGATTACTTGTTAACCAATCATCAGTTATAGAACACGTGACCTTCAAATAACAAACTGCATTACTGAAGAGTATCAAACAAGTACGAAAGACATATCCAGTGTATCGTCAACAACAACTTAAGTGATAGTAATAGCCTTATTCTGGACAAAATCTCTTCATAACATAAAGAATTATCAAAGTAATTTACTGGACAATGTTTCTTCTTCATCCAGAATCTTCAAGAAAACTGTAGCAGTCTATAGTATACCACGTGACGCAGTACTGTTCTTTCTGAAGCACAGAATAATCCCCTATGATATTTCTTCTTCGTCCGATTAAAGAAATGCGAACCAGTAGGTTGAAAGGCAATTAAAATTTTCGCTATTCAAGGACATGCTTGAATGGTTGAAACACAATAAGAATTAGAGAGAATTTGATGTGCTGTGTTAGTTACGACTTTGGGTAGCCCAACAACTCACACAGTCCACCGGAATTTAGATATCAGGTAGAGAACATCTAAAACTCACAGACTACTGGACAGCTGTTTCGCCTCTGCTGGAACTCTTCATCAGTGCCGGATAGGGTCATCGGGGTGCTGTACACTTTTTAATGATTCCCTAACTGATGTCGACTCGTGATGAAATCTACTTTGAGATAAATTGGTTAGATCTCTTTAGTGTAATGTAGTCGGTATGTCAGTACTGTCAACCACAGCTGATTGGCTTTCAGAAGGTTTACAAATACTTACTTAGCAATATCACTTAATTATTCCTTTACCAAACTAAAAACTTAGTGATAAACATTGTTTCCGTGAAAATCATGCAAGCACAGCTTCCCGTAGACTACTGGTTAGTTGATTAGAGTAGCTATTCAACTAATTGTTCAATTAAATAGTTAGTTAGTTAGTTAGCATTCGACACATTATGCGATCTTCCTGATACCAGAAATGATCTATTATAACAGATGTTACTATGTAGTATGAATGGTTGGAGACCAGTCGTGTTTATAAACAGGTCTCTAAAGGTTAATCAGCAAATATGGATGACATGTCAATATCTTCCTAGTTAACCTACTAATTATTCCATATTGATAAGTTATCATTTAGAAAATAGGCACATAAACAATCGCTCATAATATTCCAACTTCTTCTAATTCTTGATGCATAACTGTGCACAGGAGGTTACCATGGATTCTAATGAGAACTCGGGTCCATGAAGTCAGACGAGAGTACAGTTACTCTCCAGTGTTATTGCATGGTAGTTGTGCTTCATATCACAGATTGGCAGACAGTGGAATTCATGGGACACTAGATTCTACCCCAGGGAGTGAGTGGTCTTCGACCTCCTCCTACAACTGAGAGAACCTGGGTTCGAACACCGGGAGGAGGTCACACCGTTTTAACAAACTCAAACTACAACGGAACAACTATCCGGTGCCAGTCAAACCTGTAATCAATCTTATCCTAGCTATATCAATCCTTGATAAATAATCAACTTTATTTAAATGTAAAAAGAACTGATCAATTATAATTTGGAAGCAGGCATGTAAACAAATACAAATGTGGAACATTTTAACGGTCTACCAACTAATTTTTTTGAATTTACCTACCTTTAAGTTGACATTGGATGATTTCTTTTCACGACGTATTGATTTACCAGTTGAACGTTTATTGTTATTATTATTGTTATGTAATTTCATTTGAAGTGTATTTAATTCAGGCGGGAAATTTAAATCTCCCGGCAGCTGTTTCGTTTGATCTGATTGGTTAATATCACTATGAGGTAGTATAAATGAATTTAAATGATAAGTTTGTTGATAATAACCATTAGGCTGATGTTCATTGACTTGATGATAACCGTTGACAGTTGTAGGATTATGTAATTCATCTTTGATTGGAGCTATTGTCAGTCTGATATCTGTGGCAATTGCTGGCATTGATGTTGTTCCTGTTGGTTGTGATGCTGGTGCTGTGGTGGTTGTGTTCGTATTCCCCGATGAGTATTGATGATCTGTATCAGACAAGCCGAAAGTTTTCAGTGATGGACGATTATGATCATGTTCACCTTTTGCTTCAAAGTAGACAGCACCATTAGCAAAACGCCAAAAATGTGTAACAGGATAACCACTATGTCCACGACAATTCCGCAGTACAAGACGACCTTTACAACCAGGAGTAATACATTCACGATCTAAAAAGATAAACAGTGAAGGAAAACAGAAAAAGTTGTTTAGTTAAATTATATATACATTGATTAATTGATCGATCGATTGATCGATATGATGTACATTTTAGGCTTGTTAGAGATATTGTTTCTTCAAGACACGCCAACATGGCCAATAACTATGTAGCTTTGATCAACTAAAGGTTGCTAAGAATTAGGTTTAACTACAGATTTAGAGCAACGAAACGAATATTAGCCTCCTTAAAGCATCACTCCTCTTGTGGCGTCTGGAATGCTTTTCCTGGCCCTTGAAAATCCGAGCCAATTACTAAGATTTTCGTGTCACGCTGTACCCACGTCTGCATCAGGTCTCCAAGGTTAATAGTCTCTTGCAGTTGAACATTGTAGGTAAAGGAATTTGGTGGATTGGATCCATAACTTGAGGAGAAGAAGTGACTCTGGGTTTCGAGTCAAACAGGCTGAAATCAGATAGTTTTCAGTCCAGTTGAAGACTGAATTTTTCGGTTCCTTGTGTGTTTCGACTGTCATTGTTATGGAGTTACCGGACTCTAGTCATGACCGATGGTAGGTAGTTTCAGCAGTTAGTGTTTTCTGACGAGCAGCGTACATGGCTTGCTCTGCGTTACATTAAGTGGCTGTTATGCCATTGACTGGCATGTAACAGCAAACTCAGAATTGAGATGGATAGTGAACATAATTGATATGTATCCACATATATATATTTGTGTGTGTGTGTGTGTATGTTGGTCTCTCTTTCTGTTTCTCGCTTAGTCTGTGACCATTTCATTTTGATGAACCTGTCTCCTTTAACAATGTATATTCCCCTTATATTATATATAATATGAGTGTTTGTTGACAGTCCGTTGCTTGGTGACATATATCCATATATGTTGGTTGTTGACATGTCTGCTATATTTCGCTATGTATATATGGATCGATACTTCATTATAATTAGCCATTCATGTTAAGACTGTCTAGTGATTTGTTCACACCCTTGTCTGAATATTCATGTATATATTTTCGCTCTCACAATTTGTGTGACTTACACTTACCTACTTACTTTGGTGTGATACCACTTTTGCTTCTCCTGGTGTTTTGGAAAATAGAAGTATCATCGCAAACCTAGTGGTCTTCTGATTTCCGCCTTCTTGCGTCAGGACTATTAAATTCTCGACCAGTACATAACAATAATTTAGCGACGAGTACATAACAATAATGCATTCTGTGATAAAATGCATCATAATCTTTGCTCACTGCTTGAATGTCAAAGTGAAGAAATTCTGTAGAGTGGGCGAATACGGTGATTCTAAATCTGGCTCTCCTCGCTATGATGAAGGGTCATCAAGAAGCCTTTTCCAAGGGTGTTTTCTTAATGATTTCTCAAAACAGCTGCCGATTATTGTCACGGTGTAATGTTACTATCTTTTACACTCTCAGGCTTTAAATGTTAATACAAGTTGATCATGGATTGATATCAGTTAGAGAACCATTGAAAACCAGCTGGGAGTGCTGGTCAGCTGTTTTATGAACCTAGTTTTCGGAATCATCGTCAGTACGCACCCGCTGGGGTTCGAACCCAGGACCCGATTCAATGGTTCATGACTGAATGGTATGTCTTGTAACCGCAAGGTTCTGGGTTCGAACCCCCATAGTGTGGGTGCGTACTGACGATGATTCCCAAACTAGGCTCATGAAACAGCTGTCCAGTACTCCCTATGGCTGATTTTCAATGGTTCTCTAACTGATATCAATCCATGATCAACTCGTAAAAACATAACTAACCAACTATATAAAATTTAAGTGTTAATATAAAGAAATCCAACATAAACCCAAGTTATTCCTGAGAGTCGTCATGGTATCCTACAGCTATGGTGGAGAGGGTTTATGAAGGGTTCATGCCATTGCTGTCCCGTGTCCAGTGATCCTCATTCGCTCGGGTCTACAACGTCTACTTTCCACAGTTTACAGCTGGTTATGTAATATTTTAATTAGGTCAGTATTCCTGATCTCTACCGGGAGTAAGATTCTATATCAGTGTGCACCCATAAATCCATTAGGGACCAAGTGAAAGACCTTGAGAATACAAGATGAAATTCATTCATCATTCATCCACCGGTCGGTGGCATAGTGGTTAGGACGCCCGCCAACCATGCATATGGTTCATGTTTTGACCGCCTGCCGACGCACACCTGATATCAATCAATGGTCGGTCTGCAAAATTTGGGCTACTGACACTACATGCCGAAAACTCCATACAATTACACATATAACCACATACATACATACATACATATATTTTGGACTATAATCTATTAACAATCTATTTTTACAAATAACTTTTCGAATTCTCATCTAATTGATTCAATGTTACTCTTTTTAAAACAAACCATTAATGTTGTAAATGTGAATAACAATCATTGTTTAATTATTATTATTATTTTTACGAGTTGATCACAGATTGATTTTATCAGTTAGGGGACCATTAAAAACCAGCCAAGGAGTGCTGGACACCCAAATGCTTCATCCTAGTTTGGGAATCATCGGCAGTACGCACCCACACTATGGGGCTCGAACCCAGGACCTTCCGGTCACAAAGCGAGCCAGCTCGTATACCATTCAGCCACTGGGACCCGATTCCTCAATGGCTCATGAATTCTAACTGCCGATGATTGCCAAACTAGGACTGAGGAAACAGCTTTCCAGTAACCCCGGTGGCTGGTTTGCAATGCTTCTCTAACTGATATCAATCCGTGGTCAACTCGTAAAAACAAAACTAACCCTTAAAAACCAAACTATAGAAAATTAATCTAATGCTCGCTAGTGACGACTAGCCACAGGATGAAGTTTCCTGGAGTGAGTTCTAGTGAGAAGTCGTGACCACAGTGAAGTCCATTTAGATGTCACGTGTGGTGAGAATAGATGTCCCACCGATGACATTGGTTGGTGCGAGTCGCGCTAAATGCATCACGAATTGGTAGAAGTTAGAATTCATGGGCTGGCCAATGGATCGGGTCTGAGTGGTGGCTGAATGGTATTACTAGGCAGCTTGCCTTGTAACCAGAAGGTCCTGGGTTCGAATCCTTCTGTGGTTCCAACCCCTTCTGTGAGTACTGCCCGATAATTCCCAAACTAGGCTGATGAAACAGTTGGCTGTCCAGTACTCCCTGTTGCTGGTTTTCAATGGTTCTCTAACTGATGATATCAAGAATCTGTGGTCCACATCGGGAAAAACAAAACAAATCTAATCCTTACAAACTAACTATTGAAAATCATTGTAATTTGGTATAACTTAAAGTGATGAAGTCTACTGTCAGTCTCGTGTTATTCACAGGATGATGAGTTTTTTCATTGAACACCAGTTGGTAACTAGTGTGACGTGTTTAGTCCTCCGTTTGGTGCAGACTGAATTCTATCAGTCAGTCAGGTTTGCAATGTGGCCATTATGCCACACTAGGTAGCTCACCATCACGATGCACATTGATTTGATGATATTAGATGGCGGTTGGAGGCAGTCGACCACAGGACGCCTTCGACACCATCTAGGTTTCGTGCTAGTTGTCACTCACCAGTCAGTTAGCAAGGCGTATCTGCAACCAACTTGTGAAGGAGTAACTCATGTCCCACCCCTCTGAGATTCGAACCTGCGTCACCCAGTAAGTACTGTCTGTAGTCAGAGACGTTACTACTGAGTCAGCTATTCGGGCTCGCGATTAACTTCCTGTAGGAGTGTAGCGGATATTTTGATTGGACACTAGTAATAATATGGTGGCCCTATTCCGAACCTGACTGATAGAATTCAATCTACACCAAAATAAAAGGACTAGACACATCACACTAGTTACTAGCTGGTGTCCAATCAAGAATATTCTTTCTTTGTTCAATAATCAATATTTTGAAATTTCTAACGGACACCTTTAATCAATTTAATATATTTTATTTTGTTAAGAAAATAATAAACAAGTTTTTACACAAATTTCAAACGATTTCAAACAAAAATTATTGAGTAATTATAAAAATCAATAATAATTATAATTATTATTATCATTATTATTATTACCTTAAAACTGATTTACGCGTTTGTCTTAAATTCGATCAACAACAACAACAAGAGCAAAAAAACACAAAAAGAATAATCCCAAAATAAATTTCCCATAAAATAACCTAAATTTAATTGATATTGCCATTATTTTATTTCACACGAGGCAACTGTATTATCATAATAGTCGTAATAGTAGTAGTACTAGTAGTAAGACTTGACGTCGGTCGATCTCTGAACGTGCTTTTCCCCTAGTTTGAACGCACACAGAGAGTTAGTTAATTAGCCATTTGTTCTATGAGTTATCCTTCTTTTACACCCTCCCCATTTCACCTCACCTCAGCCCAACCGTCTACCCCCACCCCCACCCCATCGTCAATATGCCTCACATAAGTGTTTGGCTTTCTTCTCACACACACACACACACCCCAGTGCCTATTGCCCATTCTTAATGGAGGAATAATTTAAAATTTAATATTTAGGTGAGAAAAGGGGAGAGAGGCGGACAGAAGAATTAAGGTAATATGTAGACTAGATATTTCCCCCCTCTCCTCCTTTATATACATATATATATGTATATGTGTACACCCACGCAAACGCACACACACATACATGCATACATACACATATACTGCATTATATTCTTATGCATAATTACACAAAGTATTTTTAATGTCAAATTTGCGTGAATTTTGCGTAAATGGTAGTCATTTATTCTTTTGCAATATTTTTTTTGGTTTTTCAATTTTACGGTTATATAAATATAAATTATTTTAAAATTGTTTTTAATTTTAATTTTGTTTTATTCCCAGTATATATTGATTAATTAATTGATTGAGTGGACAGGATTTGTGTAGCTGGATGTTATTCAATGCTTTTGTATTCTCTCAAATTTGATCGCGAATGATGACATCAGTGAGTGGAGAGGCATTGGGAAACCGAATGAGGGAGTAGGGGCGGGAATTGAATGGCTGTTTCGTCCCAGTTTGGGACTCTTCATCAGCATGTGTCCAACGGGCTTCAGTCACTGGTAAGGAATCCAATGGTTCAAATACTGGCGTGTGCGCACTGATGAAGGGTCCGAAATTAGAACGAAACAGCTGTGCATTACTGTGTGCTGGTCTCCCATTGGTTCTTTGCTGATCGATATTAGCTCGTGGTCGAATTCGGAACGAACGAAATCCCTATTAACTAACTTCAGAAAATAGTTTAGCTATTTATCTGTTAAAACACATACCTGGTAAAATAATGCTAACCAGAAAATACGCTATACAAAGTGGTATAGTTTGTGCCATGGCTGGGATACCAACTACCAAAAACGCACAGACAGAAGTAGGTGGTTATCTTAAGGGGCCACCTTTATCTTCAAGTATTTGACTTGCAGTCTGGTTCTGACACAGGGCAGTGGGGCAGCATCACGAGCCGCGTTCCAATGGATTTGGATTCATTTAACCCATTCAATCCCTTTCAGATTCTGGAGCTTATGTACACCACAAGTTTGGTAGAATCAGGGTTCTCCAGCTGGCTTTAGGTAGACCTACTTTCATGTTCATCAGTCCAGTTGTAGGCGGTAGCCGTTCACGTTGGGTGTTTCAGTTTTGTGAGGAACACTCCCCTGTCATATGAAGGTATTGGAGAGGACTTATCAGGAAGAAACGGCTATGAATGCATGATCAAGAGTAAGTTGGAAATCTATCCACTCCATCGACTGCGCTAATTCGTTTACTGGGGGTCTAGTTGTAGACAACACTGTTAACACTAACCTAAACTGTAGTTCTCATCATGAAACTCTAATATACAACAAGCTGCATAGCTAATGATTCACTGACTATTAGATGAACATTGAGTGTTTGCTTTCGTCCTAACATGAATTTCTTCAGGAGGACCCTGATTTCACCCATAGGGTTTATTATTTTCACACTTGACGGTATAAGGTATTGAAGGTGAGGCGAGGGGCAGACTTGAAGAAATCACGTGAAATGAAGTACATTTTATGCATAATTAAATAAACAAACGAAGTTACCACAATATCTGATCATCTTAGATGTCAAAGTACCACAAAAGTGTATGCGGAGGAGGGAGGACATTATTAGATATCCCATTTTGACTGACACTGTAAATGAACAATAGAATATTTACATAAAATTCTCCTACTGTCCTCAACTCTGTCTAGCACACAGTTATGCATCAGTAATGTTGATAATTTTTCATCCTTTTGAGTTCCGACTGGCTCTATTTTAACGAGATGGGAATGTCAGCATCACATTCAACTTTTCCTTTCTCCCTGGCTTACTGTTTGTTAACTAAGGGAGGTTTCGGAGTGAGTCGGTCAGGGGATCGGACTGAAGACTGTGTTTTTTTTTAAATGGACAAGCACTTCAGCAGTGCACCACTAACACATTTTTTTTCAATTATAGCTTGATTCAACACAGTACTTTTGGTATAAGGGCGAGATCTTCAGGATGTGATATAGGCAGCCCAAATTTTGCAGACCAACCATTCATATCAGGTGTGAGTTGGTAGGAGATTGAACTCTGGACCATGTGCATGGTTGTCGAAAGTCCTAACCGCTTTGCTACCGACGTACTATAAAAGGAGGACCGTGAGGCATCCTCACTGCGGAAAACTACACTCCCAAGCGCACCCGATTAGGGTCCGTCACAAGTTTCAACCCACCGAGGTTGAAATGGTGAACCTCCACCCGGCAGTCTTGATCACCCTGAACCCGGCGCCAGATAAGTTATATCTTCATTTTTAAAGGAACTCATATCCCTTCTTAGATTCGAATAGGAGTCAGTCAGTGGTGCAGTCAGAGACGTTGTTCGAAGCCCCAGAGGCGTTCAAGAATCTTTAAATTAGTATGAAACACCTGTTCATTCAATTTCTGTTTGTCTTATAGTGGTTTATCTCTAACTGACTTCCATTCCGGACACTTTGGAAAGTATCATTCAGTTGTTGGTGACTAGCGGTGGTGGAATCCTGGATGCACGTTTCGACCGATTTGGGATTCATCAACCACATGTATCTGTATCTCTCACGAGTCACAATGTCTCCACTGTTTAGTATGTTGAAATGTTATGTACTAGGTTATTGGGACACGGCACCCTCTTTCTGTTCATAGTAGATGAGATGGTACTTATTCATATATCAGCAGAGAGTGAACGTTTTGGGCTAATGAAATAAATCAGAGGAAAATTCGGTTAGTCTTCTTTCGTTTAAGTTTAAAAAAGGAACGGGCATCTGGGTACTGGTAAGATTGCATAAATCAGTTGTTCTTGTAGCGTAGTGTACACAGCGTAGTGAGATAAGACATAACCTGAAGAAAATCACTGTTACGAAACGTCTCTCTTAGTCTAAGTTTCTATTTGAAATGCAATTTCCTACACTCTGATATTATCGATTTATTATACTACAAATGAATCAATTTTCTTGAAATTTTAATAGCACTAATGTTGTCTTTACAGAGTGAAGTTCCCTCCTTTCCAGGTAACCTTTAGGTGTGCTTCATCCGACAGCTGAATAAAGACCACCTGAATGGTTGTTGACCATTCAACTATTGATATTCATCTGTGGTCGGACTTGAAATAGATCAGATTCCCACAGATGAACTCTTGAAAATTCATCTGGCTACAGGTTGAAGTTGTCAAGAGGTCTAGTGAAAAGTCATGGGATACACACCCAATCGGACGTGGGGACAAATAACTCGTCACGGATGATATTCGTCGTTGGTCGAGCTAAAAATAATCACGGAGTTGGTAGAAGTTATAATTCATGGACTGGTCATTGTATCAGGTCCCAGTGGCTTGTTATTCTACAATCTCACATTGTAAACAGAAGGATTTCGGTTGGGTACGTTCTGATGAAGAGTTTCAAACTAGGTAAAAACATCTGACTAGTACTCCTTTTTTGGTCTTCCAGTGTTTCTCTCTGCTAACTGACATCAATCTGTAGTCAAACTTGAAACAGATCAATTCCCTATGAACTAATTCCTGAAAAAGAATTAACTACTAAGCCATTGATAATTGAGTAGTTTCAATGAGTAGGGTGGGCCTCATTTCGCCATGCTGGATTCACTTGTTTCTAAAGTTCTAGTGTTCTAGAACACACACACCATCTATTGATCGATTAATATCAACTTTCAAAGCTTCGTGCCCCTTTAGTAGGAAGAGGAACCTGATATACGCTCCTTCCTTGAGGATTTAGAAGATATGCAGCCAGGAAGTGATTGAAGAAGAACTGTGTAATCTGTCCAAAAAACCCTGATGGAAAACGGTTTCCCACCTAGGTTCATAGACAAGAATCTCAAAGCAAAGAAGACTTCCGAACAAGTCCAATCCATTCCAAAGAAAATACTTCTGCTTAATCTAGAATCCAAAGGTAACGTTGAAGCAGAAATCCTTCGTAAACGTCTGTGTAAATCTCTGAGGAAAACATACTTCGCCGCGAGTCTACGACTAACGTTTTCCTGCGAGAAACTGTTCAGCTAGAACGTGAAAGGCAAGCTGTCTCATTGGGCCACCTTAACGTGCATATACCAGTTTACTTGCTCTCTGGCGGATCTGAGTACATGGGCCGTACCATGCGCCGACTTGAAAAACGCGCTCGTGAACACTACCCGAAAACGTGTACATAGTTCAGTGACAGAATATCTGGTCAATTTAGGACATTCAGCGCCTTTCGAAAAATCCTTCAAAGTATTATACAAGATTCAGTCAAGCCTATCAAAGGGAGTGAAGTAAAGACATCTGGGCATCGCCGAGGCACGCTTTGTATCCAAAAGAAATACGTCCAAACCCTGTCCCTGCCATGGCCATCACAAACAGGTAATTTTTTCTTAGTAATTACCATCCCATCGCCTTTCTTATCTAAACTTCCTGTTTATTCATATTATTTTTAAGTTTTTCTTAATCCCTCCTATTTACACTACCATATTTTCATATCTGAACTTCCTGTTTATTTTGTCATTTTTAGATTAATATCAGTAGCTAAAAAACACAAAGGAGCTCGAGACTGTCAGTTTACGATGTCAGTGGGAATAAGCTGTTAGTTAATAGCGTATCATGCTTACAGTAATGTATCGTAGCTTTCATCCAATGTATCTTTGATGAGTAGATCTACTAACCCGCTGGGTTTCAACGGTCACCCCTTTTATTTAACAAGTCTTTAAGAGGATGAAAAGAGTTCCATGTAGTATTATTATTGTTCCCTTGGGTTCCTAGTCGAACATAAGGCTTCAACTGCACGTCTCCACTTGCCACTTCTGTCTTCCTTCTGCTGTACTTTTCACCTGCATCCATGTTAGTTAGTCCATACTGTTTCAACTCCTCTCCCTTCACACGATCTCCTCCATGTCACCCTTCCACTGACGTCCCACTCGCCGCTTCCCTTTCGGCTTGGTTCCACTCGAACAATGGCCTGACGCGCGCGCGATGTCATCCAGCAGCCTCCTCAGCCGCAAGTGTCCAATACATCTCCACTTTCTCCTGCATATTGGTTGGTTGGTGACTGATTGGTTCTTGTTTTGTTTTTACCAGACATAGTTTCTCGTTGGTGATTCTTTCCGGCCCGGCCATCTGATCTTCAGTATAGATCCAGCGAAGAAAGTTAGTTGTTGATAAAGGTCTGAAACAGGCTGTTGGAAATATTCTTTGTGACCCACCCGCCAAGTTTCTAATGCGTATAGAAGAACTGACTGACTTGACGTTGTTTGTATTGGATTGAATCCGACCGAATTTTGTTGTTGATGCTGGCTGAGTGACGAAGATTTCCTACCAGATTGGTTTCAGGTTGATGAGTGAATGTGTTTCTCGCCTTCCCGATTCTCGCTCGATTTGACATCCTCGTCCGTTCCGACTGCCTGTAATTGAGACAATGCTCCCTAGATAAGTGAGTGAATGAAGTAACCTCTTTCAAATCCCTCCTGTTGATGGTGATTGGCGCTGGATGTTGCTGTTGCTGTTGTTGTTGTTGGTTGGTTATTTTCATAACCTCCGTCTTTTCTATGTTCACTTGGAGTCCTGTCTTCGCCGGCTGCTTCTTCGACCAGTTTGTCGGTTTTGCTTGTAAGTCTTCGATTTCGTGCCACAGATCCCACTGTTAACCACCAGAAACCGCACAACGTGATATATCAGCCTCGAAGTAAGTATCATAAAGGTACCTCTATTGGGAGCCAGTATGTCAACAAAGGCAGAGCATTTCTGTCCAATAAAACTACTCGTAGGGTAAATACAAAATAATAATAATTTTTAAAAAAATAATCAATAAATCATTAAATAATGAAAAAATTTCAGAAAAAATATACATATCACTTACTGCATTGTTTTTTCCTTGCTTTATCACATATCGCTGGACGTAAACTCAACGGTTTCCCCTGGACTAAACATCCCATTGAACATTCCAAAACACCAAGACAAGATTTTTTCAACACTTGTGGATTATGATTATTTGTATTTCGCATAGCCCAACCACTTTGATGTCGACGTGCACGTTCACATGATTGGGCATAGACACGACGACAATGTCCACTAGGCCATAATTCATATGGATCATAATATGTAACCTGTAGAACAAAATTATTTGATTACACATTTTGATCGTAATAAGTTGATATCAGCTAGAGAACTGCTGAAAATAAATATGGAGTACTGAACAACTGTTTCGTCAATGAATCAAAGAATCAAAACTTGTGCACTGTGGTGTTACAGTGTAATTCCATTATGCGTAAATTTTGTTTTGATAAAGTCTCACAGTGTTGTTATACAGTAATGTTTACTGATAACCACGTTTCGAGCACAATTTATTACTGCTCATAATCATATCAAGGTAATTAATTACACGACTTCCTAACTTCACTTATGTAGTTCCATTATTTATTTTACACTTAATTTTCGCTTGATTTGATTGGTAGTCATATTTTCCATATTTCAGGTATGAGTGATGAATCATTCCTATTGCATATGTTGGGTGTAGACTCGATGAACAAGCGAAATTCAGTAATCAATCTCTCTCGCTCTCCACCTACACAGATTACTTTTTAGAATTTTAACCCTCTTCCACCCCACCCTATTGTGTGGTTGTATGTTAATGCATGCAATGCAGTTGCTGAGCTTTTTTCTAAATTACTTATCTTCTCGGGGTCAACCATTCTTGCCTTCCACCAATCTGATAACCCCCCGATCTACCAGTTTAACCTATTTAGTTCACTTAACTCACAGTCATTGCAGGATATTTTGTAAATAATATTATTTTGTTTAATTGGGTCCACCGAATCCTTTAGCTTACAGAGCTTGACTCTTAGTGAGTCAATTCTTGCTTTATTTAGAATCCTACGTAGGGAGGGTTTCAGATGTCCCCTCTTTATATGGTATAACTGTAGATGACTTATATTCTCTCTTATTTATGTTATTATTACTAGTTTCACAATTATTTTTATTTTTCGTTTGGCTTTTTTCGATCTTCCTAATGAATTTTAAAGGATAGTTAGTTGTTTAACACCAAAGCCTCTTCTATCTGTTTTATTTCATCATTTAGGTCTTTTCTTGTACTACTCAGTACTACTGCTCGGTTTGTTGGACACTTAACTAAGCCAGCCTTAACAGTCAACAGATGAGATGAATTAAAGTCTAAATATCTATTAGCAAAATGCATTGGTTTTCTATAAACACTAGTGTGTAGTTTGTCTTCTTCTATTCGTTTTATCTTACAATCTAACATAGCTAATTCTCCTAGTTCATTTTCTGATTCAAATGTGAATTTTATTCCCTCAACTTGTGAGTTTATATGTGTCAAGATGCTAGAGATGTGTTCTGTTTTTAACACTGTGAAAGTGTCATCCACATATCTCCACCATATTTTCGGAGTAGGGTTAAATGTATTGAGGGCACTATTTTCCCAGCTGTCCATAAATATGTCTGCTACGATAGGGGATATTGGTGATCCCATTACTACACCTTCTGTTTGTCTATATATTTTGCCTTGGAACTTAAAGATGGTAGATGTGAGACATAACTGAATCCCTAAAATAATTTCTTCAATGGACAGCTTGGCCCTATGACTGAGTTCCGGATCCGCAGTTAATTTTTTTTAACTGCTTCTAAGGCCATATTAACTGGACAAGCTCTGTAGTTTAAAGGACCCAGTTGACCCAATTAGACAAAATAATATGATTTACAAAATACCCTGCAATGACTGTGAGTTAGGTCAACTACATAGGTCAAACTAGTAAGTCAGCGGTAGTCAGATTGTCAGAACATAAGAATTTAGCTAAGATAAACATGGTTGACCCCGAGAAGATAAGTAATTTAGAAAGGAGCCCAGCAAAAAATTGCAATGCATGCGCTAACACACAACCACACAATAGCATGGTAGGGAGGGAGTTAAAATTCTAAAAAGTAATCTAGGTAGGTGGAGAGAGAGGTTGATTACTGAATGCTTGTTCATCGAGTCTACACCCAACACATGCAATAGGAGTGACTCATCACTCATACCTGAAATATGGAAAATACTACTGCCAATCAAATCAAGTGAAAAATAATGAACTATATAAATGAAGTTAGGAAGTCGTGTGATTACCTTGATATGATTATGAGCAATAAATTGTGCTCGAAACGTCATCAGTAAACATTACTGTATAACACTGTGTGACTTTATCAAAACAAAATTTACCCATAATGGAACTGTTTCGTCAGCCTAGTTCGTGACTCATCAGTAGCACATACCCATCACTTCACCTACCAAGAGGTCGAACCAAAGACTTTCAGATTACGAAGCAAACTGGTTGGGCATAAGGAAAGACACATTTGCCGATGATAATCTCAATAGCCTTGTGTCCTCAGAGTCTTGAATTCTATCCCCGGTGAGTGAGATCGTGAGTAATTGCTGTTGAAGAGTACTAAACACTAAGACGAAAGAACTGTCTCTGTTGCTGCTGCTGCTTATCAAAAAAAGTCAGTTCGCCATCACACATGAAACACATCATAAACTCATCATAAATCGGACTGATAGAATTCAGTCTGCACCAAAGAAAAGACTAGACACATCACACTAGTTACTAACTAGTATCCAATCAAAATACCCGCTACACTCCTACAGGAAGTCAATCGCGAGCCCGAATAGCTAGCTCAGTGCAGACAGTACTCACTGGGTGACGCGGGTTCGAATCTCAGGGGGGGGGGGCATGAGTTGCTCTTTCACAAGTTGGTTGTAGATACGCCTTGCTAACTAACCTAGGTGGTGTCGAAGGCTTCCTGTGGCTGATTGCCTCCAACCGCCATCTGATATCCTCACATCAATGTTATTATCATGCAGGATAAAAGCATCATCGATATATCTACAGTGGAATAGCAGTTCGTTGATTACATTTTTGAAGTATACCTAAATTACCTGGCTACAAAAACTTGTCAAAATCTAGAAAACAACTCAGTCTAGAAGATTTTATATAATTTCACATAAGCATACAATAAGATGGACAAGGCAATAGATCTACAATCTATTGTAACAAAGTCTGTCTGTCTGTCTGTCTCTGTCTGGATTCAACATAGAACTTGGCACCGAAGTGCACCAGTTCGAGTTGCCACCTTCCAAATAGCACACAGAGGTAGACAAGAAGATGAGTGAAGAGAATCAATACAGTCTGACAAGTATAAGAGTGAAACAGAATGGCTAATGGTAGAAAGGAATATGAAAGATTACAGAGATTGAATACATCTGCGCCATTGACAACGATTTTGAGCCATGTCACCTATTGTCTCCAGCCATTGATTCCTAGAGTCCCGAGGCCCCCAACCCGGGAGTCTGCATCTCCCTACCTGACTCAGTTTAACTGTCAAGGATTTCATGGATTGATGCCATGTTTTTGTTTGGCCACCACTGGCTCTTTTCCAACCTGCACCTATATCAGCTAGCAATGCCCGTCGGGGGAGGCGGTGGTTAGGCATGCACAGCACGTGACCTAGCCATCTCAGTCTATGTAACTTTATAGCCTCGTCGATTGATTTTCCCTCTTTGCCCAACACTCTACGCCTAACGTCAACATTACTTACTAGCTTGTTATACCACCTAACATGAGACAGAGATCGCAGACATCTATGATCGAAAGCAGTCAACCTTTTCATGTCTTCAACGCGTATTGGCCATGTTTCAGAGCCATAGAGAAGGACGGAGCGAACTGCTGAGCAGTACATACGTCCCTTGGTTGATAACCGGATGTCACGCCTACGCCAGAGGTGGTGTAAGTCAGCGAAAGCAGCTCGAGCTTTTCGGACCCGTGCTGAGATTTCATCGCCAATCAGTCCGTTGGTGCTAATACAACTTCCCAAATAGGTGAAGTGGTCAACATGTTCTATCACTTCACTCCCTATCACTAAGTTAGGAGTTGACGTGGTCCAGTCCTGTAGCAGCATTTGTAACAAAGTGGAAGTGGAGAGATCGATAACTGAAGTTTTAATTTCCAAAAAATC
Organism: Trichobilharzia regenti; assembly: GCA_944472135.2. Classification (NCBI taxonomy): domain Eukaryota; kingdom Metazoa; phylum Platyhelminthes; class Trematoda; order Strigeidida; family Schistosomatidae; genus Trichobilharzia; species Trichobilharzia regenti. The sequence goes on from OX235266.1 coordinate 14,502,678, forward strand.
GCATGGGAGATTTCACTATGAGCTGACATCAAGTTAGAGAACCACTGGAAAACCAACTGGGAGTACTGGACGGTTGTTTCGTCAGTCTAGTTTGGGACTCTTCAGCAGTATGCACTCACCAGCAGACTTCGAACCCCAGGAGCTTCTGGTTACTAGGCTGATGAGCTAGCTCGTAGACCATTAAGCCATTCTCACTGGGACCCAAATCCAATGGCCAGCCAGTCCGTGAATTCTAACTTCTGCCAATTGACGATATAGCGCAACCATTTCGCAATGTCTTCTGCTTCAATGAGTTACTGCCTCACCTTCAACCTGTTTTACCCTACTGTAGTCACAGCTTCCTACTAGAACCTCAGATTAACTGCCTGAATAGGTCCAGTCACTGGTGAGCATCAGATTAATTTTCAAGTATTGGTGTTTTGTAGGGATTTTGTTTGATTGCATGGGTGATTTCTCCATGAACTGACATCAGTTAGAGAAAACCACCTGGGAATGCTGCACAGTTGTTTCGTCCTAGTTTGGGACTCTTCAGCAGTACGCACCCACCGGGATTCGAACCCAGGACCTTCTGGTTACAAGGCGAGCTCGTAGACCATTGAGCCACTGGGACCCGATCCAATGGTCCTTGAATTCTAACTTCTGCCAATTCACGACATAGCGCGACCATTTCGCAATGTCTTCTTCGATGAGTTACTGCCTCATCTTCAACCTGCGTGAAGACAGTCTTAATTGGATTTATTGGGTCCTTAAGCCTACGCACAAAGTATACCTCTGAGAGAGTTAGTTGGTTCGTTTTAAATGCCATCCTGATTTCAACCTCACTGAGAATTCTGCGTAATGCCTCTGACGTCCCTTCTTTATACAGTAGTGCTACAGAGACAGACTTTGAATTCTATATTATTATTTTCGCTAATTTTTTCATTATTATTATTATTTTCCTTATGGTTCTTCATGCATTTTTGAATAAATTCTGGTGGGTAGTTAGTTAGCTATACACTCGTAATATCTCCTTTATTTGTTTAATTTCCTTATTTAAATCTTCTGGTGTACTTAGTTAGGCTCTTGGACTTGGATTATCAAGACATTTAGCTAATAAACTTGTCTTCCTTTACCGATTCTGGATGGAATGAATTAAAGTCTAAGTATTTATTAGAGTGTGCGTGCGTGTGTGTGTGTGTCGGTTTCCCCTATAAATGCCAGCTAGTATCTAACCCCCCACCACCATCTTGTTTTCGTCTTATTCTACAGTCTAGTCTAGCATGGTCAACTCACCTTGTTCATTTTCTAACTCAGAAGTGAATTCCATGGAGAGTTGAAAGATATGTTCAAACTTTACCACAATAATGGAGTGTGTCATTCACATATCTCCACATTAACCTACAATTGAACACCTACTTTGAACATCTAGAAAATTCTACTACCCCACTCCGCTGTCTTCATCAATAAACGGAAAAGAAGAAAGAGAATTGTACGCGTCAACTTTCGAAGTTATGTATAATTACACCGCCTTGCTAGTAGTATATGATCATGAAAAATAATAAAATCGTTATTCAGATGTTGGTTTGTAGGGATTTGATTGGTTTCAGGATTTCATCATGAGCTGACATTAGTTAGAGGACCATTGGAAAACCAGTCAGGGAGTACTGGACAGCTGTTTCGTCCTAGTTTGGGACTCTTCAGCAGTACGCACCCACACCACGGGGTTCGAACCCAGGACCTTCCGGTTACAAGGCGAGCTAGCTCGTATACCATTAAGCCACTGGGACCCGGTCCAATGGTCCTTGAATTCTAACTTCTGTCGTGAATTGGCAGAAGTGCACTTTGAATTCTTGGTATTAAGTCGTTGGAGCCAGTCGGTTTCGTGCCAGTTGGCACTTACTAGTCAGTAAGGCGTATATCTGCAACCTCGAAGGAACTTATATTCCTTCTTGTCTTGCTAAATGACTGATGGTCAGTACCAACTAACCACGAAACCTAGGCGGTATCCAAGGCTTCCTGTGTCTGATTGCCTCCAGTCGCCTAATACGTAGTTCTTCGTTTGGTACAGACTGAATTTTCATATATCAATCAAGTTTGCAATGTGGCCACTATGTCTGATTGGCTTAGTATCCTGGGGGCAATCCCCAGGAAGCCTTGGACAGCGCTTAGGTTTCGTGTTAGCTGGTACTCGCCACCCAGTCGTCTCTGTAATCAAAGAGACGTTACCACAGGGTGATGAGGATTAGAATCTTAGAAGGGACATGCACTCCTTTACGATTGTAGATACACCTTGCTAACTGACCGGTGAGTGTCCAAGACCTCCTGCCGATTGCTTTCAACCATCTAATTTCATAACCGATACTGTCTCACCATGTATGTGTTACGGAGATATCCAATAACAACAGATTATGGTATGGAATTACATACAACCACAGTGCTAAAGTCTTACAATGAAACCAGGTAGAGCTAAACAATAGTGTCTCAATAGATGCGAATGTACGAGTGATCTTGAGCCGATCAATCATAAAAATGAGGGACTTTTGCACACACAAAAATGACGTATATTTACAAGAAAGAAAAAAAAATGCATGAAAACACATTTTAAACAGGGGTGATCTTTCTCTGACATGACATAAAAATACATCCCAGTTATAATGAGGCGTATCAGTTGCCAAGTTAGACTAGTTTCTGTACATAGTACATTATTCATCGAGGTGACTGAAGATAAGCCGTTTTTTGTGAATTGCCTATCCCTTTTATCCTTATGTCCAGTCTTCCCCCAAAAGCCTTCGGTTGACTGACTATGGTTTCCAGCAAGACGATTGACGACCAATTGACAGGACAAATCGACGGTGTAGCAATGGGGTCACTCATCACTAGGACCCATTCTAGCCCCGACATTTTCCTTACAAAACTAGAAAATAATGGGCCTTTGAAGGATGTTATTAATGACATTCGAATTCTATTGTTGGTATATGGATGATACATTTTTGATTATAAAAAATGAGGAGGAGGAAGCGAAGAACATCCTGGATAAATTTCATGAGGTTCATCCAGCAATAAATTTTACTATTGAGAAAGAAAAAGACTCCTAGAATTTCATTTTTAGACGTCTTTATGACGAGAAAAGAGGATGGCACAATAAGAAGAAGTGTTTACATAGAAAACCTACATCTACGGGTCAGTATACGCATTTTTTTCAGCTTTGTGCCCTTAAAATACAAACGCAATCTGATAAAGTGCTTGGTCAGCCACGGAGCAAGAGCAATGCACTCAGATGAATGTCTTGATGAGAAACTTATCAGTATTGAACGGTTGCTGAATGAAAACGGTTATCCGGAAAAGTTTATTGATAAGAATATGAATCTAAAATCAAAGCACTTCAATGTTCCAATAATTCTTAAAAAGGTCTTTTTCTTACAAATACAGTTGCTTGGGGACAACATCAGCGAGATACTAACACACCGGCTTAGAAATGAGGCGGTAAAAAAAGCATTCCCTATTGCTCTTTTGCATTCGGGAGTAAAAGACAAAAACTGCCTGATTTCGCCTCTTCCATGTATGTTTACCAAGTTACATAGGCTGCACAGTGTTTCTCGTCGGATTTCTCAATGTTTTTCTGCGTGGTTAAGCAAAGGACAAACAAAATTCACTCGTAGCGTTATTCTGTCTCATCTTGTGGATACAGGACACAAGACTGATTGGCGTTAAACAGGCAGCTTTCAGGGTCATTTACCGCATACCAACCAACAAATCTCAATTTTGCCTTAAGAGTTCGACTACTAAATATTGCTGAGGCCAGCTGTTGGGATCCATATTAACAAGCCTAATTTGTGCATCCAAAAGTATCTGTTAGTTCAGACACTGTCCTTACTTTGGCCATCAAGGTTTCAATGATCATTAATTTTTGTGGAATTTTTCTATTTTTAGTTGATATTCTATCTGCTATTATGTCTTTATTATTATTATTATTATTATTATTATTATTTAAGCATCTTTAATGAACTGCGGTAATTCCATTGTGATCTTACTTAACAAATTGATATTATTTCAAAAACACTAATATTGTTATTGACTACTATTCTAGAATATTCTATAAATATAAACATACAGATAACTAATTGTAGAGCCAGAAGAGGAATTTATCGAAAGGTGGATATTCTTCTTTGCTCAATTATTTTGTGTTTTACATATATCTGAATGAATATTTTCGCTATATTATAAAATAAATGACATCAACTCTAAATCTATCCCTAATCGTAACCCTAACCCTAATTACAATCCTAACGAGCTATTGTCCAACACAATACTTAAAAACATGATCTGGGTAAAATTTGCTTTTTAGTGGGTGATTGGCGGTAATATTTCATTTATGATACTATGACAGGTACCTCCCGTTAGCCTCCCTCCCAGGAGGCTATTGTTGAACTTCGCCTGTAGCCATTTATCACAAAACCTGATTGATAAATACAAAATCACAACAGACAAATTCTCTCTCTTTCTTACCTTCGGTAATTTCATGTCTTTAATATCCCATAGATGACGTTGAGTATGTTGGGTAGGATTCTCATTAGATGGATTACGATGAATAGTATTCTCGACAGTATTATTATTATTATTATGATTATTGGTAGTCGTATTAGTATTGTTACTATGATTGTTCTCCGAGAGACTATTCAACTCTGTACCACATGTGGACAGTGATGGACATTGTTCCACTTGATCTGATTGCATCATTACCCCCATCTGATTAGGTTGACCATAATTCAGTAAATAACAAGAATCTGGATTAATTGAAGGCAAATAATCAATACCATTGGTAGAACCATTGGCGGCATCACTGTCCTCATAAACATTTTTATACATTTTGTAGGCATTCTTTTTGCATTGTTCATCATTGATGCTATTTCTCGGATTATGATGATGATGATGATGATGAGAAACTGTGAGAGGAGGTAGAAAGGGCACAGATTTCTTTGGCGTATCATCAATCGATAGATTATCGTTGATATTCTCTGATGGAGATGTATAAGTACAAGCTGGATTACATAACAGTATATCTCTATTCTCATGGTGATCTTCATGTTTGACAAAATGATTCACCGACTGAATCGACGGTAGGTGTATTTGACGATTGTTTGGGATATTATCTGAAGCCAATGGATCATAGTTACTTTGGTAAGAATTATTACTATTATTATTATTATTATTATTAGTGGTAGTGGTATTAATGAAAAAATATGCGGGTCCACCCAATTGTGTACTACTTGTATTTGTGAGTATTTCAACAGACTTTGTACTTGTCATAGTATTAATACCGGTGACTGGTGTATTAATAGATGTATGGCTATTCAATGCTTGTAGGGTATACTGGTTATACGCGTTATATGCGGGTACTACTGCATTGGTACTACCATTGGAATGTGAATCGAATTTACCATTATTATTGCTACTATTGTTGCCGCAACTGCTATTACTCCCACGACTGCTTCCAGTACTGTCGGTGCTACAACTACCACTATTACTGTTCATAGAATTCATATCACAATTTGTCCAATTCTGTGTGGCAGTTGCCGTCGTTGGTGTTGTTGACATATTGAAGTGTTTATCATCCAAAACGTACTGCCGATTAGTACCAAGCATTTTTATACATATATACGTTGTTCAATGCTTCTTTTCCTGAGTCATCAAAAGAATTTTTGTCTCTGTCCAAATCTGTTTAGAAAAAGTAAAGGAAACCGATTAAAAATGCGATAATAATTTAAGCAACTCGTGGACAAGATGGAGGGTAGTAGTGGTGTGGTGGTGTTGGTGGTGGTGGAACAGGGAGAGAGACAGAGAGAGAGAGACGAAAATAAAACTTCCGGACAAAATTTCAACCAATCAGAAGAGAGATTTGGTAAAATAAAAAGACGAAATGTGATTCATTCGTCTCTCATTCCAATCTGAGCGATTTGATTGGCTTATAAATTAGTAGTCGTTATTCAACCAATCGCATTATTAAAAATGTCAATCAAACTCAGCATAATCCTCCAATAGGATTAAAGATTTGTGTTTTTGAAGGTAAAATAGATTTGTTTTTGGCTCTAAATACTTGACAACTTAAAAAATATCAGTTTCCTGAACAAAAGTGGTGGTTTGGAATGGACACTCTTCAGATTATGGAATTTGTGGGTATTTCAGATAAGTCTTACAAACTAACGCTGGTTAGTTAAACCGATTACTGAAAACCAATGGGGAACACTGGACTTAGTGCTGTTTCGTCCTATTTTGAAACTCTTCACCACTTCACATCAACTATCTTATTCGCCAGGGATCAAATCTGGGACCCTTAGGTTACGAGGTAAAACTCATTGCATATTTAAGCAATTGGGGGTAGACTTCAATGACTCCAGAGTTCTACCTATATCATCTCGTGATACAGCCCTGCCATCACCAGTGCTTTCAATGGACATTCATTTCACAGGTTGACATGGTAGAACCCTCTGATCACAAGTTCTCAATTCACCGCCTTATCACGAGTTGACAAAATTAGAACCCAAGGGTCGTTGAACTCCAGGCCAAATGACTGAACAGTTAACTAACTTGCTCTAGTAACCTGAAGGTCCCAGGTTATACCAATGGAGGCGACATAGGCATGCAGGGTCGAAGAGTCCCAGGTTATGACGAAACAGCTGTCCAGTGCGGCTTGGTTTTCAATGACCTCTGTAATTGGCGAAAACTTAACAATCCGTAAAGTTACTTATGGCGACAGAAATCGTTTACATCACTATATTATTATTACTATTATTATTCTCTTCGGTTCCGACTAGAACATACTGCTTCAACAACACATTTCCACTTTCTCCTATTTTCTCCAGTTTACGACTGCCCCCAGTCTCCCACCTCCTCCTCCACCTCCTGACACCATTCCCTTCTTCTGGTCACGGCTTCCCACAAGAACCCAGATAGGACCAGTCTCCAGTGAGCATCAGATCAATTTTCAAGTATTGATTTAAATCTCAGAGATATTGGAATCAATAATCCAAATGTTTCGTTCGTAAATCTGATTTCAAATTCTCCGAGCACCAAGTATATATGTAAGTTTCGTGCAGAGTCGCATACGATGGTATTAATTCGGCATTTTACATTTAAGTCCAGGAGATGAGTTGCGTGGTGTTATATACTACTGATTATCTGACATGAGTAGTATTATATCACTCAAATCAACCAGTAGTACTTGCCAGCCAGCCAGACAGACAGACAGACAGGCAGGCAGGCAGACAGACAGGAGTAATCTGAATATTCAAGTATTTGTTTGTAGGGCTTTTGTATGATTGGTTAGAGTTCGAGTTATGTTAGCGTGACCACTAACCACTGCCGTCCGCGGCGAGTATATGTCCTCACACCCGCCCAAAAACTGCTGTACCCTACTGGTCGCGGTTTCCCACTATGACCCAGATAACTACCTATCTGAATAGATCTAGTAGCTTGTGAGCACCAAATTAATTTTCAAGTATTGATGGTTTGTAGGGATTTTCTTTGATTAGTTGGAAGGTCCCACTGATTGACATAATGGTCTACGAGGTATCTTACCAGCCTTCCAAACAGAAGATCCTGGATTCCGACCCACAGTGTGGGTGTGTACTGTTGAGTTGGAGTCCCAGACTAGGTTGACGAAACAAATGGCTGTCCAGTACTCCCTGATGGTTTTCTAATGGTTCTCTAACCAATGTCGTCAGCTGATGATGAAATCCTGTAAATCAATCAATCAATCAAATCAAATCCTTTCAAACCAATTGATGGCTTTGTGTAGAATTCAACTAAAATTTGAACTACAGTCAAGTTCGAGCCTCGGTGGTGGGAACATCATCACTCACTGAGAAATGCAGGTACATCCAGTTGACGAGTCCTAAATAGGACGAAATGCGCGTTATCCTGGATTCCACTGCTATCCACCATCCACCAATTGTACACCAATTAAATCCGCAGACATCGTCGAAGCATCTGCACAAGAAGCCGACATGTCAACCTGAGACCGAGCACTTCGGTCCAATCAATCGACGGGAAAATCAAAAATTCAATTCTACAGTCAAGTTAATAATAAAGGTAATAAGGAGAAGAAATTAATTTAGCGGTGAAGGCAGGAAATAATGCAATTAAGAAACAAACAAAAAACACAAAAATTTCGGTTTTGGTGTCAGGATAGATCAGGCTTATTTTAGATTTACTGACTGAAGAAACTTCTTTTGTATGCAGAGTTCAGGATTTATAACCTATGAACTGCTGACAATGCTTCTGAGGTTTAAAAAAGTTTGATTCATACCCTTTTACCAAAATTCCTAAATATTCCATAGATAACTCTGAAGTTCTTTCGTGGATTGGATTGATATCCAGATTCGATCAGATGTTCCAGGATACAGCTGTAGCGGGTGGGGATCTTTTTGTTAATTTAATTTACTTATTTAATTTTAGTTTCTACTTCATTATAATAGAGGTTTTTGTATTTCCCAATGAATGAAAAACAAAACGAGATGGTTTTTACTAACGTTTCGCTATTTAATGCTAATGGCTGCTTTCTCAAAGTATTATTAAACTGGAATTTACAAAATCGTCAGTAAAAACAATCTCGTTTTGTTTTTTCATTCATTGGGAAATACAAGAAAACCTTTATTATAATGAATATCATATACCATCCAATGCCCAAATTTTTTCAAACCGTTAAAAGAGAACTTGGTTTGGACACATATAATTTAAGTATTGGTTTTGTAGGGATTTTTGTTTGATTGCATGGAGGATTTAATCATGAGCTGACATCAGTTAGAGAACTGCTGGAAAACCTGGGAGTACTGGACAGCTGCTTCGTCCTTGTTTGGGACTCTTCATCAGTACTCACCTGATATGTATCCACATATATAAATTTATGTGTGTGTGTGTATGTTGGTCTCTCTTTCTATTTGCTCTCTTAGTCTGTGACCATTTCACTTGTATGAACTTGTCTCCTTTAACAATGTATATTCCCCTTATATTATATATAATATAATATGAGTGTTTGTTGACAGTCCGTTGCTTGGTGACATGTATCCATATATGGTGGTTGTTGACATGTCTGTTATATTTCGCTATGTATATATGGATCGATACTTCATTATAATTAGCCAATTTTATGTTAAGACTGTCTATTGATTGTTCACACACTTGTCTGGATGGTCATATATATTTCGCTCCCACACAATCTTGTGTGACTTACCTACTTACTTTGGTGTGATACCACTTATTGCTTCTCCTTGTGTTTTGGAAAATAGAAGTATCATTGCAAACCTAGTGGTCTTCTGATTTCCGTCTTCTTGAGTCAGGACTATTAAATTCTCGACCAGTACATAACAGTAATTTAGCGACGAGTACATAACAATTTGGCGACGGGGAAAACCACTATTAACCACTCAGCAGCAGCAACATAACATCACCCATCGGGGTTGTCATGATGAAATCCTCCATCCAATGAAACAAAAATCCCTACAAAACCAATACTTGAAAATACTCCTCTTGTTGCTAAGAAAATTTGCATCGTATATGTGTGATTGTGTAGCTTGAGAATGACATCTCTGAAAAGAGTAACCCTTTGGTCAATGCCTTTTCTTCTACATATTTTTGTTGGGCTGTAGGTTCTTTGCAGCTACGTTACGTTTGCCAGAATATCGTGTTACCTTTTTTTGACATGTGCATTGAGTCTCTGAACCATCCAGAAGCACTGACTAACTTGGCATTTCTGTAGGAAATTAGATTCTGTTTCACACTAATGTGACTCTTTCTCACCTTACTGAACCCGGCTAGCTTCAACATCCTCATAAATATTATCTTTCTGTAGTTGAAACGACGCTGGCCAAGTCGGTTTCAGCGTAAGAGGTGACCGCTTTCAAATTTCTCCCGTTGATAGTGACTGATGCTTGTTGCCGTCACTGCTTTTCGGACAGGTATCTCAATCACCTCTGTCTTTTCTATGTCCATCGGAATCCCCATCTTCACTGCCGCTTCTTCTATCAACTTGTTAATGGTTTTCGCCTGTAGAATTTTAAATGTGTATGACGTTACGGGTAAATCATTCCCAGAGTTCAAATCTTTCAGTGTCTACTATTATTATTATTATTATGGCAATTATTTATTTATCTCATTATCGATAAACCGTTTCTTTTCTTCTACCCCGGAGTGTTTCTCATTCTTTTTGGTTTCAGTCTTTTTTGGTAACTATGTCGACGATAAGCGGGAAGATTTCATTTGTTACTGGTGTTCTAACTATTATTATTATTACTATTATTGTTATTGTAATGAGTATGAGTATAATTCTTTATTTATTTATTTTTCGGTCTTATCAACTATGCTTTATTGTTATTTTAAGTTCTACGCATAGTATACAACATATTCCAAACAAATCACTGCTCAATTATGTGTTTGTGTGTATATGTCTGTGTATGTAATTCGATCTATTCTATTGTGTGGGCGTGGGTGTGTGGATGCGCGCACGCATATATATGTATATGTCCACTCTTAAGTATGTGTGTCTATGTATCTATCCATCGATCCATCAATCTAAACTGTCTAATCTAACTATTTATACCTATCGATCTGCATGTGTCAATGCGTGTGGGTGTGTCTATCTATCTATATATCTATCTATCTGTATTCACGCATCTGTATTGAATTTCCGCTAATTACGATTCAAACGTACACAACATATACAATAGCTATACAAGGATAACAATAGGCTAGCCATTTCTCAGCAGGTTATTACATAATCACCAGCTCAAACAGCAGCAAGCAACTTGTTAAATCAATTATAGGTGATGAAAAAAAGAAAAGACAAAAAAAATAAACAAACAAAAAGGACTGTGGGTAATCATCGAATTTGTTGATCGAATGATTGATTGATCCATAGAGATCATGTGTTGACAACAAGGTAGGCATTGTTAAATTACGATCAATAATAATAATAATAATATTGGGATAATGGTGTCCAGTGGAAATCTTAGGTTCATATTTCATGCGTATATATGGTAAGGGGTTAGTGTATATTGCCTAGAGAACAATGAGAGTTTATTTTCAAGCATTGATTTGTAGGGGTTTTGTTTGACTGGACACAGGATTTCACCATGAGCTGACATCAGTTAGAGAACCATTAGGAAACCACCTGCGAGTACTGGACAGCCAATTATTTACGACTCCACCTCAACTGTGGGGTTCGAACCCACGACCTTCTGGTGACAAGGCTAGCGAGTTAGCTCGTAGACCATTAAGCCACTCACTGGAACCCAACGGATCCAATGGCCAGTCCATGAATTCCAATTTACAACATAGCGTGACCACAAGCCAATATCATCCTTGGCGAGTATTTGTCCTCACACCCGCCCAAACTGCTGTACCCTGCTGATCACAACTTCCCACTACAACCCCAGGTAACTACCTACCTGAATAGGACCAGTCGCTAATGAGCATCTGATTGCTTTTCAAGTATTGGTTGTGTAGGGATTTTGATTGATTGGTTACAGGATTTCATCATGAGCTGATATCGGTTAGAGAACCTACCCCTATCCAACTTCTTTTGTGTTAATAAATAAATGTTTTTTCTTGACAATACATTACCACTACCCTCTTACTAATCTCCACCCTCTCCCCTGGTTACAGTTTGATTACTCATCACATTTTTGAAATGTCTTAACCACAATAACCCTAACTTATATTTATTCCTATCGGACAACCCTAATGTACACACATATACAAAAATAAGCATATATGTAATTGCGATTGTACAGCTAGCTAAGTGAATGAATTCGCCAGGGAGAAGAGACTCTTTGCTGAACTACGTGGTTTGTTTTCATCAAATGATAAGACTCGTGTTTGAATCACACGGACATTGAATCAAACCCACCTTTACTAATTAAATTGGGTACCAATCAAAATGTGCCGGTACCATTTTCGACACTAGTTTTTAATTACTTTATGCATAAAATTCATACTACTTAATACCAGTAAGTAGAATAAGTTAAATCACAATCATAGTTGAATTTCATTGAAATTTATAATTTTTAATAATAGTATTAATAGCTTGATTCTGAAGTGTTTATATAATGTATAGAATTTCCAGCGGTGTTTATTGAATGATATTTTCTATTCATCCAGTATCTTCAGATCAAAGATAAATTGACAGTAGAGATCGTATGACACAGTTCCATCTGACCCGAGGTGCAAACCAATTCAGTATATCTCCTCTTTTTCGCCTACGACAAATACACGACGACATTTCGTCGAATTTAGATTGTGAGAATTTGAGGCCAATATATCCATCCATTTAAGCCCTTCGAACATGCGAAAAAGGATGTCGTATCCTGTCACTGTATTTATCAATTTGAATGTACGTGTGGACACACATACATACATAGGGAGGACTCATCGATCTCTGCAAGTATAGGCTTCAGAGCATATTCCTAAATGGCCTCAGAAGCAAATGGAATCTTCAGAACCCATTAATGGTGAGAACAGACGACGACCTAGTTCCTCTATTGTGATACTTGTTATAGAGACAGGACGTAAAATTGACTTTAATGCATCTTCTAAATCTATCTATAAAACGTGTTTGGGTTAGGGCGTATCCTAAAGTTTGTGGAAGCTCTAACTGGCAATTAGGAAGTTTAAACCACCTTTATGCGCTCAAAACAACAATTTGTAATCACACTAAACCTTTCTTGGTAAATTTTGTTTTGATACCAGCCAGGGTAGATGTACCATTACTTCTGTTATTTGGTTTAGTTGTCTTCATTGTTATTTTGACCTTCAATGTGTCCTTTTAACTTGACCTAATTAGTCTATTTTCTCACCTTTTCATAAATTTCATATGTTCCTATGACAAGTCCGTGTGTGATGGATCAGATTGTTCGAAATGTGTTGCACAAATACATTACACACACGATTCAGATAGTCAAATTACGTCTTCTTATTGCTTTATCTAAATTCATAAAGGGAACTAATTGTTTTAAATTTCGTTGAATACCAAAACACGTTCAGGAGTACATTTCGTGAAACAAGAGCGCCACTGAGAAACAGTTATCTCATGTAGTGCTTTAGCTTATTGATATTGTAGCGCAGACGGTATATTATGTTGGAGATCGGTGAAATATGGGATGACTAAGTAAGTAAGGATATCAAAGCCAGAATCGGAAAAGCAAGACAAGCTTTAATTACTCCTAAGTCTGTGTGGAGGTCAACAGCACTCATCACTCAGCATGAAAAATAAGATCCGGATTTTCAACTCCAATGTGAAGTCAGTCAGTACTATTCACTATACGGATCAGAGACTTGGCCAGTGTGTCATAAAGAGCATCTCAAACAAATTACAGACCTTCATCAACAGCTAGCTGTCTTCGCTCAATACTACTCAAAATCAGATGGCTGGTCGGAAAAGATCAGAAACAGGGATCTCTGGCAATGAGCAAACCAATGGAGCAGGAACCGATTGTGCAACAAATAAGCAGGAAGAAATGGAGATGGATTGGCCATACTCTGAGGAAACAGTCAAGTGACATCACTAGACAGGCCATCGCTCGAGTGGAACCCGGAAAGTAAGCGGCGAGTTGGTCGTCAATATGAGGATGACTCGGAGGAGGTCATGTGAAAAGGAGATGAAAGCATGTGGGCAGACTTGGAGCCAGGTGAAAACTTTTGCAGAGAACCGAAGGCAATGGAGACGCGCGGCTGAAGCCCTATGCTCCTCTATGAATCAAAGGATATAATAATAATAATAAGTAAGGTCACCCAAAGTATTTTGTATTAGACTACCAAACTTGGTAGGCGAAATTAACTTATAGGGAGTGGAAGGAAGCTAAAGTTTCCCATGACAAGATATAACTTTGAGTCATAGATGCATAGGAGAGCATAACAGATTTCATCATCAAATGTATTCAGTATTTAATAATAAATAATTTTTCCTTCACGTTCCCAGTGGAACATAGGGCTTCAAGCTAGTTAGTGGCTTGGAGTTTCTGTAGCAGTGGTGTTTATTTTACAGGATGGGGTTGCTAGCCACCTCATGCCCAACCTTTCCTCTTTACCAGCATTATTTCCGGCATAGAGATGTAAAGGAGTGCATCGGCCGGGAATCGAATCCAGGACCATATGCATGGCTGGCGAGCGTGCTAACCACTGTGCCACCGACGCACACTGTACTCGCTTCGGCGGTACATATACTATTCAGTATTCAATACCCTAAAAATCCTCACAGATCATTTCTATAACCCTTAATTGATTCAGATTCTTTGCTTAAATGTCTTTTGGTTTATTGAAACTGATGTAGCGGCGGGGGGGGGGTTGTTCCTCACAAAAGTAAAAGAACGGATGAGAATATCTGCTGCTTACAACCAGATTGGTCGATATGCAGGCATACCTACTTAGGAGAGCTGAAACACCCTGATTCTAAATCTATGGTGGAAATGATCTTCAAAAATTCGAACGAATCAAATGATGGTATGACCCTGTTTTGGTGACCAACAACTATCGGAATGTAGCTCCATTGAATTGTGGATGGGACTTTAAGACATAGACTCGGAGGTTGTTCCTTAAGACGATCACACTTACTTTGGTGTGGGCACCTACGCAGTAAGTATCCCAGACTTCGTACAAACTATGAGATTATGTATAGCAAATCTCTTGGTGCCTATAAATTATGCACCAAGTAGGTGTTTTAGTAATAATAAATTATTGGAATTATAGTGCCAGTTTTCGCCAACTCTGGTATTCAATGATGTAATGAAATGTGATAACTTGAATGGATATTATTATAGTAAAAAGTTTCAACTACTTAAACAGTACGGTGTGCCAGTGATCAAGTCTTTATCAACCTCATTCAACAGCTGGCTGTCTATATGATAATGCCACGTGTCAGGCGATCTGAAACGGAAAACTCAATGAGGCGTTCTAAATGAATACAGAAGTAAGACAGAGTTGGTTGCCTATTATCACTGATGATATTCTTAATTGCGGTCGACTGGATTATGCGTCAGACTGTGGGTGAGGAGCGAGGAGACAGGAATACGCTAGACCACTGTTAAGAAGATTTAGATTTCACATACAATGTACGTCCAATGCCATAGGAACTCGAAGACTTATAGACAAATTTCATCAACAACTACCTCCTCCGTTCGCTCCATACTGAAGATCAAATGGCAAGAAATTCTGCGAACAAACCAACAGGGAAGAGCCGATCATCGCTCAACAAATATGTAAGAGAAAATGGAGATTGATTGGGCATACATTGAGGAGGTCGTTGAATGATATTGCGTGTCAGGTTGTCGAGTGGATCCCGAATGGTAAGCCACGAGTGGGTCGTCAGTGCGAGGGTGATATAGAGGAGATGAGAGATCATGGGGAATCATGAACCCAGCTGAAGAGGACAACAGAAAATAGGACAAAGTGGAGATGTATTGTTAAAGCCATATGTTTCACTCGGAACCCAAGGAAATAATAATAATAATAATGGTACAAAGTTACAAATTAATTTGTTTACTTCCTAAGCGTATATCAGTCTGTCCTACTCTAACTGATTGAATCTAGCCTGCTGCGTGGATTTCATATCTGAGCCTGTGTAGTCGCCTGAAGTAACAAACGACATTTCTGTTTAGCCGTTACATACCTACATCTTTTAAAGATCAGATCTGAATATTGCATGACAATTAAGGACATCCCTTCAAACATGTAAAGAATCTAAGAAAACTACATATTGGAAACCTTGCTATAACCATAAAAACCCAATGACTTAAGACAGTCCCCCTGAGATACTGACTAAGTTTCAACGTCTTTCCTCAATACTACTAAACATCGGATGGCGGGCCAGAAAAGATCAGCAACAGGGATCTCTGGGAATGAACGAATCAACCCAATCCAGCAAGAACTGATTGTGCAAGAAATCTGCAGGAAGAAATGGAGGTGGATTGGCTGACCATACTCTGAGAAAACAAACCATCAAGTGAGTGACACCACACACTCCAGGCCATCGCTCGAGTGGAACCCGACCGAATGGGAAGCGGCGAGTTGGTCGTCAGTGCGAGGGTGACATGGAGGAGTAGGATCATTTGAAGAGGAGATGAAAGCATGTAGATAGACGTGGAGTAAGGCGAAAACGTTGACAGAGAACCAAACGCAATGGAGACATGAGGCTGAAGCCCTATGTTCCTCTAGGAACTAAAGGAAACAATAATAATGTAGCACACAAATGTAGAGAAAAAAGAAATTCCGAAAGGACTATGATGAACAGAAATGTACGGTAGAAAGAAATAGTAACACATAGAAAGACATGAGGAATTAATGCATCTGGGAGATTATACATAGTGAACGCATTTGCATCATCGAGACCGACTTTCAGTCAATATCTCCAAGACTTTTCCCCCCTACCAACTACGCGAATAGATCAAATCAGTTAAAGAATTCAGAAACTGATGCTCAGGTTTTGATGCGACCATCCCTTACCCTTTTCCAATCTAATCCGATGAGTTAACATTGCTCTTCGAGAAAGACAGTGTTTCCACGCGTGTATTACATGTCCTAGCCATTTGGATAGGTGGGTAGTTTCACAACTTCATCATCGGTTCATTTCCCTCCGTTTTTCCAACCTCAATATTGCTCACTTCATTATGTCACTTATCATCTGTGGCCCAAGACATCTAGCCTCTTCAGGTTTTCCGACTTCAATGGCCATGTCCTACAGCCAAAAAGAAGGACAAAGTGAATCACTGTGCACTAACACCCACACAGAAATTCCATTTGATCGACACCTGGACATCAGCACTTCGCTAGAGATGACATAAAATTGTCACACGCCACCCGACCCTTACACGTATCCACAATGAGATATCATCAGTAATTAGTCTATTAGGGACGTGTCTAGCGCAGTCTTACATCTGAGATTATCGAGAGCGATCAAAACGGACTTGTACTGCCAACACCCTCTGTTTGTCATTTTCCAGCCGACCAATTATGATTGCTCAAGCGAAAGACAAGCTACCTACCTAGCTGTGCCACTTCGATGTGTATCTATAAATTTAGTTGCTCCTGTGGAGAAAGCTGGCTATATAGGGCGAACAACTAGACAGCTTAACAAATGCATTAATGAGCATCTCCCTTCACTCATGGTTCGGTAAAGGTCAAATAAAATCTATACGAAGTTCTATTTTGTCTCATTTGATTGACGATAGCGGTCACCAAGTGGACAGAAGAATAAATGCCTTCAAAGTTATCTATCGCATTCCATCGAGTCTTTCGAACGGAATCAGAACCCGTCTTTTACACATAGCTGAAGAGGTTATGGGAATTAATTCGAGAGAACAATCCTAGTGTCTTTGCATACAACAAAAGAAGTTTGTTCTACCACCTGTCTCTCCCTTGCTTAGCCTAGGTGAATTCTATTCAAAACCCTCCCACGCACCCTTTCTTATTTTCCATCTCCTTCGCATTTTTATGATATTTATTTAAACTCTGATTATATGTCCACTTCACCTTTTAAGATTCGACCTAATTTATTTATTGAATTGTCTACATATACGCATATATACATATACTACCGTTGTTATTTTTATCGCCACCTGCATAAACCTTATTATCAATACTTTGTTGTCATTATAATCATCGTTATTAATTTCGTCCAAAACATTTACCACATTATTATTATTATTGTTATTTGATCCACAAAATCACCGTCATTGGTTAAACATTTTATATACACATATATAAATCTACGTAAATTAGAGTAAAGCCTGAAGATCTAATTGAAAACAGGAATATTGTTCGCTTATATGTCTTGTTCTAATATTAAGGATGATGCAAATTGCCAAATAAATGAAATAGGTTACCTGAAAAGTTTCATACAGAACAACATTTAACCTTAAAAAGCTGATTATTTATTTACAAAATCTGACTCATACTTTGAGTATTTTAAAAATATTTAAAAAAATAAACGAGACAATTAATCATACTACTTATGAGTAGTGGTACAAAAATAGAGAAAGAAAACAACATAGTGGAGATTTGTAGCTCAAAATTAATTAATTAATCACTTCATGAGGATTAGTTGATGTAAACAGCTGAATTAAACGTCTCGCAAGTTCAGGACCCAATCGTCTTCGGGAAGCGAGTACACCAGTACCACGACGTATTTCCAAATTAGCCAACTCAGCTTCGAATGGATGCGAAAACTTTTGATTTTCAGAGCGATTACTACCTGTTGAAGTTGATTTCGGTTATGAACCAAAAGAGAAAACATGAAATAATTAGAAAATTTATAGAGTAATCCAAGTAGATGAATGCCAAACTATCTGAAGGTCTCGGGTTCAGTCCTTGGTGGGGTTGTAGGTTTCCACTTTTGAAGAGTCACAGATTACGGCGAAACGTCTGTCCGGTCTTCAATGATTCTCCAACTGATGTTGGTTAGGGTCAATAACTGACCAAAATCCCATGCTAAATCCGTAATAACATTTACAGTGGCAAAAACAAATGACGTAATCATATTGGTGGTGATGAAGACACCCTAACCAACAACACTAACAACAAGCACCAAAATCATTATGTAACGACAGAAGACAAGGACCGGGCAACAGATCAGATTGTTTATTGAGAAAATCAACAGATATTTATAGATTTTTATGTACATTATTATTAGCAGAGGAGCGACGTCTTCTGATTGGCTGTTTTCTTGTTCAAGGTTATTCTGTCATCTCTTTGTTGCCGTTTATTAGACAGTCCGTTGATATATATCTGTTAATCGTATCCGCCCACGCTAAATCTGCTGTGATTGGTTGTTGAGTTAGCCTTTGTTCTTCTTTTTTTGTCATGATCAAGATATGGGACGTAAACATTGACGTAAATTGCTGTCTACCGATTTTGGCTAGCAGACAGCTCTCATCACAATTATGATCATTTGGAGAAATCCAAAGAAAGACGTCTCTTTCATTTGGCTGGACTGGGTAGCATCGTTTTAACTATGGGAAAATGGTACAGATGAGGATGCTGAAGACAACTAGGGTTGGCAGACCTTCATTTACTTCGAGATCAGTGTACACATATACTGCACTGAACATAAGGAACAAGATCAAGTCAGTCAGTGTTTGTTTCTATTTGGTTTTTAGCAGACCACTGAAGGCTTTCATCAACACCTTACCCATTCGCTCGATACTGAAGATTAGATGACCAGCTAGAACAGATAAACATCGAAGAACTCTGGCAGGCAGCGAAACAACTAAAAGTCTATTACTCAGCCCGACCGATAGCTGCTACCTTGACGTGGTGGTCGCCGGGCTTGCACATCGCGATGACTCAACAAGCTACACTGGTTGAAACCAATGTTCCTGCAGGTTCTACCATGCCAGGAAGGTTGTTAGGGTAGCGATTAGACTAAAAGAAGTTACCGGTATCGTGTAAGAATTATTTTTACACTATGCTGAGGGTCTATGGGCGAAATCGTACTGCTGGGGAACAGGAGTGTAACAACAGTGAGGTGTTTCCCTCAGATGACCAGCATGCCAGCCACCTATGCTCTCTCTCCACTCTGCTGGAGAGAGGGAGTTAGAAAAGGTCGACTCAAAAAATTGTACATCCCGACTTACCCCACCTACGGTGTTCCGTAACCAGCGGTAAGTTTACTAATACGGAACCAAACCAAGAAACCAGTTCATACAGGTTGTGTGTGACCGACCGGCTTCAAGCAGTTGTCCCCTGGGCTCTGCGGTCACGCAACACTAACCTTCTCTCTGTTTCAGATAGCTGGGCCGGAAAGAATCATTAATAACAGGAAACTATGGGAAGAAACAAAACAAGAACCAATCACCAACCAACAAATATACAGGAGAAAGTGGAGATGGATTGGACACTCGCTGAGGAGGCCGCCGCTGGGTGACATCGCGCACATGTCAGGCCAATGCTCGAGTGGAACCAGGCCGAAAGGGAAGCGGCGAGTGGGACGTCAGTGCAAGGGTGGGTGACATGGAGGAGATCGTGTGAAGAGAGAGGAGTTGAAACAGTATGGACTAAGCAACATGGATGCAGGTGAGAAGTACAGCAGAAGGAAGACAGAAGTGGCAAGTGGAGACGTGCAGTTGAAGCCCTATGTTCGACTAGGAACCCAAGGGAAAAATAATAATATAAGACTTCAGACCGATGAGTGCATCAACGAAATAGAATAACTAATCATATGAAAAAGGCACATTTAATATTGTTTAAAAACATAGTCTCTTCAGGAGATGTATGTACACATATTTGAATGCAAATTAACCTTACCTTGACCAGTCGCCGCTTTGATCTCTGCTGATTTACACGCATTATAAAATGAACGTGCTGTTGGATAAACCAACGTGATAGCATAGGCTATTTCACCAGTCAGTCCACGCCATTGTCCCAGCTGGGATAACCATACACGATTAGCCCATGAATGTAGGGCATGTTCACCACCCATTAACGATTGAACATCATCATTTGGCAATGGTGCTTTACCTGGACCACGACCATGCAGAGCACAACTACTCAATCCTTTACGTACTGTATCTGGAAGAAAGGCTAAGCCTTCATCACGTCCAAGACGTCCTTGTCTAGAGGAAGAGGAGGAGGAAGAAGAAGAAGGAAATAAGGTCGATAATAACGCCGGCTGTGAAGTATAGTTTGGAAACTGCCTCAACACTATGCAATGTAGCTTTATGATGATGATGATGATAATGTATACTCAGTAATTTACAACAGAAAACTCAGTGAAGCGTTTGAAGTAAAAGCAAGAGGAATAAGACAAGCCAACCTACTATTCCTGACGGTATTCAGGATTGTGATGGGCTGCGTCATGCAAGAGCAAGGGGCAAGATGACAGGCATACTTTGTTTGGACCCTCAAAAAGCCTCTAGAAGATTTGAACTTCGTGAACGATTTATGTCTAATGTCACACAAACTCGCAGATCTATATGCGAAAAGCACCAAGTAGGGAGAAGAAGCAGATAACAAAGACAGGACTTCAAATGAACATAAAGTAGGTATAGCTACCTACCTAACCACCACCATCGAAAACAAGCGCCAATCACTATCGACGAGAAACATTCGGAAGAAGTTATTTCTTTCACTTGATTACGGTGTACATGGGCTCCAAAGGGCGGGTGTACTGCTCATCAGTCCGCTCCGTCCTCCTTTATGGTTGTGAGACCTGGTCACTCAGAGTGGAAGACATGAAAAGACTAGCTGTGTTTGATCATAGGTGCCTGCGCTCTATTTCCCGTGTAAAATGGCATAATAAGGTGAGCAACATTGAGGTTAGGCGTAGAGTTCTAGGTAAACAGGGGAAATCAATCGACGAAGTCGTGAAGCTACAAAGACTGAGATGGTTAGGACATGTGTTACGTATGCCAAGCCATCGCCTCCCTCGACGAGCAATGTTAGCGGATATAGGGTCAGGCTGGAAAAAAGCTAGCGGCGGTCAAACAAAAACTTGGCATCAGTCAATGAAATCCACAACAGTTGGTCTAAGCCACGTAGGAAGGTGTAGACTTCCTGACTGGTTGGGGTCCTCGGGACGGTAAGAATCTATGGTTGGAAACAATTGGTGACATGGCTCAAAATCGTTCTCAGTGGTGCAGATGCATCCACTCCTTGTGACCTATGATCTCCAATGAAACTGTTTTGTTTTTCCTCATTACTCGTTTGTCTCACACCTCTACTCACTGTTTCTATTATGCTTTTCTTGTACTTTCTTCTCTTGCTTCGCGTGCTACACGGAGTGTGGCGACTTGAACTTCCGCACATTTGTGCAAAGTTCTATGTCGAAAACAGACAGACATGGGCTCCAGAATCTGAGCCGATAGAATAGCGAGCGTATGAAATTGTTTTGGTCACCCAAAAACCATCGGAATGTGTAGCTCCTGACGCTGCTCCATTGTTTTACGGACTAGACTTTGAGTCAGAGGCTCGAAGAGAGGGGCGTGACTCCTTAAGAAAACTACCTACATTTTGGGCGTCCAGGTAGTATCCCAGCCTTCGTTGAAACTATGAGATTTTATGTGGCGTATCGATTCGACAGCGTTGGCCGAAAAGTAATTTGGAAAATACTTCAACACTATGGCGTACCTCAAGTGCTTATCAACCTCTGTCTCACGTTAGGTGGTTTAATAAGGTAAGTAATGTTGACGTTAGGCGTAGAGTGTTGGGCAAACAGGGAAAATCAATCGACGAGGCTATAAAGTTACATAGACTAAGATGGCTAGGTCACGTGTTGCGCATGCCTAACCCGACGGGCATTACTAGCTGATATAGGTGCAGGTTGGAAAAGAGCCAGTGGTGGCCAAACGAAAACATGGCATCAATCCATGAAATCCTTGACAGTAAAACTGAGTCAGGTAGGTGGGGAGATGCAGACTTCCGGGTTGGGGCTCTCGGGACTCTAAGAATCAATGGCTGGAGACAATAGGTGACATGGCTCAAAATCGTTGTCAATGGCTAGCGTAGACGTATTTAGTCTCTGTAATCTTTCATATTCCTTTCTACCATTACCCATTCTGTTTCACTCTTATACTTGTCAGACTGTATTGATTCTCTTCACTCATCTTCTTGTCTACCTCTGTGTGCTATTTGGAACGTGGCAACTGGAACTGGTGCACTTCGGTGCCAAGTTCTTTGTTGAATCCAGACAGACAGACAGACATCAACCTCATTCAACAGCTGGTTATATGACAATGCACAACGAAAAACTCAAAGAGTCGTTCGAAGTGAATACAGGAGGAAAAACACGTTCAGCTGGCTGCCTCCCTATTATCACCGATGATATCCTCAATTGTGGTAGACTGGATTATGCAGAAGACTGTTGGGGGCCAGGAGTCAGGAAAACGCTGGACGACCGATAAGAAGACTCTGGAAGATCTGGATTTTGCGTGTGGATGACACATGTAGAATGTTACACAAACTCGAAGACTTACAAGCGAAAAACCAACAAACTGGTTTAAGAGGCAGCGACAACAGGACTTGCAGATGAGCACACAGAAGACGGTGGTGACGAAGATAATCAATCAACAGCAGCAACAACAACCAGCATCAATCAACACCAACGGGGAAGATTTAACAGAGGTCACCTCCTTCACTTATCTAGGAAGCGTGGCTTCATCTACAGGCAGTCGGAACCGATGAAGATATCAAAACCAACCAGAATCGGAAAGGTAAGGTATGCCTTCATCAACCTGAAACCAGTTTGGAAATCTTTTTCACTCAGCAGCATAAAGAATAAGATTTGGATTTTCAACACCGATGTCAAGTTGGTCCTTCTATATAGAGGTTAGAAACTTGGCCAGAGTGTCACGAAAAGTACTTCCAACAGCCTGTTGCCGACTATCATTAACAGCTGCCTTTGCCGGCCTCACCATACTGAAGATTGAATGGCCAGAAAGAATCAGCAACAAAAAAAAAACTCTGGCTGGGAACAAACCAACAGGCGAGAGCCGATTGCTCAACAAGTGGATATGCAGGAGAAAGTGGAGATGAATTGGGCATACATTGAGAGGAGGCCATCGAATGACATCGCACGCGATGCAGGCCATCGTTCGAGTAGAATCCCAGTGGGAAGCGACGAGTGCGTTATCAAGCGCGAGGGTGACATGGAGGAGATCGTGTATTGGGGAGAAGGAGGAGATGAGAGATTGTGGGCAATCGTGGACCCAGCTGAAGAGGATGGCAGAAAATAGAAGAAAGTGGAGATGTGATTTTGAAGCCGTATGTTCCACACGGAACCCAAGGGAATAATAATAATCGCTTTATGTCAATAATGTAGAGGCTATGAAAGCATGTGGCCACATGAGAGCATTTCTAGAGGAAGACCGAAGTCTACTCATCCTCGACTGTAACAAGTCGTTTATGAGGGGGGGGGAGAGGGGCAGCTTGTGATACAGGTTAGGGGAGAAAACTAAGCTAAGACAAAAGCTCCATTAACTCAGTAATAATAATAATAATAATAAATAGAAGGATTTGCTTACTTAAATTGTCTTTCTGCTAATGATCTTGTAAATGCATTCAAAATCATAGCCACGTCATGCAGGTTGGCAGTGATACGTGTACTGTGTACATTCCAATTTAATTGTAATTCAATGCATAATTCATTAATTGACGAAACTAGTGAAGAATCTGATGTGGACGAACTTGATGACGATGGATTCCTAATATTCGAAAGAGAAATAATAAAAAAAAAAAACAATTTAACATAATTTGTTACCGTAAAATTAATCAAACACTCATTTATTTAATCGTTAGAATAACTAGGATACCTCAAGTTTGACCATGAATTAACTTCTCATTTAGAGACTCTCTTCAGTAGTAAGTAGTACACCCTCATGAACTCACCGTTAGGAATTGAACCCATGACCCTCAAGGTTACAAGGTGAGGAAAGATGATCACCAATGACATTAGCTGACGGTGGCTATATATATACCATGAATCAGAAGAAGTTAGAATTCATAGGTCATTGGATTCTATCCCAGTGGTTGAATAGTCGGTCATCAAGCTCACCTCATAACTTGAATGTCCTAGGTTCGAGCCCTAACAACAGTTGGATCATTTATGAATACTACTGAGGTGTCTCAAAAGGGATGAAACCAGCTATGTCCAGTACTCTCTGCTTGTTTTCAACGGTTCTCTAATTGAAGTTAATTCTTGATCAAACTTAAAACCAATTAAACTCCTGAAAACCAGCACTCAATGACATGATGACTATTTACAACATGCCAAGATGAAGTGATAAATATATGAGTATATTGACGATACTATGCGCCCACATGTAAAACTTGCTCACGAACCCTACCAAACCTGGTTAGCAAAGGGAGAATTAGAGTGTTTTTAGTTCGACAAAAGAGCATTTTTTGAACATAGGATACTCAATCCCATTTGAGAAACCCTCCAAAGCAGTATAGAAGATCCAACACCTAACTTATCAAACGGAGTGGGATCAAGACATTTAGATATACCTACAGAAATAGCAATCTAAAAATTTGAGTCAACAATGTATTCAAAAAAAAGTATGTTCAACTTTTTTCCTTAGCATGGTCACCAATGCACGAATTGGTTGAATGCTCTATGGCAACGCAAAATGTACGGACTCGATTTCTGGCCAACGTACTATTAAACCTCTTCTAGCTTATTAGCCGTACGTCGGTAGCACAGCAATAGAATGCTCGCCGACTACGCATGTGGTTCGGGGTTCGATCCCCAGCCGCCAATGCACTCCTTCACCCCGCCAAACCAATAATAAGACTTGTAAGGAGGGAAGGTTGATCATGAGGCTAGCAACGCTATCCATCCCATAAAACTAAACACCATTGCTACCGAAACTTCAAGCCTCTAACTTGAAGGCGCCCTAAGTTCTCCTGGGAACGTAAAGGAATAGAAAAAAAATGTACTAGGCGTTATTAATCCTAGGAAAGAGGAGAGGCTGGGTGTAAGGCTGGTAATCCCACCATCCCGTAGAAGAAAAACAGCAACAACAATAGTAAAACTTCAGAGGATTGGAGTTCTATGCTCCACTCAGAACATATATGACTCTGTATGTGATAGGGGAAACGACTAAAATTGGAATCAACGTTTTAGGGCATCGACCGTTAACGTTAAAAGGTTTTGTGGTTCAATTCTAAATTATTGTTACAAACCAATCCAAGTAATTCATTTCATCCCAACGATCTAGCCTAATTTCACCAAGTGGAATGTATTCACAACAAGAATAATCGTATTCAGCAGTTACACTGAAGAGATTTACAGGTGACATCATATGTCAAGCAGGTCGTCGAGTGGAGGCCGAATGAGAAGCGACGAGTTAGATGATATTTCGGGAGGGTGGCAGACTTGAAGGAGATCGCGACCGAAAGCTGCTACCTTGACGTGGTGGTCGGGCTTGAACACCGCAATGATCTATTCAAGCTATACTGGCTGAGACTTATGTCTCTTGAGGTTCTACCATGCCAGGCAGGTTGTTTGGATAGCGGTTAAACAAAAAGCAGCTACCCAATCCAACATCATGTCCAATACAAAATTACAAAATTTCATGCCGGATCGGCCGTGGCCCGGATTAACAACGACCGCGCTTCCTGCTGCCGTGTCACAGGGCAGGAGTGATAAATATGCTACTGAGACACACCAAACAAAAAGAACGAACAAAAACAGGCCGCGTGTGACCGGCCTCAAGCAGTTGTCCCCTGGGCTCTGCGGTCACGCAACCAACTTCCACGGTGTGGGCAGCCGGGAAGTAACAATCGCCCTCACAATCCGAAATGCACACGAAACCTCTCTATTACTCACTCATCTTTGTCTTCATCTTCATCTCTATCATCTTGCCTTCCTTCCACTGATGCAACTCCTCGACTTGATAGCTCTCCACTTCCTCTCCACTCTGCGTCCACTAAAAACGATGGAAGCCAAAAAACCACCACCGACAGCCTCTTAAAGCCGCGCCACCAATTTCATATAGGAGCTCTTAATGTTAGGACACTTTGCCAAATAGGACAACAAGCATCACTAGCCAAGACCCTGGCATCACGAGCCATTGATGTATGCTGTGTTTCAGAAACACGCATACAAGACCCAAGTGTGGTTATTCACCTAACCCCACCTGGCCAACAGGTTGAATCTGCAAAATTCACCTTGAGGGTGTCAGGAGATGCCACAGCTAGTTCACGAGGATTAGCTGGCGTAGGGATAGCTTTGAGTACTAGGGCAGAAAAGACATTGCTTGACTGGATCCCGGTAGATAGCCGAATGTGTGCTGTCCGCCTGAACGGATCAGTAAGAAGGAGGAAGGACTGCACTACTCGCCGATGCCTTTTCGTAATCTCCGCCTACGCCCCCACTGACTGCAGTTCAGATGAAACGAAGGATGAGTTCTACCAAAAGCTGTCTAGTTTGGTGGAAAGGCTAAACGCTCAGACATAGTCGTTCTAGCTGGTGACTTTAACGCTCAAGTAGGGAAATTGTGTCAATCTGAGAAGGATGTCGGTGGCACCTATGGAGCTCCGTGCCAGCGAACCGACAACGGTGACCGTCTCCTACAGTTCTGCTCTGATAATCATTTGTTTCTTGTAAGCACTAACTTCAAACACAAGGAGAGACACTGTTTGACTTGGAGACCCCCTTCATCAAACCAACGCTGGACACAAATAGACCACATAGCAATAAGCTATCGTTGGCGTGGGTCGGTAGGAGATTGTCGCTCCTTCTGGAACACGTGCGTAGATACCGACCATGCACTGGTCCGCGCTCGGGTGTGCTTACGACTGAACGGACGTAGGAAACAGCTGGCGGTAAAACCATCACGTCCCCAGCTCGATCAGGAAACTAAATCCGTATTTGAGGAAGAACTAGCTAAACACATATCTGTGTTCGACAGCTGTGCTCACCCTGAAGAAGCTTGGAAAAATATCCAGGCAGCCATAGATACAGCTGTAAAAGCTGTGAATAAGGTAAACCCAAAGGTGAGTAAAAACCACTGGATCTCCACCGCCTCATCCGAACTGATAGATGCTAGAAGACTTATTCCGGCGAGCTCCGAATTCAATGAGGAGCGAAAGCTGCACAAGAGGAAACTTACGAAAAGTCTCCGCAAGGACCGTGAACAGTGGTGGGCGACAAAAGCCAAAGAGATGGAGAAAGCTTCGAGGATAGGCAACACCAGGCAACTCTTTGGACTCATCAGGGAAACGGGTGGGAGAAGACAAATCATCAGTGAGACAATCTCGGAAAAAAATGGCACTATAATTAGCTCCCAGGATAGACGACTGGATCGTTGGAAAGAGCATTATGAGGAGCAGTTTAATTTGCCCACAGCCACGCTCAACCTTCCGAGCATCCAACACCTCCCTGAATGGGATATAGACACAGGTCCTCCGTCACTAACTGAGGTTACTAAAGCTGTCACCAATCTGAAACTAGGCAAAGCAGCGGGACCTGATGGAATGACTCCAGAGGTATTTAAGTACGGTGGAGACAGCTTACTGTCCGGATTAACTGAGGTACTAGGCAGCGTCTGGGAATCAGAAGAAGTCCCATCGGGTTGGTGTAAGTCACTGATTATCCCCATATACAAGAAGGGAGACAAGTCTTCCTGTGATAATCACAGAGGGATTAGCTTGACTAATATAGTATCTAAAGTCTTAGGCTCAATAATCATGCGTAGACTGAGTGGTGCTCGGGAAGCACAAACACGAGAGAGCCAGGCAGGCTTTAGACCAGGAAGAGGGTGTATTGATCATATCTTCACCCTCCGACAGATTCTAGAACATAGGCATTCCTACCGGCGTCCAACAGTCATTATATTTCTTGACCTAAAGGCAGCATTCGACTCTGTCGATCGGGAAGTTCTCTGGAGATGCTTGGCTGTAAAGGGAATTCCAAGAAAATATATTGCACTGATTAAGGCACTCTACTCGTACTCATACAGCCAGGTGAGGGCTTACGGCGAGCTGTCATCTGAACTGATGACGACCAGTGGTGTCCGTCAAGGATGCCCATTATCTCCTTTTCTATTCAACTTCATCATAGATGTGTTAATGGACTTAACCCTAGGTGACTTCAGCGACTCAGGGATTGACTTGCTACCGGGGAATAATCTCGTTGACTTGGAATATGCAGACGATATAGTCCTTCTAGGCGAAGACGCTGACGAAATGCAGAGTCTTCTAAACACCTTGAGCCGCAATCTACGAATGTTTGGCATGCGATTCGCTCCCGCCAAATGCAAGATGATGTTACAGGACTGGACTACATCGACGCCTAGTTTAAAAATAGGAAGTGAAGTGGTAGAGCACGTTGACCGCTTCACTTATTTGGGAAGTACCATCAGCCCCAACGGGCTGATCTCTGACGAAATCTCAGCACGAATACAAGGGGCTCGTTTCGCATTTGTTAGTTTACGCCGACTCTGGCGTAGACGAGATGTTCGACTATCGACCAAAGGGCGGGTGTACTGCTCATCAGTCCGCTCCGTCCTCCTTTATGGTTGTGAGACCTGGCCACTGAGAGTGGAAGACATGAAAAGACTAGCTGTCTTTGATCATAGGTGCCTGCGTTCTATTTCCCGTGTAAAGTGGCATAATAAGGTGAGCAACATGGAGGTTAGGCGTAGAGTTCTAGGTAAACAGGGGAAATCAATCGACGAAGTCGTGAAGCTACAAAGACTGAGATGGTTAGGACATGTGTTACGTATGCCAAGCCATCGCCTCCCTCGACGAGCTATGTTAGCGGATATAGGGTCAGGCTGGAAAAAAGCTAGCGGCGGTCAAACAAAAACTTGGCATCAGTCAATGAAATCCACAACAGTTGGTCTAAGCCACGTAGGAAGGTGTAGACTTCCAGGCTGGGGTCCTCGGGACGGTAAAAATCTATGGTTGGAAACAATTGGTGACATGGCTCAAAATCGTTCTCAGTGGCGCAGATGCATCCACTCCCTGTGACTTATGATCTTCAATGAAACTGTTTTGTATTTCTTTATTACTCCTTTGTCTCACACCTCTGCTCACTGTTTCTATTATGCTTTTCTTGTACTTTCTTCTCTTGCTTCGCGTGCTACACGGAATGTGGCGACTTGAACTTCCGCACATTTGTGCAAAGTTCTATGTCGAAAACAGACAGACAGACATGCGAAAAGGGAATGAAAGCTTGTAGGTAAATGTGAAACCATCTGAAAATGACTGTAAAGGACATAGAGTAGTACTATGAAGATATCCTTAAAGAAGCCCTGTATATTGTTCCACCCAGGGACGCAAGGAAATAATGAAAATAGTCGTATTCAGTTGTGGTCAGTCTACTGCATTAGTTGGCGTAACATGCACGTAGTCATCCAACCACCACAGTCACATCAATATACTACACGGGAATCAGTTACAAATGATACAAAAGGAAAGATACATGGAAGCAGAAGAATCAGAAGTGTAACTTACTTCGCCTTGGAATTAGATCCTGTTAGTAAAATACACGTAATTGGTCGTTTTAGATTGACTAATGCAGTGCCAAAGGCCTCCATATTTGTATTCTAATAAAGTAGACAGGGGGAGAAAGTACACAAGTAAAAGTAAGAGATAATCAATTCAAATTTTCAAGATTGATAACGAACCAACTTGAGTTAGAGAAGCACTGAAAAGCACGAAGCTTTGTCCTTCAAGTTTGGGACTCTTCTGCAATAAGCACTCATAACCCCACTCACTATAAATCAAAGCCAGAAGCCTTAAGGTTATAAGGCGAACTCCTACATCATTCAACCCCTAGGACGAAATCCGATGGGTCCATGAATTCTAACTTTCACCAATTCGCGATGTAGCCAAGTCGGAAGTGGAGACAGATACTCGCCGACAGCGTTGGCTGGCCGTAGAGCTAAATATATGGCGAATCGATAGAATTCAGAGTTGATGGACTATTGGAATCTGTCCTGGTGTCTGAACAGCACACCAGTACGTCTTGTGTAACTTGAAGGCGCTGCGTTTGATCCCTGTTGGGGCCGTAGGTGCATACCGATGAAGAGTTCCAGAAAGGAACGAAACAACCATTCAATACTATAAGTTTTATAAATGAAGTCGACTTGTAATCAAACTTGAAACCAACCAAATCTCTGCTAAAGATAGGGCAAAAATAGGGGGTGAAGTGGTAGAGCGTGTTGACCACTTCACTTATTTGGAGAATTGCATAAGACCCGATGGGTTGATCGTCGACGAAATCTTAGCACGGATACAGGAGGTTCGTTTGGCATATGCCCGCCAGCTTACGCCATCTCTGGCTTAGTAGACTTGTTATCTGGCTGGTTGGCTGTCGACCAAAGGGCCTGTGTTCTTCTCAACAGTTTGCTCTATCCTCTTTTATGACTGGCTGGCTGTGAGACATGACCAGTGAAAGTGGAGGACATGCAAAGGCCGGCTGGCTGTCTTTGATCATAGGTGCCTGTGTTCTATCTCCTAGATAAAGTGGTGGTATAATAGGGTGAGCAATATTGAGGTTAGGCATAGGTCGAGTGCTAGGTGAGTTGCATCCACTCCTTGTGACATATAATATCGAATAAAACTATGTGGTTCTTCGATATATATATATATATATATTCATGCCTAAGTTTCACCATAAAGCTCTGCACTTAAGCTCAACAGTTCAGTCTGCTACACTCTACTTAGCATACAAAGGCAGGTAAAACTTGGGCACTGTTTTAGAGTATAACTGCATTAGAGATAAGATTTTATTTTGATAAATCACCCAGTGTTGTTATACAGTAAGATTAACTGATGTGACCACGTTTCGAGCACAAACTATTACCGCTCATAATCATATCAAGTAATGTACACATGGAAGGTCACAAAGAGTAAATGTCTCTGAGCCATATCACCAACGATGCCTAGTCAATGGATCTTAGCATCTCGAGGACCCCAACCAGGCAGTCTGCAGCTCCTCGTGTGACTGGCTCAAACCAACAGTCAAGGACTTTATCGGTTGGTGCCAAGGTTTGATTTGACTGCCCCTGTAAACCTTTTCCCACTTAAACCAATGTTAGCTTACATTACGCGTTGAGAGAGGCGTTTGTTCAGCATAAGAGGTGATACGTGTCGTAAACATTCCAGGGGATGTAGTTTCACAACCTAATCGATTCGCTTAATGAAACAGGAGAAAAAGAACATACAACTAATGTTAGAGAAACGTGTGCTCCCTTTTCCTTCATAAACTCAACAAATTTAATCTGTCAAAGGTATAAACACATACTTTATGTATCTTCTGTTTTTTGCAGGCTGGATGAGTTGGCTTCACCAGTAGATTTCTAATCTGATCAGTAGTTAACAAGATGACAACTTCAGGTTCAACAATTGGATCAAGTTTAATATTAACTGCTGATTGATCTATGGTTAGGAAGAAAAAATGAGTACACCGGGAGAAAAAATAACAATAATAATAATAAAGTCGTTCAAGTGATACAATAATGTAAGCAAATAAAAAGTTTTAATCGATTAAAGATTGATTATTGAAAAAAGAAAGAATATTCTTCTTTTCGATAACTTTCTCTTCTTCATCAGGTACTACAGTTACTCTTCATTACTGTTCAATACCCTGAAGGACAAGATCCCGATGTTGACAAACTCTACGTGTGTTTATCAATTCACCTGCTCGCTCGTGTGGAGCTAGGTATATCGGTCGTTCGACACGAATTTTGCCCAGGAGGGTGCAAGAACACTATCCGGAATGGTAGTTGCGAAGAGGTGGAAGTGGAGCAATAAGAAGCACGATCATTGAACGGAACATCTGGTCGATAATGATCACCTCATCTCCATCTACAAACTCCGCCTTTAAAGTCATCTACAAGGCAAAGAGTAATTTACCCAAATCCATACGTACCCAACTCATCTGTATTGCTGAAGCCATCTTTGGCTATTGAAACAGAAAAGCCAGATCTCCGTGTACAGAAAAACGTTCGTTCAGCGCTTCCAACTTTCATGGTCTTAATCCATCTACGCTAAAGTATGATAATCCCTAATCATATTTTGGCTTTACCAATTTTTCATTTTGTATATTCAGTTTGTATTCTCTTTCTTTATTACGTCAATTGTTACTATTACTATTCTCCCTTTGAACTGTCCCCGGTATTATTTTACTTTTTCCATTTGTCATTCTAAATCCATTTTATTTTTACAACGTTAAATTCTATGCTACCAAATTTCACACAATATTACGTAACGTTTTTATTTTATTCGATTTGTCCACTAATCCTATAATTGCACACCCTTTTTCAAGTTCTATCCATCCTATGAATTATTCTATATATGACATTAATTTGCTTTGCCACTTGACATTTAACTATGGTTATAATCACAAACATATTAGTTATATATCCATCCATCCACAATAATAATGAAAAAGTGATGGTTATTGACAACGTTAGTGGTTTTTTAAAAAGAGCAACATGGAATCATCATTTAGATCAGAATTCTAAAAGTTATTTGCAATTCGATTGTTAATAGATTATAGTCCAAGATATATGTGTGTATGGGCTAATATGTATAGTTTTAATATTCAAGTACTGGTTTTTGTAGGGATTTAGTTTGATTAGTTGGATGATTTCATCATGAGCAGCTGACATCATTTAGAGAACCATTGGAAAACCACCTACGAGTACTAGACAGCCAATTGCTCCGCCAACCTAGTTTGGGACTCTTCATCAGTACAAGGCTGGCGAGCTGGCTTGTAAACCACTAAGCCACTCACTGGGACCTGACCCAATGGCCAGCCAATTCATGACATAGCACGGCCACCTGGCAATGTCTTCTTCGATGATGAGTTACTGCTTCACCTTCATCCTGCTGTACCCTACTGGTCACGGCTTCTCACTGAAACCGTAGGTTAATCTCCTGAATAGGGCCAGTCGCTAGTGAGCATCAGATGAATTTGTAATACCGAATTGAACACCAATATTATAAAGTAACTGATTATCCTGGACCGACGTGAAGAACCTAGAAGACCTGGATTTCGCGCGTGGATGATTTATGTCTGATGTCACATAAAATCGAATACTTACAAGCGAAAACCGACAAACTCGTCGAAGAAGCAGCCAGCGAAGACAGGACTCCAAGTGGACATAGACAAGACGGAGGTGATGGAAATAACCAACCAACAACAGCAACATCAAGCGCCAATCACCATCAACGGGAGGGATTTGAAAGAGGTTAGTTACTTCATTCAATTATCTAGGGAGCATTGTCTCAATTACAGGCAGTCGGAACGGACGAGGATGTCAAATCGAGCGAGAATCGGGTGACGGGCGAGAAACACATTCATCAACCTGAAACCAATCTGGTAGGAAATCTTCGTCACTCAGCCAGCATCAACAACAAAATTCAGTTGGATTTTCAATACAAACAACGTCAAGTCAGTCAGCTCTTCCATACGGATCAGAAACTTGGCGGGCGGGTCACAAAGAATATTTCCAACAGCCTGTTTTCAGACCTTTATCAACAACAACTGTCTTCTCTGGATCTATACTGAAGATCAGATGGCCGGGCCGGAAAGAACCACCAACAAGAAACTATGTCTGGTAAAAACAAAACAAGAACCAATCATTCACCGACCAAAAATATGCAGGAGAAAGTGGAGATGGATTGGACACTACTCGCTGAGGAGGCCGCTGGGTGACATCGCGCGCGCGTCAGGCCATTGCTCGAGTGGAACCAGGCCGAAAGGGAAGCAGCGAGTGGGACGTCAGTGCAAGGGTGGGTGACATGGAGGAGATCGTGTGAAGGGAGAGGAGTTGAAACAGTATGGACTAAGTAACATGGATGCAGGTGAGAAGTACAGCAGAAGGAAGACAGAAGTGGCAAGTGGAGACGTGCAGTTGAAGCCTTATGTTCCACTAGGAACCCAAGGGAACAATAATAATAACTGATAATGAATAAAAACGAATGCATAGTAAGAAATTATCACGAACGATGTTCATATTAAGTACTATTCATATTGATTATAAACTTCAGATGAAGGAGTGATCATGTCAAGGACGAGTATAGAGAAAAAGGGCTTTATCGGGGGGGGGGGGGGTGAAATTTATGTGTCTTGTGTGTGTGTCAGTTAACAACTACGTTCAAATAAAAAAACAAAAGGTTAGTTAACGCAAGTGTAATGACAGGGGCTAATGGAATTTATATGTACAGGGTGCAGGGCCATAACAAAAGAGCCGATGTAATAAGGTATTTATGAATTTGTAAACTCCTTAGTGGGCCAGGCGTAATAGCAGTGGTTGGATCTGTTTCTTCTGTACATTGATTTTACTAAGAATAACTATAAATTAGAATTCCTGTGGTCGCTGGATGCCATCTCGGTGACTCGCCTCGTAACCTGAAGGAAGATCCTGAGTTCGACGCCTATCGGGTGAGGTCATGGGGACGTATTGATGAAGAGTCTCAAACTGGAATGAAGCAGCTGTCCAGTACATTCTGGCTTACAATAGTTTTCTAACTAATATCAATCCGCGATTCAACTTTGAAGAAAGTGGAGTGCTCTGATAAGATACCTTTTGCTTTTTGGAAAGGTTTGAGCATACAAAAAATACTAATAAATATGAGTATTATATATATATTACCGTTTGATTCTTCATCTTTTTCTCCAGCAAATGTTTCTAGCCTTGGTTGATAACGGGTCCATGTGAAAGCAAATGACACAGGGACAGAACCGCTAGGACCATCTAATCCAACACTTTTCGGCTGAATGATTGGTGGTAATTGTTGAGCAATATACTGTTCTAATGGATCATTGGAAGAATTCAAATGATTTATTGTTGAAGATTGCCAATTGGTTTCTAGCTTTGATGTGAGGGAAGCCAATAAACCGGACATTTGCAAGACATTTTCATCGAACTCACAAGTGATCAACTAATGGATTGAGATGAAACGATTACTTTATAGAAATATGATTTAAGCAAGTAAATACGTGTTTTCGGTAAATTCTTGTTAGGCTTTACATTTACATAATGAAATATTAGTGATAAATATTTGAATTAATGCGGTTAATAAAATATTAGATAAGAGGTGTGAATTAATCGAATTCTTCTTTGAATCTTTTTATAGAAAATGATATGGACGTAGATATACCAGCTCAAACACTAAGGGGAACTGCTACTCCATAGTGCGGGGAATGTGTAGTTTCAGTTTGACAACGAATTCTACCGTTAAGCGGAGTGCGTAGCGATAGGCCCCCCCGTTAGGTCCTCTCTTAGCCGATATGTTTATAGCGAAATTAGAGAACCGTCCACTGAAAAACGTGATCAAAGAACTTTTGTCCTACTATAGATATATATGGACGATACTTTTGTCTTGCATAATAATAAAATCGATATTGAAGTCCTTCTCCAAACGGTCAGTATGGCTTATCCACAAAGTGAGTTCACATATGGAAAAGGAGAAAGATAACATCCTCCTACTTCTTGATATCCTGCTAACAAGAAGACAAGGCAACAGTATTAAGAAGGGTACTGTCCGGAAGAAGTCATGGATTTATTTATTTATTTATTTTTTATTTATTTTTGACTACAGCTTGATTCCACACTGTAATTTTGGTACAAGTATGGAATTTTCAGCGTGGATATCGGTAGCCCAAAATTCTCAGGCCGACCATAGATATCAGGTGTGCATCGGCGTGGGCTCGAACCCCGGACCATGTGGATGATCGGCGAGAGTCCTAACCACTGTGCCACCGACGCACAAAATTCGCAGGCCGACCATAGATATCGGGTGTGCGTCGGTGTGGGCTCGAACCCCGGACATGTGCATGGTAGGCGAGGATCCTAACCACTGTGCCACCGACGAATACACCCCTTTTTCAAGTCATTTCTTCCTCTTGCATACCAAAGAAATCTTATCGGGACCTTGATGTACCGCGCTAGAAAAGTCTGCACAACCGACACTCTAGACGATGAGATAAGGTAAATAGAAAACTTCTTATATGGGGACAAATACCCCGAAAAGTTTTATAAAGTCCCAATGAGGAGAACAGATAGAAAGAAATGCCCGCAAACGGTGAGGAAGAAGGGTAGGCATATGTATAAACATGACGCTATCGTTTAAAGTAGAGGCGCAAAATGAACTGGTGACATAGAAACTTCGGAAAATAATAGCTAAAACATTTTTTTGCCTCACAACATTGTTTTTAAAATTCTTCACTCGTTGTAAAGTTCCAACTCAGGTAAATGATAAGCTACCGAGCCTGGCCACTTCAGTGCACGCTTATAAATTAAACTGTTCATGTGGAAACAGTGACAAATAGAGCGATTCAGCAAGCCCACTGTCACCTACTGGAGTATTGTCCAACGTGGTTGGGTAAAGGAGTCGTAAAGTCAACCACAAGTGCCATACTGGCACACCTAGTGGATACGGAGCACAAGATTGAGTAACATTCTACACGGGTTGCCACCTCCAAAGCCTCAGGATGGTCGGGGATGGGTGTCTTGCGCTGCGGGTTGGCCACCCCTCCGCACACCTCTTGAAATGCTCCCATATGACCGGACGTCTTACATAGCCTCTCCTGAGGAAGTCCTACTCACTGCCTCCACGTGGCGGAGGTGTTTTTCACCAAAGTGAGAGGGCAAAAGCGGATGCCCGGCGCTCTTCACCGGGTTGACTATCCATTGGATGACAGTCTAGGGGAGATGGCTAAACCCTGATTCCAAACCTCCAACGACTGGCGTATGAAGCTCACCGGAGTTCACCGGCAGACGTATGGACAAAGGGCTTATTGGATGCCCTGGATGACTGGCCCCATTCAAAAAGGCGAATGAACCGGACTCCGGTCACCGGCTGACAATGGATAGTGGACTCCCTACTCCACTCCTACTGCCTTGTAGGTCACACTTGTTTGTGTAAAGGCTAGAGCTGCACTCTCAAACAAAGGCCGAGCGATGCTGGGGACATCACTCGTACCCAATTCCCATGAAATTTCATGGTTCATGAAGCCGGCTCATCCTCCCGTAGGAGATAGCCGAAGTAAAGTAAAGTAAGGTTGCCACCTCAACTCCCAAGGTTGGTACGTCTTCGGTTGCTAAGCATAGCTGAGGTAGTTGTCATAATGATTTTTCAGCTCAATCTCTGTGTTCAGAAAAGTTTGTGCAATCTCTCGCCCTCCCATAGCCTTTGTCTTCAACTTAAAATTCCTACCTCTCACCTAACTTTTCCAACAAAATCCTGCCTTAGCTAACAATACTCGAGGAAGAAGGCAGCAACTCGGCATATGTAACACATGTTCTAGCCGTTACATTCTTCAAGTCATTATCAATGACATCCGATAGACTCAGACGACATTTAAGCCATAGATACATTTACTGTCAGAGAGATTTACGCATCACAAATATCAACCTAATTTTGAGTGGTTACGTGTAAAAGTAGTCCAAATCCGGAATACCAGAAGAGAAAATGTTATAGAACTGACAATAAGGAGTTAGGGCTCATCAGACAAATGCCAACCAACTAATACGATCAAGTGAACACCAATTCAATCTCTGGCACTCAATAAAAACCATTGAATTACTTATGAATAGAAATATAGGATGCTGAAATTAAGTTGTACAGTGATTATGTAATGGATCATAAGTGATACATCACTGGGTAAATCTGAGAGTGCAAACAATACAGTGTTGCTGAACAAAGCAAGCGCAACAAACTGACTAAGATGTGACACCATCAGTTAATTAGCTTGACTTCCTGAGACAATACTACACCTAACCACATTACTCATCGTAATGTATTATCTAACAACAGAGATTGAACGAAGGTATCCATGATTCTAAGCGTTTAATCTCTTTATATCTTCCATTCACGTCTACCAAGTCCTAAAGCTGTAAAGTGGAAGAGAATAGATTTGTGAATAAGCATAGTTTTATTGGACACTAGTAACTAGTGTGGTTTGTCTAGTCCTTAGTTTGGTGCTCGGTGGTAACGTCTCTGACTATAGGCGGCACTAGGTGACGCCGGGTCGAATCTAAGAAGGGACATGAGTTCCTTCAAGGTTGCAGATACGCCTTGATAACTGACTAGTGAGTGCCAACTAGCACGAAACCTAGGTAGTGTCCAAGGTTTCCTGACGATTGCCTCCAACCATCTAATATAAACACACTTTAGATAGGTAGCTGGGTATCATGAATGAAAAGAGGTGACAAATACTTAGCGGGCCTTCTGTATCTGTGTTGAGATTTCCCAGGCAATCAGCTTGCTGATTGCTGATGCTACTTACATCCAAACATTTCACTCCATCTTTGGAGTATAAGTCGTGTCCTGTGACGTTATTTTACACTTGATAGGGATGAAACAAATGCTATACACGTCTAGGTTTTCAATCAAGGTGTTCAGAAGACTGAATCTGAAATTATATCTTATGAACGCCCTAAACCAAACAGAAATTATCTTGATAACAACTCAATTTCTCAAAATCAAATGGAATCACACCCGTCTATATGTCTGAGTTTTGACATACGACTTTACACAGAAGTGCAGTAAGTCAAGCTGTCACAATTCTTATAGCACATGAAGGTAGAGGAAAAGAAAAATTTAAAACATGCCGCATTAATGGATCTGGGAGATTAAAAAGGGTGAATGCATCTGAGCCATAAAGAATAATTTTGAGCCATATCACAGACAATCTCCAATACGTTTAAAGTAAAAATGAATTAGAACAGAGATATGAGAAACCCGCGACGGACAGCAGTAATGGCTAACACCCTAGGAAACTCTTTATAAGCATCATTTGGTAGTGTCTCGATAAGTACAATGTGCTTTACACTGGCGTACCATAGGAATTTAAGACCGTCTTCCGCCTAAGGAATATGGCGAATGTCGGAGATCAGTATGTTAGAAAAATGAGGATTTGGCCAAAGCATTCTTATATAGACCTGAAACCTACCTGGTTATCAAGTTTACTTCAAATCAGCTCCACTTAGTATATGTACGGCTAGGAATCTTAGAATCTTAAATGAAAAATCAGGGAACTCAATACTCTCTTGGTTTTCACAGGAAGACTTGTTTGCTCTTTTGATAACCTACGGTCACCTACACTAGTCTATGACTATCTCAAATATTCACAAAAATTACCACTGTTATCGTAAGTCTTCTCTGGAGTCAAACCATCAAGTCCTGTTGCTTCACCAATTTTAAATTTAGAGACATTCCATAATCCATCAGCCTAAGGAAACACACGAAGGTGAAAATATTAAGTAGTCTGAAGACTGTTTTCCTAATAACAAAAACAGGTGTAAATAGGCAGATGTCAGCTGTGGCGCTAATTTGGCTTTCTGCCATCACATGTTGTCTAGTAGTTATATTTTATACATGCGCGTCGGTGGTACAGTGGTTAGGACTCTCACCGACCATGAGCATGGTCCGAGGTTCGATCCCCTGCCGACACACACCTGATATTTATGGTCGGCCAACAAATTTTGGGCTACCTATATCCATGCTGAAAATTCCATACTTGTGTCAAAAATACAGTGTGTAATCAAGCTGTAATCAAAAATATAAAAAGATAATGTAACCTTGATCCTAACCAAACCGTAATACCTACCTTAACCCTAATCCTAACGAGTTATTAACGTTAGTAGCTCATGCGTTTACATTGTCTGAACAGTACTTAAAACGCGTTCATATTTGTGGCACAATAATGAGGTGTCGTTAGCCAACGACTAGCATGCGTTCAAAGTCATCGGAATGTTCGCCGATGTTCCTTTCTATTCTGAAAGCACTGAAAAAATTCGGGGGTGTGATGAAGATATATCAACACTCGGTTTTTCTCATTTGGCAGTGAAACAGTTCCAAAATATTCATAGATTATTTGGCTTGGCATTACATGCAAAGTATTGCAGCTCCCTTTAGCAAACTTAAGCAGCTGTCATGACATAATCAATGATGTATTCACCATAGATTGGAGCCATATGAATTCATGAGTTCACAGATCTGTCGAATATATTATTAGAACATAGTTTTGTCCAAAACCTGAGGACAAAATAACCTATGTCATCGCCAAACTAATTTCAAATAATAGGCTGTCTTCAGATTTTTAAAAATACACTGCTTGCGTAGTTAACTATTATTTAGGGTGATATATATTATCCACAAACCAACGTTAAGATGCTTTATTTGCAAGCCAAATGAAGCGTAGGGAATTTGAGCTTCGCTAGGGAGCAATAATAAATTTGAGTATTGTTCAAAAGTGCCGGACTATCAGTGCGAAATATCTAGTTATGTCGAAGTTTTTGCTGACATGTTATGTTGCAACATTTATATATTTAGATTTAATCTTATACAACACCGGACTAGTTAGAAAACAACTCACCCGGTAAGCATTCTTAGGATTCTCTAGTTTTTTAAGTAATTTCTCTGCTGCATTAGTTTGATGACAGCGAGGCTTTTTAACCTGAAAAAAATCACACCTCAGGACAACAAAACGTACTTGTTTCGACTTTTTTGAAGGGATAATAGGCAAATCTGTTAGTGCACCTTCGGCCTCAACCATAGGGAGTTTAGTAATCGACAAACAGAAATACTACAATGATAATAGACGGATACAGCTGGTAGGCTCCATCGTAGCGCATATCACCAAAATGTTTACTTACGCTACAGTGTTTCAGTGGTCAACAACTAAAACAACGGTGAGCAGATTGTTTTGACTAATGACTAGAGTACCCGACTGTTGAAATTTTTCGTGAGTCAAGGGTATCTGAAACATCTGTTAGGTTTTAATAGCAAAATTAAAAAAAACAGCGATCTAAAGAGAATGGCTGCATCAACGACAAATGGCTAATTGGAGTGGTGGAACTGAAGTAGAGTTTAGAACTCATAACATGGTAAGAAAAGTATAGGAAAGTTTATAATGTCCTTGTTCAACAGTTTTCGAAGCATATAATGTTGTTTACCTGGCTTCATTGCCTTGCTTTGATTGGAGCTCACTGGTAAGTTTGTTCCTTTGGATGACTATTCTTTAACTGAACCGTTCTCATATTAATTATAGCCTCTTTAGAGTGAAAAATCTATATTGACGGGTTTTGATTGGCCTCAGTATAGAGGCCTTACTTTTCAATCAGCTTCAGGAGCTTCATGAAGCGATAAGATTTATAGGTGGTAAATTCATGTGGGCTGGACTTATTTATCACTCTGTTAAAATTTCGCTTGGAAACTTTTTTGCTAGTAAGTTTTAATAAAACTGTGTTGTATGTTATCTGGGTTGATGGTTATTCCCATCTTCTGTCTAGGTATGTTGGTGTCCGCGTTATGTGATCTGACTGCGACACACTCATAGCATATTGGTTACAACGATTAGTGTTTCAGGCGGACTGTATCAAAATATCGGTGTAATGAGGAAGATAGGATAGTTGGAGGGTAATGCCATTTAAACAAATCGTTTACTCCATTTAGAAGCTGCATCTTTCGCCATAGTATCATTTAATGAAGACTTCACGTCTCAGGATATCAATATGGCCTATTTTCGTGTGAAGAACAGTACTATTTGATAAAATAATTCTCTCAGTACTTGGAAATCACCTGTAAATGCTATCAGAATCGTCTGTGGGAACCTAAGTTATCATTTAGATGTGCTTT
Source organism: Trichobilharzia regenti (assembly GCA_944472135.2). Taxonomy (NCBI): domain Eukaryota; kingdom Metazoa; phylum Platyhelminthes; class Trematoda; order Strigeidida; family Schistosomatidae; genus Trichobilharzia; species Trichobilharzia regenti. The sequence continues at coordinate 14,544,741 of OX235266.1, forward strand.
TCACCCTATCTGTTGCTGGACAGGAATTGTGTTAATTTGAATGTTTATCTCTTAGCGGATTTCATATTTATTGGAACTGAGTGGTGTAGTGTACTATAGGTTGTGTGAACTCGGTGTATCTCATCTGTATTTATATTGTGCTATTGTCTACTTAGCTGACTGATAGGATAACAAACGAAGGTGGTTATCACGATTATTGCCAGTACGGTGCAGTGGAGAAGGCAATTACTCGTTTAAATTTCCTTGCTGTTCCAATTAATGCACTAAATCATTACACGGTATGACTATACGCATGAGTCGTGTGATTATGAGAACTGAATCTATTCAGCTTTATTATCATTAATATGAATTTATTCTCTTTTACAATTTCCACTGACTGTGTACTTAATGCTGCAATATTTTTGATCACCAATAGTGGAGATGGATTTCTCCTGAGATTTCCATTTAGACAAAGCAGTACAGATGCGCTATGACGAATGAATTTTCTAGTTTGCATTATATGACATTATTATTCTCATCAACACAACAGGTCTGTGTACTTTACAATAGTTGAAGTGTTTCATTATGTTGTTAGCACTGTGCATAGCTGTTTAGAGTTGAGGCATGTTCAGCTTATATTTGATGCCTATAGTCTCCTAAATGTGAGAATGTGATTTCTGTAGGATTCACAAAACCTTGTGGACTAGACATTACTGAGATTGTGGATTAATTTCTAAGTTATACATTTGCAATACTTCATTTCATGTAAAAGTATTTAGCGTGAAGTTGATCTGCATGTAAGCTTGATGAGAGAATGACGCTTCAATAGTATGGATGTTCCGGAGATTGTCTTGAAATTTGCGTATAATCCTCAAATACAGGAAAACATATGATGTCTATTTATGTATACAGCGTCAACATAAATATCACCTGTAGACTACAGATACATTTATCTGCATGAAATATTACTTAGTGTTAACAGAATCAGTGTATTCATAGTATATGCTAATATGTAGAATTATCTCGTGTAACTTCATGTTGTGCTAGTTCTTGCATGTACTTTATTTTTTTCAGGTATACGGAGGTTGTGAATGTGAAATCAGCGGAAATATCACTCGGCCAAACTAACGTTAATACTCTTCATCAGAATTTTCCTTTGTAGATTAATGAAATGTTTAATATACTTTTGATTTCTACTTCCTCTAGACTTTTTCAATTCGTTGCTATACTATGTGCTTTTGTAATAAGTGAATTAGGAACAATAAACGCTAAGCTTAGTTAGTGGGATAAGGAGATTTACTGTAGTATTATGAGACTGTTACTTTAGCCATTAATAGGATTTTGTGTCTGTTTCTACACAATAGTACGTAAAGGCTAAGTGGGATTTAGCAAGTTGAATAATAATTCTGTACTGTTCAGTGTGCTGAAGTCTCCTTATCTAGCCAGTTACAAGTCTGTATACTGTTAAACGCCAAGTATGTAGTACAAAAAATGTAGTAACTTAGGCTTGATAGCCACTTCACTAATCTGTTAATATGCAGTGACATCATCAAATAGACTGTTCACTTGACAATGAGCTAAGAAACAGCTTTTATTTATTTCTAATATGCCGTTGAATCATAGGATGTTATCTAATATCCATCATTTCTATGATCAACAACTGCGGTATTTGCATATCTACTTTATGGATATTGAATAACTTACGCCTTCATGCATCTAATTACCTCCAGTATTCCCTGTTCATTTGATGTGTGTACACTCAACAAGTCTTTCATAAATTCTCCCACAAATCCCAAGGTTTCTGGTGTCACAAGTGTTAATAATAGTTGCTTCCTTGGTTTCAATGCAAATGACGTATATACGAACTAAGGAAGAGTTACTCTTACTCAATCCTCAATCTCCACTTAAAGCCTTTAACGATCCCAAACAATTCTCCCATAAACACAGTAGAAGCACTTTAGATGCAGCTGCAGTCTTGCATCACATTTTCTCCAGTATAGACAATGGGGCTAAATTCACTGCACCTTCTTAGATTACACATCTGCTTTCGACTCAGTACCTATAGATATTCTGTTAGATAAGCTTGCTGAAACTCAGACTGACTGTTGGATTGTTAGATGGCTTCATTCTTATTTATCAGAGAGAAGGTAGTACACTGAAGGTCAGCCAGCAACAAAACCTGAAACCAACAAATGGACTGGAAACAACTGCTTCTGCCAGCCAAACATCTTCATGTGTATAATTTCCAAAACTTCTACATGGCACTAATTCATTAATAGCTGAAAAACAACTAAAACCCTGCAGTCACTTATGAATGAAACGTATGAAACAATAACAATGAAACGAATGTACTGACCTGGTGGTAAAGACTTTCAAAACCAAAGAAATAATTAATTTTAACAGCAACGGAAACAAAAAATGAGGTGAAACGCAACATTGTGAACAATACGCATAAAGATAAGTCGTGAATAACTGTAGGATAAACGGAAAAACCAACGCATAGACGGGCGGCTGCGGAACTGCGACCCAACATGGCCGACTATTTTGAACGAAAATGACCTTTGGGCGTCTCGCTCCACCAATGACCTTGAACGTTACGGATAATTTCAGCCTTCATGTGCGAAACCAGTAAAAGAGTTAAACTTGTGAAGCTATATATTTCCATAAAACCATTGAACTAGAGATTCAACATCATTCAGTATTAAATAATGATCTCCATTCAGACTAACCTATCAGGCTGAATGTATGACATCAGGCGCACACGTCGTTTGACATGCTCTTAATTTCCATTGTCGGTGAATGATCTCCACGTAGAGAAGCACTGGTCGCAAGTTAAGAAGATCGATACATTTTGTATTTCGGACCATTCAAAGGCCATTGTAAATTGGCTTTCTAACTGTTCTCAAGTCCGCATCCAATAGCTATATTTAGATTGAAGACTGACATATGCATACAATGATTTCATTAACACAAATGATTCTGTGAAAGTGAAGCAACTCAGGGCTGATCACTCCTAAGGTTACTTGAGTCTACCACCAACTGCGACTCGTCCACCACCAGTGGGTGCACATTACTCATGAACACAAACTAACTGACAAAAGATTAAGTCCCGAATACTAGAAAGCTGGCGAAATCCGCGGAAAGCAGCAAGTTAAAACAGAATACCCGTGAGTGAAGCACTGAAAACAGACCCTGAGACCTTAGGGAATATGCTAGGATCATCACTGTAGGAAATACGCCAAGAAGGAAGTCAAAGTGGCTGTCCGGCGGAAGAAATGCTACCTATTAAGACTGAGGGATAAGAGTCACTTAAGCCCATGCACGAGTTGGCACTATACCATACTCCTATTTGCTTCAAGCAAACTATTGAGTCACATAATCGCGGAGTTGATCGGATGGAGAAATTCTCCCCGAATAAAGTGCATTCAGTGAAAACTTAACACGCGCATATGAAGTTGCAACACTATGCATCATAGTCGAACAGAATCTAGAAAGGCAGTCAACACCGTAACTTTGACAACAGCTTCCGCACCATGATATGTAGTACCGCGAACATACTAGGCAAACTTGAGTTTTCCCTCCTATAGATAATCGATGAAAGTCTCATTGTGGCCTCCTCGAAAATGTATATCGCATCGCCTGTCACTTTGACTCTTCCGGCCCACACAACCAGTGGTTGCAAGGGGTTATACCAAAGGTAATCGATGTAGTATTTTGTAGTAAACTATTTGAGAAGATTCACTAGTTACTCTCACTCCTGACTCGGCTAGATAAAGTGATTTCTAACTGACTGCATATGAATAAATAAAATTCATTGTGCCTCGTGGACCAAGGCAAGTTACGGGTGAGACTTTTGATTACAATGTCTCAACCTCTTTTGTTTACAGTCCACATTAATAATACATGTATTGTCCCACTAACGCCAGAGCTTCTCTGTGCGCCTGTAGCTTAAAAGGAACGAAATTTTGCTACAGTAACAAGCGGAAGGATGCGACATCTCTTAAGTATTGTCAGGTTCTTACCTACTAGGAACCGCCCTTAGTCTAACACTGAAGCTTGTGAATGGATCTTAAGCCCCAAAAGCAATCCTCAAATGACGCTGGTGGTAAGTAGTTAGTTTGCTATAGATCTAGGGAGGATATATTCTGGTGATTTTAAGTTCTTTTTAGCAAAATAATTACAAGGGGACTATTGCAGGTAGAATTTCTAGGTGTAAAACTCATAATACCGATGAGGAGGGGAAAATTCGTCATACGAATTCTGTATTCTCTGACTGTTTAAATACTGGCCGCTTAACAGCTGTGAAACTAATACGCATACTTTACAGTTGTGACATAACGATGTCTCTTTCTTTTCATAGATTTATTCCTCTTAATGAATTTGAACAAAGCAAAAACTACAGTTTTAGCAGAATAAAATGGTACCATCTTTTATTTCGTTGCCTTCTCGTCTTGTAGATGCACACCAAGTGAATGCAGTCAACTATCTGTCAAACGATTCTTGCAGACGGAGCAGAAATGATTAGGTAACGGACATGCACCTTGGATAGCCGTGCTTGAATGTGTATTTCTTTCTGTAATAATATACTTTTGGCCTTGCTTCCCAGCTTTGTGTTCTCCCTCACGTGAGCCAGTATCGTGTCAGCCGATTGGTTATTATTTGCTCCTCCATATTCTACAGGTAAACCTGCTTCCTGTGCTCGCATTGTATTCACATGATTTGGTGTTTGTGGTGTTGAAGCATGAACTCAACTTTTGGTCAGGGCGGGCCGTCTGTGGCATTATTTGCATTCAGAGTCAGCGTAGGTGAGTCACCGACAGAGACTACTCCCTCATTTCTACCGCGGCCGGTATGCGAAATCGGTGGTGTTCATGACCACTGGAAGTTTCGTATGCAGCGTGAACTAAGCTGCTTCTCACGGTAAGACCATTATCTAATGATAATTTTGACTGTTAGTGATGATGAACTCCATGATGCTATGGCTGGTGAATCCCCTCAAGGTAACTCACTTGCGAGCAGCTGGAAAATTCTGAACGAATTATGTGGACCAGATAAAAGCTTTTCCACCTAGGCAAACTCATCGATGAGGCACCGACAGCAGTCAGGCCCAAGATCCTTGGGTTGTTTGGGTTAACTACGGCAACTTACATCCAAAGCCCACCCCACATTGCATTATACTAGGCGGGACAAATTCTTCCGTTTCCACTTTGCACACTGGTTTTTGGCAGCAGCATTAACATTCTCATCTGTTGTTCTCATCAATGCAAGAGATGGTTGAAAGGTTCGAAAGTACGGGTCTGATATGACCATTGATACACTTGGAGTTGGGCTAACTAATTTCCTACCTAGTCGACTTGCGAGCCTATTGTTCTAATAATAACATGAGTAATAATTTATATTTCGTATAAACTGGTTTTTACAAGAAATGCATGTCATTTTTACAGACACGATGTTATAAATTACAATCCCTAAATGTCATAAATTAATACTTTTTCAATAGTTTAAATGGTTCAATTAACCCCTCCAAAGGCCGAACAGTCAATTTCACCTTTAGGCACAAATCTAACCTAAACAAACTGGTTAGCACTCACGAGGTGTGCAACATAGATGGCACTGAAATGGAAACCAAGTCGGAAATTAAATACCTAGGCGTCATTCTATCTGCTGATGTTTCCTTATTGGTCGTCTCACATCTTGATAATTTCTAAGAAAATATTCCGTCTTACCTTCTACGTCAAGAAGTCAAGACATTCTGGTATAACCCAACCCTTACTCCTACAATTCGTAACTCCCGTATTCTGCCTATTATTCTCTATCGTTCCCCCTTAATTTTTCCTGGGCTACTGAAGGAAGACTATACCTTATTACGCAGGATGTTAAAGGTTGTCAGCAGGGTAAGCTACGTGCCACTTAACCAGCTTGTTAATATTCTGGTTGATAGGCACATGGACTTATGTGAAAAATGGGCAAAACCCATCTTATCTAACTCACAACACCCACTCCATTCACAACTCTCCCCTTGTATCTCTTCAGACAAAACCAGAAGCCTATATAGAAAACTGTATGCTCGCACTAGCAAGTACAAAACTCAACCATACCCTACTTAGCTCGTGTTCTTTGCGATAAAGAAAGCATTAGGCGTGGAACCTTTAACTTATTAAATAGTGAGTAGAGCAACTGGATCTCGTCTTCCCAAATCATAACATTTATAGGTGCAACGTTTTTCTTTCTTTCCTTTCCTTTTCTCTCTCTTTTTTCTGTTATGTGCAGCTTTGTTTCTTTCTTCTGCTTACGCCAGTAAATATGCTAGAACCTACTTTTCTAGCACCTTCAAACACTGTTTAATCTTGTCTTTGATACCGACATGCCAATATGTCGTTGTCAAAACTAACTGAGATTACCCTTAATCTATGTAGAAATTTATTTTATTGTTAATTTACTAACTGGATGCAATACTGTAGTAAAATGCTGAGAATTCCATTCTCTATCGTGAGTACTGTTTTTGAATAAAGCTATTACTATTATCATTAATTATTGTACAAGCAATCAGAACGGGTTCTTATAAATGTTAAATTGCAAACCCTATACTAAGATCACCATCAAAGTTGAGCGACAACCCAAACTTCGTTCCATTTCCTGCTGATAGCTATGGTCAACCAATGAACAGAGTATATCTGTGTGAGTGCTATGCCCCCACGTGATTAAAAGCTAATTCAGGAAGAGGAGAACGTCCTAGGAAGCTGCAGAATGGCATAAATTACACTTATGGATAATGCATCATTGAAAACTTTATTTGCAAGATATATACAAAAAGGAGCTAGAGACTCCTTGGAATGATGGTAAATATTTGCAACGTTAAATGCTAACCATATTGGTCTTATCATGGAAACTGTGACGTTTCCGATGAAAATATAGCTCTGTTTAAACATTGATGTTGTTGTGTTTTGAATCGAAGCAACAAATATGAACAAAGAGTAAATTTTTGCTTTTATAAAGGTCTAGGTAGTTAAGAAAAATTAGAGCGCAATACAGCGTAAATAAAGATATTATTGTCAGGTAGATAAGTAATATTTCAGCGAGAAGTGAATTCAAAGATCTGGAGGATTAGAACCCGTAGGAAAAGCTGGCCCATGTGGTAGCATCTTGACAAGAAGCTGAACAGGCTGTAGGTGGTGGGAACAAAAGCTTTTTTATAATTTCGATCTGTACAACCCTAATTTTTCTTTTTTGTTATGGATCCAGAATAATGTTTAATTCTCGAGCTGTCAAAAAGTACATGCTGCTGTCCTACACATCGGAGCGGCTCACATTTGTGGCTACTACCACGATTAGCGACAACACCGGTAGGAAAATGCAGAATATGACACCACCAAAAGCTCGACGCGAGGAGACAAGAAGAGAAGCCCGTTTGTTGGTGTGGAAAGCTTTTACTGTCTCGTGTCAAAAGACAGTCTTCTATTCTTGTCTTCTTGCACCACATTTCCGGTGTTGTCGTGTCGCGTTGTCGTTGTAGCTTCTAACAGTGGTTTCGAAAATCGGCTCGCAAATTAACTAGGTAGGGAATTGTTTAGCTCAACTTCAAGCCTTTTAACGGGCATGTAAAAGATTGGCGACGGGTAAAAAAGTAGAGATGAATAATAGATTCGCCTGCTGGTCTGAAGATTTAACCCCTAATTATTCGTCTGCTGCTGATGGAAATATTGTTAGCAGTATTTCTGAATTTCTGTATGACCCACATACAAACGTTACACCAGATACTCGGTTCCGCAGATACATAGACCTATTTAGAATAGACTTTGTGAGCAAAGACGACGCATGGAAAGTGAGCCTCTTACTGCGGAAATTGAGCAGCTGAGTTGGATAAATACTGCGACCTGGTTCTAGCTGCGAAACTCAGCGACGGAAGATTTGATGAGACTGTCCAAACACTCCATCAGCCGTTTGATGGCCACAGATCGTTGTTCAATATTCGTTAACACTGCTTGAAACTTGTACTGAACAAAAGTGTCTACATTCACGCTCAGCTTGACATTGTAAACAGCTAATGTGAGCGTTTCAGGTTGAATCCGGTGGCAGAAGGCTACAAAAGCATTAACGGACATATCAAAATTGTCAATAGGTACATATCAGGGCTGTTTTTGACAAGCTACCAGCTCGACAGACTTCACTTTAGGGCCTACAGATTAGATGCCCCTTTCTAACGCTCTTTGGCAACTAAGCGGTGACACAGCACGACCCAGGAAGTTTATTACACAGTCCAAAGCACATTTCAGGGCAAACATCCCCAGCGAAAGGTACCATTATTCCACTTCTAGTCGAAAGGCCTAGTTACGTGGCCACAGTAGAAGAAGAATACCGAGAGAGCCAATCATTGGCGTTCCGTGTTTTGCACAACGCTCGAAGTTCCCACTTATGCATAGACATATAGGAAAAGCGGTAAATGTGTCATTCTTGGATGACTCAGTGGCATCATACCCCTGTACCCCCTTGGGGTTTTTACAGCAATTGGGTGAAAGCGCTGAACCATTGTCCAGAGAGCAAAAATTGATTTCGAAGTCTCCTCGATCTGGCTGGAAAGCATTACTAGTTGATACGACTGATATACAACTACTCTTCTCAGTCAGCCATCAGTATATAGTTGTCAGTGAAGTTGAAGATTGAACGATCAATTCATGGTTGTTTGCTCAAATCCAACTTCCACATAATTTTCGCGGGTCATCAATCTGCCAGTCATCGACTCATCGGTCACTGTTCAGAAAGAACCTAGAAAAAACTGTCAGAAGTAATATCGTGATTTATTGTTGTAATATTTGTTCTTAGACATTAGCCAGTAATACCAATAATGCTGGTTATATGCTGGTGTTAGAATAAAGAATTCTCGAGTCACCAATCTGTATTCTGGTTTTTGCGTCCGTTAGTACTAAGCGTTTCTGAAAGGCTTCGAGGGACAGCGTGAGGCCCAGCGTAGCAAGAGCTGGGCAATAACGGTTTTTGAGATGTGATTGACAATAGTCCTGTGCTAAAAATTAACTTAATTGAGTGCAAATACTATCAAAGTAACTGACACAGCTAGTCTACTGATCATCATATAACAGTTCACCTGCACACAATTGTTTTCTGCAATGTTATAACATGAGAAATAATGTTGGATGTTGGTTGCATTTGAATGAGTAGATAGCTGTAATAAATCTAGAGCGTCTCCGCATTAAGCTAGGCTTGTAAAGTCCTCCGGTAAGGGGATCTAATTGATGCAGTCAATACACTATTAGCTACGCACTATCACAAAGGGCAGGAGTAAAGAAGGATACAGATCTTCATCTAGATGAAAATGATAGAGCTAACACCCCGACACTGACTAAAGAATCGAGCAGTGTGATTGATAATAAGCAGGCTCCAGGACAAACTAGTATCACGAAACATGAAGTGAAGAATAGGAATAGTCTGCCGATTAAGATGGCTCCTCCTGAAATGCTGTGACCGATGAAATGCTACAACAAGCGGTCTCACAGCCGACAACCTCTTCGTAGTCATCTCCGATTGTTCTTGTTGAGAAGAGAGATGGCTCGCTTTGCCTGTGTCTAGATTATCGGAGTTTTCTAATAAATAAATATTTCTTCAGAAATCTTCTTAACGTGATTTACCTCCATCTAAAAATCTGTGATATTATTTTTCTTTCTGTTGAAATACCTAGCCGAGTTTTGTTTAATGTAAAAACCAGCTGAAATAAGTGGAGTTATCATATATATATTTTTAGCATGAGTAATATTATTTTATCTATTTCAATTTTATTCTAGGTGATTATACACATTATTTTGGTACAATTATGGAATTTTCAGCATGCGATATCAGTAGCCCAAATTTAGCAGGCTGACCACTGATATCAGGTGTGCATCAGACGGGGGTCGAACCCTGGACCAATGTGCATGATCGGCGAGAGTTCTAACTGATGTGTCACCGACACATTTTTTTAATTCTTTTAAAATTTTCTTTTTATATATCTATTTTTTTAATAAATTTTTTAGTGATTTAATTTTTTCGAATAATAATTTCTTTTTTGGGAGAAATTGGGCAGTGAAAAGTAATATACTGTTCGTAAGTCCTCATTCGGTGTGGGTTACAAGATGACATGAGAGGCCAACCGGTCTAGCGAGTAGATTGAGATGAAATAGACGAAAAATTAGGGTAAAAAAACTGCTGCTGATCCTCTGTAAAGAGAGAAAAAGATTAAAATGATTAGCGGGGGGAAAAACGACTACTCCCAGAAGCGGGACCAAATAGAGTAAATATAGCAAAATTGAATAAAAAATTGTGACAAGGAATAAAAAAACCACTAGTAGCATTACCTATGGATTAGTTCAGTGAAAGAATTCTGTGAACCTCTTGGGCCAGTGAACACGTCGACCAGCACGTGTGACAGGGGTCTTACTGGTGACGGTAGGAGAATCATCATTCGCCACTGGAGGTGAGGTAGTTGAGTCTGGACAAGGACTAGGTTCAGTGGGGCTATTTGATTGAGCCGATGGGGGGGGTGAAGGTTCTTCAGTGTATGCCGCTTTAAGTCTGTCTATGCTGACAGTGTCTGGGCGGCCGCATCGGTCAATAACGAAAAATTTATCTTTACGACTAAGGACCTTAAAAGGCCCGTCATACGGTGGTTGTAATGGCTTTCGTATGGCGTCGTGACGCACGAAAACGTGTGTACAGTCATCAAGTCGCCGATCAACCTGAACCTTTCGGTTCTGAGTGCGTGTGGAAACTGGTCGGAGTCGCTGCATAAAACTTTTAAGTTGCTGAGCGTAACGGGTGGTATCGGGAAATTTGGCTCGAAAGTTTCGGGAGCGATTAGCTCGCCTGGTAAACGCATGGTGGTACCGTACACCAATTCAGCTGGCGAGCACTGCAGATCCCCCTTAAGCGTAGCCCGGATGCTAAGCAGGACCAGTGGTAGCGAATCTGTCCACTTACTGTTGTCCACTGCCATCAACGCAGCTTTGAGTTGACGGTGGAAACGTTCTACTAGGCCATTTGCCGCGGGATGATACGCGGTTGTGCGAATGCGTTTGCATCCCAGCATCTCTAACAATTCTTTGAAGCTTGTGGATTCAAATTGTTGTCCGCGGTCGGTAGTGACAGTTGCGGGACATCCAAAATGGGCAACCCAGCCTTCCATGAAGGCACGACAGACGGTTTGAGCCGTTACATCTTGTATCGGAATGGCTTCCGGCCAACGTGTGAAACGATCCACACATGTGAGTAAATACGAGCAGCCGTTAGACGGGGGCAGGGCCCTACTATATCCAGGTGGATATGATGGAACCGAGCGTCTGGGGTCGCAAACGTCCCCAACGGCGTGATGTTATGCTTGGTGACTTTAGCACGTTGGCATTGCACACAAGCACGTGTCCATTGACGCACATCACGGTTCATACCGGGCCACGCAAATCTCGCAGAAATCAACTTGTCCGTTGCTCGTATGCCAGGATGGGAGAGGTTGTGGAGTGACTCAAACACAGTTCGGCGTAAAGACGTGGGAACAATCGGTCGAGGAGTACCAGTTGACATATCGCAAAGTATAGTTGCCTCACTGTTTAGCAAGGGGACGCGTTCTATCTTCAGTGAGGTTTTATTTGACAGGTGTTCTAAGTTCAAATCGTTCAGTTGGAGTTCGGCCATTTTATGAAGATCGATGGTTGGTGGTACGGACGTAGCACATACGCGAGACAAAGCGTCTGCTACCGCGTTATCCGATCCAGAAACGTGCTGGATATCAGAAGTGAACTGGGAAATATAGTCTAAATGGCGTGATTCTCGCGGTGAATACCGGTCTGAAGTAGTGTGGAGGGCGTACGTCAATGGCTTATGGTCGGTAAATACCGTAAATTGCCGGCCTTCCACGAAGTGACGAAAATGCTTGACAGCAGCATAGACAGCGAGAAGTTCCCTACCGAATGTGCTGTATCGAGATTCGCATGCGGTAAGTTTACGTGAAAAGAAAGCAATCGGTAGCCATACATTAGCCATACGCTGTTGTAGGACGGCTCCGATCGCAGTATTAGAGGCATCTACGGAGATGCTGATTGGAAGTTGAACATCTAGATGGACCAACATTGTGGCGTCAGCAATAGCTTTCTTGATAGCTGCAAAAGCTGTCGAGGCTTCCTTAGTGAACACCAAAGACTTGCATTTCCCTTTAAGCATATCAGTCAAGGGGGTCACGATATGAGCACACTGTGGGATAAAGCGACGGTAGTAACTAACCATCCCGAGAAAAGTGCGTAGTGCCTTGGGAGAAGTGGGTAGAGGGAAGTTTTGAATAGCTTCTACCCGGTCAGGTAACGGATAAATTCCATCTTTGTCTATCCTATGTCCCAAAAATTCAGGAAGTGACTCCAATCTGACACTTCGGCAAGTTGAGTGTGAGGGAGTGTGTCACAAGTCTTCGGAAAACTGTCTGCAAATGAAGTTGATGAGTGGCTTCATCTGGACTAGCTACCAAGATATCGTCCAGATAGGCAAAGGCGAAATCAAGCCCGCGCAAAACGTCATGTATAAAACGCTGGAAGGTTTGGGCAGCGTTCCGTAAGCCAAAAGGCATTCGAAGAAACTCGAACAGGCCAAACGGTGTAATCACAGCAGTCTTAGGTATATCCTCGGGGTCGACGGGAATCTGGTAGTAAGCCCGTGTAAGGTCCAGTTTGCTGAATACTCGAGCTCCCTTGAGTGAGGCGGTTAAATCGTGTATGTGAGGGACAGGGTAGCGATCGGGAACAGTTTGTGCGTTTAGTCTGCGGTAGTCGCCACAAGGACGCCAATCTAAACCGTTATTCTTAGGTACCAGGTGCAACGGTGAGGACCACGGGCTGCTGGATGGCCTAATAATCCCCATTTCTAGCATATGCTCAAACTCCGCTTTGACAACCTTTAGTTTTTCTGGGGATAGTCGCCTCGGCTTTGCGAAAACTGGCGGGCCAGTAGTGACAATATGGTGTGTGACGTTGGAAGTCGCACATGGCAGGCCGCTGCTAGGTTTGAACAAATCTGAAAAAGACTGCAGTATATGCGAATAAGGACCAGTGCTAGTGGGTGTGGCATATACAGGGCTGAGGGCTGGGCCTTGTGTGACGATACCGCTGACGGAGAGGTTTGTGACAGGATCTCTTAACTTATGATTACCTGTATCTACCAGTAATTGGTAGTGCTGCAATAGATCCATGCCAATTATACCTGTGGTAACGTCTGCCACCAGGAAGACCCAACGAAGTGAACGACGCAAACCGATGTTAAGATCTATAAAGCGCCTGCCGAACGTAGCAATTGGCGAACCGTTTGCGGCTCGTAGTTGAAGAGACATTGGCCGCCTGCGCTCCTCTACTGTGGGTGGGATTACACTGACCTCTGCTCCGGTATCAATTAGGAAGCGTATCCCAGTGTTACGGTCGGTAACATAGAAGAGGCGACATGAGAGCGGTTCGCCAGCGACGTTAGTCGCCAGTACGTGCTGGCTTGCTAGTTTCCCGATTGTTGAACATCGAAGGTGCACGGGCGAGTGCACTTTTGGGCTTTTGCTCCGTAACGTCGATGATACCAGCACACTCCAGGCTGGTTACTTCGGGACTGTCGGCGCTTGCTGCTAGCACGTGACAAGGGTCTACTACTACGCGAACTCGAGGGACTGCGTGCACGACTCCTGGAGTTCATCTCCTGTCGTATACTACAGATCTCCTCGTATAGCTTGGCTATATGGGCCACCGCGTCAAAGCTTGATGACCCCCCGTCAGACGAATCTTTAGTCTGAGCGGGAGCAGCAGTTACTGTTGCGGAAATGCCAATTTTGGGATTGATGGCCTCTACGGCTCTATCAGCTGCCTCGGCTATCTCCTGTAAGGGGTACTTGTAGATCGGTGCTAAGATACCCTGGACTGCCTGAGGTAATCTTTGAAGCCAAAGTTGTTTGAGAAAGACCTCGTCAATTTTAAAGTCCGCCACCAGCTGCTTCATCTGCCTCAACATTTGTGAGGGCTTGCGGTCACCTAACTGAACATCTCGGAAAAGTTCCTGCACTTTCTGTTGGTCAGTAAGTGCGACTCGTTGAATTAACGCCTGTTTGAGCCGCTCGTACCGATCCGGAGACGGATCTGCGAGAACGTCAGCCACCTCGTCTATGACACTTTCAGGCAGGCTCACAATCACGTGGTTTACTTTGGTCTCTTGTGAGTGTATGTGTCTAATGGCAAACTGAGCCTCTATATGATTGAACCATGCAGCTGGACGATGTGTCCAGAAGGCGGGGAGTTGCAGCGTTATAGCCATCTCTGACGCAGAACCGTTGTCAGCCATCTTGCACACAAAACAAAATATTAACAAGGTGATAAAAAACCAATATAAGTACAAACAAAACAAATCAAATCTTTATAACCGTGCGTGAAAGAAAAAAATAACAAAATAGACGGTACGTAAAAAGAATTGTTAACACGTTAAGCTACTATGGCGGAAAACGGTGAAAACGGGCTCACCACTTGTAAGTGTTGAGGTTAGACTTAAGATAGTCTTCGATATCACCACACTTACTAAAAACTTCACCGTCTTATGACTTTACCAGTACTCTACCTAACGTGTAAGTACTGATTAACTCAATCAAAGTTTAAAAGCTAACAATGGAAAGAATTCTTAGTATGAGTTGTATTTAACGTAACTGAATAACAGATTTAATAAATAAAGTGACTGTACAACTTATCTGCAGACGTTGCTGGAGGTAGGCTCGGAGAGTGTGCAGAAAGAGAGCACAACATGAGAGCGAACCAATGAACGTACGGAAGACTCCCAACTCAAAAGATAAAAAGCATATCACCGTGGGTGAGCGAGTTTAAACAAAAGTTCAAAGGTACAATGTGCACTACAAGGTCTTCGACAGCGTCGATCGAGAGGTGATTTGGCAACTACTGCGCTACTACGGGTTGCCGCCGACAATTATACATCGCATCCAACAGTTATATGACAATGCTGCATGCGAAGTGATGCATAACGGGAAACTCACGGAATCCTTCAGAGTGAAGACGGGAGTAAGATAAGCTGGCTGCTTACTATTTTAAAGGTTGACGGATATTAAAGGTTTGACGTGATATCTCGTTCAACAACTTCTAATTAATTTATTCTCGCGTACCAAAGACAAAGCAAAAGCCAATAATTGGTCGTCCAAACGAAGAAATGTATTTAGGAACCAAAACCAGCCGATAGACGAACGCTTAGCTAGCTAGTGATCGTGCACGTTACACGACGGGGTACCAAATGGCGGGGATGCTTGACCGGAAGCCTTCAGCTAAACAAGTCGACTTAAACAGTGGTGGTCAGCATCCAATGCGTGATTGCTGTGGTCAATAATTTTGGGGAATTATTTACCGCTACAGCTCACTCCCCCCTAGTGGGGTCGTGAGGACCCTAAGACAGAACCAGCCGGAAGTAAAAAAAACTCGATGGTTCCCTTTCGGGTGAAAAAAATCTTCCGAGCGGCTTGGTCTTATGCCTACTGGTTTGTCTGCCTATGCTAATGGGGTGTTTGTACATAGCTTCCTGGTGTTTTTCGTTGAATTCCGTGCTTCGTTTGTTTCCTGTCCAGTGCCCGTCGCACCTGGAAAAGAAAACAAGAACGCTAAGAACCATGGCGAGGAAAATGTACGAAATGAGCTTTTTGGTTAAAAAAAATTGTGTGCATATACTATACAGTAAAATAATGCTAAGTTCAGAACATCGAAAAAAAATACATCTAATTAATTTTTTTGTGTATGTTACATGAACTGTTGAGAATAAACAATTTTTTTGTGTTCGGTGGTACTGTATATAAAAAAATTTTTACGTCAAAAAAAAGTAGTTAGTACCACAAACGAGTGAGTTGCGTGAATCACACGACTTCGTTAAGTCAAATAAGTGTGCAAATGTTCTGGGAACCTTACGGTGCGTCCAGAACGGTTTTTCTTAGGAGGCTCAACCTTAGTAGCCAGTGGGCGAATGCCCTTGCAGTCAATAGTGTGACCCAGGAAGTCGAGTGAGTCAACACCGATTTGACATTTTTGAATGTTGATGGTAACACCATGTTGGCGTAACCTGTCAAATGCCAAGTCCAAGTGCCTAAGGTGAGTTTCCTTGTCTGGACTGGCAATGAGGCAGTCGTCTAAGTATGCGTATACAAAGTCGAGACCGCGAAATACTTCGTCGTTGAAGCGTTGGAATGTTTGGGCTGCATTCCGAAGACCGAATGGCATACGTAGAAATTCAAAAAGTCCGAAAGGCGTAATGATAGCCGTTTTCGGGATGTCTTCTGTTGCCATCGGGATTTGGTTATACGCTTTAACCAAGTCGATTTTAGAGAATATAGTCGCGCCGGATAAGGTTGCCGTCAAGTCGTGTATATGAGGCAACGGGTAGCAATCAGGGGTTGTTTTGGCATTCACTCGCCGGTAATCACCGGTGGGTCGCCAATCGTTGCTATCCTTTTTCGGAACCATATGAAGTGGGGATGCCCATGGGCTATTCGAAGGTCGAATGATGCCAAGGCTAAGCATATGGTCAAATTCATTCCTGGCGATTCTCAGTTTGTCAGGAGCTAATCGTCGTGCTTTAGATGTCACAGGTTGTCCTGTGGTAATGATGTGGTGCATAACATTGCTGGTTATGCACGGTAGGTCGTTCGACGGGCAATTAAGTTCCGGATACTTGTCAACAATAGGTTGAAAAGTTGGATCAATGATTGCCTTTATCTTAACGGGTGACAAACTAGGGCCTATGTAGGTGATGCCTTTGATAGACAGACTAGTAGTATTGTCAATCAGTCGTTTTCGGCGGACGTCTACGAGTAAATCATGATGATTAAGTAGGTCCGTGCCAATGATGGGCATTGTAACGTCAGCGAGAAGGAAAATCCATCGAATAGGTTTGCGTAAACCTACGTTCAGATAGACGTATTTCCTACCAAAGGTTGCGATTGGTTTTCCATTTGCAGCCTGTAAGTTGAAGGTAGGTTCCTTCTGTCGATCTGCTGCTGTAGCAGGAAGGACGCTGACTTCGGCGCCTGTGTCGACTAAGTATCGAGTCTGGCTTATCACATCATGGATGTAAAGTAGGCGGCTAGTGCCACCGGCGACGGTTGCCGCTAACGCGTGCCGGCGGGATAGTTTCCCGCAGACTTTGAGACATTTCCGAAGTTACAAGGCTTACGGCAACACTTCGCTTCTTGGCCATAGGTGTTGTGGTACCAGCACCAGTCAGGGTTTTTCAGTGAACGTGGTTTGGACTTAGATCGACCACGCGAGTTCCTGCGTTGAGGAGATTTAGGACGACGGTTGGAGGATTTAGAATGCGTGTTTGACCTAAACATCTGCTGAAGGGAGTTGCATAACTCTGTCATTGCAGGATCTTCACTCGAAGTCTGCTTAGTCATTGAGCATATTTCGGGACAGACCGTTTAGTTATTTCTAGGATCTTATCTGCAGTAATAGCTAAGTTCTCTATTACAGTACCCTCAAGTGTCACAAGTACGGTCTGTACAGATTGTGGCAACTTGGTTAAGAAGAGTTCTCTAAACAGTCCTTCGTCGAACTGACATTGGCCGACGACTTGTTTCATTCTTGTCAGCATGCTCACGGCTGACTGATCTCCTAACTCGATGTTGCGAAATAATTCATCTAGACGTTGTCTGTCCGTGAGAGCGTTTCTCCTGAGGAGGGATGCTTTCAGCAACTCGTACGAGTTACTTACCTCGGGACTCAACATCTGTGATGTTACGTACTTGCTGAATTCCCGCGGTAGGGCGTGAATAACTGCAAGTAACTGTGAACGTTGATCGGTTATCCCATGCTCACAAAAATCTGCTTCAGCTAGCAGAAACCACGTTTCAGCATTATCTGGCCAGTATGGTACGAGCTGAATGGTTTTAGGAGTTGAGCGGATACGGATGACCTTGGGACTAAGATCACTCATGACGAAAATTATATCGAATAATATATGGTACAAGAACAAATACAAAATGGAACGAACTCACCGGGATTATCTGAGTATTTGTCGTAGATGAAGTTCGCGGTTAGGCTCACCAGTTTAGGGGTTGACGGATATTAAAGGTTTGACGTGATATCTCGTTCAACAACTTCTAATTAATTTATTCTCGCGTACCAAAGACAAAGCAAAAGCCAATAATTGGTCGTCCAAACGAAGAAATGTATTTAGGAACCAAAACCAGCCGATAGACGAACGCTTAGCTAGCTAGTGATCGTGCACGTTACACGACGGGGTACCAAATGGCGGGGATGCTTGACCGGAAGCCTTCAGCTAAACAAGTCGACTTAAACAGTGGTGGTCAGCATCCAATGCGTGATTGCTGTGGTCAATAATTTTGGGGAATTATTTACCGCTACACTATCTCCAATGATCTTCCTGATTGCAGTAGATTGGATAACGTGACAGGCAGCGGGTAGAGAGGAAACAGACATCAAATGGACCCTCACAAAAAGCTCTGAGGATCTGGAATTCACCGATGATATATGTCTGATTTCCCACAAACCAGAAGATATGCAAGTGAAAAGCAACAAGCTGGCAGAAGAAGCCTCAAAGATAGGACTTCAGGTGAACATTAAAAAAATCAGAGAAAGGTGATGAAGATTCCTGGCCAACAGCAACAGCAACAACAACAGACAACAGACAACGATCAACTAGCATAAATGGGAGGAACCTGAAAGAAACAACCTCCTCCACCTACCTACCTACCTACCTACCTGTGAAGCATCGTTTCAACTACAGACGGAACTGGCGAGGATATCAAAACAAGGATCGGGATTGCAAGGCAAGTTCAAGTCTGTGTGGAGGTCAATACTCACTATTCAGCATGAAAAAGAAGATCCGGATTTTCAACTCCAATGTGAAGTCAGTCAGTACTACTATAGGGATCAGAAACTTGGCCGGCGCGTCATGAAGAGCACCTCAAACAAACTACAGACCTTCATCAACAGCTAGCTGTCTTCGCTCCATACCACTCAAGATCAGATGGCTGGTCGGAAAAGATCAGAAACAGGGATCTCTGGCAATGAGCGAACCAACCAGGAACCGATTGTGAAACAAATAAGCAGGAAGAAATGAAGATGGATTAGCCATACGCTGAGGAAACCATCAAGTGACATCACTAGACAAGCCATTGCTCGAGTGGAACGTGAAAGAGAAGGAAGCGGCGAGTTGGTCGTCAGTGCAAGGGTGACTTGGAGGAGGTGATGTGAAGAGGAGATGAAAGCATGTGGGCAGACTTGCAGAAAAGTGATGAAAACGTTGACAGAGAACCGAACGCAATGGAGACGTGTGGGGGCTGAAGCCCTATGTTCCTCTGGGAATTAAAGGCAATAATAATAATTTAATATTATCAGATGTGCTCTTGAAGACCTTTTTTACTCGAAATGAAAGATAAAAAATATTACTAATTGTTAATTCCATACTACTCTACTTTCTTTGCACAACATATATCCAGCCGATGATTTTATCCGATTATGTTAAAGCTTTATGCTATAATGATCAGATGATAATTTTATGTCACTGTGATTTGAATAAATACGCAAATTCATTCGTATGTTCTTGAACGTATATTTGATCATTGGATAGTTGGAGGTAGTCGGTAGGAAGCCTTGGACACCACCTAGGTTTCGTGCTAGTTGGCACTAGTCAGCAAGGTGTATCTGCAACCATGAAGGAACTCATGTCCTTTATCAATTTCGAACCCGCGTCACCCAGTGAGTACTGTAGTCAGAGACGTTACCACTGAGTTTTTCGGGCTCGGAATTGACCTCCTGTGGGACTGTAGAGGATATTTTGATTTGACACTAGTAACTGATGTGATGTCTCTAGTCCCCTCTTTGGTGCAGACTGAATTCTATCAGTCAGGTTATAATGTGGGCACCATTCTAGGTAGCTCGCCATCACGGTGCATAGATCCACGGCTTCCTGCCGATTACCTCCAACCATCTAACATCATCAAATTAGTGTGCACCGTGATGGAGAGCTACCTAGAATGGTGGCCACATTACAACCTGACTGATAGAGTTCAGTCTGCACCAAAGAAAGGACTAGACACATCACACTAGTTACTAGTGTTAAATCAAGAGTTCATCATTATCTGATATCAGTTAGAGAACCATTGGAAAACCACATGGGAGTACTGGACAACTGTTTCGTCCCCTTAGTTCGGAACTCTGCCTCATCATTACGCACCCACCAATAGGTGTTCGGACCCAATACCTTCTGGTTACAAGGCTGGCTAGGTAGCTTGTAGGCCACTAGGCCACTGTGACCCAATCCAATTCCTAGCCCAAGAATTCTAACTTCTCACAGTTCAAAACATAGCCGAACTATCTCCTCACTGGTGCAGTCAAAGATTGACGAGTACCCCTCACATGTTACCCCAGCTGTGTATACCAATTCACATGTATCTGCGGGAACAGTTACATTGGAAGAATAGGGAGGATGGCCTAAGTCAGATTCTGAGAACATGTACCTAGGAGCCTCAGGTTAAAGGGACCGAATTGTTTAACCTCTTCAATCGCCGCCAAACACCTGATTGACACAGGACATCGAGTAGATGTGCTTGAATCATGTCCTCATATCTTCTCAGCTTTGCTGAAGCTATAGCAATAAAACGATTGAAGCCTGACTTATGTGTCCACAAGGAAACCGTTGTTGGACTTCAATTACCCTGGTGACTCACATCTTAGTAACTCTCTTTGTTTTCTAATTTTGTTAACTTATCTTTTCACTCCACCCCCTCCCTTTATTTTTCGCTTGACTCTCTTAAGAGATAATTTTTTCTTGATCTTCTGAGTTCTGCCCACTGTATTACATCATCGCCTCTTCATCCGACCTCATGTGCGCCGAAATTTTGATCTTCTCTTATCTAATTAAGTAACTATTACTAATTGTCTTTTGTTACCACCTCAACAACACAACTGTTAATTAATTTTTTTTCAAGAATATTATTCCGTTGGATTCTGAGTGGAAGACTGGGAGCTTCAGCAGCACATCTTCATTTCAGTCTGTCGATGAAAGTCTCTTTTAGATGAAAAAACAAACAGACAAGAAAAGTGGTTCAGTGAAGAGGCTGTTTTCAGAGAATTCATTTCTCTCTTTAAATGTACAATCTCATTTATATACAATCCCTTTTTCATGAAGGAAGGTAGTAACATAAGCGATGAGTAATCACAAGCACAATTGTTCGTATTAGTCAAGGCATAAAAGGAGTGATTTAATGAGTGAGTTGTAGTCAGGATAAACATAAAAACGGAGGAAATTATAGAATACAAGACTTATAAGGGGTCAGAAAAACGAACAAAGAAACAAAAATCAAATGAGTAGAAATCAACGCGATTGTAACCATGATAGCAGAGGTGGTTGAATAATTTTCCGTTGTATGCATAGCTCCTATCAATGTAGTTGAAGATTGAACGATCAATTCATGGTTGTTTGCTCAAACCCAACTTCCCTATATTTTCACAGAGACATCGATACGCCAGTCATCGTCTCATCGGTCGCTGTTCAGAAAGAAGTCAGACCAAAACTGTCAGAAACCTTAGTTAATACTTAATTTTAAAGCTGCCTATATGTTGGTGTTACAATAAAGAATTCTCGAGTAGCCAATCGGTGTTTTGGTTTTTGCGTTCGTTATTACTAAGCGTTTCTGAGGAACTTCAAGGAACAGCGTGATTCCCAGTGTAGAAAGAGCTGGGCATTGACGGTTTACAAGACGTGGCTGACAGTTTCTGACAGTGAAGATTCAGATAGCTGGTGACGGTTTGGATAGTCACCGTTCATCTTTCCTGGTGCCGGTCAAGTCCTCTTTGAACAAGCAATATCTGGAACTTTTTTGGAATTGGGTCAAGTTCAACAATGCCTGGGTCAAAGAAGAAACAGAGCGTCTTGGATGCAAACAGGAAAGTAAGTCATGGTGACTTGTCTGTTACTTGTAACGATGTGTCTGATGTTAAGCATGACATGGTTGATGTTACTGTTTCGCCGTTCAGGGATAATAGGAACATCAAACTCCCTAAATTTGAACCACGGTGTTTCGGTGGAAACCCGGCTGATTATTTACAATTTGTAAAGGAGTTTGAGATCATGTTGAGTAGTTTTTATTAACTGATGAAATGAAGTTAACGTATTTGATGAGGTATTGCACTGGAGTTGCTGCCAGAGCTATACAGTGCTGTAAGTTTATGAAGCCAAAAGAGGGCTACTATGAGGCTATGAGCATACTACATCAAAGGTTTGGAAGACCTTCGATGATTGTAGGGAAATTATTCGAGGCTGTTAAGGGTAATGGTGATCAATTACAGGATGACTCCCAGGCACTCACCGAGTTTTTGGACAATTTGCCGATTTACAAGAATGCATTGATTTCGATGAATTGCATGAGTGACCTCAACTCAAGTTTTATACTAGAAGTAATAGCAAGACGCCTACCTACTCGACTGCAAAGGAAGTGGGTGAAGATGAGCTCCCGTATGGAGGATGAGGGTATTGGGCCAAAGTTCGTTGACATTCTGTAACTGGTAAACAATAGTGTCAATGAATCTATGAGCAAGTTTGCCAGTATATTGAATCTCACCCCTAGGATAGAGCAGTCTGAGGGTAAAACGCAATCATTGATGACGAAAGGGCCTCAGAGAGGTGGATATCGAGAAGGCTCCATGATGTCTAGTAATGCATATAGACCTAGTGAGTGTAACAGGTTTCGTAGTACATCCTCAACAGATAAGTTACAAGATGCAAGACAAATACGGTTGTGTTTTACACGTTTGCGAGAGGTGCATAAAAGGGTGAACCTTGAACCAGTGAGCAAGTTCAGTGATAAGCTAAATGTAAACTCCAGGCCTGACTCCGAATTGTGTGACGATAACGGTTTGGTCAAGAAGTCTGTAGTTGCAACTGGTAAGCCATTGTTGAATAGAGTGTCACAGAATAGAGTTGCTGCTTCAGAGTGCAGTTCTGACTCCACAAGTTTACAAGGTATTACTAGTCAGAGTGAAGGTATAAAGTGTTTAGGGATTTGTGAGGAAGAACCCAAATCATCCACTGCTGTTAATAAAGAGTTTGAAATTGATGAAGTCGACCAGATAGATGATGGTAAATTGAATATTTGTGATAATGATCATGATAGTGCAGATTTGTCTTTGGTTGATCATGATGAAATGAAGGGAATGCCTACTACTGCTAAGTTAATTAAAGATTCTGTACAACTTGAACGTGAAATAGAAATAAATGCAGATGCAGTTGCAGAAGGCATACATACTTGTGAGACCGTCAGTGTGATTGATCAGCATGTAGCCCACCTATCATCAGATGCTATTGCCAAAGCGGAGCTGATAGTAAAAGACACCAGTGGTGGTAATCTTGCAGTTAGACAACTTTCTGAAAACCGAACAAGAACAGCTTCTGATCCACCGCTAAGTTCATCAACTGGTATCAATCAGTCGTGGTTGGTGTTATCATCCACAATGAAACAGACGCCCATCAACTCAAGTATCTTGTGCAATGACTATGATGGTATTGGTGCATTTGAAAAGACGAAAGATATTGCTCAGTTTAGTGAGGATAAGCCAAGTGTAAACGAGAGAGTAATTGTTAAATTGACGTGCACGAATAAAGGCATTTCTAGTTTCAAGTTACTATTTGAATGTTATTATCTTTGGTGTTAATTACTCTGTTTCTACACTTGGTTGATGAGATACGTCGTGTGTTTGTTCGTCATCTATATTCTACGATACAATGACATGAGCGTGTTACCGTTCAGATTTGAGGATATAGCTGATAGAGGGAAGTCAGCAAATGAACTCTACGACGATTTTCCAACCTAGGGCGTCAACCTGAGAAGGGTTGTAGGCATATTGCTGTAAGTCCTACAATTCTCCAAAGGGTAGCGCATCAATGAGCAGTCCAATGTGATTGATGTGTGATTTTGTACATATGTTCGTATTGTATATACTGAATTGATATCATCTTTTATCTATCTGTTGGTAATTCTGTTTGTGTCCGGACGACTTCCACTTGGATCATCAACCTGAGAAGGAATGTAGGTGTACTGCTGTAAGTCCTACAGTTCTTCAAGGGTAGTTTTCATGCCAGAGCCCACAACATTTGATGTGTTGATTGTACATATGTTTTTGTTAAATAATTGTGTGAGTTCCAATTATTGTAATTGTTGGTTAATCTTGTTTGTGTCCGGACATTCCACAACTTACAATCGTCAACCTGAGAAGGAATGTAGGCGTACTGGTGTAAGTCCTGCAATTCTTCGAAGGAATTCCATCAAGACATGATCCGCGAGGTTATTTGTTCTGTTTGTGTATACGTGTGTTGTGTCTTCTCAATTTGTGATTTTGGATTAATTGTGTTTACTCGTTGTTTTCGTACCTTGTTGTTATTGCATAATTTTGTTAAAATTTTCGTCGTGATTACTTCCGAAGTTGTTTCTTGTCTTCTACATCCGTGAATGAATTGACTGATGTTAAAGACAGCAGATGGGTCGTATACGCCAGGGAGGCTATTGCTGAGAATGAAATGCATACGGAGATAATTGTTAGCTGCGGTCCGACACGCCGGGGAGAAAGAGTGTAAACGACTGAGGCTCGCATACGTCACCGTTACTAGAACTGAGGTAGAATGAGTGACAAGCGATTGCGGTGGTAATTGGTAGTGAGTAGATAAGAGGATGTGCGTAGAGTATCGTGAAGTGGTGCTATGGTCACGTTGCATTCTGCAAGAGTCATTCTAGCAAGTTGCGATTGTAATGCAAAATGTCAAGAGGATACCTTTAATTCGAAGGTGTAGGTCGTCATCGATGTGTGAGATTGTGCTGTGGGTATGCTTGTGGTGTGTTGGCTTTTCTGTTTGTTTTCCATTTCAGCTGTGTCCGTGTGACCCAGGTTCTCGCAATGGCATCCAAGTCAACGTGTATTGGTCGTGATGGAAAAAAGGGATGGATCCCTTTTTTGCCGGGGAGTGTCAGTGTGGTTGAAGATTGAACGATCAATTCATGGTTGTTTGCTCAAACCCAACTTCCCTATATTTTCACAGAGACATCGATACACCAGTCATCGTCTCATCGGTCGCTGTTCAGAAAGAAGTCAGACCAAAACTGTCAGAAACCTTAGTTAATACTTAATTTTAAAGCTGCCTATATGTTGGTGTTACAATGAAGAATTCTCGAGTAGCCAATCGGTGTTTTGGTTTTTGCGTTCGTTATTACTAAGCGTTTCTGAGGAACTTCAAGGAACAGCGTGATTCCCAGTGTAGAAAGAGCTGGGCATTGACGGTTTACAAGACGTGGCTGACAGCTCCTCTTTTTCTAATTGAATAGCTAATGATTCAACAGGACTAAAAAGCCCGAAACTTATTGCCTTTGACTAGCAGATGAGCGTTCACTTTTTAGGTCGCTTTGAAGGAGGAGGCGTTTTTGTTGAGATGGAATGACAAGTGTTGACAAAGTATTCGATTATCGCACTCCTTACATAGCCAGCATTACCTTTATGTTACCAGATGGGAGAGTGTTCCTGAACCCTTTTAGGCAGGAAACATGTCGAATGACCAATTTACCTTGCTCCACAAGAACGGGTGAATTGATATACGCACTTAGAAGTCGTCAGATGCGAGCTCTTGTCTTTTGAGCTTCTTCAGACCAGTGGCCAACTCCACATTTACCCACAAGTTTATATTTTATCCTTACATAATTACCTTCATGTCACTCTTGAAGTGAAGCCCGATTGATCATTTTCCATCAGGGAAATAGGTTTTTGTCTGCTTTGTTGCTAGAGTTCCTTGTTGGATTCTACAAATCAGCTCTTTGTAGTTGTAGCCAACAGTGTCGATAACTCTCTACTATGGTAGCCTGCAGTTAGTAACAGATATCTGAAAGGAATAAGTGAAAACTGCATTTATTTGTATGTTTTGCTATTTTTCTGCATTCTTGTCAGTAATCACTGTAGTTTAAACATTAAGATATTGACTCATATTCCTCGGATGATTTGTGAATATGTACACTCTGACATCATTGTCTTATGATAAATGATAAATATATATCTATACATGTGTAATGGATTGGTAAAAATAACCTGACTTAGTTCGCTAGCTGGTCCCAAACCCCGAAAAAGGGGGAGGATTAGGCGTGGAGACAGTGTTCTTCCCTCGGAAAATCAAGTCAATCTTCAAAGGAACTGAGCAGTACAGAAAAAAATGTAGAAAAAACAAACCTAGTATCGTCTGGGACCAGAAAGATCAAATAACTTGAGAGCCTTTGGCTGATGAGTTGTGGTGATTGACAATTTCTATCTCTGTATTGTTTAAATACTTACTGTTGATTGTTAATATGTTTCTTATATGAATTGCAATAATAATTCCGCTAAATACAAATTCCTGAATTCCACCCTGTCTGTGTTTTGGTTGGATTCGTGTAATTCGGTCATCTCGAAATACTAATACTACGATTAATAATAATTACTACAATTGGCGTCGCGATGGAACTAAATAACCTGGAAAATTTCCTATAAATGGTTCTCCGCGGGAGATTGCTGATTATTTGAATGCTTCGATGCGTGGTGCATTTCAAAGAATGTTCGGGATGACAAAATACCAGCACATTTCATCACTGCTATTGGGCTAGATGCGTATAGCCTAGTGAAGACTCTGTCGTTTCCAGATAAACCATTTCTCTGCCATATTATAAATTCGTGAACTTCTGATAAATCACTTTCATGTAACTACATTTGAGACCAGAGAGAGGGCTCAATTCCATAAACTGGTTCGTGCTCCCAACCAGAAGATTAGAGACTTTATTCTTCAACTTCAAATACAAGCTTCAAAGTGTAACTTTGGAGATCAGCTGCATACTCAACTACGTGATCGTCTAATTGCTGGAATCAATATTCCTAAGTTAGAGAAAGAGTTAATTCAGATTCCTTCTTGTACCTTTCAAACTGCTAAAGATTTATGTATTACATATGAAGATGTCAATAATGAATACTCTGCTCCCACTACGTCAGTATCTGATGTCATGCTTTCCAAAGTCGAAAATACAAGTGTTCATGGAAAGCAATCCAAACTGTCGTCCACAGGTAATAGAATGCAGCGAGAGATCAAAAACATTAAACCGTGTTTATCCTGTGGAAAGTTACATCTACGAAGCACTTGCCGTTTTCGGGGTGCTAAGTGTCACAAATGTGGTAAAGTTGGACACATCAAGACTGTTTGCAGAAGTTCGAATACTTATGTTGCTCAACATTCTTATAATTCTCCCAAGCTGTCTAGTAAAATGGAGTCAATGTGTCTTTCAACTTTTCAAAATACTCAATCTCATCCAATGAAAACCTCCACTACAAGTTCAGCAACTCAAGCGTCAACTGTTTTCAAAAATGAGGTAGCTGAGTTACAATGTGAACTGTCGAAAACACGAAAAAACTGAATGAGATGAGAGAGCAACTGATTAAAATGGAGGAATTACTGCATATGCATAGACTGCGTCTGTTGAATGCAGAGCATACAAGTACCCGTGAAAGTCCTGCAAAACTTTTCAAATCTCGAATTCTCAAAAAGCATCTGATGTCCACGACTTCTAATGTACATTATTACAAAAGGAATGACTATAGACCTTCTGTTGGAATTATACTACAAAAAATGGGAAATCGAGTGGTGAAGATATTAGACATCAAAGATCACTCAGTTCATAACAGACACCTGGACAAAGTGACAATAAATGAAGTAGGTCGTTCCAATTATTATTTTAATGATTCCGCTAATAATCCTGATTTTGTAGATAATTCAGAAATAAGTCCAGATAATACTGATGAAAATAATATCACAGAATCAGTTAGAAGGTCGCAGCTACTTGCAAGCAAACCGAGACATCGTTATAAATACGCAAGGAGATATTCGACGTGTGGCGGATGTGGTGATTGACAATTTCTATCTCTGTATTGTTTAAATACTTACTGTTGATTGTTAATATGTTTCTTATATGAATTGCATAATAATTCCGCTAAATACAAATTCCTGAATTCCGCCCTCTCTGTGTTTTGGTTGGATTCGTGTAATTCGGTCATCTCGAAATACTAATACTACGATTACTAATAATTACTACATGAGTCCTCTTTCAATAGAAGCAAACATAAGCATGAAAATATGGTATGTCCACAACATGTTTGAAACGTGAAAAGACTGCTGTCGTCTTATTCGGTGAATAGTGGTCAGCACAGCATTTGTAGAAATGCGTTTTGTCTTATTTAAAACTTGTTTGTTGAATGCACTTGAATCCTAAGTGAAAAATTATATGCCCAATGGTATACCATAGTGGCTATTCAATATATCACGAGCTGACAGTAGTAAGACTTCATGGGTAGTTGAATTCAGATTCTATGACAGAGCACTAAGCCCGTACGTATCACAAACTGAAAGTCCTAGGGTCCCAGAGCTGGTGGGGAGTTTGATACTTACTGCTAAAGAGTTCGCGGTTAATAGTAGTTCTTCAACTGACTGTGGTTAGTGATGGAGTCTACACGAATTCACTCTTGTGAAGGATTCCAAATGTTTAATAACATATGTTTATACATAGACTAATTGCGTTGATGGATGAGTAGTGGAATGGTTGACAGCCACGCAAAATGTTTGGGTATGATTTCCAGTTAATGGATTCCTACACCACGACTAACTACTTCACTAGCGCACACCGAGCTAAGAAGGCTGAGTATGGGGCTAATATTCTGACCCCCCCCCCCCCAATAAAAATAACACGGATACTGAAACTTTGAGGTTTGAAGCTTTATGTGCGATTAGTAATGCAAAGAAACGAAGAAAATGCGCCGACTAATACACAATGAATCTGGATTTGATCAGTTTGCTGTTAAGGTATGTATTACATAGAAAGCAGCAATTATGTCTACTATTACCAGCGGTATTCCTGATTGTGGTCGACAGGATCATTCAGGAGACCATATATGTCGAGTTAGAAGGCAGGAATACGTTGGACTGATAAGAAAACTAGTAAATTCGGAATTCGCGGGGGATTTATATACGATTTCACCTCTCCTTGCTATCTTGGACGTGATTGGTTGGTTTCGTGTATTTTCTCACTATCTAGTCCACTTGTATTAGTACTGATTGTTTCATTGACCTGAAGTTTGAATTCTTATGGACTAGTAAATTTTATCGATTTCGAAGATGGCTTCGACTTTGGTCTCTTCATCTTCGTAACCATGATCATAAACTAGCTGTCAAAAGACATGATATCCACTCCGTCAGTCATATCACTACATAGAGACAACCAAAGACATGAATTCGACTGGGAAAACGTTCACATATTAGACTGAAGAAATACCAAGATTGCCAGAGAATTTTTAGAAGCCTGGTGTGGTGAGAGCAGGCCGTGAGAAAATATGAGCAAGGCTGATTCGACAACCAATCACAGCAAAGTTAACGTGGCAAAATATGATTCGCAGATAGAGAACTCTGTTTGTCGAGGAATCCCGAAACAACCAATCAGAAGCCTGCGTTTGTCTGCCTAACTTCTGATAAACAACCAATCAGATGACTGCGCTTGTCTACTTGCATAAGCTATAATAATGTATGTGAAATATGTATAAATACGTGTTGATTTTCATAATAAAACGATCTGTTGCCTGGCCCTTGTCTTCTGTTGTTACATTTGGTGTCGCTGCCTACCGACAAATGGAAAGCCTATGCCCTGCTGTTTTTGATGGAGACATATGGATCTTCGGGCAGGACTTCAAGGCTTCTGCGCAGTTGAGTGGCGTTCAAGATCTGTCAGCGATGGAGCTGTTACTTGGGACGCTGCTGGGAGGTCGGGTGAAAGCAGCATATGAAAGTGTGAGACGAAATACTGACGAATGTTCGACAGGGTCAGGCAAACAGTTTCCAAAGTGGGAAGGACCACATATGGTCACTTCGAGATGGGATTACGCGGACACAATCGCAATGACGAACAATGAGAGGCGCGTGAACGTCAGCGAGCTCCAGAAATGGATACAGCGAGACAAGCCAACGATGACGCCTGCACCAAGTAGATCAAGCCGACTTCAGTCGCACGTATTTGACGGGGGGACGAGTGTGGTGAGAGCAGGCCGTGAGAAAATATGAGCAAGGCTGATTCGACAACCAATCACAGCAAAGTTAACGTGGCAAAATATGATTCGCAGATAGAGAACTCTATTTGTCGAGGAATCCCGAAACAACCAATCAGAAGCCTGCGTTTGTCTGCCTAACTTCTGATAAACAACCAATCAGATGACTGCGCTTGTCTACTTGCATAAGCTATAATAATGGATGTGAAATATGTATAAATACGTGTTGATTTTCATAATAAAACGATCTGTTGCCTGGCCCTTGTCTTCTGTTGTTACACTGGTAATCCAGTGAATCGTCAATTAGTAGACACCCTGACATAGAAAAAAATTACCAATCGACAAGAAGGAAACGCCACGCACAAAGGGTCAAAGTTCAAATCAAAAAGAAACAATCAGTTCCAATACAAGTAGCCCACAGTGTGTGAAAACATACAAAAACAACCAATCACGTTCAAGGTCACTCAGCAGGAGAAATGATTGATAGTGAACTCTTGGAGAAATCTAAAAGCTCACTTCAATTCAAATTGAAGTGTATGCGCTGAAGATGTTGCCTATTAGGGGTGATGATGAATTTCAAAGCTTACAGGCAAGAACAGCCAACAAGTTGACACGTTTAGAAGAGTAAGAGAGACGTCCATTCCTCCGAAATCAGTATGGAAGCCTACTACACTGCGCATAGGCGATAAGATAGGAATTGTCAACACTAATGTTATTTTAATGCTTCGATATGGCTGAGACACTTGACATGTCACTGAAACCATTTCTAATGGACTCCAGTCCTTCATAAACAGTTACATTCTCTTTTTTTACTGAAAATTCGATAGCCGATCAACCAGAAAGGATTAAGAGAGTAGAACTCTGACAGTTGAAAAACCAGCCAAGAACCTATCACCCTAAATATATGACTAAGAAAATGGAGATATATCGGATACCAGTTGTGGAGACTATTCACTGACATTGTACACCAGGCTCTCAGGTGGAATTTGAAAGGACATGGGTGTAAAGGTGAACAACGAGGGATTCGAGTGTTTGGGAAATCGTGGAGCCAGCCAAAGAGGACTGCTAAGAACAGAATGAAATCGAGATTTGCTGTTGAATCCCTGTATTCCATTCAGAGCCTTAGGGAATACTAATACTACTACTACTAATAATAATAATTCACTTTTCGACGATTCATTTTCATGAGCTGTACAATGGTAATTATATTTAACAAAGAAATGTTTGGACCAATCAGATACTGGTACACTTTGCCCTCGAAAAAACTGTATTACATAATATAAGGTGTGACCTGGAAGGGATGACTAATTGTAAGTTAGAAAGGAGATAGAAGTTGGCATGATGTAATAAGTGTGAGATAATGACTAATCAATAAGATTGTGTAGAATGGAGAGGAAGTAGTGGAAAGGCTATAAAGTGTTTTTGTGTAAAATCTGTATGAAAAAACAATGTTATATAATAGAGTTACAAGGCGAGCTCGTAGACCATTGAGCCACTGGGACCCGATCCAATGGTCCTTGAATTCTAACTTCTGCCAATTCACGACATAGCGCGACCACTTCACAATGTCTTCTTCGATGAGTTACTGCCTCATCTTCGACCTGCTGTACCCTACTGGTCACGGCTTCCCACTAGAACCCCAGGTTAACTGCATGAATAGGGCCAGTCGCTAGTGAGCATCAGATTAATTTTCAAGTGTTGGTTTTGTAGGGATTTGGTTTGATTGTATGGAGGATTTAGTCATGAGCTGACATCAGTTAGAGAACCACTGGAAAACCTGGGAGTACTGGACAGCTGTTTCGTCCTAGTTTGGGACTCCTCAGCAGTACGCACCCACCGGGATTCGAACCCAGGACCTTCTGGTTACAAGGCGAGCTCGTGTGTACTGCTGAGGATTCCCAAACTAGGACGAAACAGCTGTCCAGTACTCCCAGGTTTTCCAGTGGTTCTCTAACTGATGTCAGCTCATGATTAAATCCTCCATGCAATCAAACAAAATCCCTACAAAAAACCAATACTTGAAAATATAATACAGTGTTAATAAAATGTGGATGATGGGAATAATAATGATGATAAAAGTATTAATAATAATAATAACAGTGATAATAATAATAATAGTGAACTTACATAATAAAGGAAAGAAGGAAAATTGTAGTAAGAACTTTACTCTGGCCATCGTAGGGCGAGAGAATGTGTGTATCGCTTTTGGATACAGAGGTCCGGTTTCAGATATCGAATAGCTAATGCTTCAGCTATGTACAAAGGTGGCGTATCCGAAGTCCTTTTGTACGATATTGAGGGACTCTGTGTCCCACTGTGAAGCATTCATGCGGGAATGCTCGATATCCGGAGATGACAAGGTGTTCGAGAATAGAGCTTCTGCTATTCTTCTTTGCTTCTCTGGCTGGCTAACCAAGCTGGGCAGTGTTCCAGAATACGTTTGTGAACTTGACGTTGCGTATGGCCGATATACTTTGTTCAACACGAGCAAGTAAATTGATAAATGCACAATGAAGTGGGCAAAAGTGGTATCTTGTCCTTAGCGTTAGACTGGATTAACTAACTGTCTGCAGGAGAATGTGATACTTATGGTGGCTGTTGAAAATGTCTTTTTCAGACATTTAGAAAGGCGGTTTCTGAGAATTTCCGCTGCGATATCACCTTTGAATTCTAGGTTCATGAAGAGAGTCTTCTTAGGAACCGTTGCAATGTATGACACCGGAAGCTTCTCCTTCATGTTGTTGTCAATAAATCCAGTATCTTATTGGTCTAAACATTTCTTTGTTAAATATAATTACGATTGTACAGCTCATGAAAATGAATCGTAGAAAAGAAAATTTTCTTCGCTGTTTGTGCCTTTTTCTTATGACTCAATATGGGAATAATTCACTTGTCAAGTCACAGAATGTTTAGATCGACAGAAATACTTGCAATAATTCAAATAGACTACTTATCTGATTGGTGCATGGTGACTAGCAGTGGAATCCAGGGCAAGGTTCATTTCGTCCTATTTGGGACTCGTCATCTGGATGTACCTGCATTCCACAGTGGGTGTTGATGTTCCCACTGAGGCTTGAACCCAGTGCCTAATTACTTCCCCATACATCATCGAAGCATATGCACAAGAAGCCGACAGACATGGCGACTTGAGACCGAGCACTTCAGTCCAATCAGTCGCGAGGGAAAATCTAAAATTGAAATTAAACGAATACTTATTTCCCTACAGATCGTTATTTTGACTTTTTCACTCCCTATGATTCCGATGTAAACTGTTACACTAAGCAAATTGTTTATGTAATTAATTGTTTATATCAGCTTGTATTAGCATTATTATGAATATTAGTCAGTTCTGTATGTGTTTATTATCCTAATTGTCTTATTGTTGTTTATTTCAAATATTTTGTTTACCTGAAATTGTTAATTTCACATTTATTTATCTCACGTGTATGACCTTAACACAATAAAGGCAACAAACAAAAAAGAGACACAATAAGAATATTAGAAACAATCTGTGCACAATCTGTCTGACTAGTCGAATGAAAATATACGTCTATACAAATCTCTATACATCCCCCACAGTCTCTCTCTCTCTCCCCCTGTCTTTTCTCTTCTTATATTTATTACCTTGACAAATTATGTTCAATGTCCAATGTACAATGATCAATGTACAATAAGATTAAAAGAAAAAAAAATGATAATTAGATACATTAGGTATTTTTTTCTCCATGTAAATAACTAATGTTAGATTCCATGAATAATAATAACAATAATAATAATAATAAAAATACCATTGTATTACACAAAGTGTGTGGGTATAAGATTGTGGAAGGGTTGGGGTGTTCAGGTTGATGTGGAAATCAGTCTGGGTAGAGAAATGCATTTACAGGCATAGATTATGCATTGGCAATAAATAAAAAAATTATTTCTTGATTATAATAAAGGTTTTTTTCTCTTGTATTTCCCAATGTAACAATGAAAAACAAAACGATATTGTGTTTTTAACTGGCTTTTCGCTATTTAATGCTGCTACTGCTGATGGCTTTATTAAAGTGGTATTATTAAACCAGAATTTATAAAATCCACTCAGCTTATACTTTTTTTCCTTCACTTTCCCCAGTGGAACATAGTGAGGGCTTCAAGCTAGTGGCTTGAAGTTTCTGTAGCAGTGTTTAATTTTACAGGATGGGGTTGCTAGACTCAACGTTTCCTCTTTACCAGCATTATTTCTGGTTTAGTGAGGTAAAGGAGTGCGTCGGCCAGGAATCGAACCCCGGACCATGTGCATGGTCAACGAGCATCCTAACCGCTATGCCACCGACGCACTCTCAGCTTATATATAACAACTGAATCATCGTTCCTCAACAAGTTGGTCAGTTGGTAAAGATAACAAAGCCAAGTGTAGTATTATTGATATTACCGAAAGTCTTGATATCATTTCCAATTTACTAGAATCAGACAAAACTCTACCACAGAGATGGCCACTGGACACCGGTGAAATACTTATGAGCTTAAAATTCTGTCTGGAAGGAAATTATTTTACATGAAGAAAGAATATATATATATATATATATATATATATATATATATATATATATATAGACAGAAAGACAAATGGTGTTGCTATGGTTATGAGTTCACCAGTTTCCCTAAAAATCGCCATTTCTAGACTGCATGGCTAGTTAAGAGGAGGGAAAACGGACATTTTAGTATATCTATCCATATTCAGGAAGTAAGCCCACTCCATCAAATATTTTGACTTTGGATAATCACACCCCATCAGCGCAAAGATTTCAGTTGTTTCAAGTCTTCTTGGACGAGCACACTCTTTGAGGATTACGGATGAGAAGGAAAAAGAAGAAGGAAATATCAGACATTACTGAGACTCTCAAGCAAAATAACTACCCAAAGAACTTCATCAGCAAAATCAACATTGATATTAAATATGGTCGAAAACGCATTCCGAAGACATAGACCTCAACAGTTGTCATTTCAAATAGATGAGTCTGGAGATATCAGACGAGTACTCAATAAACTCGGCATCACATTTTTCTTCAAAACATCAGGCACATACACACACACACACTAAAAAGCAACCTTGTCCATGTAAAAGACCAAATCCCTAAAGATTCTCTATCTAATTGTGTCTACAAAATAATATGCTTGGAATGTGATGCGATAAACTACATCGGACAAACATCGCCGCTCAGAAATCAGGGTAATCAGAAGAAATGAACAATGTAGAGTATCTGTTCGACCAACCACCGAGAAATCCAGTTAGTGAAATAGGAAAGCTCGTAATAACCATCAGTCATAGGTGTCTACACATTATAGAATCAGGTTACAAAGTTAAATTTCGACTTATCCCAAAGAACGTCTAATATCAGAAGCAGTTCACATCAAATGTAATACAAATTGTCTGAATAATAATGAAACTGCTTATGATATTCGTGTTGATTTTGTCATTTCATGGAGGATGGCGATGTTGTAACCAGATCAAATTCTATTTTAGTCCATCATTCCTATTTAGACAATTTGTATTACATTTTATGTGAATTGGTTCTGATACTAGACGTTCTTTGTGATTTCTGAAATTTTTCTGAATTATTTCAATATTGTCAAAATCAATTTTGCGGCCTGATTCTATAGCGTGTATACCTATGACTGACTGATGATTTTTCAAGCTTCTCTAGTTCACTAACTGGATTTCTCAGTGGTTGGTCGAACAGATACTCTACGATGTTCATTTCTTCTGATTACCCTGATTTCTGAGCGGCGATGTTTGTCCGATGTAGTTTATCGCATCATATTCCAAGCATATTATTTTGTAGACACAATTAGATAGAGAATCTTTAGGGATTTGGTCTTTTACATGGACAAGGTTGCTTTGCAGTGTGCGTGTCTGATGTTTTGAAGAAAACTCTGATGTCAAGTTTATTGAGTACTCTTCTGATATCGTCTGACGTTTCTGCTCTATATGGAATGACAACTGTTGAGGTCTATGTCTTCGGAATGTTTTCGACCATATTTAATATCAATGTTGATTTTGCTGATGAATTTCTTTGGGTAGTTATCTTGCTTGAGAGTCTCAGTAATGTCTGATATTTCCCCTTCTTCTTTTTCCTTCTCATCCGTAATCATCAAAGAGTGTGCTCGTCCAAGAAGACTTGAAACAACTGATACCTTTGCGCCGATGGGGTGTGATTATCCGAAGTCAAAATATTTGATGGAGTGGGCTTACTTCCTGAATATGGATAGATATACTAAAATGTCCGTTTTCCCTCCTCTTAACTATCCAGGCAGTCTAGAATTGGTAGTTCACCGAAGTCTGATTCAGCTTCCGAAGTAAACTGGATTTTGGGGGATAGACTGCTCAGTTTCTCCAAGAATGAACTGTATAGATCTCCTTTTAGCACTACAAAATTATCATCAACGTAACTTAACCATATTTTAGGCGTAAGTATGCTTCAAAAGGCATTATCTTTGAATCTATTGATGAAAATATCAGTAACTATTGGGGAAACTGGTGAATCCCTAGCAACACCATTTGTCTGTCTATATAAAAATATGTAATAATATACCTAATGCCCAGAATTTTCCATACTGTTAGAAGTGAACTTGGTTTGGACACATATAAAGAAATTATTCTTGTACACAATAAGAATCTTCATATTACAGGATTTTAAAGATTACAAGTATAACTCACCTGATCATTTTATCCTAAAAAAAATGACAAGACAAGTAATATTTAATCCTAGTACAGAAACATCCTTATCTATTAAGGAAAGTGGGAAATAAACCCCCTTGATGGAATTATACAGCCACACAGCAATTAAACTGTAATTCGAATATTCCTGTTATAACGATTTGAATTTCACGGGAACTGACTATCTTCATTCCCTTTTTGAGGCGTTCATTAATTATTATTGTTATTGTTCCCTTGGGATCCAGTTGGAACCTAGAGCTTCAACAGTACATCTCAATCTCACTCTGTTCACTAAGGCCCTGTTTAGCCGGCTCCACAATCACCGACAAGCTTTAATCTCCTCCTCACACAATCTCCTGCATGTCATCGTCGAACCTATCACTGACTCGTTTCTCATCCGGTTTCCAGTCGAGTAATATTTGCCTACTGAAGCTGGTGTCCCTCAAGGCGCTGTCCTTTCTCCTTTTATTTCTTCTTTCTTCTTACATGACTTGCCTCACTCTGATGAAATAAACTTTGTGAAGTACGCTGATGATTTAACGGTTTCAATGGCTGTCAACTCCCAGCTAGATTGTACTAAAATAAATAGCTTTCTATCGGGAGTCAGTAAATGGTCTGAGTCTAGCGGTCTTAAACTGAATCCTTCTAAGTGTCAAACCATTAGTTTCAGCTTAAGATGTAAAAGAAAGTTAAAAGAAGTCATCGATTCTCATGACAGTTGTAAAATTGACGACAATGATATAGGAATCAAATCGCAAATTAAGTATCTTGAACTTATTCTCTCTTCTGATCTCTCCTCGTCTTTCCATGTTCTTAGCGATCTCCAGTAAAATATTCCGCCTGACATTTTATATTATGAAGTTAAGGCACTTGGGTACAACTCAACCCCTCCCACCTCTTAAAGTTCATAAACTCTTGCATCCTACCTATTCTTCTTTATTGTTCACCCTTGCTTATTCTTTCCTAGTTTGCTTAAAAAGAACTATGTCACAATTCGTAGAATACTGAAGACGGTCAGTAGGGTGAGTGGTGTCCCAGTGGACCACATAGTTAACGTCGTCATCGATAGGCACTTGACTTCGTGTAATAAATTTGCTAAAGGGATTTCGTCTGAACTGGAGCATCGACTTTACCCTCGGCTTTCACCTCGCCTCTCCTCCTCAGATAGAACAAGAAATAACTTCAGAAAACTGTATGCTCGCACGTCTAAGTACAAAAATTCTATGATACCATACTTGGCACATATTTCATGTGATGAAAATAGTGTCAGGCAAGAATCAACTAGCCGTTTTTCATCTAGTAAATAAACAATTTCCTCCATCCGTCCTTATATACCTTCAAGTTTTACTTTCATCATTTCTATTAAATGGATGGTCCTGTTGTTTCTTTGTTTGTTTTACTTTCATAATTGCAAACACCAACTTATCTCTATGACTGCTGTAATCTTTGTTTTTCCCCTCACCATATCATGTAAACAGAACATTATATTCAAAATTTTTTAAACATGCTAGGATTTCTATACCG
The DNA here is from genome assembly GCA_944472135.2 of Trichobilharzia regenti. Taxonomy (NCBI): domain Eukaryota; kingdom Metazoa; phylum Platyhelminthes; class Trematoda; order Strigeidida; family Schistosomatidae; genus Trichobilharzia; species Trichobilharzia regenti. The sequence goes on from OX235266.1 coordinate 14,583,087, forward strand.
CATCGACTATACTGTGTGAAACAAGTCCACAGCAATTTTCACTTGTATTATTATTATTACCTTAGCTGTTATCGTTATTATTATAATTTCCATTTTATATGCTGCATGTTTTTGACATTACCTCTATTGTAAATGTGAAAATTTTTTCTGTGTGATTAATTTGATTTATAATTTGAGGAAATTAGACGCAATATTGTGTGTGATTAATGCTGAAAATTCCATTCTGTATCACAATTACTGTTTTGGGAATAAAGTAGATTATTATTATTATATCCTGGAGCGCAATGTCACCTAATGATCTCTCCAGAGTGTACTCAGTCCATCTATATTTTCTTCAGTATGTTTGTTGATCACTACCAGAGTTTCCTGTAGCTAATTCTTTCTAGCCATTCGACCTTCAGCGTGGGATCGACTAAGTCGGCTGTTGATCAGAGTCTAACGCCTGTTCAAAATTCTTTTCGTCAAGTCTATGCCAAGTTTTTGATCCACACAGAAAGTGACTTAACATTGGTGCTGTTGAAAATCCAGATTTTATTCCTTATTTATGAGATGATAAGATTTCCAAATTGATTACAGAATGATGAAGGTCTGCCTTGCCTTTCTGACTGTCGTTTTGGATATTTTTTCATCCCAGTCGACTGGCTATCAGTTGAAACGATACTGGTAGCCGAGATAAGTGAAGAAAGAAAACTCTTTCAAACTTCTCCCATTAAAAGTAATTGGTGCTGGTTGTTTTTCTTGTCGGTTGGTTGGTTGGTTGTGTGTGTGTGTGTGTGGGTTGGTTGGTTGGTTATGTTCATCACCCTTGTCTTCTCTATGTTCATCACTTTAAGTCCTGTCTTTACTGCCTGCCTTTTCTGTCGACTTCTTTGTGCTCCATTATGGATAAGATTTTATTTTGATAAAGTGTCACACAGTGTTTGTTATACAGTAATATTAACTGATGACCACGTTTCGAGCACAAACTACTCCTGCTCATAATCATATCAAATCACTAATCACACAACTTTCTTGCTTCATTTATATACATGTGTGGAACTGATATATATTTATGGTGTGTGTATGTTGGCTCTCTGTTTGCTTTAGTCTGTAACCACTTCACTTGTGTGAACTTGTCTTCTTTAATAATGTATATTCTCCTTTATATATATAATATGAGTGTTTGTTGACAGTCCGTTGCTTAGTGACATATCCATATATGGTTGTTTGACATGTCTGCTATATTTTTGATATATATATTTCGTTCACACATTTTGTGGAACTACTTTACTTACTTACAACTTGGTGTGAGACCTTTTATTTTCGTCTCCTTGTGTTTGGACAATAGAAGTATCATCACAAACCTAGTGGTCTTCTGATTTCCGCCTTCTCGCGTCAGGACTATTAGTTTCTCGACCAGACCATAACAATAACTTAGCGACGAGTACATAACAATTTGGCGACGGGGAAAACTAACTAGATATTTGAATAAAAATCGATATGAGATAATGTACATTCAGAAATAATAATAATAATATGAGTGTTATCAATCAAATACAATCAGATGGGAAATAAGAAGAGAGTTTTTATAGTCAAGATGAGTAACTTGTTAGAATGTTATGGTGTAGGTGAATTGAAATAGAATTTTGACATTATTTATTATCCTCTTCTGATTTAACTGACTGACTGACTGGTGGTAATAATGTCTTCCATACATAGCTCTGGTATTTGCATTGAGTCATTTCTGTTGCATGTGTTGGTTGTGTCGACTCAATGAACCAGGCAGGATTCAGTAATCAACCTGACTCTCCACTTAAAATAGATTACTTCTTAGAATTTTAACCATATCCCAACCTACTGTGTGGCTGTGTGTTACTGCATATAGCGTAACTGCTGAGCTTTTTTTCTGAATTACTCATCTTCTCGGGTGGGGTCAACCATTCTTACCTTATCCACTAAATTCTTATGTTCCGATAATCTGATTACCCCTGATCTACTAGTTCGACCTATGCACATATCAACTTCCTTGGTAGTTTTCGCGAGTAGATCTCCAAATTCACCTGATATTACATATAAATGGCCTAAGAATTTTAAAAAGAAGAGAACAAGAAGTTCAGCAAAAGATGGCGATCTTTTCGACAATTTCATTCTCAAAAGCACCTGTACAATCGAATTTATATACAACATTAGTTTACATGGATACAATTCTTATTTGTTTAATTAATTCCACATAGTAACAAAGGTGATAATAATTTTCAACTTGATATGAAAGTTTGAAGGTACGAATATAGATTACAAGGGGCTTAGAGAGACAAGATTACACATAGGATTAGAAAACAGTTACAACGTATGCAAAAATTAATATTTGATAACTGGAGAAGTAATTTTAAGTCAAATAGAAGGTGATAATTGTTTTCAACTTGATATGAATTACAAGAGGCTTAGAAACGAAAGTTACGCAGAGATAGAACGAATTACAAGTGTGAACAAAAATGAGCATGGAAACAAACTTAAAATAAATGTTTTTTATAACTGAAAAAAGACTAGGTGTATTTAATGAAGACCGAGGGAATAAGGATCAGACACCTGGCGAACGAAAAAATGCTCAAAAAGAAAAGAGAGAACGAAAAAAGAAGAAAAACCGGAAGCAAAGGGAACATACCAAACTAGGTCACCCATGGTAGTTGTAGAGGTTGAACTAATTTCTTTTGAACACACAGCTCCGGCTTTTCGATGCATATTGCGATGGCTTCTGAAGTACAAAGAAGTCGGAAACATACTGCTTTTTTCAGTTATAAGAAACAGTTATTTTAAGTTTGTTTCCATGCTCCTCCTGATCACATTTATAATTCGTTTTAAATAACTATCTTCACAATTATACCTTAATCCTGTGTAATTTTTTTTGTTTCTATGCCTCTTGTAATCTATATTCACACCTCCTAACTAATATTTCAAGTTGAAAATTTTGATTTCAATTTGTTTCCATGCTCATTTTTGTTCACACTTGTAATTCGTTCTATCTCTGCGTAACTTTCGTTCCTGAGCCTCTTGTAATTCATATCAAGTTGAAAACAATTATCACCTTCTATTTGACTTAAAATTACTTCTCCAGTTATCAAATATTAATTTTTGCATACGTTGTAACTGTTTTCTAATCCTATGTGTAATCTTGTCTCTCTAAGCCCCTTGTAATCTATATATTCGTACCTTCAAACTTTCATATCAAGTTGAAAATTATTATCACCTTTGTTACTATGTGGAATTAATTAAACAAATAAGAATTGTATCCATGTAAACTAATGTTGTATATAAATTCGATTGTACAGGTGCTTTTGAGAATGAAATTGTCGAAAAGATCGCCATCTTTTGCTGAACTTCTTGTTCTCTTCTTTCTAATGTCCATCAGGGGTATTTTCCACGATTTGAATAAGAATTTTAAGACCCCTTAATTGATTAGCAAGCCTATCAGTATGCCTACTGTCTGAATTCCTAAATCTCATGATCAATCGAACACACACCTGTATTCCCTGCCTCTGTCTCCCTCTCTCTCTCTCTCCACACTCCTACACTGCAAATATTTACCATAAACCCTAGTAAAGCATTCACAGGAAGGAAAGCGATAGGCAAAATAGAAAAAGTGAATAATTTGTAGTCTTATAAACTTATAACACCTGTGAGAGAAAAATAGAAAACAAAATAACACCAACAATAAACCACAGAAATATACATATATTTATTCATTGTAAAGAAGATATGTGGAGGATGAAGGCGCAACCCTCCCCCTCTTCGGGTGCTAATAGCAGACGATTACGCAATACACTTATTTGTGTATATATATATACTTATGGATACAACATATAGGTGTGTACGCCCACACACACACACACACACACACAGACACGCATATTTCGCCTTCCTAATCACTTGTCAGAAAGAAATGCTAATAAGTATGGTGACTAATTGAATTGTTTATTGTGTTGCATCATCATCATCATCAGTAGTAAGAGTAATCCAATGTGTAATGAGATTTGTGTGATAAGTAAAATAATAAAAATAAATTAGTAAACACACATGACCTTTATTATATCAGCATGATGAGAAGAAGTAGTACAGAGATGGGTAGGTAGGTAGGCAGGTAGGTAGGTAGGTAGGTAGGTAGGTATGTAGACGAACAGTTCGCTTTCATCTTTCAACTTATTCATCAGTTGTGAATCATTTGTTTACTGTTCATAGTATAAAATAATATAAACCATCGTGCATATATCAGTTATTTCCCCTAACGAAAGTGAATTCCTTAGATTTGAATATTTTTGTTACATAACCAATCAGCGTCTATTGTAACGCTTTTTATGCAGAAGACCGTGGAGGAACGACAGCACCGGAATACATTGAACCAACAACAAAAAAATATAGAGAAGATTTGTAGCTCAGGTGGATAATTTGAAAAACTAGTTGTCATACTTTGTGGAAGTGATTTGCTGAATTACGAAGCTTTCATCGTCCGCCTGCTATACAACATCTTCCTTCAGTGCAAGTTTCAGCATAAAATAATAATAATAATAATAATCTACTGTATCCCAAAACAGATAGTACTTATAATACAGAATGGAATTCTCAGCATTTGTCACAACACCTTGCATCTGATTTACTTAAAATATAAATAAAATTAAAAATTAAAACAAAAATAACCAGAGGAATTTGTCCACGCTTACGATATAAAGTCAAAAATATTCGAAGCACGAAATGAGATTATTAAATATAATATTAATAATAATAATAACAATGAGTTTGTTTCAAACAGTATTGTCGATACAGTCAATTTGGAAATTTTAGGATGTTATAGATTATTGGATCTAATGTTCTGTTGATATAGTATGGTGAGCGGAAAGACAAAATTATCAGTTCTAACACAGCTTTAATGATGTTCACGCTTATGAAAAATAAATAAACAAAAACAAAAAATTGAGAGGATTATAAATATAAGAAATACAGTAACAATAAAGTTTGATGGTGTAAGAAAGGAAAAATGGTTTATTTACTAGTGGTAAGAAGCTGACTCCATTATTGCAAAAGGTCTGGAAGGAGGGAAAGGTGCCTACTGACTGGAGGAAAGGTTACCTCGTGAAACTACCAAAGAAGGGCGACTTACGCCTCACTCTGCAAGAACTGGCGAGGAATCATGCTCCTATCGACGCCAAGTAAAATCCTGAGTCGCATCATCCTGGAGAGATTAAAGGACGCACTGGAGACAGAACTCCGACCAGAACAAGCTGGATTCAGGAAAGGCAAATCATGTACTGACCAAATTGCAACTCTACGCATCATCATCACAGAACAAAGCATGGAATGGCGATCAAACCTCTACCTCAACTTTATACACTTTGAGAAGCCCTTCGAAAGCGTTGACCGTGGAGTAATTTGGAAATTACTCGGGTACTATGGCGTACCCCAAATATTCATCAACCTTATTCAACAGGTGTACGACAACGGCACATGTCAAGTGATCCACAACGGAAAAGTCAGCGAGGCGTTTGGAGTAAACACAGAAGTCAGACAAGGGTGCTTATTATCACCCACAATGATATTCCTTATTGTGGTGGACTGGATTATGCGTCAGACAGTGGGAAACGAGAAGACAGGAATATCCTGGACCGATGTGAAGAACCTAGAAGACCTGGATTTCGCGGATGATTTACGTTTGATGTCACACACAATCGAAGACTTACGAGCGAAAACCGACAAACTCGTCGAAGAAGCAGCCAGCGAAGACAGGACTCCAAGTGGACATTGACAAGACGGAGGTTATGAAAATAACCAACCAACAACAGCAATATCCAACGCCAATTACCATCAACGGGAGGGATTTGAAAGAGGTTAGTTACTTCATTCACTTATCTAGGGAGCATTGTCTCAATTACAGGCAGTCGGAGCGGACGAGGATGTCAAATCGAGCGAGAATCGGGTGGTGAGCGAGAAACACATTCATCAGCCTGAAATCAGTCTGGAAATCTTCGCCACTCAGCATCAACAACAAAACTCGATCGGATTTTCAATACAAACGTCAAGTCAGTTCTTCTATACGGATCAGAAACTTGGCGGGTCACAAAGAATATTTTCAACAGCCTGTTGCAGGCCTTCACCAACAACTGTCTTCGCTCTATACTGAAGATCAGATGGCCGGGCTGGAAGGAATCACCAACAAGGAATTATGGGAACAAACAAAGCAAGAACCAATCGCCAACCTAGAAATATGCAGGAGAAAGTGGAGATGGATCGGACACTCGCTGAGGAGACCGCTGGGTGACATCGCGTGTCAAGCCCTCGAGTGGAACCCGAAAGGGAAGCGGCAAGTGGGACGTCAGTGCAAGGGTGACATGGAGGAGATCGTGTGAAGAGGAGTTGAAAGAAAATGGACTAATATGCATGCAGGCGAAAAGTACAGCAGAGGACAGAAGAAAATGGAGACGTGCAGTTGAAGGCCTATGTTCCACTAGGAACCCAAGGGAGCAATAATAAAATAATAATGAGAAGCTTACTTAGTTAATTCGTGCCTGACACTACTTTCATCACATAAAGTACGTGCCATATATGGTATAGTGGAATTTTTATACTTAGACGTACGTGCATAAAGTCTTCTGAAGAGACTTCTTATTTTACCTGAGGAGACATAAGGTTGAAGATGAGGGTAGAGTGGGAGCTGACAGTCTGATTCAAATTCTCCATGAATGATAGAATTGTGTCTCCTAGCAACCATCTTCCTCACTGGTAGTCGATTTACATCTCTATTGATCATATTTTTATTGTAATATCTGCAGCCCAAATTTAGCTGGCCGACCATTGATATCACGTGTGCATCGGATGGGGATCGAACCCCGGACCATGTTCATGATTGGCAATCGTCCTAACGGCTGTGACACTGACGTACAGAAAAGTAGTACTTACTTGATGGCGAAATTAAGAATAAAATTTATAGTTAGTGAACAAGTTGGTATCAGGAAGGGCAAATACTGGGCAGATCAAATTACAACTCTACGAATCTTCATCACACAACAAAGCATAGAATGACAGTCAAACCTCTTCCTAAGTCAATTTCATCGATTTCGAAAATGCCTTAGATAGACAGCGTTGACCGGTAAGTGCTTCAATTCTTTATCCAAACTCATTCAACAGCTGGCTATATCACAGGTGATCTCAGGTGATCCACAACGGAAAATTCAGCGATTCGTTCGAAGTGATCACAGGAGTAAGTCAAGGCTGGCTGTCTACTATCACCGATGATATTCTTAATTGTGGTGGACTGGATTATGCATCACACTGTACGCAGGGAGTCAGAAGACAGGAATACGCTGGGTTAGGGATCAGAAGACTCTAGAAGGTCTGGATTTTGCAAATGATAAATGTCTAATGTCACATAAACTCGAAGACTTGTAGCTAGGCGACAACCAAGAAATTGGCAGAAGAAGCTGGCTGGCAGCGAAGACAGGACTGCAGGTGAACACAGAGGAGAAGAAGTCAGGTGATGAAGATAGCCAACCAACGAACAGCAACAACAACAACAACCAGCACCAATCACCATCAACGAGAGAGATTTGACAGAGGTTACATCCTTTACTTATCTAAAAAGCATTGTTTCAACTACAGACAGTCGGAACGGATGAAAATATCAGATCCAGCCAGTGAGAATTGGAGAGGTAAGATACGCCTTCATCAACCTGAAGCGAGTTTGTGAATCTTCTGCACTCACTCAGCCAGCAAACAGAACAGGAATCGGATTTTCAACAGCAATATCAATCGGTCAGTTCTTCTCTTCGAGTCAGAAGCTTGACCAGTGTGTGACAAAAGGGATATCCAACAGCCTGTTACAAACTTTCACCAACCGCTTCCTTTGCTCCATACTGAAGATCAAACTGTCAGCTGGCCAGAAAGAATTAGCAACAAGAAACTCTGGCTGGGAACAAACCAACAGGCCAAAGCCAATTTCTCAACAAATACGTAGGGAAAAATGGAGATGGATCGGGCATATATTGAGGAAACCGAATGACATCTGGTTCCAAGCCCTTGAGTGGAATCCGAATGGGAAGCGACGAGTGGGTCGTCAGTGTGAGGGTGTGACATGGAGGCGATCATGTGACGAAGAGATGAGAGAGTTTGGGCAATCGTGGAGCTACCCAGATGAAGAGGACAGCAGAGAATAGAAGAAAGTGGAGATGTGTTGCTTGGAACCCAAGGGAACAAAAATAATAATAATTATTATTATTATTCAGGCAGACCTTTAGTTTAATCATATCAAAGTGTAACTACATAATTCTAAATTATTTGAAATAATCCCAGCGTGTTTAAGAATAAATCTTGTTTTGATTTTCCTTTATAATGATTCAATCTGACTCGGTGCTCAAATTAATTCAGGAAATTCGTAACATCAATGGTCTGGAAATTTATGTAACTACATAACTTTGAAACGATGTTTTTATATACTTGCTGTCCGCCTTTTATATTTGGGTGACTCTAAAGAATAGCGGCCCAAACCGAAACGACCTTTAAATGCAAAAATGACCTTGACAGGGACAACTTCGACCAATGAGAAGGCTCAAAAAGAAAGGTGCATAATTGTAAAAAACGGTTTATATAAAAGTAATGCTATCATAATAAACAGTTACAAGGAATAGCGTTCGCGTATATGTTGCAAAAATACCTCCCAGTTTCTCATGGGAGTCTTCATTGTCATATTAAACCAGTTTCGGTACATAAATTCATTCAGGTAACTGTAAATCATGGGATTTCTCAATCCATGAACCGCTCTTATATGTCTTTTTAGACGACTCCAAAGACTTTCGATGGGATTGGTGTGGGTTCCATCCAAAGGATTCCGGAAACCGTCCGTGTGATTGACAACATGGTGAATGTACCCATGATTCGATAATTGACGGTAGCCGCTCCATTCATCTGTGTGAATAGTCGTCCCAGGCAGCAACAAACGCTGAATAATAGGCAATAATACAGCTGCACTGCGATCGGGAATTGCCTCTATATACCCTTTTCGCAGTGTTGTGTCGTAGATACCCACTGCTGGTTGCCTTGTAATCTCCCTCGGTTATATTCCCTTTTTGTTAATACAGTCTCATCAATATGGATGATTATGCCGACTCCTCCTAGAACTTGAGTTAGGGTGTTCATTTTCCAGGAGGAAACGTCTCTGCAGTAATTGTACCATTGCACTGCTGACACCTCTGAATTTTCTGTTTCATAAGCTGTAGCTGTAACTGGTCTTTTCAGGACCCAGAAGTTACAGATCATTAAAATTTTCGTCAAAGGTAGTTTAGACCTAGAGAAAAAAGTTCCTAAGGGATCTGTAAACTAAAAAACAGCGACAAACCTTCTCGAACCGATTTCCTCCTTCGGCACTTAATACATCTGTATACAAAGCCATCAATGGCCTCCGTGTATTTTTGTATGTGCATAACTCCTCCACATTGGCAAATTTTAGACCTAGCTATCAGTCCGTTATCCAAACAGTAATCGAAAACATGCTTCGGAGCGAATTTGCAACGCATAAGGTGTAAAGCATCCATGATTACTTCCGAAAATGATACAGTCAGCTGATTCCTTGCTCAAGGTCACTTTTTTGTTCAAGGGTCGTTTCGGTTTGGGCCGCTTTTCTTTAGAGTCACCTATATTTGTTATGAAGGTGAGGTTTTAAACAGTTCCTATTGCATATATATTTTCACTTAATTCGATAAACATTGTTATCAGTGTCTGATTCCACCCTGAAAAATTAAAAGACGGTTGGAGAGAAGAAAATATTATTTCCGACGAAGTAATCAACCAGGTTATACATTCGTGATTACATAACAAGAGTTTGGCGGGGAGGGCTAGAGAAAGCTTCAGAACTATTTCCGGTCGAAGGTCAAATTAGGACCAACAATAAGACAAAAATAATGAAATGCAAATAGGAATTGAAATAAACAGGAAGTTCAGATGCAGAAAAAAAAATGATCAGATGATAGTTACTGAGAAAATTGACTGTTTATGATGACCATGGTAAAGACAAAAGTTGGACATACTTCTTTGAATATATATTGCACTGGATTAAATTTTTGGATCGCTAATGATTCAGCAGTGCCCAGATGTCTTGGTCTCACTTGCCTCAAGAGGTTTATTTCAATCTTGTACAGGACTTTTAAAGGACTTTTCAAATAGAGCTGAGTGTCTTGAGTTTACCATGTGTTTTATTATTGACCTAAATTGCTAATTTGCTGACCAGACTGAATGGTGTTCTTGAGTACGTTTTAAAAACGACCAATTTACTCAGCTCCAAATGAGCGAGTGAACTGGTATACACGCATGTTGATGCAAACCAATGTGATAGGTTATCTTTCGCATGTTAGCTGAATTATTTCTTGCAAGAAATCGTCACTCATCACAGGGTTTTCAGTGATTGAATTTTAAGACTTTCACTTTGTCCTATTCCATAATATGATTGTGCATAATTTGCATTAAGCTTCATAGCCAAGTTGTTTTCTACATTTATCACTGAATTAGCGTTTACTAGTCTAGATTTCACCAGGATTTTGTGCTCCACTATTCTGCGTATCCATGATCTTTTGATTGAACACTAGTTACTAAGTAGTCTTATAGGAGGTAAATCACGCAGCCCAAATAGCTCAGTGGTAATGTCCTTGACTGTCGGCAGCAATGGGTGACATGGGTTTGAATCTCAGGAGGAGGGATATGAGTTCCTTCAAGGTTGTAGATACACCTTGCTAACTGACTGGTGAGTGCCAACTAGCACGAAACCTAGGTAGTGTTCAAGGATGTCTTTAAACTATCTCTATCCATCTAGTATCCATGGTCTACTACTATGACCTGTGCGTTTGAAATAACAATCATTGCAAGATATTACATAAATTACATCTACCCGGATATCCAGAAAATTATGTTACCTTTACGACAAATGCAGAGGAAGAACAAGAAGTATAAACATCGAGTTTCGACACTGTGTTCCTACACCTTGATATGATTGCAAACATTAAACTGCTTTGGAAACGTCATCCAGTAAATAATATTGGCTTACTGGGATATATATATATATATATATGAAATAAACATAGGCCGTACACTTAGGCGTGTTTATCGTTGGATTTGCGAACACCGTCCTTCATAGTGGTTAAGGAAGGCGCAAACAAAGTTCATTCATACTTTTATACTTTCTCATCTCTTAGATACAGAACACAAAAGTGATGTTAACGAGGCAGCTTTCAGAGTCATCTACCCTATTCCAACTTATCTTAACTTTACCTAACTCAACAGTTCGTCTACTACATACTGTTGAGGCTGGCTGTTGGAATCTACAATAAAAACCCTAATCTATATATCCAAAACAAGATGTTGGTTCAGACACTGTCCTTACCTTGACCATCAATCAAGGTTTGAATGATCCTCAATTTGTTATTGTGGAAATTTCCTTAATTTTATTTGTTATTCTATTTACTGTTACATTTTTATAGTTATTATAACTTACGCATCATTCCTGAACTGTAATTTCATTGATCTTAACAAATCGATATTGCTGAAGAAACACCAATATTCAAGCGTTGGTTTGTAGCGATTTGATTGGTTACAGGATTTCAACATTAGCTGACATTGGTTAGAGAACCATTGGAAAACTAACTGGGAGTACTGGACAGCTGTTTCCTCCGTCCTAGTTTGGGACTCTTCAGCAGTGAGAACCCACATCACGAGGTCGAACCCAGGACCTTCTGATTACAAGGCGAGCTCGTATACCATAAGGCCACTGGGACCCGATCCAATGGTCCTTGAATTCTAACTTCTGCCAATTTACGACATGGCGCGACCGCTAGCCAATGTCTTCCGAGACGAGTATTTGTCCTCACACCCGACCTGCTGCACCCTACTGGTCACGAATTCTCGCTAGAACCCCAGGTAACTACCTACCTGAATAAGGTAAGTCGCTAGAGAGCATCTCATCGACATTCAGCTGTCCAGTATTCGCAGCTGGTTTTCCAATGGTTCTCTAGCCAATGTCAGCTCATGATGAATTCCCGTAATCACCAATATTGTTATTGAAGATTATTTTACAATATTCTGTATATATATATAACTGTAAAGCCAGAAGAGGAAATTATCGAAAAGAATATTATTTGCTCGAATTTTCTTCTAATATTTACGCTGTTCTGAAAATAAATTAATACAGAATTTTATACTATCACAGTGTCCAAGTTTTACACGCATATATTAATACTGGGTCTGCAATTAATAGTGTTCTCTGAGCTGGTTAGTTTAGTTGTGGAGCTTTCGTCGTCCTTCTGGACAACATCCCATTTCAGCGCAATTTTTAGCGCATAAAGTAAACTGAATTAAATTTTCCATGAGTGGTAGAATTGCGTGTCTCGCTAACCTTCTTTACATATATATGTATTGATCATTTTCTATTGAGTTGGATTTTAGACTTTCTCGTCACATGATTTACTTTTTATTAGTTGGTATATTTGGTCTATATTATTTTTTTCCTTCACGTTCCCAGTGGAACATAGCGAGGGCTTCAAGCTAGTGGCTTGAAGTTTCTGTAGCAGTGTTTAATTTTACAGGATGGGGTTGCTAGCCACCTCATGCCCAACGTTTCCTCTTTACCAGCATTATTTCTGGTTTAGAGAGGTAAAGGAGTGAGTAGGTGGCCGGGGATCGAATCCCGGACCATGTGCATGGTCGACGAGCTTCCTAACTGCTGTGCCACCGACGCTGTCCTATATTAACGTTTTGTTAATTGCATATTCGTTTGAGTACCAGGCTTCTAAGAATTCCCTGACTGAACTTTTAGTATTTCCGCTGTCTAAGATTTCGACATTATCCCAATCAAACTGATGTCCATAATTGTCTTTATGCATTGATATGAAAGAATATATATATATCACGTCTTTTTACAGCTAATTTGTGTTCTTGGGTTCTCATTCAAAGGGTGACACGCCCACTTTGACCGATGTAATGTTTGTTGAAGTCCATGCAGTTTATTTTGTAAATGGTATTAATTTTATCTCATTTTTCTGTTGGATCTTTTAGTTTGCACAGCATCGAATGAAGTGATTGTGTTGGCTGGCTGGCTGGCTAGTTTGTGTGCTATATCTATTTTAAATGGTCCTAATACTCTAGCTGTTATTTTAGAGACATTTTTTATATATATGGTAGAGTGAATTTTGTTGTGGTATTTGATGTTGGCTTGCTGTGTTGGTGTTATCACTCGATTTTAAACATTTGTTGATGAAATTATGACGGGGATATCCATTCGTTTTGAAGACGGTCGGTGGGTATTTCTCCTCAATTCTCTTCAACACCGGAGTAGTGCTACAGTGTGTGTTTGAATTCTTTTAAACAAGGTCTGCATAGAGTTTCGCTTGTGAATGATTGGATTATTGCTAGTATAGTTGAGTATTTCATCTGTGTGCGTCGATTTTCTATATATTTGTGTTGCTAAAATTCCTGTGTTGGTTCTCCTGATTAAGGGAGACATCTAAAAATGGGATTTTGTTATCTAATTCTTCTTCTCTCGTGGTGAATTTGATGTCTTCATATCTGTTGTTTATTAATTTATGGGTATATTTTAAATCATTTCTCTTAATTATTACAAATGTATCAACGCATCGTACCCAGATTTTCGGTTTGATTATAAGTAGAGCTATTAATTCTAATCTTTGCAAAACGGCTTCTGCTATTAGTCCTGATATGAGTAATGATCCCATTGGTGTTCGTTTTGAACTGTTTATATATTTGATTATTGAATTGGAAGTATGTTTTAAGACAAGTTCTATCCAAGTTGAACATTGTGTTTTTATGTTTTCATCACTATAGACTAATTGCCGAATAGTTTTTATTACTAGTTTTGGACTAATTGAAGTATGTATAATGCTGTGACATCAAAGGAAACCATTATTTCATTGTCATTCACTTGAATGTTTTTGATTTTCTCTAAGAATTGGATTAACAAATTGATAGAATGGTTGTCCAGAAGGGGGACGACGAAAGCTCCGCAACTAAAGCAACCAGCTCAGAGAACACTATTAATTGTAAATCATCCACCTGAGCTACAAATCTTCTCTATTAATACTGGGTCTGTTTAAATAATAAATCTTGTCAAATAATCTAAGTCTGATAGATCAGTCAACACCAAAAGGGATGATTTACTCTGAATATTTGTAACTCTTCTCTTTCAAGACAAGGATGATTAACTACCAAACCGATGTACATCTCTAGATTCATGAAATGTGATTAAAACCTGGTCACCAGTTAGGTATAGCATGTCAGATGGCAAGGTACGCTATAAAGGTGATACCGAGGCTGATGGTTAAAATTTTTTCTACTATGAGTAAGATTTCGGGTATAGACTTGAATCACTACTTATTATGCCTAAGTAATACATAAAGGTAACTTTCTGTTATTAAACTACTTGTTTGTACAATATTCATGAGATCCTACTAAATGAGACCGATCTTGTGATTAGTTTCTAGCTGATATCAGCTAGAGAATCATTGAAAAATTATCTGGGAGTATTGTACAACTGCTTCATCCTAGCGCTGAGCTCTTCAGCGGTATGCACCCACTGATTTCAAAACCCAGTAGTACCTTCCAGTTGCAAAACTAGCTCGTAGACTATTAAGCCAATGGGATCTGATCAAATGATCCATGAATTTCAACTCCAGTCAGGTCGTGATATTCAAAAAATGGTTTTCTTCAGCACGATTTCATTTTCAAGCAGTTGTATAATCGTATTCATGTGACTTGCTTTGTTGTTAATAACATAATTTTGGCCCTTGTTATTTCCCCCTTATACTCTCTTATTTGTACTCTATAGTGAACAACCTTCTTAAACATACTTAGCTGCTTAAAATTAATTATCGTTGGCTTACTTTTTTTGTACTTTACTCTATTCCTTCTTTTGTATATTTACTGGGTCCGACTATATTATCACTGTGATTATTAAAAATTGTCCTGTCATTAACCATTATGTAACATTAGTTTTGTGGTTGTTCTTTGTTCGGCACTATTTAACTGACAATCTTGTTTGTTATTGCCACTATCACCATCTTAAAAATTTTGTATTATGGATGATTACTAACACTACCACGACTACTAACACTGCATTAGTGCTGACAATAAAAAAAACACAACTGAAATGATTATCTTATGATTGTTTAGAGTTGTTCAATCAAATTAAGTGATCATCTTGGCTATAAACATTCTTAAGAACATCTCATAATTTCTTGTGTGATCATAGTTGTTACTGTTCACCACGCATACACATATCATAGCTTCCATTACCCAGTACTGAAATATTTTTTTCACTATTAGTGTTTATCTTCCTTTCTACTTGGTATTTTTATTTTTTTCTTTTCTTTTGTTTTTCTTTGTTATTTGTGTGTTTCGTTTTTTGGTTTATTTTTGTCGTGTTATTTTATATTTATTCTTTTTTGTAATACTCCTTTTTAATGTACGATGAAATTAGATGTAATATTGTAGATATGTGCTCAAAATTCCACACTGTACCACAAGTTCTGTTTCTGGAATAAAGCGAAATTGTTATTATTGTTATGTTACGGAAAACAGGATATATATATGTATATAAACTACCCACTAGTCGCCTCTCATATGAATTCCAATCAACGGCCTAGCGCTCAATGTCATTCGGCAGCCTCTTCAATGTATGCTCGATCGACCCATCTCCATTTTCTCTCACATATATGTTGGGCGATCGGATCTTGGTTCGTTTGTTGCCAGTCAGAGTTTCTTGTTGCTAATTCTTTCTGGCCGGCCAACAATTCGATCAGCACTGTGGGGTAAGTGAAGGCAGCTGTTGATAAAAGTCTACAGTCACCTGTTAAAAATCCTTTTTGTCACACGTGGTGCAAGTGAAGGAGGTAACTTCTGTCAAATCTCTCCTATTGATTGTGGCTGGTGCTGGTTATTGTTGTTGCTGTCGCTGTTGGTTGGTCACCTTCATCCCCTCCGTCTTCTTCTTAATGTTCACCTGGAATCCTGTCTTTGCTAATCACCTCTTTTTGCCCTCAAGTATTCTAGTTTGTGTGAAATTAAATATAAATGATTCACGCACGGAATCCAGATCTTCTAGAGTCTTTTTTATCGGTTGTCTAGTGTATTCCTGTCTCCTTGCTCCCTGTGCACAGCCTGACGCATAATCCAGTGCTGACTGACTGACTGACTGGTTTCAACATAGAACTTTGCATTGATGTGCAGCAGTTCGAGTTGCCACACTTCACTTAGCGCACAGAGCCAGAGAAGAAAGTAAAGAGAAACGCAAAATAGAGATATTGAAAAACAGATATATATGCGGCAAAAAAAGAATATTAATATCGAAGAACAATACAGTTTTATGGAGTATTATAAGTCACAAGGAGTTAATGCAACTGCGCCAGCCGTCGAGAACGACTTGGAGCCATATCACCATGAATTGTCTCCAGCCTTAATTGGTTTTTACCGTCCAAAGGACCCCAACCAGGAAACCTACACTTCCCTGCGTGGCTTAAACTAACTGTTGTGGATTTCATTGACTGATGAAGTCATGTTTTGCTTTGACTATCAGTAGCTTTCTCTTTTCCAAACTGACCCTGTGTCAGCTAACACTGCCCGTCGAGAAAGGCGAAGACTAGACTAAGCCTGGGTAACATATGTACTAACCATTTCAGTCGATGTAACTTCAAAGCCTCGTCGCTTGATTTCTTCTCCTTACCTAACACTCGACTGGTGCCTAACCTCAATATTGCTCACCCTATTATACCACTTCAAATGGGAGATAGACTGCAGGCACCTGTGATGAAAGACAACTAGCCTTTTCATGTCCTCCACTCCAACTGGCCAGGTCTCACAGCCAGCCATACAGGAGGACGGAGCGGACTGCTAATGCGCAATGCACACGCCCTTTGGTCAACAGCCATCCGGATATCACGTCTACGCCAGAGACGGCGTAAACTGGCATATACGAAACGAGCCTTCTGAATCTGTGCTGAGATTTTTTCAGAGATCATGCCGTAAGGGGCTGATGCAGCTTGCCAGATAAGTGAAGTGGTGAGCGTGCTCTACCACTTCACTTCCTATTTATAAGCTAGGAGTCAGTGTAGTCCAGTCCTGTAACATCAACTTACATTTTGCGGGAGCGAATCGCATGCCAAACATTCGTAGAGTGCAGCTCAAGGTGTTCAGAAGACTCTGCATTTTGTCAGCGTCTTCACCCAGGAGGGAGGACTATGTCGTCTGCATATTCTAAGTCAACGAGATTACTCCCTAGTAGCAAGTCAGTCCCTGAGTCTCTGAAGTGATTTAGGGTTAAGTCCACTAGTACATCTATGATGGAAGTGAATAGAAATGGGTATAGTGGTCATCCCTGCTGGGCACCACTAGTTGTCATTAGTTTGGACGAAAACTTGCCGTAAGCTCCCACCTGGCTGCATGAAATCTAGTAGAGTGCCTTGATCAGTGCAATGCATTTTATCGGCATTCCTTTTACAGCCACAATTATGAATATCATCTGTGACAATAGGCAGCCAGCCTCATCTTACTCTTGCATGCTCTTCGAACTCCTCGCTGAGTTTTCCTTTGTGGATCACCTGGCACGTGGCACTTCCATACAGCCAGCTGTTGAATAAGGTTGGTAAAGAGATGGAAACTGCACGCCGCAGTGTTGAAGTAGTTTCCAAATTACTTCTCGGTCAACCAGCCATTACTACTGCCCTGGCCAGATTTCAGTGGAGACTATAAATTCATGAATTTGTATTATTGCCTTTCCTAATTTTTCCGATATTAAGAGTGTTGTTTTATTGATGCTGTTGAAATGTAATCCATTGGTATTACTATTGATTGAGTATTATTTAAACATTAGTGTTGTTGATAACACTAATTCATTCACTGTTATTATGCAGATACGCGTTGCTGACGAGTGGTAACTAGCACGAAGCCCAGAAGCCGTCAAGGCTTCTTGCCGATTACCTCCAACCATTTAATATCATGAAATCAATGTGCACCGTGATGGCGAGCCACCTAGAATGCTGGCCACATTGTAAACCTGACTAATAGAATTCAGTTTTCACCGAAGAAAGGACTAGAAACATCACATTAGTTAGTTACTAGTGTCCAGTCCTACAGTAGGTTAATCGCAAGCCCGAATAACTCGGTGATAACGTCTCAGACTTCAGGCAGCAATGGGGGACACGGGTTCGGATCTCAGAATGGACATGAGTTACTTCAAGGTTGCAGATACGCCTTGCTAACTGACTGGTGAGTGCTAACTAGCATGAAACGTAGGTGGGATAGACGGATTCCTGTAGCCGATTGCTTCCAACCATCTAATATCATTCACTATTACGTATATATACAACTGTAGAACCTGATAATGAAGTTATCAAAAAGAATATATATATATATATTCCTTCATATTATATCATCTTTTTTCCCAGTCATAAGCAGATCTAGGAATGAATGACTATTGTTCCCTCTTTTATTCTCTCTCAATGGTAACATCTATTTTAGGATGTATATTAATAAATTTGTCAAGATCATTATTCACTTCCTGAATTCTCATTTCTCATAATCAAAACAATAAGATATCATCAATATGTACCGATAAGAAAACTATAGTTCATCAATTATACCTTTCAAAGGAAAATGTCGGCTAAACCTGGTTCCTATAGGTGACCTCATAGCCGCACCATCAGTTTGTCTATAGAATTCCTGATTTTAAATGTTAAAAAATAGATTTATAACAATGATAGTAATAATAAAAGTAATTGAAATAAAAAGAAATAATTATAGGTCGGTAGGGTTAAATTGGATAAATTAGAAAACTTTAAAAGATTATTAAATTAAAGTGAATTAATATGTTAAGACATTTTTAAAGTAGGTCAAATGTTACCAAAAGTTTAATTAAAATTCCAATAGCAATGATAATAGTAGTTAGTGATGATAATTAGAAACAAAGAATAACTGAGCTGGATTTAAATACGACCTGGTTTATAAAAAGTGAACATAAGATGGTGAAATCTTTGTTTTTTTTTAATGAACAATCATTCAACCTACAAAACGATTTATCCTTTAGCGCCTGATCTATCTACACGTTTTCACTATGTATATTATATATGTATAGCCAAGACACTCTAGCTGTCGGTGGACAAAAATCTATTCGTTACCATATATATATATATATAATCTTCTCACATACTGAATTGGTGAAATATAAGAAAACAGTTTTTTCTTGAAACTAAGGAATTCTACTAATCTAATGCTGTCAACAATAATCTAACAATCAGTAAAATTATTCGAATAGTCTAAATACTCGTTGAAATCGCCTAACCTGCATTCTGATTGGCTGATTCGTCACAATGACCTTGAATTATTTACTAATTTAAACAACCAATATTCAATCAAGTCAAGTTAAGTCATATTTATTTTTATTAACGCTATAAAAATAATTTCTGGCGCCAGTTTTAAATGCCTACTTTATATAATGAATGATATTAAGCATTCATAGAGCAACAAGACGTTGAAAGGATACGTTCACTCTCTCTCACACACATGTTCACTATTTTTTTATTGAATAGAACTTTCTCCATATTATCATTACTATTAATATTATTATTATTATTGGGAATTATTCAAAATTTTGTTGAAGTTGAAAATAATAATCATAATAATAATGAAAATCAGAAGAAATTCATCAAATCTTCGAATAAATTGACTGAAAATGCCTTCGATAAACTTTTGTATGCATTTGTACAGAAATATAAAACTACTACTGTCCAACAACAGAAAGAGACACCAGTTGAGAAAATAGTAAATTCTTCGATGAAAAGTATACAAGTTGATGTTAACGAACAATCATCATCAGCACTACGACCAGTGAATGTTGATGGGGATCAGAATGATGGTAATGATGGCAGTCACAATGCTGATGATGACGCTGGCGCGGAAGAAGAAGACGATGATGACGATAATTTGACTCATGGAAATAATCCCCAACATATTAATTATTTTCGATATAATCCTAAGTATGAGAATAAAACAGGTGAGTTGATGATATGATAAATTTTTTAAGCTAATTGGGGATATTTTAAAATTTTAACAGTTTTATTTTTGTGGGATTAATTTTCTAGCAGGGCAACTTTGCCATATTGAAGTAAAACAGCCATAGGTAACTCTTGAACAAAGGTGGCTTTTTTAGCCCAGTAATTTAGGGGATAACTCTCTGAAGTTTGAAGCGATGGGTAGCGGGTTCAAGTCCCAGAGGGAACACCATCATTCATTGGACAGAGAGAGACAGAGAGAGAGAAAGTATGCCCACATGACAAGTCCTGATTAGGACGAAACGGACAAGTCTCTGATTCTACTCCTAAGTACCACCTGAATAAATATGTTCTATTTGGATTAATTTCCATGGAGACTTCTTTGTGAACCTCCATCAGCCAAAGAATCATTGAAAATCAGGTAGCATTGGTGTTGTAATTATTTGTAATCGTAGTATTAGTATTTCGAGATGACCGAATTACAAGAATCCAATCAAAACACAGAGAGGGCGGAATTCAGGAATTTGTATTTAGCGGAATTATTATTGCAATTCATATAAGAAATATATTAACAATCAACAGTAAGTATTTAAACAATACAGAGAGAAAAATTGTCAATCACCACAATTGGACAGTTAGCTATTTCGTCCTAGTTAAGAACTTTTCATCGGTAAACATCCAAGACTTCATCAGGGGTAAAATCTAAATCCCTACAAAACTCATAACCTAAATATCAGATGTCATGAGCTTATTATTAAAAGTCTTGAACACTGGGGTCCCCTGTGCCAAGGTGAAGTGGATTCTCGTCGATGGCATTGGTTAGCGATTGCACTACATCATAGGCCGAAGTTATCAGAATTAATTCAGGATATTCATTAAAGATTTTAAAAAAGGCTGATTAGTTAGTGAACAAAGAATATTCTTTTCGATAAGTTCTCCTTCAGATTCTAAAGTCCCTGTATGCCCGTAATAATTAAAGAATGATTGTTATTCACAACATTAAAGTTTCAAATGACATTGAATCAATAATAATAACAGTTTACAGTCTGAAAGCATCTTTGTGTGATAATAGGCATACAAATTCACTGAATATCAGATGAATTTAAAAAAAAATGCCAGTACAGAATTTATGAATGTATAGGTTCCACAGTAGGCCAATGTGGCGATAGCTACTGACTGGACCTATTTCGTTTGCACACAAGATTCCGGGTATTTTTAAACGAATTGTATTGGCCTTTACTGTTTGGAGTATTCAATATTTAGAGTACTTTGACAATTTATTTGGCATTCGAAAGATGATAGAAATTGAGTTTCCAGAGCAACGGTAGATATTAATGCCTCCACATTAGAGAAGTTAAATTGGCAGATATAATAAGAAGTGGCTAGTCTAGGCATTTCATCTTTCTATCTTGGAATTGTAACCGGTCATATGAAAGATATGAGTTTCAGCTTACGGGACATTAAAACTGCTTCAAATCGGCTTTTCCCAACTTGCTTTGTTATAAGTTACAAGATTTCATCATGAATTGACATCGGTTAGAGGATCATTGGAGTACTGGACAGCTGTTTCGTCCCCCTAGTTTGGGACTCTTCATCAGTACGCTCCCATACTGCGGGATTTGAACCTTGAACCTTCTAGTTACAGCTATTAGTTCACTTGGTGCACCGTTACATTTCAAAATGGGGATTTCTATCATCAACAGCTGCCTTTGTTCCTGGTTGAGGATCCGATGGCCAAAATGAAATCGTAACAAGGAATTATTGCAACAAAAAAAAAACCCAACAACCTATCACCTAACTAATATGCCGAAGAAAATAGAGATAGATTGGACACACACTGAGGAGACTGTTAGGAGATATTGAACAACAGACACAAGTGGAAAACAACAAATCATGAGGCCAGCTGAAGAGGATTACAATGAGGAGAGTGAAATGGAGATATTCTGTGGAAGCCACTCGGAAATCAAGCAAATACTAGTAATATATATATAGAATCTTATTGTTAGAAGATACGCAAGAATTCTTCTCTACTCTCTTAGCCATTTGTTTCATGACGAATGTCTCAGAGTCATTGAATCTGGTAGTCCTGGTAGCAGAATGGTTAACAGATGACCTCATATCCTGAAGGCGCTGAGTTTAATCCCTGGTGCAGTAGTTTATGTGAGCTGTCGAAGAATCCCTAACTATGAAAAAACGACTGCCTAATGCTTCCTAGTTTTCAATCACTTCTTTAACTGATATTGTTTGGGAACGACATCTACACCGAAATTCTGATAAGACTGTTTATTCACTGAAAAGACACAAGAAAATGCGATGTATATATATATACTGTGAAACAAGCATACTGGAATATTAAAAATAAAACACACGTGCTTTTCTTCTCCCCGCCTATATGGTGGGTAGGGTTGTTCACCGCCATTATCCAGAAGGATAGAACGACTAACCTACCTGTGCAGTGATTTTGATTGTTAGTCTGAAGGAGAGAAGCGGAAAAAAGATGATAATAACAACAAGAAAATGAAATAAATTAATGATATCTGTTATGTATGTTATTCTTTTCATTATATGCCTTTTTCGTGAGAATTATTTTCCGTCTGAAATTCGACAACACTGTGAATGGTCTAGTGAGAAATAATTAACCCTTGCATAATAATGATTATATATATACATACATACATTCATAATGAACAGTTATCAGATATGAGAAACAGAATAGTTAACTGTTAAGTTGGATAAGTGGATCTATGTATGTTTTGAAAACTTTGGTTTATATATATATTTATGTATATATAAAACCGCAGAAGAAGCATCAAAGATAGGACTTCCTTCAGGTGAACATACAGAAAACAGAGGTAGGTGATAAAGATTCTTGGCCAACATCAACAGCCACAGCAATAAAAACAACAGACAACAATCAACCAGCATAAATGGGAGGAACCTGAAAGAAACAACCTCATTTACCTACCTACCCACCTACCTAACTGGGAAGCATCGTTTCAACTACAGGCGAACGGAACTGACGAGGATATCAAAGCCGTGAGGATCGGAAAGGCAAGACAGGCTTTCATTACTCTTAAGTCTGTGTGGAGGTCAACGGCACTCAGCATGAAAAATAAGATCCGGATTTTCAACTCCAATGTTAAGTCAGTCAGTGTTACTATACGGATCAGAGACTTGGCCAGCGCGTCATAAAGAGCATCTCAAACAAACTACACACCTTCATCAACAGTTGTCTTCGCTCACTACTGCTCAAGATCAGATGGTTGGTCAGAAAAGATCAGCAACAGGGATCTCTGGCAATGATCAAACCAACTAGGAACTGATTGTGCAACAAGCAGGCAGAAAGAAATGGAAGTAACATCAAGTGACATCACAAGATAAGCCCTCGAGTGAAATTCGAACGAATGGGAAGCGGTGAGTTGGTCGTCAGTGCAATGGTGACTTGGAGGAGGTCATGTGAAGAGGAGATGAAAACATGTAGGGTGACTTGGGGCCAAGTGAAAACGTTGGCAGAGAACCGAACGCAATGGAGACGTGTGGGGGCTGAAGCCTTATGTTCCTCTAGGAATTCAAGGAAATAATAATATATAAAACCACGGAGGATGTTTGGGTAAGATCCCCGGCCCAATTACTCTAAAACCTTGTATAGTTAGTTCTTCAGCCAGAGAAGAGGGGAGGGTTAGGTGTGAAGCCAGGAATCCTGCAGTGTTTCAGCGTGAACACACGCAATGCGAATATAGGTATTTAGAAAAATATACGATGATGTACTTTGAACATTTTGCTGGTTCATATTGCATTTATTTTTAAATCTCTTTACGTTCCCAGTAAAACATACGGCCTTAAGCTACAGGTTTGAAGTTTCAGTAGCAGTGGTATTTATTACTTTTAAGCGATGGCCTCATGGCTAGCCTCATGCTAAACCTTCTCTCTTTACCAGTCTTGATACTGGATTAGTGAGGTAAAGGAGGAGTGCGTTGGTGGCCGGGGATCGAACCCCAGAACACATGAGGCATGGTTGGTAAGCATTCTCTTTCTGTACCACCGGCGTACACTTTATATCGCATGATTGGAGGTTATCAGCAGAAAGCACTGAGTGTACTAGGTTTCATGCTTGTTCGTTAATATCAGCAAAATGCATCTACAACCTTGAAGGAGCTGATATCTCTGCTGAGATTTAAACCAGCTTTGCAGGTCCCCAATTAGGCTGCTTCAGGTATACAGTAGTGATCAGTGTTATGTATCTTATCTTTTGTGGTACAGCTGATTGAATTGAAGCGGTCAATGGGGGAATCTGGTCAGCAACCTATGAGATATACCATTGTTGGGGACTTTTTAAATTAACGTCAAATGGTTTCTTAGTATCATTATCCCCATGAGTTCCAAATGAAATATAAGGCTTCAGCAGCACATCTCCACTTTGCGTAGTTTTGTGAAGTCCTCTCCAGCCAGCCTAGAAAGCTGTCCATAAGGTTCCATATCCTTCTCACGTAATCTCTTTTATTTCACTGTTCAACGGAAGATTCATTGTTTTCCACTCAAGGGTCTGGTGCCTGATGTCACCCAACGGTCTCCTCTGTGTGTGTATCAAATCCATCTCCATTTTCTTTGGAATATTTCTTGAAAATAGGTTAGTGGTTGTTGGTTCCTTCCCAGAGTTTATTGCCGCTAATCATTTCTAACCGCCCATATTATCTTCAGTTGTTAAAGATGCTATTGATGACACTCCAAACCTCTGACCAATGTAGAACACTTGAATGATTTAACATTGGTATCGAAAAATTCAAATCTTATTCTTTATGCCGACTGTGTACAGCAAATTTCCAAGCTGCTTTCCCGGCTTCGGGTTTTGACATCATAATCCGTTCTGCCTAAAGTTGAAACGATCTCACCTAGATAAGTGAAGGATGTAGACTTTTAATATATGTGTAAATCTTCGGCATTGTGGTAGTAAGTAATTCCATATTAGTTTGTTTATTAGATGTATCACACAATGAAATAGTATTACTTACTGGGTGACGTTTCGAACAAAATTTATTATTGTTCATAATCATATCATCGATTGTAATCACACGACTTTAAAACGTGAATTTTATGGTTTTCTTTGTTCTCCCCTATTTGTCGTCGTTGGGGTAGTAGAATTTTTCAGATATCTGGGTGGGGAAAGGTGTTGAATCATTCCTATTACACGTATCGGTTTGCAGTTGATTCGATAAACAAAGCTTCTGTTATCAATCTCTCCCTCAATCCTGTGACATTAGATCTGATTTTGAAACTGTCATCTTATCCCATTCTATCCTATTGTATAGTTGTGTATAATTGCATGTAGTAAGTGCTATAGCTGAACTATTCTCTTGATTTCTTATCTTATTCGAGTCAGCTAATCTAGATTTTGCTGCTAGGTTTTTATGCTCGGCTAGTTTGACTGACTGACTGCACCTGTTCTACTACTTTGACCTATGTATTTGACCGGATAATCATTCCGGCAGGGTATTAGATAAACTAAATTGTTTTGTTTTAATGGCTCCACATGATTGTTCCTTTAACCGATAAAGCTTGTTTCTAATTGAGTTTGTGGGTTTGAATGGCAGCCACTTTTATTCCTGCCTTGTTAACAATTCTGCGTAAGGTGGTTTCCGAAGTTCCTTCCTTGTATGGAATTACTACTGATGATTTCAATTCCTTATTGTTGGTGTCGTCATTAATATTATTATCATTATTATTATTATCACTATTATTATTACTATCACTATCACCACTATCATTATTTATTTTATTTTTACATTTCCTTACATATTTCCTGAATAATTTATCCGGGTAATTATTAAGTTTCAAAGCTTCTCTTATATGTCCGACTTCCTGTCTTAGATTTTCCTTGGTGCTACTTATTTTTTGTGCTCTGTCATTTAAACATTTCATGGAGGATTTAATCATGAGCTGACATCAGTTAGTTATAACTAACTCAAACATCTCAAGCATCTCAAACAAACTTCAAACCTTCATTAACAACTGTCTCCGCTCAATACTCAAGATCAGATGGCCAGAAAAGATCAGCAACAGGGATCTCTGGGAGCGAACCAATCAGGAACCGATTGTTAAACAAATAGGCAGAAAGAAATGGAGATGGATTGGCCATACGCTGAGGAAACCAACAAGTGACATCACTAGACAAGCCCTCGAGTGGAACCCGAAAGGGAGGCGGCGAGTTGGTCGTCCAAGGGTGACTTGGAGGAGGTCATGTGAAGAGGAGATGAAAGCATGTGGGCAGACCTGGGGAAATAAAAAAGGGCCTTCTAAAAATAAATGACATCAGTTAGAGAACCACTGGAAAACCTGGGAGTACTGGACAGCTGTTTCGTCCTAGTTTGGGACTCCTCAGCAGTACGCACCCACCAGAGTTCGAACCCAGGAGCTTCTGGTTACTAGGCTGATGAGCTAGCTCGTAGACCATTAAGCCATTCTCACTGGGACCTAAATCCAATGGCCAGCCAGTCCGTGAATTCTAACTTCTGCCAATTGACGATATAGCGCGACCACTTCGCAATGTCTTCTCCGATGAGTTACTGCCTCATCTTCGACCTGCTGTACCCTACTGGTCACGGCTTCCCACTAGAACCCCAGGTTAACTGCCTGAAAAGGGCCAGTCGCTAGTGAGCATCAGATTAATTTTCAAGTGTTGGTTTTGTAGGGATTTGGTTTGATTGCATGGAGGATTTAATCATGAGCTGACATCAGTTAGAGAATCCTCCATGCAATCAAACAAAATCCCTACAAAAACCAATATTTAAACATTTCACCAATCCTACTTTCAATGACATAGGATGGGATGATCGGGAGTCCAAATATCTGAATTTCCTATAAACATTAGTGTTTAACTTCCCATCTTCTTTCCTTTTTACACTGTGATGTAGACTCTTGCAGTTTTTTTCCGTTTATAGTGATTTGAGCTTGTTGTTGTTGTTATTGTTAGTTGGTTGGTTGTTTTGTGGGTTAAAATTTCATCATCTCCATCTTCGCTAATTGTTAACTGAAGAGAAGTCGTTAGAGGAAGTCTACACACCTGGATTTCCAGATTGGATGCCTTAGTGACAACTGTCAACAAAAACAGGCAAAACCTAGGTCCATATCTCTTCTTATTGATTCCCCCAAGATATTTAATATTAATTCTCAAGGTGCACCGCGATGATAGGTCTCATAGATCGGTGACAGAATTAAGTCAACATACTCCTTCCTCCTATCCTACGAACAAGTTTTTCCACACACTTCCATTCCAAGTGGAATATAAGAATCCTGGCTTCACCTTGGATAATTTCCATGGGATAGAGTTACTACTAGTCTCATGCCAAATCGTTACCCATTTATCCCAATTACTACCGGTTAAGCTGGATTTAGGAGTGTGTCAGCCAGGAATCGAACCCGTAAACCATTTACATAATTGGCCAACATCCTATCAGTGAACCAAAGACGCACCATTAACAAGTTATTATTATTATTATTACTTTAAATATCTTATTAATCTTCCTACTACACGTTTCACTGTTTTCTTGTGTGTAATCGATTTTAAGAATTTGGCCACTTATTCATTCTTATTTCTATTAATATATGTACTACGCATTATGTAATCTGGTGTTTTAGTTGTGTTTTTTCTTCTTTTTTAAACCACATATTTCTACCCTTTTTGTTTTCATTATTATATATACACTAATTTGCTTCCTTAGTTACCATGTCTTTGACTAATAATCACTATTTAACAAACTCATCATCATTTTACTAGATTGTCAAGCGACGTATTTCAGTAAAAAAGTGTGAAGCTCTTGGAAAGGATCCAAATGGAATAGCAAACATTTTTCTTCTCCAACTGAATACTGAAATAGGGATCTTTTTACACTTGATATCAGTTTGCGATCTGACATTCTTAAAGTCGATCAGATCTCTGAAAAAACTAACACTTGAAAGCTAGCCGAATTCTCACTGGTAACATACCACACAATAAAGTTACCTAAAGTTCTAATGAGAAGCCATGACTAATAGAGTTTACCAGGTCGTATATGGACCTAAATACTTGGCAGTGACACTAATTAGCTGAAAATCACAAATCATCAGAAGTTAGAACTGAATATAATTGGTGGATGGTGACTAGCAGTGGAATCCAGGATGCGCATCTCGTCCTTTTTGCGACTCGTCACTAGCTGGATGTGCCTGCATTCCCTAGTGAGTGATGGTGTCCACAACGAGGCTCGAACCCAGTGGCCATAGTTTCAAACGCCAAAGCGTTATTCACTAGACCACTTGGGCCACGAGCCATCTCTTCTGCAATGGGTCTTATTAATCATTTAATTCAATTTTAGATTACCCCGTCAACTGGTTGGACCAAAGTGATAGGTTTCAGGTTGACGTATCGGCTTCTTATGTAGATGCTTCGACGATGTTTGGGCATTTAATCAGATTTTAATTGGTGGATGGTGACTAGCAGTGGAATCTAGGATAACGCACATTTCGTCTTATTTGGGACTCATCATTAGCTGGATGTACCTGCATTTTCCAGTGAGTGATGATGCCCGGACATTATCGAAGCATCTGCACAAGAAGCCAACAGACATGTCAACCTGAGATCGAGCACTTCAGTCTAATCAGTCGACGGGAAAATCTAAACTTCAATTCATATTAGAATTGAATAGTTAGAACTGAACTCCATCCCAGTAGTTGAAAAGTCAGCCATCTGGCTTCCTAACGCAAGGGTTCTAAGTTCGACTCCCAATAGGGGTAACAATAAACAGCTTTTAGAACTTTGTGATATTAGATGGTTAGAGGCGTTTGGCCACAGGAAGCCTTCGACACCATCTAGGTTTCGTGCTGGTTGGCACTCATCAGTCAGTTAGCAAGGTGTATCTGCTACCTCGAAGGAGGTCATGTCCCTTCTGAGGAGACTCGAACCCACGTCACCTAGTGAGTGCTGCAGTCAGAGACGGTGCCACCGAGCTATTCGGGCTTGCGATTGACCTCTTGTAGCACTGTAGTGAATACTTTGATTGGACACTAGTAACTAGTATCCGATCAAAGCTTTTCTAAATTTATTATATCTTAATTTTAGTTTTTTAAAACGATAAGGAAATCATATTAAACGTTTCACCGTTTATCTAATAAGCTGAAATCTTATGACATAAGTGATTTAAAGTTTTTCATTTTATGGCCTAACAGTAATGAGTTGGCGACACAGCGGTTAGGACGCTCACCGGCAATGCACATGGCCCAGGGTTCGATCCCCTGCCGCCGACGCACTCCTCCTTTACCTCACTAAGCCAGTAGTAAGACTGGTAAAGAGGAAAGGCTGGGCAAGAAGCTAGCAACCCCATCCTTTAAAAATAATCACCACGGTATAGAAACTTCAAGCCTCTAGCTTGAAGGTACCCTATGTCCCACTGGGAACGTGAAGGAATAAAGGAAAAATGATGAATCAGCACCACGTCGAGAATCACTGAGAAGAAATGAATGCTAATAGAACGTTTAGTTTTGGTTTGAAAGCCTTTAGAAGTGTTTACCCATCACTGCATTAGGAAATCGAACCCAGAATTCTTTGGTTGCTAGGCAAGTATGTTGATGATTCAGCCAGTCAACTGGAATCCAATGTCAAAGGTGAATATCTGTTTCACTGCTGACATGATGGATCCCAACGGTCACAACTTCTCACTGTAACTTCAGGACAATCGTTCTGTAGTCAGTGATGAGCAGCAGACAGATATCTAATGAATGGACAGTCAACAGTGCCACCTCTTCAGCTGAAACTCCTGGGTTCGATCTCAAGTGAACGCTGCTTAATGATCTTAAACTAAGACGAAAGAACTGTCCAATGCTCCTCGGCTTTTTATGTTTCTTTAACTAACATCATCGCGTAATGGGACTTATTGAAATCTCTGCAGAATACAAAATCTGGCTAAGTGCTTACTCTAAATAAACTTGTGGATTATGTAAGGAAAATAAAGGGTAATATGGGCGGAAAAATATTTTCGGATGTTGGTTTCCAGGGATTTAACTGATGCCGAGTTTGATCGCTGAGTGATTTAAGTCAGAGAACCACTGAAAACCTGAGAGTAGTGAACAACTCTTTCTTCCTTCCTGAGGACTCTTCTTCCATGCGGAACCATAACTTCATTTGCGGTCGAACTCAGGACTTTTGGTTTATGAGATGAGCTTGTTGACCATTAAGTCACCGGGACACAATCGAGATTGGTAATTCTGGCTTCTGCAAATTCACGACACACAGCACCACCATCAGCTAATGTCGTCATCGAGTTTATGCTCTCATGTTAGACTTGCTGCACCACACAAAATTGGAGCAATAACTGAACGACTGGACTGAAATGTGATCATTTAGAGGTTACAGTTGGCAGATAACAACTTTATGATCTAAGGATTATGAAAAAATTCAAAACATGCAGTATATAAAAATGTTCTTGGACCAGTTTATAAAAAGTGGTTAGTTTTCAGGAGTTTCGGTTGATTTTACAGCAAGTGTTTTAAGCACAGAAGCACTAGATCCGGTTATAAACTGTCGGATTTTACGAATAAACGACATGATTAGAAAAGACACTGTAAATAGGTTAAACCACTTACATTACCTTACTTAAAGTCACCAAACACTACTCACAACATAAGTGTGAAGTCGATCTGTGCTCTTATACGGGTCAAAAACGTGCACTACATGTCACAGAAAGGATTCCTAAAAAATTACAGACTTTTGTCAACAGCTGTCACCTTCTCTGGCCTCATACTGAAGACGGCCAGAAAAAATTAGCAACCAGAAACTGCCACTGCCAGCAAACCGACAGGCAAGAGCCCATAGCTCAACACATATGTAGGAGAAAATGGAGATGGATCGGTCATACACTGAGAAAACCGTCGAATAACGTCACGCGCCAAGCAGGTCATCATTCGAGTGGAACCCATATGAGAAGCGACGAGTGGTTCGTCAGTGCGAGGGTGACATGGAGGAGATCATGTGACAAATAGATGAGAGAGTTTCAGCAGTTGTGGAGCGAGCCAGCTGAAGAGGACAGCAGAGAAGAGAAGGAAGTGGAGATGTGTTGCTTGACAGTTAAACTGAGTCAGGTAGGGAGATGCAGACTCCCAGGTTGGGGCCCTCGGGACTCTAGGAATCAATGGCTGGAGACAATAGGTGACATGTCTCAAAATCGTTGTCAATGGCACAGATGTATTCAGTCTCTGTAATCTTTCATATTCCTTTCTACCATTACCCATTCTGTTTCACTCTTATACTTGTCAAACTCTATTGATTCTCTTGACTCATCTTCTTGTCTACGTTTGTGTGCTATTTGGAAGGTGGCAACTTGAACTGGTGCACTTCGGTGCCAAGTTCTATGTTGAATCCAGATAGACAGACAGAACCAAAAGGAATAATAATAAAAGTATAAATACTACTCACAAGAAACATTATTTTGCCTGTCGATTAAAGGTGAATATTTCACAAATGAACATCATTTCAAATGCTACTGAAAACCTAGAAGCATTGGACAATTGTTTCAGTTTAATCTGAAACTTCTGTGGAAGTGTTAATCAATGGCCTAATGAGGAACCTAATTCAATTTCTTCAGATCACGGTATGAAAATATTATCATATTCGTTATTCTCATAATAACCCAGGGTATAATCTACGTGACTCCATAAATGTCAATCAAGAAAGCGAGCGAAATACACTTCTTATCGATGACAGTAGTCAGTAAGAAATCCCGTCAAACAGCAGTGTAAGCTAACCAGGTCGAAATGGTCTGTCTATATACACTAGTTGACTGATTCCTCCTTTCGACACTGACCTGGTCAGTGATGAGGATGGATTAACGAAGGTTAAAGAGCCCAGTTTGTTGGAACCAACCGAATTTTGACTAGTTAATTGAATGAACTGAATAAAATTGGTCATTTGTAAATAACACGGTTACCTGTAAGGAAGGATTCACCATAGTCTCGGCTCTCTGAACTGAGTAAAATCTGGGTATGCGACTGATCGAATCAACTCCAAACCAAAGAATAAGCCTTCTGATGCTTGGATCACTTTGTTCTGGATAGTAAGTTCCACTGTTTGATGTGCAGAATTTTCAACCAGTCATTTGAAAAGGCAGAACATGCTGTTCTGAATATTTTACCAATGAATCATGATGTTAGTAGGAATCGAATAGCCACAACATCCGACTGCTAATGATGAACAGTATTTAATTTTATTGATCACTGTCTACCTTCACATTCTGTATTTCAATGATAGGATACCAAAGAGCCAGTTACTTGATCCAGGGTTCGACTCCTGGCCGAAGCACTCCTACACCTCAGTAAGTTTCCTAGAAATTAATAAGTCTGAGAAAGAGGGAAGGTTGGGCGTGAGACTAGAGCAATTCCACCTCATAAAAGAAACAACACCGCGACTACTAAAGTCCTTCGACTAGGAACCAAATGTCCGATTCGGAGCACAAAGTAATTAAACAAAAAAACACCTTCCGAATTTCGCTTTCTGAAACTCATCTGTGGCGCGAACAAATTGGAGGGAGTTTTTTTTAGAGTTTTATCAGCTATCGGATAGATAACGTGTTCGTCCAATAATCTAGAAAGATCGTGGCATACTTCTTAGTTTTCTACAAATTTTTCTTTCCAAAACCTATCCAGCTGAAGTTACACTACTCTTTCCTTTATTTATAATATATGATTTGCTTGTGATGCTGGAAATGGTGACCAAGAAATTAGGCATAGAAACGTGATGTTATATATACACTTCTAATCGGTTGAGATGAGTAGTTAGGTACCACTAATTTAACCCAGTAGTACTTCCTAGGCAAATTGTAACGATCTAAACACTAGATGACCGTTTCGCCTGCTTGACTTAGCTCAGAATGTCAAATCATTTGGAACCAGCCGGTTAGCTAGACGCGGCGAATTCACAGTTCCTACAGTTCAAGTTGAAATTTCCCTGTCTGGTGTGTTTACATCACCTCTATCAGATTACAACTCACTAATATTTTGGTGTGAATGGTATCCAACTACTTATTTCAGCCAGTCAATCAGTAGTATATTGTCTCATATAAATAAATAACCTAGTAAGCAGATTAATAATGAATTCCATTTGTAAACAAAAGCATTAATGAATAAATCTTACCTGTTTAGCCTACCCCATCCATATATATGTGTCTATACAGATTTGAAAACAAAGCAAAAGACAGATGAACTTTATGCTTGTCTAATGTAAATGTATGCATATATAATACTACTATTCTCTGAATGAAATCAGTAAGTATGCATTGTAATTTATCTAAAGAGAGTTACTACGAGTTTGAACAAGGATTGGTATCATCAGTTAGAGAGAGAGAATCATTGAAAGTCACCACTGGAGTACTGGACAGTCAGTTGTTTTATCAGCCTAGTTTGGGAATCATCGGTAGTACACACACCCACACTATGGGGTTCAAATGGTCTACGAGCTTGTCTTGTAACTGAAGGGTCGTGGGTTCGAACCCCATAGCGTGAGTGCGTACTACCGATGATTCCAAAAATAAGATGAGACAGCTTTCCTGTACTTCATCACTGGCTTCCAATGGTTCTCTAATTGATAACAATCTGTGGTCAAACTCGTAAAAATAAATCTAATCCTTACAAATCACCTGTTGAAAATTAATGCTCGCTACTGACTCGCTAAAGGACAGAGTTTCCTGAAGTTCAAGTGAGAAGTCGTGACCGGTGATGTCCAACCAGTCAAGTGTGAGGATGGTTGGTGGTCGTGGTAAACCACGAATTGGTAGAAGTCAGAATTCATTGAGTAAAGAAAGTTCCAGAGCTGAATGGTATACGAACTTGCCTTGTAACAGGAAGGTTTTGGGTTTGAACCCTAGAGGTGTGGGTGCGTACTGATGATGGTTCCCAAACTAGGCTGATGGAACATCTGCTCAGTAATCCAGTGGTGATTTTCAATGGTCCTCTAACTGACGATATCAATCCTTGGTTATACTCAAAAAGAAAAACAAATCTAATTCTTATAAACCAACTCTTGAAAATTAATCCGATACTCACTGGTGAAAACTGGCTACAGAACAGAGTTTCCTGGAGTTTTATTGATAAGTCATTAATATTAAGTGTTCATACTGACCGGGAATAAGGACAAATGCTCGCCATCGATGATATTGGCAGGTTGTTGGCGCTAAAGCCATGAATTTTTGTAGAGGTTAGAATTCACAGGTTGGCTATTGAGTCAGATTCCGGTGGTTGAATGATCTGCAAGCTTGCTTTTTAACCGGAAGATCTTGGATTCCATGCTTGGTGGTGGTTGCATACTTCCGATGAGTTACAGACTAGGACGAAACAGCTGTCTAGTATACTCCCAACTGGTTTTCAATGGTTCTCTAAATGATAAAGAAAAGTAAAAAAAGGAGAGAAGTACTAATCTTAATTGGCTTAAGAAACATGCACTCTGCAGATTCTTGATGACTGTTTTCATTTGGAGAATACATGAACTGTCCATTGAATCGGGTCCCATTGGTTAAATGGTCTACGAGCTTGGTTTATAACCGGAAGGTCATGGGTTCGAACCCCATAGTGTGGGTGCGTACTGTCGATGATTCTGAATTCATTTTAAAAAGTTAGATGTGATTGATGCTATGTGCCTGGCTTAGATAGAAACCGTGTCTGTTGGTAAGGTGCATCTATAATCTTGAAAGAACTCATTTCTCCATATAACTTTTCTGCTTAAAAACGTGACTCTTATGGCCTTTGTAATAATTTGATTCGAGTATTTCAAATCTGGATGAGTTGATATTATTTAATTATAGCATTTTCAGTGTGTGAACATTGCAACAATTTCGTAGAGGAGTCAGTGAAAAGCGGACTTCAAATGAGCATACAGAAGGCACAGGTAATGAAGGTAACTAATCACCACCACCACCACCTCCAACAATCAGCAGTCAGAATCTAATAGAAGTCACAGCTTTCATTAAAATGGACGATTATCATTGTCTAAATTACATACGGGATGAATGAGGAAATCAAAACAAGTGATGATTCAGCGAAGAGACTCTTTTCAACGAATTTATCCTGCATGGTAACGAAGAGGTGGAAGTGGAGCAATAAGAAGCGCGATCATTGAACGGAACATCTGGTCAATAATGATCACCCTATCTCTATAGCCTCTGACTTTAATGTCATCTACAAGGCAAAGAGTAATCACTAAGTACCCAACTCATCTGTATTGCTGAAGCCATCTTTGGCTAGCGAAACAGAAAAGCCAAATCTCTGTGTACAGAAAGAAGTTCGTTCAACCCCTCCAACTTTCATGGTCTTAATCCCTCTACGCTAAAATATGGTAATCCCCAATCATATTTTGGCTCTACCAATTTTTTTCATTTTGTTTATTCAGTTTGTATCCTCTTCCTTTATTACAATGTCAATTGTTACCACTATTACTATTCTCACTTTGAACTGTCCCCGGTATTATTTCACTTTTTCCATTTGTCATTCTAAATCAATTCTTTTTTACAACGATAAATTCTATGCTATTAAATTTCACACAATATTACGTAACGTTTTTTGTTTTATTCGACTTGTCTACTAATCCTATAATTGCACACCCCCTTTTTCAAGTTCTACCCATCCTATGAACTATTCTATATATGACATTAATTTGTTTTGCCACTTGACACTTAACTATGATTATAATCACAAGCATTTTAGTTTTAATTGCATTTCATACTACTACTACTACTATTATTATTATTTTATGCATTCACACTTATGATTCAATTCCCTCAGCGGATATAACTTCTTAAAAACCATATACACATACGATTGTACAGCTTGATGATAAATTCGTTGTTGAAAAGAGTCTCTTCGCTGAATCATCACTTGTTTTGATTTTCTATATGTTACAATGGAAATTTTCCATGAGTTAACAAATGAGCATGTCAAAGCCCCCTCCCTATGGTCGCTGAAGTAAGACAAATCTTTACTACTTCGAAACACTCCATGAAAATCTGCTCCGCTGAGCATAGGAAACGAGACCCGAATTTTAAACCCTAATGTGAAATTAGTCACTGCTTCAATACATGGTTCACGGAAGTTGTCCACGCCACTTTAGAAGCATTTTTCAAAGGACTAATACAGTCTCCCATCAAGAGCTGTCGTAGCTTTTTAATGCTTAATGTTGAGTGATTTGGAGATACGCTTAGGAGACCATTGAGTGATATCACCCGTCAGTGTGTCCAGAGTAATGCAGATGGGAAACGAAGGGGGCAGACATCCATTTTTATTGTGACATGAAGAAGACTGTGCAAAAAGAGGAGATGACAGCTTGTAAGTGATTGTGGAACCAGCCAAAGAAAACTGAAAAGAATAAGGTGAAATGGGTATTTGCCAGTGAAGTCTTATGTTCCCAATGAAAAATGATAAAGACAATAATAGCACCGCGCTTTCATCATGCTATGAATATCAGGCAGGCGGATGTTCTGCCTTGATTTCATTTAATATTTATGCATCTATCTATGTACTTCTGTGTTTATTTGTAGTTGAAAGGCGTAAAATGACTAACATAATTTTTTTTTCACTCTATTGTTTTGTGTATTTTAGTATGTAAAAGTGAATACACTTGGAGAGATATTACTTTACCCTGGAGAATTCTAATGAAAAATCTCAATCCACAGTGTACACATCTATTAGGAAATTTAATTATCTCTGGATTAGATCAAGGTAAGACAGTGTAAATATGAAATCTTGTTGTTTCTATTATGATTATGATTATGATTCATTCTTTGCATTATGAACTGAACATTGGACTCCATTCAACTAAGTTCTCTGTTACTTCTTTCATATGATTTCAAGATTGTCTATAAGCCTTCATTTCTCCTTCACATGATTTTGTTTCACGTCACCCTCGCGTCTAAGCCCATCTCATCAATTCTTATGCACATTTCATTTAAGGGCTTCGTGTGTTATGTCAATCAAATTGACTCCTCCACATATGTTCAGCTTATCTCCATGTTTGTGGGATAATAAGTTAGTTCAAGTTTTGGTTTGTAGGGATTTGACTGGTTACAGGGTTTCATCATGAGCTGACATTGGTTAGAGAACCATTGGAAACCATCGGGTGTGAGGACAAATACTCGGCGAAGACATTGGCTAGTGATCGCGCTATATCGTGAATTGGCAAAAGTTAGAATTCATGGGCTGGCCATTGGATCGGTTGGGTCGCAGTGGCTTAATGGTATACGAGCTTGTCTTGTAACTGGAAGGATGTGAGTTCGAACTCTGGCGGTGAGTGCGTACTGCTGACGATTCCCAAACTAGGCTGATGAAACAGCTTTCCAGCACTCCCAGCTGGTTTTACAATGGTTGTTTAACCAATGTCAGCTCATGATGAAATCCAATAAGTTAGTTGTTTTCGGTAGGTTTGCTGCCAAAATTCCTTGTTGATTAGCCCTTCCAACACATCATCTGAACTTTAGTATAGGCCGGAGATAGCTTCTGATGATAGTCTGGAATAGCCTGTTGGAGATGCTTTTGGTCACTTGCCTGCCAAGTCTTTGGACCATGTAGGATTACTGACTTGACTTGAAACTAACGTTTAAAATTCGCAACTTAATCCTTGTGTTGAGATCTGCACACAGATTTCAGGATTGTGAGGGCCAGTCTTGCTTTTCAAATCCTATCTGACTTCAATATCGAAATACAATTCACAAATTAATTAAAATATCAACACAGTTTATAAAATAGCTCTGCGAATAGATTTTGTTTGTCCTTTACTTAACCACTATGCTGGGTGATGTTCGGAAATTCGACGAGAAACACGCCTAAGTGTAACTGCTCCTGTGGAAGCAGTTACATTGCCCATACAATTAGGCGTGTTTCTCATCGGATTTTCGAATATCATCCTGCGGGGTTAAGTAAAAGACCAACAAAATTCACTCGAAGCGCTATTCTATTTCATCTTGTGGATACAGAACACAAGACTGACGTTAACCAGGCAGCTTTCAGGGTCATTTACCGCATACCAACCAACAAATCTCAATTTTGCCTTAAGACTTCGACTACTAAATATTGCTAAGGCTGGCTGTCGGGATCCATATTAACAAGCCTAATTTGTGTATCCAAAAGAAGTTAGTTCAGACATTATCCTTACCCCATTGGCCATCTAGGTTTGAATGATCATGAATTTTTGTGGAATTGTCCTAATTTTAGTTTATATTCTGTTTGTGATTATATTTTAGACATCTTTAATGAACTGTAACTCCATTGTGATCTTAGTTAACAAATCAATATTATTTAAAAAAAAACACTAATATTGTTATTGACTACTAATCTAGAATATTCTATGTATATAAACATATACGTGTATAACTCTAGAGCCAGAAGAGGAAATTATCGAGAGGGAGATATTCTTCTTTGCTCAATTATTTTTGTTTTATTATTATTACTCCCTTAGGTTCTGATTGGAACGTAGGTCTTCAGCAGCACATCTACACTTTTTTCTCTTCTCTGCTGTCCTCTTTAGCTGGATACATGATCGCCCATTATCTCTCGTCTCATCCTCACTACATACTGTTCTCTATGTCACCCTTATACCGATGGCCCACTCGTCGTTTCTCATTCAGACTACACTAGAGGGACTGACAAGTGATATCATTCAACGACCTCATCAACGTATGCCTGACCCATCTCCATTTTCTCCTACATATATGTTGAACAATCGGCGCTTGGTTGGTTCACTCCCAGAGTTTCTGGCTGCTGATTCTTTCTGGCGGGCTGGTCATTTGATCTTCAGTGTGGAGTGAGCGAAGGAGGAAGCTGCTGATAAAAGTCTGCAATCGCCCTTTGGAAATCCTTTTTGTGACACAGTGTTCAAGTCTTTGACCGTATAAAAAGGACCGACTCTTGTTCTTTACGCTAAGACACTGAAGAAGATTTCCAAACTGATTTCAGGTTGATGAAGGCGTATCTTACCTTTCCAATTCTGACTTGCTTTGACATCTCTTCATCCGTTCCGCCTGTAGTTGAAACGACGCTTCCTGACCAGATAAGTGAAGGCGACCTCTGTTAAATGTCTCTCCTACTGATTGGTTGGCTAGCTTCATTACCTCCGTCTGCTCTATGTTCACCTGGAGTCCTGTCTTTGCCACCTGCTTCTCTAGCCAGTTTTTCGGTTTTCGTTTTGCTGTAAGTTCATATCTTCTGGAGTCTTCTTGTCGATCAGTGCAGCGTACTCCTGTCTCCTGGCTCCTCACAGTCTGAAGCATAATGCAGTCTACCACAATTAAGAATATCATCGGTGATAATAGACAGCCAGCCAGCCAGCCTTGTCTTACTCCAGTATTCACTTCAAACACTTCACTGAGTTTTTCGTTGTGGATCACCTAGCACGTGGAGTTATAAGATTTTTAATGGTTAGCATCACCTCATGACAAAATTATTTCCTCAAGTCATTAACTTAGTCATGAAATTTCTCAGTTGGTTATTCAGTTTTGTAGCTGTTTTTTTCAGTTACATAAAATGCAATTATGGTACAATCGAAGATACGCATTTATCGCATTTAGGGATTCTCAGCTTCATTGATGTTTCAATGGTAGAATGTCTGTCAACCATGAGTGTGGTTCCATTTCGATTCCTGGCTGATGCCCTCTTAAAATCTCGCTTAGTTTGCTAGCCGGTAAATAAAGTCGAAGGAACAGTGCAGGTAGGTAAATGAGTGGACAACATCACCTCCACGGAAACTTCAAATCCTAAAACCTTACATCCCACTACAAATGCAAATGAGATAAATTAGTGATGACCTTAGTGAAACTTGAACCAAGTATATATCATTTTCAATTCCAAAGTCTTATCTATTAGATTAGTGTACTAAAATAGAGTTACCTCTTATGTAATAAGTATATTTTCTATGGTTTTTATTATTAGTTTCACAATATCAAGTAGGAATCACTTAAAAATAGATTACGAACTACTGAAAACTTGGGGGGGGGTACGGGACAGTTGTTTCGTCCCAGGTTAGAAATCTCATCAGTGAGCACCCATTACCCAACTCTCAGGGATCAAACCCAGTATCTTCGTAACATCCAACTACTAGGATGAAATGCTTTGGACCAAGGATTTCAACTTCTAACAATTCATGATATGTAGTGCAACTGCAAGTCACTTTTATCGGTGACTATTTGTCCTCAAACCCAACTTGGTACAACTCCGTGAATACGACTTCCCACTTGAATTTCTGGCATATTCGTTCAGTTATCAGTCACTAGAAAATACTAGATTAATTTTCAAGTCTTGGTTTGCAGGGTTATGGATGCGTGTTGTTGAAAAATCCCAGATAAAAACGAAGTAGCTGTCCAGTACGCCTTACAGGTTTCTATTGGTTCCCTAAATGAAGCCACTTCTTAATTAATCTTGAATTAAGTCAAATCCATACAGAATAACACTTGGAAGGAAGTTGGATACCAAAGGACAAATACTCGTCACGGATAACATTCGCTAGTGGTCGCAACAAAGCATGAATTGGAAGAAATTGAAATTCATGGACCAATCGACTGACTCTCATTGGCTTAATGATTTACTAGCTCGCTAGCCTTGTAAACAAAAAGTTGGAGGTTCGAACTGTTGACGTGGAGTCCCAAACTAGGATGAACCGACTGTCCAGTACTTCCAGGTGGTTTTCCAATAGTCCTCTAAACGATTTCAGTTGATGATGAGATCGGGAAACCAGTCAAATCCCTGCAAACCAGCACTTTCTTAATATAGAAGCAAAGAGCTTAGTGCACTCTCAGTGTGTACATAACATTTAGTATGACTGTTCACACTACATATATATGTATTATCTTCATTTATTATTAGTGTAATTGCACTAAGATCCTTTAAATCTGTATACGTATATATATATATGTATTGGATAAAATCTAGGGATTTGTTTATTATATTTACATTGAATGAATATGTTAATGAATAGTAATGCTGAATTTAGGATTGAACGAGAGGGAAAATAGTCCTGTAGTGGATAAGAATTATGCAAATCAGTTGGGAATAATGTGCGCGACACAAAAACATGTAATCACTGACTTAATGGTGTAAACGATTAGCATATCAGTGAGAGAAAAAACATAAACAAAAAAGGTGAAAATATACCTTATTGAATGTATAATTATGAATGATATCAAGGTACATGGATGCTGGTTTTATATACCTCATCGTAGAAAAATAAGCAAAGAAATGCATCAGGATGAATTTATTTCTTGAAGAATAAAAGATCACTTATAATTACCGAGAGTAACAAACTGTAACTATGACTACGACAAGATGCCATCACTCTGAATGAATAGAAAATAACATAAGGCGAATAATGAGGAATTCAAGACATTCAGGGAGAGATATTATCTATCTATCTATCTATCTATCTATCTATCTATCTATCTATCTATCTATCTATCTATCTATCTATCTATCTATCTATCTATCTATCTATCTATCTATCTATCTATCTATCTATCTATCTATCTATCTATCTATCTATCTATCTATCTATCTATCTATCTATCTATCTATCTATCTATCTATCTATCTATCTATCTATCTATCTATCTATCTATCTATCTATCTATCTATCTATCTATCTATCTATCTATCTATCTATCTATCTATCTATCTATCTATCTATCTATCTATCTATCTATCTATCTATCTATCTATCTATCTATCTATCTATCTATCTATCTATCTATCTATCTATCTATCTATCTATCTATCTATCTATCTATCTATCTATCTATCTATCTATCTATCTATCTATCTATCTATCTATCTATCTATCTATCTATCTATCTATCTATCTATCTATCTATCTATCTATCTATCTATCTATCTATCTATCTATCTATCTATCTATCTATCTATCTATCTATCTATCTATCTATCTATCTATCTATCTATCTATCTATCTATCTATCTATCTATCTATCTATCTATCTATCTATCTATCTATCTATCTATCTATCTATCTATCTATCTATCTATCTATCTATCTATCTATCTATCTATCTATCTATCTATCTATCTATCTATCTATCTATCTATCTATCTATCTATCTATCTATCTATCTATCTATCTATCTATCTATCTATCTATCTATCTATCTATCTATCTATCTATCTATCTATCTATCTATCTATCTATCTATCTATCTATCTATCTATCTATCTATCTATCTATCTATCTATCTATCTATCTATCTATCTATCTATCTATCTATCTATCTATCTATCTATCTATCTATCTATCTATCTATCTATCTATCTATCTATCTATCTATCTATCTATCTATCTATCTATCTATCTATCTATCTATCTATCTATCTATCTATCTATCTATCTATCTATCTATCTATCTATCTATCTATCTATCTATCTATCTATCTATCTATCTATCTATCTATCTATCTATCTATCTATCTATCTATCTATCTATCTATCTATCTATCTATCTATCTATCTATCTATCTATCTATCTATCTATCTATCTATCTATCTATCTATCTATCTATCTATCTATCTATCTATCTATCTATCTATCTATCTATCTATCTATCTATCTATCTATCTATCTATCTATCTATCTATCTATCTATCTATCTATCTATCTATCTATCTATCTATCTATCTATCTATCTATCTATCTATCTATCTATCTATCTATCTATCTATCTATCTATCTATCTATCTATCTATCTATCAAATAACCACATTCAACTCTCCTTGTTGGTGTATATGAGTCATACCTGTTGAAATCAGAGAACATGGCAAGCGTGTCTCGCTGTCTTTTGATCATAAGTTTTTGCGTTCTATCCCATGTGTTGCGTTTTATGTTATGGTGAACAATAAATATATTAGGCATCGCTTTAGTCCTAGGTGAGTTGTAGGGGGAAATCAATCGACGAGGTTGTGAATTTACAGTGATTAAAACGGTTAATACATGTGTTTTGCATTCATTCTCAGCCATCACATTCTTCGACGACGGGGAATGTTAGCTGACTGACATAGGATGGAGTCAGTTGGAAAAGAGCTAGTGATGTTGGTATTTAAACCACAACATGGCTTCATCAGCTAATGACATCCATAGCAGTTAATTCATTAAGCCAGTCGCATAGGAAGGTGTAGACTTTTTGACTTCTTGGGTCCTCATAGAT
Organism: Trichobilharzia regenti; assembly: GCA_944472135.2. Classification (NCBI taxonomy): domain Eukaryota; kingdom Metazoa; phylum Platyhelminthes; class Trematoda; order Strigeidida; family Schistosomatidae; genus Trichobilharzia; species Trichobilharzia regenti. The sequence goes on from OX235266.1 coordinate 14,626,337, forward strand.
GTTAGAAATCACTACCTGGAGACAATCGGTGATACAGCTCAAAGTCGTTCTGAATAGCTGGCGCAGATGTATTTACTCTTTGTGATTTATAATATTCAATAAAACTGTACTGGTCTTCTGTATTACTGTTCTTTTTCCTTCAACTACACTTCTGTTTATTATCTCTCTCTCTTTTGAATTTCTTCTTATCTAATCTATTTGGTTGCTCTGGCAACTCGAACTGCTGCACTTCTGTACAAACTCCTATGTTGAAATTAACCAGTTAGCCATTTAAAACCAGTACTTTTAATAAAGTATGACATGATCTATAATGAGGCATTTATGCCAGTGGATTAGTATGCTTTAATCGGTTATTAAATCCGACCTCTTTTACCTACCTAGGAAGCATCGTTTCAACTACACGCGAACCTGACGAGGATATCAAAGCAAGAATCGGAAAAGCAACACAGGCTTTCATTTCTCTTTAGTCTGTGTGGAGGTCAATAGCACTCACAACTCAGCAGGAAAAATAAGATCCATATTTTCAACTCCAATGTGAAGTCAATGCTACTATACAGATCAGAGACTTGGCCAGCGCGTCATAAAGAGCACCTCAAACAAACTACAAACCTTCGTCAACAGCTGTCTTCGCTCAATACTACTCAAAATCAGACGGCTGGGCAGAAAAGATTAGCAACAGAGATCTCTGGCAATGAGCGAACCAACCAGGAACCAATTGTGAAACAAAGAGGCAGGAAGAAATGGAGGTAGGTGGACTGACCATACTCTGAGGAAACAGACCATCATGTGACATCACTATACAAGCCATTACCCGAGTGGAACCTGAAAGAGAAGGAAGCGGCGAGTTGGTCGTCAGTGCAAGGGTGACTTGGAGAAGGTCATGTGAAGAAGAAATGAACGCATGTGGGCAGACTTGGAGCCAGGTGAAAACTCTAGCAGAGAACCGAACGCAATGGAGGCGTGAGCGGCTGAAGCCCTATTTTCCTCTAGGAATTAAAGGATATAATAATAATAAATCCGACTGCGTAACAGATTTGTTGCTTTAAGAAGAATCCTATTAGAGATAGGGATTAGCATCCTACATGTTCTGACTGTACCACACTAATCCAGTGTATGCGTGAAACCTATTCTGTACATATTTCGTTTAGTGATAAAATACTCGCCAGGCGTGCACTTGACGAGGATTCGATTCTCACTCGATGCACTTTCTAAATCTCATTTAACCGACAGCCAACATGGAAAAGAGTGGAAGTTCAGGAGCAAAACTAGTAACCCCACCCCATAAAAAACAATACCACAGATGCCAAGCCTTGTGTTCCGCTCAAAAAATAAGACTTACTTCTCAGTGTCTAGTAATGATGTTATATAATTTCTAATAACCGGTAATTTTAGTCGAAACTTCAACATTATTATGATTGACTACAGCAAAAAGTAACAAATCAGACTATCCGGTTTAAAGAAACTGATGAATAGGTTTGAATGTTTTCATCAGGAGCACCGCTATTGTAGCATGGGCTGCTGAAAAGATTTATCAACAGTCTATAGATGTAGATGTATTGGAAGTAGCCAAAATTGAAAACAACATTTTAAGTCAGTGGTTACAGAAATAGAAGCGTTTTTTTATTTCTCCAATCTGAATCTAGCTTACACTGTGGTCAAGAAATAAACCTAAGGTATGACCTTCAGAAAATCAGCAACCAATCAGAGCACTTTTAACCTTTGAGAAAGTCAAACTACCAATCAGAACAGTTTGCTAACAGATGACCTTATTAGGCGGATAAAATGTATAATTTATCCTCCTAAGACAAATAATTAAGTGTGCGGCATTTTATTCTTAAGTCAGAAAAAACAGGAAACTCATTAAAGATATCTCTTCGACGACTTCATCCTCAGAAGTGGTTGTACAAACCCATTTTTTAGATAAGTTCATATAGTTACAATTATTATTTAACTGAACTTTGTGACGAAGTAAGATTATATGACATGATAGTTTTTAACTTTGTATGAAAGTTTGAAGGTGTGAACATAGATCGCCAGGGACGTAAAAACAAAATTACATAGGATTGAAAAAACGGTTGCGTAATATATGTGTTAAATCCTACGCTGAAAATGTTATTTCCAAGGAGGACAAAAGCTTTGCAGTGAAGTCGATCACTTTAGAGAATACAACTAATTCGATATCATCAACCTGAGGTATTCATTATGTTAAATAGCTGTCAACGAACGTAAGTATGAACGGGATGTGCATAGAAAGAAAAACTGAAATGATAGATTGTATAAATGCAGATGAAAAAAGTGACAGCTAAGCAAGCAAACAGAACTACATCCATGGTAATTGTAACAGTTGGACTAGTTTCTTCTGAAGACATAGCTACGGCTTCTCGACGCATATGATGAGGGCTTCTGTAGTACACAAAAGTGTCAAACATACCGCTTTTGATAGATTTTAGTTCAAGTGTTGTTTTGTAGGGATTTGATTGGTTTCAGGATTTTCATCATGAACTGACATTAGTTAGAGAACCATTGGAAAACCTGGAAGTACTGGACAGCTGTTTCTTCCTAGTTTGGGACTCTTCAGGTAGGCAGTTACCTGGGTTCCAGGAAGGAAGTCGTGACCAGTATGGTGCAGCTGGTCGGGTGTGAGGACAAATACTCTCCACCGAAGACATTGGCTAGTGATCGCGCTATGTCGTGAATTGGCAGAAGTTAGAATTCAAGGACTGGCCATTGGATCGGGTCCCAGTGGCTTAATGGTATACGAGCTCGCCTTATAACCGGAAGGTCCTGGGTTCGAACGATGGCGGTGAGTGCGTACTGCTGAAGAGTCCCAAACTAGGAGGGAGGAAACAGCTGTCCAGTACTCCCTGACTGGTTTTCCAATGGTTCTCTAACTAATGTCAGTTCATGATGAAAATCCTGAAAGATTTTAGTTCATTTTGTAAATGACTTTGAATGATGCGCCAGTTGTAACGTTGTAAAAAGTGTGCTGACGAGGTGTTCAGTTATATGACTTCTGATTGAACCACTGCCACCTCTTTGCCACCAGACTAGGTAGTGTTCTCCAAAATGTTTTTGCTTCTGAAGGTAGGCGGATTTGCAACAAGCTACGAAGATGCGGAGAAATTGACATAAATACCTCTAAGTCGCCCTTCAAATTGCTTGAACGTAGTGGGTGGTTAGAGAATATCACTCATAAAGTTTCTTTAGGAAACTAGAAACTCTGCCGCTAAGTATCACCTGAATTTCAGGTTCACTGAACTACATTTTTCTCTTCTAGGCCCTGGTTTCCTGTTCTCTTCAACTAACCAGGCTGGATATCCATTTTCGACCAAGATTCTTTTTCGGAAGCAAGACCTTCTATTCTAAGCAGTAAATGATGCCAGTTTGGACTAGCTGTGTCAATCCATGACACGTGCTTCATCCATTTTTGAAATTTGCCTGAATCCTCAACGCGTGGAGATGTTACCACTGGTATTCGAACCCTTAACCCACTGCTTAAAATGCTTTAGCGTTAGAAACAAAAGGCTGTTGGAACCATGAATTTATTATATTGGGCCAAAATGCCTAGTCTTTGTTAATATGTCAGTTTCTAGCATGAAAACTAGAGGTGATGTCTACGGATTAACATGACGACGTAATTTTTGGCTACACGATTACTAACAATGGAATCCAGCAAGCTGAATGAAATCTTCAAGTATACTTTCCTTAAAAAAAGTTCCATTTCTACTTTTATTTCCTTCACTTTTTAGAGGATGACGTAACTCTTTTGGAAAATATTGAAGAAATCTCTGGGTACTTAGTTATTTATGGAGTTGGTCGGAAAGAATTACGTCTACCACATTTAAGACTAATTCGTGGTCTTGACTATGTACCATTTAAGTCACGAAAAGTCGCATTACTTGTTGTAAGTAATTATAAAAGATCAAATGAACACTGGTCAGAATCAAGTGAATCGGATTCATCTAAAGTAACTATGGAAACAATTACACAATCATCAGATGAAAGCATAAAGGCAGAACAAGAAAGTCTTCAACATTTACAAATACTAGAAATGACATCATTAATATGTAAGTTGATATTGGTAAGTATTAGTATTATTATTAATATTTAAAACAATTCACATATCCAATACAGATTTCGTCATGAGCTGACATAATTCAATGGGGTGTGTGTGTGGGGGAAATCATTGAAAATTAAGGATAACTGGATAGCTATTTTTATTCTAGCTGAGGACACTACAACACTGAGCATGAAACCCTCCTTAATCCATCCAAGAATCAAACTTAGGATCTTCAGGTGAAAGAGGTGATCTTGTCGATCCTTTCCTCACTAGGTTTGAAGACAGTGTTTCAATTCAGTTCAAGATATTCATGAAAAATCCCTATTCGAACATTAATAGACAGAAGACCAGTAGTTCAACGAAGAGTCTCTTTTCGGCGAATTCATTTTGAAAACAATAGATACTGAACAAAGAGTAATCTTTTCGATAACCCTTACTTCATCAGGCTCTACAGTTATATATACATTATACTGAATGAATGAATTAGTGTTATGAACAACATTAATGTTGCTGTTTAAATAACATTGAATCAATAATATTGATAGATTACAGCTCAATAGCATCAACATAAAATAAGCTGAATGTCAGAAAAATTAGGGAAATAATAATACAAATTCATGAATTTGTAATTTTCACTAAAGGTAGGCCAGGGCAGTAGTTGTGACTGGCTGTACTTGCTTCTTTTGAACAGAGAGCGCTGGTTGTTTGAGGCGAATCGCAATAGCCTCTGCTGTTTGGAGCCTGCGTTGCTTCGATGTTTTTGGTAATTTATTTGGCACCCGGTATAATATACAGAGGAATTCATCTACGCTGGCTTTTTGGCCTGTTAGCACCAGATGGTCCAATATCGAGCTGTTAATAGTTTTCACTACACCTTTACTTAGCCATGCTGGGAGATGTTCTCGAACACGAAAAATCAAGTTCCTAGAGAAACGGCCAATATAACTGGCTCCACAAGCGCAGTTGAATTGTTAGATACAATTAGAGGTGTCTAGTCTAGGTATTTCATCTTTCAGTCGAGGAATCACCAAAGGTCGTGTAGAGAATAATCCGTGTAGTTCGCCAGCAGTAAAAGTTCTTTGAACTGATTTTCTTAATTTCCTCGTAATTATTTCACTTGGTATATCGATAGCCCTTGAATTGTAGTCGTATATAAAGAGGCTTCTTTTTTACAGATAGTGAGTAGTCCTTTTCCGCTTTCTTTGTCATGTGTTTCTTGATAAATTTTTCGAGATAGCCATTTTCAATCAAAGTATCATATACAATGCTCAGTTCATCTTCAATTACTTCTTCTGAGCACATAGCCCTAACTCTGTGGTTGAGGGTCTTCACTAAATTTCTTTTGTACTTGATAGGAACGAAGCTGTGAAAATGTGTATATTGTCCTGTCCTGTCCATGTACTTTTTCTACGCAAATTTCTTTTTATGCTATCATCTGGTTTTCTTGTAAGTAGGACATCCAGGAAGGCAGTTCGGTTTTGGGATTCCTCTTCGCACGTGAATTTCAGAGCAGGATGTACTTCATTGAATTCAGTTATTATTGTGTTCCTATCCGAATTATTACCACAAAGAATGAAGGTATCATCCATATATCGGCGATAAAATGAGAGCTTATTGATAAGGTTGTTCAGTTGTTCATAGCTGCACAATCGCAAATATATATATATATATAAGAAAAGGTGTTCAGCAAAGAGTTACTTTTTTCGGCGATATCATTCTCAAGCTGTACAAATCGCAAATTTATAGTAATTTGTCTTGGCAACAAAAGGAATATTTCCAAAGATGTGTTAATGCAATTGTTAGTTTTTGACAAACAAATTACGTAATTTAGAAGGCGTTAATCGGTTAGAAACTAAAATAAAGTTACAAAAGTAGGTTGGGTGACGTAATCTAATTGATAGGGTTCAATGAAAAAATGAATGAGAGTTAAGTTAATAAGCTGAGTAGAATTCACTTAAAAATAAACGAAAATCGAGTTAGCAACAGTCGTCATGAGCGTAGAGATTTAATAGAGGGTGGGGGTAGAAAATAATGCAATTAAGAAATAGACAAACAAAGAAGAAAGAGGTAAGACAAAATTACGTATTTGGTGTTAAGATAGATCAGGACCATTGTAGATTTAGTGACTGAACAAACTTCTTTTGTATGCAGAGTTCAGGATTCAATATGTGAATTGCCATTGCTTCTGCAGTTTGAAGAAGTTTAATTCGTACTCTTTTGGCAAGATTCCCACGTATTGTGTAGATAACTGAGAAGTTGTTTTGTGGGTTTGCTTGGTGTCCGGATTCGATCAAGTGTTCTAGGATAGAGCTGTGGCGGGGGGATCTTCTTTCTCCTTTATAAAACCATGAAGGTAAGTGTTCGCTGATTCGTTTGGATAGCAAACGCTGGGTACGGCCGACATACCTAGCTCCACATGAGCAGGTGAATTGGTAGATGCACATTGATGAGGCCCCCAGTGGAAGCTTATCCTTCACGTTCGTGCGAATCATTGGTTTCGTAGAGAAAGTTAGTCTGAGTTCCGCTGCGAAGAAGGTTTTCTTCAGTGAACGGCACAGGCGGTTTCTCAGTATTTCTGCTGAAGAATCTCCGTTGAATTGTAGATTCAAATAGAGAAGTTTCTTGGGAGCAGTAAGCATGGATGGTTTTTGTGTTTTGGGCTTCATAGCTTTTGTGATGAAACGTTCCGGGTAACCGTTTTCAAGGGGGATTCTTTTCAGGGTCTTCAGCTCTTCTTCTATAGTTTCCGGACTGCAAATGTTGTGGATTCTGTGAGTCAGTGAGCGGATCAGATTTCGTTTTGTATATATAGGCACCCAACTGTGAAAGCTGATGAGTTGTCCATTCCATGTCGGTTTTCTGTGAATGGATCTTTTGAGTGTCCCATCTTGTTCGCGTCTTGCTAGTTGCACGTCCAGAAAAGATATTGTTGCGTTGGACTCCTTCTCTAGTGTGAACTGGATTGCTGGATGGCAACTGTTGAAGAAGTCCAATATGTTCTCCAAATTTTCCTCATTATTGGCGATAATAAAAGTATCGTCCACGTATCTCTTGTAGAATCCGAAGTTATCTATTATCTTCTTTAGGTGTGTATTTTCTAGTTTTGACATGAAAATATCTGCAAGCAGCGGGCCGAGTGGTGAGCCCATAGCTATACCATCTTTTTGTCTATATATTTCATTATTGAAAGTGAATTGGACGTTTAGAGTACATCTTAATAGGAGTTCCTTCAAATAGTCAGTGGGTATACCAATGTTCATCTCCTTTGAATCAATATATTCACATATATAGCATATTGTTTCGGTTAGTGGGACGTTTGTAAACAGTGATACCACATCTAGTGAGAACATGGTTTGATTGGAAACGCTGACGTTTTCAATGGAATTGACAAAATCGAAGGAGTCTCGAAGTGAGTGGCGGGAGATTTGCTTTCTGACTGGTTCTAGTATGTTCACTAGCCATTGTGCGGTACAATATATATTATGGTTGTTTTGTATGTGTGTGTACATTACATGCGTCAGACAAAAATACAATAAGTAAGTTCAGACTAATTAGGTGTTGATATAAGAGGGTAGTAACAAAAGTGATAAGTTGTCATAAACGATTGTTAAAGAAGAGTCGCTCAATAACATGAAGATTTCGATGAAAGAATTGTGCTCAGGGTGTACATGGGAATAAAATAACATACGGAATTAGGTAAGAGTTTTAAGTGGATAGAAAAAAATAAGCATACAAGCAAAAGTTAAGTCAAATCAACAGAGTTACCTACCATGATAGTAGAAGTGGTTGAATCATTTTCGTTTATATGCATAGTTCTGGTTCTTCTTACTAATAATGCCTAAGGCTTCTGCAATGCCAAGAAGACGGAAACATATTGTCTTTGACAGGTTTTTCTTTACTTTGTAGGTTACTTTGAGGCAGGAGGTGTTTGTTGAGATTCAGTGACCAGTGTTGATGAGATTTTCGATTATTTCACTCCTTTTACGGCCACTACTTCCCTTTTGCAGCCACGCTGGATGGTGTTCTTTGATTCTTTTTGAGAGGATACGCGTCAAACGACTTTTGCTACTACCCTCTTATATCAACATCTAATTCATCTGAACTTACCAATTGTATTTTTCAAGTATTGGTTTTTGTAGGGATTTTTGTTTGATTGCATGGAGGATTTCATCATGAGCTGGCATCAGTCAGAGAACCACAGGAAAACCTGGGAGTACTGGACAGCTGTTTCGTCCTAGTTTGGGACTCTTCAGCAGTAAGCGCCCACAGGGTTTCGAACCCAGGACCTTCTGGTTACAAGGCGAGCTCATAGGCTCAATGGTCTACGAGCTCGCCTTGTAACCAGAAGGTCCTGGGTTCGAAACCCTGTGGGCGCGTATTGCTGAAGAGTCCCAAACTAGGACGGAGGAAACAGCTGTCCAGTACTCCCAGGTTTTCCTGTGGTTCTCTAACTGATGTCAGCTCATGATGAAATCCTCCATGCAATTGTATTTTTTGTTTGACAGATTAAATGTACAGACAGATATATAAAACAACCATATATATATTTGCGATTGTACAGCTATGAAAATGAATTCGCCGAAAAGTTCACGATATAACGCTGATTCAATTATTATTATTATTATTAGGCAACCACTTCTTATCTTGCATGATTGACTTTATGATTCAGGATTTCTAATTTATCATTTTTCTAACTGAATGAATTTCATTTCGATTTGCGCGGAAAATATTTAACCTCTAGGATATACGTTCAGTGTCTGGTCAGTTTTAGCGGTTTGGAAACACAGAAGTGATTAACTGTCAAGTTCTGTATGAAGCTGGATTTCACTTCTCTGTTTCACTCTATGGAAATAATATTCATAATAGTGGAAAAAGGATAATCGTTTAGATAACTTTATTAGGTTCCACAGTTATATATTATATCCTTAATGATTAAAGAATTTTCATACATTTATTCCCTCTGATGAATTTGAATAAGGCAAAAACAACAGTGTGTTGTTTATGCAGAATAAGAAGATGGTACCATCATTGTTTATTTCATTGGCTTATCATCAGCTCAGCTGCTGCTTACAGCCTAAATAAATTATTATTATTATTATTAAGTTCATGTACAGAAAAGTTCTAACATACTTGCAAATTTTACAGGATGTTAGTTGACAGGAGGTTCCGGAATTAGTGAATAGTGTTCATAAAATTACGCATATACAGTGTGTGTACACAGGAAGTTCGAGTTTAAACAAAGTAAGTATATCCACACAGCGGTAAATGAGTTATGTAATAAAGACGAGAGTTACGTAATATGATGAATGACTTATAAATTGAGTGACAATGTACTGAGTTCAACCTAAATCACAGAAATAAGAGACAAGCAAAACTGCACTACATCAAAGGTAGGGGATGAGGTTAAAGCCAAAGATTACGCAATCAAATGAAACAGAGAGAGAGAGAGAATAACGAAACCGAGTTACCAAGTGAGCAATTAAATACATGCCTACTCCATCTATCTATAAAACTCTACGTGTATCTGTGGGAGCAGTTATGTTGGGAAAACAGAAAGTAGAAGCGCACACCTCTTACTTTTTGAACATGTACTGGAAAGCCTACGACTCAGGGGAAACAAAATGCCTAGAAGAGTTCTGTTACCAGGCATCTCCTTAATACCGGTTATGTGGTGGAAATCTCAAAATACTATCAAATTATCAATAGACAAAGACAGCTCAATTTTTCGGGAGGTTTGCCGAAGCAATATCTATCAAACGTTTGAAACCCAATTTATGTGTTCAAGAAGAAGCAGTTATCAGTCTTTCCTTGCTCACCTGGTAACTGGAAGCCTTCACTGTCTCTTCCATGTGATTACGTAATTTTTGGCTTTAACCTCATCTCCCCCTTGATATAGTGTAATTTTGTTTGTCTTTTATTTCTATGATTGAAGTTGAATTCAGTACATTGTCACTCAATTTATTAGTCACTCATTACTTTACGCATCTCTCGTCTTTATCTCGAAACTCCTTCACCATTGTATGCTCCCTGGTTGACAACTAAATATATAAGTGTAATTTTCTGAGCACTATTTACTAAGTTCGGAATCTCCTGTCAACTGACATCGTGTAAAATTTGCAAGTATGTTAAAATTTTTCTGTATATGAACTTAATAATAGTAGTTTATTTAGGTTGTAAGCAATAGCTGATGAGAAGCCAAGGATATAAATAGTGATGTTACTATCTCCTTATTTCTGCACTAGCCACTGTTGTTCTTGCTTTATTCAAATTGAAGAATTATTGTTATTAATGATATTAGGGTTTTAAACAACACCAAGTCAATAATACCACTACAGTTCGAGAGCATCTGAGTTATGGATCTGTCTCTAATTTATTTGATCTTGTTCACAGTTGACATGACCGAGTGGACTGACACGTGACTTTTATAATACTGACACCATGAACAACTCAACTGATATGCTAGGTAAAACTGTCCGTCCGTGGTATCTTGCGCTTTACTGAGCCACGTTAATATCAAAAAACAAAGACTGACCTGTGACGTCATATATCTATGTATATATATTTTATCACATTAAAATCGGCCCAGGGCAGTGGAAATTAATTCTTCTAATGGATTGACTGTTTGACTAAAGTAGGCAAAAATGAGTATTCTGATTGGTTACAGGATTTTATCATGAGCTGACATTGGTTAGAGAACCACGGGAAGACCTGGAGGTACTGGACAACTGTTTCCATTGTCCTAGGTTGGGACTATTCCACAGTACGCACCCACCGGGGTTCGAATCCAGGACCTTCTGGTTACAATGGCTTAATGGCTCATGAATTTCAGCTTCAGTTAATTCACGATTTTTAAAACTAATCTACCTACATTTTTTGCAATCAATGGCTATGAGGTCAACTATGTATGTCGGATCAGTAGACCAAGGTGGATCAGACCATCTGAACATAGGAATTTACTTGAGTGCAGGATAACTGACCCCGTGAGTAGTAGCTTAGTGAAAAACTTAGTGATCGTAATGCGTGAATTAACACACGGTCAAAAAACAGGGTGGAAAAGAGCTACAGTTCTAAAAAAGTAATAACAGTAAATGGAGTAATAGGTTGATCATTAAATTTTTTGTTCATTGAACCTTCACCTAACACGTGCAATAAGAATGACACAAACCAATAACAGGTATATACAAAATATTATTACCAATCAAATCAAAGGAAAATAAATAATGAACTTATGTATTAACAGAGTTTGAAAGTTATCTGAATAAGTTCAATTGAATTTTAGGTTTTCCAGTCGATGGATTGCATCGAAGTGCTCGGTCTCAGCTTGACATGTCTGTCGTCTTCTTGTGCAGATGCTTCGACGACGTCTGAGCAAGTAATAATAAGAAGTTAATTGGTGGATGGTGACTAGCGATGAAATCCTGGATAAAACACATTTCGTCCTATTTGGGACTCGTCAGTTGGCTGAATGTACCTGCATTTCCCAGTGAGTGATGATGTTCTCACCACCGAGGCTCGAACCCAGTGGCCATATTTTCTAACGCCAAAGAGTTATTCACTAGACCACTTGGGCCATGCGAGCCACCTCTTTTACAAAGGGTCTTATTGATTATTTAATTCAACTTTAGATTTTCCCTTCGATGGATTGCATCGAAGTGCTCGTTCTCAGGTTGACATGTCGGCTTCTTGTGGCTCTTGTGGCCCAGGTGGTCTAGTGGATAACGCTTTGGCGTTTGAAACTATGGACAGTAGGTTTGAGCCTCGATGAGAAATGCAGTCACATCCAGATGACGAGTGCCAAACAGGGCGAAATGTGCGTTATCCTGGATTCCACTGCTAGTCACAATCCACCAATTATTATCTTAATAAGTATCTTGACATTAACAATAAATTGTTCCAGAGCTGTCATCATCAGATAATACTGTATAGCTGAGGGCTTTTTATCCATTATATTTATTCTGTGATGGAATTATGCCCTAAAACAGTACCCAGGTTCTATTCCTATATCGATGCTGAATACATTAGATTTTTAAGATTTAGTCTCCTAGGATTAGACTTGCTCTTACGAGTTTGACCATGGATTGATATCAGTTAGAGAACTTTATTTATTTTTTCTATTTTTGATTTACAGCTTGATTCCACACTGTATTTTTGGTACAAGTATGGAATTTTCAGCATGGATATCGGTAGCCCAAATTTTGCAGGCCAACCATAGATATCAGGTGTGCGCCGGCGTGGGCTCGAACCCCGGACCATGTGCATGGCCGGCGAGAGTCCTAACCACTGTGCCACCGACGCGCACCATCGATAACCAGCTGGGAGTACAAGACAGCTATTTCATCCTAGTCTTGGAATCATGGGCAGTACCCACCCACACTACAGGGTTCGAACCCATGACATCCCGGTTACAAGGCAAGTTCGTATACCGTTTAGCCACTGAAACCTGATTCAGTGGCCACTGCATGAATTCTAACTTCTATCAATTGGTGATAAACTCGTAATACAAATGTAATCCTTACAAACCAACTATTGAAAATTAATCTCATGCTTGCTAGTGATGACTAGCTACAGGCCGGAGCTCCATGGAGTCCTAGTGAGAAGTCGTGACCAATGAGGTCCAAACAGGTCAAGTCTGAGGATGAAGTTCCCACCGATGACACTGGTTGATGGTCGCGATAAAAATCACGAATAGGTAGAAGTTAGGATTCATGGGCTGGCCATTGAGGAATCGGGTCTCAATGACTGAATGGTATACGAGCTTGCCTTGTAACCGGGAGTTCCTGAGTTCGAAACCGCCTGTGGTGAGTGCGTACTGCCAATGATTCCCGAACTAGGATGAAACAGCTGTCCAGTACTCCTTAGCTGGTTTTCAATGGTTCTCTAACTGACATCAATCCGAGGTCAAACTCGTAAAATACATAAAAACTTTAAATGACCTTAAGAAGCAGTCAGTTAACTCACAAATTTAAAGAGTTAGCAGCCAATGAAAGAGAATCCAGACTTCAGAAAAAGAGGAATCAAGAAATGTAATCAGTGTGTTATACCTGCGAGATTTATTTTTTTTAAAGTATTACATATAGCAATAACTCAGAGAGAGAGAGAGAGAGTTATAGTAGCTAGTATGAGTGCTCTATTAGGTTATGCTATTCCAGAAGGGTCGTTTGGATAAAGCAGTTAGACCAGAAGCAATTGTTATCACACTATAACTTATTTAGAAAAAGTCATCTTCAAAAGCTGTTTACCCTGATTTCTTTTGTGACAGTCCATAGCCGGTAGGCATGTCTTTATAAAGATGCAACTCCGGAGAAGACCCCAATCAGCTGTCTTCTAAGCTGTGAAGTCAAGCGGATTTAGGTGGACAAGACAGACTAGCTTCCTCATTTAAAAAAATACGAATTCGATATTATCAAATTATTTCAAGATTAGTGGATCTAACTCTCTCTCTCTCTCTGTTTAAATATCACTTTTATTTTTAGCTATTGTACAACAACACTATCCCAGTAGTGTGAAAATTAAGAAGGGATAATAATGCGATTCGGAATGCGCAAAGTGGATCTAATGACCTTGACAGGCAAATTATTGATTGGAAATTTTGAAGTGTTAACAACCAATGAGAATTTAGTTTTGAGAAGGTGCGGAAAATTCAAAAGGCCCAATCTAATGAATACGCGACAACTACGAAATATAGTTAACTTGAAGTTACAGACTAATGTCAGGCAAAACGATCAGACAGAATTACAGGGATATAAGAGAGAGACTTTATGCAGTGAATTGGCGAAAATGCACCAGTGACCTTGAAAAGCTCCAGGCCAAGAACAGTTTAGAGTTAGGTTAACCTAGTGAAGGTGACATTAGGGTTAGTCTAAAGATATTTTCAAGTTGGATTATTGTCAGGGTTAGAAGACCTAGATAATTACATGCATAGAATGTGGTTGAATAACTCTGTCGATATTCCAATTTCAAAACTGTGACGTATTTTTGTCACACGTCAGGGAAAGGTATCCCGTGTAACAGTTTTATGCCTTTTAATTCATTATTATTTTCATGAATACATGTATATTATACGCAAAAATCGCTTTTGTCATGTGATTGGTGCGTTCAAGGTAAATTGTCCGTTGGTGCTTACCGGTGCTTAATAGTTTAACTTTACCAGTAAACGCTATATCTGTCAAGTTTTAGGTTAGATTAACATAATTAGGAAGTATATTATGGTTGGTTTGAAATAGATTAGGGTTAAGTTTAGGATAAGAAAACCAAATCTACTTTTCCGCACTATAAGCGTTCCAATGTCATTAAGGCTTTGGCGTATCTTTGGTGTTGAAAGTTTTACTTCACCAGAGAGTTGCCTTTTGATTTTTTACAAGTGTTAGACATTGGCTAGTGGTTGCACTATATCGTGAATCGGCAGGAGTTGGAATTAATGAGCTGGAACAGGCCCCAGTGAGTGGATTAATGATCTACGAGCTAGCTTGCCTTGTAACCAGAAAGTCCTGGGTTGGAACTTCAAGGTGTGAGTATGTACTGCTGAAAAGTCCCTAACTAGGAAAAAGGAAACAGCTGTCCAGTACTTCCTGGTTGTTTTCCGATAGTTCTCAAACCGATGTCAGCTCATGATGAAACCCTGTAGCCAATCAAATAAAATCCTTACAAACCAATTATTATTATATTATTGTTTCCTTGAGTTCCTAGTGGAACATACCGCTTCAACTGCACGTCTCCACTTGCCACTTCTGTCTTCCTACTGCTGTACTTTTCACCTGCATCCATGTTACTTAGTCCATACTGTTTCAACTCCTCTCTCTTCACACGATCTCCTCCATGTCACCCTTGCACTGACGTCCCACTTGCCGCTTCCCTTTCGGCCGGGTTCCACTCGAGCAATGGCCTGACGCGCGCACGATGTCACCCAGCGGTCTCCTCAGCGAGTGTCCAATCCATCTCCACTTTCTCATGCATATTTCTTGGTTGGCGATTGATTGGTTCTTGTTTTGTTTGTTCCCATAGTTTCTTGTTGGTGATTCTTTCGGGCCCGGCCATCTGATCTTCAGTATAGAGCCAGCGAAGACAGTTGTCGGTTGATGAAGGTATGCAACAGGCTGTTGGAAATGTTCTTTGTGAACCACTCGCCAAGTTTCTGATCCGTATGGAAGAGCTGACTGACTTGACGTGTTTGTATTGAAAGTCCGACCGAATTTTGTTGTTGATGCTGGCTGAGTGACGAAGATTGGTTTCCAGATTGGTTTCAGGTTGATGAATGTGTTTCTCGCTCGCCTTCCCGATTCTCGCTCGATTTGACACCGTCGTCCGTTCTGAATTCCTGTAGTTGAGACATTGCTCCCTAGATAAGTGAGTGAATGAAGTAGCCTCTTTCAAATCCCTCCTGTTGATGGTGATTGGCGCTGGATGTTGCTGTTGTTTTTAGTGGTGGTTGGTTGGTTATTTTCATAACCTCCGTTTTGTCTATGTTCACCTGGAGTCCTGTTTTCGCCGGCTGCTTCTTCGACCTGTTTGTCGGTTTTCGCTCGTAAGTTTTCGATTTTGTGTGACATCAAACATAAATCATCCGCGAAATGCAGGTCTTCTAGGTTTTTTCACGTCGGTTCAGGATATCCCTGTCTTCTCGTTTCCCACCCGCTGTCTGACACATAATCCAGTCAGTAGGAATATCATCGGTGATAATGAGCACCCTTGTCTGACTCCTGTTTTCACTACAAATGGCTTTCTGAGGTTTCCGTTGTGGATCACTTAATATGTGCCGTTGTCATACAGCTGTTGAATAAGGTTGATGAATTTTTGGGGTACGCCATAGTACTCGAGTAGTTTCCAAATTACTTCGCGGTCAGCGCTGTCGAAGGGCTTCTCAAAGTCTACAAAGTTGAGGTAGAGGTTTGACTGCCATTCCATGCTTTGTTCTGTGATGATGATGCGTAAAGCTGCAATTTGGTCAGTACATGGTTTGCCTTTCCTGAATTCAGCTTGTTCTGGTCGGAGTTCTGTCTTCAGTGCGTCCTTAATTCTCTCCAGGATGATGCGACTCAGGATTTTACTTGGCGTCGATAGGAGCATGATTCCTCGCCAGTTCTTGCAGAGTCCTAAGTCTCCTTTCTTTGGTAGTTTCACGAGGTAACCTCCCCTCCAGTCAGTAGGCCCCCCTTCCCTCCTTCCAGACTTTTTGCAATAATGGAGTCAGCATATCTGTTGTCGTCTCTGGGTTCGCTTTCAGTGCTTCAGGGGGTATTCCATCTAGTTCAGACAAAAATCAATACTTGAATATTATCAAACTGTTTCAAAATGTGTGTATATAGTCAACTCATATCTATTCAATTGTCATTTTCATTTGTTTTAGCTATTGTTCAACATGGAATTTACTTTTATGATAATCCTGGTTTATGTTATACCCCGTTTACATTGAAATGGGATGAAATGGTTGAAAGTTCAGAATTACAAACAATCGATCTGGTGGCAATACATTCAAATGCAAATATCCATCTGTGGTATGAATATTGTCGATGTAAATATTTAAATTTATGTATTAATAATAAGGGAAATAATCAAACAACTACTGATTCACCATTCTCATCCTCGCCACCATCATCATCATCATCGTCATCGTTATCGCCACCTTCATCATTCCTGTTTAATGCATCTCAGACACAATTTGAAGAAACTTTGAATGAATTATCAAAGCCAACTGATGACAGTGCTAAACACCACCACCAGCAGCAGCAGCAGCGGAAGAGACGTATAAAGAAAAGAGATATTAACATGTCGACTGAACAGCACGAAGGTGAGAGTTCAATGTTCAATACAATTGTTGTCACTTTTATTATTCCTTTGTAGTCCTTTTTAATTGCTTACAGAATCAGTCATAAGCTTTTGTTTGCTTCTCAGATGATCTCGCCTATGTTACCACTGGACGCCCAACTAGTCGCTTTTTGTTCGATTTCCACTTGAGCGATTGTCTAGCTAGCGTGTCCAATCCATCTTTTTTTTTTAAGATAAGATAAGATAAGCTTTATTCCAAATCAGTACTTGTGATACAGAATGGAATTCTCAGCATTTCACTACAGACAGTATTGGCATCCAGTTAGTACATTAACAATAAATATAGTTCTACATAGATTAAGGTTATCTCAGTCAGTTTTGACAACAACATATTAGCATGTCGGTAGTAAAGCCAAAATTTAAACAGAGTGTTTGAAGGTGTTAGAAAAGTAGATACTACTAGCATATTTACTGGCGTAAGCAATAGCAAAATGGTCGAGATATACAGAGTGTGAAAGAACGAATAAGAATGTTTTAAGTAGAGTTTGTAAGGAAGATAGAAACGTAACAGCATATAACAAAAATAAATACAGAATGAAAAAAGGTAGAGAGAAAACGTTGTACCTATAAATGATGTGAGTTGGAAAGACGAAATCCAGTTGTTCCACTGACTATTTATTAAGTTAAAGGTTTCACGCCTAATGCTTTCTTCATCGCACAGAATTCGAGCTAGGTAGGGTATGGATGAGTTTTTGTACTTGCTAGTGCGGGCATATAGTTTCCCATATAGGCTTCTGGTTTTCCCTGAAGAGATACATGGGGAGAGTTGTGAATGTAGAGGGTGTTGTGAGTCAGATAAAATGGTTTTTGCCCATTTTTCACATGAGTCCATGTGCCTGTCAACCAGAATATTAACGAGCTGGCTAAGTTGCAAACTGCTTACCCTGCTGACAACCTTCAACATCCTACGTAATAAGGTATAGTCTTACTTCAATAGCCCAGGAAAGACTAAGGGGGAACAATAGAGAATAATAGGCAGAATACGGAAGTTAACAAATTGTAGGAGTAAGGGTTGGTTTACACCAGAAAGTCTTAACTTCTTGATGTAGAAGGTAAGACGGAATATTTTCTTGGAAATCGTCAAGATATGAGACGACCAGGAAAGATCAGAAGATAGAGTGACGCCTAGGTATTTAACTTCCGACTTGGTTTCAATTTCAGCGCCATCTATGTTGCACATCTCGTGAGTGCTAACCAGTTTGTTTAGGTCAGTCAGATTTATGCCTAAATGTGAAATTAACTGTTTGGCATTTGGAGGGGTTTAAGGTGAGACCATTTTCCTTGGACCATTGGCTGACTTCTGATAAAAAGCGATTTAGTTTAGAGCAGTCACTTTAACATTTGACAGACAAAGATACAGTCAGGTCGTCAGCATATTTAACTAAGTTAATGTCATTTGAAGATGGTAGGTCATGTAGGAAGAAAGAAAAGAGAAGTGGGGAGAGTACAGCCCCTTGGGGGACACCAGATTCAGTGAGCACAGCAGAGGAGGATTCGCCTTTGTATACGGTGTACTGCGTTCTGTTTGAAAAGTAGGAATGCAACCAGTTAGTGACCTAGGACTCGGTTTGTGTCATGGAGAGCTTATTTAGCAAGAGACATTTAGGTACAGAGTCGAAAGCAGAAGTGAAGTCAAGAAACGTGCAGCGGACATATTTGGCACCTTTGTCTAATGATGAGACGATACTGTTGTGGAAGACGAATGCAGCGTCCAAAGTGCTCCTACCCTGTCTATAGGCAAATTGTTTGGGGTCTTCAAGCTATTCAGAGAGGGTTCAAGTTTAAGAAATACTAGTTTTTCCATAAGCTTTAGAAACGAGGAAGTGATGGCAATGGGTCTGAACTTTACGTTCTTGCTATTGCCGGGTTTAGGGACCTTCAGTATTGAACAAAGGCAATTCCATATTATTTTGTTTATTAAATGTACCACACAGTGAGTGAAACAGTATTATTATTTACTCGATGACGAAGTTTCGAACACAATCTAATATTGTTCATAATCATAACATCAATTATAATCACACGACTTTGAAACTTGAGTTTCATAGTTTTCTTTGTTCTCTCCTATTTGTCGTCGTTGGGGAAGTAGAATTTTCCAGATATCCGGGTTGGGGGAAAGGTGTTGAATCATTTCTATTACGCATATTCTCTCTCAGTTGATTCGATAAACAAAGCTTATGTTATCAATCTCTCCCTTCAACCTATTAGTCATATTAGATTTCGAAACTGTCATCATATCCCATCACCCTATTTTATGGTTGGATGTGTGTAATTGCATGTAGTGAATGCTATAGCTGAATTATTCTTGTCTTATTTAGGTCAACTGATCTAGATTTCGCTAGGTTTTCATGTTCCGTTAACCGGTTAAAGGATCCGGTGGAGCCTTTAAAACAAAACAATTTAGTTTATCTAATACCCTGTCTGAGATGATTGTCAAGTCAAATACATAGTTCAAAGTAGTAGAACAGCTGCAGTCAGTCAGACTAGTAGAGCTTAAAAACCTAGTAGAAAAATCTAGATTAGTTGACCTGAATAAGACAAGAAATTTAGAGAATAGTTCAGTTATAGCATGCAATTACACACACCCAACCATACAATAGAATGGTTGAGATAAGATGATAGTTTTAAAATCTAATATGACTAATAGGTTGAAGGGAGAGATTGATAACATAAGCTTTGTTTATCGAATCAACTGAGAGAGAATACGCGTAATAGAAATGATTCAACACCTTTCCCTCAACCCGGATATCTGGAAAATTCTACTTCCCCAACGACGACAAATAGGAGAGAACAAAGAAAACTATGAAACTCAAGTTTCAAAGTCGTGTGATTATAATTGATCACATGATTATGAACAATACTAGATTGTGTTCGAAACTTCGTCATCGAGTAAATAATAATACTGTTTCACTCACTGTGTGATACATCGAATAAACAAACTAATATGGGATAACTTACTACCACAGTGCCCAAGTTTTACACATATAACAAAGGGAGTTGTTGATGAAATTTTTCAGCCTATTGAAAATGCTTTTTCATTAAGCGTCATGTTTCTGATCCATATAGAAGAAACCGGCTAACATTTGTGTTGAAATTTCGAATTCCACTATTTATCCAAATTACAGCAGTTTTCCATATTGATTTCAGAGTGACGAAGATTTATGTTGCCTTTTCGACCAGGGTTTTGATATCTCCGTCCGAAGAAAGTGATTCCTTCCAAAATTCTTCCATTGATGGTGATTAGTGTTTGTTGTTATTATTGTTGTTGTGGTTGTTGCTAATGGCAACGATTAGATGGCCTCGTCTCCTCCGTTTTCTCTACGTTCACTGTCTGCCTCTATTCTGATAACTTGCTGGTTTTCACCTGTAAATCTCTGAATTTATGCAACATCAGGCATAAATCATCTGTAAAGCGCAGATCTTTTGGAATCTTCTGATCGATCTTCTTGATTATCACAGTCTGACTAATAATCCAGTCCACTAATAATTTGGAATATCATCAGTGACACTAGGCAGCTTTATCTTATTCCTGTCTTCACTTCAAAGACTTTGCTGAATTTCACGTTATTATATAACTGTTGAATTAGGTTGATAAAGATTTGGAGCACTCCGTAATGTTGAAGTAGTTGCCGAATTCGGTTGCCGTCGATGTGAGGACGGGTGTAAGGCAAGGCTGCACACTATCGCCGATGATTTTCCTGACTGTGGTAGACTGTATAATGCGACAGACAACGGGCAATGAGGAAAAGGGCATAAAATGGACTCATACAAAAAACTTGGAGGATCTGAACTTTGTCGATGATGAATGTCTGATTTCTCACAAATTGGAAGATATGCAATTGAAAAGCAACAAGCTGGCAGAAGAAGCATCCAGAGAAGATAGGCCTTCAGGTGAACATAGAGAAAGGAGAGGTGATGAAGATTCCTGGGCAACACCAACAGCCACAGGAACACCAACAACAGACAACAATCAGCATAAATGGGGGGAACCTAAAAGAAACAACCTCCCTCACCTACCTATCTACCTACCTTGGAAACATCGTTTCAACTACAGGCGAACGGAACTGATGAGGATATCAAATTGAGGATCGGGAAAGCAAGACAAGCTTTCATTACTCTCAAGTCTGTGTGTAGGTCAACAGCACTCATCACTCAGCATCAAAATAAGATCCTGATTTTCAACTCCAATGTTAAGTCAGTCAATGCTACTATAGGGATCTGAGAACTTGAGCGTCATAAAGAGAACCTCAAACAAACTACACACCTTCATCAACAGTTGTCTTCGCTCACTACTGCTCAAGATCAGATGGCTGGCCAGAAAGTATCAGCAATAGGGATCTCTGGTAATGAGCGAACCAACCAAGCAGGAACCGATTGTGCAACAATTATGCAGGAAGAAATGGAGGTGTATTGGCTGGCCATACTGTCAAGAAACCATCAAGTGAGTGACATCACTAGACAAGCCATTGCTCGAATGGAAGCCGAAAGGGAAGCGACGAGTTGGTCGTCAGTGCAAGGGTGACATGGTGGAGGTGATGTGAAGAGGAGATGAAAACATGTGGGCAGACTTAGAGCCAGGTGAAAACTTTAGGAGAGAACCGAACGCAATGGAGACGCGCGGCTAAAGCCCTATGTTCCTCTAGAAATTATAAGAATTTATAATAATCATAATAGTACTCACCATATGATGCTCATCAATCGCTCAACACTAATATTTATGTATAGCTTCACATTAAAATTTTACCAGTCATGTAGTGAAATGTTAGCGTCAATAGGAAAAATCAATTTTTACAGGTAAAGGAGGGTTAGAAATAACTGATTACGGAAATCAAGATCAGTCATATATGCCTGCACTAAGTTCACTTTTAACAGTTTGAAAAATAATTTGGGCATTGGGTATATGATATTCAGTATGTTTCACTGAGAGAGACAGAGAAGGCCGTTTTCAGAGAATTTCCGCCTCATTATCCTTTTTTAGATTCAGGATTAAGCAGGACATCATTTGTAAAACTGTTTGCGCATTATGTGGACACCCGTGACGAGGAAGAGGGCTGCAAAGATTGTAAGGACTAAAACCGACTCGTCATGATCTGAAGGCTAGAAATTGATCTTTGCTTAGTTCTACTGCACAGCTGACCAAAATGTCCTTGAGTTACACACAGTTCAATAAAAAAAGTTCTTTAAAGAAAGCAAAAGCGCGGCTATTTGCGGTAAAATTTGTAATCCTACTCGACAATACTAATATATCAAAACTCAAAATTACCTCAACATTATTGCCAGTAGTTACAGGATTTCATCATGAGCTGACATCAGTTAGAGAACCATTGACAGCTGTAACGTCAGCTTAGTCTGGGACTCTTCAGCAGTACGCACCCACCATCAGGGTTCGAACCCAACCTTATGGTTACAAGGCTAGCGAGCTCATAGAGCATTAAGACACTAGGACCTGATCCAATGGCCAGTCCATGAATTCCAACTTCTGCCAATTCACTCCTGTAACCAATTAATCAAATCCCTACAAACCGAAAATTGAAAATCAATGAGATACTCACTAGCGACTGGCCCTATTCAAGTAGGTAGTTCGAGTGGAGTTCTAGTAGGAAGTCGTGACCAGTTTGAATTCATGGTCTGACGATTGGATTGGGTCCCAGTGGTTTAATGGTCTACAAGCTTGCCTTCTAACCAAAAGGTCATTGATGTGAACCGTGGCAGTGGGTTCGTACTGCTGAAGAGTTCTAAACTAGGCTGACGTAAGAGCTGTCCATTACTCTCAGCTGGTTTTCCAGTAGTTTTCTAACCGATATCAGCTAATGATGAAATCTCTTAACCAGCCAAATAAAGTCTCTACAATCCACAACTTGAAAATTATTCCCATTAGGCAGTTATACAAGTCATATAAGTTTCTAGGACAAAATAAGTACTGTAGAACAAAATTAGAGGACCAAAATTCAACTCTAAGATGTATCTCACAATCAAGTAGAATATAATCCAACAATGGTGGGATCAAAACTGTGTCAGAAACAATCACACATCAACAATTCCCACAAACAGTTCAAGGTCAGAACAACCATCATTCAATCAAAACAAAATCACATTCACATTTCCATATACAACATAGTATTAGTGTCACCACATCACCACAAAGAGAAATATTAAAACTAGAGATTGAGCATAAACAAAGGTAAATTTTGATGTGGTTTTGTTCTCTGAGCTGGATGGTTAGTTTGCGAAGCTTTCATCACCTTACTGGGTGACATCTTCAGCGCATACTTCAATTTGAAGTGAGCTTTTAGATTTCTCCACGAGTTTATTAATCATCTCTCCTGGTGACCTTGGACGTGATTGGTTGTTTGTGTGTGTTTTCACACCTTCTAGGTTACTTGTATTGGAACCGGTTGTTTCTTTGACTTGAATTTTGACCCTTTGTGTGTGAAGTTTCTTTCTTATTGGTTGATAAATTTTGTCTATGTCGATGTGTCTATTGATTGATGATCCACTGGAATGTCATCAAAAGAGACGAATTAGATAAAACTCACAACTTAATAAACAACGTCTTCAACGACATCAAATTCACAAGAGAAGAGGAATCCGAGAACAAAATACCATTTTTGGACGTCTTAGTCAGGCGAACAACTACAGGAGAATTAGAAACTCAAGTTTATAGGAAATCAACTCACACAGACCAAATACTGAATTACAACAGCAACAACCCAATAACACACAAAAGGAATTGCATACAAACACTATTCAAGAGGGCAAGGACTCACTGCAGCACTCCCACCTTAAGAAAAATTGAAGAAAAGTATCTCATGGACGTCTTCCAAAAGAATGGATATCCACGGAATTTCATCAAGAGACATATAACCCCAAGCCAACCTACCAAAGCAAAAGCCACCAAGGAGAACACAAAGAAATTTGCCTTACCATATATAAAAGATATCTCAGAAATCACTACAAGACTCTTCAAACCTTTAGGAGTTGACGTCGTACACAAACCAACAAAGTCGCTTCACTCAATTCTATGTCAACCAAAAGACTCAACAGCGAAAGAAGATAAAACCAACATCATCTACAAAATAAACTGTAACAACTGCGGAAAACACTACATTGGCCAAAGTGGACGTCCCCCTCGTCTTCGTATCCACGAACATAAGCCAGCCGTCAAAAGACATGATATCCACTCCCTCATTTCACTACACACAGACAACTACGGACATCAATTCGACTGGGGCAACGTTCAAATATTAGACAAAGGAAATAACAAGAATGCTAGAGAATTTTTAGAAGCTTGGCATTCCAGTGGATCATCAATCAATAGACACATCGACATAGACAAAATTTATCAACCAATAAGAAAGAAACTTCACACACAAAGGGTCAAAATTCAAGTCAAAGAAACAACCGGTTCCAATACAAGTAACCTAGAAGGTGTGAAAACACACACAAACAACCAATCACGTCCAAGGTCACCAGGAGAGATGATTAATAAACTCGTGGAGAAATCTAAAAGCTCACTTCAAATTGAAGTATGCGCTGAAGATGTCACCCAGTAAGGTGATGAAAGCTTCGCAAACTAACCATCCAGCTCAGAGAACAAAACCACATCAAAATCATCCACCTGAGCTACAAATCTTCTCTATAATATACAAAGGTAAATAATAAGCATTAAGGCAGTAAGTAGATGACAAGCAAACACTAAGGCAGTCATATATTTATTGAATTGGTGGATGGTAACTAGCAGTGGAATCCAGGATATACAGCATTTCGTCCTATTTGGGACTCGTCATCTGGTCGAGTCAATCGACAGGAAAATCTAACATTCAATTAAACAGTGATACATAGCCTAGGATAAAAGTGGAAACTAAGTACAAAGTTGGTTGAGACATCCAAATAAGTATCAGAGTATTGTATTTAGATCGTTGATGAGAGAGATTTTTAGCAAACAGTTATTCTGTTTCAGTTATTAATTTGTAGAATTTAGCAAGACATGGTATCACACAGTCAGTAATATGTAAAGTAATAGTGACTGAGAAGAACAGGTGAATGAATTACATAATAATATCAAAATAAAAGCAAGTTAGTTGAATTAACCTAGAATACTAATCATAATACAATAGACGTTAAAGGCAGAGAAATCATTTATAAGACATTATACACATTATGTGGACAGCCCGGTGTACAGGAAAGTGGTCGCACAAACTTTTTTTTGAACATGCACAGATTTATTCTGTTCAGATGAATTCTGATTGGCTCTTCTGTATGTTAAAGTCAAAGTTGTAGAGGTTGAATAAGACTGGGCGTAGAAAAGAGAAATAAATTTAGGACCCATTTCTGGCGTAGACGGAATATCCAACTGGCTGGCTGTCGACTTAAGGGTGTGTGTAATGCTCAGCAGTTCGCTGTGTCCTCTTTTATGGCTGGCTGGGAAGACATAAAAAGCCACCTGTCTTTGATCATAGGTGCCTGCGTTCTTCCTCCCATGTGAAGTGGTATAAAGGGTGAGCAATATTGAAGTTAGGCATCAGTCGAGTGCTAGGTAAGTAAGGGAAATAAATAGACAAGGCTGTGAAGTTACAGTAATCTACATGGTTAGGACATGTGTTACGAATGCACGCCTAGCCATCGCCTTCCTCGATCGACGGGTAATTTTACCTGACTGACATAGGATGGATCAGGTTGGAAAAAAGCTAGTGTGGGTGCTGGTCAAAGCAAAACATGGCCTCATCAGTCAATGAAATCCACAACAGCTAGTTTAAGCCAGCCAGCTACATAGGGAGGTGTATACTACCAGTCTGGATGAGGTCGTTAGGATAGTAAAAACAAATGAAGGCTGCAGACAACTGGTGATATGGCTCGAAATCGTTCTCAATGTTTGACGCAGATGTATCCACTCCTTGTGATTTATAATATCCGACAAAACTCTGTTGTTCCACCATATTACTGTTCTTTCTGCCTCATATTCGTGTTTATTATCGCTGTTTTGAGTCTCTCTTCTCTTGCTTTGTGTGCTACATGGAGAAAGGGTGGCGGCTAGAACTGATACCCATCGATTCAGAGTTCTACGTTGAAACAAGTTAGTCAGTAATGTCATCATAATGTCTAATATCGATTAGATGTGCTAGTATTGACCTGTGTATCGTTTTATTCGGTTTTTCACCTAACCAAAACGTATTGTTTTATTCATAAATTCAACGATGAACATGCCTAATCATACACCTAAACATTTAAATACACATGGAAGAAGCGAAATAAGGCATACAATCTGTCTTCATTTCGTGAACTTATTAATTATTGGTTGACTGATGAATAAACAGCCCAGCTTAGCTAAGTTAAAAGTCTTTTTGAAAGCCTTCTTCTAGCTCTGTAATACAATTTCACTATTAACATCCACCGTGATGAATAGCAGCAGTCTTAGGATCACTAATTTTTGTTTTTTTGGAAATAAAGGCACCCTGACGTTTTGGCTTGCTAAACTCATTTGTTTATTCAAATCATTCATCAGATATCCATTTCTGCTTAGGAGAGCAGGAATATTTGTCGAGATCTTCACTTGATGTGGTATCCTTGCAGCTGTCATTCAGCATTATCATTTTTTCGGCTAATTTTACTTTGATGTATACTATTCCGGTGAATTCTTGGTTTTTTTTTTACGTAATTCATCTATCGATTCTTCTTAGTCATGGTTATTTTACAAGTGTGTAATATCTTCTTCTCAGCTTCTAAAAGTCGACTAATCTTGAATTTCAACTGTTGCTTTGTAGGGATTTGAATTATTGGTGACAGGATTTCATTATCAGCTGACATCGGTTAGAGAACCATTGGAAAATCACCAGGGAGTACTGGACAGCTGTTTCGTCAGACCAGTTTGGGACTCTTCATTAGCGCGCACTCACACTATGGGGTTAGAACCCATGACTTTTTGGTTACAAGGTGAGCTCGTAGACGATTAAGCTACTGGGACTCAATCCACTGGCGACTTGCCCCAATCAGGTATGTAGTTACCTGAGATTCTAGTGGAAATTGGTGACCAGTAGGGTGCAGCAGGCTGGGTGTTAGGACAAATACTCGCCGAAGATATTTCGTGAATTAGCAGAAGTTTGAATTCATGATCTGACCGTCGAATTTGGTCCCAGTGGCTTAATGGTCTACGAGCTCACCTTGTAACCAGAAGGTCCTGGGTTCGAACCTCGGCGGGTGAGCATTGCTGAAGAGTCCCAGGCTAGGAAGAAACAGTTGTCTGGCAGTGCACCCAGGTAGTTTTCTAATGGTTCTCTAACCAATGTCAGCCTATGATGAAATCCTGTAAACTAGAATTTTATTTTTATTATTAGCGTCCATTCCTATATCATGTCATTTCTATTCCTTCGTGTCCAATAATCTGTTGCTAACTTCTATTGAATAATTGTCTTGATTTTCGCCATGAATTATTTCTACTTCTTATTTAAAGGTAGTCATTTCTAACTAATTTAAAGTGCTCATTAAAATTTTCAAAAGAATGGTTTCTGAACAAAGAATATTCTTTTCGATAACCTGCCCTCCATCAAGTTCTACGGTTATATGCACATTATAGTGAATGAATGACTTAGTGTTATGAACAGTATGAATGATTGTTAAAATAACATCGAATCAATGATAATATCAACAGATTACAGTTCAATAGCATCAACATAAAATAAGCTGAATATTAGACAGATTAATTAGGAAAGATAATAATATGAATTGGTGATTTTACAGTCTCTACTGAAGGCCAGTCAGGGCAGTGGTAGTGGTGTGGTGAGAACAGGCTGCTAGCCAATTGGTAGACATTAATCTACGCTGATTGGTAGACATTAATCTAGGCTGATTCAACAACCAATCACAGTAGACTTAAACGTGGGCAAATATGATTCTCAGATAAATGGCTCTACTTTCCGAAAAATGTCGAAAACAACCAATCAGGAGACTGTGTTTGTCTTCCGAGAAACAACCAATTAGAAGACTGCCTTCTTCTGCTTGCATAAGTCTTATTAATGTACATAAAGAATATATAAATATGCGTTGATTTTCGTAATAAAACTATCTATTGCCTGGCCCTTGTCTTCTGTTGTTACAATGGTAGTGGCTGGTTGGACCTGTTACTTCTGCACACACAGCACTGGTTGTTTCAGGCGAATCACGATGGCCTCTACTGTTTGGAGCATGCGGTGCCTGGATGCTTTTGGTAATTTTTTTTGGTACTCGGTGGATGGTAGAGAAGGATTCTTCAATCCTAGCTTTGTGGTCAGCCAGTTTTGACTAGGCGATCTAATATCGAACTGTTGATGGCTTTATTACATCTTTACCTAGACATACTCGAAGATGTTCTCAATCGCATACAAAAAATCAAGTTCCTAGAGAAACGGCCAATATAACTTACTCCACCACAAGCAGCGCAGTTGATTTGGTAGACACAGTTGGAATTGGCTTGTCTGGGTACTTCATCTTTCAATCGAGGAATTACCATCGGTCATGTAGAAAATATGACGTGTAGTTTACCAGCATGAAAAGTTCTTTGAATAAATTTTCTTAACTAGTTAGTAGTTATTTCACTGAGTGCGTCACTTTTGAATTGCAGTTGCATTTATAAAGGCTTCTTATCTACACATGGAGAATAGTTCTTTCCCTTTTCATGTCTTTTACTTACCTAGGCAGCACTATTTCATCTGTAGTCAAGCGGTGTGTATGAGCATACAAAATTGGAACAGGATTGAGATTGCAAGACAGACCTCATCTTCCCTGAAATCACTATAGAAATATGCCGTCCTACGTGTGTCAGTCAGTACTTGTATACTGTTTAGGGTTATACCATTTGTGAGAAGTAAGGTGTTTCCAATAGTCTACTGAAAACGTCCATCAGTAGTTGCCTCCGCTAGCTATTGATGATAAGACAAGCATTCAGAAACTATAAGTAACAAGGAACTCTGATAGACAAGAAACAAACTGAGAACCGGTCATCCAAAAAATATGCAGTAGGAAGGAAGGGAGGAGGTAGATTAGACACATACTGAGGACATCATTGAGTAATATGACGCCTTACATCTTGAAGTGGAACACTTATAGGTAGCAAAGAGTTGGACGCCACTTTCAGTATGACATGAGGAAGATTCTGTAAGGTAGAGGTAAAACCTTATGGGTTGATGTGGAACTAGTCGAAAAGGATTATACTTCTGTGCTTCTTATTTTATCACTTTGTAGCCTACAACTGTATGTAATTTTATGATGATTAAGCGTCCGAGAAGAGTTTCACATTCCTTTCATATTTATTTTTGTAGACACTATAAATACAACTCAAATGAACGACCAAAATTCAACCAATACCCCATCGGAAATACAAACTACAGATTCACCAACTGAAACAACATCAGAAAATCTCTCTGAACATCCTAAAATGGAACAGTCAACTTTGAATCAATCAGAAGAAAGTAATACTATCCTCTATTCATCGGAGAGTATTTCGACAAATGAGGCTGAAGTACCACAGTCCAGAAATTTCCTTGAAGGTGACATGTTAATGACGAAAATAGGTGCTAAACTTGATGACTTATATAGGGATAATAATGACCTGACCTCTGAAGAAATTCATGATGAAACAACAGATACTGTCGTGGAGACGTCATCATATGAAAGTCTTCTTTCGACCAGCAGTGGTAAGTCAATTACTGCTAATTAATCAAAACTGTTATGTGGGCCCGATTATTATTATTATTGTTATTAATGCCTTGGGTTTCTAATGGAACATCAGGCTTCAATCACGCATCTCCATTTCGCTATCTCTTCTGCATCCGTCTTTATCTGGCTTCAGGATCACCTATGATCTTTTATTTCCTCCTGACATGGTCTCTCCCATATCACACCTTCAGACCGATGTCCAAATCGTCATCCCCTATTCGGACTGCACTATCAGACCTAGCATGTAATGTCAATCAAATGTCTATTCCAAGTGTGTTCCATTCATCTTCATCTCCTCTGGCAATTTTCTGGGCAATAGCTTCTTGGTTGATCCGTTGCCAGTCAGACATCCTTGTTGCTTATCCTTTCTGGTCACCTGACGTTCAGTTTTGCAGTGAAGACAGCTCTTGATGAAATTCTGGAGCCTGCTGAAAATGATTTCTGATGACGTCTCAAGTCTTTTGAATCACATGGAAGAAATAATTCGCCAACAGTTTTGAAAATCTGAATTTTTTTGTTTATGTTTAAAGAAGAGGATTTTCAAAGTGAATTTACAGTAATAAGGAGGTCGATGTTGAATTAAAAATGAACAACTTGATGGAAGATTGAATAACAAATTATAAGAATCAGTTAATACAGCCCCCACCCCCCGTGGCCTAATAAAATAAAGCAGAAGGCAGTCTGACCCTAGTCGGTAGAAATATTCACTTTATTTGACGGAAATATGCTGTATGTAAACACTGTAAATCTTCGAAAAGTTAGCCCAGTAAATAAATAATCTGATTTTCAAGCATGGGTTTGTAAGGATTTTATTTAATTGGTCAGGGATTTCATCATGAGCTGACACATCGGTTTGAGAACCATTGGAAAACCAGCTGGGAGTACTGGATAGCTATTACCATTGTCCCAGATTGGGACTATTCAGCAGTACACACCCACACCGCGGGTTCGAACTCAGAACCTTCTGGTTACAAATCTAGCGAGCTCGTAGATCATTCATCCACTCACTGGGACCCGATCCAATGGCCATCCGATGAATTCCAACTTCTATCAATTCACGACATAGCGCGACTGGCACTAACCAGTGACTTTGGTGAGTATTTGTCCTCACACAGGGATTCCATTGGTCGTGACCAGTAGGGTACAAAAGGTTGATGGTGAGGCGGCAACTCATTGAAGAAGACATTGCGAAGTGACTGTGATGTGTCATGAATTGGTAAACGTTAGAATTACTGGGCTGGTCATTGGATCGGGTCCCAGTGAATGGCTTAATGGTCTACGAGCTAGCTAACCAGCCTTGTGACAAGGAGGGCCTAGTGACCCAAAAACCCATGGTGTGGGTGTGTACTGTTGAATAGTCACAATCTAGGACAACGGAGACAGTTATACAGCACTCCCAGCTGATTTTCCAATGGTTTTCTAACCGATGTGTCCGCTCATGATGAAATTCTGTAACCAAATTATTGTATTAGTTGAATAAGGTTTGGCATGAAAAGGTATCCAGTCAATCTGTGGCAAACCCCGATGATTTAGACTAATTTAAGCCAGTTTTAGAATTTTTTTTTAGCCACTTCATATCACACACCAGAGCCATTATAAACGACACAAATGTATTCTAACTGACCCAGCATTTAAATTGCACCGGACTTACTATATAAGGCGAAGTTTCTAGACTCGATGACTTACAGGAAAGTAAGTATGCACAGATTTTATTGAGTAAACTTCACAATCTTATCCACAAAAAATTGCTCTGTCAACCTAACATTCAACACTTGACTTCAGTGTTATTCACTGTTATTCACATCACCTAACATGAGGAATAGAATGCAAACATATGTGGTCATAAACAATTATCTTCTTCATGCCTTCCATTATCTATGACCATTACTTAAAGCCATAAAGATGAACAGAATCTAAGTGCAGAGGAGCACAAACATCTTTTGATTGATAACCGGATATCACATTCACAACAGAGATGGTGCAATTTGTTTCCGAGCTGAGATTTCGATAACAACCAGCTATTAGAAACACTCTCTTCAAACAAGGATCCGGTGGTATGGTATCATCTCAACTCCATACACTCCTCACTGCTACCAGCAGCCGCAAGTATCGAAATTTATCGACCTTAGTTTTCTCGATATTTTTTCTCACATTTATCCGCAAACACTGGCGAAACTTACACCCAGGCAGCAGATACTGAACATTTCCGTCCAACGTAGTCACTCAACGTCATGACGTCATCATGGGCTGACGTCATTTAGAAAAACCATTGGAAAACCACATGGAAGTACTGGACAGCTGTTTCCGTTGTCCTAGTCTAGGACTCTTCGTCAGCACGCACATACACTACGGGGTTCCAACGCAGGACCTTCTAGATACTAGGCGAGCTACCTCGTAGACAAGTAAGCCACTGAGGCTCGATCCAGTGGCCAACCCATGAATTCTAACTTCTACCAATGCATGACATAGCGCAATCACTTCGTAATGTCTCCTTCAGTGAGTTACTACCTCACTTTCTACCTCCCAAAAACCTCCAGTCAAACAAACGAAAATCCCTACTAAAACTATTACTTGAAAATTTATCTGCTGCTCACTACCAACTGGCACTATTCAGGTTGATAGTTTCCAGGGGTTCTAGTGGGAAGGCGTGACCCGTAGGTTACAGCAGGTTGAAGGTGAGGCAGTGACCCATCGAAGAAGACATTGAGAAGTGATCACTCTATGCCATGAATTGGCAGAAGTTTGAATTCATGGGCTGGCTAGTGAGTTGGGTCCCAGTGGCTTAATGGTCTACGAGCTAGCTCTCCAGCCTTGTAACGAGAAGGCTCCGGGTCTTAACTCTGACGGCGGGTGTGTGCTGCTGAAGAATTCTAAACTAGGAGAGGAGGCAGCTGTCCAGTACCCCTTGCTGGTTTTTTTCAATGTTCCTATAACTGATGTAAACTCAATCAAACAAAAATCCATACCAAAACCAATACTTGAAAATCTAAATTAGTCTAAAAACAAACAATAACTAATACTAGTTGCACAATGATTGGCTCTTATAGCCCCAGAGAAGGTACCCCAGTGTATAAAAAGATGGGTGACATCACACGCCCGGCCACTGCTCAAGTGGAACCTAAATGGGAAGCGGAGAGTTAGTCGTCAGTGCGAGGGTGACAAC
The DNA here is from genome assembly GCA_944472135.2 of Trichobilharzia regenti. Taxonomy (NCBI): domain Eukaryota; kingdom Metazoa; phylum Platyhelminthes; class Trematoda; order Strigeidida; family Schistosomatidae; genus Trichobilharzia; species Trichobilharzia regenti. Next base: position 14,659,069 of record OX235266.1, read on the forward strand.
ATGGAGGAGGTGATGCGAGGAGGAGATGAAGGCATGTAGGCAGACGCGGAGCCAAATGAAAATGTTGCAGGAGAGGTGAACGCAATGGAGACATAACGCTGAAGCCGTATGTTCCTCTAGGCATTAAATGAAACAATAATGATAAATCCAGTCAAAATATCCACCGCAGTCCTACAAGATATGTTTAATCGCGAGCCCGAACAGCTTAGTGATAACATCCCTGAATGCAGCATTAGGTGACACGGATTTGAACTTCAGAAGAAACATAGGCTACTTCAAGATTGCATATATATATATTTATATCTTTCTGACTGGTAAGTGTCGACAAACATGAAATCTAGGTCAGTCAAATATTCCTGCCGATGGCCCCCAACCACCTAGCCATAATCATATGTTCTCTCTCTCTCTGTCATACGGATTTTAAGGCTATTGTGTACAAATGTAAAGGCAATTATACAAATTATATATGTATCTAATATTACTGTTTTAAACTTTTTTATTTTTACACGACGTTGACTAGACACTACGGTCACATATTCTGATGAAGCACAATCTACAACACCGACAGCAGTAGAAAATATGACAACCGAATACAGTACGGTACATCTTATAAATCACACTACCACAGGTCAGTCATACAGTTATGAAAATGATACCTTCAGTACAACAGCCTCAACGACAACAATGACAATTACAGAACAAAAAACAACTGCAACAACCATGGATGCATTGATTATGCCAGAGAATTCAAGTATTCAAGCTAATACTACTACTACTACTACAAGGAATCCGAATGAGACAAGTATAATTTATCCAACGGTTGAACCACCAAATTTACCATGTCATCTAGTTTGTCCAGCTATTCAAGGCAAACGTTATTGTTGGGGTCCAGGACCTGATCAGTGTCAAGCAGGTAGGCGTTTTTTTTATTTGGTATATTGTTGAGTTGAAATTAATTTTGTAAACAAACTTATTCGTAGCCACTATTGTTTCCAAATGTGAATAAAGAGAGAACAAAAGTTTGTGTTGTGCAGAATAATAATAATAAGAAGATGGTAGCACTGTTTATTCTGTCGCCTTCTCACATCCACTGCTGCTTACATCCTAAATAAATTGTTGAGTTTACGTACAGAAAAGTTTTAACAAGCTTGCGAATTTCAGGATTTCATCATGAGCTGACATTAGTTAGAAAACCATTAGAAAATCTGGAAGTACTGGACAGCCGTTTCGTCCTAGTTTGGGACTCTTCAGTAGTACGCACCCACCGGGATCAAATCCCTACAAACCAACACTTGAATACCAATGAGATGGTCACTGGCGACTTGCCCTATTCAGGTAGGTAGTTACCTGGGTTCCAGTGGGAAGTCGTGACCAGTAGGGTGCAGCGGGTTGGGTGTGAGGACTAATACTAGCCATCGAAGACATTGGCTAGTGGTCGCGCTATGTCGTGAATTGGCAGAAGTTAGAATTCAAGGACTGGCCATTGGATCGGGTCCCAGTGGCTTAATGGTATACGAGCTAGCTCGCCTTGTAACCGGAAGGTCCTGGGTTCGAACGATGGCGGTGGGTGCGTACTGCTGAAGAGTCCCAAACTAGGACGGAGGAAACAGCTGTCCAGTACTCCCAGTTTGTTTTCCAATGGTTCTCTAACTAATGTCAGCTCATGATGAAATCCTGAAACCAATCAAATCCCTACAAACCAACACTTGAAAGCTTGCGAATTTTTACATGATGTCAATATATGTGTTGAACTTGGGCATTGTGGAAGTAAGTAATTCCCTATTAGTTTGTTCATTAGATGTTTCACTCACAGTGGGTGAAACAGGATTATTATTTACTGGATGACAAGGTTTTGAACACAATTTATTATAAATGTTTGTTTTTTGTATTTCCCAATGAATGAAAAACAAATATCGTAAAAACATTATCGTTTTGTTTTTCATTCATTGGGAAATACAATAAACAAACATTTATTATAGTGAATATCATATAACCAATGCCCAAATTTTTTCAAACCGTTAAAAGTGAACTTGGTTTGGACATATATAACAATTTATTACTGTTCATAATCATAACATCAATTATAATCACATGACTTCGAAACTTGAGTTTTATAGTTTTCTTTGTTCTCTCCTATTTGTCGTCGTTGGGGAAGTAGAATTTTCCAGATATCTGGGTGGACAGGTGCTGAATCATTCCTATTACACGTATTCACCTCAGTGGATTCAATAAACAAAGCTTCTGTTATCAATCTCTCCCTACACCCTGTTCGTTATTCTAGATTTTCAAACTGTCATTCTATCCCATCCTATTGTGTCGTTGTGTGTAACTGCATGTAATGCTATACCTGAACTATTCTCTAGATATCTTATCGTATTTAGGTCAACCAATCTAGATTTTGCTAAGTATTTAGGTTCGGCTAGTGTGACTGCATCTGTTCTACTATTTTGACCTATTTGTTTGGCCTGGCATTCATTGCGGACAGGGTATTAGATCAACTAAATTGTTTTGTTTTAAAGGCTCCATAGGATTGATCCTGTAACTGACAAAGCTTGTTTCTAATTGAGTTTGTGGGTGGCTTGAATGCTAGCCACTTTCTATTCCTGCCTTGTTAAGAATTCTGCGTAAAGTGGTTTCCGAGGTTTCTTTTTTTGTATGAAATTACTACTGATGATTGAGATACTTTATTGCTGATGTTGTCATTGTCTTGCGCATGTTTGACAAGCATGTTGTCATTTTTATTGCTATTATTGCTATCATTATCATCACTGCGACTATTATCAGTATTTATTTTATTTTTACATTTTCCTACATGCTTTCTGACTAACCTATCAGGATAATTATTAAGTTTCAAAGCCTCAGTTCCTGTCTTTGATTTTCCTTGGTACTACTTAGTTTTTGTGCTCGATTATTTGAACATTTCGGGAAATATTAAGGGAAACCCATACACTCAAACAGATATTTTGACTTCTGATCATTCCATCCTATGTCAGTGAAAACATAGGATTGGTAAAAAAAAATATAAAACTCAAGTTTCAAAGTCATATGATAATAATTGATGATATGATTATGAACAATAATGAATTGTGTTCAAAACCATGTCATCTAGTAAATAATAACACTGTTTCATCCACTGTGAGTGATACATCTAATGAACAAACTAATAGGGAATTACATCATGTCAGTTTGTGGTGAGAGCAGGCTACTAGCCAATTGGTAGACATTAATCTAGGCTGATTCAACAACCAATCACAGCAGACTTAAACGTGAGCAAATATGATTCGCAAATAGATGGCTCTACTTTCCGAGAAATATCGAAAACAACCAATTAGAAGACTGCCTTTTTCTGCTTGCATAAGCCTTATTAATGTACATAAAATATATATAAATACATGTTGATTTTCGTAATAAAACTATCTGTTGCCTGGCCCTTGTCTTCTGTTGTTACAAGTTGACAGGAGGTTCCGGACCTAGTGAGAACTATGATATTCTTACGCTTAAGATCTCGTTCTTATGAATACACAGTACACCTGAAACTCTTAAATAAGTTCACCTATTAAATTTTGGCTAGAAGCATAATATATAATACTAATAATAGCATATAATAGATTAAAAAAGATTTCATTTGTATACTTTCTTGGGATAAATGTTCTGCATGGATACTGTTCATTGGATAATAGACTTTGTCTTAGAAATTGATTATTGTGTAACTCCTAGACGTCAGATCGTTGTGTTATTCATGTAGAGCTTAGCCTGTCAGCGATGTTACCGAATTATTTCAATTATCATGATTATTATTCCATTTAGGTTATGACTGGGACATAGTACTTAAACAGCATATCACTAACATACATTTCATCCTTACAATATATTTCCCATGCCAAAATTGAATTGACATCAAACTTCTCGTCAGTCATTTGAGTCTCACTAGAGTGCTTGATGTGTGATTTAACCTAGCTGTCTCTTTAGTGTATGTCCAGTCCATTCATTCAAACCAACAAACTCAATTAGAAACAAGCTTTGTTAGTTAAAGGATCAGTCCTGTGGAGCCTTTAAAACAAAACAATTTAGTTTATCTTATACCCTACTGGAATAATTGTCAGGTAAAATACATAAAGTAAAAGTAGTAGAACAGATGCAGTCAGTCAGAGTAGCGGAGCATAAAACCTCAGGAAAATCTCGATTAGTTGACCCGAATAAGATGAGAAATCTGGAGTATAATTCAGCTAAAGTAGTCACTACCTGCAGTTACACACAACGACACAATAGGATGGGATAGGATGACAGTTTTAAAATCTAAAATAACTAACAGGGTGTAGGGAGAGATTGATAACAGAAGCTTTGTTTATCGAATCACTTGGAAATATGTGTAATAGGAATGATTCAACACCTGTTTACCTATCTGGACAACTAGAAAAAGAATAAAGAAAACTATGAAACTCAAGTTTCAAATTCGTGTGATTATATTCGAAACCTTGTCATCCAGTTATTAGTACTGTTACACTCACTGTGTGATATATCTAATAAACAAACTGATAGGGAATTAATGACTACCTCAGTGCCCAAGTTTTTTATATGTCACCAATTCATCTCCATTTTCCGCGACATATTTTTTGGAATATAAGTTGAGTTGTTTGCCTTTTCTGGCTGACCATCTTGTCTTCATTGCGGAGCTATTCATGACAGTTTTCAGCTTAATAGAAATACTTTCGGTGATGCGCCAAGTCTATGAACCATATACAGAGGTAATGAATGACTTAACACTAATGCTAAAAATCCAAATCTTGTTCCCAGTGCTGAGTACAGTGGATTTCTGCATTGATTTCAGAATAAAAATAATGCCTGTTTTGATTTTCCAATCCTGTCTTTGGCTTAGAACGATACTGCTTAGATGAGTGAAACTGGTGACCCACTGTCTCTGATTATCTCTGGTTGATGCTTTTTGTTGCTGTTGCTTAGATACCTCTATCACCTCTGTCTTCTATACGTTCACCTAAAGTCCTATATTTTCTGAATTCTTCTTCTGGTCCCAAATCACTGACTTTCCCTTGTAAATCTTGAAGTTTGTATGACATTAAAGATAAGCCATTCTTCACGAAGTCTACATCCCCTAGTATCAATTTTGAGTTCCCAGTGCAATATACCTCTTCAGCAACAAATCTTCACTTTATTCTATTCTCTGCTGTCCTCATTAGTTGATCTCAAGATTGCCCATAATCTCTTATCCCCTGCTTAGACGGTCTTCAGCACGTCACCCTCCCAACGACGATCCACTCACCGTTTTCCATTCGGATTCCAATCGAACAATAACCTGCCTTAAGTGCAACGTCATTCAACGGTCTCCATAGAGTGTGTCCAACAAACCTAAAATTTATTCAGAATGATTTCTTAGACATTAGGTTCCTGATTACTCTGTTCCCATAGTTTCTCGTCGCTAATTCCTTATGGCACGCCGATCATTTTATCTTCAATATGGAGCCAACGAAGAGAGAGGATGTTGACAGAAGTGCGCGAGTGTCTCTTTGAAATGTTCTTCGTGACGGTGTCACACACACACTTTCTGACCCATATAGAAGAAATGACTCACTCACTGAATTGACATTGGCGCTGAAAATCCGAGTCTCGTTCTTTACACCGGCTGAGTGCAACAGATTTCCAAAGCGATGTCAGATTGATCAAGGTGTATCTTGCCTTTCCGATACAGGTCAGCTTTGACACCTTCATTCGTCCTGTCCGTAGTTGAAATGTGGCTGTATAGATGAGTGAAAGGAGTGACCTCTTTCAAGTTTCTCTCATTGACAGTGATTGGTGCTATATGTGTTGTTTCTGTTAGTTGGTTGGTTATTTTCATCGTCTCCATATTCTCTGTGTACATTTTATGTGGAAACCGTCATTTGCACAGATCTTCTACACTGTGCAACTTCTGCCTTTCGTATTGTGTTTCTTTGTCTTCTTTTCATGACTCGCATGTTTTGCCAACGCAATACTGGTTCGTTTCGTCTCGTTGACGTCAAATCTATCTCTACCTCATTCAATATTTTTGGGTCATTGGACGTCTTTCTACATAATATTAATAAATTTTGTGAGTAGCACACGCCACAGTACCCCTTTTGCTTGTAAGCCCACAGGATAATGTCAATAACTTATACTGTGATGGTGACTGTTTTTAGTCTAACCACTACCCCAAACAATCTTTATAGCATAATAGAACAAGTAGGAATATCAACTCCACCCAGTGTAGCTCGGTGAGTCACTGCACTATGCAAACGAGACTACATCACCAATGTACTATAAATCCATCGGAAGTAATATACTGTAGGCATTTATGGAGCCAGCTGACAGGGATTGCAGAAAGCCGAGTCGAATACACATATGCGTTTCCCTGGCTTCAAGTCCCATATTGAACTCAGGGAATGAATAACAATAAATACCAATATGTGGTGTAAACTTGTATTGAAAACATTTGAACACACATACAGTCAAAGAAAAGATTATTGATTTTCAAGTGTTGGTTTGTAGGGATTTGATTGGTTACAGGATTTCATCGTGAGCTGACATTAGTTAGATAACCATTGGAAAGCCAGTTCGGAGTACTGGACAGCTGTTTCGTCAGACTAGTTTAGGACTCTTCATCAGCACGCACCCAAATCGCGGGGTTCTAACCAAGGACGTTCCGGTTAGAAGACAAGCTAACTGGTAGACCATTAGGCCACTGGGACCCAATCCAGTGGCCCATGAATTATAACTTCTGCCAATTCACGACATAGCGCTACCCCTAGCCAATGTCTTCGATGGCGAGTATTTGTCCTCACACCCGACCAGCTGCACCCTACTTACTGGTCACGATTTCTCAATAGAATCCTAGGTAACTACCTATCTGAATAGGGCAAACTAGGGCGTCACAAACTAGGACGAAACAGCTGTCCAATACTCCCAGCTGGTTTTCCAATGGTTCCCTAAATAATGTTAGCTTATGGCGAAAAGATTATTGATTCTTCATTTGTTTTTTTTTCATATTTTTCTTTTAGTTCATAAATGTCAAGTTCATCTATGTGAAGGATCGAATTGGTGTTTTCGTGCAAGATCTTATACATATAACAAAGAAACTTCAACTCATCATTCACGTCGAATTCATTCAGGTACAAATTATGGTTATGCAAGAGAACAATGCTGTCATTCTGAATGTGCTGCTGGTTGTCATGGTCCAAGAGCTCAAGACTGTAATGTACGTGAATGTATTTTATTTTTTATTTAAAGAAAGGGGAGAGATTTGATCTAAAAGGATATCTGGTTTGTAAGCCAATTCTAACCAGATTAATTTGAAGCTTATATCAACCTAGAGTTTATTTAACTTAAAATTTAATTCGTTTAGATCATTATAACACAACAAACAGAACCGTTTTAAGATGTCGGATACAATTCTCCTAAACTGGGATCATGAATTGATATCATTTAGAAAATCAATGAAAACAAGCAGGGAGTTCTAGGAAGCCATTTCACCTTAGTTTGAAACTTTCCATTAGTACGCCCCCCCATCACTCCACTCACCCGGAATCAAAGTCAGGACCTGCACGGTTGCAGGGCTAAGCATTTGAACCACTCATCCACTGAAAACGAATGCAATCAATTCTAAATTGTGTCAATTAGGGGTTATTAGCGTGACCTCTAGCCAATGGCATCGAAGAATATTTATCCTAACACCTGACCTGGTGGAGCCTACATGTCACGACTTCCCACTAAAACATCGGGTAACTTCTCAAATCAAATCAGGGACTGACATCAGTTGGTGAGTTACTGTAAATCATGAAGTTGTGAACAGATGTTTCGTCCTAGCTAGCTTGGTCAACAAGCTAGCCTGATTACTTGAAGGTCCTGGTCATGAATACGTACTAACAAAGAGTCTAAAACAAGGACGAAAAATCTCTGTCCAGGACTTCCTGCTTATTTTAAGTCGTCCTCCAACTGACATCGGTCCACAGTCCAACTGGAAACAAATGGAATCCAAAAAAAAGAACTCACACTAAATTGGAAGAAGTAAGGGTGTTTGTTGTTGTTAGGCTCGTTAATGTGTAGAGAAATGATTAAGAAATATTTAATACAGGTGTGATATCGACTTGAAGGTCAGATAATTTAGTTGAACAGAGGTCGTAAAAGGCTTTAGTCAAGAATATTATTTATTTATCATATAATTCCTTTGCATTCCGAGTTGCACATAGGGCTTCAGGCTTACAGAGTGAGACTGTTAGGCTCACGCTCAAGCCTTTCTCTTTACTGCGCTTACCTACTACCAAGTGAGCAGGTTTTAGGAGTTCGTCGGCAGAGGATCAATCCCCAGATGACGTGTGTGCGTGTTTGGCGAGCATTCTAGAACTAAACCATCGATGCGCAAAAAATACAATAGAAAATACATAGAGTGAAAATTAAGGGTAGGAAAATACATAGTGGGAAATCTTTTCTGCATCTTGATTCTAAGCATATTCTTCACCTGCCAAAGTCTGAGGGTGTGCCATTAAGTTCTTGTGGTAAGTCTAATTCCCCTCAAACTAAATCGTATGTCAAATTGTCACTAGATGGCATTATCTACGCCTGATTGTGTCGACCTACTGTGTAATTTACCTTATTATCATCCACTGAGCTAACTTGACTCCGAAGACGTTGTCTAGGAGGGAAATGAAGGTTCCTCGGTTAAGCCATCTATCCGGCTCAAGCGACACAATAACACGCAAATTACCTCCTCTCACTTGTTTTAACATTGCTTATTATATTTTGATTGGACATAACTTACGGAATGTTTGTTTTTTTACTGCCACAATTCCCACCCCGTTTATGATGATACAAAGCAGTTTGTTCAGCTCTTACGACATATCTAACAAATTATTAAAAGTACGAAAATAATAGGTGGTCAATGGGTTCGTCTGATAACATAATGATCCTAGGTGTGCGCAGTAGAAGAGTCTCATACAAGGACGAAACAACAACTATCAAGTACTTTTTGGTTTCCAATGGATATCTAGCTGATAGCACTAAATATTTGGTGATAAGGTATTCGGTAGTCATTCTTAAATGACAATAATAATAATTAGCTTTATTGCAAAACAGTACTTGTGATACAGAATGGAATTCTCAGCATTTTATTAGAGTATTGCATCCAGTTAGTACATTAACAACAAATAAAATTCTACATAGATTAAGGGGAATCTCAGTTCGTTTTGACAACAACATATTGGCATGTTGGTAGCAAAGCCAAAATTGAACAGAGTGTTTGAAGGTGTTAGAAAAGTAGATGCTAGCATATTTACTGGCGTAAGCGGTAACAAAAGGTCGAGATATGCAGAGAGTGAGAGAACGAAGAGAAATGTTTTAAATAGAGTTTGTAAGGAAGAAAGAAACAAAGCTTTCAACTAACAGAAAAAAAGAGAGAGAAAAAAGGAAAAGAAAGAAAGAAAAACGTTGTACCTATAAATGAATGGTATGAGTTGGAAAGACAAGATCCAGTTGTTCTACTGACTATTTAATAAGTCATGAGTTTCACGCCTAATGCTTTCTTTGTCGCACAGAAGAGGAGCTAAGTAGGATATGGTTGGGTTTTTGTACTTGCTAGTGCGGGCATATAGTTTCCCATATAGGCTTCTGGTTTTCCCTGAAGAGATACATGGGGAGAGTTGTGAATGGAGAGGGTGTTGTGAGTCAGATAAAATCGATTTAGCCCATTTTTCACATGAGTCCATGTGCCTGTCAACCAGAATATTAACAAGATGGTTAAGTGGCACGTAGCTTACCCTGCTGACAACCTTTAACATCTTGCGTAATAAGGTATAGTCTTTCTTCAGTAGCCCAGCCCAGGAAAAACTAAGGGGGAACAATAGAGAATAATAGGCAGAATACGGGAGTTAACGAATCGTAGGAGTAAGGATTTGCTCATTCCAGAATGTCTTCACTTCTTGATGTAGTAGAAGGTAAGACGGAATATTTTCTTAGTAAACCGATATTTACAATTGCAATAGGCTACACAGGATAACACGCTGAACGGCTAATTCTCGTCAAGGAGTCTAATTGACTGTACTTTGACGATCAGAGAAGGAAATTCATAAAAACCGGGCTAAGAGACTTTTATCGATCACTATAATTTTTCCATTGTTGAATCTCCAGAAAGAACACTTTGAACCAATCAGAAGATTATAGAACATCTAGATTTCGATGATGACTTTTATTTAGCGTCACTCAAACTTGAAGACTTGCGAACGAAAACCAGGAAAATGGCTAAAGAAGAAGCGAAGACAGAATTTCAAGTGAATACAGAGAAGACTTATTTCGATTATGAAGTTCCTTCAGTTGCAGTCATTTTCAGGGGATTATATTTTACCTCTAGCAATGCTCATTTTGCCATAATGTTTATCAGAATTCTTCTTCCGATTAATTTTGAGCACTTATTTATGTATTTATTGATTAACTGATTTATTTCAGGCATGCTTACGTCAATCAAATCGTGGCATCTGTACAAATTCATGTCCAGCCTCTAAAGTATATAATAAGTCAACGTATACTTGGAAAGAAAATCCTGATGGACTGTTAACATTAGGATCAATCTGTGTAAAATCCTGTCCAAGTGAGTTAATTTTTATTAAAAGGAACTCATAACACAGAGTAGGGTGTTAACACAAAAAGCTTGCTTAAAAAGCATTTGTCATCAATTTTATTATTAAGCAAACATAGGATTCGTACCTTTTTAGGGCTATTTGTTTGTAAAAGAAAAGGGGGAATCTATGAGATACACATCGTTCGTCCTATTTGGACTCATCAACTGGACATACCTGCCTAAATTTCAGTGAATGAACAACAATTCAGCTTATTGATATAAGGAGAAAAATTGGGCACTGTGGTGGGGTAGAACTATATTTTGATAAAATCACACGGTATTTGTTATACAGTAATATTTACTGATGACCAATGTTCGAGGACAAATTATTACTGCTCATAATCATATCAAAGTACTCCTCACACACCTTTCTTGCTTCATTTATATGCATGAGTGAAATTGATGATTAGACATTTGAATAAAAATCAATATAAGATAATGTACATTCAGAAATAATAATAATAATATGAGTGTCATTGATCAATTATAGTCAGATTGGAAATAAGACGACTGTTTTTATAGTCATAATAAGCAACTTGTTAGGATGTTATAATGTATGTGAATTGAATACATTTTAACATTATTTATTATCCTCCTCTAATTTGACTGACTGGTGGTAATAATATCTTCCATATCTCTGGTATTTGGATTGAGTCATTTCTGTTGCATGTGTTGGGTGTAGATTCACTCGATGAACCAGGCAGGATTCAGTAATCAACCTCACCCACCTCGCTCTACCTACCTATATTACTTCTTAGAATTTTAACTCTGTCCCACCCACTCTATTTTGTGATTGTATATGAATTCATACAGTGTAATCGTTGAGCTTTTTTCTAAATTACTTATCTTCGCGGGTAGGGTCACAATCATTTCAACTTTGGCTAAATTCTTATGTTCTGATAATCTTACTACTCCTGATAATAATAATAATAATAATCACTTTATTCCACAACAATAACAATTTACAGCATGGAATTTTCAGCGTTTCTTTTACATATTGCAATGGTTTAGCTTTGTTTATAATTATATAAATGTATAAAATGTTAAAATATTGATAGTTGATAGGAAAAAATAAAACCCCAACAAAATTACACCATTGTTAGGTCATAGTGAATAATAAATAAATAATATATCAAATAACACATGCATTAATATGCATCATTACATTTTATAGTTTAGTTAATGATTTAAAAGTTGTAAAAGTTCTTTTCTGGTATTTGTCTCTTCACACAATACTCGTGCCAAATATGGTACGGTCGAATTTTTATATTTTGTAGTACGAGCATAAATGTTTATGAAATTTCTTCTGGTCTTACCCGAAGAGATACAAGGAAACAATTGTGAATAAAGAGGATGTTCACTATCCAATAAGATAACTTTAGCTAAGTGTTTACAAGAATTCATATGCCTATTGACAACAGTGTCATTTAGTTGAGTCAAAGGGATAGCACTGACCCTACTTACAGCCTTCAATGTTCTTCGTAGTATTATATGGTCTTTCTTGAGTAGCCCAGGGAAGAATAATGGAGAACAATAAAGAATGATGGGCAAAACACATGAATTAATAAATTGTATGAGAAGAGATTGGGTTATACCTGAGTGCCTCAACTTCTTTATGTAATAAGTCAGACGGAAAACTTTCTTAGAAACTATAAGAATATGAGACGACCAGCAAAGGTTTGAAGAGAAACTAATGCCAAGATAAGAAACACTTGACTTACTCTCTATCATGGTACCATCAATATTACAACAATCATGAGATTGGATCAATCCATGCATGTCTTTTTCACTTCTCAAGCTGAAATCAACAGTGTTACACTTAGTTGGATTTAGTTTAAAACCATTTGAGCCAGACCAATCCTTAACTTCAGCTAAGAAGCCATTCATATGGGAACAATCCGATGTGGAAACTACAGGGACAGAAACGGTCAGATCATCAGCATACTTAATGAAGTTAACTTTGGGTGAGTTTGACCTACGTAGTTGACCTAACTAACAGTCATTGTAAGGTATTTTAAAAATTATATAATATTTTGTTTAATTCAATCCAAATGTCTTATCATCAATTTTTACTCATTTATATAAGGGAAGCAAGAAAGTTGTGTGAGTAGTGCCTTGATATGATGATTATGAATAGTAAAGATAATTTGCGCTCGAAACGTGGCTCTCATTGAAAATACTACTGTATAATACACTGTGTGTGTGACTATTATTATTATTTCCTTTAATTCCTAGAGGAACATAGGGCTTCAGCTGCTCACGTCTCCATTGCATTTGGTTCTCTGTTGGAGTTTTCACCTGGCTCCATGTCTGTCTGCATGCTTTCATCTCCTCTTCACATCACCTCCTCCCTGTCACCCTCACACTGACGACCAACTCGGTTCCACTCAAGGGCCTGTCTTTTGATGTCACTTGATGGTTTCCTCAGGGTATGGCCAGTCTACCTGAATCCACCTGAAATTCTTCTTGCTTATTTGTTTCACAATCGGTTCCTGCTGGGTTGGTTCGCTCATTGGCAGAGATCTCTGTCGCTGATCTTTTCTGACCATATCATCTTGAGTATTGAGTGAAGACAGTCAGCTGTTGATGAAGGTCTGAAGTTTGTTTGATATGCTCTTTATGACACGCTGGCCAAGTCTCTGTTCCGTATAGTGGCACTGACTGACTTCACATTGGAGTTGAAAATCCGGATCTTATTTTTGATGGTGAGTGTTGTTGACCTCCACACAGACTCAAGACTAATGAAAGCTTGTCTTACTTTTCCGATTCTGGCTCTGATATCCTCGTCAGTTTCGTTCGCCTGTGGTTGAAACGATGCTTCCCAGGTAGGTAGGTAGGTAGGTAGGTAGGTAGGTAAGTGAAGGAGGTTGTTTCCTTCAGGTTCCTTCCATCTATGCCGATTTTGCCTGTTGTTGTTGTTGCTGTGGCTATATGAAAATAAAATTTTATTCATAATGGAGTAACAGTCTAGCTGGGTCCACACCACACACATGAAACAGGGACTCGTAACATATATATGTTTTCTATCTAAACACACATCAAATGATGTATACTACTGAAGATAACATATAGAAAAGACTGTCATCAATTTTTAATTTATCCAATGAGCATGATACACAGAGAGGCTTCTATCTGTTTGGCTATCAAAGAATCCTGAATTACTGCTGCAGCTTCAGGAATAAATCAATCAAAAAGATTCATGAATAACTATTGAAGAAATGGTTAGTGCATTTGTAGTGCGAATAATAACCATAATTGAAAGTGAATTTTCACTGACATCTCATTCTTCAGTGAAGTATTTGATGAATTCAACTCTGACTAAGCATCATTTTTTCTCATTCCGTTTACATGACAAGTGGAACGCATAATTTCAGACTTGAGCTTCAGAGTTTCAGTAGCAATGGTGTTCATTTTATAGGGTATGGAGTTGTTAGTCTCATGCCTACTTGCCAGTTCAATTTGAGGAGTACGTCGACCCAGATCAAGTGCTTCGCTGATGAGTATTCTGTCTATCTGTCTATTTTTGACATAGAACTTTGCACCGATGTGCACCAGTTCAAGTCGCCACACTCCCTCCTTGTAGCATACAAAGAAAGAGAAGAAAGTACAAGAAATGCATAATAGGGACAGTAAACAGATGTGTGAGACAAAGGAATAGTAATAACGAAGAACAATATAGTTTCATGGGAAATCATAAGTCCCAGGGAGTGGATGCATCTGCGCCAGCCATTGGGAACGATCACTTTGAGCCATGTCACCAATTGTTTCCAGCCACCATTGGTTTTTACCGTCCCGAGGACCCCAACCAGTCAAGAAGTCTACACCTTCCTACGTGACTGGCTTAAAATAACTGTTGTGCATTTCATTGACTGATGAAGCCATGTTTTGGTATGACCGCCGCTAGCTCTTTTCCAGCCTGACCGTATGTCAGCTAACATTGCCGGTTAGTCGAGGAAGGCGATGACTAGGCATATCTCACACATATAGATTCACAGACTCGTCGATTGATTTCTCCTCCTTACATAGCACTCGACGCCTAACCCCAATATTGGTCACCTTATTATACAGCTTCACACGGGAGATAGAACACAGGCACCTATAATCAAAGACAACTAGCCAGCCTTCTCATGTCTTCCACTCTCAATGGCCAGGTCTCACAGTTAGCCATAAAGGAGGACGGGAAGAACTGATGAGCAGTACACCCACCATTTAGTCGATAACCAGTAGGATATCACGTCTACGTCAGAGATGGCGTAAACTGGCATATGCGAAACTAGCCCTCTGTATCCATGCTGAGATTTCGCCAGAGATCAACCCGCTGGCGTTGGCCGATGGTACTTCCCAAATAAGTGAAGTGGTCAACGTGCTCTACCATTTCACTCCATATTTCTAAACTAGGAGTCAATATAGTCCAGTCCTGTAACATCATCTTACATTTGACAAGGGGAGCGAATCGCATGCCAAACATTCGTAGATTGCAGCTCAATGAGTATCCTACCATTGGGCAATTAATGCATCGAAAAATGGCTATCCTCAGGTAGAAAACTATTCATACCTCTGATAGTCGGTCAACAATTGCCTTATGCAACTTTTTTGTGGGCTGCTGCCAATTAGATGGTTGGAGGCAATTGGCAAGAAGTCTTGAAAACCACCTAGGTTTCATGCTAGTCGGTAATCACCAGTCAGCAAGGAATATCTGCAACCTTGAAGGAACTCATGTTGCCTTAGGCAAAGCTTCCTGCTGATTGTCTCGAACAATCTAATACCAAAAATTCTCAGTGAACCGTGCTGGTGAGCTACCCCTAGTGTCATGGGTAGCTACATTGCAAACTTGACTGATAGAATTCAATCTGTACCTAAGACAGGACTAGACACATAAACACCCACACATTACACTAGTTAGTGACTAGTGTCCAATCAAAAAAATTCATTTGTGTTTTTATAAGCTTATCAGTAGAAATGAATTCAACAGACGATTGAAATATCAGTTTCTGGGACTTCTGATGCTTAAAATTTCCTAATTATTAATAAGAATTCTGTTTCAAACACATTACAATATGACTACTCTTCACGAAGAATAATATAAATACATTGGCTGTTAGTTAACGCATTCTTTAAATACAAATATATCCTTGATGAATTACACACTGTTATACAGTAATATTAACTGATACGACCACGTTTCTAGCACAAATTATTGCTCATAATCCTATCAAGTCACTCTAAAGCCAACGCATTCTAATATTGGATATTTAGACTTTATTTAATTCATCTCATCCGTTGTCTGTCTATAAAGACTGACTTAGTAAAGTGTCTGCAAAACCGAGCAATAGCACCAAGTAGTACAACAAAAAATCGAAATGATGAAATGAAACATATAGAGGGAGAAGCGTTGGTGTTAAATAACTAACTATCCTATAAAATTCATTAGGAAGATCAAAAAACGGTCGAAAGAAAAATAAAAATTAATGATGAAACTAATAATGAAAACATAATTAAGAGAGAATATAAAGCATCTAAAATGGTATTACCATGTAAGGAGGGAGAGGAAAACTGAAACCCTGTTTAGGATTCTTAATACAGCAAAAATTAGGGTGGCATTTAAACCTACAAACTCACTCAGTGGTGTCCGATAGGGATGTCCACTCTCCCCATTTCTGTTTAACTTCATCATAGATATGCTGATGGAAGTATCCGTAACTGAACGTAACGACTTAGGAATCGACTTGTTACCAGGGAATAGTCTTATGGACTTAGAATATGCAGATGACATAGTCCTGTTAGGGGAGGATGCTGACAAAATCCAACAGAGTCTTCTGAACACCTTGAGCAGTAATCTTCGTATGTCTGGCAATGCGATTCGCCCCTGCAAAATGTGAGATGCTGCTGCAGGACTGGACTACGTCAACTCCTAGCTTAGTGATAGGGAGTGAAGTGATAGAACATGTTGACCACTTCACCTATTTGGGAAGTTGTACCAGCATCAACGGACTGATTATTGGCGACGAAATCTCAGCACGAATCCAAAACCCTCGAGCTGCTTTCGTTGACTTACAACATCTCTTGCGTAGGCGTGACATCCGGATATCAACCAAGGGACGTGTGTACTGCTCACCAGTTCTCTCCGTCCTTCTCTATGGCTCTGAAACATGGCCAATACGAGTTGAAGACATGAATAGGTTGACTGTTGTTTTTGATCATAGATGTCTGCGATCTCTGTCTCACGTTAGGTGGTATAACAAGCTAGTAAGTAATCTTGACGTTAGGCGTAGAGTGTTGGGCAGGCAAAGAGGGAAAACCGATCAACGAGGCTATAAAGTTACATAGACTGAGATGGCTAGGTCACGTGTTGCGCATGCCTAACCATCGCCTCCCCCGACGGGCATTACTAGCTGATATAGGTGCAGGTTGGAAAAGAGTAAGTCGTGGCCAAACAAACAATAACATGGCGTCAATCCATGAAATCCTTGACAGTTAAACTGAGTCAGGTAGGGAGATGCAGACTTCCGGGTTGGGGCCCTCGGGACTCTAAGAATCAATGGCTGCAGACAATAGGTGACATGGCTCAAAATCGTTGTCAATGGCTAGCGCAGATATAGTATACAGTCTCTGTAATCTTTCATATTCCTTTCCACCATTACCCATTCTGTTTCACTCTTGTACTTGTCAAATTCTATTGATTCTCTTCACTCATCTTCTTGTCTACCTTTGTGTGCTACTTGGAAGGTGGCAATTCGTAGTGCTGCACTTCGGTGCCAAGTTCTATGTTGAATCCAGAGAGACAGACAAACTCACTCAGGGATAAGCTCTGTAGATTAAAGAACCCGGCGGACCCAATTAAATAGAATAATATAATTTACTGAATACCTTGCAATGACTGAGAGTTAGGTGAACAAAATAGGTCAAACTAGTAGGTTAGGGGTAGTCAGACTGTCGGAACATAAGAATTTAGCTAAGGTTGAGTGGTTGACACCAATAATTTAAAAAAAACAGCTCACCAATTGTACTGCATGAATTCACACACAATACTGTGGATAAGACAGAGTCAAAATTCTAAGGGGTAATATAGGTAGGTGGAGATAGAGAGAGATTGATTACTGAATCCTGGATCGTCGAATCTACATTCAGCATATGCAATAGAAGTGACTCAACGCAAATACCAGAGATATGGAAAATATTATCACTAATCAAGTAAAGGGGATGACAAATAACATTCATATGTATTCAATTCACATACACTATGACACTCCAACAAGTTACGTATCTTGACTATAAAAACATTTTGTTTGCCATCTGATTGTATTTTATTGATAACACTCATATTATTATTTCTGAATGGGCTTTATTTTAAATTGATTTTATTTAAATTTCTAATCATCAATTCCACTCATATAAATAAATGAAGCAAGAAAGTTGTGTGAGTAGTGCCTTGATATGATGAATATGAGCAGAAATAATTTGTTCTTGAAACATGACTTTCATTAAATATTACTGTATAACAACACTATATGATTTCATCAAAATAAAGTTTTATCCATAATGGAGTTATACTCCACCACAGTGGCTAAGTTTTATACTTATAACAAATATATCCTGTTTTGCAAGGATGATCGTAAAGTTCATAGGTGAGGATTTTGAATAATTTGCAATCATCATGTCTTGTCGGAACACAAAGAAATCCACAAAGCTACATGGGTGTCACCACATGGGCGAACCAAAAACCCAGTTGACTTCATCTCAATGCTGCTCAAGGAAGTGGAGGCGCGGCCTAATGGACACAAAAGTAAGAAGAGGAGCAGACGTTGGCTCAGTCCACTATCTCGTACAAGGGACAATCCAAATCAAATTAAAAGCTTTCAGAGAGTCAGGAGCTGCAGATAGACCACAAGCCAAGTTCAACACTCAAATACTGAAGGACCAGGCTACAAAAGACATCTTCATTGCAAACATAAGGGAAAAAGCCGAGACACAAATCAACACTTGGGAAGAGGCCGGCGTCGAAAAGCACTGGAACAACTTGAAAACGGTGTGGAGTCAAACCTGCATAGAAGTTCTAGGCAGAAAAAAGAGGCAGGACAAACAGTGACTCACTACGGACACTTGGAAACTAACAGAAGAGAGAAGGATAGTGAAACAAAAGATTATCCAGTGCACCGGCGAGCAACAAAAACAGGAGTTGAATGCAAGCTACAATACACTGAACAAAAGAGTAAAGAAGAGTGCCAAGGAAGACAAAAAAAAATATTATGAAGCCATGGCAAGTGAAGCAGAACAAGCTGCAGGCAAAGGAGACCTCGCCACACTCTACCAAACAACCAGGCATCTATCGGGCAAAAGTTCGACACAGATTAAGCCAGTAAAGGAAATAATAATAACCTAGAGACTATATGTTCAATTTCTGGTGGTGTCTTGGACATACACTGTTGAAGAGTCTCAAATTGGGAAGAAGTGGCCATCCAGTTCTTCCAGATTTTCAATGATCTCTAACTGAGATTGGTTCGGGACGAAATCAACACTCATATATATATATATATATACTTATTTACTTCATGCATGTTGTAATCATTACAGGTTATTTTCATAAATTTTCTAATGATTTACACTTTGTTTTAATCTATTTAGAAGCTTATTTACGTGATGGTGATCATTGTGTAACAAAATGTGCACGTCCAGGTTATTTTGCATATCATGGTGAATGTCTCCCATGTCCAAATTCTATTTGTCCTAAGAGTAAGTGTTCATATTACTTTTCATTAAAAGACTTATAAAAGCTGTTAAACAAGCATTTCACTTGATGGTATTAGATGGTTGTAGGCTATCGGCCTCAGGAAGCATTGCTTGACTTAGGTCTCGTGCTAGTTGGCACTCATCAACAGGGTGTATCTGCAGCCTTGAAGGACACTCAGATCCCTTCTGAGAATTTAACCTGCGTCACCCAGTGCACGAAACCTAGGTCTAAAGCTTCCTGCCGATTGCCTCCCACTATCTAAAATCATCAGATCAATGTGCACCGTGATTGTGAGCCACCTAGTGGCATGGTGGCCACATTGCAAACCTGAATGATAGAACTCAGTCTGCACTAAATAAAGGACTAGACACGTCACACTAGTTACTAGCGTACAATCAAACATTTCGTTTGCTCATCAGTCGTTGATTTAATCGTAGAAAGCTCAGTAATTATGAGTGTAAGAGCTCCAGGTATGGTTCCCTGTCAATGAACTACTAAACTTCGTCAAGCCAGCGGTAAACTTGCAAAAGAGAGAAAGTTAAGCGTGAGAGACTATTATCTTTATTAACTGAAAATTCAAAGCCTAGGGCCTTTTTTTTCTGTCCGGAACACAAAAGAATCACTCAAAATTTTCAAGTATTGGTTTGTAGGGACTTTTGTTTGATTGGCTGGTTGAAGGATTCCATCATGAGTTGACATCAGTTAGAGAACCACTGGAAAACTAACAGAGAGTACTGGATGGCTGTTTTGTCCAAGGTTGGGGCTCTTCGAACCCCGAAGGTTGCTTACTGCTGAAGGGTCCCAAACTAGACCGACGAAACAGCTTTCTAGTACTCCCAGATGGTTTTCCAATGGTTCTCCAACTGATGTCGCGCTATATCATGGATTGGCAGAAGTTGGAATTCACGGACTGGCCATTGGATTGGGTCCCAGCGAGTGGCTTAGTGGTCTACTAGCTAGCTAGCCAGCCTTGTAACCATAAGGTCCTGGGTTCGAACCATGGGGGTAGGTGGGTGTGTACTGATAAGGAGCCCCAGACTAGGCTTGTGTAACAGCTGTCCACTACTCCCAAATTGGTTTTCCAATGGTTCTGTAATTGATGTAAACTCATATTGAAATCATACAGTCAGTCACTCAGAATATTTTAAAAATCAGTACTTATGTGCATCGGTGGCACACTGGTTAGAACTCTCATCGACCATGCACATGATCCGAGGTTAGATTCCCTGCCGACGCACACATGGCATCTATGGTCGGCCTGCAAAATTTGGACTACCGATATTCATGCTGAAACTTCCATACTCGTACCAAAAATACGGTGTGAAATCAAGCTTTAATCAGAAATAAAAATAAAATGAAGATAAGAGCTCTTCAAATTGTATAAATTATAATCCATTCCTATTTACATTCCACATTTTAGTTAGTAGTAATAATAATAATAGCTTCATTCTAAACAGTACTTTTTGATACACACATAGAATTTTTCAATATTGCATCTGATTTTCTCATTATATAATAAATGACGTGACAATAATTAAAACAGATGATTTACTTTGAAAAATATTATTAAATAAGAATATGAACATAAAATCAAATAGATCAATAAAAGAAAGAGAGAATAGAAAGCGCCATTTACTTGGTGTTTCGCTGTAAGTTATTAGTGCCTTGCCTTGCCATACACTCTTCTTATTACCAAAAATGTGTCCCGGCTAAATAAGGTATGTTAGAGTTTTCTTTGTACTTAGTCGTTAGAGCGTATTGCCTTCTATAATTGCTTCTAGTTCTATCTGATGGAATGCAAGGAAAGCGATTTGTGTTCAAAAAAGAAGGGGTGCTCAGGGCAAGACAAGATCATATTTGCTAATTTGGTTGGGAGATTTCATCATGAGCTGACATCAGTTAGAGAACCATTGAAAAACCACCACTGGAATACTGGACAGCTGTTTCACAAGCCAAGTTTAGGACTCTTCATCAGTAGGCAACCACCCACCTCCAGGGTTCGAACCCAGGACCTTCTGATTACAAGGCTGGCTAGCTAGCTGGTAGACCATTAAGCCAGTCACTGAGACCCGATCCAATGGCCAGTCCATGAATTCTAACTTCTGTCAATTTATGACCACCCTGGTGGATGCGCATTGGTGAAGAAACCCAAACTAGGGGAAGGAAATATATGTCGAGTACTCCCTTCAGGTTTTCCAGTGGTTCTCTAACTGATGTCGGCTCATAATGAAATCTTGTCACCAATCAAACAAAATCTCTTAAAAAAAACCAATACTTGAATATTTGCTAATTTTTTTGGCAGGAGTCTATGCGGCTATCTACAGCAGTATTGACGTGTTGGTTTAGCAACACCCCATCACCCTACTGAAAGCCTTCAGTGCCTTTCGCATTGTAACAGTGCCTTTCTTAAGTAGCCACGGAAAAAATTAAGGTAGAGCAGCTGATAAGGATTGGCAGAATACAACAATTAACAAACTTAGGAACTGGAGACTGAATGATGTCAAATTGTCTTAACTTTCTTAAGTAGAACGTTACATGAAGCAACATCTTTCTAGAAACTTACCTGATGTAGAAGACCAGGAAAGACAGTAGGAAAGACAATCCGACATTTTGGAAATTTGACTTAGTTTCAACCTCTGTAACATCTATGATAGCATAGTCATGTTAACCAACCAGTTCATGTAAGTCACCACTGCGTATGAAAGTGACATTAACGACCTGACATTTTGGGGGGATTTAACATAAGATCATTTGACACGGACCATTAACTTATTTCTGATAGAAAATTATTCATTTTGGAACAAACCGACTGAGAATTAACAGGCATAGAAGCAATCAGATCATTGGCAAAATTAACACACTTGACTTAGTCAGAATGCGGCAAGTAAGTCATGTAAGAAGAAAGAAAACCGAAAATGAGAAAGAACAGCTTCTTGAGGAACACCAACTAGAGTAAGTAAAACCGTGGAGGACTTCCCATTGTAAACAGTGTACGGCTTCCTATCAGGAAATTAAGAATACAACCACTTATTAGTCCTTCATCCTACTTGTGTCTCAACAAGCTTGTTTAATAAGAGAGGCCTAGGTAAAGGTCAAAGGCAGGTGAACAATGAAGGAAGACACTCAGATAAAAGGTGGTATTATGAAGTAAGACAATAGTAGCGTCTAAAGTACACCTGCTATGTTTAAAAGAAAATTTCTTAGGGTCATTTAAGACCTTCAGTGAATGTTCAGAGTTAAGTAAAAGCACTTTTTCCATTATTTTTAAAACCTGTGATTCATTAGAAAAAAGGGAAGTCTATTGCACAGATAACTTACGAGATTTTCAAAAGTTAGTTTTCAGGGATTTCGTTGATTTTAAAGTTGATCATGAACGGGTTTCAGTTTGACGGAGCACCGGAGAGCCATCAGGCTGTCCTTTGGGACTCTTCAACAATGTGCATCCAACACTTCCCCCTTTCACCATCATGGATAGAACCCAGGACCTTCAAATTACAAGACACACAAGTTAATGGATCTCAATAGTCACGATTTCTCACTAAAACTACAGTCAACTTCGTCCTGTAGCCAGTCACTAGCAAGCATTAGATTCATTTTAGCGCTCAAATCACAAATTTAGTAATGGCCTGTGTAGATTTAATTCGTTGAGCACAAATACTTGCCGATCATTTTGGCTAGTGGTCGCGTTATGCAGGTCACGAATTGACAGAAGTTAGGATTCAAGCGCTATTGGATGTATGTTTCCTCTTTTATAACCTTTCCATTCCTATTCTCAGCGAACTATTTTAAATTTTAAAATTTTAAAAAGTTTCTCGTCTTCGTTGTGGCTAACAGTGGAGTTCAATACACACATTTCATCTTATTTGGAGTTTATCAGCTAGATGTATCCGCATCCTCAATAATTTATGGCGTTCACAGAGGTACTCGAACCCAACACCTATCACTTTTAACGTTATACCCTTTAGTAATAATAAATCTTGTATAGTATTAAATTCAGTTATATTTCATGAGGATTTAAACAATTTTTCGGATAATAATTTTTACAAGTGATCGGATTCTTTATTTTCAGTTTGTACACTAAAAGAAATCGAATCAATAAAAGGAGTTGATTATTTACGGCGTAAATCACTTCGTGCAATGGAAAATTGTACATTATTTGAAGGTGATATCAAATTATCAATGCAATCATTTATTGGGTAGGTTATGCACTTTCTTTCTGAAACGCTTTGTTAGTCAAATTAAATGTTTAGAGTTTCTTTAAATATGGCATGCTTCAGTCATTTTTACCACTGTTAGTTGTGAAGTAATTCATGGCCTTCAAAGAGTTTGGGACGGGCTGTTATTTTGAAATTCATGTCCAGTATACACTGGCTTTTTGATGTCATTACAAGGTTCATATCCCTATCGGATTGCAAATAATTATCTATGGACGGAATTCTACTCTTCCGCACTAATAATGATATTTCTTATTTCAACGTGAAAAATATTACTACCTTCAGTGAGAATTTTGTTGAGATTCTGGAGATCACTTAAAATACCAAGGAGCACTGGATAACTGTTTCATCACAGTGTAGAACTTTTGGGTAATGCTCACTGAGGACACCATTTAGGATCGAATCTACGACTTTCAAATTATAGGGTAAGTAATTCCATATTAGTTTGCTTATTGGATGTATCACACAGTGAGTGAAACAGTATTATTTACTGGATGACAAGGTTTCGAACACAATTTATTATTGTTCATAATCACTTCATCAATTATAATCACACAACTTAGTAACTTCAGTTTTATAGTTTTCACCAATCCTGTGTTTTTGCTGACATAGGATGGGATGATCAGAAGTTCAAATATCTGTTTGAATGTGTGGGTTTCCTGTTGTGTTTCCTGAAATGTCTAAGTGACAGAGCACAAACACTAAGTAGTACCAAGGAAAATCTAGTACAGATAGTGAGGCATATAAGAGAAGCTTTGAAACTTAATAATTACCCTGATAAATTAGTCGGAAAGTATGTAGGGTAATGAAAAAAGTAAAATAAATTATGATAGTATTGATAGTGATAATAATAATAATAGTCATACTAACGACGATATGCATGTCAAACATGCGCAGGATAATGACAACACCAACAATAAGGAATCTAAGTCATCAGTAGTAATTCCATACAATGAAGGAACCTAGGAAATTTTATGCAGAATTCTTAACAAAGCAGGAATAAAAGTGGTTGGCATTCAAACTAACCTCAAACTCATTTAGAAACAAGCTTTGTCGGTTACAGGATCAATCCTGTGGAGCCAATGAAACAAAACAACATAGTTTATCTAATACCCTGCCTGCAATGATTGTCAGGTCAAATGCATAAAGTCATAGTGATAGAACAGGTGCAGTCATTCAGACTAGTAGAACGTAAAAACCTGGCAAAATCTAGATTAGCTGACCGGAATAAGATAAGAAATCTAGAGAATAGTTAGCCCAGCTATAGTACTCACCACATGCCATTACACACGATCATACAATAAGATATGATAGGATTAGATGACAGTTTGAAAATCTAATATGACTAACAGGGTGAAGGGAGAGATTGATAACAGAAGCTTTGTTTATTGAATTCACTGAGGTGAATACATGTAACAGGAATGTTTCAGCACCTGTTCACCCAGATATCTGGAAAATTCCGCTACTCCAATGACGACAAATAGGAGAGAACAGAGAAAACTATGAAACTCAAGTTTCAAAGTCGTGTGATTATAATTGATGTGATTGTGATTAGCAATAAATTTTGTTCGAAACTTTGTCATCCAGTAAATAGTAATACTGTTTAACTCACTGTGAGTGATATATCTAATAAACAAACTAGTATGGAATTGCTTACTACCACAGTGCCCAAGGTTTACACACATATATTAATAATAGGGCAAGCCAATTGAAATCGTATAAACCCTGAGTTCTAAATTCTGTTAATTCGTTATACAGTACCACTGCTAACCTATGACATTGACAATAACCCGCTTCATATCACAAATGACAGTCCCTCTCTCCGGGACTGTTTCTTTTCAACAGAACTTCTCCAAATCCATCGTGTAGTCCCTAATCATCAGTAGGGCCTTTCAAATTTGCTGAATCAACTAGACGCGTATTTCACTAAAAATTAATTACTCGTTGATACATACTCATCCGTTATGTCATTTTGGGTTAACTTTGGATCTAATTCCAGCTAACTAAGTGGTCATATTCAAATATCTGTGAACCTGGACGACTGATAACAGCATATAAGGATATGGGCTTTAAACTGATCCTCTGTTAGAGAACTGAGTTAAAATCTCTGGCATTCTTTATTGACCGTACCCAAATGAGTTTGAAAATCATCATTTTCATTCATCACTAGTTTAGGACATCACTATCATATGTTGAACAGTGAAGAATAGTCTCCAGACTGCTAACCAAGCCATTTGACTGTATTATCAGTACATCTGTCACGTGCACTTTGAAAGGAATTCAAATTTACAATATTTTTTATATTCAGCTGGACCCTGCTTAAATAGCAGCAGCCGTACATCCCAACCGTTGTCTTGTGGGCGAAATCAACTCTTAAATAAGTCTTTACAACACAGATATCATGTATAAAAAGTGGCATTTGTATAGTTGAGTTGAGATCACGTATTAACAGATAGTGCAATTTTAGAAGGTGGTACGCTTGGTGGTAAAGCTGAACCAATTTTTGTTCTAATAAGCATCTCCATCAATTTCATCTGTTGTACAACTATTGATCCAACATTTTAGGATCCATAGTTTCCAGCGTGCTGAAAATACTATGTTATAAGAATGAGGTTAACAGTAATGCACGTTTGATAATTTCTTAGTAGACTTTCCTTGAGGTGAACTGGTTATTTTAAGAAGACTCATACATTAATGCTGAGATTGTGTACTTCCAAACGGGCGAGTGAGGGGAAGTCTAGTTACAAATATATAAATACAACAGTCATATCACTTAGCTAATTATATGCTGCAACGTTGAGTCGATTAGTGAGTGGCTGCTACTGTTGTGAAATCTGATCAGTTGGTTATCTAGTTCACGCACAGAAAATCAATATTTGTATAATTTAAATTATGACTGACAGAATATCAGGCAGGCACACAAGCCAGTCAAATCATGTAATCCGACATTGTGCGAACCAAAATACCCAACAACAAAAACGATAGAATTAGTACCATTTACAAAATAAATTGTATGAACTGTAACAGGCATTACATCGGCCAAAGTAGGCAGCCAGGAACACAAATCAGCCATGTTTTTACATGATATATATTCTTTCATATCAATGCATATAGACAGTTATGGATATCAGTTTGATTGGGGTAATGTCGAAATCTTAGAGAGAAGAAACACCAAAAGTGTAGTCAGGGAATTCCTACAAGCCTGGTACTCAAACGAATATGCAATTAACAAACACGTTCAAGTGTTGCTTTGTAGGGATTTGATTGGTTTCAGGATTTCATCATGAGCTGACATTAGTTAGAGAACCATTGGAAAACAAACTGGGAGTACTGGACAGCTGTTTCGTCCTAGTTTGGGACTCTTCATCAGTACGCACCCACCGCCATCGTTCGAACCCAGGACCTTCCGGTTACAAGGCGACCTCGTATACCATTAAGCCACTGGGACCCGATCCAATGGCCAGTCCATGAATTCTAACTTTTGCCAATTTTCGACATAGCGCGACCACTAGCCAATGTCTTCGGTGGCGAGTATTTGTCCTCACAACCGACCAGCTGCACCCTACTGGTCACGACTTCCCACTGGAACCCAGGTAACTACCTATCTGAATAGGGCCAGTCGCCAGTGAGCATCTCATTGGTATTCAAGTGTTGCTTTGTAGGGATTTGATTGGTTTCAGGATTTCATGATGAGTTGACATTAGTTAGAGAACCAAACACGTTAATATATAGACCAAATATACCGACTAATAAAATGTAAATCAGCTAGGTGACCAGAAAGTTTAAAATCTAAGTCAATAGTAAAAATGATCAATACATATGTAAAGGTGGCTACCGGGGGACGCAATTATATCAATCATGGAAAGTTTAAATCATTTAACTTAATGCTATAAACTGTGATGAAAAGGGATGTTGTCCAGAAGGACGACGAAATCTCAGCCTCAACTAAACCAACCGGCTCAGAGAACACTACTAATTGGAAATCATCCACCTTAGCTATAAATCTTCTCTATTATTTCAGAATATTAGTCTAGTCTGTGGTTCCACATAACAAATCTTGGGTCGCTTGTGGATTTTGACTGAATTAAATGTAAAATTTTGTCACGCATTTGCGGTAGAGAAGTTAGAATTCATGGGTTATCGTATTTCAGTCGGCTAAATGGCCAACGGGTTCGCCTTGTAACTTGAAGATTCTGATTTAGATCATTGATACTGTCATGAATGCTTAGTGTTCAAGATTCTAGAAGTTGGATACATTGGCCGTCTAGCTCTCCTCAATTTCCAATAGTCCCGTGACTGATATTGATTTGAGAAGAATTCTACGTAGAAGTAATTTTAAAGTCCTACGGAACCCAAAAGTATTTATCAAATGACTCCCGACAATCGTTGTCTGAAATATGTGACAAAACAATTTCGATGTGATTTCCATTCTTCATCTTGTTATACTGATATGTTACTGAATTCAATAGTGTTGGGATATTTGAGCAGAAAAAGAACAAACATTGGTGCAGAATAGCATGGATGCATTCGATTTCGTTGGTTCTCATCAGCTGCATACAGCCTATGATCTTTAATAAGTAAAAGCCAGCGTAAAATTTTAACATACTTTTGCCATCAACAAGCATATTATAAGCGTGTCATAGTGAAGTAAGACACTAGGAAGACCAGATAGTTGAAGTATAATTGTGGTGGGAGCTGTCTGTTAGCTAAAATTGGTAGAAAGCCCTTTTGGCGTCAATGTTTACTTCTCAAATCTTAGTCATGAGAAAAATAAGAACAAAGACTTTTCCTTGGGCGGATACGATCAGCAGATATATCGTCTGACCTTCAAAGAAACAGCCACAAATAGATGATAGAATAATTGTCAGTGATAAAACAATCAATCAGAAGACGCTGTTTCTCTGCTTATAATAAACAATAATAATAAACATAAAAATATATAAATATCTGTCGATTTCCTCAATAAACGACTTGTTGCTTGACTCTTGTCTTCTGTCGTTACATAAATATACATCTATATGTATATATATATCTTGTTAGAAAGAAGTTTCTAGAAAACGAATTGACAAGTCTGCTGTTAGAGTGGTAACAAAGAAAATTAGTAACAGTTATATAGTTAGATAAGAGAAGATCAAAATTTGGTATGCAAGAGGTCAGATGAAAAGACTATAATGATGTAATATGGTGAGTTGAACTCATAAGATCAAGAAAAATTATCTCCTATGGAAGTCAGACGAGAAAAACCGAGCCTAAGAGAAGAGAGGTATTGAAAAGATGAGTTAATGAAATTAGAAAGTAAAGACTTATTAAGAGATGCTTCACCAGGGTAACTGGAGTCCAATGACAGATTACTTTTATTGCGATAGCTTCAGCAAACCAAAGAAGAATTGAGCTGTTTTGTCTTTTAATTATGTTGAATGATGCCAGTGCATCTAGTTGGAGTCCAGTGTCTATTAGGTGTTTGGTAATTGAAGAGCTTAAACTGCTTTGCCGCTTTAACTGGAAGCTCCTTGACACATGTTCACAGAATCTGATGGAGGCCCTTCTTTCATTTCTTACAATGTAACTGCTCCCACGGATACATGTGAATCGGTATTTACAGTTCGAGGTAATATTCATGATATTTAACCAATAAAAATTAGATAAAACCTCCGTTTAATTGGAATAATGTTTCCACTCTGACGTAGGACAACTTTAAACTACCCACGTACTTTGGTGGATATTAATATTATTGCTCCCCTGGGTGTCCTAGTGGAACATAGGGCTTCAAGTGCACGCTGTACTTTTCGCCTGCATCCATGTTAATCCATCTTCTTTCAACTCCTCTTCACACGATCTCCTCCATGTCACCCTTGGACGTCCCACACGCCGCTTCCCTTTCGGGTTCCACTCGAGGGCTTGACGCGCGATGTCACCCAGCGGTCTCCTCAGCGATTGTCCGATCCATCTCCACTTTCTCCTGCATATTTGTTGTTTGGCGATTGGTTCTTGTTTTGTTTGTTCCCATAGTTCCTTGTTGGTGATTCTTTCCGGTCCGGCCATCTGATCTTCAGTATAGACCGAAGACAGTTGTTAATAAAGGTCTGCAACCTTTTGGAGATATTCTTTGTGAACCACTCGCCAAGTTTCTGATCCGTATAGAAGGACTGACTTTACGTTTGTATTGAAAATCCGAATTTTGTTGGTGATGCTGAGTGACGAAGATTTCCAGATTGATTTCAGCTTGATGAATGTGTTTCTCGCCTTCCCGATTCTCGATTTGACATCCTCGTCCGTTCCTCCTGTAGTTGAGACAATACTCCCTAGATAAGTGAATGAATGGTGCATAATTCCACAATAATCCGTTAGTCAGTCAGTCAGTCACAAGGAGATTGAACAATATGATGTTGTGTTACATCTCTTGGATGACTTTTGAGATAGTACTTATTTGTGATATGATTTCATTTATATCTTTTTCAGAAGGATTATACCAAAACAGAAAAGGATTGAGCAAAGAATATTCATATCTTCAATAACTTTCTCATCTACCTCCACAGTTATATATATATATGCACATGATATTTAAGGCATTATTGTTATTGACTGCAATAATATTTGCTTAAGATAATAAGGAGTTATTAAAATCAACAGAATTACAGTTTATAAGCACAAGTGTTAGGTATAATGTTTATAAAAATAGAATACTTAATTGAACGTCAGATGGATTTAAGTAGAAAATTTGTGCAACAATGAAACATATTTGAAACAATGATGTCTTTTTGTACCTCGGTGGCACAGCAGCAGAATGCTTGTCAACCCCACATTTGGTCCAGGGTTAGATCCCCTGCCGCCAACTCACTCCTCCTTTACCCTGCTAAGCCAATAATAAGACTGATAAAAAGAGGGAAGGGTTCAATCTCTGCCCGACTGACGTACTCCTTTACCTCGCTAAGCTAGCAATAAGACTGGTAAGAAGGGAAGACTGGGTATGAAGCTACCAACCCCATCCCGTAAAAATAAATACTACAGGCACCGAAACTTCAAAGCTCTAGCTTGAAGGTGCCCTATGTTCCACTGGGAACGTGAAGGAATAAAGAATAAAAAACAATGATGGCAGAGGTAGGGAGAGAGTCTTAGTGATCTTCTTCTGAACACATAAGTTAGCCTACTTCAGGGGAATTTCAACAGCCCCAGTAGAAAATGAACTGCGTAAGCAAAATTTAGATTACTGAGAATACGGTAGATACCTTTAAATATCTTGTTGACATCGACTTTATGCTCATTATCTGTGAGGTTTGCTAAAACTCAGTCAAGAATAAAGCTTGTCTATCCTTTGCTTAACGACGCAGAGTTGTATTCACAAACCCGATGACAAACATGTCTAATTCCACGAGCAATGTAACTGATTCCACAGGAACACTAAGTACTATTTACCACTTTTGTTGGTCTGTGTTATGTTCTAGTTTCCCCGTCGCCAAATTGTTATGTTCTAGTTTCCCCGTCGCCAAATTGTTATGTACTAGTTTTCCCCGTCACCAAATTGTTATGTACTCGTCGCTGAATTATTATTATGGACTGGTCGAGAAACTAATAGTCCTGACGCGAGAAGGCGGAAATCAGAAGACCACTAGGTTTGCGATGATACTTCTATTGTCCAAACACAAGGAGACGAAAATAAATGGTCTCACACCAAAGTGGTAAGTAAGTAAAGTAGTTGTAAAGTAAAGTAGTTCACACAAATTGTGAATGCGAATATATATAAATAATTCAGACAAGCGTGGGAAAAATCATTGGACAGTCTTAACATGAATGGCTAATTATAATGGAGTGTCGATCCAATTATACATAGCGAATATAGCAGACATGCCAACAAACATATATGGATATATGTCACCAAGCAACGGACTGTCAACAGAACACTCATATTATATATAATATAATATAAGGAGAATACACATTATTAAAGGAGACAAGTCCATACAAGTGAAGTGGTCACAGACTAACCGAGCAAACAGAAAGAGAGACCAACATGCACACACACACATAAATATATATATGTGGATACATATCAGTCTGTTTAAAATCCTTGCTGTTTTCTCCTTCTTTTCAGCGATCCATTTTATAATTTATCCCAAGCTGATGAAGGTGTACAATGGAAAGATCTTGTGATTGGTTTATCCAAGCTAGAGCATATAACAGGTTCACTTTATATCAGTGCTGGATCACATGCCCCATGGTTGACTAATCTGACTTTTCTTTCAAATGTTAAAATAATTAGCGGAGGTAAGTCGAATACTATTGTAGTGTTGTTATTATTATTTGTCCTTGGTATTCTAAATAGAACATAAGATCTCAGCAGTACACCTCTATTCCACTCGCGCATCTGTTATCCCTATTGTTGGACTCCACAATAAACATTTATTTCTTCCATGTCACTCTCGGAATCGCACAAAATCAGTCACTTCTCATTCTGGTTCCACTGAAAGGTCTGATTTGTGATGCCATTCAAATGTCACTTTGGTGAATGTCCAACTCATCTACATTTCCTTGTGGAAATACGTGTTGGTTTGGCGACAGGTTCTTGGTTGGTTCGTCGACAGAATCACTGGCTGCTCATCCTTTCCGACCTGCTGCCCATCTTACTTTCAATACCAAACGAAGGTATCTGGTAATGAAAGTTTGTACCCTGTTGAAAATACTTCTGTAACAACAGAAGACAAGGGCCGGCAACAGATCGTTTTATTACGGAAATCAACACGTATTTATATATATATATATTTCCTGTACATTACTATAGCTTATGCAAGTAGACAAACGCAGTCTTCTGATTGGTTGTTTCTCGAAAGTTAAGCAGAAAAACGCAGGCTACTGACTGGTTGTCTCGGGTAACATCGAAAAGTAGAGCCATCTATCTGCGAATCATATTTGCCCACGTTTAAGTCTGCTGTGATTGGTTATTGAATCAGTCTTGTTCATATTTTTTCACGGCCAATATTAGTGACCTTGGACATTAACGCAGATTAATGTCTACCAATTGGCTAGCAGCCTGCTCTCACCACACCCCTGGTAGACCATACGCCAAGTCTCTACACCACACAGAAGCACGGGATTCAAAGCCTGAAAGAAAAAAGAAGAAGAATATAGTCACTTTGATAATTATGCATGTTATTCAAGTATTGATTAATAGGGATTTGACTGACTGGTTACGGGATTTCATCATGAGCTGACATCATCGGTTAGACAGAGCTACCAGTGAATTATGTTCGTCTCCTGTCTAATTAATCATGCGAGATGATATTCAGAAATACGATGATGAACCTGCCTAATTGTAAACCAAATGTAGCTGGCTTCAAAGACGCAGTCAAACTGGTAGCTACACATGGAAGAGGAGGTGAAGTCAGATAGTTTGTCCCGATTTATCGAACGTAAAACAGGGGTGGTAATTATGAGACAACGTACCGCTGCTGCAATGAAATCCCTTGTAACCGTATTCTTCAGGCGCTGTGTTACTCTATCGCTGGTGTTATCGCAGAGGAAGTTTTGTGAACAGGGGTATTTTGGAGTTGTTCCCCTTCTGGTTTGTTCTGGTGCTAAATTCATATTTTTCTCAATGAAATTGTCTGGATGTCTATTTTTACCAAGTAATTCTCTGATAATCTTAAGCTCCTCATTGAGGCAGTCGTTTGAGCAGATTATCCTAGCTCTATGAATCACACACTTTCCAAGTTACGTTTATATTTCAAAGGTGCAAACTTCAGAGGGCAAGTCTACTGATCTGTTGTGGTAGGTTTCCTATACACACTACTTCTTAATGTGCCATCCCCTTGCCTGATCAGCAATGTGTCTAGGAATGAGATACTATCATTGCTTTCTTTCTCGATTGAATTCGCATCATTGAAGCCACTGAGGATATTCGTTGCTTCGTCCTCATTTTTCATAATCACAAATTTATCATCTATATATCGATGGTAGAATTCCAATTCATTAATTACTCCTTTCAATGATCCATTCTCTATCTTAGCGAGGAAAACAATCAGCTAGGACTGGACCTAGCGGGAACCCTATAACAACATCACCAGTTTATCTGTAGCATTCCTTATTGAATAAGAAATGAACATTCATCATACATATTATAATAATTCCCCTCATGAATAATGTCTGGTGTCACACAAACTCGTAGACTTGCAGGCAAAAAGCAACAAATTGGTTGAAAAAGCATCAAAGACAGGATTCCAGGTGAACATAGAGAAGATAGAGGTGATAAAGATAACGAACCACCACCACCACACCCCGCAGTAACAACAACAACCAGTACTAATCCCCATCAGCAGGAGAGATTTGAAAAAGGTAACCTCCCTCACTTATTTGGGAAGCTTAGATTCAATCATGGGCAGTTGGAACGGATAACAGTGTTACAGTTGGTGAGAATTGGAAAGGCAGGATACACCATCATCAACTGGAAACCAGTTTGGAAATTTTCTGCACTAACTCAGCTAGCATAAACAGCAAGATTAGGATTTTTAACACTAATGTCAATTGGGTACTTCTATACGGGTCAGAAACTTGCACTGCATGTCACGAAAAGGATTTCTAACAGTCTATTACAGGCTTTTATTAATAGCTGCCTCCTTAGCTGGCTTCATAATGAAGATCAAATGGCCAGCTTGCCGGCGAGAAAGAATCAGTAACAAGAAACTCTGGTGGGGAACAAAACAATCAAGAACCTATTGCTCAGCAAATATGTTGGGAAAATGGAGACGGATTAGGCATGCGATGAGGAGACCGTAGAATGACATCGCGCTCAGTGCAGGCCATCACTCGAATAGAATCCCAATGGGAAACGATGAGTGGGTTGTCACTGCGAGAGTGACCCAGAGGAGATCATGTGGGGAAAAGGAGATGGGAGATTTTTGGGAATTGTGGATCCAACTGAATAGGACAACAGAAAATAGAACAAAGCGGAGATGTGTTGTTGAAGCCCTGTGCTCCACTCAGAACTCAATGGCATAATAATAATAATAAAAAATACAGAAATCCTAATGCCTGTATGTCAATGGTGCATTTGTGAACAAAGAGGATACATCAAAAGATATCATGAACTTGTCATTCACATTTAAATCTCTTATTCCATTTTTCTGTTGCATGAAATGTGAGATTAGAAGTACTTATTAAACATTGGTCAAAGTGGCCGCAAACCAATTTTACGCACTTTTTGGTAGCTTTGTTCTGTCTTAAACGCCAGGAATAAACTAGGCGGAAGTCATTGCTTATCCTGAATTGTAACTGTCATTTTGGCAGTCACAAAGAAGAAGACATTTCTTCAAATTTCTAAAAATCTCTTTAAATAAACACTCCAAAGCATCAGCTTGGAAAAAGTTCAGAAAAATAAAACTGAGACTAAGGAGTGGCTATGTGTTATAATTTTTTTTTTGGTATTTGCCAACTACTACTGATATTTCTCAACTTTAGCACGGATGTTTCAGTATTACTATAATTGCTAACTTCAAATTACCTGTTTTTCAGTGACTAAGATGCTCATTTCGCAGTCCTCCATAACTCGTCAACTGAGTGCACCTTCTTCGCGGTAAGTCATAGGGTTCTTAAAGACAAATCAAAACCAACACTTGAATATCGATGAGATGCTCACCAGCGACTGGCCCTATTCAGATAGGTAGTTACCTGAGGTTCTAGTGGGAATTCGTGACCAGTAGAGTGCAGCAGGTCGGTTGTGAGGACAAATACTCGCCGAAGACATAGGCTTTTGAAACAGCTGTCCACTCCTCTCAGCTGGTTTTCCAATGGTTCTCTAACTAATGTCAGCTCATGATGAAATCCTGTACTCAATCAATCAAATCCCTACAAACCAACACTTGAAAATCAAATCAAATTGATGAGTCCTGGATAAATTCAGACGTGTATCTTGGATTCCAGCAGTAGCTCTGAACAATTATTAGAGATATTCGTGTTTTAATGCATAAAAATAATCATTGCCTTTCGTCTTCTCCTCTTTCTTTTTTTTGCCCTTCAACAGTAAGCCCAAATATTCAAAAGACACGAACAATCAATATAAATCTAAATCATCATCTGGAATTTTTAGGTATGACATCATTACGTAAACTTGGTCATCCAAGTTTACTAATCACTGGAAATCCTCGCCTATGCTATGTCGACACAATTGACTGGACAAGTCTAATGACTGATGAATTGATTTCACCACAAGCTAGTTTATATGACAATGGGGATAGACGATTATTATTATTTAAAAAATCTTTAAAATCCGACGTGACAACTGATAATTATTGGTCAACTCAAATTTCATTGCCAAACAGAAAAACACTCAGGAGAAGAAGACCATTGAAAGATTCCGCTATTTTTGTTGGTGGAAATGCTCATTTTGAATTTTGCAGTAAGTTGCTTTCTCCGTGTTTCATTTATTTGTAAGTGTTGGTATTGGATAAATGTTTCGTCATAATTTAAGACTCTTCAACAGTACACAACCACTGAGTTTAAAGTCGAGGATCTAACGGTTACAGGGGAGGAGGCTGGCTAAATACAGGGACTTATATGTAAGAAGTAGTAGTCAGTGTGATCCGCCAAGTAAAGTGATGGGACGGTTACTTGCTGCGATGATATGGGTTGGTGGTTTCGTTATGTATTTCGCTCAATGGGAGTAGATAGAATTTATCGAGCTGTTGGATCTGATCTCAATGGCTGAACCATGTCTTTGCTTTCTAATAGGAACATTAAACCTTATGCCAGACCTTCCTCTATTCTCAAGCTTACTGATCGCTAGTAGACTAAATGAGACTAAGAGTACGTCGGTTGGAAATCAAACCTGGATCACGTAAGTAACTTTGAACCATGGTACCACTGAACCGTGGACACTTAAAAAGGTAACTGCACACCTTTTAGGTAAAGATGCTGAACGAAAGTGGAGTCTAATGAACTCTGAGATCAAAAATCTGAGTATATTCCCATGTATATTACCTCTGTCAGCTCTAAAATGACTCTGAAGCTAGTCTACAAGAAGTGAGTAAATGAACTAGTGGCTTCCCTTATTTGTTAAGTTATATCAGTCATAATTTACTATTTTGCTGATGGAATTTTAGCACATATACAGAAGGACAGATTATTATTATTTACTTCAATTCATAGAGGAACATAGGGCTTCAGCTGCACATCTTTATTGCGTTTGGTCCTCTGCTAAAGTTTTCACCTAGCTCCAGGTCTGTCCACATGCTTTCATCTCCTCTTCACATGACCTCCTCCAAGTCACCCCGCCCTCGGAAGACCAACTCGCCGCTTCCATTTCGGGTTCCACTCGAGCAATGGCTTGTCTAGTGATGTCACTTGATGGTTTCCTCAGAGTATGGCCAATCCATCTCCATTTCTTCCTGCAGATTTGTTGCACAATCGGTTCCTGGTTGGTTTGCTCATTGGCAGAGATCCCTGTTGCTGGTCTTTTCTGGCCGGCCATCTGATCTTGAGTATTGAGCGAAGACAGTTAGCTGTTGATGAAGGTTTGCAGTTTGTTTGATGTGCTCTTTATGACGCGCTGGCCAAGTCTCTATTCCGTATAGTAAGTAGCACTGACTGACTTCACACTGGAGTTGAAAATCCGGATCTTATTTATCATGCAGCTCTCAGGATCATTTATCATTGTGCTGTAATCGCGTCACTTTTGGTCTACTGTACTGCAGTTTACTCCATATCTCTTTACATTTATGACAATAACATAAATAATAGTAATATTAATAATGAAAAATAACTTTATTGTAAACAGAATGTTTACACAGTGGACGGAATTTCCAGTCTACTTTATTGCGTAACATTCCCTCTTCATCCAAAATCTGCAAGTAAAATACTAGTCAATAATATCTCACGTGATGTATTGCTGTTAGATCCGGAGCATAGACTAATCCTTTATGATATTTTTCCTTCCTCTCTATCAAAATATGCACTAGTAGTTTGAAAGCCAATTGAAAATCTGCATGAGTACATTTCGTGACCCAAGCATATAGCTGGATGGTTAAGACCATAAGAATTAAAGAAAATATGGTGTATTGTGCTTTGGTGGCACAGTGGTAAGGACGTTCATCGAGCATGCATGTGGTCTGGAGTTCGATCCCCAGCCAATGCACATCTGATATCAATGGTCAACCTGCTAAATTTGGGCTACCGATATCACTACTTGTACCAAAAATACGGTGTGGAATCAAGCTGCAATAGAAAAAACAAATTAAATTACAGATAAATTGTGTCAGATGAAAATTCAAATAGCCCAGTAATTCAAACAAGGCTGTTGTGGTCAATGAAGTTGGGAAATGTGAAAATACCAGCGGTTTTTGACTATTCA
Source organism: Trichobilharzia regenti (assembly GCA_944472135.2). Classification (NCBI taxonomy): domain Eukaryota; kingdom Metazoa; phylum Platyhelminthes; class Trematoda; order Strigeidida; family Schistosomatidae; genus Trichobilharzia; species Trichobilharzia regenti. The sequence continues at coordinate 14,696,982 of OX235266.1, forward strand.
TGGATGAATATAGTCAGTACCGATCAGATTAAGTGTACAATGCTACCAGGTAAGGAGGAAGATCAGTTGATGTAGTTGTGTGGCTCCCTTGATAAAGATAGTCAAGGCACGTTTCACGAATGCCCAGCCGCAGCCTTTGTCAGGGATGATTATTAGCTGAATCTAGAGAGAGAGAAGAATTAGGGGTAGACAGATGAGAGAACATGGCACCAACACATGAAGTCTCACACTGTTCGTCTGGGCCACATAGTCAATTGTTCAAGTGTTAAATGTCCGCTTGAATTGCCATAAAACGTCATATCAGTAATGCATATAATTGAGATAAGTAAAGATTTTAAAATATCCCCATTTTTTCTGTTGTGATTAACGGGTGAAATGTGGTCTAGTCTGATAGACACACATTTGATGATGATTAGATGGTTGGAGGCAATCGACAGGAAGCTCTGCCTGATCTAGGTTTCGTGCTGGCTAGCACTCCTCAGCCAGCCAGTAAGGAGTATCTGCAGCCCTGAAGGAACTCATGTCCCTTCTGAGATTCGAACACGCATCACCCAGTGAGTATTGGAGCCAGAGATGTTACCCCTGAGGTATTCAGACTCGTGATTGACCTCCCTCCTATAGGAATGTACTGGATACTTTTGATTGGACACTAGTCAGTAACTAGCCTGGTGTGTCTAGTCTTCCGTTTGGTTCAGACTGAATTCTATCAGTCAATTAAAATATCGAATACAGTCCTACAGGATGGAGGTCAATCGTGAGCTCAAACAGTTCAGTGTTAACGTCTCTGATTACAGTACTCACTGGGTGACGTGGGTTTAAATCTCAGTCCTACTCACTGCCTTCACGTGGCGGAGGTGTTTTTCACCAAAGTGAGAGGGCAAAAGCGGATGCCCGGCGCTCTTCACCGGGTTGACTGTCCATTGGATGACAGTCTAGGGGAGATGGCTAAACCCTGATTCCAAACCTCCAACGACTGGCGTATGAAGCTCACCGGCAGACGTATGGACAAAGGGCTTATTGGATGCCCTGGGTGACTGGCCCCATTCAAAAAGGCGAATGAACCGGACTCCAGTCACCGGCTGCCAATGGATAGTGGACTCCCTACTCCACTCCTACTGCCTTGTAGGTCACACTTGGTTGTGTAAAGGCTAGAGCTGCACTCTCAAACAAAAGACCGAGCAATCCTGGGGACATCACTCGTACCCAACTTCATGGTTCATGAAGCCGGCTCATCCTCCCGTAGGAGATAGCCGAAGTAAAGTAAGTAAGTTTAAATCTCAGAAGGGATATGAATTCCTTCCAGGTTGCAGATACGCCTTGCTAACTGACTGATGAGTGCCAACTAGCATGAAACCTAGGTGGTGTCTAAGGTTTCCTGCCCATTGATTGCTTCCAACCATCTAATATCATCAAATCAATGTGCACTGTAATGGTGAGCAGTCTACAATCATCATGGCCACATTGCAAACCTGACTGATTCATAGAATTTAGTCAGCACCAAACAAAGGACAAGACACATCACACTAGTTACTAGTGTCCAACTGAAGACAGACATTTATAACTTCAGATTTGATATCATCAAAATATGTGCCATAAGATAATTTTGTTCTATTCTCAAAGGCTGTTAATATAGTGTAGAGTGGGTGCTCAGCTGCATACTGGAAAACGCCTCACTGTTTGAAACAGTCAGTGAAAAGTTCCAGTCTCAGGGTGAACGTTATCACTTAGTGGTGATGCATTTGAAGGTTTCCACTGAGAGTAACCACCAAACAAAGGAATATCATGGCTTTTAATCAAAATTAAATGAAGAGAACAAGACAAATAGTTCAGTGAAGAGTCTCTTTTGGCGAACTCATTTAGGAGTTTGACCACGGATTGATATCAGTTAGGAAATCACTGAAAACCAGCTGGGAATAGTGGACAGATGTTTCATCAGCCTAGTTTGAGAATCATCGACTGTACGCACTTACATCATAGGGTTCAAACCCACAACCTTCTAGTTATGAGGAAAGCTCGTATACCATTCAGCCACTGAGACCCGATTCAATGGCTGGATAGACTTTACTGGTCATGCATGACTTCTTACTTGAACTCACTACTGTGAAGATGAATTTCCCACTGATGACATTGGTTGGTGGCTGCATCAAATCACGAATTCGTAGAAGTTAGAATTCATGGGGTGGTCATGGAACTGAATCTCAGTAACGGAAGGTCACGGGTTCGAACCCCGTAGTGTGGGTGCGTACTGACGACGACTCCCAAACTAGACTGATGAACTGGTTGTTTAGGACTTTTAGCTGGATTCCAATGGTTCTCTAACCGATATCAGTCCTTACAAATCAACTCGTGGGAATCATTTTCCACTTTAGCTGCATAACCACATTTATATACAATTTTTTTTCACCAAATAGGACATTAACAAAAGTGATAAGTTGTCACAAATGAAGCTGTTAATAATACCTAATACACAAGAGGAGATGAATAAGCATTTTAGATTGCTGTAGTGAGGTGAATAATTTAATGAATGAGTTGTATTCCTGATCCGCATAAAAACAGAAGAAAATGTGATATTCCACAAGAAGTGGAAAATAATACAAGACTTATCAAAAGTTAGAAACCAAACGAAATCAAGTTAGCATAAATCACTGACTTTTAATATGCAGAGGTTTGGCTCCTCTATACCAATGCCGAAGAGATGAAAACGTATTGTCTTTGAAATGCAGATTATTCTTTACTCTGTAGATTACTTTGGAGAAAATAGCTTGTTAAGATAGCATAGCGAGTGTCCACAAGCTTTTCACTTATCATACTCCTTATAGAGCCATTGCTAACTTTTCCTAACCATACAGAGTAGTATTCTTGAACCGTTTCAGACGAGATATGCATCGAACGACTGGCTTCACAGAAAGTGATATATATATCCACACAGAAGTGATCGGATGGAAGATCGTGTCTTTCAAGCTTGTTTAGACCAGTGGATGACTGCGGGATACCATTCTTAGCGTTTCTGCGAAGAATGTACCTCTCAAAGGGAAAGAAATTTTGCTCTTCAGCATATCACCTCATTAGGTTTCTTATGAAATCCAGGTTCATATAAAATTTCTTCTTTTGTTATTGCAAACATTGCTCCATTTCTCTTAACTTTTGATTGAATGCTCTTGTCAATGAATCTTGATTGATATCCATTATAAATGAAGATTTCTTTCAGAGGATCTACCTCCTCCCATTTTTTTAGGTCATCATGGCCACAGATTCGTCAGATGCATATGGCAAGAAATTATATTTCATTTTCGTTTAACAGGCATCTAACCTATTTTAATTACCTGCTTATGAAACGTGTTATTTAACGGGATACATATTTTGCAGTGATATTCACAATGCAAACCTTATAATTAATGATCGCTTTTTTCAAGACTTAAGTATAATTACACATCACTACACACAGACAACCACGGACACCAATTCGACTGGGACAACGTTCAAATATTAGACAAAGGAAATAACAAGAATGCTAGGGAATTTTTAGAAACTTGGCATTTCACTGAATCATCAATCAATAGACACATCGAGATAGACAAAATTTATCAACCAATAAGAAAGAAACTTCACACACAAAGGGTCAAAGTTCAAGTCAAAGAAACAATCAGTTCCAATACAAGTAACCTAGAAGGTGTGAAAACACACACAAACAACCAATCACGTCCAAGGTCACCGACCAGGAGAGATGATTAATAAACTCGTGGAGAAATCTAAAAGCTCACTTCAAATTGAAGTATGCGCTGAAGATGTCACCCAGTAAGGTGATGAAAGCTTCGCAAACTAACCATCCAGCTCAGAGAACAAAACCACATCAAAAAAAGTCAGACGGAATATATGCGTTGGTGGCACAGAGGTTAGCACTCTCTCCGACCATGCACATGGTTGAGGGCCCGATCCCCTGCCGACGTACACCTGATATCAATAATCCGCCTGCGAAATTTGGGCTTCTAATATCACATGCTGAAAATTTCATACTAGTACCAAAATACAGTGTGGAATCAAGCTGTAATCAACAAAATATTTGTCAATCATCAAGGAGTAACTAGTGTCATGTGTCTGCTCTTTGGTAAGTTGGTGCAGACTAAATTCTATCATAGCCACTAATCTAGGTGACTCAATATAGTGGTGCTCTCAGGAGTAGTAGTGGAGTTAAAACGGTTGGAGGCAATGGTTAAACTTTTTGGGTCTAGCTTTCGTCCCTGTTGACACTCTTGAGGGCACTGATTATCCCTTAAAGATTCCAACCTACGTCAACCCGTACTGCAATCATATCATCATCATCATCATCATCATTGAGTACTGGTGACTACAAAATGACAAAGTTAAACTGTAGCATCTCCCCTTTCCCAAGAATAACCTCAAACAGCCAACTAGAATGAAGGAACCTAGAGTGCACAGCTATCCTAACCAACCATTTCTGTGGCACTAGCAATCCTTCATGATCCACCTAATGTTCAATAAATACACAATGATAAATAAAATATTACAGAATTTTCCTATAAATGAATGGAGATTAGTAGTCATATGTCTTATTTTTCCCTCACATCTTATTCTACTACAGGAGGACGTGGTGCTATGTGTGATGAAGTTTGTCAGTCAGATACTGGTTGTTGGGGTCCAGGTATACAATTCTGTTTTCATTGTAAATATTGGTCTGTTGAACACGTCGGGGGACAGCTATGTGTTCAAAAATGTGATGATGTACCTGGATTTTATACTCCGTTTGGAAAAGGAATAGAAAATGGTACTGATATAGTCAATCAAGAAGAAGTGTTAAATGTAGAATCCAACACACTGACTACTTTAGAATCTACAAGTACTACGAATATTTTATCGAATGAAATCACTGAAACTACTGAAATCAGTAGTAGACCTCAGAATATTGAAAATAAACCGTCAAATCATCATATTTTACCATCAATGCAATGTCAGAAATGTTCACCGATGTGTCAGTTACAAAAGAATACATGTTATGGACCAAATGATGATCAGTGTGTTGGTGGCTGTCAAGAAGTACAGGTAAATTCAATGTGCTTCTTTTAACTAATGCGATGCTGCTATTATTGTTATTCCTTTGGGTTCGGCGTGGAACATAGGGCTTCAACAACACATCTCAACTTTGGATAGAAGATCATTGGGAAACCCGGGAGTACTGGACAGCTGTTTTCGTAGTCCTATTCTGGGACTCTTGATCAGTACGCACCCACACCACAGGGGGTTCGAACCCAGGGCCTTCTGGTTACAAGGTGAGTTCGTATATCACTAAGCCACTCAGACCCGATTCAACGCCCCATGAATTCTAACTTCTGCCAATTCACGACATAGCGCGACCACTAGCCAATGTTTTCGACGAATATTTGTCCTCACACCCGACCTGCTGCACCCTACTGGTCACGACTTCTCATTAGAACCCCAGGTAACTACCTACCTGAATAGGGGAAGTCGTCAGTGGATTAAGTCCCAGTGGCTTGATGGTTTACGAGCTCACCTTGTAACCTGAAGGTCCTGGGTTCACAACCTTGCGATGGGTACGTACTGATGAAGAGTCCCAAACTAGGACGAAACAGCCGTCTAATACTCCCAAGTTACTTTCCAATGGTTCTCTAACCGATATCAGGTCATGATGAAATCTTGTAAAGAATCAATCGAATCCCTACAAACCAACACTTTGTTCTATTTTCTGTTGTCCTATTCAGCTGGATCCACGATTTCCTATTATCTTCGATCTGTTTCTCACCACAAGATCTCATCCACGATCCACTCGTCGCTTCCTATTGGGATTCCACCCTAAGCAACGGTCCGTATTCGGCGTGATTTTATTCGACAGCCTCCTCAACATGTACTTGATCAACATCCATTTTCTCCTACATATTTGTCGAACAATCGGCTCTTGGTTGATTTGTTCATTGCCAGGGTTTCTCGATGGTAATTCTTTCCTGTCAGCCGTTTGACCTTCATTATAGAGCGACGGCAGCTGCTGACAAAAGTCTGTAACTTGTTGGAAGTGCTTCTAGAGATGTGCACGCCAAGTTTTTGATCAACATAGAAGAAGCGCCTGACTTATCATTGGTGTTGAAAATCCGAATATTGTTCTTTGCGCTGATTGAGTCATTGCAGAAGATTTCTAAACCGATTTCAGATTGATGAAGGCGTATCTTGCCTTCACGACACTGTCTGTCTTTGACATGTTCATCCGTTCCGACTACCTGTGGTTGAAGTGCTTCTTCCTAGATGTGTGAAGGAAGTAACCTCTGTTAAATCTCTTCCTTTCACGGTGACTGGTGCTGGTTGCTATTGTTTGCATTCATCACCTCTGTCTTCTCTATGTTCACCTGCAGTCCTGTCTTCACTGCTAGCCTCTTCAGCTAGTTTGTCGGTTCTCGTCTGCAAGTTTTCTAGTTTGTGTGACATTAAACATAAATCATCTGCGAGATCTAAATCCTCTAGAATCTTTAACGTTTCAGTAGCTGTGGTGCGTTTCTTATATCAGTGATTTCATTTTTTTATTAAAGATCACACTGAGTGCCTGTAAATAAGAAAAAATCAAAGGTCAAATTGACAAATTACATTCGTATAACTTGATATCCAACATGTATTCTCTTCTGGTCAATCTGACGTACCAAATGACTGCATTAGCTTGGCTATAACATGATACCAAAAGAAATAAGTAAGTTCGTCCAACTATGCATTCGGCACGTGATGTAGATTTGAAGAATAGAACGGCAAGTAGGGATATCAGTTCCAATTGCTAGATTGAGAGCTTTGCACCAGTATCTTTTCCACTGCATATATATATATATATATATATATATACTATTGCCGATTTGACCCCCATTTACGTTAGATATGTAATTCATGTTCATCGATGGCCGTGGTTTACGTTTGAACTATTTTGACCACTAATGGCCCACTAGATTGCAGCTTAGTGAATCAATGACATGCGTTCAATCCTTGATGTTGTTGTGTGTTTGTATCACTGAAGAGTTCTAAATTAGTAGGAAATAAATTCCCAGATCTATTAATTAATTTACTTTAAAACGATTCTAAAATCTATGCTGATTCAAAAATTAGGACCTCTGATGTTTATTCCCTTGGTTTACTAACACACTTAAATGTCTTTACGAGTTGATAATGGATTAATATCAGTTGTGCGTCGGTGGCACAGTGGTTAGGACTCTCGCCGACCATGCACATGGTTCGGGGTTCGAGCACGCAGCGACGCACACTTGATATCTATGGTCGGCCTGCAAAATTTGGGCTACCGATATCCATGCTGAAAATTCCATACTTGTACCAAAAATACAGTGTGGAATCAAGCTGTAAATCAAAAATCAAAAAAAAAACAGAAACCTATTGAAAACCATGGAGTACTGGACAGCTGTTTAATCCTAGTTTTGGGAATCAACCGCAGTACGCGTCCGCTGGGATTCGAACCCGGGACCTTCCGGTTAAAATGTTACCGACCTCGTAAACCATTGAGCCACTGGGACCCGAAATAATGGCCCATGAAGGATGGATGTTCCACCAACGACATTGGTTAGAGTCGGTCTAAATCACGAATTGGTAGAAGTTAGAATTCACAGACTGGTCACTAAATTGGGTCCCAGTCGCTGAATAGTATACGACCTTTCCCTGTAACGGGAAGGTCGTGGGTTTCAACCCCCCTGGTGGATGCGTACTGTTGTGATGAGTCTAAACTAGTCTGATGAAACAGCTGTCCAGTACTCCTAGCTGGTTTTCAAAGATTCTCTAACTGATATCAACCCGTGATCAACTCCTAAAAACATAACCAACCCTTACAAACCAAACTAGAGACAATTAAATGTCACCTACTTTCTGTTATTTGTAACTGAAATAATACTATCATGTGACTTCTCATTTAGTCTTGCGTACATGTCCAGTACCACCCCAAGCAGCCGATCACCTAAACCGCCAAAGTGTTATCCACCACGACCCAAAAACATTCGTTAGTAGATATCAGGAAGGCATGTACTAACAGACAACCGCACAGAGAATTAAAAGATATCAGTATGAACCGTTTCAGGTTAGCTTGTTCAAAAAGATTTCAACTGAATAGTTCATCTTTTGGATTCGTCGTACCGTATGACTAGCGTATTTACTTTCAATGAGTAAAATGACGGCTTCATATCACAGTTATGTTGTCCATGAATACAGCTGTATTTTTCAATAAACTAGAAGAGATATTGGAATATAAGGCTTCAGCAGCATATCACCATATCTCCAAGTTCTCTATAGTTCTTTAAATCTGGCTGCACTAATGTCTCTAAGCTTTCGTTTTCTCTTCACCACACGACTTCTTCCATGCTGCCCGTAGAGAGACTTTCAACTCGTCGTTTCCTACACAAGGACATAGCTCGTGAATTCGAGCATATATTCATCAATCCATTTCCATTTCTTCTGCATATTCTTCGGGAGACAGGTCCTATATAAATTCACTACCAGAGTTCCTTATTGCATAGCCTTTCTACTCAACCGGTCAACTAATCTTCAGAATTGAGGTGGCTAAGTAGCAGATTTTTACCAAGGTCTACAGTGGCTTGTTAAAAAGGCTTCTGGTGACGAGACAAGTTTCTCAAACGCAACAATAATTCCGATTAAAAAGGTCAACGACTCAACGTTTTAAAATACTTGTAAGCTAATTATGTCTGGCACACCGTTAAACAACATTTAAAACTTGTTATTTACACCCTCTTACACTTCACTTTTCTAGGATGGTCCATTCTGTAGAGCTTATTGTCCGCCTAATAAATATGCAGATTCTACAAGTAAACAATGCATGGAATGTTCTACAGCATGTACACCGCCAATAGATACAGGAGAAGATAATGTATCGATAAACGGTAAACATTTCAACCAGATAAATGGTCTTACAATGCAACATCATTGTTCAGGTAGCGGAGATTGGCCAGGAATTGGTGGGTGTTATTTTTGTAAACGAACAGTTTTAAACTTGGAGCCAAAAGATTCCCATCATCATTTAAAATGTGTAAATGTAAGTTGAATGCGATTCTTTTTCATTGTAACTGATGCCATTAGAAGAGAAATAGACAGACAGACACACACACACAACGTAACACGATTGATTTGTCTTAATCTTGAATTGTTCATCTGGTCTCACTTTTAATGCTTTGCAGAAATGAAATTAGATACTACCATAAGAATTTCACGGTTGGGATCAATAGTCAGTTAAATAATACTACTACAATTTCGTGTGCACTCTTATCTTTACTGCCAGTGTCGCCGATCCCACTGGTGACTTAATCCTTTCTTTTCCTTCACATTTTCAGTGGAGCATAGGGCCTCAAGCTAGTAGCTTGAAGTTTCTGTAACAGTGTTTAATTTTACAGGATGGGGTTGCTAGCCACCTCATGCCCAACTTTTCCTCTTTACCAGCATTATTTCTGGCGTAGCGGGATAAAGGAGTGCGTTGGCGGCCGGGGATCGAACCCCGGACTATGTGCATGGTCGGCAAGCGTCCTAACCGCTGTGCCACCGACGCGACTTAATTCCAGTCATCGGTAAATAGCTTATCTATTGCCTTAAGTTTAGCAGCGGTCGCTTAGAAGCGCTGAACGTATGTCTTATGATGGTAGACACTCTTTAGTAAGGCATATCTAGAAGTGATGTCCCATATGAGATTATCCAGCTTCCAGTAGATTGCTTCTGACTATCTAATATCAATCTACAGTCCACTGCCAAGGCAAGTCACCGACGTTGGTGACCACAATGTGAACTTGACTAAGATCGAATTCTGTTCACATCAATACCAAGGCGTAGATGCATTTCTTTCGTGATTCCTTAGTAAATAATTTGCTTGAATGTCCTTGAATCGTAGTATCTAACCTTTAAGGTTCACTGTACTGTGCGTCATTCGGGAGTCAAATATTTCATCAAGACATGTATCACAGACAACAATCAGCATAAATAGGAGAAGTCTGAAAGAAGTCACCTCTTTTCCCTATCTATTCTGGAAACATCGTTTCAACTACAGGCGAACGAAACTGACGAGGATATCAAAGCAAAGACCGGAAAAGCAAGAAAAGCCTTCATTACTCTCAAGTGTGTGTGGAGGTCAGCAGCACTCTGCATCAAAAATAAGATCCGGATTTTCAACTCCAATGTGAAGTCAGTGCTACTCACCATTTGGATCAGAGACTTGGCTCGTTATAAAGAGTGCCTCAAACAAACTGTAGACCTTCGTCAACAGCTACCTTCACTCAGTACTCAAGATCAGGTGGCTGGTTAGAAAATATCAGCAACAAGGAGGAAACTCTGACAACGAGCAAACCAACCAGGAACCGATTATGCAACAAATCTGCAGGAAGAAGTGGAGATGGATTGGCCATACTCTGAGGAAACTATCAAGTGATATCACTGGGCAGACTTGGAGACAGGTGAAAAAGTTGGCAGAGGACAGAAGGCGATGGAGTTGCGCAGCTGAAGCCCTATGTTCCTCTAGGAATTAAAGGAAATAATAATAATGTATTTCATAGCATGACTACTTTCTAATATGTTTGTACTTGGTGCACATGTCAAAGAAAAACATTTCCATCAGGTTTCTGTAGAAATTTATCAACATGCTCCTCAGCTATATACTGAAGACTGAATGGCTAGATGACCAGAAAGGATAAACAAAAAAGAACACTACGGTATGCAGCCTACTAACCAACACAATTTATTACTCAACAAATGTGTGCAAGGATGTGCAAATCTATGGAGCATGTGTACTGAAGAGACATTCAAATGACATCAAGTGTCAAACCCGTTAATGGAACACGAATTGGAAGCCGCAGTTTTAGCGTGTCTTCAGCAGCACATCTTCATTCTAGGGAAAAGAACAAGTTCAGCAGAAATATCTTTTCGGTGATTTCATTCTTAAAAGAAATACAAACTATAAAAAATATCATCGACGTTTGTCAGGATGATTCCGATTTAAATTGTATCTTACAAGAGTTTAATAACTGCCATCCTTCAATTAAATTCACAATAGAATTTGAAAAAGTTGAAAATTCTATTCCTGGATGTCGAATTGACAAGAAGAGATGACGGAACTCTGAAAAGATCTATCCATAGAAAACCAACATGGAATGGCCAACTGACAAACTTCTACAGTTGGATACCTATTAGCCTTAAACGAACTCTCATCACCTCGCTATCCCACTGTACCAGAGGAATTTGCAGCGGTGACTGTTTAGAAGAAGAGCTCCTATTTCTTAAAAGCATCCTGGTTCAGAATGGATACCCACCGCGTTTCGTGGCGAAGAACATGAAACCAAGGCCAAAAAGAGAAGAATACGCTTCAGTGCAGAAGAAGGCACTCTATTTGAATTTGGAATTCAGGGGAGACTTAGCATCAGATATCCTTAAAAGGAGAATCTCCAATTCGCTGAAGAAGACATTTCCGGCAGCAACTCTAAGAGTCATATTCTCTAGCCGCCAACTACTTCGGACCAACGGGAAGGACAGACTTCTGCATATAACCACTTCAATGCGCATATATCAGTTCACCTACTCTTGCGGAGTTAGGTTCATAGGTCGTTCTATGCGGGTCTTATCAAAACGTGTTGGAGAACGTCATCCAGCATGGCTGCAAAGAGGAGGCACTGGTTCAGTCGAAAGTGCCATAAGTGGACACCTCGTCAATACCTATCACAGAATCTTGACTGACTCATTCATCATTCAGTGTCATTTACAAAATAAACAAAAATCTACCAAAGACAGTGTGTTTTCGACTTCTTTGTACTGTGGAAGCTCTCGCCATATGCATCGAAAAGCCGTAGCTATGTGTTCAAAAGAAACCAGTCCAACCTTTACAACTACCATGGACCTAGTTCGGTATGTTTCCTTATCCTTGAGCTTTTTTGTTTTGTTCTCTGTGTGTGTAATTTCCTCTCTTTGTCTTCATTCAATTCATCCCATTTTTTCAGTTATAAAATCAGTTATTTTAAGTTTGTTTCCATGCTCCACCTGACCACACTTGTAATCCATTTAGGATAACCACCTTATAATTATATTCTAATCCTGTGTAATTTTTTTGTTTCTGTGCCTCTTGTAACCTATTTTTCACACCTCCTAACTTACATTCCAAGTTGAAAATTTGGACTTTAGTTTGTGTCGTTGCTCATTTTGTTCACACCTGTAATTCATTTTATCCCTGCGTAACTTTTGTTTCTAGGTCTCTTGTAATTTAGATCAAGCTGAAAATAATTATCACCTTTTATTCGCCTTTAAAATTATTATTTCTGCAGTTATCAAATATTAATTTTGCATGCGTTGTAATTGTTTTTTAATCCTACGCAATCTTGCCTCTAAGTTCCTTGTAATCTATATTTGTACCTTCAAACTTTCATATCAAGTTGAAAATTATTATCAGCTTCGTTACTATGTGGAATTAAACAAATAATAATAATTGTATCCATATAAACTAATCTATATAAATGTGATTAAACAGCCTTTGAGAATAAAATGGCCGAAAAGATCACCATCTTTGCTGAACTTCTTGTTCTTCTCCCTCTAATATCCCGATGGGTATTTTCCACATCTTCATCTCACCTCGTTTCCTGTTATTACTTTCAAACGGTTCCACAACTGCTCACAGACTTTCACTTCCGCTCCGTTCGCCTTTCAGGCTACACTTGAGAACTTGACACGTAATATCAATGCATAATCTCCTAAGTGTGTCCGATTTACCTCCATTACTGTTGGCGTATTCTTTGGAATATAGGTTTTTGGTTGGTGTGTTGTCGTCAGAGACTGTTGTTATTTATCTTTTTTCTGGCCGGTGACTGTCTGTTCTTCAAAATGGAACCAGAGAGGTTGACTGTTGATGAAAGTGTACACCAGCCTATAATAAATGCTTCCATGATGTGATATTTAGTTTCAGAATTACAAGTCTGGTTTCTTATTCCTTGCGGAACAGATTCCCTCACTGGTTTCATATTATTGTAGGTCTATCTTGCCTTTTCGATACTGATTAGCTTCAGCATTCTCATGTATGCTGCCTGCCTGTAGTTGAAACGATGCTACGTAGACAAGTGAAAGAGGCGATTTCCTTGATATTTCATCTTTTGATTGTGAATGATACTTGTTGTTTTTTTTTTATTTATTTTTTATTTTTATTTTTGATTACAGCTTGATTCCACACCGTATTTTTGGTACATGTATGGAATTTTCAGCGTGGATATCGGTAGCCCAGAATTCGCAGGCCGACCATAAATATCAGGTGTGCATCGGCGAGGGCTCGAACCCCGGACCATATGCATGGTCGGCGGGAGTCCTAACCACTGTGCCACCGACTGTTGGTGGGTTGGTTATCTTCATCACCTCTGCCCTTTTCTATTATTTGCTTGAAGTTTTATTTCCTCTACCTTCGTCTTCTGTCAAATTGTTGAGTTCCACTTGTACATCTTCGAGTCTGTCTGACACTAAACATAACTTGTCCTCAAAGTCAAAATTGTATACGGTGTTTTTTTGTCGGTCTGAAGCACACCCTTCTTCTCGCTCGCCATGATCTATTATCTGATCCAGCTCACGGAAATCAGGAATATTATCGATGCTATCTACTCTAACTTATAATTTCACATACTTTCTTTCTTCTTTTTTTTTATAGAGTTGCCCATTTGGTACTTATTTACACGTCATCAATTTACATCATCGAGGTGGATCAAGTGTCTATCCACAATCGACAGTTAATCTTCACATGAAGAAAAAAGGCATAAATGAATCGACAGAAACAACCACAACAACACCCACAACAACAAAAACAACTGACTTACTATTCACACATTTTCCATGGAGTCAAACTGATGCAGGCCTATTTCATAAATTCTCAACAAAAATTATTGAAGAATTAGCTAATTGGTTAGTTAACCATACACAACCCAAGTTATACGGGTTAGCACAAATCTGTCTCCCGTGTAATGAACAATGTTATAAAGAGATGAGTATATCAATGAGAAAATCAATTCATCAAATAGGATTATCATCTGTAGCGTGTTATGGACCTAGTCCAGAACAATGTGTACGTTGTGCAAATGCAAATTATCAAGGTCGTTGTGTTTCAGCCTGTCCAATCGGTAAGAACATGACACTTTTATTGGGTGTGATTGTTGTTATTGTTTTTGATTGTTAGTTTGGGAAAGGATATAACTTTTGGCGCTTTCATTTTAGGTATACTTGTGTATACTTGAATTTCCTCAGGTAGTTGATTCTGTTTTTAAGGCTTGAAGAAATCCCGTAATCACTATATCAAGTGCGTTATATTTAACTGTTTTAAAGGTGTTTTGTTGACGTTTTCATGCAGCTAGAATGACTGTAGTGACGTTTGCTATACTATACCGATGGCTTTTATCCTCATTGTTAGTTTCTAATCTTTTTTTATTCCTTTACATTCCCAGTGGAACATAGGGCACCTTCAAGCTAGAGGCTTGACGTTTTTGTGGCAGTGGTGATTATTTTTTACAGGATGGGGTTGCTAGCCAGCCTCATGCCCAACCTTCCCTCTTTAACAGTCTTATTACTGGCTTAGCGAGGTATAGGAGTGCGTTGGCGGCCGGGAATCGAACACTGGACCACCTGCGTGGTTGGCGAGCACTCTACCTCTGTGCCACCGATGCACTGTTTATTTTCTATGGTGATTTTCAAATGTGTGATAAGGTTAGTGTAGAGTGATATTAAATCACACCACTAAATTCACTAGTTTTAATGGACAGCAAATGTTGAATAAAACTGATGATCTCCAAATTAATTCTCATTTTGCACAGTTCGAGGAGGTGAAATTTTATCACAACTCAAATTATTCAAATCGCCAGAATATGTGATCACCTCTTGATTGATTGATTGAATGAGCAGTCCTATAGTATTCTCATCAACAATTAGGAGGCTATAACCTATACTAGCGTGATGATGAAATTTTATACGGTTGGAAGGTCTCATCATGAGCTGACATCAGTTAGAGAACCATTGGAAAACCACCACTGGAGTAGTGAACAGATGCTTCGTTCCCCTAGTTGGAGACTCTTCAGCAGTACACACGCACAACCACGACCTTCCGGTTACAAGGCTGGCTAGCTAGCTCATAGAAAATTAAACCATTGGGACCTGGCCAATCCAATGGCCAACCCATGAATCCCAATTTCTGCCAAATCACGACATAGCGCGACCACTTTGCAATGTCTTCTTCGATGAGTTACTGTCTCACCTTCGACCTGCTGTACCCTCCCGGTCATGGCTTCCCACTAGAACCCCAGGTAGCTAGCTGCCTAAATACGGCCAGCCGCCAGTAATCATAAAAACAATTTTTAAGTACTGATTTTGTTGGGATTGTGTATGATTTGTTGGAGGGTTCCATCATTCCCAGTGGCTTAATGGTCTACGAGTTCGTATTGTAATGGGATGGTATTGGGTTCGAACCCTGACGGTGGGTGAGTGCTGCTGAAGAGTTCAAAACTAGGACAATGGAAACAGCTGTCCATTATCCCCAGGTTCTCTAACTGGTCACAGTGGAATCCTCCAACCAATCAAACAAAAAATCCCCACAAAACCAATGTTTAAAATTTTATATTTTCAAATCTGAAGCCTTCTACCTAGATGTGACGGCGAAAAACAAAAATTCCTGTCTAAAAATATATACTACTTATTGACTGAGATCAGTAGTTGCATACCTTATCACATCAACAAGTAGTACTTGCTAGCCAGAATGAAGTAATCTAAGCACTGAAAGGTTGTTTCGATTGTTTGAAGCGATTTTCATCACCGGTGTACCCGGTTTGACTTGGATCACATATTTTGATGTGAATAATTTCGATTTTCCCAGTGAAACGGTGGTGTAGTCTGGCTTCAAACTGGGTAAATTGAAAAAATTAATTTGCAAACTGTTAATGAGATTTATGGTATCACTAGTTGGCCCAAGCGGTGAGCCAGAAATCGGGTGGTTCGAACTGTTTGGCTATCTGAGCTCAGTTGAGAGGAGTACACTGGCAATAATCTTGGCCCCAAACTAGTGAAATAGCTGTCAATTGGTGTTTAGACCACTTCGATCTGGCTAGTAAGCAAACACTATTGGTTGATGTAAGTGGTATACAGAAACTACTTATTTCAAACAATCAGTAGTACATATTTTTGAGCAGTAATTGTTGTTTTTGAATAAAGCAAGAACAACAGTGTAGTTTATTTCGTTGGCTTTCCATCATCTGCTCACAGTCCAAAATTATTCATTATTAAGCATATCTGCAGAAACAATTCTAACATACTTGTCCATACATGTCCAGCCTTGAAAGAACAAAGTTGAAGCATACAATCGACGAAACAACTTCTTATTGTCGATATGTCACAGATGACACATTTATAGTGTGCAACAATGAAAGTCATGCTTCACACCTACTATACCAATACTGAATTTACTATGAAACATGAAAGTGATGGAAAGTTCCACTTCCTGGACATTGCCATGCAACGCCTAGAAGACGGTAGTCTTCAGAAGTCAATTTATCAAAAGCCTACCTGCAAAGGACAATACCTACATTTTAATAGTTTTTGTCCAAATCGCTTTAAACGAGCACCAGTCAAGACTCTGTACTATAGAGCTAGAAGATTATGATCTATAGAAAAATTAGAGGAAGAATTTATGTTTCGTGAAAAGATGTTGAAAAGCAACGGTTACCCTCAAAGGTTCATTAACAAGTATGGAAGACCTAAAGGCTCAAATGTCATACAAATTACATTGGAAAAAAACCACCTACGCTCAACTTGATTTTAAAGATGAAAATACAGCAACTGTCAACAGAATATTGAGGTCGTTAATAACCAGATCCTATCCTACAGCTAAGCTGGTTCCCGTCTATCGAACAACTTGCTCTTCTTTGGTGCAATCGAAAATTGACAGATATCCTTCTCATGTTAACATCTTCAACTATATATATACAAATTTACGTGTATCTGCGGGAGCAGTTACATTGGAAGGACAGAAAGAAGAAAGGCATATCTGCGATTTTCTTAACATGTGCCAAAAAGCTTATGTCTAAAGGGAACAAATACTTTAAACAGTGCCATCACCAGATAACTTCTTAACACAGGTAATGAGGTGAATGTTGTAAGATAGTTCGAAATTATCAATAGGCAAAAGAGTTCGATTCTCTTCAATTTTGACGAAGCGATCTCCAACAAGCGCCTGAAAACCGATTTATGTGTTCAGAAAGAAACAGTTATCAGTCTTTCTTTACCCTGCCTGGTAACTGGATATTTGCACGCTCTCTTTCATCTCAGTGTGGAATGCTGAAAAGTTTCCACTGTGTGTGTGATTATTATTGTTGTTTGGAATAGTGTTTAATGTTATTATATATAATTACTGTATGCATATATTGATTGATTTTTATTTAAAATGAACTCTGTGGGTAAGTATGTTAAAAATGTTTCTGTAGACATATTTAATAATGACTTTGACCTGTAAGCAGTTGATGACAAGTCAGCGAAAGCAAAAACCACTGTTAATCTTGCTTCATTCAAATTCATTAAGGGGAATAAAGGTATGAAATTTTTGTTTTCAATGTCATATCTAGGTAGGAGGTTACAGATTTTAACATACAAAAATTTCATCGTAATGCTAGTTTATGCTATAGCCAGCTAATGTATCAGAAATACTTCACTTTTACTTGTATCCTGGTATTGACGCTCAGTCAGACTATTGCATTTTCGAAGGTTAGGCTCTGACATCAGTTGATAATAATACATCATATGTATATATATATATATATATACTTACTTATATGTATATATATATACTTGCTCAGGGTTAGTGGTTAAATAAGTCATTTCGGTTGGTTGTGTAAGGTCGAAGATTTGGTGTCCAACAAAAAATTATCATCCTCACGTGAACTGAAACAAGGAATATTCTACGTCTGCAGGTAATGGTTTAATTCACCGATTTCAGTTTTAGTCACTTTCTTGTAATCAGTTAGTTACCAACGTAACTGTGACAATGTTGAACTTTAGATAGCAAAAAGGCGCGAATGCTTCAATGTGATATTGAAACAGGAGTTGTGAAAAAAAAAATTTAAAAGAACAAATTTGTGTCCGCTATTCAATTCGAACTTTAATCTTTCTCTAGCTTAAAGCTAACCTGAAAATATACAGATATCTTGTTGAATATGATTGCACTTCATTCAACACCTTTTTTTCATGCGAATGGTGTTTTTTGCCGAGTTTCACTGCCTTGTTATGTCTGACTCAGGGTTCCGAGATCATTGATGCGTTCGCGTTTGTTGGGTGTTTAACTTTGCTGCAACCTTTCTTAAATATTCTCACAAACAGTTAAGAAGCTGACTAACTAACTGGTTTCAACATAGAACCTTGCACCGACATGTAGCAGTTCGAGTTGCCAAACTTCCTGCATGTAGAACATAAAGCAAGAGAAGAAGGTAAAAGGCAATGCAAAATAAAGACAGTAAACTGAGAAATGAGGCAAAAAGAATAGTAATATCGAAAAACTATATAGTTTTATTGGAAATTATAAGTCATAAGGAGTGGATGCATCTGCGCCAGTCATTGAGAACGATGAGTTTGAGCCATACCACTGATTCTGTTCAGCCATTAGTTTTTACCGCCTAGAGGACCCCAACCAGGAAGTCTACACTTTCTTACATGGCCTTAACTAGGGAGGCGATGACTAGGTATGCGTAGCACATGTCCTAACCGTCTCAGACTCGTCTATTGATTTCTCCTCCAACTCAAACCAAACCTCAATACTGCTCACCCTATTACACCACTTCAAATGGGACATAGACCGCAGACACCTATGATCAAAGACAGCTAGCCGGCCATTTCATGTCTTCCACTTCCAATGGCCATGTATCGCACAGCCATATAGGGGGACGGAGCGAAGTGACTACTGAGCAGTACACACACACCCTCTGGTCAACAACCAGCCGGATATCACGTCTAAGCCACAGGCGGCGTAAACTCACATATGTGAAACGAGCCTTCTGTATCCGAGCTGAGATTTCGTCAGCGATCAACCCGTTGGGGCTAATCCAAACTGAGCATAAACGTTTGTGAACCATAGCATGACCATAGTCTATGCATGTGTTCCAGAAGCAGCAGCAATCTTCTACTGACTCTCAGCAATGATAATTAAGAAGCTATCTTAATTTTATATTACCGTTGCATTATGATAACAACTGGGTGGAAAAGATCCAAAAGTGAATCTGCTGTTACCTGAACAGTCAGACTATGTCCTTGTGTGTAGATTGTGGTGAAATGGCTACCTGAGTACTAGTCTTGTCGCATAGATCATTCAGTACACTAAATAATCATGGTGATTAAGAGGCTGTTTTCTTGAAATCTTCAATAATCCAAGTTTTCAGTTTTCCTTCAAAGACATCAGTTTTTTTTCACTCTTTTTCGTTCTAAATGAAACAGTGGAATTCAAGCTTTTAAAAATTACAGTAGTAGTTATGTTATGTTTCATGGGGTAGGACTGGTAGCCTTATGCCCAACCTCTTCTTCTTACCAGATTTAGTATTGCCTGAGCGATATTCAGGAGTACGTCGGCTGGGAATTGAACCTCTGACCATGTACGTGGCTGGTCAGAGCATTCAACCACTGAAATATCTACGCGCACGTAATGAGAAACGTTATCAGACTTTTATTCATCACTGTACCATGTATTTGACAGTGAGGCTGTCTGAGACAACTTTTATTTAATAGTGATAACTGAAATTTATGAAATGAAAATCGAGGTTGCAGCAGGATTCGAACAAGCAGCTTCCGAATTACTTATCTGCAGCTCTACCAGGATGAGGGCTGAGATGCAACTGTTAACTTGGTTATCATCTCACTGTAATCACCATAGGTAACGCGAGTTGTCATTATACGACATAATAAAATCATAAGAACCAAGCACGTGGTGAGGATTTTGATCCCCAGTCAATCGAATTTTTAACCTTACCCAGTTAACTAATGCATAGCTACTCTGGAAAAGGCGGATGGTTTTGCGTGTTAGGTTGGCAACCATACTCAGTAAAAATAACACCACGGCTAATAAAACTTCAAGGCTTCAAGCCGGAAGCCATCTGTTCCACGAGGATGGGAACCGATTATTATTA
Source organism: Trichobilharzia regenti (assembly GCA_944472135.2). Lineage (NCBI taxonomy): Eukaryota > Metazoa > Platyhelminthes > Trematoda > Strigeidida > Schistosomatidae > Trichobilharzia > Trichobilharzia regenti. Next base: position 14,717,141 of record OX235266.1, read on the forward strand.
TTATTAGTTCCTTTAATTCCTAGGGGAATATAGGGCTTCAGCCGCGCGTCTCCACTGCGTTCGGTTCTCTGTTAAAGTTTTCACCTGTCTCCAGGCCTACCCACATGACCTCCTCCAAGTCACCCTTGGACGATCAACTCACCACTTCCTGTTCGTGTTCCACTTGACGGCTTCTCTAGTGATGTCACTTGATGGTTTCCTCAGAGTATGGCAAATCCATCTCCATTTCTTCCTTCAGATTTGTTGCAAAATCGGTCCCTGGTTGGTTCACCCCCAGAGATCACTGTTGCTGATCTTTTCTGGCCAGCCATCTGATCTTGAGTATGGAGCGAAGACAGCTAGCTGTTGATGAAGGTTTGAATTTTTTTTAGGTGCTCTTTACGACGCGCCAAATCTCTTATCCATATAGTAGCACTGACTGACTTCACATTGGAGTTGGCAATCCGGATCTTATTTTTCATGCTGAGTGCTGCAAGATGGGAACCAATGGGAAAAGAAGTAAAAATAAAAATGTCGCTTACTATTAGCTATAAAAGTAGGTTAACAGTAAAAACGTAAAAAATATACCCATGCATTTTATTATTTCCTTGTATATAGGTACATTTCCTCAGAAAAGATTCTTGAGTAATCTTGACTTCAGTCAACCAAATTATCTTCATACAAATCGACAGTCTCTTGATAGTGTTAAGTCATCAGTAAACTGGTCTGAATGTCTACCGTGTCATAAAGAATGTGAAAATGGTTGCACTGGGTCAACAGCTAAAGAATGTACACGTTGTCGACATGTTAAAGTGTATCTTGATTCAGGAATGAATTCAGTAAGTTTATTTTTTTAAACTCTTTTTTCGTTAAAACTTTTAAGCTACTCCATTATTGGATTTCTGAACAAACAGTTATTCAGTGAAGATTCAAGTGTTGGCTTGGCGGGAGTTGAATTGATTTGATTTGGTTGTTTTTACAGGATTTCATCATTAGCTGAAATCGGTTAGAGAACCACTGGAAAACCACCTGGGAATACTAGACCGATGTTTGATCCTAGCTCAGGACTCCGCCTCAGCAGCAGGAACCCACACCGTAGGGTTTGAACCCAAGACCTTCTGGTTACAAGGCGAACTAGCTCGTAGACCATTAAGCCACTGGGACCCTATCCAATCGCCAGCCCATGAATTTCAACTTCTGCCAATTCACCATGTAGCACGATTGTCACTAGTTAATGCCATCCATGGTGAGTATTAGTCATCACACCGACTCTGTTTACCTTACTGGTGACGACTTCCCACTAGAAATCCAGGTGACTAACTACCTGATTGGAGCCAGTCACTGGTGAGCATCAGATTAATATTGAAGTGTTGGTTTGCAGAAATTTCCTTGATTATGACCAGTGGGATACAAAGGTCGGGTGTGAAGAAAGATACTCGCCAAGTATGACATTGGTTAGTGGTCACGCTGTATGGTGAATTCACTCTTCAGTGAATTTTCGGCGAATTCATTTACTTAGCTGTCCGATCGCAACCAATACTTGAATATCAATGAGATGCTCACTAGTGACCGGCCCTATTCAAGTAGGTAGTCATATGAATTCTTGTTGGAAGTCATGAACAGGAGGGTGCAGCAAGTCTGGTGTGAGGACAAATACTCGACGAAGACATTGGTTAGTGGTCACGCTATATCATGAATTGGCAGAGGTTAGAATTCATGGGCTAGCCATTGGACTGGGTCCCAGTGAGTGGCTTAAAGGTCTACGAGCTAGCTCGCCAGCCTTGTAAACAGAAGGTCGTGGATTCGAACCCCGGAGGTGGGCGTGTACTGATAAATAGTCAGAAACTTGGACGAGGTAACCATCCAGTATTCTCTGCTGGTTCCCCAGTGGTTCTCTAACCGTTGTCAGCTTATGATGAAATCCTGTAACCAATCAATCAAATTCCTACAAACCAATAATTGAATAGCAATTGTATGTATTTATTTCTGTACGTGTAAGCAAATAACACAAGACCAAAGTATTAGTTCAGACTATTGCTGACATTATCAGAATATTTCGAAGCACTGATGAATACTCGAAATTGTCACTAGGGGTGGGTGTGTGTGTTTGAAAATTAGTAGGTTTAAACTAAGTTCGCATGATATGGAAAACTTTCAGAAAAATTGAATTTTAATAAAAGACCATGGAGGCAAATATCAAAACAAATTACGTAATAAGCGAATACAATGATTAAAAGGTTAGTTGAGAAAAGGATGTCAATAAATGTCATATGAAAAGTGCACAAAATAATAATAATATTAATACCGATTGAACCTTGAATGATACACAAGGCAGAAGTAGGGCATGGGAAAGTTTCTGCTTCTGTAAACGTAAATCACGATTTCCCATCCAAATCGTTAAGACCAAATCAAAACAAAGTCTTCGGAGGCATACCATTTCAAAGAGGCTTCTTCTGACGTTGTAGATTAGTTTGAATAAATTCGCCTGGCATACTGTCTGGCACCATTGGGGGGTTTCGAGGTCCGATTCCCGGCCGACGCACTCCTCCTTTACCTCGCTAAGCCAGTAGTAATAAGACTGGTAAAGAAGGAAGGTTAGGCATAAGGCTAGCAAATCCATTCCGTAAAAAGATGGATACCACTGCTACTGAAGCTTTAAAGCTCTAGCTTGAAGGTGCCATATGTTCCACTGGGAACGTAAAGGAATAAAAATAAGTTTTAATCAAAAACTAACTTCAGTTAGAGAACTATTAAAAAAAGCAGGGAGTATTGATTTCGTCGTAGTATAGGATGTACCCCAAATATTCATCAACCTTATTCAACAGTTGTACGACAACGGCACATGTCAAGTGATCCACAACGGAAAACTCAGTGAGGCGTTTGGAGTAAACACAGGGGTCAGACAAGGGTGTTGCTTATTATCACCAATGATATTCCTAATTGTGGTGGACTGACTGGATTATGCGTCAGGCAGTGGGAAACAAGAAGACAGGGGTATCCTGGACCGACGTGGAGAACCTAGAAGACCTGGATTTCGCGCGTGGGGTTCGATCCCCTGCCGACTCACACCTGATGTCTCTATGGTCGGCCTGTGAAATTTGGGCTACCGATATCCATGCTGAAAATTCCATTCTAGTAGCAAAAATACAGTGTGGAATCAAGCTGTAACCAAAAATTAAAAAAATTATGTTTGATGCCACAAAAAAATCGAAGTCTTACAAGTGAAAACTGACAAACTGGTCGAAGAAACAGGTAGTGAAGACAGGACTCCAGGTGAACATAGACAAGACGAAGGTTATGAAAATAACCAAACCAACCACCACTAACAACAACACCAACATCCAGCGCCAATCACCACCAACGGGAGGGATTTGAAAGAGGTTAGTTACTTCATTCACTTATCTAGGGAGCATTGTCTCAATTACAGGCAGTCAGAACGGACGAGGATGTCAAATCGAGCGAGAATCGGGAAGGCGAGAAACCCATTCACTCATCAACCTGAAACCAATCTGGAAATCTTCATCACTCAGCCAGAATCAACAACAAAATTCAGTCGAATTTTCAATACAAAGGTCAAGTCAGTCAGCTCTTCCATATGGATCTGAAACTTGGCGGGCGAGTCACAAAGAATATTTCCAACAGCCTGTTTCAGACCTTTATCAAAAACAACTGTCTTCGCTGGATCTATACTGAAGATCAGATTGCCGGGCTGGAAGGAATCACCAACAAGAAACTGTGGGAACAAACAAAACAAGAAGCAATCAATCGCAAACCTAGAAATATGCAGGAGAAAGTGGAGATGGATTGGACACTTGCGGCTGAGGAGGCCACTGGGTGACATCGCGCGCGCGTCAGGCCATTGCTCGAGTGGAACCAAGCCGAAAGGAGAGCGGCAAGTGGGACGTCTGTGCAGGGTTGATATAGAGGAGATCGTGTGAAGAGAGAGGAGTTGAAACAGTATGGACTAACTAACATGGATGGTTCAGGTGAAAAGTACAACAGAAGGAAGTGAGAAGCAAGTGGAGACGTGCAGCCCTATGTTCCACTAGGAACCCAAGGTAACAATAATAGTGTAGGACTCTTCTTCAATATGCAGCTAGGAACTCATCCACTAGTGATCGGACACAGAACCCTCAGATTACATATAATATATATATATATATATAGCTCAGCTGCCAGTCACTGTCATGGAACCTACTGGTCACAACTTCCCAATAGAGCTTCAAGCAACTTCCTTGTGTCATTAGTCAGTAATCAACACTTTAATGCACTGACTCAAATCAGTCATCTCTAACAACATGGACTAGAGAAGTGACAATGTTTGCCCCCTAGAATAGCCGTTAGAAGCCATCATAAAAAGAAGACTTTGTCATTCTCTAAACGTCTAATCAGCTCTTTATTACCTATACTTTTCTAAGAGATGTACTTGTGTTTATCTCTCTCTCTTTGTGTCCATTTTCAGTGGTTATGCAATCACACTTGCCCTGAATTCAATCCATACAAAATACAAGATATCAGGACAGGGGATATTGTCTGTTCAAATGATCCTTATAAGATTCACATAGTAGTAGTAGTATCAGCATATAACGATTCACAAGCTACAAGAGATTATCTCACTTCTACTGGGACTATTCCAATTCTTGTAGAGCAGTTGACTGATAACAACAGTGAAGCGATTTACCTGATTGGACAATTCTTACATAATCGATATTTATCTACAGAAATGGCTGGTTTATTATCAGCTCTATCAGCTCTGTTGATCATGTTAGCACTAATCGCTTGTATTATATACTGGACAATACGTACACGAATGAAATATATAAAAATAGATACAACAGAAATTGAACATGACGCAAGTAAAGATGAAAAAACGTCAGCTACATGCCTTATGAGATGCGAGAAATTTTGGACTCAAGGTCAACCTCGGCCAACAGTGGTAAAAAAGGCAAAAGAGGAAAGAAGAAGAACAAGAGGAAGAGATAACCAATCAGGTAGAAGTAAATTTTCATTCAAGGACAAATTGTTAAATACTTTGGAATGGAATAATAATGGATCACAGATACGAGGTGGTGGGGGTGGTATAAAATCGATGGAAACCAAAGAGAAAACAATGGAAGTTTTAAATGAAGAAATATCAGTAAGTGTTAATTTCATCATTGTGTTGATTCCTAATACTTATAAGATTTCATTCCGTCTGTGATTCAGTGTTAGGATGCTGAGGTAATAGGTTCAGGTTCAACTCCAGGTCGACGTCTTCCTAGAAGACTTGTCTTGTTTGTCAGCTAGCAGTAAGCTCTGAAAAGAAGGAAGGTTAGTTGAGAGGCTAGTAATCGAGTTCCATAAACATAACGCCATGGCTACTGAAACTTTGAATATGGTTCGTTTGATTCAGAATGAACTCTAATTCGTCAAGTTTGCAATGTGCCCGTCATGCTAGGTGGCTTGCCATCAAGTTATACTTTGAATTATTATTCCTGTTAAATGGTTGGAGGTAAACGGCTGAAAGTCCTATATGACCTAGGTTTCGTACCTGTTTGCACTCGTCAGCACGGGGTATCTTCAATTATTATGATCTATGTCGCCACTTGAAATGAGCTCGGCGTCAGTCTGCTATGTATCTTCATTCAGACATCTATAAAACACAAAATAATTGAGTAAAGAATATACTTTTCGATAAATTCCTCCTCTTTTTGCTCTACAATTATATGCACATGTTTATATATATAGAATATTCTAGAACAGTAGTCAATAACAATACTAGTGTGTTTTTAAATAATATTGATTTGTTAAGTAAGATCACAATGAAATTACAGTTCATTAAAGATGCTTAAATTATAATAATAATAATAATAAAAATATAACAGCAAATAAAATATTAACTAAAATTAGGAAAACTCCACAAAAATTGAGGATCATTCAAACCTAGATGGCCAAGGTAATGATAATATGTGAACTAACTTCTTTTGGATGCATAAATTAGGCTTGTTAATATGGGTCCTAACAGCCAGCCTCAGGAATATTTAGTAGCCTAATTCTGAAGGCGAAATTGAGATTGGTTGGTTGGTATGCGGTAAATGACCCTGAAAGCTGCCTGGTTAACGTCAGTCTTGTGTTCTGTATCCACAAGATGAGATAGAATAGCGCTGCGAATAGATTTTGTTTGTCCTTTGCTTAACCAACCATTATGCAGGATGATGTTCGGAAATTCGACAAGAAACACGCCTAATTGTACGGCTTAAGCAGCTAACTGGCTCCACAGGAACAGTTAAATTGGTAGATACACACACATAGAAGAGGCGAAATTAGGCAGTTTGTCTTTTACTCCCGAACTCAAAAGAGGAGTGGTTTTGAAGACACAGCGTAAATCTGCAACAGGGAATCCTCTTTTTACCGCTGCATTTCTAAGGCACTGTGTTAGTATCTCGCTGATGCTGTCCCCAAGGAACTGAATTTGTGAGAATAAGAAGGACTCTTTAGGAATTTTCGGTACCTTGGGCTGCCTTGATTTTAGATTCATATTCTTATCAAGAGTCAGCCACAAGAGGAATTTATTGAAAAGGATATTCTTTGCTCAATTACTTTGTGTTATGTATCTATCGTCAATTGACATGATCGAGTCAACAGTGAATATGACTGAGTAGACTTATGCGTGGGTTTAATAATGATGACGTAACGGACAACTCAACTGATATGCTATAGGTACACCTATTCGTCTGTGGTACCTTCCGCTTCATGGAGTCACGTAAATATCGTAAAAGACAAAGACTGGAACTGTGACTGTCAGGATAGAATATTTATTAGGAAATCAACTTCGTCAAATACTCTGATGATCTAACTGTCTCTACTCCCGTCAATTCTCAATCTGACTTTTGCTAATTTAATTGCTTTCCGTCGGATATCATACCAGTGGTCTAAGCTGAATGGTTTTCGCTGGATCCCTCAAAATGTCTGGCTATTGACTTCTCCTTTAGACATAGAAGTAATCTGCAACGACTGGTTAATTCATATGATGCTTTTAGCGTAGAGGGGACTGTAATAGCAACTAGGTCTAATACAAAATACCTTGGTATAGTTCTATCCTCTCACCTTACTTGGTCATCCCATAGTTTATCGATCTCCAAAGAGATGTCCTATCTAAACTACTAAATTAAAAAAGCTAAGGCAGTTTGGAATCACTCAACCTCTTCTTTTACAGCTTGACATTTCTTGTATTTTACCCCCTCTTAGTCTTTCCTGGTCTACTGAAAAAGGACAATGTCACTTTGAGAAGGGTATTAAAGGTTGTTATCAGGGCAAGTGGTGTGCAACTTAGTCAGCTTGTCACTACACTAGTTGGTCGTCATCAAAACTGATGGGGAAAATGGTTTAAATCTGCATTGTCTGACCCTCAACATCCAGCCCTTCTATTTTTAACTCTCCCCGCCTTGTATCTCATATGGTAGAACTAGAAGTCAGTACAAAAGAGTATATGCTAGCACTACCAAGTATAGGAACTCAACAATACTATATTTGGCCTGGATTCTACGTGATGGAGACGATGTAAAGCGAGAAATAATCCACCCTTTTAACATTTCCTATCTGTAATCTATGATGACACTACCCCAATTAAAATCGGCCTTGGAAAGTGGAAATGGACTGTTATGATTAGTAGACAATACAGCTGGGTCCTCGAAAAATAAATATTCTGATTGGTCGGCGATTTGATCAAGATCATGGTGGGAAAAAGATGATGTGGACGTTGTAATTTTATTTGACAGTTTTGAACCTTAAACCACCAGTCGTTTCATCGATAACCGGACACTGTTTCATGTGTGGGAGGTGTATGCACACGATGTGCTTTTGTTTACTCAAGTCCTCCTTAAAGCAGTCACAGGCTAATCATATTCTAGTAATATTTTTGTCACTCAGTGAAGCTGAAAGTACTGAGAGAGAGAGAGAGATAATAGACGTGTTTAGTATTCAGTTGATGTACCTGATTGCTGGCTTTATCATCTCCGTTACATCAAGTAGGCAGGTCACTAGATCACAGTCCTTTAAATAGCCATTATCTCAGGATTGTTAAAGGAAACTTATTTCAGCATTTCATCACGGTTCTGACATCAGTGAGAGAACCACTAGAAAACCTGAAAGTACTCGACAGCTGTCTCGTCCTAGTTAGTGACTCCGCCTCTTCAGTATGCACCACCCACCGCCAGGGTTCAAACCCAGAACCTTTCAGTTACAAGGCAAGCTTGTAGACCATTCAGATACTGGGACCCGATCCACTTTCTAGTGGGACGTCTTTACCAGTAAGGTAAAGCAAGTCTGATGGGATAACAAATACTCGTTGATCATATTGGCTAATGGTCGCACTATGCCGTGAATTGGCAGAAGTTGAAATTCATGATCTAGCCATTGGATCGGGTCCCAGTGGCTTAATGGTCTACGAGTGTGCCTCGTAACCAGAAGGTCATGGTTTTGAACCCCGTTGCGGTGTGTGCGTACTGCTGAAGAGTCCCAAACTAGGCGGGCGAGACAGCTATTCAGTACTCCCAGCTAGTTTTCCAATCTTTCTCTAAATGATGTCAGCTCATGGTAAAATCTTATAACCATTCCGATATTCGTCAGGAAATATTTTACACTTCTAATTCAACTCGTCTTCAATATTAACCAGCCAATAAAGATAGTTTGTTACTGTGACACAGATCTTTATTCACATTATTAAGACCATATTTCTTCCATTTTGTTTTTTCGTCTACTTCAGAATGAAACTTATTAGTTTTAGGTGAAATGACGTTCAATCAATATTTCTAGGGGTTATAAGATCCTCCTTTCCTTAGTTTAGACTATAATTGAGTACATGAATGAAGACAAGTATCCTGGTAAAACCCCAATTCAGAATTTTGTATTTCTTGGGGATTTTAACTAATTTCAGTATGTATTTCACCATGAAATGACATCGTTTAGGGAATCACAGAAATTCAAGGCGTACCAAACAATTTTTAATCTCTACATTGGAATTCTTCATCAGTGACTACCAAGCAAGACGAATTGGATGTTAATCCGCGCTAGCGGTTGGAACAACCTCTAAAGTTGAAATTCATTGAATTTACGGTTCTTTGGGTAACTGAATTCCAACTCAGGATTTGAATTTTTGTGGGTTCTATCGCTAATGGGATCACGGGTGCCCATCACTGAAGAGTCGCAAATCGGGACGAAGCTTCTGTTCAATGGTCGTGATAGAATCTATATGATATCACTTCATTTGATTTCTTTTTCTTTTCGTTTTGTTAATTGATTTGCCCAAATCTTTTCATAATAATGTCTGTCTATTTGAATAATTACAGCCTATGCTGCTTTCCAATACCCTAAAGCCAAATATGGCCACATTACGTATAATTACTGAGTCGGAATTGATTCGTGGTCCATCCATTGGTTCTGGTGCATTTGGTACGGTCTACTGTGGTGTCTGGTGTCCAAAATTGAGCAAATCGAAAATTGATACATTGAATGATGCATGTAGTACAGTGACGACAGCGACAACAGCGAATGGAGCCTCACCGTCAACACCATCAGCAGCTACAGCAGCAGGGACTCCCTGTTTATCAACATCATTCAGTTATGATGTTAATAAACAAACAAACGATATGGAATCACTTTCAACTTCAACGGATGAGAATTATTTTAATCTGCATATACCAGTGGCTATTAAAGTACTGTCTGATTCAGCTGATCCACAAACGAATAAAGAATTATTAGAGGAAGCAAAGGTAATTTCTTTTAGAGGACTCCTTTTTTCATAATAAACTTCACGTGCACTGTAGCACCCTTCATTAGTAGCTTAAATGATTAGTCATCAGTTTCAAGAGATATTCTTACTCGTTAGCCTGTGGGCTATTATACTGTGGTGAGGGCTGTTGCCTGGCCCCTGTCTTCTTTTGTTACATTTGGTGTCGCTGCCTACCGACAGATGGAAAGCATATGCCCTGCAATTTTTGATGGAGATATATGGATCTTCGGACAGGACTTCGAGGCTTCTGCGCAGTTAACTGGTGTTCAGGATCTGTCAGCGATGAGGCTACTACTTGGGACGCTGCTGGGAGGTCAGGAGAAAGCAGCATATGAAAGTGTGAGGCGAAATACTGACGAATGTGTGACTGGGTCAGGTAAACAGTTTCCAAAGTGGGAAGGACCACATATGGTCACTTTGAGATGCGGTTATGCAGACACAATCTCAGTGGTAAACAAAGAGAAACAGGTGAATACCAGCTAGCTCCGAGATTCCAGACAACAAGACAAACGAAAAATGCTCCTAGAACCCAGCAGACCGAACTAACTTCAGTCGCAAGTCTTTGACTGGGTGACGAGTTCGGTGAGAGCTGTCGCCTGGCCCTTGTCTTCTGTTGTCACAATACTAATATTATTACTCGTTTTTTACGTTCTAAGTGGAACACTGGGCTTCAAATGCACATGACCATTCTACTCGCTCTTCTGTCATCACTTTCAGATGGCTCCATCATTGACAGAGGCTTTCATCTCCTCTTCATATGATCTCCTCCATATCATCCTCGGAGCCACGCCGAGCCTGTCGCTTCTCATTCGGTATCTACTCGAGGGCTTGGAGTAGAGTGACACTTAAATGTCTCCATAGCCAACACCCAATCCTCCTTCATAGATTCTTGCTTGGTTTTCTGACTGCCAGATTTTCTTGCAGCTTACATTTTCTTGCCGGCCATCTGATCTTCAGTATGGTGTGAAGAATACGGTCATTGATAAAAGTTTGCATTTGTCTGTTGGGAATGCTTTGATGATGAGTACGCCAAATCTCTGAACCATATAGAAACAGTGACTTCATAGATGTGTAGGAAACTCGGATTTTGTTTCTCTGTGCAAAGTGCTGTAGATTTTCACTTAATCTTTAGGGTGGTAGATACTTCTCTTGTTTTTCCAATCGTCGCTGGCTTTGACACGCTAATTCTCTCTGTCTTTTTTTGAAAGGTTGATTCCCAGTAAATTGAGGGATGATGTTTCCTTCAGATTTCTCCCACTGACGGTAGTCACCGTTTGTTACTGGTTGGGGATTTTCTAGGTTTGCCTGAAGTCCTGTCATTCGTACTACTTTTGCCAGCTTGTGAATCTTCCAGTTTTTACAGCATCAGACATAAATCATCCTCGGAGTCTAGATCTTCTGATATCCTTTTGTCATTCCAACATTGTCAGGTACCTCAAGTCACAGAGAGGAGGAAATGTGCATCCTGGATTCTGTTTCACCATGATACTGTTGAATAATAGGAAGTACTGAAGTCCATAATACATTCATCAGTTAACTGTACCTCCAGGTCAATAACTTTTCATCTGATTTGTAAAATTTCCTGCTCTTAAAATTCCATCACTGTTAATGTGTTAACTTTACCTAATCCTTCGATTTTTAACAGTAGATCAAAGGTGTTCAGCTGACTCAACTTTTGAGAGAGTACTCACATTTTTTAACTTTCCCTATCATACTGCTCTGCAAGCAATTTGAATTCTGTCTGTCTGTTTTCGACATAGAACTTTGCATATATGTGCGGCACTTCAAGTCGCCACAGTACATGTAGCACACAACGCAAGAGAAGAAAGTAGAAGAAATGCATAATAGGGACAGTAAACAGAGATATGAGACAAAAGGAATAGTAGTAACGAAGAACAATATAGTTTCATTGGAAATCATACGTCACACGGAGTGGATGCATCTGCGCTATGCATTGAGAACGATATTGAGCCATATCACCGATTGTTTCCAGCCTTCATTGATTTTTACCGTCCCGACGACCCCAACCAGGAAGTCTACACCTTCCTACGTGGCTTAGACTAAGTGTTGTGGACAATTGGTGGATGGTGGCTAGCAGTGGAATCCAGGATGCGCATTTCGTCCTATTTGGGACTCGTCAGCTGGATGTACCTGCATTTCTCAGTGAGTGATGATGTTCCCACCGAGGCTCGAACCCAGTACCCATAGTTTCAAACGCCAAAGCGTTATCCACTAGACCACTTGGGCCACGAGAGCCACCTCTTGTGCGACGGGTCATATTAATTATTGAATTGAATTTTTGATTTTCCCATCGATCGATTGGACCGAAGTGCTCGGTCTCAGGTTGACCGGAACATCATCACTCACTGAGAAATGCAGGTACATCCAGCTGACGAGTCCCAAATAGGACGAAATGCGCATCCTGGATTCCACTGCTAGCCACCATCCACCAATTGTATACTAACTAAATACCCAGACATCGTCGAAGCATCTGCACAAGAAGCCGACATGTCAACCTGAGACCGAGCACTTCGGTCCAATCGATCGATGGGAAAATCAAAAAATTCAATTCAATAAGTGTTGTGGATTTCATTGACTGGTGCCATGTTTTGGTTTGACCGCCGCTGGCTAACTCTTTTCCAGCCTGACCCTATATCAGCTAACATTGCCCGTTAGTCGAGGAAGGCGATGACTAAGCATACCTAACACATGTAAATTCACAGACTTGTCAATTGATTTCCCCTCCTTATAGCACTCGACGGCTAACCTCAATATTGCTCACCTTATTATACCTCTTCACACGGGAGATAGAACGCAGGCACCTATGATCAAAGGCAGCTAATCTTTTCATGTCTTCCACTCTCAGTGGCCAGGTCTCACAACTAGCCATAAAGGAGGACTGAGCGGACTGCTGTAGTGCAGTACGCATGTCCTTTGGTCGATACCCAGATATCACGTCTACTAAGCCAGAGACGGCGTAAACTGGCATATGCGAAACTAGGCTCCTGTATCCGTGTTGGAATTTCTTCAGCGATCAACCCACCGGCGTTGGCTGATGGTAATTCCCGATTAAGTAAAGCGATCAACGTGCTCTACCACTTCACTTCTTATTTCTAATCTAGGAGTCAATGTAGTCCAGTCCTGTAACATCATCTTGCATTTGGCGGGAGCGGATTGCTGCATGCCAAACATTCGTGGATTGGTATAAAACCTGTTTAATGCATGTTTTCATCAAATTCATGGTCATTACTAAGCATCAGCATACGTCAGTCAATGTTAGTTGATTATAGTCAATTGGTAGGAAGTCCTGAACCAATTTCTCAGTAGAGCATATGTGTATCCTCAAAGAACTAATGTCACCTCTGTGGTTTGAACTGCATCGCTCATCCTTGAAGCCAGAAATGCTACTTTTGAGATATTCGGGCCTACAGTTGTCCTTCCGTAGGACTATGGTGCATACATTGATTGAGCACTAACGTGTGAGCAATACGATGTGTCTAGGTCCTAATATTGTGGCTGACTACGTTCTAGCAGACAAGGTTGTAATTTAGTCATCAGTCACCATAGTTATGAACTTTGATCTAATGTGAGGTGGTTAGGGGCAGTCGGCAGGAAGCTACTGACCTTAAATCAATTCAAAGTGTACCACGATTTCAAGGCACCTAATTTGGTCACCACAGGGTAAACTTCGGCAACACTAATGGCTGGGCACATGATATTACTTTAACTCTAATGATAAATCACTATATCAAGAAAACGGACATTCAGACAGGAAATAAAAAAGCAGAACATGGCCTCTACAAGAATGTATATTTAGTACAATTCTACAATTTAGGAGCACCCTTAAAGAGCATCGGTCTTTTTGTCTTCATTATTATCAGCTTCCGGCAGCTTTTGTTCCTCTTGGGTCACTGAAATCACTCGCAAGTACCTTCCCTGTTTACCATCGCATATACACAGGTTTTCAAGCTATTTCAAATTAAGCAGCGTAGTCACTATAGCAACTATTCCATGTGTAGATAAACAATTTCAATATTCAATACTCAATTTAAGATCGAACAATTAATCATTGAATATCTTTTCTTTTGTTTATTAGGTAATGGCAACTGTTGATCATCCATGCTGTGTCCGATTTCTAGCCTTATGTTTAACATCTAAACTACAATTGATTACACAATTTTTACCAATGGGTAGTCTGTTAGAATTTGTTAAAACACGCTGGGATACAATTGAAGTTAGTTCATTATTTCAATGGTCAGAACAAATTGCCTCTGGTATGGCATATTTATCAAGTCGTGGTATAATACATCGTGATCTAGCTGCAAGGAATGTATTGGTTCAGTCAAAAGATCAAGTAAGTGCAGCTGGTTGGTGAAATTATTATTATTATTTTTCAAGTGTTATTTTGCCAGGAATTTTTCGAAATCAGAACTAATGATGGAGTAACTTCAGTTAGATAACTATTGAAAACTAGAAAGGAACACTTGACAGCTGTTTCAACGTAGTTAATTAACTATTTAATCTAATCCTTGCTAGTGACTGGCAACAGGAAGAAGTTGTCTCAATTTCTGGTGGAAAACAGTAACCGTTAGGTTACACCAAGGTGGATGTGAGGACAGATACTCCCTGAAGAGGTTTGCTTGGTATATTGTTATTATTATTATATTCTTTAATTCCTAGAGGAACATAGGGCTTCAGCTGCGCGTCTCCATTGCCTTCTGTTTTCTGCCAACTTTTTCACCTGTCTCCAAGTCTACCCACATGCTTTCATCTCCTCTTCACATGACCTCCCACAAGTCCCCCTTGCACTGACGACCAACTCGCCGCCTCCCTTTTGGGTTCCACTTGAGGGCTTGCCTAGTGATATCACTTGACAGTTTCCTCAGAGTATGGCCAATCCAATCCATCTCCATTTCTTTCTGTCTATTTGTTGCACAATCGGTTCCTGGTTGGTTTGCTCATTGGCAGAGATCCCCGTTGCTGGTCTTTTCTGGTCGGCCATCTGATGTTGAGTATTGAGCGAAGACAACTGTTGATGAAGGTCTGAAATTTACTTGGTAATCGCGTTATAATCACTAATAGACAAGTGTTAAAGTTGATGGGTTATTGGATTCAGTCTCAGCAGCTGAATGGTCAAGGACTTTGACTTATGACCAGTAGGTCCAATAGGTTCGATTTCCAGCGATGCAGCCATCCACATGTACTGCTTATGCATCCACAACAAGGATGAAACAGCTACCAAGTACTCTTTGTTTTTTTTCTAATGCTTCTCTAAATGGTGTCAATCTGTGGTCAACCTTGAAATTATTACTTCTGAATTTTCTGTTAATTGATTATTACCGGCCCGAAGTGGTCAATCTCTCTCTTGACATATCGATTTGTAGTACAGATGTTTCAACGATCTCTGATAGTGGGTGGCCACATAGATATATCTTCGTCGCAGCCAGTGATAGTATTTCCACCGAGACCTGAATGATACATTCATATTCGTAATCGCCAAAACGCTATCCCCCGGATTAGTGAACCCAAACAACGACCTATTGTGCAAAGGATATCACTCGTTATTTGTTGAAATAATGATTTTTTGTGTTATGACTCCTATGCATTATCAATTCATCCAAGTAAATAGCTGAAATTCGGGCACTTCCAAACGTTTTTGCCATCTGCCCTGATTCAGTCCAGGTACACCATTGATTAGTTCAATGCCAAAAGTTCACATTTCACTTAAATAATTGAAGGTAAACGACATGTTGTGGCCAAGCTATTGAAACATATTAGAATAAATGCTTCCAAAATGCTAGTTCATTCTTAATCTTAGTCTTGGGTCTCCTGAATTACCTTGCAACATATCATCGTTAACTGGTAGTCCACTTAAATCTGATTAACGCGCATTACTAATTAACTTGAGTGATTTTCAACTACTTGCAACAATCAGTAAGTAGTATACAACATCATCGGTTTTTTGTTGGATTTATTCTCACTGTAGTGAATAGTTTCTCTATGTCTGACATGGTCAGCATCTGGATTTTGTAGCTGGTGCTGGTACGGCATGGGACTAGTAGTTTATAGGTAACTGGTTCACGTTCTACTAAAAGACGTAGAGATCTTTTCTCTAATTTCAATCATCACTACTGAGATCAATAACAGTCTACTAAACTTAAGAAAAAAAACTTCAGATAGCCTCACCATTAACACGATGATAATTTTCTTTAAAAGATGTGATCAACTGTCCCCCAAAAACCTAAAGCCTGCCAAGAAAGTACATTGCACTAATCAAGGCACTTTATTCAAACTCACGTAGTCGTGTCAAGGCTTACGGGAATTGTCATCTGAATTGATAACAACCAGTGGTGGTGTCCGACAGGGATTTCCACTTTCCCCATTTCTGTTTAACTTCATCATAGACATGCTGATGGAAATATCCCTAACTGAACTTAACGACTTAGGAATCGACTTGTTACCAGGGTATAGTCTTTTGGACTTAGAATATGCAGATGACATAGTCCTGTTAGGGGAGGATGCTGACAAAATCCAGGAGAGTCTTCTGAACATCTTGAGCAGCAATCTTCGTATGTTTGGCATGCGATTAGCCCTTGCAAAATGTAAGATGCTGCTACAGGACTGGACTACGTCAACTCCTAGCTTAGTGATAGCGAGTGAAGTGATATAACATGTTGACCACTTCACCTATTTGAGAAGTTGTATCAGCACCAACGGACTGATTATTGGCGACGAAATCTCAGCAAGGATACGAAAAGTTCGAGCTGCTTTCGCTGACTTACACCATCTCTGGCGTGGGCGTGACATCCACCTATCAACCAAGGGACGTGTGTACTGCTCACCAGTTCGCTCCGTCCTTCTCTATGGCTCTGAAACATGGCCAATACGAGTTGAAGACATGAAAAGGTTGACTGTTGTTTTTGATCATAGATGCCTACGATCTCTTTCTCATGTTAGGTGGTATAACAAGCTAGTAAGTAATGTTGACGTTAGGCGTAGAGTGTTGGGCAGGCAAAGAGGGAAAATCAATCAACGAGGCTATAAAGTTACATAGACTAAGATGGCTAGGTCACGTGCTGCGCATGCCTAACCACCGCCTCCCCCGACGGGCATTGCTAGCTGATGTAGGTTCAGGTTGGAAAAGAGTAAGTGGTGGTCAAACAAAAACATGGCTTCATCAATCCATGAAATCCTTGACAGTTAAACTGAGTCAGGTAGGTAGGGAGATGCAGACTTCCGGGTTGAGGCCCTCGGGACTCTAGGAATCAATGGCTGGAGACAATAGGTGACATGGCTCAAAATCGTTGTCAATGGCCAGCGCAGATGTATTCAGTCTCTGTAATCTTTGATATTCCTTTCTACCATCACCCATTCTGTTTCACTCTTATACTTGTGAAACTCTATTGATTCTCTTCACTCATCTTCTTGTCTACCTTTGTGCGCTACTTGGAAGATGGCAATTCGAACTGCTGCACTTCGGTGCCAAGTTCTATGTTGAATCCAGACAGACAAGACTGTATTGGAAAGGCGAGATGCGGCTTCATCAACCTGTAACCAATTCGGAAACCTTCTGCACTAACTCAGCCAGCATAGAGAACAAGATTCGGAGGCTGTTAAACACAGATGTGAAGTCAATCACTCAGTTCTTCTTCTAATATGAGTCAGGAACTTGGCGTATGATGAAAAGGATATCCAACAGATTGCAGACTTTTGTCAAAAACTGTCCATTTCGCTGGCTTCATTCTGACGACCAAAATGGTCAGCCAGAAAGAATAAGTAACATGAAACTGTGGCTGGGAACGAACCAACCAACCAAGAGCTGATCTCTCAACAAATATGTAGGCGAAAATGAAGATAGATTGGTCGGATACATACCTTCTTAAGAGGCCATCACACGAGTGAGAATCCAATGGAAGAAGCGACGAGTGGGTCGTCGGTGCGAGGAGTGAAATGGAAGAAATCAAGTGAGGAGGATGAGGAGGAGATGGGAGATTTATGGACACTAATAGGCCCAGTTGAAGAGGGGACGGTAGGAAATGGAGAGAAGAAAGTGGTGATGTGTTGCTGAAGCCCTGTTTTTTTCCACTCAAAACCCAAGGAAATAACAATAACCATACAGTTGGATGGAGTGAGAATTTCAAAGCTGGACAGGATACGGAAGGCAAGCAAGATACGCCTTCATCAATCTGAAATCGGTTCGAAAATCTTCTGCAAAAAGATTCAAATTTTTAACACTAATATGAAATCAGCCAAAATTTCTATATGGTTCATATAACTGGCGCACGTATCATCGAAAAAATATTTTCACCAACAGCCTACTGCAAACTTATTGTCCATTACTGTCTTTGCTCGATAGATAGACAGAATCAAATGGCCTGTAATAAAGTATAAGCAGCATGGAATTATAGAAGGGTAATGAGTCAATCAATAACCCGATGCCGCATGAATATGCCTAAGGAGATAGAAACAGACTGGACACATACGTTAAGGAGAACGTTGGGTAACATTATGCTCTACGCTAGACACGTCTGTGGAAGCCAAATTTGAAACGATGAATTGGGTGTCACTTCGAGGGTGGTATAGAGGACACGCGGAGGAGGAGGAAGAGGAGAAGCCTTTGTTCTCATTTTTCCCATGATCAATATTGGAGATATAAACATTGACGTAAATTACTGTCCACCAATTTTGACTAACAACCAGCTCTCACCACAATAGTAATAAAAGTAATATAACAGGTTTCAACTAAAAAAGCGACAAATGATTGCAGTCATATAAAAACCTCTTATCCCATGATTTTATTTATTTCAAGTAATGCATATAACTATTATTTTCTTTTCCTGTCAAATTCTCCTTCCTACAGGTTCAAATAACTGATTTTGGATTAGCTAAATGTTTGGATACAAATAATAGTGAATATCATGCAAGTGGTGGACGTATGCCTATCAAATGGTTAGCTATTGAATGTATTCATGACAGAATCTTTTCGAGTAAATCTGATGTATGGGCTTATGGTAAGTTAAGCTGATATGGAAAGAGAATTTCTACGTTGAATCCAGTTGAATAAGTAATATGCCTAATGTAGTTGTTTCTTTTATTTTTATTATGACTAAATGAAGATAAAAGTGGGCTATCAGAATTGTATTATTTGTCGAAAGCTGCATAGTACTAAAGTAGGATATCTATAAGGGAACTAATCAGGGCTGTATTTGAGGTTACCAGCCTTCTTCTTCTTCTTCTCGTTAGGTAAGTTATTTCATCTTCAGCTTGACAGCTTTAACCCTGACCTGGGTTCTCTGAAGCCATAGGGTCCACCTTCATCCTTATATACAGCCTGTCTTTCAACGTAAAACTTACAATTTGTGGAAATTAATTTTCAAGTGTAGGTTTTGTAGGGATTTTTTTTTGATTGCATGGAGGATTTCATCATGAGCTGACATCAGTTAGAGAACCACTGGAAAATCTGAGAATACTGGACAGCCACCATTGAGCCACGGAACCCAATCCAATGGCCAGTCCATGAATTCTAACTTCTGCCAATTCACGACATAGCGTGACCATTTCGCAATGTTTTCTTCGATGAGTTACCGCCTCATCCTCAACCTACTGTACCCTACTGGTCACGGCTTTCCACTAGAACCCCAGGTTAACATTGTGAAATGGTCGTGCTATGTCATGAATTGTCAGAAGTTAGAATTCATGGACTGGCTGGCCATTGGATTGGGTCTCAGTGGCTTAATGGTCTACGAGCTAGCTCGCCAGGTTTGTAACTAGAAGGTCGTGGGTTCTAACCCTGGAGGTGGTTGGGTGCGTACTTCTGAAGAGTCTGAAAGTAGGACAACAGGATCGGCTGTCAACTACTCCCAGGTTTTTCAGTGGCTCTCCAACTGATGTCAGCTAATGATGAAATCCTCCATGAAATGATTTTTATTCACTGAAAAGGAAGTGAACTGCCGACTAGATCTTTAGCTGCTAAGATCGCTACAGTGATGATGTCTATAACGAAAGGTGTTAAAACAGAGGTGAATGGCTGAAACTTTCAGCTTTGACTAGAACTATGACACTGATGTCCTCTTTGTTGAATTTCTATGTTCAGTTTGCCACAGCTGGAACGTTTATATGTGGAATTACATAATTATTAATATTCCCTTTGGTTTCTGGTGGAACACAGAGATTCGACAATTTATATCCACTTTGTTCTATTTTCAGCGGCCTCTTATCTCACCCCCTCACGATCTCCTTCATGTCACCCTAGGACACCCCACCTAAGCAATGGCCTGGCTGGCGCGCGACGTCATTTGACGGCCTTCTCAACACATACTCGATCCATCTCCATTTTTCTCCTACATATTTGTTGAGAAATCGGCTCTCGCCTGTTGCTTTGTTACTAATTCTTTCTGGCCAGCCGGTCGGCCATTTGATCTTCAATATAAAGCCAGTGAAGGCAGTTGTCGACAAAAGTTTGTAAGTTGTTGGGAATGCTTTTCTAGTGACGTGAACGCCAAGTTTTTGACCCAATTAGAAGAGATGACTGATTTAACATCAGTGTCGGAATTCTGAATCTTGTTCTTTATGCTGGCTGAGTCAGTTCAGAAGATTGCCGAACAGGTTATAGTTTGATGAAGGCGTATAGCTTTCGTTCACAACACTGTCAGTCTTTGAGATCTTCATTCGTTCCACCTGTGATTAACACGGTACCTTCTAGATAAGTGAAAGAAGTAATCTCTGTCAAATGTTTTCCGTTGGTGATGATTTTTGCTGGTTGTTGTTGTTGAGTGGGTATCTTCACCATATCCGTCTTTTCTACTTTCCCCTGGAGTCCTTTCTTCACTGCATATCTGCCTCTCCTGCCAGTTTGTTCGTTTTTGTCCTCAAGTCTTCAAGTGCGTGAGATATTAGACATCTAGAAAATCCAGATCTTATAGAGTCTTCTTATCGATGGTCCAACGTATTCCTGTCTTCTCACCCCACATTCACAGTCTAGCGCATAATCCAGTTCACCATAATCAGGAATATCATTGATGATAGTAGGTGGATGAAATTTTTGAATACAACATTCATAAACAACTCATCTATCTAAACAACACATCAACAAACACAAGTATTTACTGAATGGCTGTTAAATGGCTCTCAACACTTCACTGATTGAGGTTACACATTAGAACAGTAGCAAGAAAGGTTCTTTTCCCTCAACAATCTTGAGGTAATATCGCTTTTTAAAGAACTGTATTTCATTTGTGGTGAGAGCTGGCTGCTAGCCAAATTGGTAGACAGTAATTTACGTCAATGTTTACGTCCCTAATATTGGTCGTGAACAAAAGACTGGTTCAACAGCCAACCACAGTAGACTTTGCATAGGTGGATACAGTTAGTACATAGATGATCTGACATTCAAGAAACAGCCACAAAAAGAGATGAAAGATTAACTTTCAGTGAGAAACAACCGTCAATCAGAAGACTGTGTTTTTCTGCTAACAATAATCTATTATAATATACATAAAAATCTATAAATATGTGTTGATTTCCTTAATAAACGATCTGTTGACTAGCCCTGGTCTTCTGTTGTTACACAATGACATACATACCTGATATGACCGAGTGCATTCAGGAACGGTTGGAACAACACTGAACGCGAACAGTCCTTTCAAATGAGTACCGAATACAAATATAGCCTCTTGATTCCCTGGGTCATAAAAAATATCAACAGACAAAAAGTAATCTATGACTGATATGCGAATGACATTATTAGAAAAAAAATACATCACTCAGAAATACCCATTGAGTAGTCATGAAGAAAATAAAAGACGATTCAGCGAAGAAAATGCTTCTTTATCGACGAAATCATCTTCAGAGGCTGACTGTACAGTCGTGTTTATATTTTAACCGAAAATGTATAGTAGTCCATTACTGAGTAATATGGGGGGGATGACATAATTGATATAATGACTCAGAAGTAGCTTCGAAAGCAAAACAAATAAATAAAAAAATAAAAGTCACAAATTACGTAATACTTAACGGCATAAAGGAAGAAATCTTTGTTATTGAGTGAGAATGAAAGTGGTAGTTGAGTGTCCATTTAACAAGCGTGAAGGGGGTGAGAAAGCGTACAAAAAGGAACACATCAAATAGTTATACACACTTCCCACACATGGAATTATATTAGGTCAGTGATGGAACGACCGATATTATTAGGTCAAAAATCATCAGATTAAACTACAACGTCCACATAACAGCATAGATCTAAATTTCCAAGTGTTCAGTTTTTTGAAGATATTTAATTGATTTTTAGTTTAATCACTAATTTAGCTAGAGAACCACTGAAGACCTGGATGGTGGGGTCATGGATGCGTACTACTGCATAGTCCTAGACTGGGACGAAACAGCCCCCCAGTAAGTGATGTGAAGATTGAAATCTAAATGTGAGACAGGAAATCTACCTTAGAAGTCAAGTATATTTATTTATTTATTTTTGATTACAGCTTGATTCCACACTGTATTTTTGGTACATGTATGGAATTTTCAGTGTGGATATCGGTAGCCCAAGTTTCGCAGGCCAACCATAGATATCAGGTGTGCGTCGGTGTGGGCTCGAACCCCCCGACCATGTGCATGGTCTGAGAGAGTCCTAACCACTGTGCCACCGACGCACAAATATATATATATATATATATATATATATATATATATATAATGTTGATTCCAATTTCCGCGACTTCGTAACATGATTTAATCATAGGTCAGTCGGTCAAAGGGTCAAATCTATTACTCCTACTTCCATTAGGGTTATTCGTTAGCACAACAAGATCTTACCGTATTACTTGTGGCCAGTAGCACATCTCAAAGATAATGTAGACGGTGTCGCTGAGTTGTTATGATTATTAGCCGACTATTGGAAATAAACTCGATTTCTTATCTCCTTTTAGCTATTGTCATACATTCAAACATTATACTACAACAATAAAGGCGTCAATAGCTCCAAATTTGGATTGTATTCAGCCTACTTATACATACACTTTCGCAGTAAACTGCTAACTGAACTATATATATTTAGTTAGAAAATATTTTTTTCAATAATAATAATTTGCTTTATTCCAAAACAGAACTTGTGATACAAGATGGAATTCTCAGCATTTTACTACAGTATTGCATCCAGTTAGTACATTAACAATAAATAAAATTCGACATAGATTATGGGTAATCTCAGTTAGTTTTGACAACAACATATTGGCATGTCGGTAGCAAAGCCAAAATTTAAACAGAGTGTTTGAAGGTGTTAGAAAAGTAGATACTACTAGCATATTTACTGGCGTAAGCGGTAACAAAACTGTCGAGATATACTGAGTGTGAGAGAACGAAGAAGGATGTTTTAAGTAGAGTTTGTAAGAAAGAGAGAAACAAAACGGCACACAACAAAAAATAAATACAGAATGAAAAAAAGTAGAGAGAAAACGTTGTACCTGTGAATGATATGATATGAGTTGGAAAGACGAGATCCATTTGTTCTACTGACTATTTAATAAGTTATAGGTATCACGCCTAATGCTTTCTTCATCGCACAGAACACGAGCCAAATAGAGCATGGTTGCTTTTTTGTACTTGTTAGTGCGAGCATATAGTTTTGTATACAAGCTTCTGGTTTCGCCTGATTAGACAGATACAAGGGGAGAGTTGTGAATGAAGAGGTTGGTGGTGTGAGTTAGATAGATAGAATGGATTTAGCCCATTTTTTACATGAGGAGTCCAAGTGCCTGTCGACCATAATATTAACAAGCTGGTTAAATGGCACGTCGCGTAGCTTACCCTGCTGACAACCTTTAACAACAATAAATGCGATCATGGGAATTTGATTGGTTGATTGTTTGATTTTCCTAGGTTCAACTTGATTGGCTGCTACACTTTGAGTATTTGAGTAAAAGTTAAAAGTAATTGACTTTTTTTTTAAAGTAAATTCAGGACACATCTTAGAGTAGTGAACTGGCAGAGATTACAGTGATCTTTTTAACTGAAAACAGTGAAATTTTCTTCCACACATTTGGCTTATAGTTCGTTACGAAATCAACATTGGAATCAATCTAAATTGCCACAGAAACCCATGAACTGGATATCAGTCTCCACCTGAATGATGGCTAATCTATGGAAGCCCTGAAGTTGTAGTGAGAAGCTGTGGCTAGTGGAATCTACTGTGTGTCAAATTAAAGTGGTAGATCATCGACAGTATTGGTTCAACGTTCATTGGATTTCAGTCCTATTGACTGAAGGGTCTATGAACTAACCTTATAATATGAAAGTCCTAGATTCGAACCCCGAAGGTTGCTTACTGTGTAGATGCTCAGCTTAGGAAAAAACAGCTGTTCAGTACTCCTTACTTAAAATTGCTTAGATGTTTCGTCACCAACAGTGCATGTAATCCATGTTCAATCCCCAGTTGACACACTCCCATTTCTCGCTTAGCCAGCAGCAAGCCAGATAAACAGGGAAGGTTTGGCAGGAGACTAGCAACCTTATGCCATAAAAAAAAATCACCGCTACAGACAGACACTTCAGAGATCGAGTGAAAATGCCTGAATGGTCTAGAGTTTGATCCCTGGTTGGTTGATTGGTCGGTCAGGTTAAGGTTGTGTACTAATGAAGAGTCCCAGACTAGGACGAAACAGCTGGTTGACCAGCACTGCTTGTTTTTCAGTCACTCTCTAACTACTATTGACTCTTGACACAATCTACATTGAAATTTATCTAAAATATACTAGTCATTTGTAACTTTTCTTCTTTTATTCACTTGTTCCAGGTGTAACTTTATGGGAGATGTGTACATTTGGACAAAGACCATATGAAAATATACCAGCAAGAGATCTGCTCAGCTTTTTAGAGAAAGGCAATCGTTTACCTCAACCAGAAACAACAAGTTTAGATTTTTATTGTTTAATGCTTCAATGTATGTACACACATGGATTTTACTTTTATGATTTTTTATTTAATCTTTTGTACCTTTGCACTTTTAAGTGGAACAAAAAGAAGCTTAAAAAGGGCTTAAAGCTTTGGACTTTGACGTCTCAGTAGCCAGCCTAACTCTTAGCCTTCTTTCTCTCTATATATACATATGGCCTTGTTACCAGTTAATCGATAGATAGGAATGTGTCGACTGTGGATCAAACCCTAAATCAGGTCTGTAGTCCGTGAACATTCTACCAATCAACTGAAAAGATGGTTTTCCTATTTTACAACACTCTTTACTGCCAAATAGATGGTGTAGCTATCTATGAGCAGTCCACTTAGCCCCCTGTTTGAGCAGATATATGTTCATGTCCAACCTTGAAGGATCAAAGTTGAAGCATACAACCGACGAAACAACTTCTTATTGTCGATATGTCACAGATGATACATTTGTAGTGAGCGACAATTGAAAGTCATGTTTCACACTTACTCAGATTATTCAATGAAGCACATTTACTTTGGAACATGGAAGTGATGGAAATTTCCACTTCATTGACATTGCCATGCAAAGCCTAGAAGATGGTAGTCTTCAGAAGTCAATTTATCGAAAGCCTACATTGAAAGGATATTACTTACATTTTAATAGCTTTTGTCAAAAATCGCTTTAAACGCGGACTAGTCAAGACTCTGTACTATAGAGGGAGGAAAATATTCTCAATAGAGAAATTAGAGGAAGAATTTGAGTTTCTTGAAAATATGCTGAAGAGCAATGGTTACCCTCAAAGGTTCATCAACGAGTATGGAAGATCTGAAGTCGAAAATGTAAAACAAATCACAGTGGAGTAAGGTGAAAACATTGCAGCAATGGTCAACAGAAGACTGAGTACGTCACTGTCTCTGTCTGTCTGTTTTCGACATAGAACTTTGCACAAATGTGCGGAAGTTCAAGTCGCCACATTCCGTGTAGCACGCGAAGCAAGAGAAGAAAGTACAAGAAAAGCATAATAGAGACAGTGAGCAGAGGTGTGAGACAAAGGAGGAGTAATAACGAAGAACAAAACAGTTTCATTGGAGATCATAGGTCACAGGGAGTGGATGCATCTGCGCTAGCCACTGAGAACGATTTTGAGCCATGTCACAAATTGTTTCCAACCATAGATTTTTACCGTCCCGAGGACCCCAACCAGTCAGGAAGTCTACACCTTCCTACGTGACTTAGACCAACTGTTGTGGATTTCATTGACTGATGCCAAGTTTTTGTTTGACCGCCACTAGCTTTTTTCCAGCCTGACCCTATATCCGCTAACATAGCTCGTCGAGGGAGGCGATGACTTGGCATACGTAACACATGTCCTAACCATCTCAGTCGATGTAGCTTCACGACTTCGTCGATTGATTTCCCCTGTTTACCTAGAACTCTACGCCTAACCTCCATGTTGCTCACCTTATTATGCCACTTTACACGGGAAATAGAACGCAGGCACCTATGATCAAAGACAGCTAGTCTTTTCATGTCTTCCACTCTCAGTGGCCAGGTCTCACAGCTAGCTTTAGAGGAGGACGGAGCGGACTGATGTGCAGTACACCCGCCCTTTGGTCGCTAGTCGAACATCTCGTCTACGCCAGAGACGTCATTAGCTTAAGCCTATCCTGCAGCTAAGCTGGTTCCCGTCTATCGAAAAAATTGCTCTTCTTTGTTGCAATCAAAAATAGATAGATATCCTCCTCATGTTAACTCCAAATGTATATACAAATTTTCATGTATCTGAGGGAGCAGTTACATTGGAAGGACAGAAAGAAGAAAGGCATATCTACGATTTTCTGAACACATACAAACAAGCTTATGTCTAAAGGGAACAAATGCTTTAAACAGTGCCATCTCCAGTCATCTTCTTGATACGGGTCATGAGGTGGATGTCGCAAAATCGTTCAAAATAATCAATAGGCAAAAGAGTTCAATTCTCCTCAAGTTTACCGAAGCAATCTCCATCAAGCGCCTGAAATTCGATTTATGTATTCAGAAAGGAACAGTTATCAGTCATTCCTTGCCCTGGTGACCTCTTTCATTTGATTACTTAATTCAGAAAGTTTCTATTGTATATGATAATTATTGATCAGGATAAAAGGGTTTATTATTATCATATATATATATATATATATATATAAGTGATTGATTTTTGTTTAAAAATGAACTTTCAGTGGGTAAGTATGTTAAAATTGTTCCTGTAGATATACTCAACAATGACTTTGGTCTGTAAGCAGCTGATGAGAAGCCAACCAAATAAACAACGATGGTACCATTTTATTCTACAAAAACCGCTGTTGTTCTTGCCTTATTCAAATACAATCAAATTAATTTAACCGTAACCCGTTGTTTGTTTGTTTTTTCTTTTCCTCTTCCAATGTGATAAGGTTGGCATACTGATCCAAACTACAGGCCTACATTCAAAGAATTATGTTTAGTTCTGTGTGAAATGAAGGCAACACCAAGTCGTTATTTATTTATCATGGTATGTACCTAAGAAATTCAAATTTTTCTGGTTGTATTACTCCTAAAGCTATATCTATATAATCATGTGTGATGAATTTAACCAATATACCACTGGTCCAGTTACAATTAACTCCTCATCCTTATTCATTTTCAAGTACGGTCATAAACTGACTTTAGTTAGACAGCCATTAGAAAACCAGAAAGGACTCTTCAGCATTACTCACTCACAACTTCACCACACTTTCATAACTGGAATCCAGAACCTTCAAGCTACAAGGCGAGCTCGTCGAGCATTCAGTTTGTGGAACGGAATCTAATGGCTCTTGTAAACTTACAATGTGTAGCTCGATCGTCAGCCAATGTCACTGGTGTGTATCAGTCCCCACACCCAACTTGATGGGACTCGCCGATCATGACTCCCCCACTAGAACTTCAGGCAATTTCATGCAGTAGTTTTAATTTGCAAGGATTCACGGTGACCTTCTCCTCCTATCTGAATGATTTCGAAACTTTCCTCTACCTTTTTGACAGCATCTTCAACTCTAACCTTGCTGAGAATTGAACTTTCACAATTATCTATTGATAATATAACTGTCTATTCCCATAATCTTGACTGTGATTAATTGTCTTCAGAGATTTTCTAAGTATTGTGTATGTTCACACCTATTGGTAATGATCATTTCGCTGACTGATGAATTTGATCGGTTTCAACATGTTTTTTGATCATAGAGCTTCTAGGAATTCCATGGCAGTTTTGTTATTTCCACTACTTAAAACTTCCACAATTTCCGCAGTCGATATATTGTCCATAGTTGCAGTAGTATCAAAAACACTCATGTCGTATCGTTCGACAGCTAGCTAGTTTGTGTTCTTGGAAGCAGAGTTGAAGGGGATGCACAGTTTGACTAATATAGTCTTCTTGCACAAATCCTGATGCAGTTTGATTTGTAGATGGTGTTGACCTTGTCGTACTTTGCTGTTGTCTGGGTAGTTTGGTCTGCATAGTTTTGAATGAGGTGATTATGTTGGTTAGTGGGTGACGTCAGTTCCAAAATGGTTGAAGTATTCTAGCCGTTATCTCAGAAATATTCTTCATATATGGTAGTTCTTGAGGTTGATTTGATTTTAGGATAGTCTTAAACTCTTATAACTTCCAGGAAAAAAAAACAATAATAAAAGCGGCTGAATAATTTTCTTTTGTATGCACAGTTATGGTTCTTCTAACTAAAAATGGCTAGGGCTTCTGCAATGCAAAGAAAACGGAAACGTATTGTCTTTGGCAGATTGTTTTTCGCTTTGTACATTACTTTGAGGCAGGAGGCTTTTTTGAGATGGAGTGACCAGTGGTGACGAAATGTTCGAATATTTCACTCCTTATACGGCCACTACTTCCTTTCTGCAGCCACGCTGGATAGTGTTACATTGATACTGCTAGCAGTTTATTCAAACTTCGTGAACGTTTTGCTATCAAACTAGTTATTATGTTCAGCGCTAACTTCGTTAGCGAGTAAGACATGCTTCCTGTGATACAAATATTCACTAAGTTTATGATATTTTTTTTAATTTTTCCCTATTTAAAATGAAAGAGGAGCTTTTCTGTTTTTTTTTTATATTAACAACTAACGTTTTTGAGCTGAAGTTTTGAGATCATTAGAAGATAATTTTATATTTTCATGTATAAACTGTAATCATTGTTACCATCAACTTGTTCGATGACTTATTTTTATGATTACTTCTCAATTGGTTATCTGAAATAAAATGCCCATGATTAAATATCAAAGCTCAGACAATCCCAGTATGAATACTCCCTATTGTCCCATTTCGCAAAAAAGGTATATAACCATTCACCCACTGAGACCCGATTTAATGGCCATTGCATGAATTCTAACTTCTACCAATTCGTGATTTAGCGTGACAGACAACCAGTATCACCAGCGGGAAATCCATCCTCACACCGACTGGACAGACGTCACTGGTCACGACTTCGGGCTAAATCACGAATTGGTAGAAGTTAGAGTTCATGGGCTGGCCGTTGAATCGGGTCTCAGTGACTGAACTGTATACCAGCTTTCCTTGTAATCGAAAGGTCGTGGGTTCGAACGCCGTAGTGTGCGTGCATACTACCTATGATTCTCAAACTGAGCTGCTCAATTGTACTGGTTTTCAATGGTTCTCTAACTGATGATATCAATCCGTGGTCAAACTCATATGAACAAAACTAATCCTTACAAATCTAACTCTTGAAAATTAATCTGATGTTCGCTAGTGACTTGCTACAAAACAGAGTTTCCTGGATTTCTAGTGGGAAGTCGTGACAGTCTTTACCAAATCATCTTTTACACTGGAGAGGAACAAAGCTGTGAAAACATGTGTATTTACTTGTTCGAGTACTTTTCTCATGCGAATTCCTTTTTATACTGCCGTCTGGTCTTCTCATCAGCAAGTCGCCTAGAAACATTAATCTTATTATTAACAATAATTCTTAAATTATTGTGATCATATAACTGTACACCCCGATGAAGAAGAAGTTATCGAAAAGAGTACTTCTTGGTTTTATTCAATGAGGAAACTCTGCTTTTATTTATTTAATTTTTTTAATTTTTATTTACAGCTTGATTCCACACCGTATTTTTGGTATAAGTATGTAATTTTCAGCATGGATATCGGTAGCCCAAATTTTGCAGGCCGACCATAGATATCAGGTGTGCGTCGGCGGAGGCTCAAACCTCAGACCATGTGGATGGTCGGCGAGAGTCCTAACCACTGTGCCACCGACGCACACAAGGATACAATATGGAAGTGTAGAGGCTCTTTTCAACAACGAACTTATTATCAAGCCGTAAAATCGTATACATATATGAGTTTTTTTATAAGAAATTACTTCCGGACAGGGAATTGAATCATAGGTATGAATGCATAAAATAATAATAATAGTAGTATGAAATGCACTTAGAACGTATGTGATTATAATCATAGTTAAATGTCAAGTGGCAAAACAATTAATTTCATGCATACATGAAAATGAATCTGATGCTCACTGACGACTGGCCCTGTTCAGGCAGTTAACCTGTGGTTCTACTGGGAAGGCGTGACCAGTGAGGTACGAGAGGTCGAAGGTGAGGGCAGTTACTCATCGAAAAAGACACTGCGAAGTGGTCATACTATGTCATGAACTGGCGGAAGTTATAATTCATGGGTTAGCCATTGAATCGGGGACCAGTGAGTGGCTTAGTGGTCTACGAGCTAGCTCCCTAGACTTGTTACCAGAAGGTCGTGAGTTAGAACCCTGTGGTGTTGGCGCTTACCGCTGAAGACTCTCAAAGTAGGACAACAGGACCAGTTTTCCGGTACTCCCAGATTGTTTTTCAATGGTTCTCTTACTGGTGTCAGCTCATGGTGACATCCTCCAACCGATTTACAGAATAATTCATAGGATGTAAAGATTTTGGAATGGCGTGTATAATTATAGGGTTATTATTATTATTACTTCCTTTAGTTCCTAGAGGAACATATGGCTTCAGACGCTCATCTCCGTTGCGTCCGGTTCACTGCCAACGTTTTCACCCGGCACCAAGTCTGCCCACACGCTTTCATCTCCTCTTCACATCACCTCCTCCATGTCACCCTTCGACGACCAGCTCGCCGCTTCGCTTTCGCGTTCCACTCGAGCGCTTGTCTAATGATGTCACTTGATGATTTCCTCAGAGTATGACCAACCAATCCATCTCCATTTCTTCCTGCACATTTGTTGCACAATGGGTTCCTGCCGGATTGGTTCGCTCCCAGAGATCTCTGTTTCTGATCTTTTCCGGCGGGCCATCTGATCTTGAGTGTGGAGCATAGACGGCTAGCTGTTGATGAAGGTCTGATGTTTGTTTGAGATGCTGTTTATGACGCGCTGGCCAAGTCTCTGATTCGTATAGCAAGTAGCACTGACTTCGCATTGGAGTTGAAAATCTGGATCTTATTTTTAATGCTGATTGCTGTTGACCTCCACACAGACTTAAGAGTCATGAAAGCCTGTCTTGCTTTTCCGATTCTGGCTTTGATATCCCCGTCAGTTCCGTTCGCCTGTAGTTGAAACGATGCTTTCCAGGTAGGTAGGTGAAGGAGGTTGTTTCTTTCAGGTTCCTCCCATTTATGCTGGTTGATTGTTGTCTAATGTTGTTGCTGTGACTGTTGGTGTTGGCCAGGAATCTTCATTACCTCTGCTTTTTCTATGTTCACCTGAAGGAATTCCTATCTTTGATGCTTCTTCAATAGCCAACTTGTTGATAATATAATATAGATTAATATAAAATGTTACGTAACATGGTGTGAAAATTGATAAGATAGAATTCAACATTGTAAAAACGATTTTGTTTTGGATTCAGAATAACACGTGGGACAAGTGGGAACAGTTCTAAGTAAGAATAGTGATAGTAATAATTATAATCGCAGTGAAGACGGAAAAGGTATAAAGATTAACTAAATAAACAAAATAAATAAATGTCTATCCCTCTACGGTCAAGGCAGAAGTAGGGATTGTATATATTTCTTTTGTACACAAAAGTATGGCTGAAATTCATAAATGGTCAAGGCCTCTGTTGTCTTTAGAAGTTAATAATGAAGAAAACTGGGCAAGTTATTATGAATTCGATAGATAATCTCAAAACCATGGTCAGGGTTGGTGCAGTGACAGAAGTCGATCAAGTGTGTTCTAAAATAGAGCTTCGCACACTCTTCCTTTCCTCCTTGCAAAATCATGCTGGAGCATGTTCTCGCATCCGTGTAGAAAGAATTCTCTGGCTATCACCATTGCACCTCACTGTACAAGAGCAAGTGAACTGATAGATGCACATGGAGGCGATCAGACAGAGAAGCTTATCTTTTCCACAGGTGGAGAACAAAGAATGTCTTGCTGATTGATTTAGAGAAGTTTCTGAGCATTTCTCAAGCCTGATCGCCTTTGAATTCCAAATTCATAAACATAGCTTTCCTGAGAATTGAGTCGGTAATGAGTTTGTGATGTAATTTCTTAAGATTAAGAACCATATATATCCATACGATTGTACAGTTTGATAATAAATTCGTTGAAAACAGTCTGTTCGCTGAATATTGTGTTCTTAATATTAAAATAAAAATTATCAAATTATTTTATTCGCCTTTCCAGCCTGAACTTCGTCTGTATAACTCCAACAGCAGTCAACAGACATCAACATCACAAAGCGCATTTGAATTTTTAAGTAGTCGTCTTAGCGATATAGTTATTCCATCATCGCCGTTACCATCACAACCACTACCTACGCAATCAATATTGCCCACCAATCCAACCAATCATCAAACTGATCTCAGTCATGAATTAACCAATCACGATGAATATACCAATTATACTGATTATAATGAATATACACAACTGCATTATGATTGGATAAAAAATTTATACATAAATAGTAGAGCAAATTTATTTCCTGACTGTTTTAGTACCTTATTAGATAATTATAATAATTATTTAATTGGAACAAATATCAGTAATTCTGATCACAATAAATACAATAATTTTAATACTAAATATCAGAATAATTATATAAAATTTCAAAATAAAGTATTTGAATTACCGCGACAAAATCAAGTGTTCAATGATCAAGGCATTAAAAAGTGTAGGCGTGCTGCTGCTGCTGATGATGATGATGGAAACACTGACAGTGTTCGTTGCTTAATTAATAATGACGAAAATACAAGTGTACACGCATCACCTAGGCAACAAGAATATACGAATATAGAAAAGGCGGATAATAAAGACTTAGAATATTTAGAAATTGGACTACAACAACAACAACAACGAGAATCGACCGAGGACAATTTGTTACCATTATTAAAAAATGATCAGTGTGGCATTTTTACTTTCAATACATAAAATTAAGGTCAGGTGAGTATACGGTTTGTT
Organism: Trichobilharzia regenti; assembly: GCA_944472135.2. NCBI lineage: Eukaryota > Metazoa > Platyhelminthes > Trematoda > Strigeidida > Schistosomatidae > Trichobilharzia > Trichobilharzia regenti. The sequence goes on from OX235266.1 coordinate 14,750,234, forward strand.
TGTTTTTTTATAACATTACGAATGTTATTATTCGCTACAAGTTTAATTTTCAATGGACAGAAGTCTATATATTCACTAGTCAATAGTGTGTAATCAGCGTCATATGTCCAGCACTTGATGTCGACGCTGACTGAAATCTACCAATTAAATATTCAATATGGTCACCATGGAAAATGACTAGCTCGGTTCTTATTGGTTGATTCTTACTTTTCAGATTACCTACTGTAGATATGCTACAGTAGGTGTGTTTAAATGCCACATAAGAAACATGCGAAACATTCAATGTGTACTTGATTTGAACTGTAAACTAATGAGAACGAAAAGAAGAACGTATAAACGCCAGAACACTGTATCTACTTATAAATATGGTAATAGAGTTTTTCATTACCATGCTAAGTGACTGGTCATAGTGTTCATGTTACTTGAAAATACTGATTTATGAGGACGAATTGTTCTGATCAAATGGTTGGCGATAGGTATCCTGAAATTGGTACCCAATATGTAATCCTACTGGGAGTCAGCCATTAGCCCGGATCTCCAGTGTGAAGTCAGAGAGTTGGCGCCACGCTGCGTCACGAAGGGCACTTTGAACAAACTACACACCTTCATCAACAGCTAGCTGTCTTCGCTCAGTACTACTCAAGATCAGATGAATGACAAGAAAAAATCAATAACAGGGATCTCTGGTAATGAACGAACTAACCCGACCCAGCAGAAACCAACTGTGCAACAAATATGCAGGAAGAGATGAACGTGGATTGACCATACTCTGAGTAAACAAACCAGCAAGTGATTGACATCACACACCAGGCCATCGCTCGAGTGGAACCCAATTAAAAAGAGGCGAGTCATTTGGTCGTCCGTGCGAGAGTAGAGTGACATGGATGAGATCATGTGAAGAGGAGATGAAAGCATGTGGGCAGACCTGGAGCCAGGTGAAAATGTTGCCAGAATGTCGAACGCAATGGAGACGCACAGCTGAAGCCCTATGTTCCTCTAGGAACTAAAAGAGACAATTATTGAATTGAATTTTTGATTTTCCCGTCGATTGATTGGACCGAAGTGTTCGGTCTCAGGTTGACATGTCGGCTTCTTGTGCAGATGCTTCGACGATGTCTGGGGATTTGATTTGTATACAATTGGTGGATGGTGGCTAGCAGTGGAATCCAGGATGCGCATTTCGTCCTAATTGGGACTCGTCAGCTGGATGTACCTGCATTTCTCAGTGAGTGATGATGTTCCCACCGAGGCTCGAACCCAGTGCCCATAGTTTCAAACGCCAAAGCGTTATCCACTAGACCACTTGGGCCACGAGAGCCACCTCTTGTGCAACGGGTCATATATTAATTATTGAATTGAATTTTTGACGGGAAAATCAAAAATTCAATTCAATAATTAATATATGACCCGTTGCACAAGAGGTGGCTCTCGTGGCCCAAGTGGTCTAGTGGATAACGCTTTGGCGTTTGAAACTATGGGCACTGGGTTCGAGCCTCGGTGGGAACATCATCACTCACTGAGAAATGCAGGTACATCCAGCTGACGAGTCCCAATTAGGACGAAATGCGCATCCTGGATTCCACTGCTAGCCACCATCCACCAATTGTATATAAAAGAGACAATAATAATAATGCATTAGCCCGTAGAGTCTCTAATCGTAGCTCTGGCTGATGAGGGGTTCAAATTTCAGAATGACACATCGATTTCCTCGAGGTTTCAAATTCATTGAACCAACGAGTGTCAGCAAGAATAAAACTCATATCCAAAACTTCCTACTGATTGTCTTCAACCATCAAATGAAAATATCTTAATGTTGTCGATTTCTGTACATTCAAAGTGAAATAGACTCATAAAGAAGTGAAGGATATATATATACACATATATATTCCTTTACGTTCCCAGTGGAACATATGGCTTCAAGCTAAAGGCTTGAAGTTTCGGTAGCCACAGTATTTATCCTTACTGGATGAGGTTGATGAGCCTCATGCCCAACCTTCCCTCTTTACCAATCTTATTACTGGAGGTCGTACCTCGAACCACTTGTTCGGATGGTGAGCATTCTATCGCTGTGCTGTCTACGCTAGATGGAGAAAGAGAGAGAGAGAGAGGTTAGTCACTGAACCTCTGTGCATCGAATCAACACCAAATATGCGCAATTCAAATGTAATGGTATACTACCTCACATTGGTGCGAAATTTTTTTTACTTGTAATTTATTTATTTTAATTAATATTTTTTATTTAGCTTGGAACATCACAAAATGAAGTCAACAGACACGTCAAAAAGTTATAAAAATATTATGAAATATTCATTTTGATTCAGTCAAACAAATATTTAGAGTTGGTGGTGTTGGTGGTGGTGCGGGGGTGGAAATAATAGATGTTAAATAGTAATAATAACAATAATAATAGTGATGACGTCATCTGAAAAAAAAAATAGCCCTACTACTGTTAACATTATTGAAAAGGGTATGCATTTCTCACAAACACACAAATTACACACACACACATGCACATGCACACACAGTTTAAATGTTACACATATTTGTATTACTCACATTGAGGGGTTGGGGTAGAAGGCGCGCTAAACAGTGAGTTCTTCATTTTCTACATTCTGTTACATAACTTCTGTGTTGTTTCTGTTCTGAAAAGAGAAGCAAAAATATGTTCACTGTACTACTTTTTATTACTATTCCATTTTGAATAAAGATATTTTGTTATGAATAATATACATTCACATATATGTTATATAAAAAATAAAATAAAATTTGTATATGATATGTACTTACTTTTAAACACTGATATCCTTGAATTCACCAATTCAGATGATGTGAGAAAGGCACACAGTTAGCGTGTAAGAGTTGATGATACTTAAAATTATATCCAATTGGAGAGGTGGGATTCAGACCTTGGAACCAAGTCGACTGGTTGTATACCGAATACTTAGGTGAATCAGTCAAGTTTCCCCATTTGCTATCGGTGGATTAAAACAGACTCACTAATGAACAAAGAATATATTCACATTTTCGATTATTTCTTCTTCTTCTTCAGGTTCTACAGTTATATAACTATCCCTTGTCACTAAAGAGTGCGTCGGTAACACAGCCGTAGGACGCTTGCCAACCAGATAGGTGCTTTGGAGTTCGACTCCCAACCGATGCAATCCTTTACCTCGTTAACTGAGTAATAAAACCGGTTAAGAGGAAAGGTTGGACATGAGGCTAGAAACCTCATCCATCCCGTAAAAGTAAACTTGACTGCTAACGAAACTTCAAAGTTGGTTTCTAATGGAAACTGCGATGAGATGTCGCCTCTTCGAACTGTGTGTACATTGCAGATGGCCAGCTAATTTGCAAGTTATGAATTCAACTCACACTACACAATCTGACTATTTATTATTCAGTTCACTGAACACAGATTCCCACAAATTAAATTCTCAAGAAGTCTACTGTGATACAAATTATCAATGATTACCAAATCATTGGCGATATCTACGACCGGATCTGGCTAACAGGTTCAATAATACCAAGAATTTATGGTCTACCAAAAGTACAAAAGGTTGGTCTCCCACTTCGTCAAATTCTGCATATATCAGGTTCCCCTTACCACTCTATTGCCGAATGGCTGGCAGATATTCTGAGACCTGTAAGGAAACAATTATGCGCGCACTCGCTCCGTGACACCTTCCAGTTCATCGATCGAATACAAGACCTTAATGTATCTAAAAAAAATTATGCTGTTCTTCGAAACTGAGTCACTTTTCACCAATGTCCCCATCACGAAAATGGTCTGCTTTATATGCAGATATATAGATGACAACCATGTCGATATTGTAGTACCAACAGCATATTTGTAGGAACTACTACTACTGAGTTCCACTGTGAACGTACAGTTCACTTCCAACGACACCATCCATAGATAAAAAGACGGTATTGCAATGGGATCTCCGTTGGTTCCACTACTATTAGATTGCTTCGTGGCAAGCCTCGAGAAAGGTCCACTAAAGCCGAACATTGGCAATTTATGACTGTATAAAAGATATGTAGACGAAATATTCATTATTTGTGACAACAGTTATGACCCCAATATACTGTTGAAGACATTTAACTGTTGCCATCAAGCAATAAAATTCACTCTTGATATAGAAAACGAATAAAAAATTCCGTTTCTTGGTGTGGAACTAACAAGAAGAGCTGATGGGAGTCTAAGGAGATCAATCCATAGAAAACCTACGTGGAATGGTCAACTAACAAGCTTCTATAGCTGGGTACCCATTCAACAAAAGCGAAATTTAATTAAATCACTTGCCACCTCCATCCGACGCGTTTGTAACCCCGATTATCCAGAAACAGAATTAGATATTCTAAGAGAAATCTCCACCCAAAATGGATACCCAATAAGATTCATCGACAAAAATATCAAACCAAGAATTCGGTGAAATGAAACTTTAAATGCGCCCAAAAAGAAACTCTACATGAACTTGGATTTCAAGGAAGATTTAGCAAGCGATATTCTCAAGAGAAGGATCGCATCATCTCTAAGAGAACATTCTTTGCAGCAACGCTAAGAATAGTGTTCTTCAGTAAGTCGCCCACTGATCTGCAGAAGCCTTAGGGACAAGATCCCACATCTGATCACTTCTATATGCATATATCAGTTCACCTGCTGCTGTGGAGCCAGGTACATTGGTCGTTCGGCGCGCATCCTGTCCAAGAGGATTCAAGAACACTATCCAGCATGGTTTCGAAAATGCAACAATGGTGCTATAAGGAGTGTGATAATTGAACACCTGGTTAACACTGATCATTCCATTTCAACAAACGCCTCCTGCTTCAAAGTAATCTAAAGAGTCACGAATAACCTACCAAAGGCAATACGGTTTCGTCTTCTTTGTATCGCTGAAGCTCTGGCCATTCAAAACAGAAAAACCGGAGCTGTGCATACAGAAGAGAATTACTCAACCACTTCTATTATCATGGCAACAACTTTGTTGATTTTTCATACATTTATTCCCCTTAATGAATTTGAACAAAGCAAGAACTACAGTTTTAGCAGAATAAAATGGTACCATCTTTTATTTCGTTGCCTTCTCGTCAGCTGCTTACATGGCAAAGACATTATTAAATATATCTACAACGACAATTTTGACATACTTGCACAGAGTTCAGTTTAAACAAAAATCAATCGATCAATATACGCATACACTAAAAATATATACATATATAAATATGCAATATTAACCACTATTCCGAACAATAATAATCAAACACAATGGAAACTTTTAGCATTTCACATTCGGAGGAAAGAGAGGTGAAATTATCCAGTTACCAGGGCAAAGAAAGGCTGATAACCGCTTCTTTCTGGACGCATAAATCAGGTTTCATGCGCTTGATGGAAATGGCTTCAGCAAACTTAAGGAGAATTGAGCTATTTTGCCTATTGATAATTTTGAACGACTTTTCAACGTCCACCTCATGACCCGTTTCGAGAAGATGCCTGGTGATGGCACTGTTTAAAGCATTTGTTCCCTTTAGACGTAAGCTTTTTGGTACATGTTCAGAAAATCGTAGATATGCCCTTCTTTCTGTCCTTCCAATGTAACTGCTCCCGCAGATACATGTAAATTTGTATACACAGTTGGAGGTAACATGAAAGGATATCTATTGATTTTTGATTGCACCAGAGAAGAGCAAGTTGTTCGATAGACGGGAACGAGCTTAGCTGCAGGATACGCTATGGCTAGTGATGTACTCAGCCTTCTGTTGATCATCGCTGCAATATTTTCACCTTTATAATCAAGCTGAAGGTAGGCTGGCTTTTTTTCCACTGTGATTTGTTTTACTATTGTGACTTCAGATCTTCCATACTTGTTGATGAACCTTTGAGGATACCCATTTCTCTTCAATATATTTTCAAGGAACTCAAACTCCTCCTCTAGTTTCTCTTTAGAGCATATTCTCCTCGCTCTATAGTACAAAGTTTTGACTAGACCACGTTTAAAGCTATGTGGACAAAAGCTATTAAAATGCAAGTATTGTCCTTTCCATGTGGGCTTTCGATAAATTGACTTTTGAAGACTACCGTCTTCTAGGCGTTCCATGGCTATATCGAGGAAGTGAAACTTTCCGTCACTTTCGTGTTCCATAGTGAAGTCAATATTGGCGTGTGCACCATTGAATAATCTTAGTAAGTGTGAAGCATGACTTTTATTTTTGTTGGTTTAATTTTGTTTTGTTTTTTTGCCTGTTTCTTTAATTGCTTATAATTCTTGTATTTATTTAGAACTCTTACGTAATTTCGTATTGTCTACTTTGTTCCTATGTGTATCCTGAGGAAAACTCAATCATCAAACTACTCATGTTATTACTTAACTCCTTTATATCAACTGTCTGTGACAGCTCATCACCTTTGTTACTACCCTAATTTCATTAACATCCAATTTTCTTGACGGCTTTTGTATTATGTAACCCTACCTAAAACTTACTAATTCTCACCTGCTTAGTTAAAATAACCCTAACCAATTGTAATTTTGTTTGACAAACTTAATGTACACATGCATACAAAATAACTCATACGTATATATTTGCGATTGTACAGCTAAGAAAATGAATTCACTGGCGAAATGAGACTCATCGCCAAACCCGGTGTTTTGTTTACATTAAATTATTATTACTATTATTGTTATTATTATCATTCAGTTCAAAAATATGTTAGTAAATCGGAAAAAAGATCCACTGAGTATCAACGAGGTTGTGTAGTAACCGAATCGATTGTGATGGTTAGGATATGTGTTACACATGTCGTGCTGTCCACTTAATCTTTTAGAAATATTAGGTGACACAGGAGTGAGTTCGAAAGAGGTTTGGAGTAGTGAGAGAATGGAACAGGTGGTCAATCCATGAATGTCTTTGATAGTTTGGTTTGAATCCATCCACGTCGGGAGGTACACACTGTTAGATCAGGATTACTGAGACGTTAATACCCGGAAACTATTGGATACATCGCCCATAGTCGTTCTCAATAGCATAGATACATTCATTCCACGTTTTCTCTAAAAAAAAGTCATCGATTCTCATGACAGTTGTAAGATTGACGACAATGATATAGGAATTAAATCAGAAATTAAGTATCTTGGATTTATTCTCTCTTCTGATCTCTCCTCGTCTTCCCATGTTCTTAGCGATCTCCAGTAAAATATTCCGCCTGACATTTTACATTAAGAAGTTAAGGCACTCGGTGATAACTCAACCCCTCCTCCCTCTTACAATTCATAAACTATTGCATCCTACCTATTCTTCTTTATTGCTCACCCTTGCTTATTCTTTCCTGGTTTGCTTCAAAAGGACTATGTCACATTTCGTAGAATTCTGAAGACGGTCAGTAGGGTGAGTGGTGTCCCAGTGGACCACATAGTTAGCGTCATTGTCGATAGGCACTTGACTTCGTGCAATAAATTTGCTAGAGGGATTTTGTCTGACTTGCAGCATCCGCTTTACCCTCAGCTTTCACCTTGCATCTCCTCAGGTAGAACAAGAAATAACTTCAGAAAACTGTATTCTCGCACGTCTAAGTATAAAAATTCTATGATATCATACTTGACACGTATTTTATGCGATGAAAATAGGTAGTGTCAGGCAAGAATTAACTAACCTTTTTTCATCTAGTAAATAAACAATTTCCTCCATCCATCCATCCATTCTTATATACCTTCAAGTTTTACTTTTTAATATTTCTATTATATTGATGGTCCTGTTGCTTTTTTGTTTGTTTTACTGTCATAACTGCAAACACCAACTTATCTCTATGACTGCTGTCTGTAATCTTTGTTTTTCCCCTCACCATACCATGTAAAGCGAACATTATATTCAATATTTTTAAACATGCTAGGATTTCTCTATACGGCACTGACAATTACTGTGTGAAACAAGCCCACGGGAATTTTCACTTGTATTATTATTATTACCTTAGCTGTTATCATTATTATTATTTCCATTTTATATGCTGCATGTTTTTGACATTACCCATATTGTAAATGTGGAAAATTTTCTGTGTGATTAATTTTTGTTTATAATTTGAGGAAATTAGATGCAATAATATTGTGATTAATGCTGAAAAATCCATTCTGTATTACAAGTACTGTTTTTGGAATAAAGTAAATTATTATTATTATTATATGTAAAGCACTCAAAACCATTATTTTTCATCTTGTAACAATTCCGTTTTCTTTACTGAATGCCTTTTCGTAGTCTGCGGCAATTTGAACTGTTCCACTTTTGTACGCAAAGTTCTACATTAAAAGATTAGTTCTGTTTAGAATCAATTGCTAAAAATTCTGAAAGGTAATAAGATCAGACACTATTGAAAAGTTTCAAAACTTAAACGATATATATAATCATTAACAACTGTCTCCGCTCAATACTCAAGATCAGATGGCCAGAAAAGATCAGCAACAGGGATCTCTGGGAGCGAACCAATCAGGAACCGATTGTGAAACAAATAGGCACAAAGAAATGGAGATGGATTGGCCATACGCTGAGGAAACCATCAAGTGACATCACCAGACAAGCCCTCGAGTGGAACCCGAAAGGGAGGCGGCGAGTTGGTCGTCCAAGGGTGACTTGGAGGAGGTCATTCGAGGAGGAGATGAAAGCATGTGGACAGACCTGGAGCAGGTTGAAAAAGTTGTCAGAAAACCGAAGTCAATGGAGGTGCGCAGCTGAAGCCCTATGTTCCTCTAGGAACTAAAGGATACAATAATAATATAATAATCACCTAAAGTCACTTTAACTCCAAGTTATTATTCCAGTGAGACCGACATGTGTTCACTTAATTTCTAAGTTTTGGTTTTTGTAGGGATTTTGTTTGTTTGATTGGTTAAAGGATTCCATTATGAGCTGAGAACCATTGGAAAACCAGCTGCGAGTACTGGCAGACAGTTCTGTCATCAACCTAATTTGGGACTCCTCAGCAGTACTCACCCACCGGGGTCCCAGTGGCTTAATAATTTACGAGCTCGCTAGCCTTGTAACCAGAAGGTCCTGAGTTCAAACCCTGACGGTGGGCATGTACCGATGAAGAGTCCTTACTAGGACAAAACGGATGGCTGTTCAGCACTCCCAGATTTAATTTTGGTTACTTATTGACTAGACAATCTTCAGTGAGTAGGTAAGAAACGTGCCTTAACTTAAATGCTCTAATTTCGCTTAATAAATGAAAATTACAAAAATCTTCCTCCCACACACACACACACGTATGCACACACACCTCGCCTACATTTGGCACGAACAACAGATTAGTAGATACGAATATATTATCTCACTGCTTGTGTTCTTTACAAATAACAGATTAATAATAGGCATTAATAATTTTAAATCACTAGACTACCCAGAAAAACTAGTTGAAAATATTGCATTAAGCCGCACAACACAAGAACCTACAATTATTATCCTTTCATGGACATATTTAATGAATCTTTTTCCATAAATGTCATGCCAGCCGTCTGGAAGGACATTAAAATTGTACCTATACCTAAGTCGTCTACTGGAACATGTTTTAAATTTAGACCTATTGCTATTACCTCGCCTTTTCTAAAAACTATGGAAAAGTTACTCTTAATTAATCTTCAACCTTCACTTAAAGTCTTTAACGATCCCAAACAATTCGCCTGTGAACACAGTAGAGGTACTTTAGATGCAGCTGCAGTCTTGCATCATAACATTGTCTCCAGCTTAGACAAGGGGGCTAAATTTGTTCGCTGAACCTTCCTAGATTACATGTCTGCTTTCGACTCAGTACCTAGGGACATCTTGTTAAACACGCTTGCTGAAACTCAAACTGACTGTTGGGTTGTCAAATGGCTGCATTCTTATTTCTCAGGAAGAAAGTAGTACACTGGATGTCAGAGGAAGTTGTCCACGTCATTGCTTACTGAGGCTGGTGTCCCTCAAAGTGCCGTCCTTTCTCCTTTTCTGTTTTCTTTCTTCTTGCATGACTTGCCTCACTCTGATGAAATAAACTTTGTTAGGTATGTGGATGATCTAACTATTTCAATGTCTGTTATCTCCCAGCTAGACTGTACTAAGATGAATAGCTTTCTATCAGGAGTTAGCAAATTGTACGGCCTATGCAACTAACTGGCTCCACAGGATTAGTTATATTGTTAGATACACAAACATAGAAGTGGCGAAATTAGGCAGTTTGTCTTTTACTCTCGAATGCAAGAGTAGAGTGGCTTATTATTTTAAAAACATTAATATTGTTATTGACTAATAATCTAGAATATCCTATGTGTATAAACATATGTATATCTTATTGTAGAGCCAGAAGAGGAATTTATCTAAAGGGGGATATTCTTCGCTCAATCATTTTGTGTTTTATAGATGTCTGAATTCTGTCAGTCAGGTTTACTACCTAGATGGGTTGCTGCATTGCTAACTTGACTGATAGAATTCAGTCTGCACTAAAGAAAGGACTGGACACATCACACTAGTCAGTTAGTTACTAGTGTCCAATCAAAGTATCCAATACAGTCCTACAGGAGATCAATCGCGAGCCCGAATAGCTCAGTGGTAACGTCTGTGACTGCAGTACTCACTGAGTGACGTGGGTTCGAATCTCAGGAGGAGAAACATGACTTCCTTCAAGATTTCAGGTACACCTTGATGACTGATGAGTGCCAACTAGCAAGAAACCTAGGTGGTGTCGAAAGCTTCCTGTGGCCAATTACCCCCAACCAACCAGTATTAACAAATGTAAGATGATGCTGCAGGATTGGACTATATCGACTCCTAGCTTAAGGATAGAGAATGAAGTGTTTCTAATGAACTGACGACTGGCAGAATCTCAGCACGGATAGAAAAAGGTCTCATGTAGCTATCAGACAAGGGAAGTGTGTACTGCGCAATAGTTTACTCTGTCCTCTTTTATAACAACTGTAAGACGTGGCCAATGAAAATAAAAGATATGAAAAAGCTAGCTGTCTTTAACAACAGATGTTTTCGCCTTACCCCCCCCCCATTTTCAATGTTTTAACATGGTGAGCGATATTCAGGTTAGGCGGATGAGTATTAGATGGTGAAGGTGAACAGATTAAGGTAGTTAGAACATGTATCACGCATACTGAGCCATTGCCTACCTGGACGAGCAGCGCTAGTTGACATAGGATCGATTAGGTTAGAAAAGATTTAGGGGTGAACAAATCAAAATCTACCAGGTAATTGACTGTCAGTTGAAGTTAACCACACAAGTGGATATAGGCCACCTTGGTTTACTTTATTATTATTATTGTTCCCTTTTGTTCCTAGTGGAACATACGGCTTCAACTGCACGTCTCCACTTGCCACTTCTGTCTTCCTTCTGCTCTACATTTCACCTGCATCCATGTTAGTTAGTCCATACTGTTTCAACTCCTCTCTCTTCACACTATCTCCTCCATGTCACCCGTACACCGACGTCCCACCCGCCGCTCCCCATTCTGTCGGGTCCCACTGGAGCAATGGCCTGACCCGCGCGCGATGTCACCCAGCGGCCTCCTCATCCGAAAGTGTCCAATCCATCTCCACTTTCTCCTGCATATTTATTGGTTGGCAATTGGTTCTTGTTTTGTTTGTTCCCATAGTTTCTTGTCATTGGTGATTCTTTCCGGCCCGGCCATCTGATCTTCAGTATAGATCCAGCAAAGACAGTTGTTGATAAAGGTAACGTCTGCAACAGGCTGTTGGAAATAGTCTTTGTGACCCACCCGTCAAGCATCTGATCCGTATAGAAGAGCTGACTGACTTGACGTTTATATTGAAAATCCGACTGAATTTTGTTTTTGACGCTGGCTGAGTGACGAAGATTTCCAGATTGGATTCAGGTTGATGAATGTGTTTCTCGCCTTCTCGATTCCCTCTCGATTCGACATCCTCGTCCTTTCCGACTTCCTGTAGTTGAGACAATGCTCCCTAGATAAGTGGATGAAGTAACCTCTTTCGAACCCCTCCCTTTGATAGTGATTGGCGCTGGATGTTGCTGCTGTTGTTGTTGGTTGGTTATTTTCATCACCTCCGTCTTGTCTATGTTCACCTGGAGTCCTGTCTTCACTACCTGCTTCTTCGATCAGTTTGTCGGTTTTCGCCTGTAAGTTTTCGATTTCGAGTGACGTCAAACATAAGTCATCCACTCGCGAAATCCAGGTCTTCTAGGTTCTTCACGTCGGTCGGTCCAGGATATACCTGTCTTCTCGTTTCCCAGTCCGCCACGATTAGGAATATCATTGGTGACAATAAGCACCCTTGTCTGACTCCTGTGTTTACTCCAAACGCCTCGCTGAGTTTTCCGTTGTGGATAGAGATGCTAATAATCAATGGTTGGAGACTATCGGTGATGCGGCTTAAAATAGTTCACAATGGCGCAGATGCTTTCACACGCTTTGTGATCACCCACATCCAATAAACCCGTATGTTTCTCCATGTTATAATTCCTTCTCCTACGAATTTCCGTTCATTATGATCTTTTGGAATCACCTTCTACTCTATTTTGTGTGCTACATGGAGTGTGACTATCTGAACTGTTTCACTTGTGTGCACTCACTCAGTTCAATTCAATAATCATCTCTGCAAATTGAGACTGGTTTACGAGTTTTGGGGAATATTAATCACGATCATTGAACATCTGGTCGATAGTGATCACCCCATCTCCATCTACAGCCTCCGCCTTTAAATTCATCTACAAGGCAAAAAGTGATTTACGGAAATCACTACGCACCCGACTCATATGTATTGCTGAAGGCATCTTTGGCTATCGAAACATAAAAAACACCAGATCTCTGGGTACAGAAAAAGTTCATTCAGCGCCTCCAACTTTCATTTCATGGCTTTATTCCCTCTGTACTAGAGTATAATAATAATCCCTAATCATAATTTGGCTCTACCAATTTTTTTCATTTTGTCTATTCAGTTTGTATACTCTTCCTTATTACGTCAATTGTTACTATTACTACTCCCACTTTGAACTGTCCCCGGTATTATTTCACTTGTTCCACTTATCATTCTAAATCAATTTTGTTTTGTAATGTTATGCATGCTAGGATTTCTTTACCGCATCAACAATACTGTGTGAAATAATTTTCACTTGTATTATTAATATTACCTTAGCTGTTATCATTATTATTTCCATTTTATATGCTGCATGTTTTTGACATTACCCCCATTGTAAATGTGGAAAATTTTCTGTGTGATTAATTTTATCATGCAAATCTCCTATCAGTATGTGGAAATTTTTCAATGAAATTACTGGCAATAGTAAGCGATGCAATGTTTTTCCCTCTTATGATGTTAATGCTCTTAATCTGTCTTTTATACGCTCTCCTTCTACTATAACTACTTCTAATGTTACTAATCATGTAGCTGATAACTTTCATGACTTTAATACTCTCGATGTTCTAAAATGTCTTAAGACGCCTAAGCCCTCACGTAGCCTTGACCCTGATGGTGTACCTGCATACGTTCTAAAACAATGTGCAGATGCTTTATGTTTTCCTCTAACTAATATCCTAAATGCTTCTTTCTCCGAAAACGTTGTACCTGTTCCAGGGAAAGACATTAAAATAGTCCCTGTCCCTAAACCTGGAAATAGCAAGAACGTAAAGTTCAGACCCATTGCCATCACTTCCCCGTTTCTAAAGCTCATGGAAAAACTAGTACTTCTTAAACTCGAACCCTCCCTTAAAAGCTTCGAAGACCCCAAACAATTTACCTACAGACAGGGTAGGAGCACATTAGACGCTGCAGCCGTCTTCCACAACAGTATCGTCTCATCATTAGATAAAGGTGCCAAATACATTCGTTGAATGTTTCTTGACTTCACTTCTGTTTTCGACTCTGTACCTAGATGTCTCTTGCTAAATAAGCTCTCCATGATACAAACTGAGTCCTGTGTCACGAACTGGTTGCATTCCTATTTCTCTAACAGAATGCAGTACACCGTATACAAAGGCGAATCCTCCTCTGCTGTGCTCACTGAAGCTGGTGTCTCCCAAGGGGCTGTACTCTCCCCACTTCTCTTTTCTTTCTTTCTACATGACTTACCATCTTCAAATGACATTAACTTAGTTAAATATGCTGACGACCTGACTGTATCTTTGTCTGTCAAATGTTAAAGTGACTGCTCTAAACTAATTGGCTTCTTATCAGAAATCAGCCAGTGGTCCAAGGAAAATGGTCTAACCTTAAACCCCTCCAAATGACAAACAGTCAATTTCACCTTTAGGCATAAATCTGACCTAAACAAACTGGTTAGCACTCACGAGGTGTGCAACATAGATGGCAGTGAAATTGAAACCAAGTCGGAAATTAAATACCTAGGCGTCATTCTGTCTTCTGATCTTTCCTGATCGTCTCATATCTTGATGATTTCTAAGAAGATATTCCGTCTTACCTTCTATATCAAGAAGTTAAGACATTCTGGTATAACCCAACCCTTACTCCTACAATTCGTTAACTCCCGTATTCTGCCTATTATACTCTATTGTTCCCCCTTAGTTTTTCCAGTGCTACTGAAGAAAGACTATACCTTATTACGTAGGATGTTAAAGGTTGTCAGCAGGGTGAGCAACATGTAACTTAACCAGCCTGTTAATATTATGGTCGACAGGCACTTGGACTCATGTGAAAAATGGGCTAAATCCATTTTATCTGACTCACACCACCCTCTTCATTCACAACTCTCCCCTTGTATCTCACCAGGCAGAACCACAAGCCTATATAGAAAACTATATGCTCGCACTAGAGAGTAAAAAAACTCAGCCATACCCTACTTAGCTCGTGTTCTGTGCGATAAAGAAAGCATTAGGCATGATACCTATAACTTATTAAATAGTCGGTAGAACAACTGGATCTCGTCTTTCCAACTCATATCATTCACAGGTACGACGTTTTCTTTCTTTCTTTCTTTCTTTTCCTTTTCTCTCTCTTTTTTCTCTTTTATGTTCTGTTTTGTTTCTCTCTTTCTTACAAACTCTATTTAAAACATTCCTCTTCAATCTTTCACACTCCGTATATCTCGACCTTTTTGTTACCGCTTACACCAGTAAATATGCTAGTAGTATCTACTTTTCTAACACCTTCAAACACTCTGTTCAATTTTGGCTTTGCTGCCGACATGCCAATATATTGTTGTCATAATGAACTGAGATTACCTTAATCTATGTAGAATTTTATTTATTGTTAATGTACTAACCGGATGCAATGCTGTAGTAAAGTGCTGAGAATCCCATTCTGTATTGCAAGTACTGTTTTGGAATAAAGCAAATTATTATTAGTAGTATTAGTATTAATAATAAATTCTATGTTATCAAATTTCACACAATATTACGTAACGTTTTTATTTTATTCTGTTTGCCTACTAATCCTATAATTACACACCCCCACCTACCAAGTTCTATCCATCCTATGGATTACTCCATATATGGCATTAATTGTTTTGCTACTTGACATTTAACTATGATTCTAATCAAAAACATTTTAATTGCATTTCATACTACTACTATTATTATGATTTAATGCATTCACACCTATGATTCAATTCCCTCACTGGATATAACTTCTTAAAAACCATATACACATACGATTGTACAGCGTGATGATAAATTCGTTGTTGAAAAGAGTCTCTTCGCCGAATCACCACTTGTTTTGATTTTCTAAATATTAACTTCATTTAAAGGATTGAATTTTCAACGTAGAACTGTGGTGAGAGCTGGCTGCGAACAAGCCAAAACCGCAGACAGCAATTTACCTCAGTAATACATCGTGAATCAGGGTCATGAGAAAAACATTAACGAAGCTTAACCTTGAGGAGCTCACCAACCAATCCCAGCAGACTTAACGTGTGCAAATATGATTCGCAGATATATGGCTTAACTTTCTAAGAAACGGTCCCAAGCAATACAGAATAACCTTCAGCAAGAAAATAACCAATCAAAAGACACTGCTTCTCCACTGACAATAATGTACACAAAAATCTACAAATATCCCTTGATTCTCTCAATAAACGACCTGTTGCATGGCCCTAGTCTTCTGTCGTTACAGAACTATACAAAGAAGTGTAGCATGTCAAGTTATTATACTTTGCACAAAAAAACTCTCTCAAATGCATAGAGTAAAGAAATTACAATGAGCGGAAATATACGAAAGAGATAATAGTGATTGAGTGAATATGCGAGACTATAAAAAGTGAACGCATTTGCATCACTAACTCTAAACCTTGGTTCTTAGCTTCTCAAGAACCCTAGACAAGTGGTGCATACTTCCTAAAATGAGGGGATCAAGCCCACAGTTTAGGAATTCATGCGTTGGTAGCATGACTTATTTTAATAATTCATAACTCCTTTTTAAACCCAGTTCTAGGTCAGCTAATATGATTCTACAATTAACTCGATCTGGAAAGCATCGTTTGAATCACAGGTGACATACATGAAGACGTCAAAGCTAGCCAGGATTGGAAAAATAAGAGACGTTCATTAGTTGAAGGATTTCATCATAAGCTGAAATCGGGTTAGAGAACCATTGGAAAACCAGCTGGGAGTAATAGGTAGCTGTTTCGTCCTAGTGTGGGACTCTTCACTGTACGCCCCCACTGAGGTTCGAGTCGGAAGTCGCGACCAGTAGGGTACAGTAGGTTAAAGGTGAGGCAGTAACTCATCGAAGAAGACACTGAGAAGTGATTGCGCTATTTCATGAATTGGTAGAAGTTGGGATTCATGGACTAGTCATTGGATCGGGTCCCAGTGAGTGGCTTAATGATCTGCGAGCTAGCTCGCCAGACTTGTAACCAGAATGACCTGGGTTCAAACCTCGTGGTGTAGGTGTATACTGCTGAATAGTCCAAATCTAGGACAACAAAAACAGCTACCCAGCTGGATTTCAATGGTCCACTAACCGATGTCAGCTCATGATGAAATCCTCCAATCAATCAAACAAACTAAATCCCTACAAACCAATACTTGAAAACAAACGTTCATTACCCTGAAATCTACTACAATCAGTATCAGGAACAAGATTCAGATTTTCGACACTAACATCAAGTTAGCACTTTTATATGATTCAAAAAGTTAGAGCAGATGCCATCAAAAGCATTTCTAACCAGACACTGTCTACTTTCATCAAAAACGCACACCCACCTACCTCGCTCAATACTGCGCTCTATTTCCCGTGTAAAGTGGCATAATAAGGTGAGAAACATTGAAGTTAGGCATCGGTCGAGTGCTAGGTAAACAGGGGAAATCAATCGACGAAGTCGTGAAGCTACAAAGACTGAGATGGTTAGGACATGTGTTACGTATGCCAAGTCATCGCCTCCCTCGACGACCAATGTTAGCGGATATAGGGTCAGGCTGGAAAAAAGCTAGCGGCGGTCAAACAAAAACATGGCTTCACCAGTCAATGAAATCCACAACAGTTGATCTAAGCCACGTAGGAAGGTGTAGACTTCTTGACTGGTTGAGGTCCTCGGGACGGTAAAAATCTATGGTTGGAAACAATTGGTGACATGGCTCAAAACCGTTCTCAGTGGTGCAGATGCATCCACTCCTTGTGACTTATGATCTCCAATGAAACTGTTTTGTTCTTCGTTATTACTCCTCCTTTGTCTCACCCCTCTGCTCACTGTTTCTATTATGCTTTCCTTGTACTTTCTTCTCTTGCTTCGCGCGCTACACGGAGTGTGGCGACTTTAACTACTGCAAATCTGTTTAGAGATTTATTTCGAAAACAGACAGAAAGAGAAATGCACAGCTATTGTGTGAAGCATTGTCATAGAACGGTTAGCTGACTAATTTCTACAGTTGGATATCCATTTTTCGAAAACGAAAACTAATTCGTTCACTTACCACTTGCATTCCGCGCATATGTAGTCCTGATGTGCTGGGGAGAAAGAGTAAGGTCGACCACGTTTTATAAACAAAAAATATGCAGTTCTAACGTAAGAAACGTTATTTGACATCTGTATCCAACAAAATCCTACTTATGAACCTTGTATTCAAAGGTCATTTAGCAGCTGTTGACCTATTGAAAAGAAGGAACTCACAGTCCCTCAAAAGAATACTCGCTACACATCGTTGAAAGTGGTGTTTTCTAGTTGACAATTACTGTTCAATAACCTGACCAACTCTATGTATGTTTATCCGTTTATCTACCCTCGTGGAGCAAGGCATATCAATCGTTCGATGTGGGTTTTGTCCAAGAGGCTGCAAAAACACAATCCTACATGGTTACGAAGAGGGAGAATTGGAGATATAAGAAAGGTAATAATTAAACATCTGGTCGATACTGTTCATCTTATCTCTACAGAGTGTAAAATAACCTACCCGACTTATCTGTATTACTGAAGCTTTGGCCATCGATTGTGGTTGAGACTAGCAGCAGTGTACCCAGTCTGAACTAGTTCACATCAATTGATTTCTGGCAGGCTAATTAAGCGAACTGCTAACAGCTTACATCAAATTCGCAATAATCTACACATTTCGAGAAGGTAAAATTTCACCTATCCAGAAATCAGTTGGTTTGAGGTAATTCGGTGGCTGTCTGAAGTAGAGTCAAGCCTCCTATTACATCACTGATGACGTCAGCCACTAATGAGCAGAACAAGTCATTCAACGTTTAGATCACATTGATCCGGCTAGCAAACACTGCTAGTAGTTAATGTGAATGGTATGGAACTACACTCATCGCAACCAATCAGTAGTTTACCGTCTTGTACAGTTGTGCTTATACCTCCTTGGTTATCACTTACGGGTATTAAGCACATCACATGATCTGAGAGACTGCTGGTTTCCAAAAGAAAACTATGGTGGAATTTCGCCTCGTTGAAGTGTTTAAACTGTAAATTGAAAATTTAACTTAAGCCAGAGCTACTTATCCAGTAAAAAGTATGTTCAACCGTATCCCCCATTGCGGTCTTAACCAATCTCTGTTAGATTGATATAAGAATAAAACTTGGGCACTGTGGTACAGTAAAATTCCACTATGGATAAAATTCTATTTTGATAAAATCACACAGTGTTATACGGTAAGTAATATTTACTGATGACAACGTTTCAAGGACAAATTATTGCCGTTCATAATCATATCAAGACACTACTCACACAATTTTCTTGCTTCATTGATATACATGAGTAGAAATTGATGATTAGACATTTGAAAAAAATCAATATAAAACAAAGTCACCTGTTAAAATGTTATAATATGAACTGAACACAATTTAACACTATTTGTTATCCTCCTCTGATTTGCCTGGCTGGTAGTAATAATATCGTTTTCTAAAAGTATTATACCTGAATCATGGAAAAATATCAAGATCGTTCCAGTGCCTAAATCAACAAGTGGACCTAATGTTAAGTTTAGACC
Source organism: Trichobilharzia regenti (assembly GCA_944472135.2). Classification (NCBI taxonomy): domain Eukaryota; kingdom Metazoa; phylum Platyhelminthes; class Trematoda; order Strigeidida; family Schistosomatidae; genus Trichobilharzia; species Trichobilharzia regenti. Next base: position 14,769,614 of record OX235266.1, read on the forward strand.
CATTGCTATTACCTCACCTTTTTTGAAAGTTATGGAAAGACTTATTTTACTTAATCTTGAACCCTCTTTAAAGCCTTTCAACGACCCCAAACAGTTTGCTTATAAACATAGTAGGTGTACGTTAGATGCCGCTGTTGTCCTTCACCATAGCATAGTCTCTAGTTTAGATAAAGGAGCTAAATACGTTCGGTGTGCCTTCCTTGATTACACATCTGCATTTGACTCTGTTCCCAGGTCTCTCTTGCTAAGTAAGCTTGCTGCAACACAGGCTGTGAGCTGGACAAATAAGTGGCTACATTCCTATTTTTCTGATAGGAAGCAGTACACCGTCTACAATGGAAAGTCCTCCACTACCTCAGTTACTTTAGCTGGTGTTCCTCAAGGTGCTGTTCTTTCTCCCTTTCTGTTTTCGTTTTTCTTACATGACTTGCCTCATTCTGATGTAGCCACTTTTGTTAAGTATGCCGATGACCTCTCGGTTTCTATGCCTGTCAACTCTCAGTCAGATTGTTCCAAATTAAATAACTTTCTGTCGGAAATTAGTCAGTGGTCCTCTTCAAACGGACTTAAGCTTAATCCGTCTAAATGTCAGGTAGTCAATTTCACTTTCAGACGTAAATGTGACCTACAGCAACTAGTTAGCTCACATGGCCCCACTCTCATTGACGGCACAGAGGTTGAAAATACATCTTATGTCAAGTACCTTGGGCTGAGTTTTTCCACCGATCTTTCCTGGTCTTCCCACATCTTGCTAGTTACTAGAAAGATGTTTCGCTTAACGTTCTACATTAGGAAATTTAGGCAGTCTGGCATAAAGCAGTCTTTGCTTTCTCAGTTTGTAAATTCTTGTATTCTACCCATCCTCCTTTACTGCTCCCCATTAATCTTTCCTGGACTACTTAAGAAAGACTTTGCTTTGCTGAGAAGGGCACTAAAAGCCGTTAGTAGGGCAAGTAGGATATCGTCAAACCAACTGGTTAACACTATTGTGGATAGACATATAATGTCATGTAAGAAACTAGCGAATACAATATTGTCGGACCCCAAGGATCCTCTCTATACACAGCTCTCTCCTTGCATTTCATCTGGTAGAACTAGAAGCAGCTATAGGAGGCTATATGCTAGGACTACCAAATACAAAAACTCCACAATACCATATCTGGCACAGCTGTTATGTGATGAGAAATCCGTTAGGTATGACACGATCAACTTACTGATGCACTCTAACAAATAGTCCCATTAGTTTTTGTTTTCCTTTCCTCGTTACTATTACACTGTTGTTCTCATCTTCTATCACACATCAACTTTATATTTCATATCCTGTGGTGCATTGTTTGAAATGTAAACTCTACGCTGTTTGTTTTTTTTTAATTTTTATTTATCTTTTATTTTTTTGGCGTTGGTTTTTATTTATTTTTTTATTTTTAAAAATCTTATATAATTTATGAGGTAATTAGATGCAATATACTGTAATGCACGCTGAAAATTCCATACCTGTACCACAAATACCGTTTGGAATAAAGCTTTTATTATTATTTCATATCTCTGGTATCCGCGTTGAGTGATTTCTGTTGAATGTGTTGGGTGTGTTGACTCGATAAACCAGGATTCAGTAATCAATCTCTCTTTATCTCCACCTACCTATATTACTTTTTAGAATTTTAACCCTATCTCACCCTACTGCGTGGTTGTTTGTTAATCTGTGAAGTGCAATTGCTGAGCTTTTTTTTTCTAAATTACTTATTTTCGCGGATATGGTGAATCATTTTAACCTTAGCCAAGTTCCTATTTTCTGATAATCTCACCTACCCCCTATCTACTGGTTTGACCTATGTGGTTAACCTCACTCACAGTCATTGTAGGGTATTTTGTATATTATATTATTTTTTTTTAATAGGGTCAACCTACAGGGTCGTTTAGTCTACAGAACTTGTCTTTGAATGAGTTTGTAGGTTCGAATGCCACCCTAATGCCTGCTTTATTGAGAATCATACGTAGGGTCTCAGATGTCCTCTCCTTATGTGGTATAACAGTGGATGACTTATATTCTCTCTTATTTATGTGATCATTATTAGTTTCCCCATTTCTCTTATTTTACTTCTGACCTCTTCTGATGATCTTACTAATGAATTTTTATAGGATAGTTAGTTATTTAACACCAGCCAGCTTTTCTTCTCTCTGTTTCATTTCATCATTTAGATCTTTTCTTGTACTACTTAGTGCTATTGCTCAGTTTGTCAGTTACTTAACTAAGGCTTCCTTCACAGATAGATAACGGATGACATGAATTAAAGTCTAAATATCTATTAGCAGAATGCATTGGCTTTTTATAGAGGCTAGTGTGTAGTTTACCTTCTTCTATTCTTTTTATTTTACAATCTAACACCGTAGCTAATTCTCCTTGTTCATTTTCTGATTCAAATGTGAATTTTATTCCCTCTACTAGTGAGTTTATATGTGTGTGCGAAGAAGCCAGAGATATGTTCTGTGTCATCCACATATCTCCACCATATTTTTGGAGAAAGATTAAATGTATTAAGAGCAATATTTTCCCAACTGTCCATGAAGATATCCGCTACGAAAGGGGATACTGACTATCTATTTCACAATATATCTAATCAATATAAATGAAGCATGAAAGTTGTGTGAGTAGTACCTTGATATGGAATATGTGCAGTAATAATTTGTCCTCGAAACGTGGTCATCAGTAAATATTACTACTGTATAACAACACTGTATGATTTCATCAAAATAAGGTATTATCCATAATCCAGTTATACTCCACCACAGTGGCTAAGTTTTATACTTATAACAAATATATCCTGTTTTGCAAGGATGATTGTAAAGTTCATAGGTGAGGGGATGTTGAAGAATTTACAACCATCATGTCTTGTTGGTGAATGTGTGTGTGTTCATTTAAGCCGAATTCTACCTTCAATTAGTTTCTATTAGACTATATTTTTATATTCCATGTTTGTGATGTGATAGGGTTCACAGGTTTCTGGTAGCAAAGTTACCTGGCGTAATAGTTAAACAGCCTCATATTGAAACTTCAATTTGCACAAGTATATGTGTTCTTCTTTGTTTTCTTCATACTGAAGTCTTCTGTACTTGCTCATTATGCTCAAAGCAATTTATTCCTTTCTCCAACGAAAGCTGAAGTCTTGAATGCAATCAAACTTCTGAAAGCTGGAAAAGCAGCTGGACCAGATGTAATACCCACCCCCCTGATTAACTGAAAGCGGACCTAGAGACGACAACAAATATGCTGACCCCATTATTGCAAAAGGTCTGGAAGGAGGGAAAGGTGCCTACTGACTGGAAGAAAGTTTACCTCGTGAAACTACCAAAGAAGGGCGACTTAGCACTCTGCAAGAACTGGAAAGGAATCATGCTCCTGTCGACGCCAAGTAAAATCCTGAGTCGCATCATCCTGGAAAGAACTAAGGACACACGGGATACAGAATTCCGACCAGAACAAGCTGGATTCGGGAAAAACAAATCATGTTCTGACTAAATTGCAACTCTATACATCATCATCGAACAGAGCGTGGAATGACAGTCAAACCTCTACCTCAACTTTAAAGACTTTGAGAAGGCCTTCAACAGACAGCGTTGACCGTGAAGTAGTCTGGAAACTACTCAAGTACTACGGTGTACCACAAATATTCACCAACCTGATTCAACAGCTGTACGACAACGGCACATGTCAAGTGATCCACAACGGAAAACTCAGCGACGCGTTTGGAGTAAACACAGGAGTCAGACAAGGGTGTTGCTTATTATCACCAATGAATGATATTCCTAATTGTGGTGAACTGGATTATGCGTCAGACAGTGGGAAACGAGAAGACAGTAATATCCTGGACCGACTGACGTGAAGAACCTAGAAGACCTGGATTTCGCGCGTGGATGATTTATGTTTGATGTCACAAAGAATCATCAAAATAAAATTTTATCCATAATGGAATCTCTGCCAGGACTATTATAATCCCAATTCTTACTTTCACCCTATTTACTTTCAATCGGCTTTTTTTATTCAATCTGTTAAATCTATCGCTTATTATTTCGAGTGGTGCTACTTATAATCAGATATAAGTAGTACATCAGTAAGCAAATTCAGAAAAGTAACAATACGTTTTGGGACAGTGGAAAAAGACAATCGAAGAAAAGAACTGTTGGGGAGAACACTGTGCAAAATCCAGCAAACTATCAAATGTGGTGATATTCGACCAATTTGCAAATGAAGACTTAAAAATAAGGTATACCATATTGACGTACTTATAAAGCGTTTTTCCTAACAATCTCGGAACGTCGAATCTCATCGGTCCTCCCTTCCTTACAGAACAATTTACAGCATCATCTTACTCGTCACCATTTTTTTGTCTGTACTGGATGGTTGGAGGTAATCAGCAGGAAGCAACACCTGATCTAGGTTTCATACTAGTTGGCAGTCGTCAGCAAGGCTTATTTGCAGTCTTGATGGAACTCATATCCCTTCTGACATTCGAACCCCCCTTGCTGATGAGTGCCAGCCAGCACGAAATCTAGGGGAGTCAAGGCTTCCTGTGGCTGATTGCCTCCAACCATATAATACCAACAATTCACGGTGTACCACCTAGTGGTATGGTGGCCACCTTGCAAGCCTGACTGACTGATAGAATTCAGTCTGCACCGTCGACGACGGGACTAGACACATATTACACTAGCTACTGACTAGTGTCCAATCGAATGTTTATCTCATCGTAATTATCACGGCGTTGCGTAATGCTTAAACTGCCTACAGAATCTTTTGAATTCAACTACATACACCCCTCTCTGGGATTTATACATTCAACCTATGGACTGTTTTATTAAGTATATAACCAATTCAATCTGTCGCTTAATGTTTAAATCCGATCCCAATCAATGAATGAAAGAGGCTACAGTCAGTTTCTAGGTCATGATGAGTTCCTGCGTCGGCTAGTTATATGTTTCCGTGAATTCGTTTTCCATTGAATTTTAAAGGTTTTTCTGGATGTTTTGCTCATTTTGCAGTGTGTAGGTCAGTTTTTGTCACAGGGTGCTACTATTTAGCTAATTTTTAGCCTGAAGTTCACAGTTATTATGTTGGTAGTCAAAGATTATTGTAAACCTGCAATCATTGAGCTAATTAACGTATACTATGCTAATATAGTAACATAGAGTATGCTAATAATAGTAACAGTAGACTCCCTTACTGTTTTGCCATTGTTTGACAGTGAACCTGTGCGCTGATTTTTCAGCATGAGTGGCACTAAATCGAACCTACTGGGTTTGCTTATCAACGTTGTTCCAGCCCTCACAGGACATATTAAGGATGAACTAGCGTTACTCCAGAGTGGAAAGTTTTGATTCAGCACGCAGCTGTCTTTTTAAGCACGACCTGTGTCATTTCAGAACATGGTGTGTAAATATGATCTTCAGTTACCATAAAAAGCCATTATCGAGGAATAGGTTAGAATAAATTTAGAATTGTTTTAAGCTTGGTGGTGCTGTGGTCTAAGTGATAAATCGTATTAATCACCGTTATTCAGGATATGCTATGAACAGGAAATCCTCAGCTGAAAAACGTATGAATAAGACACAGATCGGTGTAATTTATAACTGACTCCGAATCGTTCTCATCACAAAACAGTCAACCAAAGTATGCTTTAAACTGTCGTTCTCAGCTGTTTGAAGGGAAATTTACTTGATTTATGCTGACCTAGTATGCACAAATCCCAAAGGTTATTGAATTGACAACTTAAAAAAGTAGATTAGTTAATACATACATTTATCTATATGTACTAATTAAGGATACATTAAATTTTTAGAAATTGTAGTTAAATTTTATTCGCCTAGTAATCAAAAATGCATACATCCTATTTTGGGCTTAAAATAAATGCATCGAAATTATTGTTGATTTATATTCAGTTACTAGACATTCTCATACATCTTAATGTACTTTAAACACCACCGATGCATCCAAATAGCGTGTGACTATCACACTATACTCATACCAAAAAAATTAACACGCCATTATATAATGGTAAGGTAAGCCCTAAATCATACTGACTGTAAATTTCCGTGTCAAAATAAAAAGATTACCGCTTTAACTTATATTTTAGACCAATAGGAAGCCAGCTAATCAACAGCCAATCAAAATCTGCCTATATCTATTTTCCCAATGAATCACCTGGTTTAATTTTTTTTTTTGGTCAAATGGCGACCTGCTTAAAACTTGGGCTACCAAAAACTTCCAACTCTCCTTCTCTTTCTCTATTGCGTATAATTTCTCTCTTGTTCGGTTTGTTTCAATCGATTAAGATATGACCTCTAATGGTGTGGTGAGAGCAGGCTGCTAGCCGATTGGTTGGCACTAATCTACGTTAAGGTCTAGGTCACTAATATGGGCCGTGAACAAGGCTGAGTCAACAACCAATCACAGCGAAGTTAACGTGGCAAAATATGATTCGCAGATAGAGAACTCTGTTTGTCAAGGAATCCCGAAACAACCAATCAGAAGCCTGCGTTTGTCTACCTAAACAACCAATCAGATGGCTGCGCTTGTCTATAATAATGTTGTCTGAAATATGTATAAATAGGTGTTGATTTTCATAATAAAACGATCTGTTGCCTGGCCCTTGTCTTCTGTTGTTACATTTGGTGTCGCTGCCTACCGACAAATGAAAAGCCTATACCCTGCAGTTTTTGATGGAGACATATGGATCTTCGGGCAGGACTTCAAGGCTTCTGCGCAGTTGAGTGGCGTTCAAGATCTGTCAGCGATGGAGCTGCTACTTGAGACGCTGCTGGGAGGTCGGGCGAAAGCAGCATATGAAGGTGTGGGCCGAAGTATGGACGAATGTTCGACAGGGTCAGGCAAACAGTTTCCAAAGTGGGAAGGACCATATATGGTCACTTCGAGATGGGGTTACGCAGACACAGTCGCAATGGAGAACAATGAGAGGCGCGTGAACGTCAGCGAGCTCCAGAAATGGATACAGCGAGACAAGCCAACGATGACGCCTGCACCAAGTAGATCAAGCCGACTTCAGTCGCACGTATTTGACGGGGGGACGAGTGTGGTGAGAGCAGGCTGCTAGCCGATTGGTTGGCACTAATCTACGTTAAGGTCTAGGTCACTAATATGGGCCGTGAACAAGGCTGAGTCAACAACCAATCACAGCGAAGTTAACGTGGCAAAATATGATTCGCAGATAGAGAACTCTGTTTGTCAAGGAATCCCGAAACAACCAATCAGAAGCCTGCGTTTGTCTACCTAAACAACCAATCAGATGACTGCGCTTGTCTATAATAATGTTGTCTGAAATATGTATAAATAGGTGTTGATTTTCATAATAAAACGATCTGTTGCCTGGCCCTTGTCTTCTGTTGTTACAATGGTATTATTATCTGCTCTTGTGTGCATTTAAAATGTTTACAAGCTTCTGATTTGCCAATCCGTACTACACTTGAGGAATGGCCTGATTTATGGGGTGGCAACGTGTTCCAATACCTGAGATAACTGTTCTTCAATTGTGTCCTTGAGTCATAAAATTTACTTTTGAACATCTTACAAGTGGCTTTCAACCAGACATCATGGGTGGATTTCCTGAATGAGACAAAGCCGATTTATATGTCACATACTGGAATGGTTTATGCTTCATCAGCTCAGAGACCAACCACCACCGTGTGTCACAAGAAGGATATACTGTCAATTAATATTTCACTTGAAGATATTTTACGAAGGGAAAATATCATGCAATAAACTCCTATGCAAATTCTGTGCATTTTATAAATACTGTCCAGAACAAAGATGTTAATATTATTAATTCCAGTAGGTGCGTGCTGATGAAGAGTCACACACACTAGGACGAAACAGCTATCCAGAACTTTCTGGTTTTCTAACTAATGCCAGCTAGCGATTAAACCTGTAACCAATCAAAATCCCTCCACAAACCAACATTTGATAATGAAACTGATGCACACCAGCTAGCTTACTGACTACTCCATACAGGAATAATCTACCTGGAGCTCTAGTGAGAAATCGTAACCAGTGGGATACATCCACCAATTTAAGTAGGAGAACAGTTGATCACCTCTACGATATAGGCTAGCGGTTGTGCTAAACGCAAACATAACGTGAATTGGCAAATGTTAAAATCCATGGAGCATTGGATACAATTGTCCATGAGATCGCTTTGTAACCACCTGAAGGTCCCCAGAGTTTAAACCCGATGGTGGGTGAGTCCTGTTGAAGAGTCGCATGTTAAGAGGAGAAAAACCCAGCTAGCTGCCCACGAGTACACTCCTTGTTGATTTGGTTTCTAATGTCACTGATGATGTCAGCTCATCATTAAACCCGTCGTAAAAACTCAAGAAACAACAACAACAGCACATCTGAGTTTATCCTTTCTTATTAAAACAACCTTTTTGACAATTTAAAAAAAAAGAAGAGAAACAGGGAACAAAGAAGCACCGAAAAGAGAATTTTATCATAATGGCGATAAAAATAAAGTTGTAAATCAAAGCAATAAAAAAACAACTAAATTTACACTGTGAAACAACTTGTTCTCATGTGTGGGATAGAAAAATCCCCCCACCCCGATTTGAAAATAAAGGCAGGTGTCAATGATTTGACTACATATGATGACACAATTAAGCGTCTTATCGTGATGAATTATCCTTGAAAAAACCAACCAGTCAGTGGTCTATCTTTTTTAAAAGGGGACGAATATAAGGGACGATTGTGAAGTGATGTGTTTGCGTGTGTGTGTGTGCATATATGTATACGGTACATACATATATACGTAGGTATCACAGCTGATTCAAAATACCGAGTAATACAACAATAGTTTACTTTACATTATGTATAGAAGAAACAGTAATCGAAGAGGTCTAGACATTCTTCAAGCGATCAAAGGCAAGCCGCTACTAGCACCAGTGTTGCCACCGCCGCCACTAGACGCATTCAAATCTGTTTTACTCATCATACTGGTAGACCATAAATTACTGAATACTTTTTTCTTTACAGAAGACTTAATGACTGAAAACATATTTGAAGCATTCTCATTCATATTACCACCACCTATCCAACAACGTAGATAACCATAAACATTAGCCAGATTCATGCATAAAGCAATACAACACACTAGACCCCAACGTAGATGTAATGAAAATACAGCGGCCAGCAGAAACATAAACCATAATGTAGGACTTGTAAATAAACCAATCCAAAATAGTCGAGCCAACTGTTGTCGCGCAACACGAGCTGCTAATTCACGACGACTAAGTGTTGACATGTCAACAGTGTCGATTGGTGATGGTTTACGTGAATCATAACGCCAGTGGAGTTGACCCTCTTCATCTGTATAACTTGACCAACGTAGACCGACAAGAATACGTCCAGAGATGTTTTTTACCACCCAAAAATCTAATGATAAACACACCAATATGAAGATGAAGGGTGCAATGAATGAGGTTGTAAACCATGCGCATAGGATGTAGATAATTAACGCCAGTGAACGAAATAAGAAATGTGCGATTAGCGCTAGACGTTTTGTTGACTGACTGTGAGGTCCACCTGATGAAGATGATCCAGTATCCATATCATCTGTCAAGGCTAAGACAACTTCATCTCTTGAATCCATTATTCTGGAACACACACCAAGTTATTTATAATACTATCTGTGGAGTAGAGAGAAAAAACAAATCACAGTGAGAAATACACAAGTGTAAATTATCATTGATATAAGAATCAAAACTTGTACACTGTGGTGGTAGAGTGTCATTCCACTATGGGTAAATTTTGTTTTGATAAAGTCTTACAGTGTTGTTATACAGTAATGTTTACTGATGACCACGTTTCGAGCACAATTTATTACTACTCATAATTATATCACGGTAATCACACGACTTCCTAACTTCATTTATATAGTTCAATTATTTTCCATCACTTGATTTGATTGGTAGTAGTATTTTCCATATTTCGGGTATGAGTGATGAATCATTCCTATTGCATGTGTTTGGTGTAGACTCGATGAACAAGGCGGGATTCAGTAATCAACCTCTCTCTCCACCTACCTAGATTACTTTTTAGATCCTTTTTTGTGCTACTTAGTAAAAAAACCTGAATGATGAAATAAAACAGTTAGAAGAGGCGTTGATGTTAAATAACTATACTATGAAATTCATTAGGAAGATCAGTAAAGGCCAAAACCAAAATAAAAATAATTCTGAAACTAGTAATAATAACATAAATAGGAGAGAATATAACTCATCTACTGTTATACCATATAAGGAGGGGACATCTGAGGCCATCCCTACGTAGGATTCTTAATAAAGCAGGAATTAGGGTGGCATTTAAACCAACAAACTCACTCAGGTAGGACAAGCTCTGTAGGCTAAGAGACCCGGTGGATCCAATTAAACAAAATGATATAATTTACTAAATACTCTGCAATGACTGAGTTCGGTCAACTACATAGGTCAAACTAGTAGGTCACGGGTAGTCAGTTTGTCAGAACATAAGAATTTAGCTAAGGTAAGAATGGTCGACCCTGAAAAGATAAGTAATTTAGAAAGGAGCCCAGCAATTGCAATGCATGCATTAACACACAACCACACAGTAGGGTGGGAGAGGGTTAAAATTCTAAAAGGTAATCCAGGTAGGTGGAGAGAGAGAGGTTGATTACTGAATCCCGCCTTGTTCATCGAGTCTACACCAAACACATGCAATAGGAATGATTCATCACTCATACCCGAAATATGGAAAATACTACTACCAATCAAATCAAGTGATGGAAAATAAATGAAGTTAGGAAGTCGTGTGATTACCGTGATATAATTATGAGTAGTAATAAATTGTGCTCGAAACGTGGTCATCAGTAAACATTACTGTATAACAACACTGTAAGACTTTATCAAAACAAAATTTACGCATAATGGAGTCGTATAAATTAATTTCATGAAAAAGTATAAAAGATATTGAACAATAAAGCCTATTATCGCATAACATTTCTGCGGTTGAACGAAGAAGGAATTAAGCCTCTTACCAATGTTGCACCCGACGCATCTGTAGCCCTAACGCCCTAGAAGACGAACAACTACACCCCATCCAAAATGGATATCCACAAAGATTCATTGACAACAATATCAAACCGAAAGTTTGGAAGGAACGAAACATGATTTATACTATGAATCTTGATTTCATAAGAGACTGAACCTGAAGATATACACTTTTAAGCGAGAAGAATTCCATCATCTTTGAGAAGAACATTCTTTGTGGCAACACTAGGGAGAAGTGTGTGTTGTTCTTCAGTCGTCCATTAGGATGCAAAAACCTAAAAGACAAGATTTCTTATCTGATCACTTCACCCGTCCCTCTGGAGCCAGGCACATTGACCTTTCGACACGTCTCCCGTCTAAAAGGGTTCAAGAAAAATATCCAACATGGTGACACTACAAGGAGTCTCCCATAACTGAACACTGGTCATTCCATTTCAACAAACACTTCTTTCAAAGTAATTTAAAACGTGAAGAATAACCTGTCAAAGACAAAATACGCTTTCGTTCTCTTTGCATTTCTGAAGTTCTACTCATTCACACAGAGTAAACGGAGTTGTGCAGACAACAGGAAATTATTTTGATGTAGTTGTGTCCTCTGAACAGCTGGATGGTTTATTTGCAAAGCTTTTATTGCCCTACTAGACAACATCTTCAGCGCATACACTTCAATTTGATGAAGTGAGCCTCTTGATTTCTTCAGGAGTTCACTATTAGTCATCTCTCCTGGTAGGTGACCTTGAACGTGATTGGTTGTTTCTGTGTCTTCAAACCCTCTAGGTTACTTGTATTGGTATTGATTGTTTCCTTGATCTGACGTTTAGCACTTTGTGTGTGAGATTTCCTTTGATTTAGCCCCCAAGGAAAACACAAAGACAATCGCCCTACCATATATAAAAGACAACTCAGAAATCACTGCAAGACTCTTCAAACCTTTAAGAATTGCTGCCACACACAAACCAACAAAATCACTTCACTCAGCCAGCTCTGTGTCAACCAAAAGACTCAACAGTGAAACAAGATAAAACCAACATCATCTACAAAATAAGTTGTAACAGCTGCGAAAAACGCTACATAGGCCAAACAGGACAACGTTGTCTTCGTATCCACGATCATAAACTAGACGTCAGAAGACATGACATCCACTCCCTCATATCGCCTAACTGCATACAGACAACTACGGACATCAATTCGACTAGGACAACGTTCAAATATTAGACAGAGGAAACACCAAGAATGCTAGAGAATTTTTAGAAGCCTGGTATTCCAGTAAGTTGTTAATCTGTAGACACATTGACGCATACAAAATTTACCAATCGATAAGAAGGGAATCTCACACAAAGGATCAAACCTCAGGTCAAAGAAACAATCAATACCAATACAAGTAACCTAGAGGGTGTGAAGATACACAGAAACAGCCAATCACGTTCAAGGTTACCCACAAAGAGAGATGACTACTAGAGGAGAATTCTAAAGGCTCACTTCAATTGAAATTGAAGTGTATGCGCTGAAGATGTCGCCTAGCACAGCAATGAAAGCTTCGCAAATAAATTATCCAGTTCAGAGAACACAGCTACACCAAAATCATCCACCTAAGCTACAGATCTTCTCCATCATACGTGACAGGAAGTTATTTAACCCCTCCCATTATCATGATAAGAGCCTTGTTGTTTTCTGATTTTTTTCAAACGCCTTATAACTTATGTTTCTTTCGAACAGCCAGGTGAGGGCTTACGGCGAGCTGTCATCTGAACTGGTGACGACTAGTGGTGTCCGTCAAGGATGCCCATTATCCCCTTTTCTATTCAACTTCATCATAGATGTGTTAATGGACTTAACCCTAGGTGACTTCAGCGACTCAGGGATTGACTGGCTACCAGGGAATAATCTCGTTGACTTAGAATATTTAGACGATATAGTCCTTCTAGGCGAAGACGCTGACGAAATACAGAGTCTTCTAAACACCTTGAGCTGCAATCTACGAATGTTTGGCATGCGATTCGCTCCCGCCAAATGCAAGATGATGTTACAGGACTGGACTACATCGACGCCTAGTTTTAAAATAGGGAGTGAAGTGGTAGAGCACATTGACCGCTTCACTTATTTGGGAAGTACCATCAGCCAGTGACAACAGGCTGATCTCTGACGAAATCTCAGCACAAATACAGGGGGCTCGTTTCGCATTTGCCAGTTTACGCCGACTCTGGCGTAGACGAGATGTTCGACTATCGACCAAAGGGCGGGTGTACTGCTCATCAGTCCGCTCCGTCCTCCTTTATGACCAGCTGTGAGACCTGGCCACTGAGAGTGGAAAACATGAAAAGATTAGCTGTCTTTGATCATAGGTCCCTGCGTTTTATCTCCCTTGTTAAGTGGTGGCATAATAAGGTGAGCAACATTGAAGTTAGGCGTCGAGTTCTAGGTAAACAGGGGAAATCAATCGACGAAGTCGTGAAGCTACAAAGACTGAGATGGTTAGGACATGTGTTACGTATGCCAAGTCATCGCCTCCCTCGACGAGCAATGTTAGCGGATATAGGGTCAGGCTGGAAAAAAGCTAGCGGCGGTCAAACAAAAACTTGGCATCAGTCAATCAAATCCACAACAGTTGATCTAAGCCACGTAGGAAGGTGTAGACTTCCTGACTGGTTGGGGTCCTCGGGACGGTAAAAATCTATGGTTGGAAACAATTGGTGACATGGCTCAAAATCGTTCTCAGTGGCGCAGATGCATCCACTCCTTGTGAATTATGATCTCCAATGAAACTGTTTTGTTTTTCTTTATTACTCCTTTGTCTCACACCTCTGCTCACTGTTTCGATTATGCTTTTCTTGTACTTTCTTCTCTTACTTCGCGTCCTACACGGAGTGTGGCGACTTGAACTTCCGCACATTTGTGCAAAGTTCTATGTCGAAAACAGACAGACAGACAGACAGAGAACTCTTGTGTAATGTCATATTTTTCTTCGTTTCTGAGTGTATCCTGATGACAACTCATTTATTAAATTATGTGTTAGTTTGTAGGGATTTGGTTGGTTGCAGGATTTCATCATAAGCTGACAAATACTTGCCGAAGACATTGGCTAGGGGTCGCACTATGTCGTGAATTGGCAGGAATTAGAATTCATGAACTGGCCGTTGGATCGGTCGGGCCCCAGTGGCTGAATGGTTTACGAGCTCACCTTGTAACCAGAACGTCCTGGGTTCGAACCCCGGTAGGTGCGTGCCCCTGAAGAGTCCCAAACTAGGACGATTAATATCAACAACTATGAATTATGACAGGTCACCACTTTTGTTGCTACCCTCTCTTGTATACAAATGTGATTGGACTAAATTGTATTGCCTAGTTGAACTATATTACGCGGAATTTAACTTCATCAAAAGGTTGTGATACTACAACGACTGAGGTAACAGCACCGTCTTCTTTGACGAGCGTAGTTAGGATTAGGTTGGGAGAGGGTTACGGATGTTCAGACCAAAATTTCGCATAAATCTATGAAGTGTTTGAAAATTGGTTTGAGTCAGCCATATAGAGGAGTGTTGACTGTAGACTACTGGTTATATACGGCTTGAAATCATTCTCAACAGTACAGATACACTCACACTTAGAGATTTCGTAGATCCACTAAGTACTTCCGTTACTAATCTTTTTCAGGCTTTACTCTAATTTGAATAGACTTATATATATAAAAATTTTAACCAATGACGGTGATCTTGTGGTTCAAATAATAATAAAAATAATTTGGTAAATGTTTTGAACGTCAGTAGTGACGATGATTATAATGAAAACAAAATAATGATAATAAGGTTTATGCAAGTGGTGATAAGAATAACGAAGGTAGAAATATGTGTATATGCAGACAATTCCATAAATAGATAATTGTTATGTACTCGTCGCTAAATTATTGTTATGGACTGGTCGAGAAACTAATAGTCCTGACGCGAGAAGGCGGAAATCAGAAGACCACTAGGTTTGCGATGATACTTCTATTGTCCAAACACAAGGAGACGAAAATAAATGGTCTCACACCAAAGTGGTAAGTAAGTAAAGTAAGTCACACAAATTGTGAATGCGAAATATATATAAATGTTTCAGACAAGCGTGGGAAAAATCATTAGACAGTCTTAACATGAATGGCTAATTATAATGGAGTGTCGATCCAATTATACATAGCGAATATAGCAGACATGCCAACAAACATATATGGATATATGTCACCAAGCAACGGACTGTCAACAAACACTCATATTATATATAATATAATATAAGGAGAATACACATTATTAAAGGAGACAAGTTCACACAAGTGAAGTGGTCACAGACTAACCGAGCAAACAGAAAGAGAGACCAACATGCACACACACACATAAATATATATATGTGGATACATATCACCTCCCCTTTTGAGAAGATTGATGATTAGTAGGATGTTTACCTGGGGGTTTATCTGGGACCTTTGGGCTTGTTGTTGACGCCTGTCGTTTCGTCTGATTGTTGGGTTTGCGGCTTCGTCCGGAATTGTCTAGCATTTTATGCTTCTTGACTGCATTGCATAGCGAATTTAGTGGGACATCAGCCAGATGCAAACGATCGAACCAATCAAGTCCCAAAACATTTAAATCACTCTTGGTGACGTAACAAATTCCTGTGAATTTGGTATTGCGGAAGGAAACAGAACATTTGAGTTCACCAATTAGTTTGAGCCGCCCACCACAGGCGCTGAGAAGAGACTGGGAAGTATTGGTGATAGGTGGTCTGCCAATATAATTCCAAAGTTTCTCTGATATAACAGTAATATCAGAGGCGGTATCTAGCTGCAGACGTGCATCATGACCATTCATCTGAAGATCAAGATATTTCCGCATAGCTGGTGTTGTGACTTGACGGGTTGCGCGTAGACTCAATGACTTTTTGGGGATTTAGGACCAACATTTTGTTGAGCTTTTGCTGGATTTTGACATCTGGGTTTGCGTGGCTGACAAAAACCATTTTTATGACCGATGATTTTGCACTTGCTGCAACGATGATTTTTGTATGGACAAGACTTTACAAAGTGCCACGCGCCACAATGCCAGCATGGTGATGGTGGGGTCTTCTTTGCAGTATTTTGTGAAGTTGGACGAGTATGTGTAGATTTCCGCGGAACATTAGGAGAAGGTGGGTCAGGAGTGGATGATGAGAGATTTTTGCTCTTGCGTAATGCACGAATATCAGAGCTTCTCGGAGGTGTTGATTCGACCAGGTGTGTGTCTTTCTGCAGATTAATCAGCCGTTGATATTCATCAGCTATGTCATGTAATGTTAACTTGGGATTTTGTTCTAGCTGATTGAGCAGTCGAGTTCGGATATCTGTGAAACGAGGAGATTGGAGACTGCATATGAGAATCAAGGCTTTGAATTGATCATCTGTTAAGGACCTGAGTCGAAATCTCTCACATTCTCGGTTGACTGTGCCAACGTGAGTAAGAAAATCATCATTTTCATTCATTGCCAGCTTGAGGCAACGATAACGTATACTGAATAATGAGGAGTGGTCTCCGAAATGTTCACGCAGCAACTTTATTGTATCATCGAAACAATTGTCACGTGGTTTCTGTGGTAAAATTAGGTTGCAGTACCGTTCATATTCTGCCGGACCCAATTTACGTAGCAACACTCGCACCTTCCAGGCATCGTCTTGTGAGGCGAGATCAACAGTGAATAAATCCTCATAACGTTGATACCATGTGTCAAAAGTGACATTAGCCTCTGGGTCATAATTGAACTGTGAAATACTGTTCACAATGCCGTCGACAGATGGTAGCATGGTATGATTGGGATTGCTTGAAGGTGAAGCTGGACCAGTCTGTTGGTTGACGAACATTTCCATTAATTTCAATTGTTGTTCAAACAATAATTCCAATTTAGAATAATCCATAGTAAATTGTTATGTTGCTGCTGCTGAGTGGTTAATAGTAGTTTTCCCCGTCGCCAAATTGTTATGTACTAGTTTCCCCGTCGCCAAATTGTTATGTACTCGTCGCTAAATTATTGTTATGGACTGGTCGAGAAACTAATAGTCCTGACGCGAGAAGGCGGAAATCAGAAGACCACTAGGTTTGCGATGATACTTCTATTGTCCAAACACAAGGAGACGAAAATAAATGGTCTCACACCAAAGTGGTAAGTAAGTAAAGTAAGTCACACAAATTGTGAATGCGAAATATATATAAATGTTTCAGACAAAGCGTGGGAAAAATCATTAGACAGTCTTAACATGAATGGCTAATTATAATGGAGTGTCGATCCAATTATACATAGCGAATATAGCAGACATGTCAACAAACATATATGGATATATGTCACCAAGCAACGGACTGTCAACAAACACTCATATTATATATAATATAATATAAGGAGAATACACATTATTAAAGGAGACAAGTTCACACAAGTGAAATGGTCACAGACTAACCGAGCAAACAGAAAGAGAGACCAACATACACACACACATACATATATATATGTGGATACATATCAATAATTACGTCAAATCTTAAAAGTTACGTAACAATTAATAAAGGTGAAGTGGACAGCTAGCTAGAATTCAACTGAATGTGATAAAAGTAGGAAGGAAATGGAAAATAAGAGAGGGTATGAGGGTTTTGATGGTAGACTACACTTCCTTTATGTCCAATTGAGCAGAAGAGAGGACGTCTGTAGAAAACCCACATCTGTAGCACAACACACACATTTCTTCAGTTTTCTACCAATCCAATACAAAATCCACTTTGTCAGATGCCTCACGAATAGAGCAAGAAAGATCTGTGTACAGATGACTTCCCAGAAAATGAATTAGGATACATCCCACATAGGCTGGTCCATATGGATTATCCTAGTAGATTTGTAAGGAGACACAGTTAAAACGAAACAGCTGTTCTTAAAATTGCAATTTAATGCGGACGTGGCTAGTTAAGTCCTACAGCTAAGATAATCGAGAGCAATAAAACATATTTATATTGCTCCTATCCTTTGTTTCTCATTTTCCAACTGACCAGTTATGATTACTAAAGAGAAAGACAAGCTACTTAGCTGTGCCACTTTTATGTGTATCTAAAAATTTAGTAGCGGAGAAAGTTGGCTATACAGGACGAACAACTAGACAGCTCGACAAACGTATTAATTAGCATTTTCCTTCATGATTAGAAAACAGTCAAATAAAATCTATAAGAAGTTTTACTTTGACTCATTTGATTGCTGATAACGGTCACCAAGTGGACAAAAGAAGTGCCTTCAAAGCTATCTATGGCATTTCAATGAACCTTTCGAATGAAATTTGAACCTGCCTTTTACACTTATTTGGGAAGTACCATCAGCCGGTACCAACGGGTTGATCTCTGACGAAATCTCACCACGGATACACACGGCTAGTTTTGCATTTGCCAGTTTACGCCGTCTCTGGCTTAGTAGACGTTATATCCGGCTATCGACCAAAGGGCGAGTGTACTGCTCATCAGTCAGTTCTCTCAGTCCTCCTTTATGGCTATGAGGGAGGCATGGCCATTGAGAGTGGAAGACATGAAAAGATTAGCTGTCTTTGATCACAGGTGCCTACGTTCTATCTCCCGTGTGAAGTGGCATAATAAGGTGAGCAATACTGAGATTAGGCTTCGGTCGAGTTCTAGATAAGGAGGGTAAATAAATCGACGAGGCTGTGAAGCAGCTACATCGACTGAGATGGTTAGGACATGCGTTAGGTATGCCTAGTCATCACCTTCCTCGACTGACGGGCAATGTTAGCTGGTATAGGGTCAGGCTGGAAAAGAGCTATTGACGGTCAAACCAAAACATGGCACCAGTCAGTGAAATCCACAACAGTTAGTTTAAGCTAGCCACGTAGGAAGGTGTAGACTGGCTTCCTCGTGTGGGGTCCTCGGGACGGTAAGAACCAATGGCTGGAAACAATTGGTGACATGGCTTAAAATCGTTTTCAGTGGCTGGCCAGTGCAGATGCATCCGCTCCTTGTGACTTGTAATTTCCAATGGAACTATATTGTTCTTCGCTATTACTATTCATTTGTCTCATATCCCTGTCTACTGTCTCTATTATGCGTTTCTTCTACTTTCTTCTATTGCTTTGTGTGATACATGGAAGGAGTGTGGCGACTTGAAGTGCCGCACATCAGTGCAAAGTTTTATGTCGAAAACAGACAGACAAACTTTAAAAAGCTACACATCAGCACTCATTAGAACGATTCACTGCAAGTGCTGATGTATAGCTTTTTAAAGCATCAACAGTTCAATGAAATGTGAAGATATTCAGTCTACACACTCGTTTCAAGAAAAATTCTTTCCCCGTTTCTCGTCTAGTATATTTACAAAAATACTGGTTTTTCTTGACCTCTGATTCGCACACTGACATGGATTAGTTTATTAGACATGTTAATAAATCTTGTCTTTAAACTAATTCCATGTACACATATACAATTCCCTCATCAGAGAGATTGGGTAAACACAGACAGATAGATAGAGCTACACGTGACTCGGCTGTGGTTCATGTTGCCACATCTCACATCACATCAATAGATGCTAATCAATATACACTATTTACCTAAAAATTACTACATAAAAACATGGAAACAAATTTCTACTAAAGTAATTATTTCATCTGCTTAAATGTAATTGAACTCCTTAGTCAAGCTACTCAAATGGGGTTTTTTAATGTTATCGTCAGGCATGATTTAGTTAGAACTTGTTACTAAAGTGAGCGGTGGTAATCCCTTTGGATGAGAAACTGCGTCATCACAGAAATATAAACTTTTGAGACCAATACGAAATATTTGGTCTACTATCTGCAGCCCTAAAAGCAAGAAACGGCGATCAACGTTAAACTGTCTACTATGTTAGGTATTTACATTCCACAACTGTGAAGAATGCAAAAGAAACATTGTGGCAAAAGGACTATGACCACAAATAAAAAAGTTGAAAATCGTCCGAATTGAGGTTATGAGAATAAAAGCATTGATCCCAAGTTAGGTTAACAAGAGTTTCTAAGGGTTTATTCTAAACCGCCTTGACTTCACAACGTAGCTCACACTAAATGATTATCCACACCTAGTTTTCTTCCGGTCTGTTCTTATTCCTGTAAACACTTCTACGCACAAAGGAAGTGATTCAGGTATTCCACAGCAGTCAAGGTCTTTACGCAATCGTCAAACCATGGAAACAGTGCCGACACGATGTGACCCTAAGCAGTCGAATACATTGGCACATGGAAATATAGAACCGATAATGTGGTGAGAGCTGGCTGCAAGCCGAATTGGCAGGTAGTAATTTACGTTAATGTTCACGTCCCCAATATTGGTCGTAAGAAAAATAAGAACAAAGACTGTTTAAACTTTCAATCACAGCAGACTTTGAGTAGGCGGATACAATTTGCAGATAGACAATCTGAACTTCAATAAACAGCCACTAAGAGATGAAAGATTAACGTTCAACGAGAAACCACCAATTAGAAGACTGTGTTTTTCGGCTAACAGTAATCTATAATAATGTACATAAAAATCTATAAATATCTGTTGCCTGCCCCTTGTCTTCTGCTGTTACAATAGTACTTAATATTGTCTGGTTGAAGCCACTTTCAGTGTCTAACCTCTCATATGTCTTCGCAAAGCAAAGCAAAGGTAAGAGGGTTAGGCGTTTAGAAAGGTAAAAATCTATACCCATGTTGATGCGCCCAATAATATGGAGTTGACAAGTAAAAGTACCTAATATTTGGGAACTGCTATATATAGACAACAGTTCCGCAGCAGCTTAATACACATAAAACAGAACCTTACAACTTTTACTGAGGAATAACAAAAACTGTGTACATTTGTTATCGACTACATTAAAGAGACGCAAAAGTTGGGCTTCCACCTGAGTTTATGTGAATTAAATCTTCGCAAAACAACTGTCAAAAATTATTGGCAGCGTCTAGAAACAATCTTGGAATAACTTAAACAAAAACCACGTATTCTTGACTGTAACACAAAAGCAGAGTACCCGAGTGGAGATTTCAAGTTACAAAACCATCCGAAATCGAGTAACTATAAAAGTTTAAAGTGTTGCACGACTAACATACACGTATTTCATAAAAATGACACAAAACATCTCTCAAAAGCAAGAATGTCGGCTCCAAGAAACATGATCTCTCTTGGACACACTCCACTAAGTGAAAGAGATACGAAACAGAACCGATGGCTGTGTTCTCCAATCATGACCTTAGTCCTACTAAACCCGTCATAAATAAATTACTCCTCGCGTCGGTGTCATTATTTATAACCTGCAAAGAATAAGACAAGCAGCTGAACTTACTGCGCCTGGACAATTTGCACAGTAGAGAAAAAGGAGGAAACAGAGGTGCAATTTTAGGCTAGATTCATATTCTTAAAGGAACAAGCATCTATGTTAGCACACAATGACTGGAGCTATGATCAAGAAAGGTATGTATGCAACTTGTGTGTGTGCAACTTGCTTTTTTCTCTCTTACTACTAAATCAAAACATTCCAAAGGCTACAGCAAGAGGATTCACATGTCTTTGCATTACGGTGGAGGACTGACTCCACTGTTGAGTCATTTACCCTGGGAACAAAATAACAGAAGTATCTGGATCATGAGAGAAATCTTTTACGAGAGTAATGGGCGAATACAGCACTGACATAGACAAAATGGCTTCTATCTTCAATCAGAAAATTCGGAAATGAGTCTCTGAGTAATGGTGCGCTTAAACGTGAGAAAGTCGTGGCAACTAACACTATTCTTGTCTCTTACTTCAACCTAACCATCGCACTCGTTGCTAGAGAGGAATCAGACACAGATCCATGCATAATTTCAAGTATATGAAAGCAATATATGCCGACGTAACTACTATCAAAAGTGAAGGGAATACTGTGATGCCGCAATTGCAATCTCCTTTCAATCACACTGGTGCTAATTAAAAGCCTGCGCAGATACAAAGACTCCCGATAATTGTTAGAAAAGCGTGAATGAAAGCAAACTAGATGCAATGAGGAGGACTTACCAAAAACACAGTCAACGTGGCGTAAAATTTACAATTAGCGGTGTAACTGTCCAATATCCACGGTCATCTTCACGAACTAATAAAAACTAAATCAGTTAATTGCACCACTTACTTGCTTGTGGAAGAAAGTTACTGATCTCCTCTATGGTTCTGTGTGGTCAGTCACACAAGTCAAGTTCCGTAGCTTTATCGATCCAGAAGGAATAGGGAAACTGTTTAGATTTGAAGGGAAATTGGTTGTTTGTCATAGTTGTAATAGCTGTGAAAATCGCTAGTAGGCGGATTACAAAAACGTGGAAACAAATAAATGTCATGAAACCGCGACTAAATAAACAGAAAGAAAAATGGAAAAATAGAATACATGGGTAGAAAAAACTCCATAGGTTCTAGGAACTCGGATGAACCGATCAGTATAACGAGTTTATTTGAAAAATATCATTACAGTGTACTACATAAAAAGTATACCTTGATTCTTTCAGATAGATAGTGTATTGGTCTCATTCCATTAACTCATGTATGACCGAAATTTGAGTCTTTCTACATAAGATTTAGTAGCCGCGGATATTGGGTGACGCGAAGTGAAAAAAGAGACAGGTTTTGGTTCTGTGTGACAACATTAAAAAGGTGGTCACAAGGGAGCCCGTAATGACCTCATGGCAAGATCACCTTATTTTGTCGATCCTATCAGTGTAATATTTTGTGGACAGGTTTTAAACCCCTACTGAATCATTGGTTGCAAGACTTAATTTTATCAACCTCCCATCGAAAATTTCATTCTTAATAACTTATATCTCCTGTGTTACTCTGACTTGAACCTAAGCTAAGAGTTCGAGGTCTCTCCTGAGATGTGAAGCGATGGTGTGGGTCTCCATGTATGGTAGCACACAGGTATTGCGGTATTTATATTTACCAAAAACGTATCGCAGTTCACAGACGACAAATGATCACTGGATGTGTGAAGGATAAACTGCCGCTTTGGGCCACCTCAATGTGTGTTTATAAATTCACCTGTTCGTGTGGGGCTAGTTATATTGGCCGCACAAAGTGCACGCTTTCCAAACTCATCTCTGAACATTATCCGACATGGTTAGCAAAATGACAATGCAAGACAATTACTAGCTCAACTCTGGAGCACTTGGTGAACTCAAGCCACTTAGCTCTAGCAGAGTCGTCTTTCACGATTATCTACAACGTGAGGCCAAATGATACAGAGGGCATCGATTTTCGTCATTTGTGTATGGCGGAGGCGCTGGCAATTCGTCAATACAACCCTGGACTCTGTTTACAGAAAAAGCTTGTTTAGTCTATTATTCTACCTTGGTGTTAACCTCTTCACTAATCGTTCCCTGTAAAAAATTTGATTTTGTATTTTTTCAATTTTCTATTTTGCTTCTATTTTGCTTTTATTTGAATAATTAATTCACTATTATTACCGTCATATGTTCCTTTTGCACATTTTCACATCCTTTTCACATTTGTTTAATTGACACCCGACTACCTTTATTCTCACTCAATGGCAATGTTAACCTTATCAGATTTCTAACTTTGTGCCGCTGAGTACCACGTAGTTAACAACTTTTATTTTTTACTTCTAAAGCTACATCCGAGTAACTATATCAGTTATGTCACGCTCTCTTACCCCTCTTACAAAGTAATGGACTACTATACATTTTCGGTAAATAAAAATAAGACTGTACAGCCAGCCTGTGAAGATGATCTCATCGTCAAAGAAAATTTTCTTCGCTGAATTTTTCTCTTATTTTCTTCATGACTCAATGGATATTTTCGGTTATTTGAAGCAGAGGAAGAACCCTGTGACAGTGGAAGAACTCAATACGTTTCTTAAGTTTTCTGTCAAGGTTGCCAAAGCGAATGCAATAATCAGTTCTGGTTTTATTCCTCTCAGCTGTATGTGCATGAATAGCATAAACCGACAGAGATTTTGCCTAGGATTTTGGCTAAAAATAAGACCTAAGAGATGCCGATTTCATGTGAACCTTAGGAGAAGTAAGTAACCTGTCGTAGTGATTAGTTCTGCTGTTGTACCACCACACAATATCGAAATTCAAGAATATTTCATTGACATTTACCCAGACTTCTAATCTTGTCGAGTCTATCTTTGGCTTGCCTAAGTCATCCCCACCGCTAATAGCCCTCTAAATATTAGTGTAACTGACTTAACGAACAGCTACGAAGCTTGGATTGTATGGGAAGTCTTTTATGAATAATTAGAACAGTCATGTCGGGAGCGCAGTAGAATATAGAGCACAGAGCCGTCTATTCGAAGTACCTGTAGATTTACAACCATTTTTCATTCAATCTCCAAAAGATACCATAAAAGCCTGTCTTCCTATTTCCGTCGATTGTTATGGAATCTGCGGGCACGGAGCTACAAAGACAGAGATTGGCATCATAGCCTACTGGCTGATTTCAATTGGTCCTATCTGCCATTGTCTTCTCGTTGTATCCCACAGTGACATTCGCCTTCCAAAAGTGTCCAACTTTTCAGTGGCACCGCTGTAGAGTAAGTAGGGCTTAATACACGTGAAACCTAACCTTTCTCTGATAGTTTGACAAAGCAACCTCTATTTCAATCAGTAAGTAGCTCTCCTTCCAGACTTACAGCAGCA
Source organism: Trichobilharzia regenti (assembly GCA_944472135.2). Lineage (NCBI taxonomy): Eukaryota > Metazoa > Platyhelminthes > Trematoda > Strigeidida > Schistosomatidae > Trichobilharzia > Trichobilharzia regenti. The sequence goes on from OX235266.1 coordinate 14,794,353, forward strand.
GTACTGTGGGGATAACCTCTGACGTCTCTCTTTCCGTTTCCAGTTCTTCCTGAGAGATTTCGTCCGCTCCTGAATGACAGTAAATACTCAGTACAGAAAACGAATCTCACGGGCATGATAGAGATGGTCACAAAATAACCCATAAAGAGAGCCAACCGTTCATGGCGTAGCTATTCGAATGTTGCGTGTGTGGGGTCAGATGTTCAACAGCTCTGGGGATGAGGACACCAGCGGAAAGCTTTCTCCTGTAGGATGGCACTACCTCTCGCTGAGGTTACTGGCTTACATACAAAAGGGGGGAAATGACTGAAGGTCGGCGTTTGAGAATGGACTGTCTCGCCACAAATACGTGGCACGGGATCGGTATCTCAGACAGGCACAGCGGTACGCACACTATCAACCCTATTTACCTTTCGCTTCTTATTCATATAATTTTCGCACCCTGACCTTTGGGTGTAACATCTTTCTCATGATATTCTCATACATCCGGTAGACACGTTACCACTTTATTGTGTTCATTCGACCCTTAGAAAGCCCACGACGGACTCTACGTCACACCGCTTACGTAACCATACAAACAATATCATCTCTTCTTGCCTATGAAACTCCGCAACTCACTTATTCTTCAGGATACGCAACAAAAGTAGGCCTTATTGGAAGCAGTGATGTAATGAGCAATTCCTGACCTTTGACACTCATGACTTATGCGAGTAACATAGGAAGAAATGACCATTTATATTTCAGATTGAGCATTTAGAGACCTCCATCATCATGTACAGGGCCAAAGAAATTAGTTGAGTCGACTGTACCCTAGTCGTTTCACCGTCAAAGATCAGTTCGCTAATCCGTGGAAACTGAAACACGCGGGAGTCGGTATAATTTTCGAGGGACAAGAGCACGGTGGGGTTGTTATGGTGTGACTGTGCGACTCTGTAATTCATTCCCACAATCGCTAATAAATACACCTTTGAGCAGCCGCGATAACTGTATTCTATATTCGCTAGCTGACCTGCTGGTTGACCAGGCCAGGCTAAAGAGTCAGCAGGTGCTGTGGTTGAAACCCCGGATCTGACAAGATAGGTGGCCACGCAACAATCGTGAGAGGTGTCCCAGGCGAAGCTGACTGGAAACTAGTTCAAAGTCATCCAAGCAGCGTAACTAACCGATTTCATTCTCTAAAATCATCCGACATATGTAGAGATTACACAGATGTTCGAATAAAGTTAATGCAGCATTGGACGGGTAGTGCCACTCGTTTGGTCATTTGAAGCTCCATTCAGGATTCGTCAGCTAAATTTAACTGTCCCTCCCAAAATAACTCAGAACAAAAGCACCAAACTGATGAGACATTAAATGATGGAGCCCACTTCTGTGAGCCTTTCAATAGAAAATCTAATCACAAAATCAACTTTAAAATTTTGGTCGTCATAGTAGGGATTGTTAAGGACAGTAGGTTGTAGACCCCTTTGGCTGTAAATGTTGGGTCGAATTTTGCGGTAGGAAATTGCATCGGTCCACAAATGGATACGAGAAACGAATGTGCGCGTGTTTTTACTTTAAGATTACATCCTCGAAAGCAGTTGGCCTTGGATCGTAGTGTATGTAACAACTTAACAACTTAGTCACCAGGTAAGACGTGCAGTGACTGCATGAAATCAAGCCTTAACCAGTGATATAGATAGGACCTAATATATGAACTGCATCACCGTTAAAACTTATGTGAGGCCTTTTGGAAAACCCGTAGTAATCTACTATAACACACAGGCTGTGCTCCACGACCCGATGCAGCTTCTATATTAGAATCTGCAGCTTCATTTTATCATGGATTTCCACCGCTTTAAGGAATAGTGCGTAGGCCCCCTTAATTTGGTCTGACTTTTAGGAGCTGGACGTCACACTGGCCTTTGGTTAACACCACTGCTGACGAGAAGTTGGCGAACGCCACGAATTTGAATGTTCCCACTTCATACATCCTCCCATAGGGAGTAGTCATATGTGCTTATTGCACCCCAGGTTAAAACTTGACTTTCGAACGATTATAGTGCATTTCTTGGAGGTGAGGGAAAATCCTAAGGAATTACTTTTTACTTTTGAGCCTACAGCAGTAAGTCACTTGATATATTATAGATTGCTATTTTAGCTGAAAACCCAGACTGGAGGAAAATATTATGCGAAAAATTACTCTGAGGATTCTGTACATTGCGCAAGCATATGCAAATGGCTTTACAAGACTATAATTTACCGGTAGCCTGACGCACATATATAGTTCATGCTTCATTTCATGCGTGGTTAAATCATGAAGATAATTCACCAGTGAATATCAAAATTGGAGTTTCTGGAGTTCAGCCGATCAGTGGTGAGAATTGTCCCACTTAAATTATGTACCTATTCAGACGAAACATTGCTGACAATTGAGGACGACAATCGTCTAATAGACGCCACCTTTAACTCCAAAATGTCTTAAATCAGTCTCCTCAATAAACCTGGCATCGAAGACAATTATTATAACAATTCTTTTATTTCATCGAAAGGTCTGAAAGTACTCGAAGGAAATGGGGTGCACGAAGTGAACACTTTCTTTGATGTAATTTTATGATAAGAGCTGGCTGCTAGCCAAATTGGCAGACGTTAATTTACGTCAAGGTTTATGTCCCAAATGTTGGTCATGATAAAAATAGGAACAAAGACTTTGCGTAGGGATACAATTAGCATTTGATGATCTGCCATTCAGGAAACAGCCACAAAGAGATATAAGGTTAACTTTCTGTGAGAAACAACCAATCTGAAGACTGTGTTTTCCTACAAAAAATAATCTATAATAGTGTACGTGAAAATCTATAAATATGTGTTGATTTCTTTAATAAACGATACGCTGCCTGGCCCTTATCTCCTCTTGTTACTATTTCACTTGTGTCACAGGAACTCTAAACGGGACTCAAGGGGCAAAGCAGCGAACATTTTTTTGTTTTGATTACACCTTGATTCCACACAGTACTGTTGGTGCAAGTATGGAATTTTCAGCATGTGATACCGGTGGCCCAAATTTAGCAGGCCGACGATTGATATCAGGTGTGCGTCGACAGGGGATTGAAACCCGGACAATGTGTATGGTCGGTGGGAGTCCTAACCGCTGTGCCACCGACGCATATACTGAGCGCCCCGGATGGGCCCAAACCTCCAATACATGAAGGATTACCATTGTCAGCTAACTCTCAGAAACTGCCAATGTCCAGTTCTTACTACGCTGGACCTCATGCTGTCCCTGGAAGACTTTCAGAAACACTTTGTAATAACCAACGCGAAAAAAGCAGAACACAGATTGGCGACTCAAGAATCCTTTGTTCTTACGCCTATATGTAACCAAAAATAAGGTTATTACACACAAGGTTTCTGATAGTTTTTTATCTTCCAATGAACAGCGAACGATGAGACGATGACTGCTGACTAGATGACTCTCGCGAAAAGTATGGAGGAGTTGGGTTTGAGCAAACAACAAACATTTATGTGTATGTATCAATTTACATGTTCCAGTGGTTTTAAGCACATAGGATGTACCAGTAGGACATTATTAAGAAAGTGTTCAAGAACGTCTTCCAATATACAGAGCAACTAATAGCTCACACTTTTTCCGGTAATAATGCATCAATAGGACATTCCCCTAGTATGATGTACAAGGTAAGTTAGATTCGCTTGGATGGATTCCACCGACCTCTTTGTACAGCTGAAGCCCCCGTTATACTATTTCAGTGAACTGTGTATATAAAGACATCTTGTCCGATCTAGATCATTACTATGGACTCAAATTTGTAATTGTTTAGCCTGCTGTATCATGATCTTGCATGCAGTCTACTTTCATTTTGCTTAGCTTCAACGAGACCTTGGCAAAAAGCTATATACTCCGAATATCTTCCTTCGATGAATCATATTCCTCTTCCCGACTGTATATTCCTTGTAGTGACCATCTCTGTACGCTGTTCATTACTCAATGCTTCAGATCATATGTGATTAGTTAACTGAGTTTCATCATTTACCACTACTCTTTCATGACGAACATTTTAGTATGTTATGTTACCAAGCAAAATTAACCTCCAACATTTATTGACACTTTCGATAGTCTCTAATCCCACAGCTATGAAAAGGATTCCTTTTGTAAACGTATGTCTTTTTAATTTTTTTAAGTCACACGAATATTCTTCATACAATAGAAAGTATGAAAAAATATCAAAAGATGATTGATGCATCAGCCTACTACTCAATTTTTAACGTCTTTTTACAAAGCCTGTGGTCGCTCACAAAGGGAGTTATTTAAATGGTTTAATTGTGAATGCCTCTCACACAAATACTCCAGATAAATAACAATAAACAACTCACATAAGCCAAAAAGCAGTGTCCCTCCACATTTATTAAATTCGTGCACTACAAGTGTTCTGATCTTTTAGAAACTGACTTTTCTTCCAAAATGATTACTCAAATTATCGAACAACGGCCTTTATTATTGAGAGAATACCAGTGTAGTTAATGAACCTTTACTTCCGAAAGCACGGCAAAGGGATAGAGAAATGGGAATGCCCATTAAAACAAACGGGAGGAAATTCACCATTCAGTGGATAAAGAAAGCCTAACAAATCATAAAGAAGACAATTATTTTACTTGCTGATCATTCCATCCTTCTGAGCTCCTTAACCACTTACATCATCCGAGTGGCCATTTAATACTGCGTTTCGAAGGCGCATTCAGTACGACATACATATGTTCATGTTCTACGAGTGTATTCCATTACTTGGGACTATAACAGTTGCCACTCGTGGAATCATCAACCCCAGGTCCTATGACACTTTTTTATCGACTAGAACTAAAGGATTTTTCGCCTCAAGTAAAACAGCTAAATGAAAGCCCGACGTTTTACTTTCCTATCCAAAGCTATTTGTTTTTGTTTTTTTCAATTCAATAATGCAGCAGCAGTTTTACATCCTTCGAAATTCCTGGGAAGTTAAAATAATCCTTGTCTTTAATAATGATCAAGTCTAACCAACACATGAGTACTATAGATCATTTAGAGGCTGATGCTTGCTACTCATCTGAAATCCCCAGTTCTGCTGGTGATTTTACACTTCAATGGAAAGACAAAGATGAAAAGTTATTGGATATGACCTAATATGGATCCGACTGACAATGTGGCTTGCAGTACAAATGAATTATTGGTAATTTATAAATCCACTGCAGACCGACAAAAAAAATTCAGTGGTATTAAGCCTTTCATCCAGCTGTGTGATCCATCACAAGATGTTTGCCCAGGATCACTTCTCAAATCTCAGAGCTTACTGGACTTTTTGGCTGCGGTGGCTGTTAAGATCATGTCCCCAGGTAACTTCTTGGTTTATGACACACCAAATAGAGAGCCTAGTGGAAAGTTTGGAACTTCAAGTCTACAGACTTGTGATATGTCACTAACAGACCGTCAGGTTTTGCATCTTTGTAGGAAATCTGCAAACAACTCATGTTCGACGCTGTTTAAGTTGAATTATGCCTAAGGATGTAGGAATTTTGTGGTGTCTGGAAAGAAATTGGCTCTTCAGCACCCTTCACCAACATTCGGTCTGCACCTTAATTAACCTCGTGACAAGGTTAGTGCCGCACATGAAAACTAAATGCTGATGTTCCTCATAGTATGTCGTCTATTGATTTACCTGATGATATATCAGGTATATCAGACGTTCTAGCACGTAGAAACAAGTATTGGTCAAGTTGGAGGTGAAGACACCGCCGTGAAAAGTGAAGTGGTGGACACAGGTATGACAACAGAAATACCCCCTTTAAATAGTGACACGAGCACCAAGAACCCGAAATTATAAACCCTCGAATCAGTTACATTCTCTTGTAGGACTTGTACAAAACTACTTTCACTCAGACGTTGCTGATAATTAAGGAAGACATAAGAACATGACAAACAGCTAGGTAAGAACTGAAACTTCTGTACGATTTGTATGGTCCTTAATCTCTATTGAATGGGAATGTCCTTCTCTGTGCTTTAGTGGATTTCCCCCACTTCACTTGCCCACCATTGGGCAAAAGCAACCGCCGTCTTGTATCAGCCATACCCACTTGTATCACTATACGCGATATCGGTCGGTGGTTTTGCGTTCATTTTAATATTATAGTGAGTTACTAAACTCTCCCTCTCTCGCTTATTATCCAACACACCAGTTCCCATGCTCAGAAGTATCAATCCAATGTGGCTCACAAGTTTATAGACGGAATGATAAACTTCCTATTTCCATAAAGACAGCACAAGGTTATAAGGTGTCTAATCAACCCAAACTCCCTATGATATGTTCCACTTCCCTGCTTGCTATCGTGACCGAGGAACACCGACTAACTGAGGTCTTTAGAAACCGTCAGTAATCCTGTTGTGATAAGCTGACTGCCAGAAACTCAGAACACTAGTCAGGTACTTAATAACAACTTGCACTTCAGTTCATCTGATTGGAAAGTCAAAGGTTTATTGCTAAACCAGCAACAAACCAATGGGATGAAGTTAAAACTTCAGAAATTCGACCGACTAGCTCGCAGTTGGTCAATATATAAGCGTTGAGAAAGCCTGTCAGCCACGTCTCGTAAACCGTCAATGCCCAGCTCTTGCTACGCTTGGACTCACACTGTTCCTTGAAGTTTCTCAGAAACGCTTAGTAATAATGGACGCAAAAACCAAAACACCGATTGGCTACTCGAGAATTCTTTATTGTAACACCAACATATAGCCAACTTTAAAACTAAGCTTTAAAACTAAGGTCTATGAACAAATATTACAATAATAAATCACAATATTACTTCTGACGGTTTTCTCCTGACTTCTTTCTGAACAGCGACCGATGAGACGATGACTGGTGTATTGATGCCTCAGGGAAAATTGGGGAAGTTGGTTTTGAGCAAACAACCTTGAATTGATCGTTCAATCTTCAACTACATTGACAATGCCTTTATATAAAGGTTGACATCATATGCATTAATACTTCTGACCGTATTGCTTTGGACCTCTGCTAACCAGGAAATATTAGGCTTCTCCGGGGTTTTTAGCTCCAAACGAAGTTAGAACCATTACGAATAATTAGGGTCTTTGTACTTCGGTTCAATGTTCACCAACATTCATGCTCACCCGGAAAAAAGCGGAACTATCATGTTATTTTAATACGACGAATGAACGCTGACTTGAGTGTTATCGGAAAACACTGTTTCAAACTATATTTATGACGTCGAGAGGGAAACGTCAATAATCTACCGTTTTATCGGCTACAGTGTAAAGAAATGTCTTATAGCCAAAGTACCTGAAAGTGGGAAGGATGTGAGCGATAGCTTCGGAGTTATCAAGAAAGCTGGGACCAACCCGAAGAGATATGAAAAATCAAAAGTCAATTCGGTAGAGAAACCCATAAAATACCCTTCAGCAACATTGTGTTTCGTAGGTGAGTGGCTTTGGTTTTTTGTACTCCGTCAGCTTGACCTCAGCTTTCTGAGCAACTCTGAAGCTACCATTCGCACCATTATTTCTGCCTGCTACTCTTACCAAAAGGCCTTTGACGGAATTAAAATACAGTGTCACCAGCCTAGTTTCATCAATTTGCTAGGTGTTTCAAGGTCATTGGTGCGTTCGCACTTAGCTGGCGCTTAAGTTCAATATCTCAAAAATTTTTAATGAAGTGCTTTGTTTACTTCTGGTAAGATTTCTAAATGTCCTGTAGAGTGTTAGCTGGGTTGATTTATCACTATAGAGGATATTATTATGACTACGACATGAATATTTGATTTGATTCGGACTTTTAGTCGTATTTTAAAATCCAATATCGTTTTTACGAGCTAGTATAAACCAATTTGATTTCTTTGTGCTCGCTTCTTGATTGTGAGGTATAGGTTCTTGATATGATAGTAATATTCAATTGTTTATTTTACATTCATTCATGATTTTATTACAAATCAACATTACTTAAGATATCATTTCTTTGTATTTAGCGAAACAAGCGAACTTTTACCCTGTTGGTTTAGAATGGTGGGTGTGCATTATAACACAAAATAATAGTTTTGTAAGTAGGTAAATCAGTGAACACAGTTTCTTCCTGAAAGCGTTCATCGAAGAAGCTATTATTACTAACTGGTAATACGTCCCAATGAATAGACAGTCCAAAAACCAATCTTGATTGTAGCCTTTTACATATTTTCGTGAAGCTTGCATCAGCCCCAACATAGTGGTTAGTGACGAAATCTCACAATGGTTTCAAAAGACTCATTAAGGAGTCATCCTTAGTGGCAGCATGGCGTCCGGTTATCTGCCGAATGACATATAGCATTCCCTGTGCGTTTAAATATACGACCAAGTTGTGGCTGTTAAATGTTAAGATCAAAAGACTGTTTTTGATTGTATATGTATGTGTTTAGTCTCCTGTTCGGTAGTACAAAGTGGTCATTATTAGGTAGGTTAGGGATATTATTGGTTAAGGGGAGAAAGTCAGTTGATGAGGTTGGGAAGCCCCATCAGTTGTGATGGCTAGGACATATGTTACGCATGCTGAACCATCGCCTTCCTCAGCAGGAAATGTTAGGTGAAGTAGAATTAGTTTGAAGATGCGTTAGGTTTAGTTGCATCATAGCGTGATACAGACTCACCAATTCTTTGACTGTTAGTTTGAGTCTCATAAAGAGGTGCAGACTGCTTGACTGGAATCCTCGAAGGGGTAACGATTAATAGTTGGATATGGCTGAGAATTATTCTTAATGGTGCAGATACATTGACTCTACATGAACTAATAAGCCTATCAGATTCTCATCGTTTTTTTCTTTAGTTATAGCCCCATGGAATTTCGACTTTTTGCTACCTCTCTGTGGCTTTTTTGAAGTGTGGGAAGTTAAACTGCTACACTCTTGTGCAAAGTTCTAACTTAAAAACTTGGTCTTTTACTTCTAATTCTGTATGCTTTCCTGAAGTATGGAAACGTGCGCTGATGTGCTCTGTGCCAAGTTTTCACGTGTATTTAAGTTTGTAGACAGGGACTTGACATCAGTGGTTTACGGTGTCTTGTGCTGTTAGATTATTTTTCCATGAGGCTGAACTGTCGTGTGTAGGAACACGTTACACACTCTTTTATCAGTGATTAAACAAGGATTGTTCTGACTCTCAGAGTTCTAACTGTGTAGCGTATTTTCGGAGTGCTATAGAGTTTTTCTTTCATCTTTTCATGGAAGAATTTACAGGCCTTTGTAGGTAACTAGTTAGATTTTCGTTTTCGTGCGTGACATCCACTCAATCACTAAATCCTGTGGCTTGAGATTGTAGGTAATATGACTGATAATGACTTGCAGTGGTACAGCTTTATTTACGTCGTATCTTCTCTTCAACTTCAGTAATAAATTTTCTGTTTGCTATACATTTTCTTCTTTTACAATCTAACATAACTGATTTTCCTTGTTTATTTTCCGATTCAAATGTGAATTTTATTCCTTCTACTAGTGAGTTTATGTGTGTCAAGAAGCTAGGGAGAGATATGTTCTGTTTTTAATACTGTGAAAGTGTCATCCACATATCCCCACCATATTTTCGGAGTAGGATTAAATGCTGTTTTAAGAGCAGTATTTCCCCAGCTGTCCATAAAGATATCTCCTACGATGGAGGATATCAGTGATCCCATTGCTACACCTTCTGTTTTTCCGTATATTTTGCCTTGGAATTTAAAGATAATAGATGTGAAGCACAACTGAATTCCTAAAATAATTTCTTCAATGGGCAGCTTTGTCCTATGAGTGAGTTCAGGATCTACAGTTAGTTCCCTTTTAACTGCTTCCAAGGCCATATTGATTGGTATATTAGTATAAAGACTAGTTATATGAAAACTAACCATTGTTTCATCATTTTCTAGTTGAATGCCATTTAGTTTATTTTTCATCTCATATGAATTAGTTAGTTAGTCTAGAGTTTGAACGATTTCTAATGGGGCATAATATTAGAGCTAAGTGTTTTCGTTGAAACTCTGGACTAACTAATTCATATGAGATGAAAAATAAACTAAATGATATAAATTTTCTTCGTCTATCTATCAAAACCAAATTCACTTCTAAGTTTAAAAAAAAACTTAAGCATTTGGTATATTATATTCATTATTGTCAACGCTTTTGTATTTCCCTATAAAAAAGCAAAAAAGATGTCTTCATTGAAGTTTCCCTAGTTAAAACTGTTAATGGCTTTATCAACATAGTAACATTAAACTAGAACTTACAAAATCTCAGATGACATATGCAGCAACCTAATCGTAGTTCTTCAGCATGCAGTAAATTTTACGTTGTCAAGTCAACTAATTGCTAAAGGTAAAAAAACCATGTTATAGACAGTTAGATTTGAGAAGCGTATGAAATTATAAAAACAGTTTGTTTTTACATGATGAAATTGCTTATCGCATTTGGGTTCTATGTTGAATCCAGACAGACAGACAGATCGCATTTGGGTTGAGGAGGGCGAGGGTTGTTGCAACCAGGTTAAATTCTGTTTTAGTCTACCATTTCTATTCAGACAATTTGGATTCCGTTTGATATGAAGTACTTCTGATGATAGTAGACGTTATTTGTGATTTCTGAAATTCATCTGTATTACTTCAATATCGTCAAAATCACTTGTGGCTTGATTCTATAGCGTGTAGACGACTTATGGCCTATGATTTTTCAAGCTTATCTAGTTCAACTGGATTTCTCGGATGCTCTATGGTGTTCATCCCTTCTCATCTTAATTTATCACGACTTTTGTTTGATGTATATTGCATCATATTCCAAGCATTTTATTTTAAATATCGGAACGTTTTTGTGTTTTTTGATCATTGGGAAGTACAAAAACATGATGAATTTTCTTCCGTTAGCACTTAACAAGACATTTGATTAAATTTTAGTCTGTTCTTTATTTTCCCCATAAACTACCTGGTATGATCGAGGGTGGGAAAACATCGTCTTCCTCTCAAAATACCCTTATGTGACCAGGCATTCACAGTCTCCGTCAGGTAGTTTTTATCTATTGCCTTCACGTGGCATGAGTGTTCCTCACAAAAGTGAAGGGGTGAATACGAACGCCTGGCGCTTACAACTAGTCTGATAAGCATACATGTCTACCTAGGGGGAGCTGAAAACCAACTGTGTTCATGGGTTTCAGAATCTGAAAGGGTCGAATGGAATATGAACGCGTTTTCATCACCGGACACCATGGGAATGCTGCTGCATCGCCTTGCAGATCAGACTTCAAGTTAAGGGTTTGGGGGGGTGGATGGGTGGAAAGTCGCCTGCTTCTGTTTAGGCGCACATGTAGTAAGTATTGTAGCCCTCGCAAAAACAATGACGTCGTGTAACGTATCCGTCGGTGACCATAATGTACCAATTTCGCGTTTTAAGGATATCTTTCTTCCTACTATCCCTTACTTGAGTTCATGTTGTTCGAATTATGAACGCCTTAGGCAGCAGTCTCCGAATGTTTGGCATGCGATTCGCTCCCATCAAATGTAAGGTAATGCTACAGAACTGGACTACATTGACTCCTAGCTTACAGATAGGAAGTAATATGGTAGAGCGTATTGACCACTTCACTTATCTGGGAAGTTGCATCAGCCGGCCCCAATGGGTTGATCGCTGACGAAAAATTGGCACGGTTACAGAAGGCTCGTTTCGCATTTGCATGTTTACACCGTCTCTGGTGTAGATGTGTTATCCCGTTATCGATCAAAAGGCGTGTGTACTGCTCAACAGACCGCTCCGTCCTCCTTTATGGCTGACTGTAAGACCTCGCCATTGATAGTGGAAGACATGAAAAGGCTGGCTAGCTATATTTGATCATAGGTGCCTGCGCTCTATTTCCCGTGTGAAATGGTATAAAAAGGTGAGCAATATTGAGGTTAGGCATCGGTCAAGTGCTAAGTGAGTTGGAGGGGAAATCAATAGACGAGGATGTGAAGTTACATTGACTGAGATGGTTAGGATGTGTTACGCATGCTCGCCTAGCCATCGCCTTCCTCGACAGGAAGTTTTAGCTTACTAACATAGGATAGATCAGGTTGAGAAAGAGTCAGTGGTGGTCAAATGAACACATGGCTTTATCAGTCAATGAAATTCACAGCAGTTAGTTCAAGCCAGTCACATGGGAAGGCGTAGACTTGTTGACTGGTTAGCGTCATCGGGATGGTAATAACCAGTTACAGTTGGAGACAATCGGTGATATGACTCAAAATTGTTCTCAATGCCTGGCGCAGATGTATCCACTCCTTGTGATTTATAATATCTAATAAATCTCTTGTTCTTCCATATTACTATTCTTTTTCCTCACTCGCACTTATCTCTCTTTATCTAACCTCTTCTCTTGCTTTGTGTGCTAAATGGGGGAAGTGTGGCAACTCGAACTGCTGCATATCCGTGCAAAATTCTACTTTGAAACCAGTCTGTCAGTCATGTTCGAATCAGCCTTTTTCACAGTGAAATAATTTCTGTCCATATAGTTTCCAATTCTTTTTTAACCTTTACTTTCTGGAACGAAATATATGCATTTAGCAAGTAATTTATTCCAGTACAGAAAAAAGCCCCATACGCTTTATTAATATGTTATTTTTGGCCTGAATTTATCATAGTTTCGTAAATGTCTCAACGTGGATTTCATGTGATAGGCGAATCATTTGAAATCGAAGGGGTACTGAATAGTTGTGTTTCTTCCTAGTCTTACACTAAGGAATTGAACTCAGGACCTTCAGGTTTTACGGTGAGCCTGTCCTGCTTCCGATCTCTGGTGTGGTCTTGAGTGCACACTTCCGAAAAGTTCATTAACTAGCACGAAACAGTTGTTTAGTACCCCATGTTTTTCAACTATTTTCTAACAAGTATCTGTTGGGGATGAGTTCTACACTGAAATTAATTGAAATTCTTACAGAACTCTAAAAATCTAAATAACTATTTACTATTTTCGAGAGGTGTTTTATATGGATAATTTCTAGGAACAGATTTTTTGTTGTACTAAGCGGTTAAGAACCAGACTTATCGTGCGAGGTTTGATAATACTACCCAATTGCTTAGGCCTGAAGTAGGTGGAGTGGGACTCGAACCCGTGGACCATCAGCTCGCTGGAAACCAAGTGCTTAAGCCAATGAATTACATCTCCATGCAGCAGTGAGGTAGTAGTGTGGTGAGAACTAGTTGCAAGCCAAAATTTGTAGAAAACAATTTCTGTCTCTGTCTCTGTCTGGATTCAACATAGAACTTGGCACCGAAGTGCAGCAGTTCGAGTTGCCACGTTCCAAATAGCACACAGAGGTAGACAAGAAGATGAGTGGAGAGAATCAATAGAGTTTGACAAATATAAGAGTGAAACAGAATGGGTAATGGTAGAAAGGAATATGAAAGATTACAGAGACTGCATACTATATCTGCGCTAGCCACTGACAACGATTTTGAGCCATGTCACCTATTGTCTCCAGCCATTGATTCCTAGAGTCCCGAGGCCCCCAACCGGGGAGTCTGCATCTCCCTACCTGACTCAGTTTAACTGTCAAGGATTTCATGGATTGATGCCATGTTTTTGTTTGGCCACCACTGACTCTTTTCCAACCTTCACCTATATCAGCTAGCATTGCCCGTCGGGGGAGGCGGTGGTTAGGCATGCGCAGCACGTGACCTAGCCATCTTAGTCTATGTAACTTTATAGCCTCGTCGATTGATTTTCCCTCTTTGCCCAACACTCTATGCCTAACGTCAACATTACATACCTTATTAAACCACCTAACGTGAGACAGAGATCGCTCTGAAACATGGCCAATACGCGTTGAAGACATGAAAAGGTTAACTGCTTTCGATCATAGATGTCTGCGATCTCTGTCTCACGTTAGGTGGTTTAATAAGGTATGTAATGTTGACGTTAGGCATAGAGTGTTGGGCAAAGAGGGAAAATCAATCGACGAGGCTATAAAGTTACATAGACTAAGATGGCTAGGTCACGTGCTGCGCATGCCTAACCACCGCCTCCCCCGACGGGCAATGCTAGCTGATATAGGTGAAGGTTGGAAAAGAGTCAGTGGTGGCCAAACAAAAACATGGCATCAATCCATGAAATCCTTGACAGTTAAACTGAGTCAGGTAGGGAGATGCAGACTCCCCGGTTGGGGGCCTCGGGACTCTAGGAATCAATGGCTGGAGACAATAGGTGACATGGCTCAAAATCGTTGTCAGTGGCTAGCGCAGATATAGTATGCAGTCTCTGTAATCTTTCATATTCCTTTCTACCATTACCCATTCTGTTTCACTCTTATATTTGTCAAACTCTATTGATTCTCTCCACTCATCTTCTTGTCTACCTCTGTGTGCTATTTGGAACGTGGCAACTCGAACTGCTGCACTTCGGTGCCAAGTTCTATGTTGAATCCAGACAGACAGACAGAGATCGCAGACATCTATGATCAAAAACAACAGTCAACCTTTTCATGTCTTCAACTCGTATTGGCCATGTTTCAGAGCCATAGAGAAGGACGGAGCGAACTTCTGAGCAGTACACACGTCCCTTGGTTGATAACCGGATGTCACGCCTACGCCAGAGATGGTGTAAGTCAGCGAAAGCAGCTCGAGCTTTTCGGATCCGTGCTGAGATTTCATCGCCAATCAGTCCGTTGGTGCTAATACAACTTCCCAAATAGGTGAAGTGGTCAACATGTTCTATCACTTCACTCCCTATCACTAAGTTAGGAGTTGACGTGGTCCAGTCCTGTAGCAGCATCTTACATTTTGTAGGGGCGAATCGCATGCCAAACATACGGAGATTGCTGCTCAAGGTGTTCAGAAGACTACCGGATTTTGTCAGCATCCTCCCCTAACAGGACTATGTCATCTGCATATTCTAAGTCCATTAGACTACTCCCTGGTAACAAGTCGATTCCAATTTACGTCAATGTTTACATCCCGAATCGGGGTCATGAGTAAAATCAAGGACAAAGTCTAATCTTGAGGAACTCAACACCCAACCACAGCGAACTAAACGTGTGCAAGTACAATTCCTAGATATATGACTTCATTTTCTGAGAAACGGTCACAAGCAGTACAGAATAACCTTCAACAAGAAAACAACCAATCAAAAGACATTGCTTCTCTGCTAACAATAACGCTAATAATAATGTACACAAAAATCTCTTGATTCTCTCAATAAGTGATCTGTTGCCTGGCCCTTGTCTGCTGTCATTTCATTTAGTGTCGCTGCCTGCCGACAAATAGAAAACCTATACCCTTTAGTGTTTGAAGGAGACATATAGATCTTTTGGTAGGACTTTGAGGCTGTTGCACAGCTGGGTGGCGTTCAAGATCTGTCAGCGATCAAGCTGTTACTTGGAACTCTGCTGGGAGATTGGGCAAAGGCGGCATATGAAAGTGTTAGGCGAAACACCGATGAATACGTACCAGCGTCAGGCAAACAGCTTCCAAAGTCGGAAAGACCACATATGGTCTTTCACTGTGAGACAATGTTACGTAGATACGATCACAAATGTAAGTAAAGAGAAACAGGTGAAAGTCAACGAGCACCGGAATTCCAGGCAGCAAGACAAACGAACAAACTAATGGCTTAAATACCTTTTTGTTCTCTCACGCTTTTGTCAATCAGACCAATATACATGTGTTCCTTTCATTTTTTCTTCATTTTCTATTTTTTAGAATTTTTATCTAAATCAAAAAGTGGACAGCTAATCACACCTGAGAATAAAATCGTATATCTTTATGTATAATGATGTGTAGATCAACTATCTAAACCCTCTGTTAGCTTATTTCGAGGAGTATTGATTACAACAAATTATCTATCAACTTATTGAATATATATACAATGGAAACAGCCTTTCGTTACGGAGAAAAACCTATTGAATTTCAGCTGGAACCTGATGGCGAATACTTCTATTTGGCATCTGAGGTAAGTTACACCGGTTTACCTTCGAAACAGCCTTTTGTGGAATGGTTCATTAAAAGCTCGTATTTTCATGTACAGCTAACTAGCTAGCTTTTGGTTACACAATCTGTAGAGTCTAGGACGTCTTGAGTATTTCTTTCAGGTCAGGTAGAGATTTGGTAAAGATATATACTAGTTCTTATTGTGTTTAAACTACGTACTTGAAGACACGTGTAATCATTCGAAGAGATCCAGAGTTTACTATTTACTTAGTATTATTCCCTTCAACAGTACATTTCGACTTCATCCTGTTTTCTGTAGTCCTCTTTTTAACTGGCTCCATGACTCACCGTAGACTGTCATATCCTCTTCACATAACCTCCTCCTCCAAGTCACCCTCCTAGTAGTACCCGATCCATCGTTTCCCATTTGGGTTCCACTCAAAGGTCTGGCTCACGATATCAACGGTCTCCTCAACATGTGTCTAATCCATCACCATTTCCAAGGCGTACTAAACTTGAAATCAACCAAATTCCTTGTGAGCAACTCTTGAAAGCTAGTCTACTGCTTGTTAGTGACTGACTGTAGGATGAAATTCCTGAAATTCTAATGACATTTCGTGACTAGTGCGGTGTAATGACGCTTACGCGCCGATGACGTCGGTCTGTAGTGGTTACGTTGTATATCGCAAGTTGGCGGCAGAAGTTAAAATTCATGGATCATTGAATCCTGTTCCAGTGACTGAAATGGTTAGCGGGCTTGCCACACGTTATTTGAAGCTGGCTTCTTGGTTCTATTCCTTGTGAATGGGGTTTCTATCCACTAAAGATGAAACAGCTGTCCAATAATCCTTGGTTTTCAAGAGTTCGCTAACTGCCCAGTTCATGATCTAGTTTGAAACCAGACAGATCTTTGCAAAACAACACATGTGAAAGTTCATTTATGATTATCCATATGTGAAGCGTGTAATGAAATGTCGTAGAACATGTCGGTAAATATCTCTACCATATTATATTCAGAGTGCGTTAGTGGGACAGCGATAGAATGCTTGTCAACCACGCCTCATGTGATCCGAGGTTCGATTCCCGCCCGGCCGACGCACTCCTTAACCTTGCTAAGCCAGTAGTAATAAGACTGGTAAGAAGGGAAGGTTGGACGCGAGGCGTCTAGCAACCCATCTATCCCGTAAAATTAATTAAACACCACTGCTGCCGGAACTCCAAAGCTCTAGCTTGAAGGTGCCCTATATTCCAGCTGGGAACGTAAAGGAATAAAAAAAAAGTCATTTATATTCAAAATGTTATATAAAATACCCTCATGAGTATCAGCACTTTCATTCGTGTATAAAATCATTAAAAAAAAGAGGAAACATGAAAACAATGTTTCTTAATTATCACAAAAGTTATGATGATGATGATGTTTACCTTATTTCCGCTGTGTTTTGTGTTTTAAGGTGGGCCGATATCTTCGATTATTCCGTAAAGAATTATTCAAGAAGTATCCAAATTTATGGAAACGTTTAGTTACACCGGAAGAAAAAGGAAAGTTAATTCAAATGGGTATGTACCTTTTTAAAGTTTTTTTGCTTTTTTCTTACAAATTAGCAAAAGCATTCATTCAGACATCTTTAAAACAAAAATAATCGAGCAAAGAAGAATATCCGCCTTTCGATAAATTCCTCCTCTTCTGGCTCTACAATTAGATATATCTATATGTTTATACACATAGAATATTCTAGAATAGTAGTCAATAACAATATTAGTGTGTTTTTAAATAATATCGATTTGTTTAGTAAGATCACATTGGAATTGCCACAGTTCATTAAAGATGCATAAATTATAATAAAAATAATAAAGATATAGTAGCATATAGAATATAAACTAAAATTAGGAAAATTCCACAAAAATTCATGATCATTCAAACCTAGATGGCCAATGGGGTAAGGATAATGTCTGAACTAACTTCTTTTGGATACACAAATTAGGCTTGTTAATATGGATCCCGACAGCCAGCCTTAGCAATATTTAGTAGTCAAACTCTTAAGGGAAAATTGAGATTCGTAGGTATGCGGTATGCCTCTTTCATGTGTATGTACCAATTTAACTGCTCCTGTGAAGTGAGCCAGTCAGTTGCATAGACCGTACAATTAGGCGTGTTTCTTGTCAAATTTTCGAACATCACCCTGTACGGTTGGTTAAGTAAAGGACAAAAAAAAATCTATTCGCATAGCGCTATTCTATCTCATCTTGTGGATACAGAACACAAGATTGACGTTGTTACGGAGGTGACTGAGTCTTAGAACGATGAGTGATGCTTGAATCTTGAAAAGACGAATGAACCAAGAATTTAGGCTTTATTCATTTTACAATGAAGCCGGAATGGCTTAAACGTATAAAGGGAAAAAAGAGTGTTAATAGCGGTAGAGATATGAATATGATTAGATACGTATTATAAGAAAAGTTCACAACAGGCGTTAACCAGGCTTTCAGAGTCATTTACGCATACCAGCCAACAAATCTCAATTTCGCCTTAAGAGTTCGACTACTAAATATTGCTGAGGCTGGCTGTTGGGATCCACATCGAGAAGCCTAATTTATGTATCCAAAAGAAGGTGTTGATTCAGACATTGTCATTACCTTGGCCATCTAGGTTTGAATGATCCTCAATTTGTTGTGGAATTTTCCTAATTTTAGTTGATATTGTATATGCTACTATATCTTTATTATTATTATTATTATTACTATTATTATTATTATTTAAGCATCTTTAATGAACTGTAATTCCATCGTGATCTTACTTTAAAAATCAAAATTATTTAAAAACACACTAATATTGTTATTGACTACTATTCTAGAATATTCTGTATATATATATATATATATATATATATATATAAGTGTAGAGCCAGAAGAGCAAATTATGGGAAAGGATATTCTTTGCTCAATTATTTTTTTTTTCAAAAATCACTTTTAAATACTTTAAAGTTATGATATTCGACTGACTAACTAATTAATTACTGTTTTCAAGTGTTAATTTGCAGGAATCTAATTGACTTCAGGTTTTGATCACGAACTAAACCTCAGTTCGAAACGCACTTGAAACTAGGGTGAACTTGGAGACAATAGGTGACATGGCTCAAAATCGTTGTCAATGGCTAGCGCAGATATAGTATGCAGTCTCTGTAATCTTTCGTATTCCTTTCTACCATTACCCATTCTGTTTCGCTCTTATACCTATCAAACTCTATTGATTCTCCTCACTCATCTTCTTGTCTACCTTTGTGTGCTATTTGACACGTGGCAACTCGAACTGCTGCACCTCAGTGCCAAGTTCTATGTTGAATCCAGACAGACAGACTGGGAGTACTAGACAGCCGTTTAGTCCTTGCTTAAGACTCTTATCTAGTATTCACCCATGACTTCACACTCTCTAGGAATAGAACCCGTGGGACCTTCTGGTTACGAGGCGACCATTTTTTATTATTTCATGGGGGCGTACTGTCAAAGAGTCCTAAGCAACGGCGAAACAACTGTTCAGTATTCCCTGATGGTCCTCTAACTGAAATCAGCCTTAGTAAAGTGCCTCTTTAGTAGAAACCACCAACGAAGGTGCACCGAGGAACAAAGAAAGTTGACTAAAACTCTGGTTGATAATAATTATCCAAACAACACCAAGACACACTGTCCAACTCACCGCTAAGAAAGACGTGTATATCAAGCTACCCTATATAGGTGATCATAGCAGCTTGGCAATTCAACAAAGGCTGAACAGTGCTGTTAAAAAAAACTTTTTATGCAGCTAATATCCTAATTATTTGGAATCTGAAGCTGATGTATCCATCTAGCCCCTTAGAACATGCGAAAAATGATGTCGCATCTCGCTGTATTTACCAATTTAAATGTATGTGTGGCCACACCCACATATGGAGGACTCATCAATCTCTGCAAGTAACGGCTGGCTTCAGAACATATTCCTAAATGGCTTCAGAAGGAAATAGAATCCCCAGAAGCCATTAATGGTGAGAATAGGAGATCTAATTCCTCTATTGTGTTACCTATTATATAGAGAGAACATAAAACTGATGTTCACACACACTTTTTAAACCTATCTATAAAACGTGTTTGGGGGAGGGTGTATCCTAAAGTTTGTGGAAGCCCTAGCTGGCAATTAGAAAGTTTAAACTAGTTCTATGCGTTCAAAACAACAATTCGTCATCACACTAAACCACCTTCTTTGGTAAACTTTGTTTTAATACCAGGGCAGATGTGCTGTTACTTTCCTGTTTTGGTTTAGTAATCGTCATTGTTATTTTCACCTTCAACATGTCCTTTCAACTTGACCTAAGTAGTCTATTTTCTCACCCCTCAACCTATAGTAGCCATAGCAGAGTTATCACTACAAATAAAAATAAAAACATTAACAGTTATCCGATGTCACCGGGATAGATAACTATCCTAGGTTTAGTTTGAAGGACATGAAAGGGAGACGGATTGAACAAACCTCTTCTGTACATAGAGATTGTTTTGGAAGATTTTCATGGCAGTCGAAGTTGTACAAACTTAGGAAATTAAAGTGGCATCTTGTAAAAGAATTGTTAAGGTCGAATCTCTGTCAATCTTGTGTCCTGTATCTACAAGGTGTCGCAATATGGAATTCCTCCTTTACTTAACCACGGCGGAAAATACTCAAGAAGGCAGCGGTGGGCTTTCCGAGTAGGTCTACTTACGTAACTGTCTCCTCCACAAGAACAATTAAATGTATAAATGCACATTGATGAGGTGGTGGTCAGACTGGGTAGCTTATCCTTCACCTGCACTGGAATTATACAACAAGTGGTGAATTTTAAGCATAGTGTTGCAGGGCAAAGGATGTTTTAGCTATTATTTTTCAGAGTTTCTATGCCAGTAATTCAGTAGCTGCAGTATAGCCATACACGTATGTTTCTTCTGCACCCCCGACAGATAGCTGCTACTTTGACGTGGTGGTCGGGATTGCACATCGCGATGACCCAACAAGCTACACTGGCTGGAACCAATATTCCTGCAGGTCCTACCTACCATGCCAGGAAGGTTGTTAGGATAGCGATTAGACTAAAAGCAGTTATCGGCATCGTGTAAGAATCTTTTTTATACTATGCTGGGGGTCTGAGGGCGAAGTCGTACTTCTGGGAAACAGGGGTGTAGCAGCAGTGAGGTGTTTCCTTCAGATGACCAACATGCCAGCCAGCTATGCTGTTTTTCCACTCTGTAGAGAGGGGGTTAGAAAAGGTCGACCCCAAAAATTGTACATCTCGACTTACCCAACCTACAGTGGGCCGTAACAGGCGGTAAGTTTACTAATACGCAACCAATCCCAGAAACCAATTCATACAAGCCGTGTGTGACCGACCTCAAGCAATTGTCTCCTGGGCTCTGTGGTCACGCAACACTCTTTATGTTTCAGGTATCCGAAGAATCAATCAACTTCCATGGTGTGGGCAGCCGGGAAGTAACAACCGCCCACACACTTCCGAAAGCTTCTTCTGCACAGCTTGTGTGTATTTCCCTCTGTCTATTCCAAACATAGAGATTACCACATTTTTTTCTCGGTATTCGTTCTCCTTATTTCATCGTCAAGAGTGTTAGTTTGTGCAGATTATCGTGTAGCATGAAACACTAGGGTACTGATGAAATTTCGTTTGCATGCGCAAGAGAAATAAACGACGTGAAATGGGTGTATTATGAAGCCTGAGGAGAATCTACCGAAAATAGGTATTTACTTAAGTCCTGTTCTATAATTATCATAATGGGAATATTTAGATTATTGTATATATATATATATATATATATATATATATATATACTGTCTTGCATCATAACATTGTCTCTAGCTTAGACAAGGGGGCTAAATTTGTTCCCCGCACCTTCCTAGATTACACATCTGCTTTCGACTCAGTACCTAGGGACATTTTGTTAAACAATCTTGCTGAAACTCAAACTGACTGTTGGGTTGTCAAATGGCTGCATTCTTATTTCTCAGGAAGAAAGCAGTACACTGGATGTTAGGGAAAGTCGTCCGATTCATTGCGTACTGAGGCTGGTGTCCCTTAAGGCGCCGTCCTTTCTCCTTTTCTGTTTTCTTTCTTCTGGCATGAAATGCCTCACTCTGATGATGAAATGAACTTTGTTAAGTATGCAGATGATCTTACTGTTTCAATGTCTGTTAACTCCCGGCTAGAGTGTACTAAGATGAATAACTTTCTATCAAGAGTTAGCAGATCGTCTTAAACTGAATCCTTCCAAATATCAGACTGTCAGTTTCAGTTTCCAATGTCAAAGAAAGTTAAATGAAGCTGTTGATTTCTATGACCGTTGCAAAATTGATGATAGTGATATAGAAATCAAGTCTGAAGTTAAGTATCTTAGAGTAATTCTTTCTACTGACCTATCTTGGTCTTCCCATGTCTTAGCTATTTCTAAAAAAGTATTTCGTCTGACTTTTTACATTAAGAAGTTGAGGCACTCAGGCGTAACTCAACCCCTCCTCTCACAGTTTGTCAACTTGTGCATCTTACCTATTCTTCTTTACTGTTCACCCTTATTCTTTCCTGGATTGCTTAAAAAAGACTATGTCATACTTCGTAGAACTCTGAAGACTGTCAGTCAGTAGGGCGAATGGTATCCCCCTTTGGGCCATATCGTTGACATCGTCATTATTGATAGGCATTTGATCTCACGCAACAAATTTGCTAAAGGAATTTTTCCAGACTGTGAGCATCCATTTTACTCACAGCTCGAACCTTGTGTCTCCTCAGGTAAAACAAGAAGTCTTTTCAGAAGACTTTATTCACGTACATCTAAGTACAAAAATTCCACGATAGCATATTTGCCGGCACATCTTTTATGTGATGAAAAGAGTATCAGGGACAAACGAACTAACTAACCTTCTTTGCACTACTAAATAAACCATTTCCTGCACCCTTATAACAACAACAACCTTTATTGTTATTGTATTTCTTATATTTATAATCCTCTCAATTTTTTTTCTTAAGTGTGAACATCATTTAAGCTGTGTTATAACTGTTAATTTCGCCTTTCCCCTCACCATACTATATCAACAGAACATTAAATTCAATACTCTATAGTAACATGCTAAAATTTTCAAACTGAGTCGACAGTACTGTTTGAAACAAACTCACTGATATTATTATTATTATTATATTCAATATTCTCAATTCGTGCTTCGAATATTTTTGACTTTATATCGTAAACGTGGACAAATTCCTCTGGTTGCTTTTGTTTTAATTTTATTTACACTTTAAGTAAATCAGATGCAAGGTGTTGTGACAAATGCTGAGAATTCCATCCTGTATTATAAGTACTGTTTTTGGAATAAAGTGGATTTATTATATATATATGACTTCATTTAATCATTCTACTGCTAAACGATAGATCTTTAGGTACGAACGTTTTACTGACTTGAGTGACTTTGGACAGAAGTGCAGCAGTTCAACTAACCGACCACACTTCATGTAATAGTAGACAAACGAGAGAAAAACAGGGAGATTCAAAAGACTTACAATAAAAAAGAAATTTGCAGGAGAAAGAGTAGGTATATGGAAAAAGAGAAAAAGACATGAAGATTTCAATAGACGTAGAAGAGATTACACGTAGAGTGAATGGGCATTTGCGCCATCATTAAGAACGATTTTGAGGTATATCGCTGACAACAGTCTCTAACTTTTTGGTTCTTAGCATTCCTTGTGACCTCGACCAAAGATTGTTTACACCTCCAAACGTGAATGGCTCAAAGCAACATTCAAAGACTCAGAGTGACGGCTGGCGAACCCCTTAAGACAACCACCTACTTTGATTTGGGTTTATCCGGGCTGGGAAGTATTCAAGGCTTGACAGAAACTAAGATTTTGTGTGGCGCATTTCTTGGTGCTCATAATGTGTAAGGCAAGTTTGTGTCTTAATTAAATAAACGTCCAATTATAACAAGACGTGAACAAGATGGAACACTAAAAAGAGCCATCTACTGTCACAATTGGGTACCCTTATACACAAAACGGAACCTGATTCTTTCACTGAGCCGCAGCATTTGCAGCCCTGATAACTATGGAAAAGGAGCTAAACACTGTAAAATGAATCCTCCTCAAAAATTGCTACCCAGAACGTTTTATCATAAAATCCATGAGACCTAAAACACCGAAACCGCCCACACTTTCTGCTTCCAAATAACTTCTCTACCTGAATCTATAATTCAATGGAGACTCAGTCGCAGAAATAAGGAGAAACAGCCTGTCCCTCTCACTTAAGAAAAGCTTCTTCGCCTCTGAATTCCGACTAACCTTCTCTACGAAACTAATGATTCACATGGTCTCATTAATGTGCATCTACCAATTCACATGCTTGTGTGGAGCTAGGTATGTTGCCCGTAGCCAGAGTTTGCTATGCAAACGTATCATCGAACACTTACCCATTGTCATGGCTTTATAAAGGAGAAAAAAGGTTCCCCTGAAGCTCTATTCTGGAGCATCTGATCGAATCTGGATACCAAGCAAACCCACAAAATAACTTCAAAGTCATCTGCAGAATAATTGGGAATCTTGCTAAAGGAAGGGTACAAATCAAACTTCTTCAAACCGCAGAAACAATGGCAATTCACATTTTAAAACCTGGACTCTGCGATTGTACCATCAAGTGACATCACACGCCAGGCCATTGCTCGAGTGAAACCCAAATGGAAACTGGCGAGTTGGTCGTCAGTGTGAGGAGGATGACATGGAGGAGGTCATGTGAAAATAAGATCCAGATTTTCAACTCCAATGTGAAGTCAGTGCCACTTACTATATAGATCAGAGACTTGGCGTCACGCCGCGTCACGAAGGGCACATGGAATAAACTACAGACTTTCATCAACAGGTAGCTGTCTTCGTTCAATACTATTCAAGATCAGATGGCCGGTCGGAAAAGATCAGCAACAGGGATTTCTGGGAGCGACCCAACCCGGCAGGAACCAATTGTGCGACAAATATGCAGGAGGAAATGGAGGTGAATCGGTCGTAGGCTGTAAAAACAAACCATCAAGTGAGTGACATCACACGCCAAGCCATTGCTGGAGTCTGTCTGTCTGTCTGTTTTCGACATAGAACTTTGCACAAATGTGCGGAAGTTCAAGTCGCCACACTCCGTGTAGCACGCGAAGCAAGAGAAGAAAGCACAAGAAAAGCATAATCGAAACAGTGACCAGAGGTGTGAGACAAAGGAGTAATAAAGAAAAACAAAACAGTTTCATTGGAGATCATAAGTCACAAGGAGTGGATGCATCTGCGCCACTGAGAACGATTTTGAGCCATGTCACCAATTGTTTCCAACCATAGATTTTTACCGTCCCGAGGACCCCAACCAGTCAGGAAGTCTACACCTTCCTACGTGGCTTAGACCAACTGTTGTGGATTTCATTGACTGGTGAGGCCAAGTTTTTGTTTGACCGCCGCTAGCTTTTTTCCAGCCTGACCCTATATCCGCTAACATTGCTCGTCGAGGGAGGCGATGGCTTGGCATACGTAACACATGTCCTAACCATCTCAGTCTTTGTAGCTTCACGACTTCGTCGATTGATTTCACCTGTTTACCTAGAACTCGACGCCTAACCTCAATGTTGCTCACCTTATTATGCCACTTTACACGGGAAATAGAGCGCAGTGGGAACCCAATGGAATGGGAAGCGGCGAGTTGGTCGTCAGTGTGAGGGTGACATAGAGGAGGTGATGTGAAGAGGAGATGAAAGCATGTAGGCAGACGTAGAGCCAGGTGAAGACGTTGGCAGAAGACTGAACGCAATGGAGATGTGCGGCTGAAGCCCTATGTTGCTCTGGGAATTAAAGGATACGATAATAATAATAATAATAGTAAATACGATTGTACAGCTTTAGAATGATATCGCCGAAAGTAAGAGAGTAACTCTTCGCTGAACACCTTTTCTGTTTTATTTTAACTTGCTTAAATAATAATTGTGTGTTTTTTAAAATAAAACTATAGGTCTAGCAACGCCTATCACCGCTTCAAATGCTATGCTATTACGTACTTATGAAGTTAATGAAATCATCTGTGAACAAGATCGTTTATCTGAATTAAAAAATAATCTAGTCATTAGAGATTATTCATCAGCTTCAAGTACTACTACTACTAATAATAATTCAAGTGTGAATGCTTCCACAGGTCTACGTAGTTTTTCATCAGTTGGAAGTGCTAAAGGCAGTCTTTCTTTTGGTGGTGGTAGTGCAGGTGGTGGTGGTGGTGGTCGTACAAGTCTTGGTTCTTCAAGTGGGAATCTAGGCTCAGGGAATAGTCTGTCTGGTGCTGGGAATATTACGACTACTACTACTGGAGTTATCGATCATACAATTGGTACAGGTGGTGGGGGTGGTGCTGGGGGCGGTAGCTTTAAATCAAAACGTGACAGCAGTAGATGGCTTGGTGTTAGTTCAACACCGAATACATCATTCCACTTGGACTCAGTGCCTTGTCCAACTCCTATTAGCCGGTTACGAACAGGTGAGTTAAAAATTCGTGTGGTTTTTTGTTTTGTTTTATCGTTACACTTATTTATTTATTTGCTGTGTTGTGTTGTCATTATCCCGAAAGAGAGAGAGAAGAGATTGGTTTCCACTGTGGTCAGAGCTCTTTTTGGATGCTTTTGGTGGCCAATCACTACTGCCTCAGTGTGCTTGTAGTTGTCGTCGCCTGGGTAACTGTGGGTTTATTATTGGCTCTCCAGTCCACATTCATTCCATTTGACCTCACAGATTCTTAGTACTTCTATGCCATATCTTCTTGTTTCTTTTATAATCTGAGCAACCGTTCCCAACTTCGTACGTCGTACGAATATATTCCATGTCCCCATGCGCATTTTCTTTTTCATCAAAAAAGGAAGGCACATTGGCTGGCTGATTGGCTTCCCGAAGGCTTTCCTCAGTCGGCGTGACTCCTCTACTTCCACTCCAGCAAGGAATGAGTGTATTTTTTATTACTTTTCATTTGTTTTGAAGTTCCTGTAGTGATTAGGTTGATTTTCTGGGGGGGGGGGCTTAGAGTTACTAACTCCAACCTCCCCTCTTTTTGCCGGCTTAGAACGGGCCAGCGAACTAGTAGACTAGAGTGTATTCGCTCGATCCCAAAGATCAGGTGACTGGCCAGAAAGGAAATAAGAAATTTGCGTCGGTGGCACAGTGGTTAAGACTCTCGCCGACCGTGCACATAGTCCAGGGTTCGATCCCCCTGCCGACCCACACCTGATATCTGTGGTCGGCCTGCAAAATTTGGGCTACCGATATCACATGCTGAAAATGTCATACTTGTACCAAAAATACGGTGTGGCATCAAGCTGTAATCAAAATAAAATTTAAAAAGAATAAACTACAAGGAACTCCGACAAGCGACAAAACAAGGAATGGGTTGAACACACACTGAGAAGACCATTGAGTGATATCACACGCTAGCCAGGCTCTCGAATGGAACCTGAATGGGATATGGAGAGCTGGGAGTCACTACGAGGTTGGCATGGAGGAGGTCGTGTTAAGAGAAGATGAGATCTAGTGGGCAATCGTGGAGCCTAAACTATTGCTCATAATCATATCAAGTTACTCACTCAAGTTTTGTTTCTTCATTTATATACATATGTGGAATCGATTAGACATCTGAATAAAAATCAATATGGGATAATGTACATTCGGAAATAATAATATGAGTGTTATTGATCAATTACAGTTAGATGGAAAATAAGACGGTTGTTTTTACAGTCATAATAAGTTACTTGTTCCAATGTTGTGATGTACTTGAATTGAAATAGAATTTTGAGATTATTTGTTATCCTCCCCTGATTTGACTGACTGGTGGTAATAATATCTTCCATATCTCTGGTATTTGCATTTAATCATTTCTGTTGCATGTGTTGGGTGTGGACTCGATGAACAATGCAGGATTTCGTAATCAATCTCTCTCTATTTCCACCTACATAGATTACTTCTTAGGATCTTAACCCTCTCCCACCCACATCATTGTGTGGTTGTGTGTTAATGCGTGATGTGCAATGTAGTGCTGAGTTTTTTTCTAAATTACTCATCTTCTCGGGGTCAACCATTCTTACCTTAGCTAAATTTTTATGTTCTGACAATCTGACTACCCCCGGTCTACTAGTCTGATCTATATAGTTAACCTCACAGTCATTGAAGGGTAATTGTAAATTATATTATTTTGTTTAATCAGGTCCACCGGATCTTTTAACCTACAGAGCTTGTCTCTGAGTGAGTTTGTAGGTTTGAATGCCAGCCTAAGTGGGGAGAGAGAGATTGAATGCTGAATCTTGGTTCATTGAGTCTACACCCAACACATCATCAGTAAAACTCAAACCCAGTACCAATATGTCAATATAGGCTTAGAATTTCGGCTCAATAAAAACCAATCAATGGAGAATACAAGTAACAGCCAGTACGCAACGCACAAGAGATGTCTCTTATGGTCCACTAACCTAGTGGATAACGCTGTTGTGCTTAGAAGGATAGGTTCTGAGTTTAAGTCCGGGTAGAAACGCTATCGCTCACCGAGGATGCACGAATATCCGGTTACAGAGAGTCCCTAATTATTTCTGATGCGTTCAGCTTGGAGTATAGGACTTCATCTCCACAATGTTCTTTGACTCTTTTGGATATAAAACACGCATCGAACAACCTATATATCTCGCTCGCTCCAAATGAGCAAGTAAATTGGTAGATACACGTAGAAGTGGTCAAATGCGATGGTTTATCTTTGAAGTTGTCAAAGAGCAATGAGCGGTTTGAGAATACCAATCGTAGTGTAGCAATAGGGAATGTTCTTTTCAGGGCTTTAGATATTCTTCTCGGTAAGATGTCGGCCAGAAGGTTGCCTTTGAACGCCACATTCATGTATAGCATCTTCTTTGGCACAGAGATGGGTTGTTCTTTGTTGATTTTCAGCTCTATATGTGTATCTGACATTGATACAAATATAATTTTTTAGTATACAATTGGTGGATGGTGGCTAGCAGTGGAATCCAGGATGCGCATTTCACCAGTCCTATTTGGGACTCGTCAACTGGATGTACCTGCATTTCTCAGTGAGTGATGATGTTCCCACCGAGGCTCGAACCCAGTACCCATAGTTTCAAACGCCAAAGCGTTATCCACTAGACCACTTGGGCCACGAGAGCCACCTCTTGTGCAACGGGTCATATTAATTATTGAATTGAATTTTGATTTTCCCGTCGATTGATTGGACCGAAGTGCTCGGTCTCAGGTTGACATGTCGGCTTATATATATAATTTTTTGTTTATATATATATATATATATTTTCTTGTAACACCTTTGCTGTGTTTTCTTGGACAAATTTGAGAAGATATTATAGTGAGATCTGCTGTATACCTTAGGTAATATCCGAATAATACAATGATCCGAGTTCATGATAGGAGCACGTCTGCGTACTTCATATATTTCCTCATCATTAATAAACACTAGATCCAGAGTTTTATCAAGTCGAGTAGGGAATTTAACAATATTGGCATAACCTAATGATACGAGGAAAGAACAGTCGCAGCAGTTAAAATCTCCTGTGACAACTGATCAAGAGTTTTCAAGATGTGTAACGGCGAATTCCGTGAATTCATCAGCAAAATCAGATAGATCCGAGGCAGAACAGCCAGGAGTAACATAAATGTTTGAGATGAAGACGTATTTAAACTTGGATAAGTGTTTCGGGTGGCATTTGACTGTTATACAATCAATAAAGTCATTAGAGTAAGAAAAACATACATTATTTGAAGTTGACCATTGAGGATGAATGAAAGTTGCAACACCTCCACCTCTTTTCTTTCTGGAGCATAGTCGATCTTGTCTAAACAATGTAGAAACCACTTAGGGAAACCAGATTGTCATCTTAGAGTTCATGGAGTCATGTTTCTTGTAATTTTATTTTTATTTTATTTTGATTTGCAGCTTGATTCCACACCGTATTTTTGGTACAAGTATGGAATTTTCAGCATGGATATCGGTAGCCCAAATTTTGCAGGCCGACCATAGATATCAGGTGTGCGCCGGCAGGGGATCGAACCTCGGACCATGTGCATGGTCGGCGAGAGTCCTAACCACTGTGTCACCGACGCACACTTCATATTTGAATGCAACAATCGCCGTATTGTGATAAGTATCAGATGATAAGAGAGACTGGAGATGCATAATTTTGTTGGGAAGTGAACGGCAGTTTGAAGTGACAATAACAGGAATAGTTGTACGATATAAAGGTATCTGTCTAAGTGCACGCTGCCAGCCAGCGTGATGTTTTCTCTTAGATTTATTAGATGCATGAAAGTCATATGGTTTGAAATATATGTCTATTTTTAACTCGGCGCCAGATCAAATCTTGATCCTAGTTCGTAGAAATCAATTGTTTCTCTTTTTGTTCTCTTCTACTTCTTCCTTCTAGCTAGACAAGCAAGTAAATCCTTCACTTTTCCATTCTGTTTGGATGATTCTGATCCAATAGCATTTCATGAAAATGCTTGTCAACCTGAATGTTTAGTACCAATACGATTGGATATTGAATGCGATGGTGTAAAACTACGTGATTGTTTTACATGGAATCGTAATGAACAATTGATTACACTGGAACAAATGGCTGAAGTGCTATGCGATGATTTAGACTTGAATCCAATCAATTTTGTTCCAGCTATAGTGAATGCAATGAGACAACAGGTAAAGCCTAATTTTAAGTATTCATTGCTAAGTTAAACTTGAAGCACCATTAACTACCAATCAGCGAATGACCTTCAACTAACCAATCACATGAAAGGGGCGCTTTGGTTATAGAAAACATATATTTATCAAAAATTGCCTAAAACTTTTGCGTAGAGTATCTTCCTCTGATATATGACAGAAACATCTCCCAGTTTAGCGTTACACCACATTCTGTACATACACTCATCCAAATGACTATAAATGACATCCTTTTGAGATTCATTTATAGCCCTAATATATTGGTGCATTGAAGTTATTTTAGGGCTATAAATGCATAAAACGCATCTCTATCCGGGAAGAGATCAACACAAGTGAGACCTGTAAAAGACAGCCAAGGGAACCCAATTACTTGGGAAGAAAGACAGATTAAACAATGGGTGGATCACTTCAAAGGACTCTTGAACCGACCACCACCTGCAACCCGTCCAGAAATACCAACAACAGCGCGCACACAACTGCAAGTTGACACCAATCCTCCAACGAGAGCTGAAGTCTTGAATGCAATCAAGCTTCTGAAAGCTGAAAAAGCAGCTGCACCAGATGGAATACCCCTAAAGCACTGAGAGCGGACCCAAAGACTACAGCAGATATGCTGTCTCCATTATTGCAAAAGGTCTGGAAGGAGGGAAAGGTGCCTACTGACTGGAAGAAAGGTTACCTCGTGAAACTACCAAAGATGGGTGACTTAGGACTCTGCAAGAACTGGCGAGGAATCATGCTCCTGTCGACGCCAAGTAAAATTCTGAGTCGCATCATCCTGGAGAGAATAAGGGACATACTGGATGCAGAACTCTGGCCAGAACAAGCTGGATTCAGGAGAGGCAAATCGTGTTCTGACCGAATTGCAACTCTATGCATCATCATCAAACAAAGCATGGAATGGCAATCAAACCTCTACCTCAACTTTATAGACTTTGAGAAGGCCTTTGAAACTACTCGAATACTACGGCGTACAGTGACCCAAATATTCATCAACTTTATTCAACAGCTGTACGACAACGCCACATGTCAAGTGATCTATAACGGAAAACTCAGTGAGGCGTTTAGAATAAACACAGGAGTCAGACAAGGGTGCTGCTTATTATCACCAATGATATTCCTAATTGTGGTGGACTGACTGGATTATACGTCAGATAGTGGGAAACGAGAAGACAGGGATATCCTGGACCTACCGATGTGAAGAACCTACAAGACCTGGATTTCGCGTGTGGATGATTTATGTTTGATGTCACACCAAATCAAAGACTTACAAGCGAAACCTGACCGACAAACTGGTCGTAAAAGCATGTAGTGAAGACAGGACTCCAGGTGAACAAAGACAAGACGAAGGTTATGAAAATAACCAACCAACCAACAACAGCAACATCCAGTCAGCACAGCCAATCACCATTAACGCGAGGGATTTGAAATAGGTTACTTCATTCATTCACTTGTCTAGGGAGCATTGTCTCAACTACAGGCAGTCGGAACGAACGAGGATGTCAAATCGAGCGAGAATCGGGAAGGCGAGAAAAACATTCATCAACCAACCTGAAACCAATCTGGAAATCCTCGTCACTCAACATCAACAACAAAATTCGGTCGGATTTTCAATACAAACAAAGTCAAGTCAGTCAGTTCTTCTATATGGATCAGACAGAAACTTGGCGGGCGGGTCACAAAGAATATTTCCAACAGCCTGTTGTAGACGTTACCTTTATCAACAACTGTCTTCGCTGGCTCTATACATGAAGGTCAGATGGCCGGGCCGGAAAGAATCACCAACTATTGGAAACTATGGGAACAAACAAAACAAGAACCAATCGCCAATCAACAAATATGCAGGAGAAAGTGGAGATGGATTGGACACTCGCTGAGGAGACCACTGGGTGACATTGCGCGCGTCAGGCCATCGCTCGAGTGGAACCAAGCCGAAAGGGAAGCGGCGAGTTGGTGGTCAGTGCAAGGGTGACATGGAGGAGATCGTGTAAAGAGAAGTTGAAACAGTATGGACTAACATGGATGCAGGTGAAAAGTATAGCAGAAGACAGAAACAAGTGGAGACGTCCAGTTGAAGCCCTATGTTCCACTAGGAACCCAACGGAACAACAATAATAAATAATAACAATGTAGCCCTAATCCTGTTTTTTAATCTTCCCCAGAAAGCCTTCTGTAGAGCTGGTGTGTATCCCTGTAATGGGATCCACCAAATCGTTAGAATGGTTCACATTGTGATCAATATTACTAAAGGATGATAGGGAGTTATAACCTTTCCACTCATCATTGTGTATTATAAACCCTTGTTTCACCAGTTGAGTGATAACAGGTTATAAGGTAGTTGATTTTCTGTCTGGTATTCTCTGAACGAATCCTTTTGGTAGGGAGGTGTCATATAAGCAAGTCACCTAAACATTGTTTGCTCGCTCATGACCACGGTTGTATTTAGTCTTCAATAAGACAGTTTCGTCCACGTGCACAACGATGACACCTTCTCCTCATAATAACGAAGTAATTTTCTCCACTTTCCATGACGTGATGCCTCTGCAGTGCTGGTACTACTGAACTGTTGGTACTAGAATACTTTAGGTTTCAGCAGCTGCACATCTCACCGGCTGTTTTAAAACCCAGTAATTACAAATATGCAAAATCTGGGTTAAGAACAGATGGGACCTGGCAAAAATGTTCCTATGAGATATTAGAATCATCAGCTTAACTTCCCTGACACTAACCCGTCTCAAACAAATTGCACAACGATGGACATACCCATCAGTTGACCTGCTGAAGCTTTATATACGCATGACACCTGCACATGAACAAATCCTTTCTTTTCTAATCAATCCCATAGGAGTTCCTTCAAATAGTCAGTGGGTATACCGAAGGAGATGAACATTGGTATACCCACTGACTATTTGAAGGAACTCCTATTAAGATGTACTCTAAACGTCCAATTCACTTTCAATAATGAAATATATAGACAAAAAGATGGTATAGCTATGGGCTCACCACTCGGCCCGCTGCTTGCAGATATTTTCATGTCAAAACTAGAAAATACACACCTAAAGAAGATAATAGATAACTTCGGATTCTACAAGAGATACGTGGACGATACTTTTATTATCGCCAATAATGAGGAAAATTTGGAGAACATATTGGACTTCTTCAACAGTTGCCATCCAGCAATCCAGTTCACACTAGAGAAGGAGTCCAACGCAACAATATCTTTTCTGGACGTGCAACTAGCAAGACGCGAACAAGATGGGACACTCAAAAGATCCATTCACAGAAAACCGACATGGAATGGACAACTCATCAGCTTTCACAGTTGGGTGCCTATATATACAAAACGAAATCTGATCCGCTCACTGACTCACAGAATCCACAACATTTGCAGTCCGGAAACTATAGAAGAAGAGCTGAAGACCCTGAAAAGAATCCTTCTTGAAAACGGTTACCCGGAACGTTTCATCACAAAAGCTATGAAGCCCAAAACACAAAAACCATCCATGCTTACTGCTCCCAAGAAACTTCTCTATTTGAATCTACAATTCAACGGAGATTCTTCAGCAGAAATACTGAGAAACCGCCTGTGCCGTTCACTGAAGAAAACCTTCTTCGCAGCGGAACTCAGACTAACTTTCTCTACGAAACCAATGATTCGCACGAACGTGAAGGATAAGCTTCCACTGGGGGCCTCATCAATGTGCATCTACCAATTCACCTGCTCATGTGGAGCTAGGTATGTCGGCCGTACCCAGCGTTTGCTATCCAAACGAATCAGCGAACACTTACCTTCATGGTTTTATAAAGGAGAAAGAAGATCCCCCCGCCACAGCTCTATCCTAGAACACTTGATCGAATCCGGACACCAAGCAAACCCACAAAACAACTTCTCAGTTATCTACACAATACGTGGGAATCTTGCCAAAAGAGTACGAATTAAACTTCTTCAAACTGCAGAAGCAATGGCAATTCACATATTGAATCCTGAACTCTGCATACAAAAGAAGTTTGTTCAGTCACTAAATCTACAATGGTCCTGATCTATCTTAACACCAAATACGTAATTTTGTCTTACCTCTTTCTTCTTTGTTTGTCTATTTCTTAATTGCATTATTTTCTACCCCCACCCTCTATTAAATCTCTACGCTCATGACGACTGTTGCTAACTCGATTTTCGTTTATTTTTAAGTGAATTCTACTCAGATTATTAACTTGACTCTCATTCATTTTTTCATTGAACCCTATCAATTAGATTACGTCACCCAACCTACTTTTGTAACTTTATTTTAGTTTCTAACCGATTAACGCCTTCTAAATTACGTAATTTGTTTGTTAAAAATTAACAATTGCATTAACACATCTTTGGAAATATTCCTTTTGTTGCCAAGACAAATTACTATAAATTTGCGATTTGTACAGCTTGAGAATGATATCGCCGAAAAGAGTAACTCTTTGCTGAACACCTTTTCTTTTCTATGACTGAATGGGAAGTTACATTTAACATATGATCGATAATGATCGCCACATCTATACAGCCTCTGCCTTCAGAGTCATCTACAAGGGGGAAAGTAATTTACCCAAATTACTACATACCAGACTCATCTGTATTGCTAAAACTTTGGTCAGCGAGACAGAAAAGCCAGATTTCTGTATGCAAAAAAAGTTCGTTCAGCCCCTCCAACTTTCATTTCATGGTTTTCATCCCGTTATGCTAAAGTATGGTAATCCCTAATATTTTGGCTCCACCTATTTTTTGTTTTGTCTATTCAGTTTGTATTATTCTTCCCTTGGGTTCCTAGTGGAACATAGGGCTTCAACTGGACGTCTCCACTTGTTTCTGTCTTCTGCTATACTTTTCACCTGCATCCATGTTAGTCCATACTGTTTCAACTTCTCTTTACACGATCTCCTCCATGTCACCCTTGCACTGACCACCAACTCGCCGCTTCCCTTTCGGCTTGGTTCCACTCGAGCGATGGCCTGACGCGCGCAATGTCACCCAGTGGTCTCCTCAGCGAGTGTCCAATCCATCTCCACTTTCTCCTGCATATTTGTTGATTGGCGATTGGTTCTTGTTTTGTTTGTTCCCATAGTTTCCAATAGTTGGTGATTCTTTCCGGCCCGGCCATCTGACCTTCATGTATAGAGCCAGCGAAGACAGTTGTTGATAAAGGTAACGTCTACAACAGGCTGTTGGAAATATTCTTTGTGACCCGCCCGCCAAGTTTCTGTCTGATCCATATAGAAGAACTGACTGACTTGACTTTGTTTGTATTGAAAATCCGACCGAATTTTGTTGTTGATGTTGAGTGACGAGGATTTCCAGATTGGTTTCAGGTTGGTTGATGAATGTTTTTCTCGCCTTCCCGATTCTCGCTCGATTTGACATCCTCGTTCGTTCCGACTGCCTGTAGTTGAGACAATGCTCCCTAGACGAGTGAATGAATGAAGTAACCTATTTCAAATCATTCGCGTTAATGGTGATTGGCTGTGCTGACTGGATGTTGCTGTTGTTGGTTGGTTGGTTATTTTCATAACCTTCGTCTTGTCTTTGTTTACCTGGAGTCCTGTCTTCGCCGGCTACTTGTTCGACCGACGAGTTTGTCGGTTTTCGCTTGTAAGTCTTCGATTTTGTGTGACATCAAACATAAATCATCCACGCGCGAAATCCAGGTCTTGTAGGTTCTTCACATCGGTAGGTCCAGAATATCCCTGTCTTCTCGTTTCTCACTGTCTTCCTTTATTAAGTCAATTGTTACCGTTACTATTCTTACTTTGTACTGTCTCTACTATAATTTCATTCGCTTCACTTATCAATCTAAATTCTATGTTACCAACCTTCACACAACGTTACGTAGCGTCTTTATTTTTATTCTACTTGCCCTAACTCTCTTGCAACCTGATGCTGTGTTGGCTAACAATACCCGTCGAAGAAGGTAATGGCCTAGACATTTGCAGCGTATGTCCTAGTCATCTCAATTAATCAATATCCCTCTACAACCTCATTGACTGACTTACCCTGCTCACCTTAAACTACGCCTACCCCCAATATTAATTACAACACAAACAGCTGTGATCAAAGACACCTAGTTTCAACGGCCAAGTCTCACAATCATAAAGGAGGACAGAGTGAACTGCCGCACTGCTGCACATGTTCTCCTTATGTGAATTTTATTAATAATCCAATTCGATTTCATTATACTTTTCTCTTTTTTTAATAGATTGAAGCACATCCAGTAACTGATTGTTTAGTTGGACAAACTGATACACGTGTTATCATCCGATTGAATATCCATGTTGGTAATATTTCACTGGTAGACCAATTTGAATGGGATCTTTCTGAGCCGAATAATTCACCAGAACAATTTGCTTCAAGATTATGCGCTGAATTAGGCTTGGGTGGAGAGTTTGTTACTGCTGTCGCCTATAGTATACGTGGACAACTTGCTTGGCATCAAAAAATTTATGCATTTAGGTAATTTCCTGCTCTGGGATTTTATTTTATGCAAATTTTTTGGTATTTTTCAACATAAAGGCTTGGATTAACTTCATTAAAATGACTGTAGTGTACTACACAGTTTGAAAATCTGCAGCAGTACACACTCATGATGACTCTGACTTAGGGGTCGAACCGAGGACGTTCTGATTACGAGACCAATCTATAAGCCATTTAGGCTTCTGGGTTGGAATTCAATAATCACTGAATACCGTCTGTCAATCCCCGATATAGTTTTATCGCCCAGCAATGTCAGTGATGCGCATCCGCCTAACCGTGACTTGGTACAGACTCCATCGGTCAAGACTTCTCCTTAGAACTTCAGAACATCTCTCCTATTCAGATTGTGTGTATTTTGCAGAGATTTCTTATGATTAGTAGGTTGGACTGGTAGTTCAAAGGTCCTGGGACTAGATGGTTTAAAATAGAGAGATCATGGTGTTCTGTAGAGGATCTATCCAAGAAAAACAACAACAACGTATCTCACATTCTCGAGGGACTAATCATGCGATCAGCTGTCTCAAGAATTACCTGATGAAACCGTGCTAAAAACAAAAAAAATCTTATTATCAAAAATAACTGTTGATGAAAATATGTTTGAACAACCAACGCTGCATAAACAGATGAAATGAACGGATCGGCGAACTGAACTCCATTCATAGACGATAAGCAATTATGTAGTCTGTATAAAGTTCATTACGGAAATAACGAATAAGAATGACAATCGACAGTTGCTTAAACATTTAAAGATCTATGGAGAAAAAAAGTAACCCGTTCACGAAGATTCATAAATTGTCATTCAGCTCAATCGTTGTAAGAGGAGGGTAAATACAAGTGCCTCCTAAGAAGAATACGTAAACTGGAAAGATTCTCGGGCGACCAGTGAAAAGAAAAAGACATTTCATTCAAAATTCTCTTTAAAAGAATAGCTGCTATCTTAAAAAATAAAAATACATAAAGCACATTATGTGCCAGACTGTGCATGGGGAGTAAGAAGACAGGAATACGCCGAAACACCGATAAGAAGACTCTAGAAGATTTGGATTTCGCGCGTGGATGATTTATGTTTTAATGTCACACAAACTCGAAGACTTACAGGCGAGAAACAAAAAAACTGCTTGGAGAAGCAGGTTGGCAGCGAAAGCAGGACTTCAAGTGAACATAGAGAAGACGGAGTTGAGTGTTGAAGATAACCAACCAACAGCATCAATCACCATCAATGTGAGAGATTTGAAAGACGTTACTTCTTTCACTTATCTAGGAAGTACTGTTTCAACCACCGGCAGTCAGAAGGGCTCCAGATGTCAAAGATAGCTAGAATCGGAAAGATAGGCCTTCACCAATGAATCTGAAACCAGTTTGGAAATCTTCTGCACTCTGCCTTAGCATAAAGAACAAGATCCGAATTTTCAACACCAATGTTAATTCAGGCAGTTCTTCTATATGGGTCAGAAATTTGGCGTGTGCGTCACTAAAAGTAGTTCAAACACCCCATTGCAGATTTTTATCAACAACTGCCTTCTATGCATATTGATAGTCAAATGGCCAAAAAGAATTAAAAACAAGGTAATGTCGGAAGTGAACCAACCAAGAAGCGAATGCTCAATGAATAATCAGAATTGGGCACACGCTAAGGGGACCGTTGGGTGACGTTGCTCGCGAGGCCATTACGCGGGTGAAATCTGAGGATGACACGGAGGAAGTCGTGCGCTGAGGAGACGAAAGACTGTGGTCATCCAAACATTGAATATAAGAACAAAAATTTCAACGTTAGAGGTTGTAAAATGGTTTTAAGAAAACTACTACGCAGAAGTATTGAAGGAAATAACACTTCATCATTCAACATTTTTTGGAAATTGAATCCTACTTGGACTTTCCCGTTGATTGATTGCCACGAAATATGCTTGGCCTCAGGTTGATATGTCGTCGGATTTTTGTGCAGATGCTTCGAGGATGTCTGACTATTTAATCTGAAGTGAATTGGTCAATGGCAACTAGCAGTGGATGGAATCCAGGATGCACGTTTCATCCTATTTAGGATTCGTCAACCGGGTGTACCTGCAAATAATTACCGATACCCTTTGCACAAGAGGTGGATAGCTATCGTGACCCAAGTGGTCTAAAGGATAACACTTTGGCGTCAGAAACTATGATGGGTACTGGGTATGCCTCTCAGTGGGAACACCACCACTGACTGGGGAATGCTTTGACTATATCATAAGGTAAGCATAATGTTATTCGGTTGACTACTGTGCTTCGTTTCGTTTTGTTCAGCATGTCACCTACTTCTTCCGTGTGTGGTGTTTCCACCGGGGCTCAAACCCAGCACCGATCATCTCAAACTTCAAAGCTCGTATCCTTTATGATTTAACATATATCTTACCAAGTGTTGGTTTGTAGGGATTTGATTGGTTTCAGGATTTCATCATGAGCTGACATTAGTTAGAGAACCATTGGAAAACCAACTGGGAGTACTGGTCAGCTGTTTCATCCTAGTTTGGGAATCTTCAGCAGTACGCACCCACCGGGATTCGAACCCCAAGACCTTCCGGTTTCAAGGCGAGCTCGTATACCATTAAGCCACTGGGACCTGATCCGATGGCCAGTTCATGAATTCTAACTTCTGCCAATTCACGACATAGCGCGACCGCTAGCCAATGTCTTCGGCGAGTATTTGTCCTCACACCCTCCCAAGTGGTGACCAGTAGGGTGCAGCGGGTCGGGTGTGAGGACAAATACTCGCCGAAGACATTGGCTAGCGGTCGCGCTATGTCGTGAATTGGCAGAAGTTAGAATTCATGAACTGGCCATCGGATCAGGTCCCAGTGGCTTAATGGTATACGAGCTCGCCTCGTAACCGGAAGATCCTGGGTTCGAATCCCGGTGGGTGCGCACCACTGAAGAGTCCCAAATTAGGACGAGACAACTGTCCAGTACTTCCAGTTTGTTCCCCAATGGTTCTCTAACCAATGTCAGCTCATGAATAATGAAATCCTGTAACCATTGTATCTTATCACTTTTTCTATGATGTTGGAACACACGCACTGTGTGTCACCACATGAATAAAACTTATCTTAACAGAGACATGTGTGTATTTCTCTCTTGTTTTTCTTTTTTGGTACACACACGCACACAATTCATAGTGAATCTCCATTGCCAACAGTTGATATTGTGTTTCGTAATTCCAATGAAGCTGATCAATGGAGTCCAGTGGTTGAAGTGTTGACAGATGCAGAAATGGAGAAAAAGATACGTGATCAAGATCGTAATACAAGGTAAGCATAGCAGTTGATTTAACAATCATACTTAGATATCTGGATCGAGTTGTTCTTTTACGGCTTAAGATATCAGTATCAATCAATGTTAAGCAGAAGTGTTTTAATATTATTCAAGAATGTCATCCTTGAAGTCTATTTATAAACATACGAAATAATATATCAGGTTGATCTGTACTATAGCCATTTGAATGTAAGATTTTACTCTAACTCACGTATCATATCATTTTAAGGGGCAAAGTTAAACTTTCAGCACCACTAATAACCAATCAGCAAACGACCTCGAACAGACCAATCACATGAATGAGGCATTTATGATAAAGGGAAACGTATAATTATGGAAAAAATAGCATAAAACTGTTACAGAGGGTATCTTTCTCTAACATGTGAGAAAAACATCTCCCGGTTAAGCATATGACTGTCAATAGAAAAGTTACACCACTTTCTGTACATATATATTCATCCAACTGACTATAAATGAGATCCTTTTGAGATCCATTTATAGCCCTAATCCTATTTTCCAACCTCTCCCCAAATCCTTCAATAGAATTTGTATGTGTCCAAGAGATGACAGAGATTTGTAATCTTTCCATTCACCCGTATGTATTATTGATCCTCGTTCAACAAGTCTGGTACTAATAGGTATAAGAGTAGTTGCTTTTCTATCTTCTATCCTTTCCACGAATCCTTTTCGGAGGGAGGTGTCGTATAAACCAATTACCCAAATATTGTTGGCTCGCTGACGACCACGGTTGTATTTCTTCTTCACCAACACAGTTTCATCGACGTGCACAACAGTGTATTCTCCACCCAACAAAGAAGTGATTTTCTCCATTTTCCACGAAGCAATGTCTCTGCAATGCTGATACCACTGAACTGTTGAAACGAGGCTATTTTCGGTTTCAGCAGCTGCGGCTCCCACTGGCTGTTTTAAGACCCGGTGGTTGCAAATTTACAAAATTTGCGTTAAGGAAAGATGTGACCTTGGAAAAAAAAGTTCTTACGAAATATTAAAATTTTCAGCTTACCTTCTCTAATGCTAACTCACCTCAAACAAATTCCACAACGATGGACATACCCATCAACTGACCCACACGAACAAATTCGCTCCTTCCGAAGCAACCCTAAATCCAGGCAACACTGGAAAACACTATCCTCCTCGAATTGCAACCGTAACTTCGTCAGGGAACGCATTTGAAACGAATCAAACGCTGTACAACATTGAACTCACGTTCACGAATCTCATTGAATAATTCGACGTCGTTTGCTGATTAGTAGTTAGTGGTACTTTAAGTTTAACCTGGCCATTTGAAGAACCTTTGGAAACCAGTTGAAATTATTGGACAACTTTGTGGTCCCAGTTTGAGACTCTTCAGTAATGCGCACTCATCCCACCGGGGATTCTGCCTCAGCGACTGAGTTCGCCTGTTAACCTGGAGGAGGTTCTGAGTTGGGGTGATGGATGTGCACTGCTGATGAGTCCTAAACTTGGTGGTCGCAACAACTGTTCAGTGCTCCCTGGTATTCAATTGTCTTCTAATTGTGACATTAGCTTGTGATCAAATGTTTTGAAACCAAACAAATCCATGTAGACCAACACTTGTGAATTGTGTATCTTTTGGCAATTCAAGCTTTGATCCCCACACTGAAAGATTACAGCACATTCTTGTCCCATTTGACACACTTCTCCTTGTGTGAACTAGTCAGTTGAATATTAATCGTTTTATCTATCTGAGTTGCATCGAGAACTAAATGATAAATAAATGTGGTCTTTGCATATGGTTACATAACACTACGACGGTACATATTTTGTTAAGTGTTAGAAGTCAGTTTTCATTCATGAGGTTAGACACAAGGCAGACGGATCCTTGTGTTTATTAATCAGTTAGTGAGTAATAATGAGTAATCGTTTAATCCCAAGTAGAACCGGATTTGCATCACTCAGTTTCACCTCTGTTTCTTTTCGCGTTCCCGTGACCCAATAAGGTAGAAAAAGTGTGTTAAGAAAGCCAAGTTGAAGAATATCGAGAAACGTATTATACGTGTTACTTCACAGACAAAATTTTGTTTTTTTGAAGCCTCTACTTTTGTTGTCACCGGTTAATCAATTCTGTATGCACTACTTGTAGAGCTGTAACTCATTGGTTTAGGCACTTGATTTCCAACCAAGTTCGAACCTGGTTCGAACACCGCCCCCCACCTACTGACGTTTGGACAGCTAGGTAGAGTAGTATCACTAGCTCTTGCACAGTAGGAATGTAGCTCATGCCTAACTGCATGAAGTTACAAGTAGTTGTTTGGGTATGCCGGGCACTCGCTGGCTAACCATCAGTTGACCTGCTTTACCTGGGATATTTATGGTTCACAGTGAACGCATCTGCTCTATTGACAAGGATTTAGAGTCATATTAGCAATAGTCTCAAGCCACTGGTTCGTAGCATCCTAGGGGGACCCCAACCAGGCAGTTTACACGTTCCTGTGTGGCTTCTTCAGACGGAAAGTCAAATACTTCATTGGTTGATCCCAAGTTTTAATTCACCCGCCACCTCTAACTTATTTCCAACCTAATCCTATGTCAGCTAATATTGCTCATCATATTATGCCAGTTAATACGGAACGTAAAACCCAAACATTTGTTGTCAAAGTCAGCTAACCTTTTCATATCTTCTAATTTCTATGACGTGCGTTGGTGGCACTCAGATAGAATGCTCGCCAACCACGCCTCATGTGGTCTGGGGTTCGATTCCCGGCCACCAATGCACTCCTTTACCTCTCTAAGCCATTAATAAGACTGATAAAGAAGGAAGGTTGGGCATGAAACTAGCAACCCCATTCATCCCGTAAGAAAAAAATACCACTTCTATCGAAACTTCAAGCCTCTAGCCTAAAGGTGCCCTATGTTCCACTGGGAACGTACAGGAATAAGAAAAACAGACGCTATATGACAATGTCTCACAGCCATAAAGAAAGGAGCACAGATCGAACTACTACGCATTCTACATGTCCTTTGATTCATAGCCAGTCGGATATCACGTCTACACTTTTGAGATGACGTAATTTGGTTAAATGTCTCACAGTCATGCGAGTTGTTTTTGTAGGTCACATAGTGGAATAAGCTTCATTCCAGCTAGAATATTCAGTAATGCAATACAACTTATTTTCATGACACGTTAGT
Source organism: Trichobilharzia regenti (assembly GCA_944472135.2). Classification (NCBI taxonomy): domain Eukaryota; kingdom Metazoa; phylum Platyhelminthes; class Trematoda; order Strigeidida; family Schistosomatidae; genus Trichobilharzia; species Trichobilharzia regenti. The sequence goes on from OX235266.1 coordinate 14,837,986, forward strand.
CAAACTAACTAACTGTGTATATATGTATTGCTTGTGTTTACTAGGCGAATGCGTCGTCTGGCCAATGCACAACCGAATTGGTGATCTCGCTGTCGTCTTCTTCTTCTTCTTCGGCTTCCTTATCAATCGATGTCCAATGTTCTTGTATATTTTTATTTCACTTTGTGTTATTTAAACTATATCAATAAATAAATAAATAAACAATTTGTAATATGAATGTGTTCTTTGTTTAAACAAGTGCTTAGCGTATACAACTCTTCTGGTATGGTTGTCTAGGTGAAACCCCTCGACAGTTCATTGGAAAGCACAGCAAAGTAATGCCCGAAGAAGGGGGATTTTGGTTGTTGGAAGCAATCGGTGACTATCTAATAGTAATTTAAAATGCACTGAGATACCAAGTCTACCAGCGTGACGATCATATTTCACTGACACTGTTTACGACACAGTTCGTCGATGGTTCTAATGGTCAGGTTTCAATTCCCAGCTGACACACTCCTTAACTTCTCTTAACTGGTAATAAACCCCAGGATACAGGAGGAGAATTTTGGTGCGGTACTGATTCACATCATGGCGTTCCCTGTGAAACACAAAGGAAGTCGGTCACAGGTTCGACTGGTTCAGATGTACTATTTCTGACTGTAACACTGGTTTATGCGGGTCGGAGTATCAATCATATGGGGATAGTGATTCTTTCAAGGATACAGGCATACCTGACTGATGAATGCCAGTGAGCACGAAATCTAGGTTAGGCCAGGGCTTTCTATCTCCACCCATTTAGTAGTAGTAATCCTTGGTCACTATGGTGTATGGTGGTCTAAATAACCTCATTATTGAGTGTACATCTTCTCTTCCTCCAGTGACAATAAAGTGATAAATGATCTTGTGTGATTGACCGGAGGATTTCATCATGAGCTGACATCAGTTAGAGAACAGTTGGAAACCAGCTAGGAGTACTGGACAGCTGTTTCGTGATGAAATCCTCCAAACAATCAAACGAAATTTCCTACAAAACCCATACTTGGAAATCAATCTGATGCTCACTGGCCCTATTCAGGCAGTGACCAAAGGGGTACAGCAGGTTGAAGATGAGGCAGTAACTCATCGAAGAAGACATTTCGAAGTGGTCGTGTGGTGTCATGAATTGATAGAAATTAGCATTCATGGGCTGGCCACTGGGTCGGGTCTTAGTGGCTTAATGGTCTACGAAGCTAGCTCACCAGCCTTGTAACCAGAAGTTCCTGAGTTCGGACCCTGGTGTCGGGTGCGTACTGCTGAAGGGTCCCAAACTAGGAGGAAACAACCCGCGGTAAATAATTCATCAAAATTATTAGCCTACAGCTTTCATCATTCCACATTAGTTATTGGCCTTCTCTTATCGAGTTGAGTGATTAATCTGAAGGTACACGGTCAAACACCTACGATATTTTGACCCGCTATCGTTTTGCGTCCAACCATCTGTGCACACCCTAGTTAACTAAGCAGACAGTAATGCCCGACGTTTCTGATCCTGAAATATATTTCGTGACTGATTTGGCTTTCTAACGTTTATCTGATCATACAGAATAATGACATTGGTTCTGATGTGGTTTTGTTCTCTGAGCTGGATGGTTAGTTTGCGAAGCTTTCATCACCTTACTGGGTGACATCTTCAGCGCATACTTCAAATTGAAGTATGCGCTGAAGATGTCACCCAGTAAGGTGATGAAAGCTTCGCAAACTAACCATCCAGCTCAGAGAACAAAACCACATCAGAATCATCCACCTGAGCTACAAATCTTCTCTATAATATCTAATGACATTGGTGGTTGGAGAGTATGTGCGCGCATTACCTAATAATTGTGCTTTATACAGTTATCTACACTCTTCGTACCCTAAAATAGAACACATATATGTAAGTGAACCGGCTATATTTTTATGCAACTGTGCTCTGTACAATGTCAAAATATATATCGGTACGCTGTGCCACTCATCTCTCAGTTATTACCATGCTCAAGAGTAGATAGGACCCCTTATTGAAGCCCAATAAATGCCTTTTGGATTTGTATAGAATTCCAAATTAAGTATTCTATCGTAATCAGTACAAATCCCGCTCAATCTATCGATGCTTCGGCATTACGTAACATAATAAGCCTCCAAACAACCCGTTTATCTTATTGCCGAATGGATGCATACGTACCTTATTGTTAAGTGAAACTTTCTCCACTCCATGTGACATGCATTGAGGAGTGAGTCAGATAGTTCAATCCTTACCTGTTTGATTACAGCTCTCCTCGAATGGAAAACTGTCAGACACCCTTCACCTTCATTATTATTATTCCCTGAGGTCTGAATAGAACATAGAGCTTCAACAGCAAACCTCCAATTCGTCCTATTTTCTGCTGACCCCACGATTACCCATAGGCTCTAATCTCCTCAATGTCACTCTCGAATGCCTAACGCGTCGTTTCCCAGTTGAGCTATGCTCTGGCACGCTGTGTCACCTAACTGTCTTCTTAGTGTGTCTAACCTGTCTCTATTTTCTTCTACGTATTAGTTGGGCGATAGGTGCTCAATGGGTTCGTTCCAAGTGTTTCTTGTTGCTGATTGTTTCTAGTCATCTGATCTTCAGTATGTAGCCATCGAAGACGCTCGCCAACCATGCATGTGGTCTGGGGTTTGACTACCCCCCCCCTCCTACTAAACCTCACTAAGCCAGAAGGCATTGTGAAGTGGTCGTGTTGTGTCATGAATTGGCAGAAGTTAGAACTCATAGGCTGACCATTGCATCGGGTCCCAATGGCTTAATGGTCTATGAGCTAGCTCGCCTGGTAACCAGGCCCTGGGTCCGAACCCCGCGTTCTGGGTGCTTTCTGATCAAGAGTCCCGAACCAGGACAATCCAAAAATCCAGTTGGTTTCTCAATGGTTCTCCAAAGAAGGAAATAATATCGCCGAATTTCAATAAAAAACAACCCTAGATATCGTTACTACATGAATCGGTGGCACAGCGATACATTGAATGCTCCCCAACCACGCCTCACGTGGTCCGAGGTTTGATCCCTGCCCCCGACCGACGCACTCCTTTACCTCGCTAAGCCAGTAGTAAATAAGACTGGTAAAGAGGGAAAGTTGGGCGTGAGACTAGCAACCCCATTCATCCGGTAAAAATAAATACCGATGCTACTGAAACTCTATAGCTCTAGCTTGAGGCCTTACGTTCCACCGGGAACGTAAAGGAATAAGAAAAACCATAGTGTCTTGGCAATTAATGAAGTTTTCATCTGTACTACCCACCCACCGCGTGGCTGAGGTTCTTCGACATGTTGTGACAGACACAAATTTGCCCTCCCCACCCCCGTAACTCAAACAACGGGAAAACTAAAGAAAAAGTCTGTACATGTGTAATATGAAACTGATATTATGATGTAATTCACATAGAAAAAGAGGGGAAAAAAGGTCAAAAAAGCATTTGGTTCAGTGATAGCAAGTTTGTATACCATAACTTAAAATGACCCATGTTCTTCAAGGAGGAGGCCTATTTTGTAAGTCAAGTTGCAGCACATTTAACGACCTTCCAGTTGTCTTTCACGAGTATTCACTGATTCATCGAATTTTATCACATACGCTGTTCCCTTATACCAAGTTGCTGAAACTGTACAAGGCTAGAAATAAAAGTATTGAAAAAAAATAAGCACAAATATTATAATAATTTTTATTTATTAAAATATATATGGGCGCCAAGACGTGTGCCATACAGAATATTATAGTTTGTGAGATGACTGGAACCGAAGTTACCTTTAAAGGACCGCCGTACGAGTCTTTGGCTTGTAGTCTCATCCGCAAAGCAGTGGAGAAGAGTCAGGAGTTATATGTTCTCATGGTTCCCCGTAACCAAATCAGGTTCTCATACGCTAATCGATCTATTCGGATTCTGGAGCTTATTTACACTTAGCTAGCCCGTTTAGGTAGTCCACCAGTCCGATTACCAGCCCCAAACGTTCAAATTTATCCTTTAACTTTTGTGAGGGTTAAATTTATCCTTGTTATGATCATTATTGTTATCACAATGACTACGATGCACTAATTCATATATGATAGAAAAGATTTGTAGCTCAGGTGGATGATTTTGATGTGGTTGTGTTCCCTGAGGTGGATAGTTAATTCGCGAAGCTTTCATCGTCCTACTAGGCGACATTTTCAGCGCATACTTCAATTTAAAGTGAGCTATTAGATTTCTCCACGAGTTCACTGTTAGTCATCTCTCCTGGTGAGTGGCCTGGAATTTGATTGGTTGCTTATTTGTGTTTCCACACCTTCTAGGCTATTTGTTTTGGAACTGGTTGTTTCTTTGACTTAAACTTTGACTCGTTGAGTGTGAGGTTACTTTCTTATCGGTTGATAAATTGTGTCTATCTCAATGTGTCTATTAATTGATGATTCACTAGAATACCAGGCTTTTAAAAATTCTCTAGCATTCTCGGTATTGTTTTCTCTGTCTAATAATCTGAACGTTGTCCCAGTCGAATTGATGTCCGTGGTTTTCTGTATGTAGTGATATGAGTGAGGAAGTGGTTATGATGTCTTTTGACGGCCAGCTTATGTTCGTGGATACGAAGACGAAGAGGACGTCCACTTTGGCCAATGTAGTGTTTTTCGCAGTTGTTACAATTTATTTTGTAGATGATGTTGGTTTTATCTTCTTTCGCTGTTGAGTCTTTTGGTTGACATAGAACTGAGTGAGAGAGGGCAGATACGATTAGCTGATACATATCACCGGATTGTCTAATAAACGGCAGGAAAACAGCCAATCAGAAGACGTTGCTGCTTCTCTGCTAACAATAACGCTAATAATAATGTACATAAAAATCTATAAATATCTGTTGATTTTCTCGATAAACGATCTGTCGCCTGCCTGGCCCTTGTCTTCTGTCGCTACAACAGTAAATAGGAAGGCTAGCATAACTATTTCAGGCTCTATATACTACTGATTAACTTAAATGAGTAGTTGGATATATCTCACAACAACCATTTACGGTAATCACGCACATCATAACAATAGTGATATCAATAATTTCAACTTCCAAAGAACACTGTGATGAAACCTTACCTCGAAGTTTGTGTAAAATTGCAAATCTCGAATATGATTGAAAAGTGAGGATGTTTTAAGAAAGAATCGGGGAAGTAAGACAGGGCTTCACTACTATGAAGTAAGTTTGAAAAACTTTTGCACTGACTCAGCATAAAGAAGAAAATGCTGATTTTTAGCACTAATGTTAAGTCGGTCAGTCAGTTCTTCTATATGGGTCAGAAACTTGGCGTCCGCGTCACGAAAAGCATTTCCAACAGGTGACTATAGACTTTTATCAACAGTCGCCACCTTCGATGGCTCCATACTAAAGATTAGATGGCAATGAGAAACTCTGAGAACGAACCAACCAGGAGCCAACTGCACAACAAGTATGTAGGAGAAAATAGAGATGGGTCGGGCACACGCTGAGAAGACCATTGAATGACATCGCATGCCGTGCCATGCCATCACTCGAATGAGAAATTACCCGTTAGGCGTCCGAAAGTGACATTGAAGAGGTCATATGGGAAGGAGATGAGAGCCTATAAGCAGTCGTGGGGCCGACAGGTGAAGAAGACTTCAGAGAACAGCACAAAGTGGAGATGTGCTAGGGAAGCTGTATATTCTACTCAGAACCCAAGGAATAATAATAATAATATTTCTCAAGGGTTGATTTGTAACGATTTGATTCGTCACGGATTGATATCAATTAGAGAGTCATTGAAAACACCAGTTAGGAGTACTGGATAGCTGTTTCATCCCAGTTCGAAGTACATCGTTGGTACACACCCATCGCCAGGATTCGGACCCAAGACCTTCCCCGGTTACAAGGCAAGCTCACATACCATCCAGCCCCACTGGAACCCAATTCAATGACCACTGCATGAATTCTAACTTCTACCAATTAGTAATTTTTAGCGCGACCCCCAACCAAACCAGTGTCATCGGTGGGAAATCCATCCTTACTCCCCCGACTGGATGCACCTCATTGGTCACCACTTCTCATTAAAACTCCAGGAAACTCCATCCTCTAGCAATTCGCTATCGAGCATCAGACTATAATTCTCAAGGGTTGATTTGTAAGGATTTTATTTGTTTTTCAAATTCGACCACCGATTGATATCAGAGATTGAATCGGATTCCAGTGGCTGAATGGTATACGAGCTTGCTAGCCTTGTAACCGGAAGGTCCTGGGTTCGAATCCCAGTGGGTGAGTACTGCCGATGATTCCCAAACTAGTTGGATGAAACAGTTGTCCAGTACTCCCAGCTAGTTTTCAATGGCTCTCTAACTGATGATATCAATCCATGGTCAAATTCGAACAAATAATATTATAATAGTAATAAAGCCTGACAAGAAATTACTGAAAATACGCATTATTATTATCAGTATTATTATTATTACTATGACAGTTTCAGGTAGATAAACTGATTAGTCTTTTATCCAACGCATCAACAAGTCTGAAATAACAACATTATGGATAAGATTTTTATTTTGATAAATCATACAGTGTTTTTGTACAATAATATTAACTGATGACCACTTCGCGAGCATAAACTATTGCTCATAATCGTATTAAGTTACTCAAACAACTTTTTTCTTTCATTTATATACATGTGTGGAATCGATTAGATATTGGATTAATTCGTCTTATCCGTTAACTGTTAAGGCAGGCTTAGTGAAGTGTCTAACAAACCGAGCCATAGCACTAAGTGGCACAAAAAAGACCGAAATGACGAAATAAAACAGACAGAAGAAGCGTTGGTATTGAATAACTATCCCATAAAATTCATTACGAAGATCAGAAACGGTCAAAAGAAAAATAATGGTGAAACTAATAATGATAACATAAATAAGAAAGAATATAAGGCATCTATAGTGTAACCATATAAGGTGGGAAGGGGACATCTGAGCACCTACATAGGATTCTTAATAAAGTAGGCATTAGGGTGGCATTGAAACCTACAAACTCACTCAAAGACAAGGTCTGTGGGCTAAAAGAGCTGGTTGAACCAATTAAACAAAATAATACAATTTACAAAATATCTTGGAATGACTATCAGTTACGTCAACTACACAGATCAGACTAGTAGATCGGGTATAGTCAGATTGTCAGAACATAAGAATTTAGCTGAGGTAAGAATTATTGATCCCGCCGGTGAAGATAAGTAATTTAGAAAAGAGCTCAGCAATCCCACTGCATGCAATAACACACAACCACACAATAGAGTTGTGGAGGATTAAAATTCTAAGAAGTAATGTAGGTAGGTGGACAGAGAGAGAGATTGATTACTGAATCCTGCTTTGTTCATCGAGCCTATACCCAACACATGCAACTGTCTGTCTGTCTGGATTCAACATAGAACTTGGCACCGAAGTGCAGCAGTTCGAGTTGCCACGTTCCAAATAGCACACAGAGGTAGACAAGAAGATGAGTGGAGAGAATTAATAGAGTTTGACAAATATAAGAGTGAAACAGAATGGGTAATGGTAGAAAGGAATATGAAAGATTACAGAGATTGAATACATCTGCGCCATTGACAACGATTTTGAGCCATGTCACCTATTGTCTCCAGCCATTGATTCCTAGAGTCCCGAGGGCCCCAACCCGGGAGTCTGCATCTCCCTACCTGACTCAGTTTAACTGTCAAGGATTTCATGGATTGATGCCATGTTTTTGTTTGGCCACCACTGGCTCTTTTCCAACCTGAACCTATATCAGCTAACAATGCCCGTCGGGGGAGGCGGTGGTTAGGCATGCGCACCACGTGACCTAGCCATCTTAGTCTATGTAACTTTATAACCTCGTCGATTGATTTTCCCTCTTTGCCCAACACTCTACGCCTAACGTCAACATTACTTATCTTGTGAAACCACCTAACGTGAGACAGAGATCGCAGACATCTATGATCGAAAGCAGTCAACCTTTTCATGTCTTCAACGCGTATTGGCCATGTTTCAGAGCCATAGAGAAGGACGGAGCGAACTGATGAGCAGTACACACGTCCCTTGGTTGATAACCGGATGTCACGCCTACGCCAGAGATGGTGTAAGTCAGCGAAAGCAGCTCGAGCTTTTCGGATCCGTGCTGAGATTTCATCGCCAATCAGTCCGTTGGTGCTAATACAACTTCCCAAGTAGGTGAAGTGGTCAACATGTTCTATCACTTCACTCCCTATCACTAAGTTAGGGGTTGACGTCGTCCAGTCCTGTAGCAGCATCTTACATTTTGCAGGGGCGAATCGCATGCCAAACATACGAAGATTGCTGCTCAAGGTGTTCAGAAGACTCTGCATTTTGTCAGCATCCTCCCCTAACAGGACTATGTCATCTGCATATTCTAAGTCCATTAGATTATTCCCTGGTAACAAGTCGATTCCTAAGTCACTACGTTCAGTTAAGGATACTTCCATTAGCATATCTATGATGAAGTTAAACAGAAATGGGGAAAGTGGACATCCCTGTCGGACACCACTGGTTGTTACTAATTCAGATGACAATTCCCCATAAGCCCTTACACGACTACGTGAGTTTGAATAGAGTGCCTTGATTAGTGCAATGTACTTTCTTGGCACTCCCTTCACAGTCAGACATTGCCATAGTACTTTTCGGTCCACGGAGTCGAAGGCCGCCTTCAAGTCAAGAAATATGACAATTGTTGGACGCCGAAAAGTGTGTCTATGTTCTAGAATCTGTCGAAGAGTGAAGATATGATCTATGCACCCTCTACCTGGTCTAAAGCCTGCTTGATTTTCCCTTGTCTGTTCCTCCCGAGTTCTGCTTAGTCTATGCATGATTACTGAGCCTAGGATTTTAGAGACTATGTTCGTTAGGCTGATCCCCCTATGATTATCACACGAGGACTTGTTTCCCTTCTTGAATATCGGTATAATGAGTGACTTACCCCAGTCTGATGGTACTGTCTCTGATTCCCAGACTTTGCCTAGTACCTCAGTTAATCTACAAACTAGTATGTCACCCCCATATTTAAACACCTCCGGAATAATTCCGTCGGGTCCTGCCGCTTTGCCTCGTTTCAAATTACTGATAGCTTTTGTAACCTCACCTACAGACGGCGGACCAGTGTCTATATCCCATTCGGGTACGTGGTGGATGGCGGGGAGGTTCAGTGTGGCTGTAGGCAAGTTAAATTGTTCCTCAAAGTGTTCTTTCCAGCGTCCAACACATGCAACAGAAATGACTCAATGGAAATACCAGAAATATGGAAGATATTATTACCAGCAGTCAGTCAGTCAGTCAAATCAGAGGAGGATAATAAATAATCTCAAAATTCTATTTCAATTCAAGCACATCACAACAGCATAACGAGTAACTTATTATAACTATTAAAACACTCGTCTTGTTTCCCATCTGATTGTACTTGATCAATAACACTCATATTATTATTTCTGAATGTACATTATCTCATATTGATTTTTATTCCAATATCTAATCATGAATTCCACACATGTATATAAATGAAGGAAAAAGTTGTGTGAGTAGTGCCTTGATATGATTATGAGAGGCAATAGTTAGGGCTCGAAACGTCATCAGTTAATATTACTGCATAACAAGAGGTTTCTTGTGTATTTCCGATTGTGAACGAAACCTCTTGCTACCAGGGAACAATCTCGTTGACTTAGAATATGCAGACGATATAGTCCTACTAGGCGAGGATGCTGACAAAATGCAGAGTCTTCTACACACCTTGAGCTGCAATCTACGAATGTTTGGCATGAGATTCGCTCCCGCCAAATGCAAGATGATGTTACAGGACTGGACTACATCGACTCCTAGTTTAAAAATAGGAAGTGAAGTGGTAGAGCACGTTGACAGCTTCACTTATTTGCGAAGTACCATCAGCCAGTGCCAACGGGTTGATCTCTGACGAAATCTCAGCACGAATACAGGGGGCTCGTTTCGCATTTGCCAGTTTACGCCGACTCTGGCGTAGACGAGACGTTCGACTATCGACCAAAGGGCGGGTGTACTGCTCATCACTCCGCTCCGTCCTCCACTGAGAGTGGAAGACATGAAAAGACTAGCTGTCTTTGATCATAGGTGCCTGCGTTCTATTTCCCGTGTAAAGTGGCATAATAAGGTGAGCAACATGGAGGTTAGGCGTAGAGTTCTAGGTAAACAGGGGAAATCAATCGACGAGGCAGTGAAATTACATCGACTGAGATGGTTAAGACATGTGTTAGGTATGCCTAGTCATCGCCTTCCTCGACGAGCAATGTTAGCGGATATAGGGTCAGGCTGGAAAAAAGCTAGCGGCGGTCAAACAAAAACATGGCTTCACCAGTCAATGAAATCTACAACAGTTAGTTTAAACCAGTCACGTAAGACGGTGTAGGCTTCCTGACTGGTTGGGGTCCTCGGGACGTTAAAAACCAATGAAGACTGGAGACAATTGGTGAAATGGCTCAACATCGTTCTCAGTGGCGCAGATGCATCCACTCCTTGTGATTTATGATTTCTAATGAAACTGTTTTGTTCTTCGTTATTACTCTTCCTTTGTCTCACACCTCTGCTTACTGTCTCTGTTATGCTTTTCTTGTACTTTCTTCTGTTGCTTTGTGTGCTGCATGGAGGGAGTGTGGCGACTTGAACTGCCGCATATATGTGCAAAGCTATATGTCGAAAACAGACAGACAGACAGACAGACTGTATAACAACACTATGTGATTTATCAAAATAAAATCTTATCCATAATGGAGTTATACTCTACCACCACAGTGCCCAAGTTTTATACTTATATGAAATAACAACAATGAACAAAAAACAACAACAATAACAACTTACAAAGCCAATATTCGATAGGAAAGCTTCAACCACTCCAGCACTGAACGCTGCCACATTAAGCGGTGTAGCTGTTATAGAATAATCAATGACAGACAAAGGGAATAAATAAGATGAGTTACTTCTTAAGGACAAACAATTACTCACCTGTTTTACGCTTTTCATCTTTATCTTCATAAGTGAAACGTGTAAATCGATTCACCAGTGGTTCATGTTCAATCATATAAACTAAAAACAAAAACAAAAAAACACCGCTATAAAATCTAATCTGTATAAAATGACGAGTGGCATACAAATATTCTCGTCTACACCATCACGTTCTAATTCATCCGCTTCTTTGCCAAAGATACTTTTCCAAAAGTTACTTTTTAAAAATATCAGTGCATTGTACAAGCGAATATCACGTTTCTGTGGTTTATCTCGTGCATAGACAACATCGACCATACGTTCACCGACTGCTTTACCAAAATCGGAAAGTCTAAAGAAACGGAAAAAAAAAGAAATATTATATTGTGAAAATTGCATACCTCATTAATATAAATATGATATGTTTTTATTTTATTCTATTTTATCTTATTTTTTTTTACGACTTAATCACGGATTGATATCAGTAAGAGAAGCATTGAAAACCAGCCACAGGGAGTACTGGGACAATCACATCAAGGTACTACTACTCACACAACTTCCTTGCTACAGTTATATACATGAATGAAAACTGATGATTAGACACTTGAATAAAAATCAATATACGATAATGTACATTCGGAAATAATAATATTAGTGTTATCAATCAAATACAATCAGATGGGATAATAAGATGTTTTCATAGAAGAAAGTATGTAACTTGTTAGAATGTTACAGTGTGGAAATGAATACATTAATACCATTATTTATTATCCTCCTCTGATTCCACTAACTGGTGGTAATAATATCTTCCACATCTCTGGTATTTGCGTTGAGTCAGTTCTATTGCATGTGCTGGGTGTAGACTCTATGAACCAGGATTCAGCAATTAATCCCTCTCACTCTCCACCTGCCTGTATTACTTCTTAGAATTTTAATCCTCTCCTACCCTATTGTGTGGTTGTGTGTTGACCACTTCACATATTTGGGAAGACGTATCAGCACCAACGGACTGATTATTGGCGACGAAATCTCAGCACGGATCCAAAAACCTCGAGCTGCTTTCGCTCACTTGTGCCATCTCTGGCGTAGGCGTGACATCCAGCTATCAACCAAGGGACGTATGTACTGCTCACCAGTTCGCTCCGTCCTTCTCTATGGCTCTGAAACATGGCCAATACGAGTTGAAGACATGAAAAGGTTGACTGCTTTCGATCATAGATGTCTGCGATCTCTGTCTCACGTTAGGTGGTTTCACAAGATAAGTAATGTTGACGTTAGGCATAGAGTGTTGGGCAGGCAAAGAGGGAAAACCGATCAACGAGGCTATAAAGTTACATAGATTGAGATGGCTAGGTCACGTGTTGCGCATGCCTAACCATCGCCTCCCCCGACGGGCATTACTAGCTGATATAGGTGGTGCAGGTTGGAAAAGAGTAAGTGGTGGCCAAACAAACAATAACATGGCGTCGATCCATGAAATCCTTGACAGTAAAACTGAGTCAGGTAGGTAGGGAGATGCAGACTTCGGGGTTGGGGCCCTCGGGACTCTAGGAATCAATGGCTGGAGACAATAAGTGACATGGCTCAAAATCGTTGTCCAATGGCTAGCGCAGATATAGTATGCAGTCTCTGTAATCTTTTATATTCCTTTATACCATTACCCATTCTGTTTCGCTCTAATACCTGTCAAACTCTATTGATTCTCTTCACTCATCTTCTTGTCTACCTTTGTGTGCTATTTGGCACGTGGGAACTCGAAGTGCTGCACTTCAGTGCTAAGTTCTATGTTGAATCCACACAGGTTGTGTCTTAATCCATGCAGTGAGACTGCTGACTTTTTTCTTCCAAATTAATTACCTTTGTGGAGTCAATCATTTTAACCTTAGCTATATTCTTATTTTCTGAAAACCTCACTACCCCAGATCTACCAGTTTGACCTATGTAGTTGACCTAACTCAGTCAATACAAGGTATTTTGTAAATTATATTTTTTTTTGTTTAATTGGGTCCACTAGGTTCTTTAGCCTACAGAGCTTGTCCTCGCTGAGTGAGCTTGTAAGTTTGAATGTCACCCGAATTCCTGCTTTATGATTATGAGCAATAATTTGTGCTCAAAACATGATTATTATCATTATTATTCCATGATTTGAAAAACAGCATGTCTTATATTGTTGATTTTATTCAAATGTCTAATCAATTTTTTCACTCATGTATATAAACGAAGCAAGAAAGTTATACGAGTCGTGTCTTGATATGTTATTATGAGTAGCAATGATAAAATTGTGCTCGAAAGGTGGTCATCCGCAAAAATATTTTCTGTATAACAACACCACTGTGTGTATGTGACTTTATCAAAATAAAAGCAAATTTCTCCATAATGGAATATTGAAATTAACTGGTTGTTATGTACTCGTCTAGTAGTTAATAATCCTGACGCGGAAAGAGGGAAATCAGAAGACCGTCAGGTTTACGATGATACTTGTATTTTCCAGACAAGGAAAATAAATGTCACACAAGAGTGTGAGTGAAATGGTGCTTAGATGTACGAAATGTGTGTGAACCAGAATAATGTACAAGTGTCTAATACAAAAGTATATATGAAGATGGCTAATACACATGAACCAATAAGATAACTACTTTACTTTACTTTGGCTATCTCCTACGGGAGGATGAGCCGGCTTCATGAACATCTCGAATCATCGCTGCCCAGGCTTGGCGATCTGATGCAAGGTTTTGCGACAGGATTATCCAATTTGTAAGAGAGTTCATGAAGTTTCATGGGAATTAGGTACGAGTGATGTCCCCAGCATCGCCCGGCCTTTTGTTTGAGAGTGCAGCTCTAGCCTTTACATAACCAAGTGTGACCTACAAGGCAGTAGGAGTGGAGTAGGGAGTCCACTATCCATTGTCAGCCAGTCGGTGACCGGAGTCTGGCTCATACGCCTTTTTGAGTGGGGCCAGACATTCAGGGGATCCAATAAGCCCTTTGTCCATACGTCTGTCTACTGGTGAGCTCTGGTGAGCTTCATACGCCAGTCGTTGGAGGTTTGGAATCAGGGTTTAGCCATCTCCCCTAGACTGTCATCCAATGGACAGTCAACCCGGTGAAGAGCGCCGGGTATCCGCTTTCGCCCTCTCACTTTGGTGAAAAACACCTCCGCCACGTGAAGGCAGTGAGTAGGACTTCCTCAAGAGAGGCTATGTAAGACGTCCGGTCATATGGGAGCATGTCAAGAGGTGTACGGAGGGGTGGCCAACCCGCAGCGCAAGGCACGCACCTCCGACCATCCTGAGGCTTTGGAGGCAATAAGATAACATCTTACCATGATTGGATGTAATGTCATGTGATAACAAGGTCATACATTGTTTATTTAGTTAGTGGACAGACAAAAGCATATTGTCAGTTATAATGAAATATCGATCCATTTACACAGCAAAATATAATAGACTGTCAAAAACAAAACACACACATCATGTGGGTACATATCACTGGTCCAAAGAAAAAAAATGAAAATGCTTACCTTTTCTGGACAAGATCCATACTGGATACATTACGCATTGAATATTTCACCAGTTCAACAAATAGATAAGCAAACGATGCTATATTTGCCTAAATAAATATTAATTTGTTTATGGCATATCATGTATGTATATCATTGATTACATCACCACGAAATTTTGTTAAACTCTTTTCTAAAATTGCAGCAGAATTTTTTGAATTATGATAATTCATTGTTGTTTTGTTTTTTAACAATCTAGAAAAGCCAAAATAATGCATGAATTAGTTTAAATGTAAGAAAATGAAAAAATGACTTTATGCTTCCGTCACTCTATCTGAAACTCAACTACAAGCCCTATCATCACCAGGTCCCAAGTTCTGTAACAGTTCAACAGTTCGTCCTAAGTCAACAGGCCACATACTCAAGTGAAATTCGAAAATCTAATTAACCAGACCAACGATTTCAAGACCACATCACCTCAGGAATTCTAACACTTTTAATCTACAGTTCTTAATTGCTGTCATCAGTTTACTAGTTCAAAACCTAGCTCGAATAATCTTCTGATTAAAGAGCATATAGTTCAACTTAAAGAACTAGAGAAGAATGATATGATATTATCATATGCCGTCCAGACAAAGGTGGGGATGCTGTAGTTAGAAAACCCTAGTGATACTTTCTGACTAAATGAAATTCGCCAAACCCGATGGTGGAAAAACGAGACACATCTAATTGAAAAGCAATTGACTGGTGCCTTTAAGAACACGAGGAATAAGTCAGTAATCTCCTCAGATATATATATGAACGCATCCCACTAGTAGGTTCGATAATACCACGTTTGTATGGAATACCAAAAAATCACAAGACAGGATTAACCGTTCGTCCAATTCTCAATATGGCGGGTTCTCCTTATCACGGAATTGCTCAGTGGTTAGCTGAAATACTGGAACCAATTAGAGGGCAAGTGTCTAAGTTTTCCATAGGTGATACGCTTAAATTTATTGAGTATCAAGGTAATTAAACTGCTGTAGTTTGTGTAGTTGTTAGCTTATCCCCACTAAGTTAGGATACTTGGGTTGGTTTATGAAATGCCTAAAAAGTGTGTATATATACGTGAAGTCGAAGGTAACTCCTTTCATTTTCATGCTTTATATCTTTATACTCCATCTTAATGTTTAATCATGTATAAATACGAATAGCGAAAATACTTCGGTTGAATACAATTAGAAGCTACTAACTCAACTAAGGTATTGCCAGAAAGAATCCTCTGTTCTAATTGTAAGCAAGATGTAAAAGAGAAAGGGCTGAGCGTTTTACCGCCCTATAGAAGACCGGTTACAAGAGCCTTTTCTGTTACTTTTATCCGGAGCGTAGTTTCAAAACATCCCAGGAAGGAGCACAATGCCTCACACCAGTTAACTATTGTTTTATTAGTCTTCCATTCACAATGGCCGTAGGAATTAAAAGAACACCACAGCAAAACAAATTTGAGGGGGGGGGAATCAAACAATCAGTGAAACCACTACAAGATATATTTTTCCAAAAGCAGTCCCTCCATTTACCGCAAACTTCGCAAGAAGCGAATGTGATAATGAATAATCCATTTCAGTGAATTTCAACGAATACCTAACGTACAGCTTGACTTTAAATTTGCCTAACAAGTAATTGAGGAGAAAGCTAGTCGGCTGAAATATATTAACTTCAACCGATTATTCACACAGTCTTTACACAAATAGCAATGGAATTTAAACCATGGATAGAGAACGTACAAATAAGGCCTACCGTCCAGAATGGACAACATACCATAATGAAATAAACTGACTATGAGAATGCTTAATGAGTTTTAGCGTGAAAACATTTACTAAAGAATCAGTTTATGACAGCTTTCCTGGGTAGAGGAGAAGGCAAAACAAAAAGTGTTTCAAGTAATTCTGTACTCTGAGGTCCTAGCTCTGAAGTATGGTAGATTAAATTTTACTCGGACATAATCGCTATTTCGTGTGGAAATTTGTCATTTTTATGCCAAGAATATATCATCCAACCTCACAAAAAGTTGCGGTCTGGCTTATGGCCATCCTATTATGGCCGGCAATTTGCAGTATGTTATTAGAAGTTGGTCAAATTAAACTTCAGGCGCCAGTAAGTACCAGCGGAGTGAGACCGCATCAATGACTTTGAAGTGCTCAGTGATCCAGTTAGTGGAGCCTGGTAAATGACCTCGTAATCATGAATGAAAATACGCTTAATGCAGTGTTATTTTATTAAATGACATATACCTTTGTCTCACACCTCTGCTCACTGTCTCTATTATGCTTTTCTTGTACTTTCTTCTCTTGCTTCGCGTGCTACACGGAGTGTGGCGACTTGAACTTCCGCACATTTGTGCAAAGTTCTATGTCGGAAACAGACAGACAGAAATGACATATATGGCGAATTTTAGGTTAGGTTCAAGAATTAGTATACAATTGGTGGATGGTGGCTAGCAGTGGAATCCAGGATGCGCATTTCGCCCTATTTGGGACTCGTCAACTGGATGTACCTGCATTTCTCAGTGAGTGATGATGTTCCCACTGAGGCTCGAACCCAGTACCCATAGTTTCAAACGCCAAAGCGTTATCCACTAGACCACTTGGGCCACGAGAGCCACCTCTTGTGCGACGGGTCATATTAATTATTGAATTGAATTTTTGATTTTCCCGTCGATTGATTGGACCGAAGTGCTCGGTCTCAGGTTGACTGAGCACCTGGGTTCGAGCCTCAGTGGGAACATCATCACTCACTGAGAAATGCAGGTACATCCAGCTGACGAGTCCCAAATAGGACGAAATGCGCATCCTGGATTCCACTGCTAGCCACCATCCACCAATTGTATACTAACTAAATGCCCAGACATCGTCGAAGCATCTGCACAAGAAGCCGACATGTCAACCTGAGACCGAGCACTTCGGTCCAATCAATCGACGGGAAAATCAAAAATTCAATTTAATAGGTTCAAGAATGATTAAGTTAAGATTGAGGCTAAGGACAGGTTACGAATAGATTAAATTAATGGGGCTCTATTGGGGTTACTACGAGGTATTTTAGGGATATCCTCACCTTATGGTTACGTAACGAAAAGATTACGGTTATTGTTAGCCCTAAGCATATATAATGCTGAATAAAATTTTACTAATTCTGAAATAATTTCTAAATTCTATCGTGAGTATATTCTGGATCTGTTTCGAAGTGGATACTATGTCGGCAGAGGCTAGAACTCAATGTTGGTGATAAGGATGAATGGCACTCATTCATCACCATGTCCTTTCTCTAGATAATTTCAAAAGAAAATAGGTACCTACTCCCTTTACATATCAGCAATATTCAAGCCCCCAAAACACTTAATAGGCACAAAGGTAGCGTTACTTCGGAACGAAAAGATTTCATTCAGCACCCAGCTCTCTCTCTAAGCACAACCAGCGTTATTTTAGAACATAGTGGGTAGATAAAATCTTCATTTACCATAAAATGGCATTATCGAAAAACAGGCTAGAATAAATTTAGAATTGTTGTAAGCTTGAGGGGTTAGAAGATCTCGGTGATTACGCGCATAGAATGTGTTAAGATTACGTTGTTGATGCTTCAGTCCAAAACTGAGATTTATTTATGTCGTATGTCAGAGCATGGCACCCTGTGTAACAATTCCATTCCTTCGAACTCACTATCTCCACGAATATATGTATTTGATTCTCAAAAATCGCCTTTATTCCCAGCTAGAATACACCTCGAGGGCATTGCAGAACGTTTTCGGCTGGCTTAGGGGAGCTGTCCCATGTTTTGCGATGAGCCCTGAAAAAGTGTTAGCTGTGATTATCCGGCTGGTGCATTCAAGGTCATTTGGCCGCTGTTACATACTGGTGCGTGAAATATAACTTTGCCCAGGCGTCGACAGCAGTTAAGGTACAATTATCTTTGTCTATTTAGGTAGAGTGGCAACAAGTCAACAACTACAACCCCTATGGACATTGCTACTCACCCGCTTCAGTGAGCTTCAAGGTCATTTTCAAACAAGCCTCCTTTTACATACAATATTCAATATATTGATGGCAGCATACATATAATTGACGACTGAAATTATCCAGCATGCCCACGGTCATTCGAAGAGTTAGGCACCTGAAGGTTATTTTCGGCCATGTTTGTTTCTGCACCTCACTGCACTCGCATTAATTATGGGAACCGCCTGCATTTCTTATGCACGTATCTGCACAACATCATCAAGGTTGAGATAGTTTTTATGCTTTGAACTCACATCACCCATTCTACACTGTCCCAATCAGTGTAAACATATTTTAAATTCACTTAGACATGACCTCCTGACTTGCGATAATTCCTGCCCAACCATAAATATAGTGAAAAGACAGGGAGAAATATATTATTATTAAAACAATATTTATACATGCCTATACATTTGGTGTATCCTACATAGCTAGGAAAAAAATGTGCCTCATTATATTATCTTTACTGAATATGCTTATTAATCTTATGTGTAACTTATCGAATTGATGATGCCTGTAAACTGGCGTCCCTCATGTAAAAAATGAGAATATATATATAATTATTATCTACGTGATAGCTTAGGTTCCCACAGAAGATTCTGTTAGCATTTACAATTGATTGACACGTAATGATAGGATTCACTTTTCAAACAGCACCGTTCTTCTCACTGTAATATGCTGTATAATTATACTGAAACGTGAACTCTTCATTGAATGATACTATGCCGAAGGGCGCAGCTTTTAAATAAAGCAGACTATTTGTGTAGGTGTCATTACCCTCCAACTATCTCATCTTGCTCATTAAAGCGATATTTTGAGACAGTCCATCTGAAACACTAATCATGGAGACCATTATGGTAAGTTTGCGTCGCAGTCAGATCACATGACGCGGAAACCAACATGAATTGTCAAAAAATGAGAATTTCTAACAACCCAGATAACATATAACACAATTTTATAACAACGTTTTCACAAAAAAATTTACCGAGCGAAATTTCAACCAACGTGATATATAAGTTGAACATATATAAGTCCAGCAGGTGGGACTATTAGGAGGAACTATAGGGAGGCAGCAAACTGAGGCTTTAATACATCCCCAAGCTTCAGTGACACTAGAGCGATGCAGTTCTGAGAATAACAGTCTGTGTCACCCAAGTGTCCAGCCTAAATCCATTGAAAAAACTACAACGGGCCGGTTCTATCGGAATCGGCCAACTAGTCCCAACATCAAGTCCCTTACCAGCGGACAGTTTCACGTCAACTACCGCACACACTCTGATGTTGTTAGACTCACTGTCAGCTGCCTATATTAGCAATGTGAGGGGGCTGAGAGGGAAAGTAGGTGAACTCCGAAATCTCCAAGCGCACCTTCAACTGAAAATGATCATTCTCATTGAAACGTGGCTAAACCCCACTATTGCCGACAATGAAATCAGTATAGATGATATGGTTCTGGTCAGGAGAGACAGGGATAATAAGGAATGAGGGGGAGTCGCTATATACTTTGACAGGCAACTTAAATGTGTGCGCGCAACGAACTCACTCTTTATTGAACTCCCAGACTCTATATGGTGTCATTTCACCGCAGGCCACACCAAAAACTTACTGGGTGGCATCTACCGATCTCCCACCTGTGGGGCAGAGAACAATCAGCTACTGCTCAGCACTATCACAGGGATACGAGACTTGCGCCATTGAACAACAGAAGACAAGGACCAGGCAACAGATCGTCTTGTTACGAAAATCAACACGTATTTATATATATTTTATGTACATTAATAAGGCTTATTCAAGCAGACAAGCACAGTCTTCTGATTGGTTGTTTTCGATATTTTTCGGAAAGTAGAGCCATTTATCTGCGAATCATATTTGCCCATGTTTAAGTCTGATGTGATTGGTTGTTGAATCAGCCTAGATTAATGTCTACCAATCAGCGTCGATTAATGTCTACCAATTGGCCAGCAGCCTGCTCTCACCACACCATGACCAAATCACCATGGCTGGAGATTTCAATGCCCCATCACTGAACCTTGGCTTGGGGTATGCTAGGGGAAAATTTGGTCCAAACCTACTGCAAACTATTCGAAACACGGGACTGACTGAGAATGTTGGAGACGACGCTAAGTGTGGCCCCAGTGGGAAGGGCTGGACTTATCCGGCATGTTGGTTTAAATTTCGCTCATGAATTTTTTTGTCAATAATTTTTAATAAAATTTTGTTGTATGCTTTTTGGATTGATAGGAGTTCTCATTTCCTGCCCAGTTATGTTGGTGTCCGCGTCTTGTAATCTGACTGCGACACACTTTAAGCATATTGGTTGCAATGATTAGTGTTTTATGCGGAATGAGTCAAAACATCGCTATAATGAAGAAGATGGGTTAGTTGGAGGGTAATGTCATCTACACCAATAGTTTACTTCTTGTAGAAGCTGCATCTCTCGACATAGTGTCATTCAATGAAGACCACGTCAAAATATGTGAAGAAGAGCACTATTTGACAAAAGAATGCTATCAGTACACGGAATCACGTATACATTCTGACAGAATCTTCTTTGGCTACAGAAGTTATCTTGTAGATTTGTCTTTCACTGAATGTGTGTCTGGACAGGAATTATGGTAAGTTAAAAGGTTTTCTCTAAGTGAATTTTATATGTTCTTACACTGATTGGCGCAGTAGAATATAGGTTATGTGAATTCAATGTATAGAAGAAACCTCTATTAATATTGGGCCATTGTTTGCTTAGTTGACTGCTAGGCTAACAAATGTAGGTGGTTCTCGTGATTGTTGCAAGCGCAGTGCATTTGAAAAGGCAATAACTCGTTTAATTTTCCTCAGTGTTTCACTTAGTGCAATTATCCAATGTATAGTAATAATATACACATGGTTTTTGTTGATCACGAGAATTAAATCTAGTTAGCTCTATTATTATTAGTTTACCGTCTGACACTGTAAACTTAATAGATTCATAATCGGATGATAAGGATAGAAGGCTCTGGTGGCCTGTGTTAATCGTTGCAAAATATATCTCTGCAGAGATCTAACTTCTCTTTGAAAGCGTTCACCGATGGAGCTGATACTACTAAATCAGGTAAGGAGTTCCAATCGTTGACCACTCTGTGAGAGAATCTAAATTCTGCACGTAATACTGCAATGTTTTTTGATCACCAATAGTGGAGATAAATTTATTCTGAAATTCCCATTTACCTGAAACGGTACAGATGCAGTGTCGCGATTGAATATCTAGGTCGCATTATATTTATATTATATTTATTATGTTATCCTCATCAACACAACTGGTCTGCGTGTGAGAATGTAATTTCTGTAGGATTCATAAACCTGTGCTCACTGTACATTACTGAGATTGTGGATCAATTTCTAAGCTACACATATGCAATACCCCATTTAACTTAGACGTATTTAGTGTGAAATTGATGAGAGAATGACGTCTCGACAGTATGGATGTTTCAGAGTTTATCTTGAAATTTGCGTGTAATCCTCTAGTGCTGGACAACTTATGAGGTCTATTTTTGCATACGGCGTCAATATAAAGGCCAGCTGTGAACTACAAATACTTTTAATTGTATGAGAACTCTACTTAGTATTAATATAATCAGTGTATAGTAATATATAAAATTATCGTTCATAAATTCGTGTTGTGCTTCATATTTTAGGTATATGGAGGTTGTGGAATGTGAAATCAGTGGAAATGTCGATCCGTCAAACTAACGCTAACACCCTTCATCAAAATTTTCTCTTGTAAACTAAGAAAATGTTTAATATACTGTTCATTTCTACTTCTTCTGAACGTCTTCAGTGCGTCGCAATACTATGAGCTTTCGTAATATGTGAATTCTGTTTAATGCATGTTAAGCTTAGTGGAATGGAGATTTACTATAGTATTATGAGACTGTTACTTTAATCATTCATAGGATTTCGCGTCTGTTTCTATACAAATAATACATTGTAAAAACGAAGTAGTATTTAGCAAGTTGAATAATAATTTTGTAATGTTCGTTACGCTAAAGTCGCCTTATTTAGCCAATTGCAAGTCTGTATACTGCTAAACGGCAAGCATGTAGTACAAGTAAATTAGGGTTGATAGCTACTTCATTAATGATTTAATACGCAGTGGCATCATCGAATAGACTGTCTACTTGGCGATGATCTAAGAAACAATTCTGACATGCTGTTGAATCATGTGGTGTCATCTAATATCCACCATTTCTATGATCAACAACTGCAGTGTTTTGAATATCTGCCTTGTTAAGTATGTCGATGATCTAACTGTTTCAGTGTCTGTCAACTCCCAGCTAGACAGTACTAAAATGAACAGCTTTCCATCAGGAATTAGCAAATGGTCTTCGTCTAATGGTCTTAAACTGAACCTTTCCAAATGTCAGGCAGTTAATTTCGGTTTCTGATGTAAGAGGAAGCTAAATGAAGCTGTTAACCCCATTACTGTTGTATAATTGATGAGAGTGATACAGAAATTAAGTCTGACGTTAGGTATCTTGGATTAATTCTTTCTTCTGACCAATCTTGGTCTTCCCATGTCTTAGCGATTTCTAAAACAATATTTCGCCTGACTGTTCACATTAAGAAGTTAAGGCACTCAAGCATAACTCATCTTCTCCTCTTACAGTTTGTCAGTTCGTGCATCTTACCCATACTTGACCTGTTTTTCTTGCTTTAATCATGATGCAACCGTGTTTCGCAGATCTCATCACACAGCCTATCAGCCTTAAATGTATACCACATGTAGGTAAAATGCTTATGAACTAGGTATGCAAATCAAATTAAACGTTTGTACGGTGCATTCATTATTCGTAAGACTAACTATTATGTAAGAGCCATGATTTGACCAGTTATACAACGTTTAATATATTTCGACATAATTAACCTACGCTGCTTCCTTCTATGACGCATTACCTAAAGCTACGTAGCTACCTTAAAGTGGCTTCCACTGAAGGTAATCTCCCATCACTACTACCTTATCGAGCAACCTAACGTTATCTTTGAAATTCAAAGTGAAGGAGACATCCTGGGAACCTTCTTGGTAGAAGGATCGTCTCCTAGTCGAAAAAATGAATATATCCTAATCTCCACGAAAACATTTAGAGGTGTTCATCTTATCACCTCAAATGACTCACTATTTGCAGTCACCTAAAAAGTAAGAATAAATTTACCGAAGACAGTGTGCTTATGGCTTCTAGATATCATAATGTACCATGAGGGAAAACCTATATCCATAGGGTTATAACAGTTACAAGCGCAATATTAATTCGAAACACGACGACCACAATTCTCAATGACAGAAAATCCTACTTTGCTACTTAATCTTCTAAAGGTATTAACAGATGTTTCGCCCAGAAAAAGAAAATCAATGGTTCTAGGAAAATTTATTTAGTTTTCTTAAAGAACATTGGCACCCGTATTTAAAGACACCGAGAAATCACAAACATCCACAAAATAGGAATTTCATTATTTGAAGTGAAGCAAGCAATCTGTATTCAGCCAATATTTTCACCCCGAATAATAATCAGCTCTTCAGCTTGTTGTAGACCACAACCCGGAACGTTATTCTTGCTAATTAAAGTCTTACCTATAACTGAGATAGTTCGTACACTCACCAAACCACCATGTTATCCGCTTTTGGAGTGGTTTTGCAACACACTGAATGGCTGTTAACACCGGCTTTGCTACAGATGCTCTTAGTTCATGTATTTGGACCTAGTACATTCGGCATTAATAAACATACGCAACACTTAACATGTAGGTGTTTCTGATTGCTTTCAAGTTTCTTTCAGTTCCAAAACTACATACAGGCATAACAGATTCACACTTCTCATGTGACTCAACCGTGTTTGATTTAGATTCTCTGACAATATATCTGATTCTTCAACTGATAATATACATTGATGGTGTACTCAGCTTCTCGAAAAGCTTCAAAGTTTTCGCAAATTCAAACCACATTCTGAAATATCTAGGTTTAATATGCTCTTCGTAAATCTTACCAATATCAAACCTGATCGTATTCTCCTCACCAGATTGACTCGTAGATTGCTGCAAGCTGTAAACATGCATGTGAAAGACATTGTTTTTTCCAGATTTCTACGTACTACTTAATCAAGTGATCAAGAGACAATAACAGCAACCAGCGAATGGACCAAGACCAACATCTTTTCTCAGCTAAACACGTTCACGTGTCTGTTTTCCGAAACTTCTACGCAGAACTACTTCATTATTAACTGAAAAACGACTAAAACATTGCAACCAGGCATGAAAACAACGTGTGAAACATTTGTAATGAAATGAATGCACTGCCCTGGTGGTAAAAACTTCCGAAACATATGAAATTAGTCATTTTAACAGCAACGGAAACAAAATTAGGTGAAAAGCAGCATTTGCGAACAGTGCGCATCAAGATGGGTTGTCAATAAATGCAGGATACACGGGAAAACCGATGTGCAAACGAACGGCTACGGAAATGTAATCCAACACGGCCGACTAACATGGACGAAAATGACCTTTGAGCGTCTCACTCCGTTAATGACCTTAAGCATGCTGGATAATTTCAGTCATGGAAAGTCATCAAATCTAGACTATATTCTAACGAGTGACCAACTACTCGCCGAAAAGCTCCAGATCATGATTCCTTTAGTAAGTAGTGACCATGCAGTCATAGGTTTCGATCTTGTTCTCCGTGAGTGTTTGCAGTGGGACGTTAATCGACCATGTCTGTGGTACAGCAAAGCTGACTATGCTAAAATGCGGAGGCTCTTTTCCGACGCAGACTGGCCTTTAGCATGGGACGACCTATCTGTGGATGAACACTAGGAAGTGGTAAAAAAAGATTATTCATATAGCAATCTCGAATACCGTCCCTTTAGTCACAACACAGCCCAAGAGAAAGACCTCATGTTTGAAGAGAGGCACCAGACGAATTCTGCAAGCAGGTGGAAGGTTTGGTTTATGTGGCGTGTATCTAAGAGTCAGACCGGCACGATGCATACCTCGAACTCATGAACCGGTGTAATGCAAGAGTCAGGAGGGACAGGAGGTCATTCCAGGCTAACCTTGCTAAAAAAGCTCCCAGAAAACCCCAAAAACTTGTACCGATTCATGTCGGAGAGAAAACCGACAAACCAGGACGCATGCGCCTTATTAGGCCCAAACGGTAAATATCTCACTAGTCTGGTGGTGGCTGAAACACTCAGCTCATCCTTCGTCAAACAGCTAAACAGCAATGTGGATACTACAGTTAAGGACCAAAATGGTGGCACCACTATTTCACAGGAGGAAGACCTAGCGGCTACTCCCCAAATAAACCCAGCTATAGTACTTAGAAAGGTAAAGCGACTCACACCTGGGAAGTCCCCAGGTTGTGACGACATCAGGCCATCTGTTCTGAAACAGTGCGCCGAGGCTCTCTGTAGACCCCTGTGCGACTTGTTCCAACACTCAATGGTTTCGGGGACACTGCCAAGAGAGTGGAAAAGAGCCATCCTTTCTCCAATCTTCAAAGGTGGGGTCAGGCAAAACGCTACTAGTTATAGACCAGTAGCTCTACTCTCAGTGGTATCAAAAGTACTGGAAAGTATTATTGACGACCACATCAGTCCATGTGGTCTTCCTAGACTTAGAGAAGGCATTTGACACTGTTCACCATGACCTTCTCCTACATAAAATAAGCCAGGCAGGTAAAGGTGAGACACTTCTGTCATGGTTAAAGGACTACCTAGCCGACAGGCAATTTTGCACTAAGGTTAACCGAGTCCGATCATCTTGGCACAGATCGTCATCAGGAGTGTCGCAGGGTTCTATCCTAGGACCACTGATGTTTTTGATTTTTATCAATGATCTACCACGCCGTCTAATCTGCCCGACTCTCCTATACGCTGACGACGTAAAAATGTGGAGGGCGATAAAGTGTCCGGAGGATTCAGATAGGCTACAGGAAGACCTAAACCTTCTGGAAGACTGGGCGGTGGCCAGTGGCATGACTTTCAACCTGAAAAAGTGCAAAGTAGTGAAGTTGCGCAACTATAGACTGCAGAATGCAAGTTACACCCTGTGCAATGAAAGCTTGTCCTGCACAACGTCGGAACGCGACTTAGGTCTAGTTCTAACGGAAAAAATGGACACAAGCGAAAATTACACAGGGGATGTAACGAGGGCATATGCAGTCATACACTTTACGCATATACAGTTAGGTGCACTCACTGCTGAGCTCTTTCTAAGGTTGTACAAAACATACATCAGGCCACATCTTGAAGTGCATAATATTGTTGCACCCCCAATCCTGAGAAGAGACGCCAACCTCTTGGAAAGAGTCCAACGACGGGCAACAAAAGGAGTGGTTGGTCTCCGAAATAAACCATATGATGAAAGGCTGAAGAAATTAGGCCTGTTCACACTCAGCTACCGTCGGCTTAGGGGGGATTTGATTACTGCCTACAAAATAACAAATGACCAGAATCACCCAAACAAAGGTGTTCTGCCATTGAGTAGGTATAGGCTCCCACGTGGAAATCCCAGAAGGATAGCTCACCAGAGGGCAAGGACCCGGGTGCGCTCCCACTTCTTTTCAC
Organism: Trichobilharzia regenti; assembly: GCA_944472135.2. Taxonomy (NCBI): domain Eukaryota; kingdom Metazoa; phylum Platyhelminthes; class Trematoda; order Strigeidida; family Schistosomatidae; genus Trichobilharzia; species Trichobilharzia regenti. The sequence goes on from OX235266.1 coordinate 14,865,078, forward strand.
TGCGGGTTTGCCGTCCCTGGAATTCCCTACCGGCAGATGTAGCTATGGCAACGTCTTTGGACGCCTTTAAGCGAAGGCTGGACAACCATGCAGCGATACAAGGACTGCATCCAAATGGCCTATCTCCTTAAAATCGCATACACCATTCAGGGGGAGACAATTAAACTCGTCATTTTACTTCTTTACATTCTCTCCCGTCTTACTCTCCTGACAACTGATTATTATTATAATTATTATTACTATTATTATTACCGATATATATATATATATATATATATATATATATATATTATTCTTCAAACTTAATCAGCTGACTGTTGTTACGCTTCCCTTTTTCCGTTTCTGTCTCTTAGACTTAATAACTTCACTAATTATATCTTTTCTCTTGTCGACGATACCGAAGGACTAACTGGCGAAAGGATCAACTCCATTCACATTAGTAACAGTCTTAACACACCTCAGACTACAAACCACGTATAATTGATCCCAGCACTACTCCTTTTGGAGTCAACCAAAGCTACTACAGTCAAGTGATGGGATGAGCTACGTAGACGTTTACCGAAGACCAGGAACCTATACCTTACAATCAAGAAGCTAGCACAAAGAAATCAAATTGGTTTATACTAGCTCGTACAAACGACATTGGATATTGGATCTGTTTTGCGCGCTTAGCTCAAAATGGATGGAGTCGAATCACAAATGCGTGAGTGTAAAGTTGCCTTAATTTGATACCGTCATCTGTGTCTGATACCCCACCCCATTCTTATTATCAATTCGATTAATATAAATCTATGGACATTCAAATAATAAGTCAACTCGGCGAAAGTAAGCAGTCATAGCCAAAAGATGGTGACCTTGAACAACCAATCATAACCCAAACGCAAAAAAGTTGCATAATCGTTGAAATGTACATTGAGAACTACCGCAAACCTAATATTTCACTGTGTAGTTTTAGCCTCTGTATTGCAAAAATGTCTTCCAGTCAATACACAGATGATCTATAGAGAAATCGTGTCATGTGCGAGATAATACCTATTCATCTAGGTGACTCTAGGTCATGGTACTTCTAAATTCATTGATATCTCTGAAAGCATTCTTCAATGTGCTCCATAATTTAACCATAATCGTAACCGTGAACCCTAAATCTTGTAGAAGCCATGACCCTACCTAACAGCATAGATTTGCAGAAAAGGTACTCAGAGAATAACTTGAATACTGTATATATCCTATCCAAGTCCAAAAAGGCAGACATGATTTGATTTCATAGCATTCCGTGTGCCTAATCGGTTCTTGTAGATCAACTTTTGAAAGGCCTTAACTCTGGCCATAATACCTTAGCCTCACCAATGAGTCTGAAGTTAACATTCACCATCCCTCGTTGTGTCAGTGAATTACAATCTTAAGGCTTCAGAATTTGTAAAGAAGCGAATATTTTTTACCCAGGTCAATATTAAACATAATTTTAGGTTCCCGTTGTTGCATGGCTTCAAAAACTATTAAGTTTTACTTTAAGCAACAAGCATTGATTTCAGGAGCATTGCATGGTTACCCACCAATCTCAGTATAATGCTGAATTAACTCACATTCTATATTGAGTAAATTCTTAAATTATTTGATTATATGCACAGGCTAGGATTCGTTGCTGGTTGTCAGTATGACTGGTACTAATTCAGCACGCTGGGCTTTTTTCTAGGCATCTTCATAAGTAGCTCTGAAACCTATTGGGCTTGCTAGTCAGCGTTGTTTCAGCCCAGATTCAGCACTTACCGGCATTGCCTTAGAACAGAGTGACTCAATTCAGCACATATTGGGAGTTTTTACAGCTTTATTTCAGCATTAAATACATTATTTCAGTTGCAAGTCCTATTTTTAAAGTTTCGTTGCACTAATTAAGCTTCCTTTTAAGAATGATCAGCGTTATTTCAGTAGTTGGTTCATTTTAGGTAGCTAAAATATTAAATTACCATAAAAATGCGTTATCGACGCATGGGTTACAATTAGATTGGAATTATTGTAAGCTTCGGTCGTTGTGTCTGTCCCAGCTAGCATTGAATTCGGGGGTACTGCAGATAACTGTCCCACGTTCTGCAATGCTCCCGAATTTTTCGCCCCAAATATTCTGAGGTGCGCCCAAGGAAAATGCTAGCTAGGAGTACAATTACAGACTTGAAGCTTCAGACTTTGAAAAAAGGCCAATATTATACATAATTTTAAAATTAATTTTAAAATCTATTAAGTTATACTTTTCTTTGGTTAATAGAGCGGTAAATGAACTACAGTTCATAAATCGTATACGATCAAAACTATCTATTGAATGTTTTTGCATAAAGGAAGAATCAACCCTATCTTATCACCACTGAGTGTCATATAATATTCACTGTTTGAATGGAATATCTCAAACCAGGAGATTTTAACAAGTTTTACAAATTGAAGTATTTTTGTAGTTTCATAATGGTCGTTAATAGGTGACTCGAAATAATTATTCTTCGTGTTTTTCGGATTTCCTTCAATCTGCTGATTTTTAATGCTGGTGATTTTCATTACTGTCTAATATAAGCTAGAAAAGTGTTTGAAGTCAAGGGCCTCTACTATACTTTAATTGGACACTAGTAACTAGTGTGATTTGTGTAGTCCTTTGTTTGATGCAGACTGAATTCTATCAGTCAGGTTTGCAATGTATGTGGCCACCATTCTAGGTAGCTCAACTTCATGGTGTACTTTGAATTTTTTAATGCCAGATGACAGTATCCAATGTAGTGCTACAGGAGATCAATTACCGGCCGCATAGCTCAGTTATGGCCACGTCTCTGATTGCAGGTAGCACTGTGTGACGTGGGTTCGAATCTCATGAGGAGGGACATGAGTTCGTTCAAGGTTACAGGTACGCCTTATTGACTGACTAACTGGCCAATGAGTGCCAACTAACACGAAACCTAGGCGGTGTCGAAGGCTTCCTGTGGCCGATTTCCTCCAACCATTTAACATCAGCAGTTCAAAAGCATCCACTGTATCTAACATCTAAATTCTTCAATAGTTTTCTGCATGAGTATCATTGACCTTTTACAGTAATGATAATAGTGAGATGAGGATGATTGTCTACTAGATCAAGGCTTTTCATCGCTACTAGACTGTGGAGTGGTTCTTCATCTCAATGTGTATTAATCTTATGAAGGAAGTGATTGTCCTGGGTTCGTATGTTCCACGCTCTTTAATTTACTTGGTGTTTCTACTCAGCAGTCCAAGCTGAAGTAGATGAAGTAAGACTCACGTTTAGAACGCGTACGCTAATGACCCACATATCAACGAACCTGGAAGGTAAGAAGTGAATACACCTGCACCATTAAAAATGAATGTGAGTCGTGTTCTCGGTCGATGTTGTCCTATCATTGTCTTGTATCATGGCTAGGGCACCAGTTAGATAGTTCAAACCACCTGTTAAATGCTTTTACTAACTACACGTAGCTTCATGACTACTGTTTGTGTCATGCCACGCAAGACGAGAAATTGAAGACAAAGAGCTGTGGTCAAATATAGCTAGCTTCACGTCTTCCAATGAACTGTAGCACAGTACATATGTCCTTCGATTAATGGCTGAATATTTTGTCTACGCCAGAGGTGATGTAGGTTGGAAAATGCCTCACGATCCCTTTATATCCGTCCTGAGGTTTCATCAGCATTCAGTGCTTTGGGGCTAATGCAACTTCCTAAATAAGTGAAGTGATCAGAACCCCCCCCCCCTACCACTTCACTCCATATCTTTAAGCTGCGAGTCGGTATAGTCCAATCCTCCGGCATCATCCTATATTGTATGCCAAACATTCCAAGGTTTCTGCGCAAGGTTTTTAGAAGGTTTTGCATTTTTCAGCGTCTTCACCTAGCATGGAAGGCAATATTATCCGCATACTCTAATTCTGCAAGGCTGCCCTGGTAAGAAGTCCTTAAGTGGCTGAAGTCAGTTAGCATCAATTCTATTAATATATCTATGATGAAATTAAACAGGAATGGGTATAATGAGCATCCCTAACGGACACCACCGTCTATCATCATAAGCTCGTACTCAACGGTAAGGGTTCAAGTGGAGTGTCTGTATGGGTACAATATATACTTTTCCGACACCTTTCAATGTCAGATAAGAAATATTATCAAGTATAAGTTTCTAGGGATTTTGTTTGATTGGTTACAGGATTTCATCATAAGCTGACATCAGTCAGAGAACCATTGGAAAACCAGCTGTTTCCGTTTTCCTAGTTTGGGGCACTTCATCAGTACGCACCCACACCGCGGAATTCGAACGCAGGACCTTCTGGTTACAAGGCCGGCGAGCTAGCTAGCCCTCGGACTGCGATCCAATGTCCAGTCCATGAATGCTAACTTCTGCCAATCCACAACATAGCGTGACCACTTAGCATACTGATGAATAGTCCTAAACTAGGACAACGGAAACAGCTGTCCAGTACTCCCAGATGGTTTTTCAATGGTTCTCTGACCGATGTCAGTTCATAATGAAATCCTTTAACCAATCAAACAATATTTATTATTTATTTATTCAAACGCATAAAAAGTTGGTACAATATGGCACCAAGAAGGATGCGCCACACAATAATAATAAAACAACATAGATCAAAAGAAAGAAGAGAGAATATATATTTATATAAGTAGAGAACGGATAAAGAACTTCATCTGGAAGGAAAACAGTCATGCTTAACAAGTTCAAACAGTGTTCGTTAGCTATCATCGGGAAGGGAAGAAAGAAGGAAATTGCAACACGTGTAATAGCACGCGATAAGTTTCATTGATTGTTTGTTGCTTTATTCAATTCATTATGTGAGGGCTGAGATACTGCCCGGGCGCCCAGACCGAAGCAGGTGGTTTTATTAAGGGACAACCCCGCGAGCCTTTGACTTGGAGTCTAGACCGAAAGGCAGCGGAGCAGCGTCAGGAGCTGCATTCCCATGGTTGATGGTGACCCATATGGGTTCATACACCATTTGATCTGATTGAATACTGGAGCCCATGTACCCCATGGTAACTGCTTTTAGTTTAACCGCTATGCAAACAACCTTCCTGACATGGTAGGACCTGCAGGGACAGAGTCCCAGTCAGTTTAGCATGTTGGGTCATTACGGTATTCAAGCCCGACCACCACGACAAGGTAGCAGTTATCGGCCGGGTTGGCACGGCTAAGTATGCTTATATTCCAAAACCTGTACAGACTTGAAGCCCACCTGGTTTTACGCAGTTTGTAAATACTCGTAGTACTGTTTCATCAGCATTCCATAAAATGTTCAGTCTTTTTGAAATCGTTCATTATATAAACGGGTTAGTCCATAAATTTATTGATTGACAATTTCTCTTTTATTCTTTTATTTCACACTTATTCAGTTTTCATCTTAGTTATATATATATATATATATATATATATATATATATATATATATATATATTGTTTACCTATATTTATTTGTATGTCGTTTTGCTTGTAAATTCATGTTGAGGTTGATGTGTTGGCGACTAAGGTTTACTTTATCCTTGTGACTTATTTCAATTTGCAATACACACACCTCCTTTTTCTTGTCATGTATTTATTTATTTTTCTAAAAACTCTTCATCATCCTTACAACAATATTTAAAAAAAAATTAACTTCAATAAAATGCTTTGCTTCAAGATAAATGCGAAATTTTACCTGTCTGCTTGTACAATGTCAACCTTTTTACAACACTATCAAGTAAAATTGATTGTTATCGATTAATGATTTGTATTGTGCTGTGTTGTGTTGTGTCATAAATGCATCGTATCATTTTGAATATCAATATTTATCACACACACACACACTCTATTTACATAGTACTGTTAATTGGCATTGGATATCTCTCTGGACTGTAAAATATATATATAATTTTTATTTTTTGCATAGGCTTTAATTCCTTCGGATCGGCGTATTTTATGACATCGGCGTCTGAATACACTAGGAATTCTCATGAAGCATTAAATTCTTATGGTTTATCAATGGCAAGAATGCTTCGTTCAAGAAATGTGGAAGCAGAAGTAGAGGAAGAAGACAGAAGTGGCAGGTAACGAAATTATTTTAAAAAAAAAACAACAACAACACATTTTGTATTTCTTTTTCGGAAGACATTTTCTATACACATTACCACCATGTGAAAATATCTTGACTTTGTAATATGCATGTTAAATACTACTGACTCGTTTTTAATTAATTAAAGTTGGTAATCTATGTATATATATAAAATGTTAGATTTTAAAATGTGCCCTAATCTATAGCTTGGATATTTATAGTCTGAAAAACGTCTTCACATAAATAAAGGTTACAAGTCAGTCGAACAGATGACAGACAGTGTCAACAGACTTCATGCAATTCTTTCCAGTAATAAAGGTGAACAAAGCAAGAACAGCAATTTTACCGGGATGATAATATGAGCTCATCTCAACTGGCTACAACCTGAACGATAAAAAAACAATATGAATTACATTGAAGATTTGAACATACTTTTCCACGATCACAAGGAGTAATTGATAGTAAAGTAAAAGTAACATTAGTCTGGAATGATTTAACTAATTAAGAGTTGAAAATATTTATTTCCCGATACGAATTTAAAACAAGCAATAAAGGTTAATAAAGCAGTATGATTTAATAAATTCATCAAATTTCGGTAGAACTCGTCAGCTGAATACTCTACGTACACGGATATATATATATATATATACTTTTGAAATTACATTGGGAGATATAAGACTGATAAGCACAAATAACCTACATTGAATTAGTCATGCAGAAAGACAGGTGAGAATGTTTTCCAGGTCATGTTCAAAGAGATTAGGGGAAAGAGAGTATGAGAGATCAAAATTAAGATAAATTGCATTACGCCTCAATTACATCACTTAGATAAACAATCAGTCATTAGGGAATATAACGAGAATTGCAAACAGACTAATATCAATAGTAATAGTTATAATAATAACAGTGTTGTTATTAGTTATAGTAATAATAGTGTTGAAGTGAGTTAAGATAATCTTGCTGATGAAACATAGTTTTAAATGAATCAAGAATAATAATAATGATAACAATAATAATAAGAAGAGGTAGAATAATAGTAATAACAAGTAGAGAATAATAAGTAAAACGTATTACCATGGTAGATTCAGAGTCACGACCATCTCCTTTTGTACACAGAGACCTGGTTTATAAATTCGAATCGCACAAGCCTCTGTAATTGCAAGCATCTTCTTGTTTCTTTGTCTTTGCCTGTCTTTCTCCATGACTAATTCAATGTAGTTTGTTTACTTATCAGTCTTATATCTCCCAATGTAATTTCAAAAGTATATATATCCGTGTATGTAGAGTATTCAGCTGACGAGTTCTACCGAAATTTGATGAATTCATTAAATCATACTGCTTTATTAACCTTTATTGCTTGTTTTAATTAAGAGTTACAAACACTGACTATTTATAGAATAATCAGACGATAACTGCTACCTTGTCGTGGTGGTCGGGCTTGAATACCGCAATGACCCAACAAGCTGAACTGACTGGGACTCTGTCTCTACAGGTCCTACCATGTCAGGAAGGTTTTCTGGATAGCGGTTAAACTAAAAGCAGTTACCATGGGGTACATGGGCTCCAGTTTCCAATCGGATCAAATGGCGTATGAACCCATTTGGGTCACCGGCAACCATGGGAATGCAGCTCCTGACGCTGCTCCGCTGCCTTGCGGATTAGACTCCAAGTCAAAGGCTCGGGGGTGGTCCCTTAATAAAACCACCTGCTTCGGTCTGGGCGCCCGGGCAGTATCTCAGCCCGCACACAATGAATGAATTAAAGCAACGAACTCCCATTGAAACTCAACGCGCGCTAGTAAAAATGATTCCAAGCAATATTGATCCCTCAAAGAACTTATTTCCTTCCTACCCTACTTTTATTTTTATACATAGTTTCCTGTATTGTACCTTTTCTAACCTTGGCTTCTTAACCTTCGACAGCCTTTCGCCTTTGTCGAGATTCCCAGCCTATCCGTGTCGTTTCGAGATGTTAGTGAGTAGTCCTCAAAATGGTTGTTCCCAATGTGACATCTAACACGGATATCCTGAAACCGCGTGCTGCGTTCAAGCTGGCTACCTACAATGTTCGGACGCTGATGCAAATCGGACAACAGGCAGGGTTGGCAAGAACTTTGGAAAGCCTCGCTATCGATGTCTGCTGCATTTCGGAGACCCGCATTCAAGATCCCAGTGAAGTGCTTCGACTATCCTCTCCATCTGGAAGTTCTAGTAGTATGTACCACCTGCGCTTATCCGGGGACCCTGTGGCGTCGGCATCCGGCGTAGCTGGTGTCGGTGTCGCACTGAGCGCTAGAGCCGAAGCTGCACTGCTCGACTGGATTCCCATTAACAGTCGTTTATGTGCTGTGAGGCTGGAAGGTTATACGAAAGTAAAGAGTAGTAGGCCAGATAGGCGGTGTCTATTTGTTGTCTCTGCCTATGCACCGACGGATTGCAGCCCGGATGCAATGAAGGATGAGTTTTACTACCAACTGAGCGATCTCTTGAAACAGGCGGGTCGGAGGGATATCGTAGTGCTGGCTGGGGACTTGAATGCACAGGTGGGGCGTCTAAGCTCAGAGGAGAATCGTCTAGGTGGTCAGTGGGGACTACATGGTCGCAGGTCAGATAATGGGGACCGTCTTCTGCAGCTTTGCGCGGATCACAACCTATTTCTAGCTAGCACCAACTTCCGGCACAGCCATCGCCGTAGCGCTACCTGGCGTCCTCCCTCTGCGAAGCAAGCTTGGACTCAGATTGATCATATCGCGGTCAGTTTCCGGTGGCGAGGATGCATACAAGACTGTCGCTCCTTCTGGAGCACATGCCTGGACTCCGATCATGCGTTAGTGTGTGCCAAGTTCGTCTTGCGATTTGGTGGGGTTCGTAAAAGCCGTCGTCTAAGCGTTGATGTGAGCAAACTAGTAGCACCTGCTACTTCTTTGAAATATCAGAATGAGTTAAAAACAATGCTTGCCAGCAACCCCCCAAGTAGTATAGATGAACATTGGCTTCATGTGCAAGGTGCCATGCAAAAGGCGAGTGTAGCCGCTTGCGGCTTGAAAGAATGCTCCGCTAACAACCACTGGGTTTCTGCGAGTTCCTTGCAACTCATGGATGAACGCCGGTCCATTCCGGCTGGCAGCGAATACAACAATCAGCGAAAGGCGCTCACGCGCAAGATTAGACAGTGTTTACGTAAGGACCGCGAAGCCTGGTGGTCAGAACGTGCGTGTGAGATGGAGTCAGCTGCTGCATCTGGCAACAGTCGGAAGCTGTTCCAACTCATACGAGCCACCGGCAGCAAGAAACAAGGTGTCAGCGAGACGGTCTGTGAGGCAGATGGCACTCCAATTACCAGCCTGAAAAGACGCCTGGAACGCTGGGCAGAGCACTTCGGGAAGCAGTTCAGCTGGCCACCAGCTTCAGTGTCTACTATCATTAGCCCGAGTGCTCCTTGGTCGGTTAGTACCGACCCACCCACCGAAGCGGAGGTCCGTAAGGAACTCCAAGTTCTGAAACGCCATAAGGCGCCCGGCCCAGACAAATTACCCCCGGCTCTTTTTAAAGATGGTGGCGAGACTCTCACAATGGCTCTAACTGGGTTGTTCAGGAAGGTGTGGGAGACAGAGAGTGTACCATCAATGTGGAACGAAGCCATTATCGTCCCCATCTTTAAAAAGGGTCGACGTAATTCGTGTGACAATCATAGGGGTATCAGTCTGTTACCAGTCGCGTCTAAAATATTGGCTGCTGTCTTGCTTCGCAGACTGTGCAAAATACGTGAAGGATTGATTCGCGAAGAGCAGGCTGGGTTTCGTTCAGGTCGTGGATGCATTGATCATGTGTTCACCCTTCGTCAGTTGTTGGAACACCGCCACACGTATTGCAGGCCAACGATCGTTGTGTTTCTTGATATTAGGGCTGCCTTCGATTCGTTGGACAGAACTGTGCTCTGGAACTGTCTGTTAGAGAGAGGTGTACCTGAGAAATTTGTTAACATCCTGAAAGCCCTATACAGAAACACCTCAGGTAGAGTGAGGGCATACAACCAACTATCACCACTGTTCCCAACCAACAGTGGGGTTAGACAGGGTTGCCCAATCTCTCCATTTCTCTTTAACTTTGCCATCGATGACATTCTGGAGTCAGCTCTGAAGGATGTGCGTGAAGGTGGTGTAGATCTGCTACCTGGAGATAGACTTTTCGACCTCGAGTATGCAGACGATATCGTCTTACTGTGCGATAGCATGCAGGCTGCCCAAATCGCACTTAATCAGTTGGCGATCAGTGTCTGTAAGTATGGTATGTGCTTTGCGCCGTCTAAGTGCAAAGTACTGTTACAAGATTGGCAGGAGCCTGTACCTGCACTCACTCTTGCGGGTGAACCGCTTGAAGTTGTTGATAAGTTTGTGTACCTGGGTAGTTGTGTGAGTGCTGGCGGAGGGGTGACGGATGAGATTTCCAACCGTATAATGAAGGCTAGGGTGGCATACATCAACTTGAGCCACCTATGGCGCCGTCGCGACGTTAGCCTGGCTGTCAAAGGTCGGGTATACAATGCTTCGGTGCGGGCTGCGCTGCTCTACGCCTGTGAAACCTGGCCTCTCCGAGCTGAGGATGTGCGGCGACTCTGCGTGTTCGATCACCGCTGTCTCCGCAGGATTGCTTGCGTTCGATGGCATCATCGCGTGAGTAATTCTGAGGTTCGGCGGCGTGTGTTTGAACAAAGTGGAGATCACCATTCATTGAATGTCGTCATCTGGAAACACCGGCTCCGGTGGCTTGGACATGTGCTGCGAATGTCACCCCAGAGGCTTCCGTACAGGTCTCTGTTCGCTAGCCCTGGGACGGGATGGAAAAGGCGGAGAGGTGGTCAGTCCATGACGTGGCGTCGTGGGATGAAGGATTTTTGTGCTAGATTAGCATCGGTTGGTGTGTCACGACTCCCTGGTTGGGGTCCGAGAGATAGCTCAAATCGATGGCTCGAAACGTTATCGGATATGGCCAAGAATCGTAATCAGTGGCGAATGTGTTGCGATTTCCTTCTTTCTTCCCTTCCCGATGATAGCTAACGAACACTGTTTGAACTTGTTAAGCATGACTGTTTTCCTTCCAGATGAAGTTCTTTATCCGTTCTCTACTTATATATATATTTTCTCTCTTCCTTTTTTTGATCTATGTTGTTTTATTATTATTGTGTGGCGCATCTTTCTTGGTGCCATATTGTACCAAGTTTTTTATGCGTTTAAATAAATAAATAAAATCAGACGATTAGGCTTAGAAACAAGGTTTAGCTAGAAAGAGCATAACAAAAAAGCAGATTACGTAACTGAAGAAAATGTTCTGTCTAATAGCCAATACCGATAGAAAAAAGAGAAAAGAACAAGGTAGGGTTAGTCGTGTTAAGATGAGAGAGTAGGGTTTTATAAACAAGAAAAAGGGTGACTCATAAAAGTTGTATATTTTTTTTATCACCAGTTCAGTGCAAGATTCACCACTGTCTCTTTCTGCCTACGTAGATTTAGTTTAAGTCGTTTGATGGCGATTACTTCAGCAAAGCGTAGCAAGCTAGGTTTCTTTTGCTTGTTGATTATTTTGAACGACTTCAGGTTATTCAGAATATGACCAGTGTCCAATAGATGACGCGCAATCGCAGTGTTTAATGCTTGTGGACCTTTCAGTCTCAGGCTCTTTGTATGTGTTCACAAATGGGGGACAATAACCCTTCTCTCTGTTCTTCCAATGTATGTGCTTTGGTACGTACATGTAGATTGGTAGACACAGTTGAAGGGAGGTAACATGAGGTGGGCATTTGTCCACATTTGATTGTCTCAAACAATTAGTTGTTTGATAAACACATACAAGCTTGGCGGTTGGATATATTCATTTCAGGGCAGCGTTCAGTCTGCATCTTATTCTGCTAGCAGTATCATCACCTTTGAATGCAAGCTGCAGAAAGATAGGCTTTTTTCCTACTGTGCTGCTTTTTACTTTTTCAACATGACGTCGTGTCCTATACTTGTCGATGAACTTTTGTGGGTAACCGTTGTCGTATAGGCATTTCTCCACAATGGATAGCTCTTCCTCAGTCTTTTCTTGCTTTTTTTTATTTGTGATTACAGCTTGATTCTACACTGCATTTTTGGTACAAATATGGAATTTTCAGCATGGATATCGGTGGCCCAAATTTTGCAGGCCGACCATAGATATCAGGTGTGAGTCGGCAGGGGATTGAACCTCGGACCATGTGCATGGTCGGCGAGAGTCCTAACCACTGTGCCACCGACGCACAGAGAGTGTGTGTATTTGAAGGAAAATTTGTCAGATACACCTTTAAGTGATTTTATAATCGTAGCTCAGTAATCTAATAAGCCGCCTGCTCCACCTATCGTAACATATATATTAAACTGTCAGAAAGGCTAGTATAACTCCCAATTCCTCTACAAGGCAACTGGTTTGTATTATAAGAATGAAACTTGGGCACTGTGGTGTGGTAGAGTATAACTCCATTATGGATAAGATTTTATTTTGATAAAGTTATACACAGTGGTGTTGTACAGTAATATTCACTGATGACCACGTTTCGAGCACAATTTATTACTGCTCATAATAATATCAACGCACTACTCACACAACTTTTTTGCTTTATATATATACATGAGTAGAAACTGATGATAAGGCATTTGAATAGAATCAATGTAGGATAATGTACATTCGGAAATAATATTAGTGTTATCAATAAAATACAGTAAGATGAGAAATAAGATGGTTTTTTAGTAAAATAAATAAGTAGCTTGTTAGAATGTTATAATGTGAATTGAATACATTTTAACATTATCTATTATTCTCCTCTGATTTGGCTGATTGGTGATAATAACATCTTCCATATCTCTGGTATTTGCGTTGAGTCACTTCTGTTGCACGTGTTGCTTGTAGATTCGATGAACAAGGATTAAGTAATCAACCTCTCTCTCCACTTACTTAGATTACTTTTTAGAATCTTAACCCTCTCCCACTCTAGTGTGTAGTTGTGTGTTAATGCACGCATGCAGTGCAATTGCTGAGCCTTTTTTCTAAATTACTTAACTTCTCGGGCAGGCTCAACCATTCTTACCTTAGCCACTAAATTCTTATGTTCTGATAATCTCACTAATCCTGATATGCTAGTTTCACCTATGCAATTGAGCTCACAGTTGTCCCAACGTATTTTGTAAATTATATTATTTTGTTTAATTGGATCCACCGGGTCCTTTGGCCTACAGAGCTTGTCCTCATTGAGTGAGTTTGTAGGTTTGAATGCCACTCTAATTCCTGGTTTATTTCGAATCCTACATCGGATTTCAGATATTACTTTCTCATATGGTAGAACTTTAGATACCATCTATTCTCTCTTATTTATGTTATCATTATTAGTTCTACAATTATTTTTATTTTGCTTTCGGCCTGTTTTGATCTTCCTAATGAGTTTTATAGGATAGCTATTTGACACCAACGCCTCTCCCTCTATCTATTTCATTTCATCACTTCGGTTTTTTGTTGTACTACTTAGTGCTATTGCTCGGTTTATTAGACACTTAACTAAGCCTGCCTTAATAGTTAACGGATGAGATGAATTAAAGCCTAAGTATCTATTAGAACGAGTTAGTTTTCTGTACACACTAGTGTATAGTTTACCCTCTTCTATTCGTTTTATTTTGCAATCTAACACGCTGGCTAATTCTCCTTGTTCATTTTCCGCTTCACATGTGAATTTTATTCCCTCCACTAGTGAGTTTATTTGTGTCAAGAAGTTAGAGATATGTTCTGTTTTCAACACTGTGAAAGTGTCATCCACATATCTCCACCATATTTTTGGATTAGCATTAAATGTATTTAGAGCAATACTTTCCCAGCTGTTTATAAAGATGTCTGCTCCAATTATTATTATTTTTATTATATCGTTTAATTCCTAGAGGAACATAGGGTTTCAGCTGCGCGTCTCCATTGTCTTCGGTTTTCTGCCAACTTCTTCACCCCTCTCCAAGTCTGCCCACATGCTTTCATCTCCTCTTCACATGACCTCCTTCAAGTCACCCTCACGCTTACGACCAACTCGCCGCTTGCCTTTCGGGTTCCACTTGAGGACTTGTCTAGTGATGTCTGCTCCAATAGGGGGTTTTTGTGATCCAACCCATTGCTACACCTTCTGGTTGTCCATATGTTTTGACCTGGGATTTAAGACTATATATATATATATATATATATGATTATGAGCAGTAATAAATTGTGCCCGAAACGTGGACATCAGTAAATATTACTGTACAACACCACTGTGTGATTTTATCAGAATAAAATCTTATCTGTAGTGGAGTTATACTCTACCACCACAGTGCCCAAGTTTTATCTTTATTTTTTTCCTTCACGTTTTCCCAGTGAAACGTAGGGCTTCAAGCTATTGACTTGAAGTTTCTGTAGCAGTGGTGTTTATTTTACAGAATGGGGTTGCTAGCCGCCTCATGCCTAACCTTTCCTCTTTACCAGCATTATTTTTGGCTTAGCGAGGTAAAGGAGTGCGTCGGCCGGGCGGCAATCGAATGCCGGACAACGTGAGTGGTCGGTAGGCGTCCTAGCCGCCATGCTACCGACGCACTTTTATCCTCATAATACATATTAATTGCCCTATAGAAGAATTGTGAGTCATATTAGCTTTCTGACAGTTTAATATATATGTTACGATAGGTGGAGCAGGCCGCTCAGATTACTGAACTACGTCTCTGTCTGTTTGTTTTCGACATAGAACTTTGCACATATGTGCATCAGTTCATGTCACCACACTCCATGTAGCACACAAAGCAACAGAAGAAAGTAGAAGAAATGCATAACAGAGACGGTAAATAGAGGTGTGAGACAAAGGAATAGTAATATCGAAGAACAATATAGTTTCATTGGAAATCATAAGTCACAAGGAGTGGATGCATCAGCAGTGTCATTGAGAACGATTTCGAGCCATGTCACCAATAGCTTCCAACCATTGGATTTTACCGTCCTGAGGACCTCGACCAGTCAGGAAGCCTACACCTCCCTACGTGGCTTATTCTAACTGTTGTGGATTTCGTCGACTGGTGCCATGTTTTGGTTTGACCGCTCCTAGCTCTTTTCCAGCCTGACCCATCCTATATCAGCTAACATTGCCCGTTAGTCGAGGAAGGCGATGACTAGGCATCCGTAACACATGTCCTAACCATCTCAGTTGATGTAGCTTCACAGCCTTGTCGATTGATTTCCTCTCCTTACCTAGCACTCAACACCTAACCTCAGTATTGCTCACTTACTTTACTTTACTTTACTTCGGCTATCTCCTACGGGAGGATGAGCCGGCTTCATGAACGTCTCGAATCATCGCTGCCCAGGCGCGGCAATTTGTAAGAGAGTTCATGAAGTTTCATGGGAATTTGGTACGAGTGATGTCCCCAGCATCGCTCGGCCTTTTGTTTGAGAGTGCAGCTCTAGCCTTTACACAGCCAAGTGTGACCTACAAGGCAGTAGGAGTGGAGTAAGGAGTCCACTATCCATTGGCAGCCGGTGATCGGAGTTCGGTTCATACGCCTTTTTGAATGGGGCCAGACATCCAGGACATCCAACAAGCCCTTTGTCCATACGTCTGCCGGTGAGCTCCAGTGAGCTTCATACGCCAGTCGTTGGAGGTTTGGAATCAGGGTTTAGCCATCTCCCCTAGACCGTCATCCAATGGACAGTCAACCCGGTGGAGAGCGCCGGGCATCCGCTTTCGCCCTCTCACTTTGGTGAGAAACACCTCCGCCACGTGAAGGCAGTGAGTAGGACTTCCTCAGGAGAGGCTATGTAAGACGCCCGGTCATATGGGAGCATTTCAAGAGGTGTGCGGAGGGGTGGCCAACCCGCAGCGCAAGGCACCCACCCCCGACCATCCTGAGGCTCACCTTATTATACCACTTCACACGGGACTTCACACGACTCTAAAATCACTTAGAAATAATAATTAATTTAGAAAAGAACTCAACAATTGTACTGCATGCATTAACACACCCACACAATAGGTATATATATGTATGGTATAGGTAATACGAGAATTAATATAGGTTGGTGGAGAGAGAGAGACAAAGATCGATTACTGATTCTTTGTTCATCTAGTCTACACTCAGCACGTGCAATAAGAATGACTCATCACTCATACCGGAAATATAGAAAAAAAAATACTACCATCGATCAAGTCAAGAGATGCAATATAGTAATGGAATGATATAAACAAAGCTGGAGAGTTGTATGAGTCATGCTTTGATATTATTATGAATAGCAAATGTAAATTGTGCTCCAAACGTGGTCATCAGTAAACATTACTGCATAACACCACTGTGTGTGACTTTATCAAAATAAAATTTTATTCATAATGGAGTGGTTTGCTGTATTATATTATGCGGTCAGTTTAATCAATTTTAACGTGACTTTAAATTATTTGGAGGGAGTTATGATCATTATGAGAACGTTAGTTTGTTGTAATAATACCTTGTAAAGGATCTAATAGATTGGAAAGTTATAAAAATTACAACTATCAGATGACTACTTCAACTCAATGATGATATAATGTACTCTGCTGTGCGTCAGTGGCACAGTGGTTAGGACTCTCGCCGACCATGCACATGGTCCGAGGTTCGATCCTCTGCCGACTCACACCTGATATCTATAGTCGGTCTGCAAAATTTGGGCCACCGATATCCATGCTGAAAATTCTATACTTCTACCGAAAATACAGTGTGGAATCAAGCTGTAAATCAAAAAAAAAATTTAAAAAAATATCAGATTTGATGATTGTCAGCAGAATTCCTTTACATTCCCAGTGGAACATAAGGAGGGCTTCAAGCTAGAGGCTTTAAGTTTCGGTAGCATTAGTGTTTATTTTCACGAGATGGATGGGGTTGCTAGCCTCATGCTCAACCTACCTTTCTTTACCTGTCTTATTGCTACTGGCTTAGCGAGGTAAAAGAGTGCGTCGGTCGGGGGTAGGGATCAAACCTCTCACCACATAAGGCGTGGTTGGCGAGCATTCAATGTACTGCTGTGCCGCCGACACCTGTAGTGACTATTTATAAGGTTATTTTTATTGAAATTCGACGATATTATTTCCCTCTTTGGAGGATTTCATTATAAGCTGACATCAGTCAGAGAACCATTGGAAAATCAGCTGGAAGTACTGGACAGCTGTTGCCATTGTCCTAGTTTGGAACTCTTGATCAGAACGCACCCACAACGCGGGGTTCAGACTCAGGACCTTCTGGTTACCAGGCGAGCTAGCTCGTAGACCATTGAGCCACTAGGATTCCGATTCAATGGCCAGCCCATGAATTCTAACTTCTAACAATTCATGACGCAGCACGACCACTTTGAAATGTCTTCTTCGATGGGTTACTGTCTGGTCTTCAACCTGCTGCACCCTACTGGTTACTGCTTCCCATTACAACTCCAGGTAACTGCCTGATTAGGGCCAGTCGCTAGTGAGTATCAGATGAGTTTTCAAGTATTGGTTCTGTAGGGAATTTTGTTGGATTGGTTGGAGGATTTCATCGTGATAAGCTGACATCAGTTAGAGAACCATTAGCTATCAGCTCTTGATGAATACAAAAGAATTAGAACTATCGAGATCAAAGTTCAGTAAAGTACCCTTCCTTTTCTTTTCTTTTTCTCTCTGCAGAAATTCTGATGTCTCTTCAAATTCTAATACTCCAACATCTCGTCTACTTCGGTCTTCTGTTAGAAAATCAAGGAATATTTCAAATGACAGTCGAGTAGTAGGGATTACAGAAGAACAGCGTTGGGTGAGTGGTGTTATTCAGGTACACTGAAATAGTTGGTAGTTCGTGTTAATTTTTTTTAAAACGTATAATATACTTTCATTTATAGTGTAACAACAAAAGACAAGGGCCAGGCAACAGATGGTTTTATTACGGAAATCAGCGCGTATTTATATATATTTCCTGTACATTATTATAGCTTATTCAAGCAGACAAACGCAGTCTTCTGATTGGTTGTTTTCGGGTCCCTCGGAAAGTGAGGCCATCTATCTGCGAATCTTATTTGCCCACGTTAAGTCTGAATCAGCCTTGTTTATATTTTCTCACGGCCAATATTAGTGACCTAGACATTGACGTAAATTAATATCTACCTATTGGCTGGCAGCCTGTTCTCACTACAATACTATTTACTATCGTTAGATTATTTCTCAGTAACTGTTGGTAGTTTTTTCTGATATGTTACTCGATTTCATTCAACTTTTCTGAGTTACGAGGTTGAACACACTCCACAGGATTCCAGGGATGCATGTTCTGTCACCTGGACAGTAGGCAGATATCGATAGGCATTTGATTGGGGAAACACGATGCTGATCGATTTTTACAATATTTCTGATGCGTGAATTGTTAAATTATTGGTGGCGGTAGCAGTTATCTTCAGTAACACTACTATCGACAATCGACGGCTATTTCCTACCACATCCCCTTGGGGGTTTATTAATTCACCTGTTCGTGTGGAGCTAGTTTTATTGGCCGCACAAAGCACACACTTTATAAATGCATCTCTGGACATTATCCGGCATAGTTTTCATCATATAGTTTTATTTATTTTTCTAATTTTATTATAGCTTGATTCTCCACAGTATTTTGGGTGGGTACAAGTATTTAGAATTTTCAGTATGTGAGATATGGGTAGCTCTAATTCAGCAGGGCGCGACCATTGATGATATATCAAGTGTACGTTGACCGTGAGTGCGGGGGGGGCCTTGAAACCCGGACTAACTATGTAGATGGTCGACCAGCGTCCTAACCGCTATGCCACTGATGCGCACTAAATTATCTGCTGTTGACTAAATAGACATTTTCTGTTTAACACAAAGTGATGTAATTCTGCATTGAGTAGACTTTCTACCATTCAGGATAAAGGAAACATTTTTGTCTAGTGAAAAGATCGATAAATCTTCGTTTGATTCATGAAATCAACACGTGGGTGATCCGAGTCACTACTTAAAGGAAGTACTATTGAGCTGTACGCTATTAATGTCCAGTTCAAGTTCAACAACACAACCTACTATCGATAGTTTCCATATTGTACCAAAGATACATGGATGATACTTTATTCTTATGTGACTGGAATACTGATATGTAGTCACATGATGTGTGTGTTTGTTTTTGACAGTCTGTTATATTTTGCTATGTGTATATGGATCGATAGATATTTCATTATAACTGACAATATGCTTTTGTCTGTCCGCTAACTAAATAAACATGTATGACCTTGTTGTCATATGACATTACAACCAATCATGTTAAGACTGTCTATTTATTGGTTTATATGTATTAGCCATTTTCATATATACTTTGCATTGTACATTTTATCATTATTGGTCACACACACATACTTGTCCGTACATTTCGTACTTATTCACTCACACTCTTGTGTGACAATTATTTTCCTTGTCTGGAAAATACAAGTATCATCGTAAACCGGGTGGTCTTCTGATTTCCCTCTTTCCGCGTCAGGACTATTAACTACTCGACGAGTACATAACATAATTGCCGACGGGGAAGACTCTAATAATTCACTTAGCAGCAGTACATAACAAATACTGACATCGAAATGATAATTAAGGAGTTCAACAGCTGCCATCATTCCATCCAGTTCACGTTGGAATCAGAGATAAACTCGTAATTCCATTGCCACAGCCGACAAATGATCGATGAATGTGTGAAGGATAAACTGCCACTTTGAACCACTTCAATGTATGTATATAAATTCACATGCGCACACCTTCCAAACGCATCTCCGAACATTGTCCGGCATAGTTAGCAAAAGGAAAATGCAAGACAGCTGCTGGCTCAATTCTCGAGCTGTTTGTTGGTGAACTCAAACTACGTAGCTCCACCAGAGTCGTCTTTCGAAATTATCTACAAGGTGAGGCCAAATGATACAAAGTGGGCGTCAGATTTCGGCATTATATGTGTATGGCATAGGCGTTAGCAATTCGTCAATACAACCCTGAACTCTGTATACAGTAAATGTTTGTCCAGTCTCTTATTTTACCATGGTCTTAACCTCTTCACTGGTCGTCCCCTGTGAGAAATTTTGTTTTTAATTTTTACTTTTAATTTGGTTTTACTTGAATAATTAATTCACTATTATCACTGTCATATGCTCCTTTTGTACATTTTCACACCCTCCTCACACTTGTTGAGTACTACGTAATTTACAACTTTTATTTTTACTTCTAAAGCCACTTCTGAGTAATTATCTCCTATTATATCTTTCCTACTCAACCTTCCAGATTATTACAGATTGTAATTTTTAATTTGACCTTTGACCTTGAATATTTCTAGAAAAGTACCACTACCACGTGCGTCGGTGGCACAATGGTTAGGACTCTCGACGACCATGCAGATGGTCCGGGGTTCGAGCGCACACCAGATATCTATGGTCGGCCTGCGAAATTTGGGCTACCGATATCCACGCTGAAAATTCCATACTTGTACCAAAAATACAGTGTGGAATCAAGCTGTTACCAATAATAATAATAATAATACCTATCTTCTATTTATTACAATTAGTAGCTTGAAAAAAGAGAAGACTTTCAGCGAAGACTCTTTTCGACAGCGAATTCATTCACATAGCTGTACAATCGCATTTACATATAATTATTTGTGTGTGTGTGTGTGTACATGAGGTTTGTCAAGTTTAGATAATTGATCAGGTAATACAAGAATGATCTAATATAGAAACAAGGTCAACTAGACAGCAACTAAAGTAAGGTTGAGTTAGTTAGTGAGTTAGATAGTGTAATATAATTGACTAAAATGTTTCAACTTAGGTCAGGATATCAACGCAGGTAATTACAGATAGAGACTAAATAGAGGTGGGGTAGAGAATAATGCTATTTAAATTAGAACTGAAATTGAGCTAATAAGTTGGGTGACGTAACATATATATGACTAGAAATTGAGTGTTGGTCAAGTCAGTAGCAGTGGTAATGAAGTGTAGAAATTAAATCGGGTGGGGTTAAAGAACAAGAAAGTTGGAAATATAAAATAGTACAATTGAAAATACCTGTCGGGTATTAAGACAGATTACGTCCATTGCAAGTGTAGTGATTGAACGAACTTCTTCTGTACGCTGAGTTCAGGACTTAGCAAGTGAATCGCCGTTGCTTTTGCAGTTTGAAGAAGTCTGATTCGTACACCTTTAGGAAGACTACTTCTTACTCTGTAGACGACTTTGAAGTTTGTTTGGGGTGTAGCTTGTTGTCCGGAATCTATCAGATGTTCTAAGATGGAGCTTCGGGGGCATCGATTTTCTCCTTTGTAAAACCATGCTGGTAAGTGTTCGGTGATACGTTTGGATAGAGAAAGCTGGGCACGGCCGACACACCTGGCTCCACACGAGCAGGTAAACTGGTAGATACACATTGATGAGGCCAGCAGTGGTAGCTTATCCTTTACATTCATACGAATCATCGATTTCGCAGAGAAAGCTAATCGTAGTTCAGCTGCGAAGAAGGTTTTCTTAAGTGAACGGGACAGTCGATTTTTCAGTGTTTCCGCAGATGAATCTCCATTGAATTGAAGGTTCATGTAGACGAGTTTTTTCGGGACGCTGAGCATGGGCAACTTTTGTGGTCTAGGATTCATAGATTTTGCAATACATCGTTCTCAAAGAGTATTCTCTTGAGATTGTCCATTTGCTTAATTTCAGTCCTAATTTAAATGGCATTATTCTCTAACCCCACGTCTACTTAGTCCCTACCTGTAATTACCTGTGTTGATATCCTGACCTAGGTTGAAACATTTTAGTCAATTGTATTACGTCATCTATCTGTCTGTTTTCAACATAGAACTTTGTACCGATGTGCAGCAGTTTAGGTCACCACACTCTATGTAGCACACAAAGCAAGAGAAGAGAGTAGAAAAAATTCAAAATAGAGGCAGTATTATGTACTGCTGCTGAGTGAATTAATTGAGTTTTCCCCGTCGCCAAATTATTATTATGTACTGGTCGAGAATTTAATAGTCCTGATGCAAGAAAGACGGAAATCAGAAGTCCACTAGGTTTGCGATGATACTTCTATTTTCCAAACACAAGGAGAATCAAAATCACACAAGTATGTGAGAGCAAAATATATATGAATGTCCGAACAAGTGAGTGAACAAATCAATAGACAGTCTTAACATGATTGGCTAATTATAATGGAATATCGATCCATATATACATAGCGAAATATAACAGACTGTCAAACGAACACACATATTATATATAATATAAGGGGAATATACATTGTTAAAGGAGACAGGTTCATCAGAGTGAAATGGTCACAGACTAAGAGAGCAACAGAAAGAGAGACCACCATATATATATATATATATATATATATATATATATATATCAGGCAGTAAACAGGGTCATACAACAAAAGGAATAGACAACAAGAAAGTTGAAAGTGTAAAATATTACAGTTGAATATACCTGTCGGGTATTAAGACGGATTACGTCCATTGCGAGTGTAGTGATTGAACGAACTTGTTCTGAGATTTTCTAAATTCCGGTTTAATAATACTACTTTGATAAAGCTATTGGCATTAAATAGCGAAACGTCAGTAAAAGTAACAATATCGTTTTGTTTTTCACGCATTTATTGAGAAATACAAGAAAACCTTTTATTATAATGAATATCACATATACCCAATGCCCAACTTTTTTTCAAACTGTTAAAAGTGAACTTGGTTTGAACATGTAGAACTTGTTCTGTATGCAGAGTTTGTTCAATCACTACACTTGCAAGGGACGTAATCTGTCTCAACTCAACTACCACCTTTTGTTTTCACTCAATAACAGTTTCTTACCGTGTCAAATTTCTAACTCTTTCTCCCTTTGTGCCGTTGTTCATTACTCGACGAGGCTGTGAAGTTGCACCGATTGAAATGGTTAGGATATGTGTTACCTATGCCTAGTCATCGCCTTCCTCGACAATGGGAAATATTAGCTGATATGGGGTCAGACTGGAAAAGAGCTAGCCAGCAGCGGTCAAACCAAAACATGGCTTCACCAGTCAATGAAATCCACAACAGTTAGTCTAAGCCACGCAGGAAGGTGTAGACTTCTTGGCTGGTTGGGGTCCTCGGGACTGTAAAATCCAATGGCTGGAAACAATTGGTAACATGGCTCGAAAACATTCTCAATGGCTGGCGCAGACGCATCCACTCCTTGTGACTTATAATTTCCAATGAAACTATATTGTTCTTCGTTATTACTATTCCTTTGTCTTACACCTCTGTTTACTGTCTCCATTATGCGTTTCTTTTACTTTTTTCTCTTGCTTTGTGTGCTACATGGGAGGCGTGTGCGGACTTGAACTAGTGCACATCGGTGCAAAGTTCTATGTTGAAAACGGACAGATAGACGTAGTTTACAACTTTGAGTTTTACTTCTAAAGTCACTTCTGAGTATTTATATCATTTATGGTACCCCGTATTACTCAATAATAGAATACTATACATTTTTAGTAAATGTAAATACGACTGTACAGCCTGCGAAGATGATTTCGTCGATAAAGAGAATTTTCTGCGCTGAATTCGTCTTCTTTATTTCCTACGAAATAGTGAGCAGAAGCATCTACATGGGGGGGGGTAGTGGAGCATGGTATTTTAAGTAGTCTCCAGAAGCGCGTTCCACTCACCTTTTCACAAAACCCGTTAGCAGACTATTATTTCGATGATATTAGATAGTTGGAGGCAATCGGCCACAGGAAGCCTTGGACACAATCGAGGTTTCGTGCTAGTTCGCATTCATCAGCAAGGCGTATCTTCAACTTTGAAAGAACTCATGTCCCTCCTCCGGAGATTCGAACCCATGTTACCCAGTGATTACTGCTGTCAGCGACGTTACCACTAAGCCAGCGATTCGGGCTGGCGATTAACCTCCTGAAGGACTGTAGTGGGTATTTTGATTGGACACTAGTAACTGGTGTGATGTGTCTAGTCCTTTCTTTGCTGCAGACTGAATTCTATCAGTCAGGTTTTGCAATGTGGCAATCACGGTGCACATTGATTTGATCATATTAGACTATTATTTCCTTTAAGGAAGGAAACCGCCCACAAACTTCGATATTTATGAGACTGTTATAGTAGTATAGTGCTCGGCAAAATCCGATACTGGATACACTTTATCTGTTTGTCTGTCTGGATTCAACATAAAACTTCGCACCGAAGTGCACCACTTCGAGTTGCCACGTTCCAAATACCACACAAAGGTAGACAAGAAGATGAGTGAAGAGAATCAATAGAGTTTCACAAGTATAAAAGCGAAACAGAATGGGTAATGGTAGAAAGGAATATGAAAGATTACAGAGACTGAATACATCTGCGCTGTCATTGACAACGATTTTGAACCATGTCACACCTATTGTCTCCAGCCATTGATTCTTAGAGTCCCGAGGGCCTCAACCCGGAAGTCTGCATCTCCCTACCTACCTGACCCAGTTTAACTGTCAAGGATTTCATGGATTGATGATATGTTTTCTTTTGGCCACCACTTACTCTTTTCCAACCTGCACCTATATCAGCTATAATATATATATATATATATATAGAATAGATTACAACATCAGTAGACTTTTCTGGAACTAGGTCTGATTTCCAACGCTTATTTTATATGAGTATCAAACTGTAACGGAAATTTTTGTTAAACAAACTCACTGGATTCGTGTTATTACTGAACTGAATAAATCCGTCGCTGTTTGCTTATGTCTGCACCTGTTAATTACTAATAACGGTAATGAACTCTACTAGTACGCTAATATGTGTCTATTTGTCCGTTGTACATTCTGATTGATTCATTTGTTTCCTTCACGTTCCCCAGTCGAACATAGGGCTTCAAGCTAATGGCTTGAAATTTCTGTAGCCTTTGTGTTTATTTTACAGGATGGGGTTACTAGCCGCCTCACGCCCAACCTTTCCTCTTTACGAGCATTATTTCTGGCTTAGCGAGGTAAAGGAGGGTGTTGGCGGCCGGGGATTGAAACCCGAACCATGTGCATGGTCGGCGAGCGTGCTAACCGCTATGTCGCCGACACACCCTGATTGATTCATTGAGCCACGTAAATATCAAAAGACAAAGGCTGGCCTGCGACTGTAAGATATTGTACTATTGTACTATTCTATGCTGGGTCCTATCAATTCACGAATTTGCAAAACAACGTCAGTGAAAGATGTACCCACACCAGCTTTATTACTTCTCTTGAAATTCGTCATTGAATTAAAAATGCTACTAATATTCATTCAGTATATTCTATTTTTTTGCCTTTCTGTTATCCCCTTGATTTTAGGCGTCGTATGAATCGCAAGCAAATACCAATAATCCAACTGATATCGACGATGTAACCATCGAAGATGACCGAATAAACCCATCGCTTAATTCATCATCTACAAGAACAAGAAGGTCTCGCAGATCTGAACGATTATTGTCTATGGAGCAAACAAAATCCCACACAGATGGCGGTCGTGGTGGTTTAAAGCTTTCGTCGGCGAATTCCTCCTATGTCTACACGTATCGATCGCAGGCAACCTTGGAACAGGCGGTTTTACCCTTGCAGGCTACAAATCAAACATACAATAGTAGTGGTGGATATGGGTCAGAAACAATTAATTATGGTTCTTGGATCAAGAGTATTCAGGCTTTGTGGAAAAAGTTGGTGAGAAACGATACGCCGCAAGTGAATCCGATTACTGCTGCTGCTTCCGCCGCTACTACGCATTCCAGGTTAGAAATAATCTTTTTTGTGATTGGACACTAGTCAGTGTCTAGTCGTATCTTTGGTGCAGACTAAATCCTATCAGTCAGGTTTCCTGTCGATTACCTCCAACCATCCTATACTAACAATTCACAGGATATTGTGAGGGCGAGCCACCTAGTGGCACTGGACTACACTGACTCCTAGTTTAGAAATAGGGAGTGAAGTGGTTGATGGAGCTCGTTGACCGCTTCACTTATTTGGGGAGTTGCATCAGCCAGTGCCAATGGGTTGATCTCTGACGAAATCTCAGCACGGATACAGAGGGCTAGTTTCGCATATGCCAAATTACACCGTCTCTGGTGTAGACATGATATCCAGCTGGCTGGTTTTCGACCAAAGGGTGGGTGTACCGCTCATCAGTCCGCTCCGTCCTCCTTCACGGCTAGCTGTGAGACTTGGCCATTGAGAGTGGAAGACATGAGAAGGCTGGGTAGTTGTCTTTGATCATAGATGCCTGCGTTCTATCTCCCGTGTGAAGTGGTATAGTAGGGTGAGCACTATTGAGGTTATGTGTCGGTCGAGTGGTAGGCAGGTGAGAGGGGGAATCAATCGACGAGGTTGTGAAGTTACATAGACTGAGATGGTTAGGACATGTTTTACGTATGCCTAGTCATCGCCTTCCTAGACAATGGGAAATGTTGGCTGATATAGGATCAGGCTGGAGAAGAGCTAGCCAGCGGCGGTGTAACCAAAACATGGCTTCATCAGTCATTGAAATCCACAACATTTAGTTTAGGCTTGTCACGTATGGAGGTGTAGACTTCCTGACTGGTTGGAGTCCTCGGTATCGTAAACATCAATGAAGGCTGGAGATAATTGGTGACATTGCTCAAAATCGTTGTGAATGGCAAAGATGCATCCACTCATTGTAACTTATGATTTCCAATGAGACTATATTGTTCTTCGTTAATACTATTCTTTTGTCTTACATCTCTGTTTACTGTCTCTATTATGCATTTCTTCTACTTTCTTGTGTTGCTTTGTGTGGTGCATGGAGGGAGTGTGGCGACTTGAACTGGCGCACATGTGTGCAAAGTTCTATGTCGAAAACAGACAGACAGACCTAGTGGCATACTAGCCATACTGCAAACTCGACTAATAGGATTCGGTCTGCACCAACGATAGGACTAGGCATACACACGATACAGTAGTTACTGACTATTGCCCAATCAAAAATAATATCCAATACAGTCAGTTCTACAAGAGGTGAGTCACAAGCCCGAATAGCTGGCTCAGTTGTAACGTCGCTGACAGCAAAGGTAGCAATGGGTGACGCGGGGCTTCGAATGTCAGAAGGACAGTGGGTTCCTCGCATGTTGCAGATGCGCCTTAATTACTGACTGACTGGCTGGCTGGCTGTTGAGTGAGTGCCAACCAGCACGAAACCTCGATTGGGTCGAAGGCTTCATGTGGCTGGCCAACTGCCTTCAACCATCTAATTGAAATAATCTTGTCTACGTTGTGGAGTTTGTATGAAAAAGATAATCTGTCTTATTTTTGAAATCCTCCTGACTACATGAACTTCAGTCTGTTACAAATGCATGTGTTTGTTCGAATTTACTCTTTAATAATTATAGAAGATTCTAAAATGACTAACAAAGCTTTTATAGTTCAATTCGACTCACAACTCTATTTTAAGTATTCCCATTAGTATTAATGTTAGAACAAGACATGTAAGCGAACAATATTACTGTTTTCAATTAGATCTTCAGACTGTACTTTAATTTACGTAGATTTCTCTCTCTCTCTCTCTCTCTCTCTATATATATATATATATATATATATATATATATATGCGTCGGTGGCACAGTGGTTAGGACTCTCGCCGACCATGCACATGGTCCGGGGTTCGAGCCCACGCCGGCGCACACCTGATATCTACGGTTGGCCTGCAAAATTTGGGCTACCGATATCCATGCTGAAAATTCCATACTTGTACCAAAAATACAGTGTGGAATCAAGCTGCAAATCAAAAAAAGTTCACTTTTAGCAGTTTGAAAAAAATTTGGGCATTGGGTGTATGTGATATTCATTATATAATAAAGGTTTCCTTGTATTTCCGAATGAATGAAAAACAAAAAAAACGAATCCAGTTTACTTCGGAAGCAGAATCAGTCGTTGAGGAATTACCATTTCTGGACTGCTTGCCTAGTTAAGAAGAGGGAGAACGCACATTTTAGTATATCTATCCATATTCAGGAAGGAAACCCATCCTAGCAAATATTTAGACTTTGGATAATCACACCTCATCAGCGCGAAGGTACCACTTGTGTTTCTAGTCTTCTTAGACGAACACATTCTTTGATGTTAACGAATGAGAAGGAAAAAGAGGAAGGGGAAATATCAGACACATTACTGAGACTCTCAAGCAAAACAACTACCCAAGGAACGCCATCAGTAAAATCAGCACTGACATTAAGTATGACCGAAAACGCATTCCGAAAACATGGAAATCAACAATTGTCATTCCAATTGGTGGATGGTGGCTAGCAGTAGAATCCAGGATGCGCATTTCGTCCTATTTGGGACTCGTCAGCTGGATGTACCTGCATTTCTCAGTGAATGAGTGATGATGTTCCCCCTGAGGCCCATAGTTTCAAACGCCAAAGCGTTATCCACTAGACCACTTGGGCCACGAGAGCCACCTCATGTGCAACGGGTCATATTAATTATTGAACTGAATTTTTGATTTTCACGTCGATTGATTGGACCGAAGTGCTCGGTCTCAGGTTGACTATGTCGGCTTCTTGTGCAGATGCTTCGACGATGTCTGGGAATTCGATTTGTATACAATTGGTGGATGGTAGCTAGCAGTGGAATCCAGGATGCGCATTTCGTCCTATTCGGGGTGTCATTCCATATAGAGCAGAGACATCAGACGATATCAGAAGAGTACTCAATAAACTTGACATTAGAGTTTTCTTCAAAACATCAGACACACTACAAAGCAACCTTGTCCATATAAAATACCAAATCCCTAAAGATTCTCTATCTAATTGTGTCTATAAAATAAAATGCTTGGAATGTGATGCGACATCGGACAAACACTGTCGCACAGAAATCAACGCAGTCAGAAGAAATAAACACCGTAGAGCCGCCTCTGTTCTACCAACCACTGAGAAATCCAGTTAGTGAACTAGAAAAGCTTGAAAAATCATCAGCCAGTCATAGGTATACACGCTATAGAATCAAGTCACAACGGCGGTGATTTTAAGAATATTGAAATAGTGCAGAAAAGTTTCCGAAATCAAAAAGAACGTCTGATATCAGAACCAATTCACATCATATGTAATACAAATTGTCTGAATAGGAACGAGGAATTAAGACATAGTTAGACCTGGTTGCAACACTCCCACCTCTGTTTAAAGTGACAAAATGAACACGAATGTGATAAGCAGTTTCTTTATATAAACATATGCTGTTTCTATAATTTTATACGCTTATCAAATCCAACAATTTACACATGATGGTTATTTATCTTTACCAACTTAACAATGCAAAAACTAACCCCATGCTGATGAACGATGATTAAGTTGTTATTATATATATATATATATAAGCTGAGTGGATTTTCTAAATTCTGGTTTAATAATGCTACTTTGATAAAGCTATCAACATCAGCATTAAATAGCGAAACGTCAGTAAAAACCACAACAATATCGTTTTGTCTTTCATTGTTTCATCGGGAAATACAAAAACTCCTACAATAATGAAGAATAACGAAGGTAGTCTTAGGTGTATATGCAGACAATTAAATAAGTAAGGTCAAATCCTAAAAGTTACGTAATAATAAAGGTGAAGTGGACAGCTAGCTAGAATTTAACTAAATATGGTAAAAGTAGAAAGAAAATGGAAGATAAGAAAGAGTGGGATAGTTTTGATAGTAGACTACACTTTCTTGAAGTCCAGTTGAGCAGAAGAGAGGATGGTTCACTCAAGATAGATATCTATAGAAAATCCACTTCTGTTGATGATACGTTTATCATTAATCTTGATGTGAAAGCTGACAAGAATGAAATGGTAATAAGACAAATTTAATGATGCACATCCATCGCTCATCTTCACCTGTGATGGTAGACTACATTTCATTGACGTCCAATTGAGCAGAAGAGGGGATGGTTCACTCAAGAGAGATGTTTATAGAATACCTACATCTGTAGAACAATATACACATTTCGCCAGTTTTGTGCCGATCCGATACAAAATCAGTTTGGTCAGATGCTCCACGAATAGAGCAAGAAGGATCTGTCTGTACAGATGACTCACTAGAAAATGAATTAGGATACATCCGAAATACTCTTGTCCAAATGGCTTATCCTAGTAGATTTGTAAGGAGACAGGCACATGAACACCAGGTATAATGTGGAGAAACTGACAACAGCTATAAAGAAACAACTGTTCTTAAAATTCCAAATTAGTGGAGACGCGACTAGTGAAGTCTTATATCTAAGATTATCGAGAGTAATAAAACGGACTTGCACTGTCGCCACCCTTGGTTTGTCATTTTCCA
Source organism: Trichobilharzia regenti (assembly GCA_944472135.2). NCBI lineage: Eukaryota > Metazoa > Platyhelminthes > Trematoda > Strigeidida > Schistosomatidae > Trichobilharzia > Trichobilharzia regenti. Next base: position 14,895,489 of record OX235266.1, read on the forward strand.
GCTGCTGACCAATTATGATTACTCAGGCGAAAGATAAACTGCTTAACTGTGCCACTTCTATGTGTATCTACAAATTTAGCTGCTCCTGCGGAGAAAGCTGGCTATATAGGGCTAACAACTAGACAGTTTGAAAAACGTATTAACGAGCATCTTCCTTCATGGTTCATTGGGAAATGCCAAATAAAATCTATGAGAAGTTCTATTTTGACTCACTTGAGTGACGATAGCGGTCACCAAGTGGACAGTAGTATTGAGTGTGATTCCAAGTTTATTCATCCCAGTCCATCGAACTTTTCAAATAGAATTCGAATCCGCCTTTTACATATAGCCTAAGCTATGGGAATTAATTCGAGAGAACAGTCCTAGTTTGAACTACCTTTGTCTCTGCCTTGCTTGGCTTAGGTAAATTCTAATTAAAACCCTCCAACCCCTTATTGTTTTCCATTCCTTTCACACTTTTACTATATTTATTTAAACTCTGATTATCTGTCCACTTCACCTACCTTTAGTATTACGTAACTTTTAAGATTTCACCTAATTTATTTCTTTGTTTATTGAATTGCCTACATATACACACACGTATTACCACCTTACCTTATTCTCAATATTTTGTTATCATTATAATCATCGTTATTACCGAAGTTCAAAACATTTACCACATTATTATTATTATTATTATTATTATTATTATTATTATTTGATCCACAAACTCACCGTCATTGGTTAAATTGCTTTATATCTAAATCTATATAAATTAAAGTAAAGGCTGAAGAAGATCTAATTGAAAACAGCAATATTGTTCAAGGGTATGTCTCGTTTTAAATTTTCTTGCATTTAAGCTCGTGTGTGTGTGTGAATTTTTCACCAATTGCTACGTGTTATTTAGTTCTTCAAACTGTTTGTTTGTATGTGTGTGTGTGTGTGCAGTTTTCAGTATTGTGTGTTGTTAACGGGTCAGCCATATGTTCCACTGTTCATAGTGCAATACATCACCATTTTTATCATTGTCTTTTAACTGGTGTCTTGTCTTGTCTTTACACCGGTGGTGAATACATACAACCTGTGTTCAGTATTCTATTTTTTTCCTTCACGTTCCCAGTGGAAGACAGGGCTTTAAGCTAGTAGCTTGTAGTTTCTGTAGCAGTGTTTATTTTTACAGGATGGGTTGCTAGCCGCCTCATGCCCAACCTTTCCTCTTTACCAGAATTATTTCTGGCTTAGCGAGGTAAGGGAGGAGTGCGTTGGCGGCCGGGGATTGAACCCCGGTCCATGTGCATGGTCGGCGAGCGTCCTAACCACTGTGCCACCACCGACGCACTCACTATTCTATGCTTCAAAGATAATGAATCTGTCTCTGTATATATATATATATATATATATATAGGCAAAGTTAAACTTTCGACACCACTAACAACCAATCAGCAAACGACCTTGAACGGACCAGTCACATTAAAGAGGCATATATGATAAATGGAATCGTATATTTATAGAAAATAGCCTAAAATTGTTACAGGGGGGGGGTATCTTTCCCTAACATCTCCCAGTTAAGCATCGGACTGTCAATAGAAAAGTTACACTACATTCTGTACATATATTCATCCAAATGACTGTAAATAAGATCCTTTTGAGATCCATTTATAACCCTTATCCTATTTTTCAACCTGCCCCAAAATCCTTCAAATGAATTTGTATGTGTCCTCGTAACGGAATCAACAAAATCACTTGAATAGTTGACTCTATGATGAATATATCCTAGAGATAACAGGGAATTGTAAACTTTCCGTGTGTATAATAGAACCTCATTTTAAAAGTCTCGTAATAATAGGTATTAAAGTAGTTGCTTTTCTGTCTGTTATCCTTTTGACGAATCCCTTTCGGAGGTAGGTGTCGTATAAACCAATTACCCAAATATAGTTCGCTCGCTACCGAACACGGTTGTATTTCTTTTTCACCAACACAGTTTCATCGACGTGCACAACAACGTCTTCTCCACCCAACAAAGAATTGAATTTCTCCATTTTCGACGAAGCAATATCTTTGCAATGCTGGTACCATTGAACTGTTGAAACGAGACTATTCTCCGTCCCAGCAGCTGCAGCTCTCACTGGCTGTCTCAAGACCCAGTAGTTGTAGATATACAAAATTTGCGTCAAGGAGAGGTGGTTCACACCTTGCAAAACAGTACCTACGAAATATTAAAATTATCAGCTTACCCGCTCCAATGTTAACTCTCTTCAAACACATTGCACAGCGATGGACAAATCCATTAGTTGACCTGCTAAAGCTTTTTAAAGTCATGACACCACCACACGGACAAGTTCTCTCTCTCCTTCCGGAGCAACCCTAAATCCAGGACAGTGTTGAAAAACACTATCTTCCTTGAATTGCAACCGTAACCTTGTAAGGGGACGCATTTGAAATGAGTCAAGCGCTATACAATATTGATCTGACGTTCGTGAATCTCATTGGATAATTCGACGTCGTTGGCTGATTGGTGGTAGTTAGCGGTGATTAAAGTTTAACTTGGCCTATGTGTACATAGATCAATCAATACAGTTGTAATTTGTTTGTGTCGGTCAGTTTCGTGTTCTTTCTTGTTCTCCTTCTTCTTCTTTGAATTGCTTTACTAACTTTTATGTCGTTGGTAATTTAGAATTTATATCTAGTCTTAAGTGCCTTTAAATATGTGTTTACATTGTTTAATTTTGATAGTCTGGTTGTGTATTCGTTTTTTTCTTTCTGGTTAGAATTATGATTTATTATATGATATGATATTCTAATAGAAATGTAGGCCAATAGATGAACGTGTATGTGAATGAACATAATTACAAACAAATGTGACATAAAATATGTATAGACAGTTATGATTTCATCATCTACCTTTTCGGTCGTTAAAAAAACATTTCTCAAGATGAAGACTTATTCATTTATGCATTCATTCACATTTATATTCCTCTTTTTTGAGTAGTATGTGTGTGTGTGTGCGTTTCTATGCTGTAAATCAAAAGTGTGATGAATGAAAGTTTACTTTTCTCTATTAGACAGTACACCTACGCTTACGTGTAACTTACATTGCAGCTTACAAGATAAGATATAATTAGCATTATTTGGTTTTGTGAATTAAAATGTTACATAACTAATGACGATTATTATTATTGTTTCCTTGGGTTCCTAGTGGAACATAGGGCTTCAACTGCACGTCTCCACTTGCTTCTGTCTTCCTTCTGCTGTACTTTTAACTTGCATCCATGTTAGTTAATCCATACTGTTTCAACTCCTCTTCGCGCGGTCTCCTCCATGTCACCCTTGCACTTACGTCCCACTCGCCGCTTCCCTTTCGGCCTGGTTCCACTCGAGCAATGGCCTGACGCGCGCGCAATGTCACTCAGCGGCGGCCTCCTCAGCGAGTGCCCGATCCATCTCCACTTTCTCCTGCATATTTGTTGGTTGGTGATTGATTGGTTCTTGTTTTGTTTGTTCTCATAGTTTCCAGTAGTTGGTGATTCTTTCCAGCCCGGCCTTCTGTTCTTCAGTATAGATCCAGCGAAGACAGTTGTTGATAAAGGTAATGTCTGCAACAGGCTGTTGGAAATATTCTTTGTAACCCGCCCGCCAAGTTTCTGTCTGATCCGTATAAAAGAACTGACTGACTTGACGATTGTATTGAAAACCCGACCGAATTTTGTTGTTGATTCTGGCTGAGTGACGAAGATTTCCAGATTGATTTCAGGTTGATGAATGTGTTCCTCGTCTTCTCCATTTTCGCTCGATTTGACATCCTCATCCGTTCCGACTTCCTGTAGTTGAGACAATGCTCCCTAGATCTGTGAGTAAATGAAGTAATCTCTTTCAAATCCCTCCTGTTGATGGTGATTGGCGCCTAGATTACTAGCTGTTATGTTCTCGTCGCTGAATTATTGTTATGGACTGGTCGAGAAACTAATAGTCCTGACGCGAGAAGGCGGAAATCAGAAGACCTCTAGGTTTGCGATGATACTTCTATTGTCCAAACACAAGGAGACGAAAATAATTGGTCTCACACCAAAGTGGTAAGCAAGTCAAGTAGTTGTAAAGTAAAGTAGTTCACACAAATTGTGAATGCGAATATATATAAATAATTCAGACAAGCGTGGGAAAAATCATTAGACAGTCTTAACATGAATGGCTAATTATAATGGAGTGTCGATCCAATTATACATAGCGAATATAGCAGACATGCCAACAAACATATATGGATATATGTCACCAAGCGACGGACTGTCAACAAACACTCATATTATATATAATATAATATAAGGAGAATACACATTATTAAAGGAGACAAGTCCATACAAGTGAAGTGGTCACAGACTAACCGAGCAAACAGAAAGAGAGACCAACATACACACACACATAAATATATATGTGGATACATATCACTAGCTCACTAGTTTTTTAGCCTGTCCCAAGCCCGGATAAAGACGGAGGGTTGGGGTGTGGTGCTAGCAACTTCACCCCTAAAACTTAACCAAATCGCGACAGAAACTTTAACACACGAATATATCAATGATGATGATTAATCATGAGAGTTGTACTCAGGATACACATAGGAACAAAGTGGGGAATACGAAGTTACGTAAGAGTCCTAAATGAATATACAAGGAATATAAGCAATTAAAGAAACAGGCAAAAGAAATTAAGTCATCAAAAATCAACAAACTTGTTGCCATGACAGTAAAAGTGGTTGAATAATTCTCTTTTGTATGCCCAGCTCCGGTTTTCCTATGTGAATGGTCAGAGCTTCAGCGATACAAAGAAGACGAAACCGTATTGCCTTTGATAGGTTATTCTTGACGCTGTAGATTACTTTGAAGGAGGCGTTTGTTGAGATGGAATGATCAGTGTTAACCAGATGTGCAATTATCGCACCTCTTATAGCACCACTATTGCCTTTTCGCAACCATGCTGGATAGTATTCTTTAATCCTCGTGGACAGGGTGCGCGTCGAACGACCGATGTATTTATATTTTTTTATATTTTTGATTACAGCTTGATTCCACACCGTATTTTAGGTACAAGTATGGAATTTTCAGCATGGATATCGGTAGCCCAAATTTCGCTGGCCGACCATAGATATCAGGTGTGCGTCGGCGTGGGCTCGAACCCCGGACCATGTGCATGGTCGGCGAGAGTCCTAACCACTGTGTCATAGTAGCAAGCAAAGTGATATATGTACATAAAAGTGGTCAGATGCGGGATATTGTCCTTGAAGCTTCTGCAGATCAATGGGCGACTTACTGGAGAACACTATTCTTAGCGTTGCTGCAAAGAATGTTCTCTTCTCAGAGATGATGTGATCCTTCTCTTGAGAATATCGCTTGTTAAATCTGCCTTGAAATCCAAGTTCATGTAGAGTTTCTTTTAAGGCACAAGTGAAGTTTCATTTCTACAATTCTTGGTTTGATATTTTTGTTTATGTATCTTGGTGGGTATCCATTTTGGATGAAGATTTCTCCCAAAAATCTAATCCTGCCACTAGAACATCGGGACTACAGATGCCTCGGATGCAGGTGACAAGTGATTTAATTAAATTCCGATTTTGTTGAATGGGTACCCGGCTATAGAAGCTTGTTAGCTGACCATTCCAAGTAGCTTTCCTATGGATCGTTCTTCGTAGACTCCCATTGTGGTGAGAGCAGGCTGCTAGCCGATTGGTTGGCACTAATCTACGTTAAGGTCTAGGTCACTAATATGGGCCGTGAGAAAATATGAACAAGCCTGAGTCAACAACCAATCACAGCAAAGTTAACGTGGCAGAATATGATTCGCAGAGAGAACTCTATTTGTCAAGGAATCCCGAAACAACCAATCAGAAGCCTGCGTTTGTCTACCTAAACAACCAATCAGATGACTGCGCTTGTCTATAATAATGTAGTTGAAAGATGTATAAATACGTGTTGATTTTCATAATAAAACGATCTGTTGCCTGGCCCTTGTCTTCTGTTGTTACACCATCAGTTCTTCTTGTTAGTTCCACATCAAGAAACGGAATTTTTGATTGGTTTTCCATTTCAAGAGTGAATTTCATTGCTGGATGGTAACAGTTAAATGTTTGCAGCAGTAGATTGGGGTCATTACTGTGGTGACAAATAATGAATATGTTATCTACGTATCTTGTGAACAGTGGTAGATTGTCAATGCATGGCTTTAATGGACCTTTCTCGAGGCTTGCTACGAAGCAGTCTTATAGTAGTGGACCCAACGGAGATCCCATTGCAATATCATCTTTTTCTCTATGGATGGTATCATTGAAAGTGAACTGTACATTCAGAGTGCATCTCACTAGTAGTTCCTTCAAATATGCTTTTGGTACTCTAATATCAAGATGGTTATCATCTATATATTTACATATAAAGTAGACCGTTTCCGTGAGTGAGAGATTGGTGAAAATTGATACAGTGTCGAAGGACAGCATAATTTTGTTAGATACCTTCAGGTCTTGTATGCATTCGATGAATTGGAAGGTGTCGCAGAGCGATGGTGTACATAATTATTTCCTTACAGGTTCCAGAACATCTGCCAGCCATTTTGATTTAATTTGGTTTGAATGAATGACTAAGTGAATGTACCTACCTAGAAACTAGTTATCTAAGTCTAATAAAAGCACTGGATGACACACGGGTTTGAATCTCAGGAATGAGGGAAATTAGCTCTTTGAAGGTTGCAAATACGCCTTGCTCTATGACTGGTTGTTGAGTGAGTGCCAACTAGCACGGAGCCTAGGTGGTGTCGAAGGCTTCCTGTGGCTGGCTGCTTGCCTGCAACCATCTGATACTAACTAAAGTAGATAAAACACAAAATAATTTAGCAAAGAAGAATATCCTTTACGATGATTTTCTCTTCTGGCTCTGCAGTTATATATATGCATGTTTATGTACATAGAATATTTTTAGATTAGTAGTCAATAACAATATTAGTGTTTTTTTAAATAATATCGATTTGTAAAATAAGATCACAATGGAATTACAGTTCATTGAAGATGCTTAAACTGTTATAATCATAATAAAGATATAGTAGCAAATAGAATATCAAGTAAAATTAAGGAAATTTCCACAAAAATTCAGGATCATTTTAACCTAGATGGCCAAGGTAATGATAATGTCTGAACCAACCAGCTTCTTTTGGATGCACAAATTAAGCTTTTTAATATGGATCCCAACAGCCGGCCTCAGCAATTTTTAGTACTCGAACTTTTAAGGAGAAATTGAGATTTGTTGGTTGGTATGTGCTAGATGACTTTGAAAGCCAACTCGTTAACATCAATCTTGTGTTCTGTATCCAAAAGATGAGATTGAATAGCGCTGCGAATAGATTTGGCTTGTCCTTTACTTAGTCACTATGCAGGGTGATGTTCGGAAATTCGACGGGAAACCTGCCTAATTGTATGGCCTATGTAACTGGCTCCACAGGAGCAGTTAAATTGGTAGATACACACACATAGAAGAGACGAAATTAGGCATTTTGTCTTTTACTCCGACCGTAAGAGAGGAGTGGTTTCGGCGACACAGCGTAATTTGGCCTCATTTCTAAGGCGCTGTGTTAGTATCTCGCTGATGTTGTCCCCAAAAATAATCCATCCCTAGTAGTAAACAGTTTTCAACACACTAGTTGATGAAACACTTTTTACTTACTAATGTTAACAGCAGAAGGCAAGACAAGACACGGATACAAAGGCATATTTTCATCAAGTGATCAAACCACTATTTATATATATCTATACAGTTTATTATATTCGTTAACCAGGTGTTAAGTCAATATATAATTGCAGTGGTGCATCGGTGGCATATCGATCAGGACGCTCGCCGACCATGCATGTTGTCCGGGATTTGATCACCAGCCGCCAACGCACTCCTTTACTTCACTAAGCCAGAAATAATGCTGGTAAAGAGGAAAGGTTGGGCATGAGGCTAGCAACCCCATACTGTAAAATTAAATACTGCTACAGAAACTTCAAGCCATTAGCTTGAAGCCCTATGTTCCACTGGGGAACGTGAAGGAAAAAAAAACTTCTGGATATATATAAATATGCACTACTGATTTCCAGTTTCAGATACAAGCGCAGTGTCTTATCTCATTTCCCCCCTTTATTTTTATTATTATTATTACTATTATTATTATAATAACCGGTTTCACAAAACAACACAATGAGTTTCTCAGACTTCTGAAACACCATTACTGTCAATAAGTTAGTTTTACTTACCTTTATTTTGTGATATTTTAATGCGTTATTTTTTTGTTTTGCCGTCAGAAGCATTGTTCTCATACCATTTCTGGATTTTTTTAACACTTTGTCTTTTAAAGCAGATTACAGTCTGATGGTGAAAGGGATCGTTCTAAAGTGTGGTTGACACGTCATATGTTTGGTAAGTTTTGTTTGTTGTTTTTTTCTTGGTTACAGGATTTCATCATGAGCTGACATCAGTCAGAGAACCATTGGGAAACCAGCTGGGAGGAGTACTGAACCGCGGTTTCGTCCTAGTTTGGGACTCTTTATCAGAAGGCACCCACCGGAGTTCGAACCCAGGTGAGCTAGCTTGTAGACAATTAAGCCACCGGGACCTGATCCAATGGCCCATGAATTCTAACTTCTGCTAATTCTCGGCATAGCGCAACCACCAGCCAATGTCATCGGTGGCGAGTATTTGTCCTCACACCTGACCTGCTGCACCCTGCTGGTCACGACTTCCCACTAGAACCCCAGGTAGCTAACTGCCTGCCTGAATAAGGCCAGTCGCCATTGATATTCAAGTATTGGTTTGTAGGGATTTGGTTTGATTGATTGGTTACAGGATTACATCATTATGAGCTGACATTTGTAAGTGAACCAGGGGAAAACCTGGGAGCATTGGACAAAACAACCAATTCAGTCCTCTTGAATAGCAGTGATACATTTTAACCATACTCTGCTTATAAACAAAGGGATTCAGAAGATCGTTTTAAAATAGTTCTACACACACCTGCTCTCCTTGGCCCTGTATTACGATTCATTCGACTACGCAGTCAGAAAGATCATCGATCGGTGATATTTTAGGCAGTTGTTGTCTTATGTTATATCTTTCTTCACTTTAGGAAGGCTTCGTTTAACTTTCCACTGTGAAATAACTTGGCAATGTGACCTGATCACCACTACTTAGCTATTGAATGAGGTTTTTCTAACTGACTGACTGGTTTCAGCATAGAGAACTTTGCACTGATGTACAGCAGTTCAAGTCGCCACACTCCTTGCATGTAGCACACAAAGCAAGAGAAGAAAGTAAAAAGGAAATGCAAAATAGAGACAATTAGCTGAGATATGAGGCAAAAAGAGTAGTAATATGGAAGAACAATTTAGTTTTATTCGATATTATGACTCACAAGGAGTGGATGCATCTGGCCCAGCCGTTGAGAATGATTTTGAGTCATATCACCAATTGTCTCCAGTCTACACTTCCCTACGTGACTGGTTTGAACTAACTGTTGTGGATTTCATTGACTTATGAAACCATCTTTTGATCCGACCATCACGTGCTAGCTCTTTTCCAACCTGATCCATTCTTTGTCAGTCAGTTAACATTACCCGTCGTCGAGGAAAGCGATGGCTAGGCGGGCATGCGTAACACATGTCCTAACCATCTCTCTCATTCGATGTAATTTCACAACCTCGTCTATTTATTTCCCCTCCAACGCACCCAGCACTGGATCCTATACCTAACCTCAATATTCCTCACCCTATTATGCCACCACTTAACACGGAAGATAAAACACAAGTGTACCAATGAGGTTTATCGATCTTTCTGCAACTGCACTCCATAGTGTTGAAGTAGTCGTCAAGCTGCTTCACAATTGACGTTGTTGAAGTTTTTTCTTCTCTTAATTGAAAGAGTTGATGCAAACAAAGGACTGGCATTTTAAGTCCTCTTTAATGATTCATAGTGTTATAATTTGCTCAACGGAAGGTGTATCTTTCTTGAATCCAACTTCTTCCGAGTGAAATCTTACATCCATAGTGTCTTTTTTGACATATTTCCATATTCATGGAAAATTCCCATTGTAACATATCGAAAATCAAAACAAGTGATTGATTCAGCGAAGAGACTCTTTTCAACCATGAATTTATTATCAAGCTGTACAATCGTTGTATATATGGTTGTTTTGCAAGAAATTATATCCAGTGAGGGAATTATCATAGGTGTGAATGCATAAAATAATAACAATAGTAGTATGAAATGCAATTAAAACTAAAATGTTTGCGATTATAATCATAGTTAAGTGTCAGGTGGCAAAACAAATTAATGTCATATATAGTGTAACAACAGAAGACAAGGGCCAGGCAACAGATCGTTTTATTATGAAAATCAACACGTATTTATATATATTTCACATACATTATGATAGCTTATGCAAGCAGACAAACGCAGGCTTCTGATTGGTTGTTTCGAGATTCCTCGAAAAATAGAGTTCTCTATCTGCGAATCATATTTTGCCACGTTAACTTTGCTGTGATTGGTTGTTGAATCAACCTTGTACATATTTCCTCACGGCCTGCCTTCACCACAATAGAATAATTCATAGGATATAAGAACTTGATAGGTGGGGATGTGCAATTACAGGATTAGTAGACAAATAGGTTAAATGGTTCTCGAACTGATGTCAGCTCACAATGATGAAATCCTCCAACAAATCAAACAAAATCCCTTACAAAATCAATACTTGAAAATTGATCTCATACTCCCTATATACTGGCCCTCTCCAGGAAATTACCTGAGGTTCTACTGGGAAGTAGGGTGCAGCAGGTTGAAGGCCATGCAGTAACTCATCGGAGAAGACATTTCGAAATGGTCGTGTTGTGTCATGAATTGGCAGAAGTTAACATTCATGGGTTGGCCATTGAATCAGGTCCCAATGAGTGGCTTGATGGTCTACGAGCTAGCTTGCCAGGCTTGTAACCAGAAGGTCTTGGGTTCGAACCCCGCGGTGTGGGTGGGTGCGTTTTGATCAAGAGTCGCAAACTCGGACAACACAAACAGCTGTCCAGTACTCCTCCCAGCTGGTTTTCGAATGGTTGTCTGACTGATATCAGCTCATGATGAAATTCTTCATCCAATTAAAAAAAATAAAAACTTCACGTTGCATAACAGTACAAAATTTTGATAACGTAGAATTCAACGTTGATTTGGTATGACAAGTGGAACGAGTGAAATAATACCGGGGACAGTGCGTCGGTGAAACAGTGGTTAGGACGCTCGCCGACCATGCACATGCTCCGGAGTTCGATCCCCTGCCGATGCACACCTGATATCAATGGTCGGTCTGAAAAATTTGGGCCACCGATATCACATGCTGAAAATTCCATACTTCTACTGAAAATACGGTGTGGGATAAAGCTATGATAAAAAAAAATGAATAAATAATAGTGACAATTAACGTAATAAAGGAAGAGTATACAAGCTAAATAAAAAAAACGAGGAATAGGTAGGTAGATTAGGGATTATCATGCTTTATCATAGAGGGATTAAGACCATGAAAGTTGGATATGATTTCTTGAAATAAACCACATATATATGTATGTAATGACAGAAGACAAGAGTCAGGCAACAGATCGTTTGCTGAGGTACTTATAGATTTTTATTTACATTACTATTCGTTATTGTTAGCAGAGAAGCAGCAACGTCTTCTGATTGTTTGTCTTTTCGATGATGGTTTAATCTGTCATCTCTTTGTGTCCGTTGCTCAGACAGTCCGGTGATATATATATATATATATATATATATATATATATATATATATATATATCTGCGAATCGTATCCGCCCACGTTAAGTCTGCTGTGATTGTTTGTTGAGTTCCTCAAGGTTAAGCTTTGTTATTGTTTTTTTTTCTCATGACCCCGATTCGGGACGTAAACATTGATGTGAATAAATTGTTGTTTACAATTTTGGCTAGCAGACAGCTCTCACCACTTATATTTACGATTGATAATAAATTCGTTGTTGACATGCTTCTCTTCGCTGAATCATCACTTGTTTTGATTTTCTACATTTCCAAGTACACAAGTGTGAAGTCATCCTTGCACAAAGCCTTGTTCTGCTTCAGAGTTGCCAGTGTTTCCTCAAAGCTTATTTTCTCTTTCGTAGTAGTAGGCTTTTTCACTCTGCAAATTTCTAAATGAAATTTGATACTAAATGCTGGTCATTATGACTTCTGTGAAGGGTCCTTAAGTTTTTGAAACCGAAAAGCATACTTTAACATATCTGAAAACCCCTGTCTTTCGTGAATAATTGCAACTGCAAGATCTGACTGTATCGTTAAGGTTGAATGAGTGTATATCAACAGCTCTGAATTCGAATTATTTATTATTCATTTAAACTTGGTACAATATGACATCAAGAAGATGCGTCACACAATAATAACAATAAAACAACATAGGTTAAAAGAAGCCACAGGTAGGCATGGAATTCAGGCTAAGGCGAAAGGCTGTTCAAGGTGAAGACGTCAAGGTTGGCGAAAGTAAAATGAAGGAGTCTATGTATAAAAATAAAAGTAAGGTTGGAAAGAGATGTGCTCGGTTGGAAGCGAGTGGTTTTCTTTAGGGACTTCCCCACGAGCCTTTGACTTGGAGTCTAATCCGCAAGGCAGCGTCACGAGCTATGTTCCCATGGTTGCCGGTATCCAATATAGGTTCATACGCCATTTGATGCGATTAGATTCTGGCGCCTATGTACCCCATGGTAGGTGCTTTAAGTCTAACCACTATCCAAACAACCTTCCTGACATGGTAGGACCTGCAGGAACATGAGTCTTAACCAGTTTAGCTTGTTGGGGGTCACTACTGTATTCAAGCCCCCCGACCAACACTACCAGTCGGCAGTTGTGGGCCGAGGGGATTATTTATAGACGAATGTATATTTGGCGATAATAACATTGTCTATCAGACTGTTGGTAGTTACTCGAATAACTGTCATTGTCATTTGTGTATGTTTGTACTGTTGCATCTGTTGATAGTTTCTTGGCACTTATCTCTGTGTTGTCACAGTGATCAGTCGTATTGTTATTATTATTTCTTTTAATTCCTAGAGGAACATAGAGCATCGGCTGCACGTTTCCATTGCGTTGGGTTCTCTGCTTAAGTTTTCACCTGTTTGCAAGTCTGCACACATGCTTTCATCTCCTCTTCACATGACCTCCTACAAGTCACCCTTGGACGACCAACTCGCTGCTGCCCTTTCGGGTTCCACTCGAGCAATGGCTTGTCTAGTGATGTCATTTGATGGTTTCCTTAGAGTATGGCCAATCCACCTCCATTTTTTCCTGCATATTTGTTACAGAATCAGTTCCTGGTTGGTTCACTGACAGAGATCCCTGTTGCTGATCTTTTCTGACGGGCCATCTGATCTTCAGTTGTATTGAGCGAATACAGATAGCTGTTGATGAAGGTCTGAAGTTTGTTTTGAGGTGCTCTTTATAACACACCAAGTCTCTGTTCCATATAGGGAGTAGCACTGACTTCACATTGGCGTTGAAATTCCGAATGTTATTTTTGATGCTGAGTGCTTTTGACCTCCACACTGACTTGAGAGCAATGAAGGCTAGCCTTAATTTCCCGATCCTCGCTCTGATATCTTCATCAGTTCCGTCCACCTGTAGTTGAAACGATGCTTCCCAGGTAAGTAGGTAAAGGAGGTTGTTTCTTTCAGGTTCCTCCCATTTATGGTGATTCTTGTCAGTTGTTGTTGGTGCTGTTGTTGGCCAGGAATCTTCATCAACTCTGTTTTATCTATGTTCACCTGAAGTCCTATCTTTGATGCTTCTTCTGCCAGCTTGTTGCTTTTCACTTGCATATCTTCCAGTTTGTGGGAAATCAGACATATATCATCGGCGAAGTCCAGATCCTCTTTTTATGCCTGTTTCCTCGCTGTCCAGCCAACTGTCTGTTGCATTATCCAATCTACCGTTTTCAATCAGTAAAACCATTGGAGATAGTAGGCAGCTAGCCACCTTTTTCTTACTCCCGTCTTCACTTCTTCGAAGGCTTCCGTAAGTTTCCCGTTATGGATTACTTGGTATGCAGCATTGTCGTAACATTTTTAGATAAGATGTTTAATTGTCGGCGGCATCCTTTGGTAGTAACGAAGTAGTTGCCAAATCACCTCTCGATCGACGCTATCGAAGGCCTTTTCAAAGTCGATGAATTTGAACGAGGTAGAGAGCTGACTGTGCCATTCCAAGATCTCTGTTCAATGATGATCCGTAGTGTGGCGATCGTATAAAAAGTTGTAATTAATTGTTGTAGTAACACGTGTTTGTGCTATTCAGTCGCTGGAGATGTAGATCTAGATTTAGGCTCTCCTTCATCTGCTTCAATTTTTCTTTTTTGCAATACGTAGCTAATCTCGTGTGATTGGTATCGTATGGTTTGGTTACGTTTCTCCTTAAATTTTCTATATTACAGTATAAGACATGATTTCTTTGTGTATCCTTTCACAATATAGGCTTGGAAAGGGAGACTGTGCGACAGGAGCATCATCATTTGAGAGACACAGACTATCATTTTGTGTCTAGTGATGCAGAAGAAGACGGCGACGACTATAACATCAATGCAACTAAAAATGTCCCGACTTGGATTCAACCTCATCTATCTTCCAAATATTTGTCTAAGCCAAATTCAGTGCGTAGGGATTCTACTGTGCGCAGATATGCTGTACACATAATGAACAGTCTTCGGAATCTTACTATTCAAATATTGGCTTTCATAATGGTTTGTATTTATGCTGTTGGAAACATATTTATGCATATTATCAGCTGTCTACCACGGGTATATCGTTGGATACTAACGAAGTTCAGTTCTTCATCAAATGATGTGAACAACAGTTCATCAGCGACTGTATCTTCTAATGCAGAGGCAACATGGTATCCTAGCTCGTTAGGATTTAGAAGGTATTATAATAATTATTATTATCATTATTAATTCAATTCATGCTCACCTGATTTCAGCATTTTTGTTGATTTTTTTAAAATGTGAGATGTAAGCTACTGAAATAATAATAAGTAGTATAACGTATTTGCGAAACATTTTCTATATGTCAGTGCAATTTATACATACTGGACTTCGATGACGACCACATTGATTTTCCTAGTCAATACAAAAGACTGCTAGGTTTCCTTACACTTTTGATAGTTTTTTTCAGTTGTGTTTTGTTCAGTCCTACCATCCTAGACCCAAAGTGACTACAATGGTTTGGACAAATTGTTCCCTCAAAAATGCACGTACTTCCATACAGACGACGGTCGATGGTGTTTGATAGTTAAAATTCACGATAAGCAAGTTTATTTTAACTGACGAGGTTCAGAGGTATTTATTTTTGACTTATTTATGCTTGTGATTCCTCTTTAAAGGGTTATCTGCTAGTCTAATGATCTGTAGGAGTTTCAGATTCCACCGCTAGCTAAGTCTGTCTGTCTGTTTTCGACATAGAACTTTGCACAAATGTGCGGAAGTTCAAGTCGCCACACTCCGTGTAGCACGCGAAGCAAGAGAAGAAAGTACAAGAAAAGCATAATAGAGACAGTGAGCAGAGGTGTGAGACAAAGGAAGAGTAATAACGAAGAACAAAACAGTTTCATTGGAGATCATAAGTCACAAGGAGTGGATGCATCTGCGCCACTGAGAACGATTTTGTAAGTATATTGTCATCTCCCTTTATCCGTCCAGGATACTTATATGCAGAAAAGACACCGGCCGATTTGGTTTAAGACAATGAACAGGGAATTACAACTCTAACTATAGGTTCGCTCCGTCCTCCTTGATGGCTGTGAGACATGGCCATTGAGAGCAGAAGGCATGATAAGGTCAGCTAGCTGTCTTTGATCATAGGTGCCTGCGTTCTATCTCCCGTGTTAAGTGAGTGAGCAATATTGAGGTTAGGCATCAGTCGAGTGCTAGTTAGGTAGGAGGGGAAATTCATAGACGAGGCTGTGAAGTTACTTCGAATGAGAGAGATGGTAAGGACATGTGTTACCCATGTCCGCCTAGCTATCGCCTTCCTTGATGGGCAACGTTATCTGATATACAGTCAGGTTGGATAAGAGCTAGTGGTGTTGGTGGTCAAACCAAAACATAGTTTCATCAGTCAATGAAATCCACAACATTTAGCTTAAGCCAACCAGTCACGTAGAAAGGTGTAGACCATGTGACTGGTTGGGGTTGAGTGGCAACGAATGTACAGTAATAAATTCTCATGAGTCATGGCAAGTCTTTAGGCCATTGAGTGAACAATCATTTAGGGAAACTTTTTCGCGGGGATATTTCGGCCTTTATGACAAAGTATGTGTTGTTTTTTCCCCTCTGTAGTAATCTAAGCTTCATTTTTCCTCTATTTCTTTTTTGTTTTTTGTAGTACCCATAAACCGAATTTGTCGTCGTTCACAGTTCCAGATGATCCGTATGCTGAAAGACAACGAAATGATAATGGGAATACATGCCTACACTGGCTATTGCCAGTAATATTTATTCTATTACCCTTGTTGCTAATCTTGAGTATGCTGTTCTCCCCAATTGGTGAGTGTTCAGTAGACGCGTGCTTACAGAGGGATGTGATCAAAACTTGTATTAGTGATGTTTCGTTGATAGTCATTAGAAATAGGACAATAAGTATAATTACTGTATTTAGACAAAGTAGTAAGAAGACGTAATTTGTCTGTCTGAATCGTGTGTGTATTGTGTATTTGTGCGACATATTTCGAACAATCTGATCATACTCCACATACTTGTCATAGCAGTATGTGTATATGAAATTAATAAAGAGTGAAGAGGGCAGGACAGTATTTTAATTATCACACTTTCTGCCCTATTCGGTATAAAAGAGCCTTAGTGAGTGACATGCATCTTCAGTGGAATTCAACGAAAATGCACTCTAGGTACGCTTGATGACGAAGAAAGAAAGTTAACACAAACACACGAGAACAGCAGACGTAGCTCCTCTATTGCGAAACATATTATAGAGACAGGGCATAAAATTGGCATTAACACATCTTTTAAACCTATCTATAACACATGTTTGGGGGTGGGGCGTATTCTAAAGTTTGTGGAATCCCTAGCTGGCAATTAGAAAGTTTAAACCACCTTTATGGGGTCAAATCAACAATTCGTCATCACACTAAAACAACCTTCCTTGGTAAACTTTGTTTTGATACCAGCCATGGTAGATGTACTATTGCCTCTGTTATTTGGTTTAGTTGTCTTCATGAGTTGATCATGGATTGATATCAGTTAGAGAACCATTGAAAACCAGCAGCTCAGGGAGTACTGGACAGCTAGCTGTTTCATCCTAGTTTTGGGAATCATCGGCAGTACGCACCCACACTACGGGGTTCGAACCCAGGACCTTCCGGTTACAAGGCGAGCTAGCTCGTATACCATTCAACCTTACAAACCAAACTATAGAGAATTAATCTGATGCTCGGTAGTAACTTACTACAGGTTTGAGTTTCCTGAGTTCTAGTGAGAAGTCGTGACCAGTGAGGTCCAATTAGATGTCACGTGTGTGGATGGATGTCCCACCAACGACAATGGTTGGGGTCGCGCTAAATCACCAGTTGGTAGAAGTTAGAATTCATGCACTGGCCATTTGAATCGGGTCCCGGTGGCTGAATGGTATAGGAGCTAGCTCGCCTTGTAACCGGAAGGTCCTGGGTTCGAACCCCGTAGTGTGAGTGCGTACTCCCGATGATTCCTGAACTACGATGAAACAGCTTGCTGTCCAGTACTACCTGGTTGGTTTTCAATGGTTCTCCAACTGATATCAATCCGTGATCAACTCGTAAAAACATAACAAACCCTTACAAACCAAACTAAAGAAAATTAGTTGTCTTCATTGTCATTTTGACCTTGAATTTGGCGGCCTTTTAACTTGACCTAAGTAGTCTATTTTCTCACCTCTTACCTCTTTATTAATTTCATATATATTCCTATGACAAGTCCGTGTGTGATGGATCAGATTGCTCGAAATGTGTGTTGTGCAAATACACAATACACAGACGGTTCAGACAGACAAATTACGTCTTCTTATTGCTTTATCTAAATTTATAAAGGGGACTAACTGTTTTAAATTTTAATGTATTTCATAAGCCTGAGGGAAATTGAGAAAAAGTAGAGCCTGCTAGTAGTCATGGTTTCTCTCATCAGACTGTCATTGCTAAAATAACAGATTAGTAGTTATGTGGTATCAAAGTAAATAGTCGTATTTATGTGTGAGACAGACATGCTCTGGGCTGAAATGGATTACCAAAATATTGTAAAACGGGAGACAGTGGTGGTGATTAGTCGTCATAATAGATTTGTAGAATGTGGGGTAGGAAAAACTGACAAGTCAGTTCAAGGTTATAAAAGGTGTCAGGTGAGTGAGTTGCTAGTACAAAGTGATCTGTGTTAAACAGGAGATAGTAAGACTGAAATGAGAGGTTCACAATGAAATAATGAATGTGTGGAATGAAACAGGTGGAGGGATACATTGAGAAAAGAGATAATATCACTACTAATAATAAGTCCGGATAGTATAAGTGGAGAGAATGTTTGCATGAAGGGTATAAATTATGACGAATAATAATAATAATATTTGTAATAATAAGCGAAGGAAAAAAGGCCAAGAAGGTTAAGGGGAAGGAGCACCCTTGGTGAGAAGAAGAATCGTCAATCCGAGTTTGGCCGCGGTAGGAACAATGTCTGAAAGTGTTTTCTTCTTTTTTGGATACAAAGTTCCAGTTTATTCGATCTTATTGCAACAGCTTCAGTTATGTGAAGCGAACTATAGGTGATAACGACTTCGGAACTCGGTTGCGTTCCTAATATTTCTAATATCAATACCCTGAAAATTCACATTAAGGCATTAAAAGTAAAAAAGGATTGGGCGAAGAAATATTTACTGTTCAATTAGATCCTCATCTATAGCTCTACTCTGATTATATATATATATATATATATATATATATATATATATATGCAATTTCGAATGCAATACAGATGTTTACCAATCTTTTGGTGATGTGTGTTTGTTAACAATAATTAATCAATATCAATATGTCAACGGGGGGGGTGATCACTAACCACCAAAAAAGTAATGCAACGATGAGATGGTAGGAATATTTGCACAAAATAAACGAAATGGATTTCGTAATGCAAAATTTTTGAAAAATAAGAGGAATAATTGTTAGTTTTTCATTTTACATTGGTGTAATGCTGGTCAAGATAAAGTACTTGGCGGCCAATCAACCAAAACCTGTTGCTTGTGAGAAACATCGAGGAAGATGGAGATGGATTGGACACACACCTTGAGGAGAATGAATGACATCGCACAATAGGGTAGGCCTTCAAGTGAAACCCGAAATGGCAAAGACGAGTTTGGCTTGCGAAGGTAACATTGATAAATGAGATCGTGTGTGTGAGGAAGAGAGAGGAGAGCAGCCGGGGAGGAAGTCTTGCAGCCAGGTATATAAAATTGCAGAAGACAGAACAGAAATGGGGATGTGCTGTTGTAGTCTTAATAACCTTTTAGGAATCATCAAGGAATAATAAAATTACTTAATTCTAATGAAATCTCATACATGCCTGAAATTATTATTTCATCACTTCTGCCTATGTGTTTGACTTTGATTCGATTGACGGAGATTCTGTGATCAATCTCCATCACCACATGAGATTTCATTGGATTGTGTGTGTGTGTGTGTGTGTGTGTGTGTGTGTGTGTGTGTGTGTGTGTGTGGTTACATGTAAGTGGATGCATAGCAGTGGCCGAATTTTCGGTTCATTATTCAATCTGACGGTATCTACAACTCTAGAATTAGTTAAATTCCCATGTAAGTGTGACCCCTGTCTACTTGTTCGATATATATATATATATATATATATATATATATATACACTTGAGATCTTAGTCATTGCACGTCATTTGATAAAGTTCATTATTTTGTCCATTTCGGTCAATGCGGTCCTTATAACCTCAAAATTTTGCCACATTTGAGTGAGTTTTGGTAAGGATTTAAATGCCACTTTGATTCCTATGTGAGTTTGAAATGTTCCTTTATACTGTAGGATTGTTGAGGTCACTTTTTTCATTTATCACGAACAAGTTGTTATTGATTTAGTTAAACTTTAGTGTCATGAATCATTGCTGTTTGTTTTACCTGTATCCCTGTTTTTGCAGATGGAATCGCAAATAATTCCACTCTCGGAATACTTCCAGTTTTCTCTGATGCCAATTGTACATCCGAGCTTTCTGAACCTAGACCTAATGTTAACCATCTTTGGAGTTTATTCACGTGGAGAGCACGTTGTCTGTACACCCGTTACTTTCTTTCATCTGAGTTAGATGATGATGTCTCTACGGATGGAATAGGTTGGTTACAATGGATGTCATTTTCTACGCCAAGTAAATCTGATGACCGCACACCGATGAGTACAGGTAATTTCCAACTATGTCTTTATATTGTCCTTTCTCTTTATATAAGCCATGTTGAGGGAAAAAACTCTATTTTTGTAGAATCATGGCAAATTTCCTGATGTTCTACCGTTTTTGGGAATAAAATCTTCAGAAGAAAACGCCACATGTAGAGTGAATTTTTTTGGGGGGGAAGTTGTATCAGCACCAACTGACTGATTCGCGACGAAATCTCAGCACGGATCCGAAAAGCTCGAGCTGCTTTCGCCAACTTACACCATCTCTGGCGTAGGCGTGACATCCGGTTATCAACCAAGGGACGTGTGTACTGCTCATCAGTTAGCTCCGTCCCTCTCTATGGCTCTGAAACATGGCCAATACGAGTTGAAGACATGAAAAGGTTGACTGCTTTCGATCATAGATGTCTGCGATCTCTGTCTGACGTTAGGTGGTATAACAAGCTAGTAAGTAATGTTGACGTTAGGCATAGAGTGTTGGGCAAAGAGGGAAAATCAATCGACGAGGCTATAAAGTTACATAGATTGAGATGGCTAGGTCACGTGTTGCGCATGCCTAACCATCGCCTCCCCCGACGGGCATTACTAGCTGATATAGGTTCAGGTTGGAAAAGAGTAAGTGGTGGCCAAACAAACAATAACATGGCGTCAATCCATGAAATCCTTGACAGTAAAACTGGGTCAGGTAGGTAGGGAGATGCAGACTTCGGGGTTGGGGGCCTCGGGACTCTAAGAATCAATGGCTGGAGACAATAGGCAACATAGTTCAAAATCGTTGTCCAATGGCTAGCGCAGATATAGTATACAGTCTCTGTAATCTTTCATATGTCTTTCTACCATTACCCATTCTGTTTCACTCTTATACTTGTCAAACTCTATTGATTCTCTTCACTCATCTTCTTGTCTACCTCTGTGTGCTATTTGGAACGTGTCAACTCGAAGTGGTGCACTTCGGTGACAAGTTCTATGTTGAATCCAGACAGAGACAGACAGAATTGAGTTCAGATACCAGTGCATTACAGTCAGATGTGTAGTGCGTTAAAAATGTATAGTCACAGAAAACTCATCGTGTTATATTTCTATGTTTAATATTATTATTATGATTATTGCTGCGTCACTTCACTGTATCAGTCATCTGTCTATAGTAGTTATAAGCGATATGGTTACCATATTGACTGATTGTACCCCTCCCTAACTCTGGAATACTTTCATTTGTTTTATATGAGCAAAAACTGTTGGCATTATTGACAGTCATATTCGCTACTACTACCACTACCTTGTATTGGTAACTGTTCGGGAATACAGGTTGTTACCGGGTTTCACTCAACCTCTTGCAGTATTTTTATCATTGAGCATGATTGATTGGGAATTTCTCCGCTTTTGTTTCACTTCTGTTTCAAACTTGTTGTCGAAGCCAGTTAATCAAGATTAGTCAATCGCATACAAGCACTTGAAATAGTTCACACGTGTACAGAAGTGTGTATAGCCTACTGTCACCTATGGCTTACTGATTGTCACGGATATAGGGTCAGGCTGGAAAAAAACTAGCGGAGGTCAAACCAAAACATGGCACCAGTCTATGAAATCTAAAACAGTTAGTCTAAGCCACGTAGGAAGGTGTAGACTTCCTGACCGGTTGGGGTCCTCGGGACGGTAAAAACCAATGGTTGGAAACAATTGGTGACATGGCTCAAAATCGTTCTCAGTGGCGCAGATGCATCCACTCCTTGTGACTTTTGATTTCCAATGAAACTGTTTTGTTCTTCGTTATTACTCTTCCTTTGTCTCACACCTCTGCTCACTGTTTCTATTATGCTTTTCTTGTACCTTCTTCTCTTGCTTTGTGTGGTACATGGAGGGAGTGTGGCGACTTGAACTGACGCACATATGTGCAAAGTTCTATGTCGAAAACAGACAAACAGATTGTCACGAACTGGAGCTACCAGTAGATTGTAAGGAGTGAGAAGATGGTAGTGCGTTTTGGACCGACGAAAGACCCAAAAAGATCTGTATTTCACGAGTGATCGATATATTTTCATGTGGAGAAATTTGAAGATTTACAAGTGAAAGGCAACAAATTAACAAAAGAGGCGGTCAACACACGATTTCAGGTGAATATAGAGAGAGAAGAAAATCGACCAACGACAAGCATCAGTCACATTCTTCAGTGTGCGAAACCTGAAGGAAGTTATCGCCTTCACTTACATGGGAAAGCATCATTTCATCTTCAGTTGTAGCACGTACGAAGATGTGAAATTAGGTTAAAACAGGGGAAAGTAAACTGGGCATTCATGTTTTTAAAAATTCAGTCTGGGGGTCTATAGCACTCAGAACAGAGAAGAAGACCCTAATACTTTTTAACTATCATGTCAAGTAATTTAGCGCTTTTATATGGTTGGCAAACTTTATTCATCTAAAACGTTCACAAATGGTTGCTACAGTCTCTGAAACGACCTATTAAGCCTTTTTTTACCATCGTTGAGGCCATTATCTGTTTTTTTAAAGTGTACGAAGAGCGACTTTTCGATTTTTGCACTAACTTAATGGATGAACGATTTCATCATGAGCTGACATCAGTCACTTACTTTTACTTTACTTTACTTCGGCTATCTCCTACGGGAGGATGAGCCGACTTCATGAACATCTCGAATCATCGCTGCCCAGGCGCGGCGATCTGATGCAAGGTTTTGCGACAGGGTTATCCAATTCTTGTTCCACAGACGGAGTCCGTAGACGGTTTGTAGCCCCAGACACTCCATATCAGCCTTGACTGTACCAAGCCATGTTTTCAGCCGTCCACCCCTGGTGAGAGTTGTTTGTAAGAGAGTTCATGAAGTTTCATGGGAATTAGGTACGAGTGATGTCCCCAGCATCAGTCAGAGAACCACTGGAGAACCTTGGAGTTCTGGACAACTGTTTCGTCATAGTGTGGGACTCCTCATCAGTACGCACCTCCCGGGGTTCGAACCCGGGATCTTCTGGTTACAAGGCGAGCTCGTTGACCATTGAGCCACTCAGTTACTGCCTCATCTTTCAGTAGGGTACAGCAGGTTGAAGACGAGGCAGTAACTCACTCATCGAAGAAGACATTGCGAAATGGTCGTGCTATGTCGTGAATTGGGATAAGTTAGCATTCATGGGTTTGCCATTGAGTCGGGTTCCAATGGCTCAATGGTCTACGAGCTCGCCTGGTAACCAGAAGGTCCCGAGTTCGACCCGGGGTGAGTGCGTACTGCCGAAGAATCCCAATCTAGGACAAACATCTGTCCAGTACTCCCAGATTTTCCCATTGTTCTCTAACTGATATCAACTCATGATGAAATCCTCCATCCAATCAAACAAAATCCCTACAAAACTATTACCTGAAAACCAACTTGATGACATTAAAACATTTAAGTTGGTTAATTAGCAATTAAAACAAATTAGTCACTTTGATAAATTTGAATAAGGCATTCAAAAGAGAAATATTATTGTGAGATGATATCGGCGTTTCGTAGTTTCTCTACCGTTGTTGTACAACTGACATGATTCACAATAATTATAAAATAAAAAGCAAGATAATTTACAACGAGACATATAATCGAACAATATTGCTGTTTTCAATTAGATCTTCATCAGGCTTTACTCTAATTTACACAGATTTATATATAAAAAATTTTAACCAATGACGGTGATTTTGTGGATCAAATAATAATAATAATAATAATAATAATAATAATAATATAGTAAATAATTGGTGGATGGTGGCTAGCAGTGGAATCCAGGATGCGCATTTCGTCCTATCTGGGACTCGTTGGTGGCTGGATGTACCTGCATTTCTCAGTGAGTGATGATGTTCCCACTGAGACTCAAATCCAGTGCCCATAGTTTCAAACGCCAAAGCGTTATTCACTAGACCACTTGGGCCACGAGAGCTTTGGCGTCTGAAACTATGAGCACTGGGTTTGAGCCTCAGTGGGAACATCATCACTCACTGAGAAATGCAGGTACATCCAGCCACCAACGAGTCCCAGATAGGATGAAATGCGCATCCTAGATTCCACTACTGGCCACCATCCACCAATTGTATACTAATTAAGTGCCCAGACATCGTCGAAGCATCTGCACAAGAAGCCGACATGTCAACCTGAGACCGAGCACTTCGGTCCAAACAATCGACGGGAAAATCAAAAATTCAATTCAATATGGTAAATGTTTTGAGCGCCAGTGATAATGATGATTATAATGATAACAAAATATTGATGATGAGGTTTATGCATGTGGAGATAAGAATGACAAAGGTAAGGTACTAATTATGTGTGTATGTTCAGGTAGGGAGATGCAGACTTCCGGGTTGGGGCCTTCGGGACTCTAAGAATCAATGGCTGGAGACAATAGGCAACATAGTTCAAAATCGTTGTCCAATGGCTAGCGCAGATATAGTATACAGTCTCTGTAATCTTTCATATGTCTTTCTACCATTACCCATTCTGTTTCACTCTTATACTTGTCAAACTCTATTGATTCTCTTCACTCATCTTCTTGTCTACCTCTGTGTGCTATTTGGAACGTGTCAACTCGAAGTGGTGCACTTCGGTGACAAGTTCTATGTTGAATCCAGACAGACAGAAATATATGTGTATATGTAGACAATTCAATAAACAAAGAAATAAATTAGGTGAAATCTAAAAAGTTACGTAATACTAAGGGTAGGTTAAGTGGACAAATAATCAGACTTTAAACATCAGATATCAAAAAGGACGAAGGGAATGGAAAACAAGAAGGGGTGGGAGGGTTCTAATTAGAATTTACCTAAGCCAAGCAAGGCAGAGACAAAGGTAGTTCAAACTAGGACTGTTCTCTGGAATTAATTCCCATAGCTTCGGCTGTGTGTATAAAAGGTGGATTCGAATTCCATTTGATAGGATCGATGGATTTCGATAAATAACCTTGAAGTCAGACACACACTACTTCTGTCCACCTGGTGACGACTACCGTCAATAAAATGAGTCAAATAGAACTTCTTATAGATTTTATTTGGCCTTTCCCATTTGAACAATGAAGGAAGATGGTCATTGATACGTTTGTCTAATTGTTCACCCTATATAGTCAGTTTTCTCCTTATTTCTTCTTCTTATTATTGTTCCCTTGGGTTCCTAGTGGAACATAGGGCTTCAACTGCACGTTTCCACTTGCTTCTGTCTGTCTTCTGCTGTACTTTTCACCTCCATCCATGTTAGTTAGTCCATACTCTTTCAACTCCTCTTCACACGATCACCTCCATCTCACCCTTGCACTGACGACCAACTCGCCACTTCCCATTCTGTCGGGTTCCATTCGATCAATGGCTTGAGGCGCGCGCGATGTCACCCAGCGGCCTCCCCAGCGAGTGTCCAATCTATCTCCATATCCATCTCCTCCATATTTGTTGGTTGGCGATTGGTTCTTGTTTTGTTTGTTCCCATAGTTCCTTGTTGGTGATTCTTTCCGGTCCGGCCATCTGATCTTCAGTATAGACCCAGCGAAGACAGTTGTTGATAAAGGCAACGTCTGCAACAGACTGTTGGAAATATTCTTTGTGACCCTCCCGCCAAGTTTCTGATCCGTATAAAAGAACTGACTGACTTGACGTTTGTATTTAAAACCCGATCGAATTTTGTTGTTGATGCTGAGTGACGAAGATTTTCAGATTGATGAATGTGTTTCTCGCCTTCCCGGTTCTCGCTCGATTTGACATCCTCGTCCGTTCCGACTTTCTGTAGTTGAAACAATGCTCCCTAGATAAGTGAATGAAGTAACCTCTTTCAAATCCCTTCTGTTGATGGTGATCGGGGCTGGATGTTGTCGTTGTTGGTTAGTTATTTTCATAACCTCCGTCTTTTCTATGTTCACCTGGAGTCCTGTCTTCGTCGGCTGCTTCTTCGACCAGTTTGTCGGTTTTTGCTTATAAGTCTTCGATTTTGTGTGACATCAAACATAAATCATCGCCACGCAAAATCCAGGTCTTCTAGGATCTCCACGTCGGTCGAGGATGGCTCTGTCTTCTCGTTTCGCACTGTGTGACACAGAATCCAGTCCACCACAATTAGGAATATCATTGTGGGTGATAATGAGCACCCTTGTCTGACTCCTGTGTTTACTCCAAACGCCTCGCTGAGTTTTCCGTTGTGGATCACCTGACATGTGCCGTTGTCGTACAGCTGTTGAATAAGGTTGGTGAATATTTGGGGTACGCCGTAGTACTCGAGTAATTTCCAAATTACTTCGCGGTCAACGCTGTCTGTCGAAGGCCCTCTCAATGTCTATAAAGTTGAGGCGGAGGTTCCTCCTTAGGAGCAGTTAAATTTGTAGATACACAAAGAAGTGGCACAGCTATGTAGGTAGCTTGTCTTTCGCTTATCGCCACGTGCTTAAACCTTATTATCATCCATTGGTTGTCATTATAATCATTGTTATTACTGATGTTCAAAATATTTAACACATTATTACTACTATTACTATCATTATTATTATTATTATTATATGATTCACAAACGGTCATTGTTTAAACTTCGTCTATGTAAATCTGTGTAAATTAAAATAAAACCTGAAGAGGATCCAGTTGAAAAGAGGAATATTGTTCGCTTATATGTCTTCTTCTAATATTATTAGTGGGAATATTTGAATGCATGACGATTACTCGGTTAAATAAAAAAAACAAAAGTACATACTAATGACCAATCATAATTAAATAGGTCAAGTAGTCAGTTCATGATAGGCGAAAGTTGAAGTCTAATGTTTTTTGCACACATAATTTGGGATGTATGTGATTAATCCCTCTAAAGTGCTTCCATCATCACCTCTAATAACCAACCTAGAATTAGAGTTATGTGATGGAATAATTGTGAAACAGTCATTAATAATGATTTTGTGACCTTGCACTAATAAGTACTTTGCAATGGATGATGATGCTGGATTTCTATTCAGATTAATCGTATTGGGATTTAGTATATGTATATTAATAACCATTTTGGAACATGTTCTTTTCGACGACAACATTGGAACATTCTGTTGGTTCTGCCCATATAAGTGTCACCGCAGCAACTGCCGGTGAACTTGTAGATACAGTTTGAGGTAGAGTCTACAGAATTTCGTCCTTTAATCGTAGGTTGGAACAGAGATCGAAAATGTTCTAGATGTGAAGGAAGAAATACGGCTGATGGCTTGCCGAAGGGTCATTGACCTGTCAACTGCACAATATTTGATCAACCTTGAATGGTAGGTGATGGGACAATAAAAATAAGTTTATTTGGTACAGAAGCTGTCATTTCTAGATGTGGTCTATCCTTACTGTGACAATTGATAAAGTAAGTTTTCTAGATAACCATTAGTTAATAAAACTGAATGTTGCATATGTCGAAGTTCATCCATCAATGTATCACTCGTGCATATTTTGCAGGCCCTTAAAAACGAACATTTCACTAGAGAGAATGTTTAGAATGTTTGCATAGGTACAGTTTTGTTCTAATCATCTCGCAAAATTTGTCTCCTGTGAATGCCTTATTCTAATTATTTGAAATTTGAAGTACACGTATATTTCTGATACTTTCCTCTTAACGTACATTGTATTTCTAATTTTAGATTTTGGAAAAGTCAATTTCAACGAAGTGGCGGCGAAAGAACTCATGGAACGGTTCACTGCCTTCTCACAATCAGTTAACAAACGTTTAGATGAACTATCACAGTAATTCATTTTATAATTAGCCAAAAAATTTTTAACTGATTAAAAATACCCATTAAAATTTTTCAAAAGAATAGATACTGAACAAAGTGTACTGTTTTCGATAACCCCTTCATCATCATCAGGCTCTACAGTTATATATCCATCCATTATAGTGAATGAATGAATGAATCAGTGTGATGAATAACATTGATGCTGTTTAGATAACATCAAATCAATAATATTGATAAATTACAGCTGAATAGCACCAACATAAAATAAGCTGAATGTCAGAAGAATTAGGAAAGATAATATTACAAACTACACATATTATTCTCTACACGACCGATGGTGATTCCTCGACTGAAAGATGAAGTACCCAGACTAGCTAGCCACTTTTAATTGTATCTATCAATTCAACTGCGCTTGTAGAGCGAGTTATATTGTCCGTTGCTCTGGGAACTTGATTTTTCATGCTCACTTAAGAACATTTCCCACTATGGCTAAGTAAAGGTGTATAGTGAAAACCATCAACATTTCGATATTACACCACCTGGCCCAAAACCCACCGGCCACAAAGCTAACATTGAAGAATCCTTCTCTATATTATATACCGGATGCCAAAAACATCGAAGTACCACAGGCTCCAAACAGCAGAGGCTATTGCGATTCGCCTCAAACAACCAGCGCTCGGTATCCAAAAGAAGTAAGTCCAGCTAGTCACTACTACTGCCCTGACCGGCCTTCAGTAGAAACTATAAACTCATGAATTTGTAATATTATCCCTCCTAATTCTTCTGACATTCAGCTTATTTTGTGTTGATGCTATTGAACTGTAATCTATCAATATTATTGATTTGATGTTATCTAAACAGCATTAATGTTGTTCATCACACTGATTCATTCATTCACTATAATGGATGGATATATAACTGTAGAGCCTGATGATGCAAGGGTTATCGAAAAGAGTACTCTTTGTTCAGTATTCATTCTTTTGAAAAAAATTTTTGTCTGTTGGCCTTTTTTTGTGTGTTAACAGATTTTAGGGTTTAGTAGGAGTGTGAGTGCTTTCGTTTTTTTTTCCGGATTACTTCGGTTTCACTGAAGAGTAGTAGTAGTCGACATTGTTGATAACATTTCACATCATGACCACATAACCATGACGATAGAAGTGTAACGACAGTAGACAACAAGTGCCCAGGCAGGCAACAGATCGTTTATTTGAGAAAATCAAGAGATATACATATATATATAGAGAGAGTTTGCATACGTTAAGTCTGCTGTGATTGGTTGGTGAGTTAGTTCTACAAGGTTAAACTTTGTTATGGTTTTTTTTTCTCATGATCGTAATTCGAGACGTGTAAATTGTTATCCCTTCAATTTTGGCTTGCAGACAACTCTGATCACAGAAGGAATTCTTATGATGAATTCCCGTAACCAATCAAATCCCTACAAACCAACACTTGAATATCAATGAGATGCTCACTACCGACTGGTCCTATTCAGGTAGGTAGTTACCTGGGGTTCTAGTGAGAATTCGTGACCAGTAGGGTGCAGCAGGTTGGGTGTGAGGACAAGTACTCGCCGAAGACATTGGCTAGTGGTTGCGCTATATCGTGAATTGACAGAGGTTAGAATTCGTAGGCCATTGGGGTGGGTCCCAGTGGCTTAATGGTCTATAACCTAGCTCGCCTTGTAACCACTTGTATTATGACTTAGGTTATGACCTAGTAGACGCTGAGCGAATACTAACTTCAATGCTCTGGCTAATCTGCCCTAGTTGCACGTTAACAACAACAACAACAACATCACTGGGAGGCCACCAAGGCGGTAGGAAAATACTATACTTTGGGGCAAAGTTCAATAATAGCGTCCTAGGAGTGCAAACGCATGCGTGACCTTCAGCTGACCAATCAGAAAAATGAAAAATGTTTGCTCAAAAAATGATGTATATTGACAAGAAATTACTTGAAAACGCTTTAAACAAGTTGTATCTTTCTTTGATATGGCTCAAAAATACGTCCTAGTTATAACGAGGAGTATATCAGTTGCTGAATTCGACTAGTTTTTGTACATGTGTATTCACCGAGATGACTGCAGATAAACCGATATTTTGTGAATCGTTTATCTTTCTCATCCTGCTTGCAGTCTTCCACAAAAGTTCTCGGTTGAATTATTATTATTATGGTTTCCAGCAAGAATACAAACGACTGTTTACCAGGAAAACGTGGATAATAAAACAAATTAAAATAAATTACATCAACTATAAATCTATCCCCCAAACCTTAATCCTAATCATAATTATAACCCTAACGAGCTATTAACACATTGTCCAAATAGTACTTAAAAACGTGATGTGAGTGAAATTTGCTCCTAAGTTGTTGTGAATAACGTTAATATTTCAGCTATAATAATAACAGAAGCCGTTTGCCAACGATTTTAATGCGTTCAAGGTGGTCATTGGAGCGTTCACACTCCTGGGTCGCTATTGTTGAACTTCTCCAACTCTAGGAATGGAGCTTTTACTGTTCCGAAGCTACAGTCAAAAAGGGCTGACATAGGTTATTGTTATTATTATCTCCTTTAATTCCTAGAGGAACATAAGGCTTCAGTCGTGCGTCTCCATTGCCTTCGGTTTTCTACCAACTTTTTCTCCCCGCTCCAGGTCTGCCCACATGCTTTATCTCCTCTTCACATGACCTCCTCCAAGTTACCCTCGCACTGACGACCAACTCGCCGCTTCCCTTTCGAGTTCCACTCGAGCAATGGCTCGTCTAGTGATGTCACTTGATGGTTTCCTCAGAGTATGGCCAATCCATCTCCATTTCTTCCTGACTATTTGTTTCACAATCGGTTCCTGGTTGGTTCGCTCCCAGAGACCCCTCACTATTGCTGATCTTTTCTGGTCGGCCATCTGATGTTGAGTATTGAGCGAAGACAGCTGTTAATGAAGGTCTGAAGTTTGTTTGAGATGCTCTTTATGACTCGCCAAGTCTCTGATCCGTATAGTAAGTGGTACTGACTTCACATTGGAGTTGAAAATCTGAATCCAATTTTTGATGCTGAGTTCTGTCGACTTCCATACAGACTTGAGAGTAATGAAAGCTTGTCTTGCTTTTCCGATTCTGGCTTTGATATCCTCGTCAGTTCCTCCTGTAGTTGAAACGATGCTTCCCAGGTAGAGATTGCGTATATATATATATATATATATATATATATATATATATATATATATATAACCATTTCAGGTAGTCAATGGCAGCTGATGAGAACCTGTGAAATAGAATGATGATATCACATTTTATACTGCAAATTTCATCTTCCTTTCTTTTTACGAAATTTATCAAGGGAACCAATTTTGTCTGAAATCAAGAGTTTGTTGCTGTGAGAACGTGTAAAACAGTGACTTTCTGTTTTGGCGCTTTAATTTTCTTTAATCTACTGCATCGTTTTTTTTTTGGTTTTCTCTTCTCCATCACAGAACAGTAAAAGCGAATGCATATGAAGTTGTCAATTTAAGACAAGAATCCTTTACGAAATCTAATGTGCTTGATTTACAAATTAATGAAATGCGAAATGCCTTTAATC
Organism: Trichobilharzia regenti; assembly: GCA_944472135.2. Taxonomy (NCBI): domain Eukaryota; kingdom Metazoa; phylum Platyhelminthes; class Trematoda; order Strigeidida; family Schistosomatidae; genus Trichobilharzia; species Trichobilharzia regenti. The sequence goes on from OX235266.1 coordinate 14,927,218, forward strand.
AGCATTTAAATGATTGGCGTCAATTTTATGGAAGATATGAACAGGTGCATAGTGAGGACAACAGCAAGAGCAACAACGATGATAAGAAGACGATGTCTGATGTTATTCATCACACTGAATTATTATTTCTTCAAGAAAGAGAACGTCTCCTGCAGACTATCAATGAAGCAGTCAATCATACAATTGAAGAACATTGGAATGCTCTGAGGCGCGAAATTATTCAAGATCGTTTGCATTCTAACAATATCAGCTTGAATAATATGTCAATGTTTTTGAACAGTTTACACGATCAGCTGCATTTCCGTAGTAGGCAAGCTCAGTCTGAGGTGAGTGGATGAACTTTCTTTTTTTTTTTTACTTATGTATTATTATTATTACTATAGCTTGATTCCACACAGTATTTTGGGTGGGTACAAGTATATAGAATTTTCAGCATATGAGGAGATATGGGTAGCTCAAATTCAACAGGCCATGTGCGTCGGTGGCACAGTGGTTAGGACTCTTGGCGACCATGCACATGGTTCAGGGTTCGATCCCCTGCCGACACACACCTGATATCTATGGTTGGCCTGCAAAATTTGGGCTACTTATATCACATGCTGAAAATTTCACACTTGTACCAAAATACGGTGTGGAATCAAGCTGTGATCAAAAAATCTAGTGTACGTCGGTCGTGAGGTGGGAGGGGGTCGAAACCCGGACTAACTATGCATTGTATGGTCGGCGAGCGTCCTTACCGCTGTGCTACCGATGCTGTTGAATAAAAATACACATTTTCTGTTTGACACAAAGTAATGCAATTCTGCATTGAGTAGACTTTCTACCAGTCAGGATAAAGGAAACATTTGTGTAGAGTGAGAAGGTCAATAAATCTTCGTTGTGCCTTTAATGTCCAGTTCAAGTTTAACAACACAACCTACTATCGATAGTTTTCATATTGTACCAAAGATACATGGGTGATACTTTCTTCGTATGTGTCCCGAGAATACTGACATCGAAATGATAATGAAGGAGTTCAACATCTGTCATCATGCCATATAATTCACGTTGGAATCAGAGATGAACTCGAAATTCCATTGCCACAATCGATAAATGATAAATGAATGTGTGAAGGATAAACTACCACTTTGGACCACTCCACCACTGTGTGTGTTTCTAAAATTCACATGCGCACACTTTCCAAACACATCTCTGCAAATCCTCTGGCATGATTAAGAAGACGGCAATGTAAGACAGTTACTAGGTCAATTCTCGAGCTGTTTGTTGGTTAACTCAAACTACGTAGCTCCACCAGAGTCGTCTTTCAAGATTATCTACAAGGTGAGGCCAAATAGTACAAAGTCGGCGTCAGATTTCGGTATAATTCGTGTGTGGCGGAGGCTCTGGCAATTCGTCAATACAATCCCGAACTCTGTATACAGAAAGAGTTTGTCCACTCTCTTATTCTACCATGGTCTTAACTGGTCGTTCCCTGTGAAAAATTTTATTTATTTAATTTTCAATTTTTTCTTTTAATCTGGTTTTACTTGAATAATTAATTCACTATTATCACTGTCATATGTTCCGTTTGTACATTTTCACACCCTCTTCACACCTGTGAAGTTGAGTAATTATCTCTTATTATGTCTTTCCTACTCAACCTTCCAGATTATTACAGATTGTAATTTTTAATTTGACCTTTGACCTGAAATATTTCTAGAATAGTACCACTACCTATCCTCTGTTTATTTCACTTTGTAATTGGTCGATGTTAGAATTCATGGGCCATTGAATCGGGTTCCAGTGGCTTAATGATCTACGAGCCCACCAGCCTTGTAACCAGAAGATCCTGGGTTCGAACCCTGTAGTGTGGATGTGTACTGCTGAAGAGTCCCAAACTAGGCTGAGGAAACAACTGGCTGTCCAGTACTCTCTGCTGGTTCTCCAATGGTTGTCTAACTGATATCAATCCGTGATCAACTCGGAAAAAATAAATCTAATCCTTACAAACCAACTTTGTAATTTGATTAATTTTACCGTTGATCGGAAATAATTCTGGAACTTTCTCTCTCTCACACACACACATACACTAACTATAAATACACGAATATACAGCCTCTTAGTTGACGGTAACTTCATCGAAAAGAAAATTTTCTTCCTGACTCAATGGGGGGGGGGTATTTTTGGTGATTTACGGAGCCATCATAAGTTCGAAAAATAATTGTAGAAGAACGACAACTTGAAATGTTTTAATGCATTGAATCTCTCTCTATTTGACAAACTTCTTGTGCTAAGTATCTTTCCACTAATGAATGGTATACTGAATTCTCGACCGTAAATGTGAATTATGAATCGATTATAGAAAGTGTATCTCGAACGCAGACTTCTGCACAGAATTCTTCGCGGCAGTGTAAGTTTGAACACTTCCAGGAAGTGTATATATTATAGGTATTTTTTTTAATTTTATTAATTTTGATTATAGCTCGATTTCACACCTTATTTTTAGTACAAGTATGGAATTGTCACCATGTGATATGGGTAGCGCAATTTCTGCAAGCCGACCATTGATACCAGGTGTGTGTGTGTGTGTGTTGGCAGGGAATCGAGTCTCGGAGCATGCTAGGCGAAAGTCCTAACCTAACCACTGTATCTACATGAAAAGCAATGGGAACTTAATGATTCTGAAAGATCAAACGTTGAAGATGGCATGAATTCATGTCATGTTTTTGGTTTAATTAGTCCTAATACGTTCCCCGGCATAAGGTTGCTATATCAGCGCTAGCATTGCATTGCTCGTCGAGTGGGGGGCAGGCAGACATGGCAGAAGACACACACATACCCTGGCCATCTTATTTGATGAAATTTCACAATCTTATCGGTTGCCCTTTGTTCTTTTTTTCTATCGAACCTTATTATTACTGTGACTCTATATTAAATAAGTTTATTTGGATAGTGTTATTAGAGGACGCAGATTATCTAAAAACTGTGGGATGTATTTGCGCTATACACATTTCGAACAATCTGATCCCGCACACATTTACTTGTCAAGTCGATATATATACGAAAAAGTTAAATTAAACAAAATGACAAAAAAAGGATTTAAGTATGATTAACACAACGTTTGGTAATCCAATCAAATAAGAATTACCAAGGTAATAAGTTAAGAGTAATAATAAGCTGTTTTTCAATTCACAAGGGGTGGGGGAGTGGGGTAAGTTTATGAATAGCTATAGCCTCAGCGTATTTCAGTGACCGCCATTGACCGTTTAGATAGATGACCTTAAAGGCTGAGTTAACATCAATCTTATGGTTCATCTCGATTAGGTGTTTAGCTATAGACGAAGTTGGTAGTCTGACACCTGTATCTATTGGCTTGTCATAATTCATTTATGACCACACAAACACACACACGTCTTCTAATAACGCTATCCAAATTTATAAAAGGGACTAATTGTTTTGAAATAAGATTTAAAACAATTAGTTCCCTTTATGAATTTAGATAAAGCAATAAGAAGACGTAATTTGTCTGTCTGAATCGTCTGTGTATTGTGTATTTGCACAACACACATTTCGAGCAATCTGATCACACACGGACTTGTCATAGGAATATATATGAAATTAATAAAGAGGTAAGAGGTGAGAAAAATAGACTACTTAGGTCAAGTTAAAAAGCCGCCAAATTGAAGGTGAAAATAACGATGAAGACCACTAAACCAAATAGCAGAGGTAATAGTACATCTGCTATGGTATCAAAACAAAATTTACCAAGAAAGGTTTAATGTGATGACAAATTGTTTTTGGACGCATAAAGGTGGCTTGAACTTTCTACTTGCCAGCTTGGGCTTCCACAAACTTTAGGATACGCCTCAAACACGTTTTATAGATAGATAGGTTTAAAAGATCTGTTAACATCAATTTTTATGACCTGTCTCTATAATATGTTTCGCAATAGGAGAGCTAGGTCTCATTCAAATTGGTAAATTTTGTTTTGATACCATAGCAGATGTACTATTACCTCTGCTATTTGGTTTAGTGGTCTTCATTGTCATTTTCACCTTCAATTTGGCGGCCTTTTAACTTGACCTAAGTAGTCTATTTTTCTCACCTCTTACCTCTTTATTAATTTCATATATATTCCTATTACAAGTCCGAGTGTGATGGATCAGATTGTTCGAAATGTGTTGTGGGCGCAAATACACAATACACGATTCAGACAAATTACGTCTTCTTATTGCTTTATCTAAAATAAGATTATTTTAATTATCACACACAGTGATAATGATGCAGTATCAACAACTGGATGACAAGTTGGTTTCGAGCATAAATTATTACCACTCATAAACACATCAATTTAGTTACTCTTTCTGTCTCTTCAACTTCCCTTTGTTGTTTGTTGCCATTTTCCATATCTTCAGTACAGGCAGACGTGGCGTCATTCTGTTGCACGTGTGCGCGGTGTGTGAAACGATGAACAGAGCTTCACTCAGTGATTCACCTGTCTGTCTCTCTCTAGCAGCAGACTATATTACTTGTCAATACTCTCTCACCCTGTCCCACTCACCTTATTTTGTGACTGCATGCAAATAAATGCAATGTCTGACCTCTAGTTTTTCTAGGTTATTTAACTCACTCAGCAGGGTCAATTATTCTACGTCTAGCTTCTGTTCCAATAATCTAGTTGACCCTGATCTACTACTATTACTACTACTAGTTTGACCGACCTGTTTAATTGACCTCACTCATAGTCATTACATCATCGTATTTAGTAAATTATACTATTGTTCTCCTAAATATTTCCAATTGTGCATCGGTGGCACAGCGGTTAAGACGCTCGCTGACCATGCACATGGTCCGGGGTTCGAGCCCCGGCCGGCGCACACCTTTACCTTGCTAAGCCAGTAGTGAGACTGGCAAGGAGGAAAGGTTGGGCATGAGGTGGCTAGCAACCCCATTCTGTAAAAAATCAACACTGCTACGGAATCTTCAAGCCTATAGCTTGGAGCCCTATGTTCCACTGGGAACGTGAAGGAAAAAAAAATTTCCCATTAACATTATGCCCCATAAGAGGGGGCTTAGATGAGAAACTAGAGGAAATTCAATTACAAAAAGGTGAAAAAGAGTGATTAGTTTTGACATAACCAGTTTATATATTAGTATTCCGATTATTATTATTATAGCTTTGGAGGCAGTTCAGAATGAACTGAACATTGATGCTGAACTTAAAAAAATGAGACTAAGCTGTCGAACGGTTGATGAAATAAAATTAGGTGTTCAGTTATGTGTCTAATCTCCACTGTATTTAAATTTCAAAATAAACTATATAAACAAACGTATCACCTAGCATTTACCAGCATGGTTTTACAAAGGAGAAAATCGATGCAGCCGAAGCTCCATCTAAGAACATTTGATAGATTTCGGACAGCGAGCTACACCGCAAACAAACTTCAAAGTCGTCTACAGAGTAAGAAGTAGTCTTCCTAAAAGTGTACAAATTAGACTTCTTCAAACTGCAGAAGCAATGGCGATTCACTTGCTAAGTCCTGAGCTCTGCATACAGAAGAAGTTCGTTGAGTCACTACACTCCCTATGGACGTAATCTGTCTTAATACCCGACTGGTATTTTCAATTGTACTATTTTATACTTCCAACTTTCTTGTTCTTTAACCCCACCCAATTTAATTTCTACACTTGATTACCACTGTTACTGACTTGACCAACACTCAATTTCTAGTCATATATATGTTACGTCATCCAACTTATTTGCTCAATTTCAGTTCTAATTTAAATAGCATTATTCTCTACCCCGAGCGTCGGTGGCATAGCGGTTAGGACGCTCGCCGACCATGCAAATGGTCTTGAGTTCAATTCCCGGCCACCGACGCACTCCCTTACCTCGCTAAGCCAGTAGTGAGACCGGTAAAGAGGAAAGGTTGGACATGAGGCTAGCAACCCCATCCTGTAAAAATAAACACTGCTTCAGAAACTTCAAACCACTAGCTTGAAGCCCTATGTTCCACTGGGGAACTTGAAGGAAAAAAAATTCTCTACCCCACCTCTACTTAGTCTCTATCTGTAATTACCTGCGTTGATATCCTGACCTAAGTTGAAACATTTTAGTCAATTATATTACACTATCTAACTTACTAACTAACTCAACCTTACTTTAGTTGCTGTCTAGCTGACCTTGTTTCTATATTAGATCATTCTTGTATTACCTGATTAGTTAAAAGTCAATCTGAAAGAAGAATATTCTTCATAATACTTTGATAAAGCTATTAGCATTAAATAGCGAAACGTCAGAGTCATTCATTGGGAATTACAAAAACCTTTATTATAATGAAGAATATTCTTCTCAGTAATTTCTCTTCAGGTTCTTACAATTATAAAGCATAATATTTATTGTCGTTACAATAAAGGCCAGTTATGTGGCGGATACATTTAACGTAGAGTAACAGATTGGTAGTTATGGGGTGTCAAAATAAATAGTCGTATTTGTGTGTGAGACATACGTGCTCTGGCCTGAAATCGATTACAAAATATTTCGGTAAAATGGGAGACAATTGTGGTGATTGGTCATAAATCATAGATTCGTAGAGTGTGGTCTGACAAGTCAGTTTAAGGTGGATTGATGATTCTTCTTCTCACCAAGGGTACTCCTTCCCCTTAACCCTCTTTGTTTTTTTCTTTTGCTTATTATTACAATTATTATTATTCGTCATAATTTACGCCTTTCATGCAAATATTCTCTCAATACTATCGAATTTTTCATTTATACTATCCGGACTTATTATTAGTAGTGATATTATCTCTTTTCTTAATATATGCTTCCACCTGTTTCATTTCACACATGCGTTACTTCATTATGAACCTTTCGTTGCAGTCTTACTATCTCCTGTTTAACACAGATCACTTTGTACACAAGCCTCTCACTCACCTGACACCTGTTATAACCTTGAACTGACTTGTCAATTTTCCTACCCCACACTCCACAAATCGATTATGACTAATCAACACCACTGTCACCCATTTCACAATATTTTGTTATCGATTTCAGGCCAAAGCACGTTTGTATCAGACACAAATACTCCCATTTATTTTGACACCCCATAACTACTAATCTGTTGTTCTACGTTAAAAATGTATACGCCGCATAAATGGCTATCATGACTGTAACGACCACAAACATTATTATATTTTATAATTGTAAGAACCTGAGAAATTATTGAAAAGAATATTCTTCTTCGTTCAGATTGACTTTAAATTCTTCATGCGATATGGGAATATTTCACACTGTTAAATATGATTAATTATCTAAACTTGACAAATCTCATCTACGCACACACACAAATAATTTTATATAAATGCCACTGTACAGCTATGTGAATGAATTCGCCGTCGAAAAGCGTCTCTTCGCTGAACGTGTGTTCTCTTTTTTCATATGACTCAATGGGGATTTTTTTTGTTTGAAGCTGGTTAAACTTCTATAAAATGACAAATTGATTTTTCCTTTTTTTTTCTGTTTTACTTCTCTTTTATATGACATCAGTTTTGTGAGATGCGATCACACCTGTTCTTTTTCTTTTTTATTCTCCAGTCACAGAAATTACGCCAACTGTTGATGCGGTTAAATGCCGATCGATCACAAAAGTTTGCCAACCTTGAAGGTAGTTTACTTCAACTCCAGACTACTGTGGATTTATTGACACTTCGTCTATCTGATCTAGAAAGATTAAGCCAGGAAAGCAAATCCACTTTAATGTATATCGAAGGAGGTAAGTTAGTTATAAGTAATAGTAGTAACACATATATATATTTATTATTTTGAACAGCTGTCAGTCTTTGTCTGTGTAATTATTTCTGAGTTGTGGAGGAGTGGCTTCGATAAAAAAAATGTAATTCATTTCATTGGTGGATAGTGACTGGCAGTGAAATCTAAAATGTGCATTTCGTCCTATTTGGGACTCGTCATCTAGATGTACCTGACCGAAGTGCTTGCTCCATTCAATCGACGGGAGAATCTAAAATTCAATTGAATAAAATGTAATTCGCCTTGCTGTTTATGTATCGCTCAATACTCAAGATCAGATGGCCGGCCAGAAAAGATAAGCAACAGGGATCTCTGCCAATAAGCGAACCAACCCAGCAGGAACCGATTGTGCAAAAAATCTGCAGGAAGAAATTGAGGTGGATTGACCATACTCTGAGGAAACCATCATGTAACATCACTAGACAAGCCATTGCTCGAGTGGAACCCGAAAAGGAAGCGGTGAGTTGATCGTCAGTGCAAGGCTGATTTCGAGGGGGTCATGTGAAGTGGAGATGAAAGCATGTATGCAGACTTGGAGTTAGGTGAGAACGTTAGCAGAGAACCGAACGCAATGGAGACGTGCAGCTGATGCCCTATGTTCCTCTAGGAATTAAAGGAAATAATAATAATCATAGCGGAACGTTAGAAGACGAAAGACTTAGGTAATAACCAATACTTGAAAATTAATCTGATGCTCACTAATGACTAGCCCTATTCAGGTAGGTTTTAGTGGGAAGCCGTGACCAGTAGGCTACAGCTGGTTGAAGATGAGACAGTAGCTCACTCATCGAAGAAGACATTGCGAATAGGTCGTGCGTGGATTGGCAGAAGCTAGAATTCATGGGCTGGCCGCTGGATTAAGTCCCAGTGGCTTAATGGTCCACGAGTTAGCTCGCTTTGTAACCAGAAGAGCCTGAGTTCGAACTCTGGCGGTTTGTTCCGAAGAGTCCCAGACTGGGACGAAACAACTGTCCAGTACTCCCAGGTATTCCACTAGCTTCTAACTGATGTCAGCTCATGATGAAATCTATCATCTAATTAAACAAAATCCCTGTGAAACCTATACTTGAAAAAGGAACGTTTATTTGAATTATGGTATCCCTATATAGCCATATATATAGCCACCTTATCTTCAACGCACTGTTTGCACAGTTCTTCTGTGTTGTGCCTGATACTTCCCGCCTTCCTTCATATTATGTTTCTTTGTGTTCCTTTCACGTCTTGCTTGCATCTATTTCCGCAACGCTGTATCATTCGCCTTCTCTGACATTTAATGTATCCCCCTGCTATTTGATGTTTTTATGCCAGCTGATGGACATCTCTTCATGTACTACTGACAAATCTTATCAGTAGTACTCGCCCCACTAGTATGATTGTGTGCTGAGCAACAGTTATGCATCGTCGCCGTTTATATTGCTATTGGCAACGGTGAAATATAAGTTGTCAATCCTAAGGAATATACGATATTATCCCCAGTACTGTACACACCTGTTGTCATCATTGTAGCAGTCGAAGAGCAGACTAAGGTTTCATTGTTATTTTTTTCCTTCACGTTCCCAGTGGAACATAGGGCCTCAAGCTAGTGGCTTGAAGTTTCTGTAGCAGTGTTTTATTTTTACGGGATGGGGTTGCTAGCCTCATGCCCAACCTTTCCTCTTTACCAGTATTATTTCTGGCTTAGCTAGGTAGAAGAGTGCGTTGGCGGCCGGGGATTGAACCCCGGACTATGTGCATGGTCGGCGAGTATCCTAACCACTGTGCCACCAACGCACTTCATTGTTATAAGAATATGAAAGCTGACTCAACTTCTATTGGGTCAAAATGTTTGCCCTATGAAATGATTCGTAAGCGTGTTACTACTACTGTCAACCCTAATGTGTACTATGTTTGCGAGTGTAATTCATTCAAGTCCAAGTATTCGGGGAAACAAAATTGTATTCGCATGTATATTGGTATGGAAAACAAAAATCCATGGGCCATTGGATTGGGTCCCAGTGGCTTAATGGCCTACGAGCTCGTCTTGTAACCAGAAGGTCCTGGGTTCTAACCCGGTGGGTGCGTACTGCTGAAGAGCCCCAAACTAGGGCAACGGAAACAGCTGTCCAGTACTCCCAGTTGGTTTTTGAATGGTCGCCTGAATGATGTCAGCTCATGATGAAATCCTGTAACCAATCAACCAAATCCCTACAAACCAATGCTTGAAAATTCCTTACTGTTAATTGTTGTATTTTCCCTATTCCTTTATGTTCCCAGTGGCACATAGGACTTCAAGCTTTGGCTGTGCATTTTTAGTAGCAGCGGTGTTTTTTGGCATTATGGCGTGGGGTTGCTAGCCTCACACCCCCCCAGCACCATTCCCCTGTTTGTCAGGATTATAAGTGACTAAGGGGGGGGGAAAGGTATGCGCCGGCCGGGACTTGAGCCCCAGACCACGTGCATGTTCGGTCAGTAGCATTGAACCTATTTATCAAAGGATTGCGTTGGCCGGGCATCGAATCCTGAACTACCTGCGTGGTTGGCGAGTATTCTGTGGCTGCGCCACTGACGTAAAAAATCTAGGAGTATTTACTGGACAGCGTTTCTCTTGTCCTAGTTGGGGATGTCTTCATCAGTACGAATCCACATTTCAGGGTTGGAACTCATGGATGACTAAACCAACCAGCTCAGAGAACACTACTAATTGCAAATCATCCACCTGAGCAACAAATCTTCTCTATTATTTCAAAATCTTACGAGCGTGATACACGCTTCTGTAGTGTCGAAAATGGGAAGACTTTGCTAGAAGGCAAGTTTCTACAGAAGAACAACTATTCTTTCTTCATGAATTTCTCCGCCAGCAGATTCTACCGGCTAGTGTCAAATATAAACCACCAATTAACTGCCCTCTAACTGCTGGAAATTAGCCAAACAACATGGAAAACAAACATGGTGAAATTAATGATCACGGATGCACACAATAGGATTTAAAAATACAAGCATATGATTAGATTTCAAAAAGAAAAGGTTTAACAGACTCTTACTCCAGAACATCTGTCATCATTGAATACTGCCATTAAAATATTGAGCGATGATGAATACCTATCGGGCGACTCGTATGAATTCACGATTGATCAATCATACCAAGGATACTGGCTGTCATGATTTTAATCAAGGTGTGTTCACTAATTGCTCCTCTCCTTGGTAAATGACCGCTTCACGCCTTGTGTTTTTCAAAATACACTTACCTACTTAAACATTTTGCATGCATAAATTCTAACCACTTAGTTTGTATAATACACCGAGCACAGTTTTTTATTATCTAAAGGCTAATGCTATTTCTCATGCAGGAATACATGTACATCCAGCCACCAACGAGTTTCAGATAGTACGAAATGCACATCCTGGATTCCATTGCTAGTCACCATCATCCACCAATGAAATACTATTTCTAGTTTGTTTATTTAATTAGTAGTCAAGTAGTCAAGGAAATGCAATTTTTAACCGAAGCTTCTCTGGCTGCATACTACTTAATGATGAGATTCATAGATTCCTATGTGTTTACTGAGGAATTTACACTGTTTTCTCTTTGTTCCATATATATAAGCTGCCACTTGTTCGTCTCGTAACCTGTAGAGAGGACTTGTGTTCGATCGTTGCTGAAGAGACTCGAACTTAGATGAACAACTCTGATATTAGCCATCTTTGATCATAGGTGCCTGCGATCTATCTCCCGTGTGATGTGGTATAATAAGGTGAGCAATATCGAGTTTAGGCGTCGAGTGGTAGGTAGGTAAGGAGGGGAAATCAATCGACAAGGCTATGAAGTTACATCGACTGAGATAGTTAGGACATGTGTTACGTATGCCTAGTCATCGCCTTCTTCGACTAACGGGCAATGTTAGCTGACATAGGGTCAGTCAGGCTGGAAAAGAGCTAGCCTGTGGTGGTCAAAGGAAAACGTGGCTTCACCAGTCAATGAAATCCACAACAGGTAGTTTAAGCCAGCCACGTAGGAAGGTGTAGACTTCCTGACTGGTTGGTATCATAGGGACGGTAAAAACCAATGGTTGGAAACAATCGATGATATGGTTCAGACTTATCGTTCTCAATGGCTGGCGCAGATGCATCCACTCCTTGTGACTTATAATTTCCAGTGAAACTAGATTGTTCTTCGTTATTACTATTCCTTTGTCTCACATCTCTGTTTACTGTCTGTACTATGCATGCATTTCTACTTTCTTCTCTTGCTTTGTGTGGTACATGGAAGGAGAGTGGCGACTTGAACTGCTGCACATCGGTGCAAAGTTCTGTGTCGAAAACAGACAGACAGACAGACAGTGATATTACTGTTAGGTTATTGAAGAGAAATCTATGATAAAATCAATAAAATTTATCATAAACCAATCAATTGAAAATATATATTGTTTAATTTTAATATTTTATTTTAATTTTAATATATATATATATATATATATATATATATATATATTGAGTGAATTTTTATTTATACACAGAATTGAAAAAGTGCTCTGGGAGTGAAGCATTAGTCAACCAGTGTCATGAAGATGTTATCAAGCATGTGAATACGGTTATTGAAAATCTCTCGCGTTCACTGTCAGTGCGTAGTAGAGAAACCTTCCAACAGGTGAGATTGTTTTTGTCCTTTTTTCTCTCTCTTCGTGTTGTTTACACTCTGTTGTGGTATCTCACTCCAGCGGCGGGTTTGTATCACTGCAACTCTAGTAAATTTGAGGATAAATTTTTCTGAATATTCGAATATTGAATTTCCGTAACATTTGATACACATAGAGGATATAACTGATTGACTAGTTTCAACGTAGGATAGCATGCAGGCTGCTCAAATCACACACTTAATCAGTTGGCGACCAGTGTTTGTAAGTATGGTGTATGTGTTTTGCGCCGTCTGAGTGCAAAGTACTGTTACAAGATTGGCAGGAGCCTGTACCTGCACTCACTTTTGCGGGTGAACCGCTTGAAGTTGTTGATAAGTTTGTGAATCTTGATAGTTGCGTGAGTGTTGGCGGAGGAGTGACGGATGAGATTTCCAACCGTATAATGAAGGCTAGGGTGGCATATATCAACTTGAGCCACCTATGGTGCCGTCGTGACGTTAGCCTGGCTGTCAAAGGTTGGGTATATAATGCTTCGGTGCGGGCTGCCCTGCTCTACGCCTGTGAAACCTGGTCTCTCCGAGTAGGCTGAGGATGTTCGGCGACTCTGCGTGTTCGATCATCGCTGTCTCCGCAGGATTGCTTGCGTTCGATGGTATCATTGCGTATGTTCGAACACAGGGGAGATCACCACTCATTGAGTGTCGCCATCTGGAAACATCGGCTCCGATGGCTTGGACATGTGCTCCGAATGTCATCCCAGAGGCTTCCGTACAAAATTATTAAAGATTGTTTCATAAGTGAATTGATACCAAAAATATTTAAAAAAAATTAAAATACCAAGCGTTGTAACCGTACTCTCCGAAAACGTGTAGCTGAAGACTATCTGGTTTGGTTAATGAAAGGCGAACGTAGAACTGCGAAGTTGTCTATTTGTGATTACCTGTTAGAGTCTGGTCATTCAGCCTCCCTCCCCCCACGTGATTCATCTTTCAAAGTTATCTACATGGCAAAATCGAATCGATTCCAAAGTCTACGTTTTCTTCACTCATGCATAGCTAGCCGAAGCTTTAGCTATACATGAACGAACAGAAACCTAAATGATGTGTTCAAAAACATTTTGTCAAACCCCTTTGCTTTACATTGGTCATAGTAATGTTCTTTGTAGTCTTTATTTTATTTGACCACTTTAATTCATTCCATTTCACTTCACATCTGTATTCTTATCGTAATCGTACTCCTAATTTTTAAAATTTTTAGACAACACTTGACATTTTTGATATAAATTCACTTATAAGACAATCTTTAATAATTTTGTAATTTATCCACTTCAACTCTACCCCTTATATAACATTTTAATTATCGTTATTCTTATCACTTATATATATATATATATATATATATATATATATATATATATATATATATATAAACTGAGGAATTATTTAGTGCCACTTAATAACCATTTTCTGTGTGCGTCGGTGGCACAGTGGTTAGGACTCTCGCCAACCATGCACATGGTCCGGGGTTCGAGCCGACGCCGGCGCACACCTGATATCTATGGTCGGCCTGCGAAATTTGGGCTACCGATATCCATGCTGAAAATTCCATACTTGTACCAAAAATACAGTGTGGAATCAAGCTGTAAATCTAAAAATCTAAAAAAATATAAATACGACTGTACAGTTAGTTGGCTTGAAAATGAAGTCATTGAAAAGAAATTTCTTCGCTGAAATACAATTTTGCTTTTCGACGATTTCGTTTTCAAGCCAACTGTACAGTCGCATATTTATATTATGGAAAAAGGAAGGCATTAAGTGACACTAGAAACTGCTCAGTCGACATTGCACATAGGATGATAAGAATAAAGATAATTACAATGATGTATAACTAAAGGGGTTGCGGTAGACTTGAAGTGGATGAATTACAAAACTTTTAAAGATTATTAAACATAAGTGAACTGGTGTCAAGATTTTAATGAGTTGATCAGGGATTGATATCAGTTAGGAAACCATTGAAAACCAGCCACAGGGAGTACTGGACAGCTAGCTGTTTCATCCTAGTTTGGGAATCATCGGCAGTACGCATCCACACTACAGGGTTCGAACCCAGGACCTTCCGGTTGCAAGACATGTTCGTATACCATTCAGCCACTGGGAGCCTATTCAAATGGCCAGTGCATGAATTCTCACTTCTACCAACTGGTGATTTAGCGCCACCCCAACTATTGTCGTAAGTGGGACATCCATTCTCACACAATAGTTGGGGTCGCGCTAAATCATGAATTGGTCGAAGTTACAATTCATGAGCCATTGAATCGGGTCCCAGTGGTTGAATGGTATACGAGCATGTCTTGCAACCGGAAGGTCCTGGGTTCGAACCCTGTAGTGTGGATGCGTACTGCCGATGATTCCCATAACTAGGATGAAACAGCTAGCTGTCCAGTACTCCCTGTGGCTGGTTTTCAATGGTTCTCTAACTGATATCAATCCGTGATCAACTCGTAAAAACAAAGCTAACCCTTACAAACCAAACTATAGAAAATTAAGATTTTAAACCTGTAGGTCAGGTGTTGTCTGGCAAAATTAACAGTACGATGATGATGATGATAACAATAAAGACGGCGAAGATGAATTGAATTGTGGAATGAATTCAAGTGGTAAAATAAAATAAAAGAACATCACTATGACCAAGGTAAAGAAAGGGGTTTGACAAAATGTTTTTGAATATATAATTTTGGTGTTTTGTCCATGTATAACTAGATATTATCAACTACAGGAGGAACGGACGATGATGTACATTTGAGAATCGGGAAGGCGAGAAACACATTTATCAACCTGAAATCAATCTGGAAATCTTCGTCACTCAGCATCAACAACAAAATCTAGTCGGAGTTTCAATACAAACGTGAAGTCAGTTCTTCTATACGGATCAGAAACTTGGCGAGAGGGTCACCAAGAATATTTCCAACAGCCTGTTGCAGATCTTTATCAACAACTGTCTTCGCTGGGTCTATACTGAAGATCAGATGGCCGGACCGGAAAGAATCACCAACAAGGAACTATGGCAACAAACAGATCAAGAACCAATTAGTCGCCCATCAAATATGCAGGAGAAAGTGGGGATGGATTGGACACTCTTTGAGGAGGCCGGTTGGTGACAGAGCGCGTCAGGCCATTGCTCGAGTGGAACCAGGCCGAAAGGGAAGCACGCGGCGAGTGGGACGTCAGTGCAAGTGTGACATGGAAAAGATCGTGTGAAGAGGAGTTGGAAGAGTATGGACTAACCAACATGGATGGAGGTGAAAAGTACAGCAGAAGGCAGACAGAAACAAGTGGAGACGTGCAGTTGAAGCCCTATGTTCCACTAGGAACCCAAGGGAGCAATAACAATAATAATAACTAGATCTTCGGCTAGCTATGCGTGAGTGGAGAAAACGTAAGCTTTTAGAGTGATTGGATTTGGTCCTGTAAATAACTTTCAAGGATAAATCGCGTGTAGGCGTTGATTGACCTGACACTAAATTGAAGACTTTGTCGTCCTTCGCACACCTTTCACTAACCAAATCGGCTGGTAGTGTTCAGCTACATGTTTACGGAGATTACGCATACAAAGTCCAGTGTAATCAGCACTACACGAACTTGTTAATGAGTATAGGCACACAGAGGCAGACATAATCGATAGTTTACCCTTGACGCATTGTCGAATCATATTTTGCCTGGTAAATACTAAATGTGTAAGTCAAATGAGTAAAAAGAGCGTTTAATACATTTAGGTAAAATAACCTTTAATTACTTCAGAAATGCTTTCACCTTTGGAAGCCAAGCAGTGTCTTCTTTGGCACGCTGACTTGTCTAGGAAGGTTTTTTTTTCTTGATATTTCTGTCGATAAGCCTTCTAGGATATCGATTATTTAAGAGGAGAAGGCTTTTCTGAATCTAAGTCGACTCTCTATCTACAGAGCAAATTTTCCGAATTTTGGAGCATAGAGAACGAAGATAAGTAACTGAGAAGAAAAAACAACCCTCCACTACATTGCACTGCATGCATTTACACACAACCATACAATAGGATGGGGTGGGGATTACAATTCTAAAAAGTAATTAAACAGGTGGGTGGAGAGAGAGAATTTGATCACTGTATCTTAGTTCATAGAATCTACACACCCAACACACGTGCAATAGAAACGACTCATCATTCATATACCGGAAATATTTAAATATGACAACCAATTAAATCAATAGATGAGAAATAGTAGAATCATACAAAAACATGCGTCAGTGACACAGTTGTTAGGACGCTCGCCGATCATGCATATGGTCCAGGGTTCGGTCCCTGGCCGGCGCATTCCTTTACTTCGCTAAGCCTGAATTAAAGCTGGTAAAGAGGAAATGTTGGGCATGAGGTGGCTAGCAACCTCATCCTGTAAAAAATTAAACACTGCTACAGAAACTTCAAGCTTGAAGACCTATGCTCCACTGGGAACGTGAAGGAATTTAAAAAAAAATACAAACGAAGGGACTCAATGATATCCCCCTACACCTGCACGAGTCCTCGTGAACTAGCTAGCTGAAAAGTTTCCTGACACCCTTAAGGTGGATATTTCAAAATCACATTGTTAACCGGTTGGGGAGGTTAAGTGAATAACCACACTAGGATCTTGTAGGCGTGTCTCCGAGACACGACATACATCTGTGGCTCGAGATGCGAGAGTCCTGGTTAGTGATGCCTATTTTCCGATTTCGCAGAGAGTTCTGAAGTCAAATGCTCCAATATGGCGTTGACTGTGTGGCCTTAAGCGACAATTTGGGGGGGTGGTGTTTTTCTGGCTCTCATCGTTATTTGTGATCACCGAATGAAATGAAGATGACTGACTGAATAGCCTGCAGAATAATACTGACAATAGTAGGGAAGCAAGATGATAAGGGTGACAGGAATAAAGGAGGAGGATGATCAGGAGGTCCTCGTGTACTTTTTGGAGTGTGTGGGAGATTGTTACTTCCCGACTGCCCACACCCATGGAATTTGATTTATTCTTGGGATACCCTAAACAGGGAGAGAATCAGTGTTGTGTGACCACACAACCCAAGGGAAAACTGTGTGAGGCCAGTCAATCACAGCCTGTCTGAACTGACTTCCTGGTTCGGTTCCGTATTAGTCTGGATGTACAATTTTTGGCGTCAACCATTTCCAATCCCCTCTCTCCAGAGTGTAGAAACAGCATAGGTGGTTGGCATGCTGGTCATCTGAGGGGAACACCTTACTACTGCTGTTGCATCCCTGTTCACCAGCCAGCAGTACAACTTCGCCCACAGACCCCCAGCATAGTGTAAATCAGAAAGCTTATACTATGCCGGTAACTGCTTTCAGTCAAATCGCTCTCCGAATAATCTTCCTGGCATGGTAGGACTGACCTGCAGGGAGATTATTTTCCATCCAGTGTAGCATGTTGAGTCATTGTGAAATGCAAGGCCGATCGACCACCACGTTAGGATAGGAGCTATCTATCGGTCGGAGAGATAAGACTAGTGACTCACTCACTACTCTAACACTGTTGATTCCAGGTATCCGTAGTAGTTCATTCCTGAGTATAGGTGTCAGCATACTTTTTCTTTGAGATACGGACACTTTTATTCAATCATCCATATTTTAATACTATGTAAAAAATCGGTTTGATGAAGAAAACGTAGGGTGTATGTGTGTAGGATAGTTACTGATCGATTGTGGATAAGATTTTATTTTGATAAAGTGTCACACAGTGGTGTTGTACATTAATATTAAAACTGATGACCACGTTTCGAGCAAAAACTATTGCCACTCATAATCATATCAAGGCGCACTACTCACACAACTTTTTTCCATCATTTATATACATGAACGGAATTGACACTTTCAGAGTGTTAAAAATAGAACATATATTTCTAGCTTTTTCGCACACACATATAAACTCACTAGTAAAGGGAATAAAATTCACATTTGAATCGGAAAATGAACAAGGAGAATTAGCCAGCTATGATGTTAGATTGTAAAATAAAACCAATAAGAAAGAAACTTCACACACAAAAAGGGCCAAAGTTCAAGTCAAAGAAACAGTCAGTTCCAATACAAGTAACCTAGAAGATGTAAAAACACACAAAAACAACCAATCATGTCCAAGGTCACCAGGAAAGATGATTAATAAACTCATGGAGAAATCTAAAAGCTCACTTCAACGAATTGAAGTATGCGCTGAAGATGTCACCCAGTAGGGTGATGAAAGCATCGCAAATTAACTATCCTGCTCAGAGAACAAAACCATATCAGAAACATTCTAATATTGAATATCTAGACTTTAATTCATCTCATCCGTCGTTATCTGTTAATGCTGGATTAGTTGAGTGTCTAACAAACTGAGCAGTAGCACTAAGTAGCACAAGAAAAGACCTTAATGATGAAATAAAACAGATAGAAGAGGCGTTGGTGTTGAATAATTATCCTATAAAAATTCATTAGAAAGATCGAAAAAAGCCAAAAGCAAAATAAAAATAATTGTGAAACTGGTAGTGATCACATAAATAAGAGAGAGAATATAAGTCATCTACTGTTATACCATATGAGGAGAGGACATCTGAGACCCTACGTAGGATTCTTAATAAAGCAGGAATTAGGGTGGCATTGAAACCTACAAACTCACTCAGAGACAAGGTCTGTGGGCTAAAAGAGCCGGTTGAACCAATTAAACAAAATAATACAATTTACAAAATATCTTGGAATGACTATCAGTTACGTCAACTACACAGATCAGACTAGTAGATCGGGTGTAGTCAGATTGTCAGAACATAAGAATTTAGCTAAGGTAAGAATTATTGATCCCACCGGTGAAGATAAGTAATTTAGAAAAGAGCTCAGCAATTCCACTGCATGCAATAACACACAACCACACAATAGAGTTGTAGAGGATTAAAATTCTAAGAAGTAATACAGGCAGGTGGACAAAGAGAAAGATTGATTACTGAATCCTGCCTTGTTCATCGAGTCTACACCCAACACATGCAACGGAAGTGACTCAATGGAAATACCAGAAATATGGAAGATATTATTACCACCAGTCAGTCAGTCAAACCAGAGGAGGATAATAAATAATCTCTAAATTCTATTTCAATTCAAACACATCACAACAGCATAACGAGTAACTCATTATGACTATTAAAACACTCGTCTTGTTTCCCATCTGATTGTACTTGATCAATAACACTCATATAATTATTATTTCTGAATGTACATTATCTCATATTGATTTTTATTCCAATATCTAATCATGAATTCCATACATGTATATAAATGAAGGGAACAAGGTTGTGTGAGTAGTGTCTTGATATGATTATGAGTGGCAATAGTTTGTACTCGAAACGTGGTCATCAGTTTTAATATTATTGTACAACACCACTGTGTGACACTTTATCAAAATAAAATCTTATCCATAATGGAGTTATGCTCTACCACAGTGCCCAAGTTTTATACTTATATCAGTTAATGATCGACTTCTTCTACTTTGTAACTGTATTCATCGAAGGGGACAAGTATCTTTATCTTACTTGTGTGTAATTTTAACAATATATATATATATATGTGCATGTGTGTGTGTGTTAATTTCGTTTTATTTTCTCTCTCTCTCTCTCTGATCAATAGACTGTAATCAATGAATTGAAACACACGGATGCTGGTATGGATTCATTTCTAATGAAGTATATAAGGCAGGCAGTTTCTAATCTGACCAAGGAATCGGTCAATAAATTGATTCATGGTAAGCATCTTTTTTCTGAGGATTATCTGTCATTCAGATCGACATATAATACACTCTAAATATTTATTGATTAGTTGATAATAAAAATAAATTTGATGGTTTGAATCAAAATTGAAGTAAATAATACGCAAAGTTAAATTTTAATTGTCTGTCTGTCTGGATTCAACATAGAACTTGTCACCGAAGTGCACCACTTCGAGTTGACACGTTCCAAATAGCACACACACAAAGGTAGACAAGAAGATGAGTGAAGAGAATCAATAGAGTTTGACAAGTATAAGAGTGAAACAGAATGGGTAATGGTAGAAAGGAATATGAAGGATTACAGAGACTGAATACTATATCTGCGCTAGCCATTGACAACGATTTTGAACCATGTCACCTATTGTCTCCAGCCATTGATTCCTAGAGTCCCGAGGGCCCCAACCCGGGAGTCCGCATCTCCCTACCTACCTGACTCAGTTTTACTGTCAAGGATTTCGTAGATTGACGCCATATTATTGTTTGTTTGGCCACCACTTACTCTTTTGCAACCTGCACCTATATCAGCTAGTAATGCCCGTCGGAGGAGGCGGTGGTTAGGCATGCGCAACACGTGACCTAGCCATCTCAATCTATGTAACTGTATAGCCTCGTTGATGGATTTTCCCTCTTTCCCTGCCCAACAATCTACGCCTAACGTCGACATTACTTACTAGCTTGTTATACCACCTAACGTGAGAACGAGATCATAGACATCTATGATCAAAAACAACAGTCAACCTTTTCATGTCTTCAACTCGTATTGGCCATGTTTCAGAGCCATAGAGAAGGACGGAGCGAACTGGTGAGCAGTACACACGTCCCTTGGTTGACAGCCGGATGTCACGCCTACGCCAGAGATGGTGTAAGTCAGCGAAAGCAACTCGAGCTTTTCGGATCCGTGCTGAGATTTCGTCGCGAATCAGTCAGTTGGTGCTGATACAACTTCCCAAATAGGTGAAGTGGTCAACATGTTCTATCACTTCACTCCCTATCACTAAGCTAGATAGAATTTGACGTAGTCCAGTCGTGTAGCAGCGTCTTACATTTTACAGGGGCGAATCGCATTTATTTATTTATTTTGATTCAGCTTGATTCCACACTGTATTTTTGGTAGAAGTATGGAATTTTCAGCATGGATATCGGTAGCCCAAATTTTGCAGGCCGACCATTGATATCGGCAGAGGATCGAACCCCGGACCTTGTGCATGGTTGGCGAGAGTTCTATCCACTGTGCCGTCGACGCATGCCAAACATGCGAAGATTGCAGCTCAGCTCAAGGTGTTCAGAAGACTCCCCTGGATTTTGTCAGCATCCTCCCCTAACAGGACTATGTCATCTGCATATTCTAAGTCCATAAGACTATTCCCTGGTAACATAACATAACATAACATAACATTATTACGACCTTGACCTTGGCGGCCTGTTCGAATATTTGGGCCTGCTACCAAAATATCTACATTTTGCATCCCCAATGTTATGTTATTGATATCGGCAGAGGATCGAACCCCGGACCTTGTGCATGGTTGGCGAGAGTTCTATCCACTGTGCCGTCGACGCATGCCAAACATGCGAAGATTGCAGCTCAGCTCAAGGTGTTCAGAAGACTCCCCTGGATTTTGTCAGCATCCTCCCCTAACAGGACTATGTCATCTGCATATTCTAAGTCCATAAGACTATTCCCTGGTAACATAACATAACATAACATAACATTATTACGACCTTGACCTTGGCGGCCTGTTCGAATATTTGGGCCTGCTACCAAAATATCTACATTTTGCATCCCCAATGTTATGTTATTGATATCGGCAGAGGATCGAACCCCGGACCTTGTGCATGGTTGGCGAGAGTTCTATCCACTGTGCCGTCGACGCATGCCAAACATGCGAAGATTGCAGCTCAGCTCAAGGTGTTCAGAAGACTCCCCTGGATTTTGTCAGCATCCTCCCCTAACAGGACTATGTCATCTGCATATTCTAAGTCCATAAGACTATTCCCTGGTAACATAACATAACATAACATAACATTATTACGACCTTGACCTTGGCGGCCTGTTCGAATATTTGGGCCTGCTACCAAAATATCTACATTTTGCATCCCCAATGTTATGTTATTGATATCGGCAGAGGATCGAACCCCGGACCTTGTGCATGGTTGGCGAGAGTTCTATCCACTGTGCCGTCGACGCATGCCAAACATGCGAAGATTGCAGCTCAGCTCAAGGTGTTCAGAAGACTCCCCTGGATTTTGTCAGCATCCTCCCCTAACAGGACTATGTCATCTGCATATTCTAAGTCCATAAGACTATTCCCTGGTAACAAGTCGATTCCTAAGTCGTTAAGTTCAGTTAGGGATACTTCCACTAGCATATCTATGGTGAAGTTAAACAGAAATGGGGAAAGTGGACATCCCTGTCGGACACCATTGGTTGTTATCAATTCAGATGACAAATCCTCATAAGCCCTTACACGGCTATATGAGTTTGAATAGAGTGCCTTGATTAGTGCAATGTACTTTCTTGGCACTCCCTTCACAGTCAAATATTGCACCACTAACTAACTAACTAACAATCAGCTCATGTCCTCAAACGCACCAATCATGTGAAGGAGGCATTTTTGTGTATGAAATATATACATATACTTATGAAATAATGCATAAAAGCTGTATAAAAGGGTTACAGAGGATATGACTTTCTCTCATATGTGGTTAAAATAACTCGGTTTTAGGTTGGAGTATTAACAGAGTATAATTCCATTGTGGGTTAAATTTATTTTGATAAAGTCCCCCAGTGTGTTATATAGTAATACTACCTGACCAATAAATTGTGCTCAAAATGTGGTCATCAGTAAATATTACTGTAAGACGTTATCAGAATAAATTTTACCCACAGTGGAATTATACTCCACCGCCACAGTGCACAAGTTCTATTCTTTTATCATCAACGGAGTAATTTAACCACATTGTATGCATGTAATTATTCAGGTCTTTTAACCCTAACAATAACCCTAACACGTGAAAATATCTCTAAACTAACTGTAATCTAACTCGAACCAACTCTAATATCGCCTTTATTAATTTAACCTAACTCTAATATGTCTTTGGTTTAAAGCGTAATTTAATCTTTCCCAAATCTAAGCTGATACCTGCCAGATATCTCATTCAATAGCATACCACTTCGATGGGGATATTTTTTATTGATGATGACAACATTATTTGCTAGGTTTCACTAACTTGGTCAGTGAGCACTTGAAGGTCATTGGTGCGGTCGCACTCCGTAGGTAGTTAGTTGGTGGTGCTTGAAGTTTAACTTGGCCAGTATATATATATATATATATATATATAAACTACCTGTTATATATAACTGAAGTGAATTGTGAAAAACTCATCGCTAGTTTTGTTAATGTCTGAACCTGCTTTATTCTATTCCTTCACGTTCCCAGTGGAACATAGGGCTCAAGCTTAGAGGCTTGAAGTTTCTGTAGCAGTGTTTATTTTACAGGATGGGGTTGCTAGCCACCTCATGCCCAACCTTCCCTCTTTACCAGTCTGATTGCTGGCTAGGTGAAGGAGTGCGTTGGCGGCCGGGGATCGAACCCCGGACCATGTGCATGGTCGGCGAGAGTCCTAACCGCTGTACCACCGACGCACGTCCGCACCTGTCATAATTACTAATAACGGTAATGAACTCAACTGATACCCTAATACGTGTCTATTTGTCCGTTGTATCTTCGGAATGATTCATTGAACCATGAAAACACCAAAAAGCGAAGTGGATCCACTTTCTATCTTATCGATTCCCTTCAGCTACATACAAGGCTATACTATTTATTACATTATTTTAGCTTTGATCATAGATTGATATCAGTTAAAGAACTATTGACCTGCTGTTTCGTCCTAGTACGGGACTCTTCATCGTGGAACAACATGGTAAATAATCAGTGGTTGGAATGCTTGGGCCACAACCACATTGAATATATACTTTTGTTCACTTCAAGGAAGTG
Source organism: Trichobilharzia regenti (assembly GCA_944472135.2). Lineage (NCBI taxonomy): Eukaryota > Metazoa > Platyhelminthes > Trematoda > Strigeidida > Schistosomatidae > Trichobilharzia > Trichobilharzia regenti. Next base: position 14,951,419 of record OX235266.1, read on the forward strand.
AATTACACATAGAACAGGGTGGATAATTGACACCACATACACGTATTCGGAATAATTACCGCATATATATTAGCTGTACCCTACTTCGGTTCTCTAAGGTGATTGGAATTAGACGTTTAAAGTTTGACGTATGTGTGTGTGTGTGTTCATTAGGAATCTGCTATGTGGATGTATAGACCTTTGATACTTTGATATTGATTATCCACCTGAACCGATAGTCATTAACTTCATAGATTGATCTCATGTCGTAATGCGATCAATCGTCAGTTTTTAAAATCTAATCCTATATGAAGGAATATTGATTTTTGGGTCAGGTAGTGGGTGTTTGTCGGCATGTTTTAACTATCTCAATCGATGCAGCTTTGCACCTTCATAAATCGTCTGACCCTCCTTGTATGACTCCATGTTTCCCCCATACATTTATTGCAAAGTGTGACAACTGGAAGCGACTGGTGTTTGTTGTACAAACTGTAGTGACCTAAATACCGAACGGTCTTTCATTTGGTTTGAAAGCGAGTTCATCAGGGGTCTATTGGGTTTCATTTAGCTAAGAGAGTTGAGTCATTTCAAACGGCAACTAGCTAACGTACTTGGTGTTCAACTACTCATATTGTAACGACAGAAGCCAAGGCCCAGGCAACAGATCGTTTATTGAGAAAACCAAGTCTGCTGTGATTGGTTGTTGAGTTCCTCAAGGTGTTAGGCTTTGTTATTTGTTTTTTCTCATGAGCCCCCCCCCCGCCCCGATTCGGGACGTAAACATTGACACGTCGATTGTAGTCTACGATTTGGTCTTGCAGACAGCTCTCACCACAATATCAGTTAACCAGAAGTATATATCTTTATGCTACTTTGCTTGTTTTCCTGATTGGTCATATATAGTATCAGGTAGATGAAAGATTGTGATCTGGATATTCTGGTGCTGCCAAATGAAACTGTGGGGAATTCTCACATGGAACTGTTTGATTTATCTTTGGTGAATTCGATTATATGAGTGTCCAATTAATCGTTTTATTGTCTGTGTAACGATATACATCAACGAAACTAGTTAAGTAGACATTACCCCCATTTCTATTCAATTTCATCATAAATGTACTAATGGATTTAACCCGAACTGCTGACTTCAGCGAATCACGGATTCACTTCTTACCATCAGGGAATAATCTCATTGACTTAGAATATGCAAATAATATAGTCTTTCTAGGCGAGGGCACTGACAAAATGCAGAGTCTTCTGAACACCTTGAGCTGCAATCTACGAATGTTTTGCATGCGATTCTCTCCCGCCAAATGTAAGATGATGGTACAGGACTGGACTACACTGACTCCTAGTTTAGAAACAGGGAGTGAAGTGGTAGAGCACGTTGACCGCTTCACTTATTTGGGAAGTACCATCAGCCAGTGCCAACAGGTTGATCTCAGACGAAATCTCAGTACGGATACAGGGGGCTAGTTTCGCATATGCCAGTTTACGCCGTGTCTGGCGTAGACATGATATCCGGTTGGCTATCGACCAAAGGATGTGTGTACTGCTCATCAGTCCGCTCCGTCCTTAGTTATGCCTGGCTGTGAGACCTGGCCATTGAGAGTGGAAGACATGAAAAGACTGGGTAGTTGTCTTTGATCATAGATGCCTGCGTTCTATCTCCCGTGTCAGGTGATGGTGTAATAAGGTGGTAAGCAATATTGAGGTTAGGTGTCGGTCGAGTGGTAGGTAGGTGAAATCAATCGACGCGTTTGTGAAGCATGTGCATCGACTGAGATGGTTAGGACATGTGTTACGTATGCCTAGTTATCGCCTTCCTTGACTAACGGGCAATGTTAGCTGATATAGGGTCAGACTGGAAAAGAGCTAGCCAGCAGCGGTGAAACCAAAACATGGCTTCACCAGTCAATGAAATCCACAACAGTTAGTCCTAGCCACGTAGGAAGGTGTAGACTTCCTGACTGGTCGGGTTCCTCAGGACGGTAAAAACCAATGTGGGCTGGAGACAATTGGTGATATGGATCAAAATTGTATGTGAAAATGGCGCAGGTGCATCCACTCCTTGTGAGTTATGATTTCCAATGAAACTATATTGTTTTTCGTTATTACTATTCCTTTGTCTCACATCTCTGTTTACTGTCTCTACTATACATGCATTTCTTCTACTTTCTTCTCTTGCTTTGTGTGGTACATGGAAGGAGTGTGGCGACTTGAACTCCTGCACATCGGTGCAAAGTTCTATGTCGAAAACAAACAGACAGATATTAAAATGCTATGCTTTAGTACTTCTACGTGATTCTAAACCGATCATTCTACTCACTGTCATCTGCCTTTATATACAATTCCATAGTTCTACATACGTTTGCATTTTCATCCTGTTAACTGTCATATCTTGCCATACAGTCCAGTCCAGACCAGTCTAGTCTAGTAGAGTACTGAAATCCTTCTGCCTTTAGTGCATTGTGTGTGTGTGTGTAATCATTCACCTATATTTCTAATGTTTGCTGATGTGTGTGTGTGTGTGTGTGGTGGTAAGTGGTGTTTGATTTAAACATTCACAAAGAAATGCCTTTTCCCTCCTCCTGCTTTAGATCACAAGACTGAGTGGCTGCCGAATTCACTTGGAAATGAAATCAACTTTGCCAAAATGATCGATGATGCACTTCATAGATTTGCTGCAGACAGGATCGGTCTTCCAGACTATGCCTTGGAATCTGCGGGAGGCTCTATTGTAGGCGTTCGATGCACAAAGACGTATACCGAACGTGCATCACTGTTGAGCATTTTCGGGTTGCCATTGGTTCGTCTTAGTAATTCTCCTAGGTAAGTCACTTGTTTTTTCTTTGTTTTTTCGGAATCTGGTTTGTTTGTTTACAACTGTGGTGGGGATTTCAGGTTTCAAAAGAAAATTCTGCAAAGTGTGTGTGAGATTTACCCGATGACTGATTTACACTGACATGCTTCCATGTTACCATCCATATCTTATGTTAACTGAGGAAGGCAAAAACACCTGACAAAGCTGACGAATGGCCAGGTTGTGTTGTTTTTTTGTTACATGGAAAGGAATGCGATTGCTTCACCTGAGAATCAAGAACGTGTCGTGTGTAGAGCATGTGGTTGGTTATGTCGTCCAGTGTTGACCAGGAAATCTCTGTTGGCTGGCTGATGAAGAACAACGTCGTTAAATCACAAACCATTTTGATCTCACGATAATAACAAAAAACAAGCTACTGAAATCGAAGTTAGTCAGTTGGATTTGCACAAAAAAAAGTGCCTGCACAGAATTCTTAACAGACGTCTGTCGTCTACACTTCCTTCGAAGAAGACACCATTCGAGATAGTCGAAATTTTGCTTATTTCGACAGTTGTACAGATGGTAAAACAAGGTGTATTGTATTGGACGAGGCTTATTGTTTTCAAGTATTGGTTTGTAGGGATCTGGTTGATTGGTTACAGGATTTCATCATGAGCTGACATTAGTTAGAGAACCATTGGAAAACCAGCTGGGAGTATTGGACAGCTGTTTCTGTTGTCCTAGTTTGGGACTCTTCATCAGTACGCACTCACCGCGGGGTTCGAGCCCAGGACCTTCTGGTTACAAGGAGAGCTCGTAGACCATTAAGCCACTGTGACCCGATCCAATTGCCAGTCCGTGAATTCTAACTTCTGCCAATTCACGACATAGTGCAACCGTTAGCCAATGTCATCATAGGTGGCGAGTATTTGTCCTCACACCCGCCCAACATGCTGCACCCTACTGGTCACGACTTCCCACTGGAACCCCTACCTGAATAAGGCCAGTCGCCAGTGAGCTTATTGTTTTGTTTATATTTAAGGCTGAGATGTTAAATAGCTATGTGGATCGTCTCCAGTACTCTGCTTGATGCGAGACTAATTGTAAAATTTGTAGCATACAACGCTTCTATGCAGACAAAGTTCACACCTTTGGTGATGGTGGTAGGTTTGTATGCTTCGAGCTACTTCTAAATACACTAATCACATTTGGACATTAATGTTCTTGTTAGTATACGGACTGCTAACACATAAGATATTAAGTAATGCTAAAATTTAGCATTCTAATTTAGCTCTAATGTAATGAAGACTGCTATTCAACAGCTAAAGGCTTCATTTGGCTTAGTGGTTTCTGTAACGAATGACGTTAGAACTACTTTGCAGTAGAGTAAACTAGTTTGTGAAATAACTTGGTGAATCTAAAGATGATTGTTTTTATTTGGTGTCATGCATGAATGAATTGATAACAACCAGTGGTGTCCGACAGGGATGTCCACTTTCCCCATTTCTGTTTAACTTCATAATAGATATGCTAGTGGAAGTATCCCTAACTGAACTTAACGACTTAGGAATCGACTTGTTACCAGGGTATAGTCTTATGGACTTAGAATATGCAGATGACATAGTCCTGTTAGGGGAGGATGCTGACAAAATCCAGGGGAGTCTTCTGAACACCTTGAGCAGCAATCTCCATATGTTTGGCATACGATTTGTCCCTGTAAAATGTAAGATGCTACTACAGGACTGGACTATGTCAACTTCTATCTAGCTTAGTGATAGGGAGTGAAGTGATAGAACATGTTGACCACTTCACCTATTTGGGAAGTTGTATCAGCACCAACTGACTGATTCGCGACGAAATCTCAGCACGGATCCGAAAAGCTCGAGTTGCTTTCGCTGACTTACACCATCTCTGGCGTAGGCGTGACATCCGGCTGTCAACCAAGGGACGTGTGTACTGCTCACCAGTTCGCTCCGTCCTTCTCTATGGCTCTGAAACATGGCCAATACGAGTTGAAGACATGAAAAGGTTGACTGTTGTTTTTGATCATAGATGTCTATGATCTCTTTCTCACGTTAGGTGGTATAACAAGCTAGTAAGTAATGTTGACGTTAGGCATAGAGTGTTGGGCAAAGAGGGAAAATCAATCGACGAGGCTATAAAGTTACATAGACTAAGATGGCTAGGTGACGTGGTGCGCATGCCTAACCATCGCCTCCCCCGACAGGCATTACTAGCTGATATAGGTGCAGGTTGCAAAAGAGTAAGTGGTGGCCAAACAAACAATAATATGGCGTCAATCTATGAAATCCTTGACAGTAAAACTGAGTCAGGTAGGTAGGGAGATGCAGACTTCGGGGTTGGGGCCCTCGGGACTCTAAGAATCAATGGCTGGAGACAATAGGCAACATGGCTCAAAATCGTTGTCAATGGCCAGCGCAGATGTATTCAGTCTCTGTAATCTTTCATATTCCTTTCTACCATTACCCATTCTGTTTCACTCTTACACTTGTCAAACTCTATTGATTCTCTTCACTCATCTTCTTGTCTACCTTTGTGTGTGTGCTATTTGGAACGTGTCAACTCGAAGTGGTGCACTTCGGTGACAAGTTCTTTGTTGAATCCAGACAAACAGAGAGAATGTGTAATTGAATTGCTAGACGTCACACACACATTCACCTTAGACTTTCAGAGGTAGTCAAATTTGGCTTTATAAAGGATAGTCGTTATCTTACATCCTTGCATCGAATTTCAACCACTACACTAAGAGTGTGTCGCAGTTAGACCACATGACGCGGGCACCAACATGTCTCGTCAGAAAATAAGAATTTCTATCAATCCTGATAACACATATAACACAATTTCATTAAAACGTATTGACAAAAACGATTCCAAACGAAATTTCAACCAAACATGATATATAAGCCCAGCAATTGAAACACAAGGTGGTGGGACAGTGTACTTTGACGGGACAAGCGCTCGGCAACCCTGTTGTGGTGTGATGATTATGTTTCTTTACAATCTATCTAATCATTCATTGTCAATTAATACACCTTTTAGCAGACCTAAGTTTTGCGTTCTCCACTCGCTTGTTGCTGTCGCGAAGTGTTAAGAATAGCTCGGCCACCCACCAGGTTCGTTGGGCCAGATTGGAGAGTTAGAAGGCAGTGTGGTTAAAGCTCAAGTCTTGTAGGATTGATGGCCGCATGGCAATTGTGATTATCATTTCTAGGAGAAACCAATTATTGCTTAGTCAACGACAAGAGAGTACGGTTCCGTCGAAAGAACCATATTTAGAAAGCTGGAGACGAAAGCCCAGTATACACACTTCCTTAGCTTCGTACCGATGAAATACATACGTAATCTAATCAGGTGCTCACCATTTAGAACGAGATCTATTTGTCCCGAAGACTGTGCAGAGAAAGAACTCCAGGTCATCCGAGACATTTTAAGCGGGAATGGATATCCAGAGAAGTTCATTAAAGCCAACATAGGTTACAATAGTCGTAAACATGAACTGGCAACGGTGGAGAAAAAGCCTCTGTTTTTACGTCTCCAATTCAAAGGAGATACTCCTACGGAGATTCTAACGCAGCGTTTAACAAGGGCGATCAATAACACTTTCTACTCGGCACGTCTGAGTCTATTCTTCAGTAGCCAACCAATGTTCACCTAGCAACTCAAAAATGTCTTATCTAACCTTAGCTCTTCTTCATGCATATACCATTTCAACTGTTCATGTGGTTCAAGTTATATAGGGCGGACGATTAGGCAGGTTCGTCTACGGATTCGAGAACATTTACCAGCTTGGATCCGCAGTGGGAAATTAAGTTCATAAAAAGCTCGAACCTGTCACACTTGGTCGATACTGGACACAGCATAGACGTAAACACAACTTTCAGGGCTATATACCGAATTCCGAAGTCGTTATCACGTACTGTTCGCTTACGTTTCCTACACATAGCTGAAGCTGTTGCAATAAGATCGACTAAACCGGAACTTTGTATCCAAAATGAACACGTCCAGACGCTGTTCCTACCTTGACCAAACTTCGATTGATGACTCTTCTTCTCACCAAGAGTGCTCCCTCCCCTTGACTCTCTTGGCTTTTTTTACTTCGCTTATTATTACAAATAATAATAATTATATTATTACAAATATTATTATTACAGTTATTATTATTATTATTCGTCATAATTTATGCCCTTTATGCAAACATTCCCTCAATACCATCGAATTTTCATTCATTTATACGGACTTATTATTAGTGATATTTTTCTCAATATATGCCTCCACCTGTTTCATTTCGCACATTCGTTATTTTACGACGAATGAATCTCTCATTGCAGTCTTACTATCTCTTGTTTAACACAGACCACTTTGTACTGACGACTCACTCACCTGACACCTTTTATAACCTTGAACTGACTTGTCAGTTTTCCTACCCCACACACTACAAATCTATTATGATTAATCACCACCGTTGTCTTCCGTTTCACAATATTTTGGTAATCGATTTCAGCCTAGCACGCTTGTCACACAAATATGACTATTTATTTTGACACCCTATAACTACTAATCTGTTATTCTACGTTAAAAATGTATCCCCTGCATAACTGGCCTTTATTGTATTGACCACAAATATTATAATATTTTATAATTGTAAGAACTTGAAGAGGAGAAATTATTGAAAAGAATATTCTTCTTCGTTCAGATTGACTTTAAATTGGAAGAGAGGTTGAATTCGTTCAAGGAACCTGGCTCCATTGCCCCCCCCGCCGCCCCAACGGGTGCCCGAATGAACTGTTCGCTAGGTCTTGATATGCTGCACATTAAATATGAACATCTGCCAAGGTAGGCGTTGTTGACACTGGCGACAAAGATAACCAATCACACCACCACCTATGTGTAGTTTCCCTTTTATTTGTACACTTCTGCTTACTCTTTCATTACTCTTATTTACTGGTGTACGCATGTATCACCACGTATCTTAGCTTGCTTGGTAGGTGGTTTTCTCTTTGCTTTGTTGTTGCCTATCTGTTCTATTTTCGGTTGACACTGTTGTGAGTAACAGTGAAATATGGTGTGTTTTTCTTTTCTCTTTTTTTTTTCATCAATATAGAACAATTATACAACCGGGAGATAATAATCCCGGTAACTGTTGGCCATTCTATGGAAGTAAAGGTTATGTAATAATTCGTCTGTCACTTCCAATAAATATCACTTCTGTGACATTAGAGCATTTAGCAAAAGAACTTTCACCAACTGGGAGATTGGACTCAGCGCCGAAGGAATTCCTTGTAAAAGTAAGTGAATTTTAACGCCTTCTCCCCACATATAACAAATCACATATAGACAAATTATTATACAAGTGACGACCATCAAGTGGTCTGACTTCAATTTATGTAAAAAGAAATTTTGACTATATATTCATTTTTGATGATTAATAGAAATCCGAATAGTTCTGCTGAAGAGGCTGTGGCAGCTTACACAGCGAAACGTTCAGAAAAATCTCCTTTTGACTTTTTTTTCCTAAACACTCCGGGATTATTTTAAATACTTTATAACGATTCAATCTGACTCGGCGTTCGAAATTATTCCAGGAAATTCGCAACATCTACGGTCTGGAAACTTATATTACTTAATAATATTAAATGTATAAAGAATGTATTTGATGAAATACCACCTTAGGTTAGGTATGCGGTGAATACTCATTAAGAGGAGTGACGGCTGTTCCAATTTTATATTGCGACCTCATACTTACTGATAAAAACGCAGATATTCAGGTGTGTCGGTTCGCAGGGATTTGACTAGTGACGGGATTTCACCATGAGCCGACTGGGGGTAGAGAACCATTAGAAAACCACCTGGGAGTACTGCCAGACTGCTTTTTCGTCCTAGTTTGCAGATATTTTTCAGGTGTTGTCTTTTCTTCAAAATATAAATAAATCATAATTTGAATAATGCGACTCAAGGACACTACAGGTCAGGTCATCTTATGTGGCTATATGAGTTTTTCGAAAACTGACAACTCTCTCAGTGATCGAAGGCCAGTCGGTGTTCAAATGTGTACATCAAAATCAAATGACAGTTGTGTGGACAACCACCCACCCACCCACAGAGATGCCAATGCATAGATCCTATTCGCGCTCTTCTTCTTCTATGCAGTGCACATTGATTGAATAGCCTTCGATACTAAAGCACTCACTTCACTGTTGTATAATAGACTGATTGAGTCTCACAACACACAGGACTATGCACAGAAGTGCAGCAGTCCAAGTTGACATGTTCGCTCTATTGTGGCACATATAATAAAGCGAATTTTATTTAATTTTTTTTAATTATAGCTTGATCTTACATAGTATTTTTGGTACAACTATAAAATTTTCAGCATATGATATGGGTAGCCCAAATTTAGCAGGTCGACAATTGATATCAGGTGTGCGTCCACAGGACATCGAACCCTGGACCATGTATGCGCATGGTCGGCGAGAGAGTCCTAACCACCGACACACTAAATTCAAAAACACCTACCTGACTTACAGCGATTAGAAGTGTAGGCGAGGCGGAATAATTATGTGGGGAACTATATAAAGATTTAATGGATCTTGAAGGGGTTAGTTAAGAGAAAACAGCGCCACACTGAGGAGAACAACTATCAGACATATCATATGGATGCGTTGACTCGGCGTTAACTACCAACGCTTTTCCAACCTCATTGCATGTCAGTTAACATTTGATCAATCAGAATAGACAGACAGTGTTAAATAGTTTCAACCTTTTAAAAATTTACCAAAAAACAAGTGGTCTGAATTCGTTGTTTATTGTAACAAAGACAACAACGACTCCAAACTATATACGACATTCTATCTGAATGGTCGAATTCAGGAAGTACCAAGCGCTTCTCTAACTATTATTACTCCACAACATAAATTCAAAGTCATGTCATATCACGAGGACTGTGAAGTTTTTCGTGAATACTTAAGCTAATTGTCACACGTAAACTTTCTTTTACCATACAAATCTGTGTTTTTTCTAGGCTTTGGAATCCGAAAACGATGAAAACGGAGTGATTTTGGGAAAATTTATGTATGATGTGAACGACAAGCCTTTGCAAACTTTCCGCGTCAAAGTAAGTGGACTGTTTTCATCTCACTAAGGCTTTTTTATTATTATTATTATTATTATGATTGTCGTCTCTTGGTCATCTGAATATTCCCCACTGATGTTAATGAATGCCTCTGGCTTCAATTATTAACCCCCCCATGCACATATGTTAGTTCGACTTATCAATGGAAAACATTTACTTTTCTTGAAGAGTAAAACGGGAAAATTGTCATCTTCTCTGGTTAGTTAGTCAGTAAGCCAGAGTGTAGAGACAGCATAGGTGGTTGGTATGCTGGTCATCTGAGGGAAACACCCCTGTTCCCCAGCAGTACGACTTCGCCCACAGACCCCCAGCATAGTGTAAGGAAGATTCTTACATTATTGTAAACGCCTTTGTGATTCCCAATAAATAAATGAAACCAACACAGAACAATAATTGTCCTTACTGTTTCACCACCTTACCCAAAATGAATAACCGTTGGTGTCCTCCTCCTACAAACAAAAGATTTGATCCCCACCTCAGACGATGAAGTCGCTATGTTTAAAACTACACTAGTCGACAGTTGTCAGCAGTACAAAAACAGTAGTCATTCTAGTAAACGTTTGCCGACTAAACAGCATCGAGAAGCCCTAAGAAAGCTGAGGAACGACGAAAACATTATAATCAGTACACCTGATAAAGGAGGTGGAGTAGTACTGATGAATAAGTGCAATTTACGTCGACAAAATGAATTCGCTTCTACCGGATGAAACGAGGTTTCAAAAGCTTAGCGACCCAACAGACGGACGGGGCGGAAAAGCAGTTAACTAGCACACTTAAAAAGCTGAGAAAAAGTGGAGTAATCTCAGAGGTAGCAGCTGACAACCGTCTTAAACCTACTGGAAGTAATACTTCACGATTGTATGGTCTGCCAAAAGTACATAAACCAGGGGGCTTCCTCTTCGCCCAGTCCTAGATACGTTTAATTCCTCCTACCATGGAGTGGCAAAGTGGATAAGTGAACTCCTCCCAATGAATAAATCAACGAAAATTGTCTTTACTGATGTTTCAATACTTTATCCCCTTAACGTGCATAACTGTTTTTTTTTCCAGGAATATTCTAAACCTGTCCAGTTTATTGAACTTGTTATACTCAGTAATCATGGAAACCCGGAATATACCTGCATTTATCGATTTCGTGTACATGGCAACGTGGTTACCTGATCGATGGAATAAAAAACGTCAGCGATTCTTTGTAAATAATAAAATAATACGCGCCTCTTCTGTTTCTGTGTGCTGAAATATTTTCACATGTATCTCGTTTCACCAAGTATCTCGCTTATTCTTTTCACAATCAATCACAACTCTCATTCTGCTGTTGTTGCGAAATATCCTGTCTCCAACTGTATGTATATATAAATCTAACTGTTACATATTCACAAACACCATCTTACCATCATCATCGCCATCTTCGTCGACTTTGTTTTATATATTTACCAATTTCATTGTCTACAACATGCATGCATATAAATTGTTCCCAAATGTGCACTAGTTAAACCCCAATGCCATTTAACAAATAAATCATTTGTAGAAAAAGTAGTGTAGTTAGTTATCTTATGCAACATTTATTTGAAAAATAATAATAATCTGTTAACATCATCGAGAGGAAATGCAACTCTGTCCACGGTGTGTGGGTGTGTCTGTGTGATGCACGCACAGTGGTCCACTCAGCCTTATATGTGTTGCGGGCGGTCAATTGGAACTATAATAATAATAATAATAATAATAGTACACAGACAAAGTGGTAAAAATTAGTGGACATGACTGACTCGCGGTTAATGTAAAATGAATGAGGGTCTTTGTGCGTAATACAAGGAATGGCATGTGAATGAATCTGAGGTAAAAATAATACATAGTCATTTCAATAAGAATCGTGTGTGTAATGTGTTTGCGAAACTCATCGATCTCTGCGAGTAAGGGCTAGCTAGCTTTAGAAGCGAATAGTATTCCCAGAACCAATTAATGGTGAGAACAGGCGGCGGGTGCGTCGGTGAGGCACAGCGGTTAGCATGCCTCCCCACCATGCCGACCACATGATCCGGGGTTCGATCTCCTTCACCTCACTCACCTAGTAATACGACTGGTGAATAGGGAAGGTTGGGTATGGGGCCAGCTAGCAACCTCACCCTGTAAAAATAAACACTGCTACAGAAACTTCAAGCCTCCAGCTTAAAGTCCTATATACCACTGGGAACGTGAAGGAAATAAATAAACAGGCGACCTAAATCCTCTGTTGCGAAACACATGACAGAGGAGACAAGGCATCAAATTGATGTTTTCACAGGTCTTTTAAACCTCTCTGTAAAACCTGTTGAAGGGGAGAGCGTATTCCAAAGTTTGTGGAAGCCCTAGCGAGCAACTAGCAATTAGAAAGCTCAAATCACCGTTATGCGTTCAAAGCAACAATTCGTCATCACACTAAACTACCTTCCTTCGTAAACCTTGTTTTGATACCATACCAGACAGGGTGGATGTACCATTACCTCTGTTATTTGGTTTTGATGATCTTCGTTGTTATTTTCACCTTTAATATGTCCTTTTAACTCAACCTAAGTAGTCTATTTTCTCACCCTTTAACCCTTTATTAATTTCATGTATACATATTGCTATGACAAGTATGTGGAGTGTGATAAGATTTTTCGAAATGTGTTGCACAAATACATTACACACACGATTCAGACAGACAAATTACGTCTTCTTATTGCCTTGTCTAAGTATAGTGATTGCATGTGCAGTGAGTTGTCAAAATACATTACATTAGAAGGAAGACTGGACACCTTATCCAAACATCAATTTCAGGTAACGAATTACGTAATGTAGAAGGCGTTAATCGGATAGAAACTACAATAAAATCATTAGAATTGTAAATTTTAGGCAACAAATCTCACTAATGGTTTAGAAACTGAAATAAGGCTGAATAAGCGAGTTGAGAGTAGTGACACAATCTAATTGACGAGGTTGAGTAGAGCTCAACTACAATCAGAAATTGGACAAAAGTCAAGTTTACATCAGTGGTAATAAGGACGAATGGGGGAAGGAAATATTATAGAATTAAGAAACTTGGGCAAGAAAAAGGTTAAACAAACATTACTTATTTAGTGTCTCGTCTTTCTCCTGGCTGTTCGTTTCGTAATTGTATAAGAATCTCTTTCCCCATCCATCCTAATTACCACTGTTGTTAACCTGACCTTTGTCCAAATTTTAATTGTGGTTGAGCTGTACTCAACCTCGTCAATCAGATCACGTCACTACTCAACTTGCTTATTTAATTTTAGTTTAGTTTCTAAACCAAACTAGGATCAGCTTTACTCACATTACTTGACTAGAATCATTTGGTTGAAGAAGTTTCAGGTATCGGCTAACTGATTCACACACACAAAGCAATTTCATCCTAATTTAAAGAATCTGAACACAATTCTCATGAATGACTGCGGTCATCTGGATGTGTGTGAGTCAGGATCGAAAATTTGAATGTTAGTAAGGAAAGTGGTTTTACAATGCTCACACCACATGCAGACAAACTGACAATACGAATCGTCCAAGTTCCAGTCACTTAGGCAAAGTTTAACACACCACATTTATACTGTTTGTTAGTTAGGTGGTGGTTATTTATTTTGACTCAAAGATGCCGAACTTTGCAGTGGAAAAAACAACAACAGGTATATGTACAAGAAAAAGAATTACCGTGTCCATGCACCAACTGTGGACAATCGCGTTGTACATGTCCTTTGCGTCCACAATGGTAGCAAGTTTTTGTTCGATTGAGTGTCGGTTGCACTTCCTTTTTGGCATTTGATTGTTTAGCCGCTGAACCATCAACTGCATGACAACGTTCTAGAATAGCAGCAATGCAGTCCAACTTCTGAGATTCCAAGGCTTCTTGGTATTTCGAAAGCAATCCTCTAACAAAGGAAGATTTAATCTCCCAATCTTGCTGTGGTCCTGGTGGTAAACTGCGCTGAACAACTTCACAAACCCTTAAATACCATTGATACGGTGTTTCACCTTGTCGTTGAGGTACTTTCGAAAGGTACCTAATCATGCTCAATTCATCCAGAATCTGTTCACCATACAGAAGTGATGATATATATGGCCAATCCTTACGTGATACACTGGAACTGTCTAATATTTTCTGCAGAGAAGTATCACACCAAAGACGAAGACGTTCCACCTTATCTTCGTCAGTGTAGTTCTCTTCTGTTGCCATTTTCCAAAACTGAGGCAGCATTTGACGAACGTTATCAGGAGTGATAAGCACAAGTGGTGCATTCTCCTCTTTTTTAAGTAACGATTGCATTTTAGACCAAGCAGGAAGGTCTGAAGTCGCCTGCTTGTCTTGGTTGACCGGTGATTCAGAAGAATTGTTAGGGCATTCTGGATCAGGTATCGTTGATTCTTTCGTTTTCTGATCGCCTCCAGAAGATTCTCTGACTAAACGACGAGTGTTCACCATATCTCGAGAAACCAAATGCTCAACTAGACGATCAACAACTAAAGTTAGCGAGTCAACTCTTAAACGTAATGAATTGATCTCATCTTCGTCACAACTCTAAAACAGATTTTACACAAATTAAACAGAGTAAGAGAGACAACCAATAAGGGAGTTGGATGGTTTGTTGATATTACAATGAAGAAATGAATAGCTTGACTAGTAAATAAAAAAATAAGTCGATATTTGCTTGTGTATCGAGTTTCGTTTATTGACAACATGATTATTTATTCTTGATTACTTCGCGTTCTGAGTGGTGGACATAAGACTTCAGGCTTGAGCTTGACAGTAAGTAGTAGTGGGGTGTTCATTAGGCTGACGCTCAATCTTCCCTGTTTACACCCAGCTTGCTACTTCGGCCAGGGGAGGTTTAGGTGTGCGTCGACTGAGAATCAAAAGCCCCTGACAACGCAAGTGCTCGGCGAGTATTTCATCACACCTACAGACGTGAAGGTTGGCGAAATCACTCGAAAGAGTTATCAAAATATAGGCGCTCCTCACCTTTCACCAACTAACTGCTTGTCTCTATTGGTCTACGAATAAACGACATTCTCAAAATGAAAAAATCTTAAACTAACATATCAGCTGTCTTGTTTATTGCATTCAGGAAAGACACCCATCCAGACATGAAAATGACAATAAAAAGTTCAGCGAAGGGTCTGTTTTCGATGAATTCATTCCCTTAGCTGTACCCTTCGCAATTGTACACAATTAGGGTTAATGGTGGCATCATATCTTTTAGTAACATATTTTTCTCAACTAACCAAGCTTATTTGGTTTAAAAGTCAATCTGAACGAAGAATATTCTTTTGACACCCCATAACTAATCTGTTATTCTACGTTAAAAAATGTATCCACCGCATACCTGGCTATCTTTATTGTAACGACCACAAATATTATATTTTATAATTGTAAGAACCTGATGAGAAATTATTGAAAAGAATATTCTTCGTTCAGATTGACTTTTAATTCATAATATGGGAATATTTCACACTATCAAATCTTATAACTCTCATGAGCATCCTGTTGCGTTAAAGGAACTCAATGAATTCCTGAAGTTCAACGTACGGCTCGCCGAATCAAGAATATATATCGAAATTATAAAGGATTGTATCCAGAAGAATCGATATCCTAAACTCTATTGGAAATCATTACGTAGAAACAGAATACCACAAAGTAAAATGACTTTAAAACGACATGCACTTAATCAGCTCGAATCAATACAGTCTGACATTACACAATTGGAATTAAATATATCACAAAGGAATTATGCACTTCTCGACCTTCCAGAGGAGATGAGACTACAATTTATGCAATATGTCGACGAAATCGCCGAATGTAATTCCTCGAAAAAACGAACACAACTGATGAAAGGCTTAGAAAGCCGAACTCCGGAATGTAGATTTCCTGCTAATCCAGAAAGGTACGTCCATAACTTTTCCAGTGTGATTCTTGACAAACTACAACTGGAAGCGTTATCTCTAGGGTCTAAGTTTTGTGATATCCGTACGGAGATTAGTCAGATTGACACTGATGTACAATTCGAGAACTTCTATATACAAACAGGGGACTTGGTCGCCTCTTCTGATGAGGACCTAGAAAGATTCAAATCAACCCTGGTAGACTGTTGCTATCAGTATAGACAGAAGGATAAGAATAAGCCCCATAGTATACTCACAAAACAGCACCGAGAAGCTGTCAAAAGACTAAGACAAAATGAAAACATAGTTATTACCAGACCGGATAAGGGGCCGGGGATAGTAATTATGGATAAGCAGGACTACATCAATAAGATGAACTCCATACTAGCTGACAGAAGCAAGTTTCAGAAGCCGAAAGCGATGAAAGATCATACGGAGAAAATAGAGAAAGAAATAACAAACTTATTAAAGGATTTGAAGGGTAAAGGCTATTTATCACCAAAAACTTTCGAAAACATAAAACCTACAGGGAGTACCATCTCACGTATGTATGGTTTACCGAAAGTGCATAAATCAGGAGTGCCCCTACGCCCCATACTAGACATGTCCCATTCACCCTATCACGAGACGGCAAAGTGGCTGGTACAGCTGCTTCAACCCTTGCATGACGAGTTAGTAAAGCACAGCGTCAAGGATACCTTTCAATTTGTTGATAAGATAAAAAACCTGAACGCGACTGGCAAATATATGGCATCACTTGATGTTTCATCTCTATTTACGAATGTGCCTCTAGTGGAAACAATCGATTATATCTGTGAACAGATTATAGAAAAGAAATTGTGCACTGATATTCCTATCAGTAATCTGAAACAACTACTTGTTAAATGCACAACGAATGTTCAGTTCCTATTTAATAATGAAATATACAGACAGGTTGATGGAGTAGCCATGGGATCCCCACTGGGACCTATTTTCGCGAATATATTTCTAGCAAAACTAGAAAATAGTCCGTTGAAAGAGGAAATAGCGAAAATGGAAATGTATTGTCGTTACATGGATGACACTTTTGTAGTGTACGATGAAGGGTTAAATAGTGATTTGATTTTGAACAACTTCAATAATGCTCACCCAGCGGTCCATTTCACCTACGAAGGAGAATACAACGACTCCTTACACTTCCTCGACGTCCTACTAACAAGAAGAGAGGATGGTTCCATCAAAAGAACCATATTTAGAAAGCTAGAGACCAAAGCCCAGTATACACATTTCCTTAGCTTCGTACCGATGAAATACAAACGTAATCTAATCAGGTGCTTAGCATTTAGAGCGAGGTCGATTTGTTCTGAAGAGTGCGTAGAGAATGAACTCCAGATCATCCGAGACATTCTAAGCGAGAACGGATATCCAGAGAAGTTCATTAAAGCCAACATAGGTTATAATAGCCGTAAACATGAACTGACAACTGTGGAGAAAAAGCCTCTGTTTTTACGTCTCCAATTCAAGGGAGATACTCCTGCGGAGATTCTATCCCAACGTTTAACCAGGGCGATCAAGAAAACTTTCTATTCTGCACGTCTGTGTCTATCCTTCACTAGCCGTCCAATGTTCACCCAGCAACTCAAAGATGCCTTACCTAACCTTAGCTCTTCTTCATGCATATACCATTTCAACTGTTCCTGTGGTTCAAGTTATATAGGGCGCACGATTAGGCAGGTTCGTCTACGGGTTCGAGAACACTTACCAGCTTGGTTCAGCAGGGGGGAAATTAAGTGCATAAAAAGCTCGATCCTGTCACACCTGGTCGATACTGGACATCGCATCGATGTCAACACAGCTTTCAGAGTTATATACCGAATTCCGAAGTCGTTATCACGTACAGTTCGCTTACGTCTCCTACACATAGCTGAAGCTGTTGCAATAAGATCGACTAAACCGGAACTGTGTATCCAAAAGGAACACGTCCAGACGCTGTTCCTACCGTGGCCAACCTTGGATTGAAGATTTTTCTTCTCACCAAGAGTGCTCTTTCCCCTTAAGCCTCTTGGTTTTTTTTTGTTTTGTTTTTTTTCTTTTCTTTTAATTTGCTTATTATTATTACAGTTATTATTATTCGTCATAATTTATGCCCTTTATGCAAACATTCCCTCAATACTATCGAATTTTCATTTGTACGGACTTATTATTAGTGATATTATCTGTTTTCTCAATATATGCCTCCACCTGTTTCATTTAATATATTCGTTATCTCACTATGAACCTCTCATTCCAGTCTTACTATATCCTGCTTAACTCAGACCACTTTGTACTAGCCACTCACCTGACACCTTTTATAACCTTGAACTGATTTGTCAATTTTCCTACCCCACACTCTACAATTCCATTATGATTAACCACCACTATTGTCTCCCGTTTTACAATATTTCTAATCGATTTCAGCCTAGCACGTTTGTCACACAAATATGACTATTTATTTTGACACCCCATAACTAATCTGTTATTCTACGTTAAAAAATGTATCCGCCGCATACCTGGCTATCTTTATTGTAACGACCACAAATATTATATTTTATAATTGTAAGAACCTGATGAGAAATTATTGAAAAGAATATTCTTCGTTCAGATTGACTTTTAATTCATAATATGGGAATATTTCACACTATCAAATCTTATTTGGTTTAGCAAACTTTATTGTTAATTCTACCTTTAATATATCTTTTTAACTTGACCTAAAATTTATTTTCTCACCTCTTAACTCTTAATTAATTTCATATATGACAAGTACGTGGAGTGTGATCAGATTGTTCGAAATGTGTTGTGCAAATACACAGTACACGGTTCATACAGACAAATTACGTCTTCTTATCGCTTTGTCCAAATTCATGAAGGGAACTAATTGTTTTTCAAACTCCTAACTAACCCTTTATTTACTCTTTTTTTTTACCTATTACACAATTTTTTTGGACACACTTGTCTCCAAATTCTTTCGTCACAGTCCTATTTTTATGGGTGTCTTTCATACAACGTATCCCTTGTAAATCTTTACGCCACCCACCCCCTCCTAATTACAATTTGATTATTCATCACATTTTGATGACGTCAACAATAACCACAAGTAATTTATGTTCTTCTTACTCCTTTACCTCACTGAGACAGAAATAATGCTGGTAAAGAGGAAAGGTTGGGCATGAGGCTAGCAACCCCATCCTGTAAAAGTTAAACACTGCTACAGAAACTTCAAGCCACTAGCTTGGAGCCCTATGTTCCACTGGGAACGTGAAGGAAAAATTATTATTATTATTTGACAAACCTAATGTGCACACACATACACACAAACACAAGAATAATTATACATAATTGCGAGTCGCCGAAAAAACAGACTTATTCATTTTCAGTTCACTCACACACAGAGTTGTCTGAATAAAATCTGAACGCTGAGTCAAGAACCCGATGTAATTCGTAGAATGACTACTTGTCACACACAACCAGATAGTCTGTCAGTCAGCCGGTCAGTAGTCGACTAGATTAGAGTGGTGCTGAACTCAAGCTTCTCTACACTAACAATTGTTACACATTCATGTGACTACTTAGTTAAAGGTAGAAAACAAAACATTTCTGAAAAACATTAGCCCTTTTAAATTATGTTAAGTAAAAATCAAAAGAAAATATGACTTACACTTTCATCATGGCTTCCAGCAAATATAAATTCAACCAGTTGATTTTCATTGATTTCTTTATTATCCAAAGGACAAGTACTCGTATAGAGAAGTGAATCCTCTGAACACTAGAATCCGCAGAAGAAGAAAGAGTAACCGGGGTTAATTACTGCGAGAGATGCGTATTCATCATCAATCATTCCAGTGAATTTACTTCACACAGTGTTTACCACCACAGAGGTTTTATGTGGTGGTATTCAGGAATACTAGGGGGATATAAGCACGTCACAGTATATATCAACTATAATGTTCATTAAACCCAATCTCAAAACAGCAAAAATGAAATGTTACATAACGACTTCTTACTTACTTACATGCAAACAACTAGCTGTGAACTTCACTTATCAACCAGTGATACTTACTACCCAACTGCCAACGAACTCTAGTAGACGATACTCTGCAGACAATATAGTCCTTCTAGGCGAAGACGCTGACAAAATGCTGAGTCTTCTAAACACCTTGAGCAGCAATCTACGAGTGTTTGGCATGCGATTCGCTCCCACTGTCAAATGTAAGATGATGTTACAGGACTGGACTACATCGACGCCTAGTTCAAAAATAGGAAGAGGGCTAGCTTCGCAAATGCCAGTTTACGCCGACTCTGGCGTAGACGAGATGTTCGACTATCGACCAAAGGGCGGGTGTACTGCTCATCAGTCCGCTCCGTCCTCCTTTAAAGCTGGCTGTGAGACCTGGCCACTGAGAGTGGAAGACATGAAAAGACTAGCTGCCTTTGATCATAGGTGTCTGCGTTCTATTTCCCGTGTAAAGTGGCATAATAAGGTGAGCAACATTGAAGTTAGGCGTCGAGTTCTAGGTAAACAGGGGAAATCAATCGACGAAGTCGTGAAGCTACAAAGACTGAGATGATTAGGACATGTGTTACGTATGCCAAGTCATCGCCTCCCTCGACGAGCAATGTTAGCGGATGTAGGATCAGGCTGGAAAAAAGCTAGCGGCGGTCAAACAAAAACTTGGCACCAGTCAATCAAATCCACAACAGTTGGTCTAAGCCACGTAGGAAGGTGTAGACTTCCAGGCTGGGGTCCTCGGGACGGTAAAAATCTATGGTTGGAAACAATTGGTGACATGGCTCAAAATCGTTCTCGGTGGCGCAGATGCATCCACTCCTTGTGACTTATGATCTCCAATGAAACTGTTTTGTTCTTCGTTACTACTATTCCTTTGTCTCACACCTCTGCTCACTGTTTCTATTATGCTTTTCTTGTACTTTCTTCTCTTGCTTCGCGTGCTACACGGAGTGTGGCGACTTGAACTTCCGCACATTTGTGCAAAGTTCTATGTCGAAAACAGACAGACAGACGAATTCTAGTAGGCGGGATGGGTTGCTGACTCGAGGGAGTAGAGTAGAGTGAACCACAGCACAGAATCCATGTATACACATAAACGATGGTATTGTCCATTCAGGAACTTCTGAATACTAACTCGCCTTCAATTGGTAAAATAGAATTTACACTTTTACACATGTTTTAAATGACAGTAATGCGACATATCTTACTAATAATAAAGAGGCTAGATGTTCACGATAAGTAACTTATCGCATGACAACGTGAGGGTATTCATCTATTAACAACACATATGGAGCTGTGATTTATTTCTCTGGTTTCTTGACTTTCAGCTGTCAAGTCATAGGTTTTAAGTCTCCTCCATCAACCCATATTTGTGTAGCAGTCAATTTGTGTGTATCACTAGTCTTCACAAAATACGTCTGACTCATTACTGGCTGCATAAAGTTGCAAGTGGTCGTCAAATAATAATACTATTCCATTCCGGTGATATGAACACTTGCATTTGGAATAAAAATCTCACTGTGGACAGCATGCATTATCCAGGTGACGTCGGTACCGATCTGACAGACCGTTGGACAGATATAATCCAATAAAGTGGCTAACAGTACTGTGAAATATTTTCAGTAATCACTTTATATCCATGAAGGATGACGTCAGTCTGGAAGCTGAAGGATAATCAGGGACGCTTCAATTCTGAAACAGATGTATTCAGGTGTCCAACTTCCACCGCTATCCATACAGGGTGACTGTAAGGCTTACACAGAAATCCACTTGAAGCCGGTCACAAGTGAGCTATTCGAAACAACGGGAATTTGTGGGCTTTTCTGCACATAGAACTCTAATGCTATAATGTAAGTGGAATTTGACAACCTTCGAGATTGACTTTCTATTGACACTCATTTCAAAATTTCAGCTCATTGGCAAACACTATCTAACCAGTCGTACGTCTTTTCTTCTAGTCCAGGCGACGCGACCGATAGTTCTTACCTTGGCGTGGTGGTCGAACTTGCACATCACAATGACCCAACAAGCTACACTGACTGGGAAGTATCTCCCTGCAGGTCCCACCATGTCATGAAGATAAAATAAAATTCTATTTTGCTTCTATATTACTATTCCTTTTGCCTCACCTCCTACCTTGCTTTGTCTGCTACATGGAGGAAGTGTGGTTACTCGAACCGCTGCACATCTGTGAAAAGTTCTATGTTGAAACCAGTCAGTTAGTATAGACAACTCATCACGGTAATTGCATTCACTCTCATTACTAGTCAAACGACGTCTATGATATGGTAGGACATTCAGATGCATTCAGCACAACCAGATCATTACAAATTCATTAAAGTTAGTTAGCAGCTGCTAGGAGGGAACAGTAATACACACGTGCATAGAATACTATCCTGCTATTCGTTGAAATGCTGGACCTTATTTATTTACACAAACTTAAGGTAATCAGTCAAGTTTATATTCCATTCAGAAGAAACATTTCAGTGTAAGCATTCTCCACAAATGCAATCTCTTAGCTGCACAACTACAATTATCTAGTCAAAAACATTCATCAGTGATCGAAGAATATTCCATTCGATAACTTCTTCATGTTATACAGTAAGATATTCATAGTAGTAAAGGTACAGTCTGTGTTGACATTCGCTCTTAGTTAAAGATTGATTTGTCCTCACTGTCTCCAAGTATTTTGGTGTAAACAATACAACAAACTAACTTGACATATTCTTTGCAGTTTGACAGACTGAATATACAAATAAAAGAATGAATACCCATTATTAAGATTCCACAGCTCAGTGTGTGAATTTGCCAATCTTCTCACCGATATGTTTATTCTTATTTCCGTGTCTAAATGGGTGTACTTCGCAGGTCATAGGATTTCACGTTCCGGCTAGGTCCCTTAACGATCATTCATAGATAGTCAAGGAAGATACACAACTACGAAATCACTAAAGAACTTCATGTGATTCGATTACAAGGCGTTACTACGGAGTGTCGCGAAGTGTCAACATATCTATTCAGCCTAACCTGAAGGGAAACTGAGTTCTTCGCATACGTCACTTTGAATACATTTGCATCTGAAACATTTACTCGTTTTCAAAATATGGAGACACAAAAGGCATGTATGAAATCCAGCCAATAGTCACCGTCTCGGATGAAATACTTCGGCGGAAGTCAAGTGCACTTTGTGGAAACAAGATGAAACTTCCCCTAACTTTTCTCTCCAATATGTCCAAAATCCCACAATTTCGCGGTCAGCGAAAACTTCTGGCCTACTGAAGTGACTGTAAGGAATAAAAGTTAGGTGCACATCGGTATGTGACATTATGCGCCGAAGTCGAGGTACTTCCAGCAATACTACAGGAATACATGTACTTAACGTTTGCCTAAAAGGCTGTGAAGTACACCTGCAGCCAATGCTAGTCGGGATTCTTACCCAGCTAGCATTCTTTCTGGGCGCACTGCAGACTTTTTAGAGCAGGCTTAAGGACACTATCCCACGTATGTTTATGCGCCGTTAGTATTTTGTCCCTAAGTCTGCAGTGCGCCCGAAAAGGTAGTCAGCTGGGTTAGTAGGGGTACATATGTGAAAGACAAACACGATATTACTTACTGTTTTACAAAATTGGTGTCCACAAACAGCAGAGAGGACTGAATAGTATTCTTTGTTGCACAGATTACACAATAATGGGGTATGACCACCTGATGAGTCACAATCACTGAAGAAAATAGAAGACGAAGATGGAACTAACCTGTCGGTCCCTACGGAGGAATCGTCAACAGCTGCAGGAAAAGAAGGCTTTGTAGGATTCTTTTTTGGCAAATTCTTCCGGTTTCCTCTATGCTTTCTGTACCCCATGTTAATTTATAACCACGCAGCTAATGGGAACTTCAGACTCAGACTACCGCCCACTGAAATTATCCCGCGCTCTAGGTCATTCAAATGGACAAAGCGATTCGACTAAACATAAACCTCAGTTTCGAAATCATTGGAGTTAAACACATGTTGGTCATTTTCGTACGTATTAGTCAGCCATGTTGGATTGAAGTTCCCCAAACGTTCATTTGTACATTGGTTTTTACGTGTTTCCTGCAGCTATTCACAACTTATCTTGATACACATTGTTCAAAAATGTTGCCTTTCTCCTTGTTTCTATTTCTATTGCAATTAAAGTCGGCTATTTCCTTCTTTTCGGAGGCTTTTATCACCATATCAGTTCAACCACTCCATTCTAACTGTTCCATACAATGCATTCATGCGTGGTTTTTGTGTTTTAGTTGTTTTTCAGCTGTTTATGAAATAGCACAGTGTAGACGTTTCGGAATTCATGCACATGGTGGTAAAAGCTGTTGTTATTAGTTCGTTTGTTGGTTGCCGTTACTGTTGATGGCTCGATTGGTTACTTAATATGTAGAAATCTGTAAAAAGCAGTGTACAAATATCAGATGAATGGGGAATTCTTTTGTAATAGTGGGCCAAGTTAAACTTCAATGACCACTAACTGACAATCCAATTTGATTCACGAACGTTAGTTCAGTGTTGTATAGCTCTTGATTCAATTTTAATGCGTGCCTTATCAAGGCTATGGTTGCAATTAGGGGAGGATAGTGTTTTCCAGTATTGCCTGGACTTAGGGTTGCGGTGCAAGCGTTAACTTTGATTTGCATATCTAGCCAATAAACGTTATGCCTGTATGTGGTATACATTTTGGGCTGATACGCTGTGTGATGAGTTCTCTGAAACACGCTACTATCATGACTAAAGCATTAAGGCCATCTCAAGCAGGAGAGAGAGGCGTCATTGAAAATTTATGATAATAATCTACTTAAATTCCAAAACAGTACTTACAATACAGAATGGAATTCTCAGCATTTCTCACAATATTGCATTTGAATTATTCAAAATATAAATTAACCATAGGAATTTGTCTAAAGTTATGGTATTAAGTCAGAAATATTCCAGAGAGGATTGTAAATATAAGAATGATAACAGTAAGGCTTGATGGGATGAAGAGAGGGAGAACGGTTTATTTACTAGTGCGAAAAAAGTTAGTAAATTCATCCACATCCACTCGTTACATTCCTCCACGACGCATCCTGGATGCCAGTTGTCAGCCACGTCTCGTAAACCGTTAATGCCCAGCTCTTGCTACGCTGGGCCTCACGCTGTTCCTCGAAGCTTCTCAGAAGAGCTTAGTACTAACGGACGCAGAAACCAAATCACCGATCGGCGACTCGAAAACTCTTTATTGTAACACCAACATATAGCCAACTTTACAACCAAAGTCTATGAACAAATATTACAACAATAAATCACAATATAACTTCTGACGGTCTGTCCTGACTCCTTTCTGAACAGTGACCGATGAGACGATGACTGGCTGATTGATGCATCCGCGAAAATTGGGGAAGTTGGGTATGAGCAAACAACCATGAATTGATCGTTAAATCTTCAACCACATTGACAACAGTTGTGAAATATACCTTTATATCAATGTATAAGTATTAGAATATGATATCTCAGGGTCGTAGTTTAAAACATAAGTGATTGTACCTGAAAACATGGCTCGAATTACTTGTTAACACTCGTTAGTAAGCAAAAATATAAACGATTATTATTAGCCTGCATTAAGTAAAATTCTGTTCTGGAGTTACTCACGACGAAAATGCTGACAAAACTATACGGAGTCATCACTTATCTTTAATTGATACCCGATTTAAATATTAATCAAGAATAAGAATCGATGTTGTACACACCAAAGTTATACGATGGAAATGACTTCAAGCTTTACATTTTCTCAAGTATCAAACACATACATTTTTTTAATGCAAGGACAATATTTCCATATTTCTCGATGTGGTTCACTGAATGACCAGTTAGCAGACTTTATGTGTCTTTCTCCGTATGCGTGTTTGAACAGGAATTAGTGTGAGTTGAAAGGTTATCTCCAAGTGAATTTCATCTGCATTCGCACTGATTGGTGCAGTGTAATATGGGTTGTGTGGATTCAGTGTATAAAAATACCTCTAGTTTATTATTGTTGCGCCACTGCCTGCTTAGCCGACCGCTAAACTAACAAATGTATATAGTTCTCATGATTGTTGCAGGTGCAGTGAAGGGGAGTGGGAAAATACCACTCTAATTTTCTTCACTATTTAACTAAGCGCATGTCATTGTAGTTGACGATTGAACGATCAATTCATGGTTGTTTGCTCAAACCCAACTTCCCTATATTTTCGCGGAGACATCGATATACCAGTCATCTTCTCATTGGTCGCTGTTCAGAAAGAAGTCAGCAGAAAACCGTCAGAAGCCTGACAAAACTATACGGAGTGATCACTTATCTTTAATTGATACCTGATTTAAATATTAATCAAGAATAAGAATCAATGTTTTACACACCAAAGTTATACGATGGAAATGCCTTCAAGCTTTACATTTTCTCAAGTATCAAACACATACATTTTGTTAATGCAAGGACGATTGTAAGCCACGTCCAGTAAACCGTAAGTGCCCAGCTCTTGCTACGCTGAGGCTCACGCTGTTCCTCGAAGATTCTCAGAAACGCTTAGTAATAACGGACGCAAAATCGAAAACACCAATTGGCGACTCGAGGATTCCTTATTGTAACACCAATATATCCAACTTTAAAATTAAGCTTTAACTTAGGCTTCTGACAGTTTTCGTTTGACTTCTTTCTGAACAGCGACCGATGAGACGATGACTGTCGTATTGATGCCTCCGCGAAAATATAGGGAAGTTGGGTTTGAGCAAACAACCATGAATTGATCGTTCAATCGTCAACTACATTGACACTCCCCACCAAAAAAGGGATCCATCCCTTTTTCCCATCACCACCAATACACGTTGACTTGGATGCCAGTGCGAGAACCTGGGTCACATGGACAGAGCTGAAATGGAAAACAAACAGAAAAGCCAACACACCACAACCATACCCACAGCGCAATCTCACACATCAATGACGACCTGCGCCTCCAGATAAAGGTATCTTCTTGACATCTTGCAACACAATCGCCACTTGCTAGAATGACTCTTGCAGAATGCAACGTGACCATAGCACCGCCTCATGATACTCCACGCACATCCTCCTATCCACTCACTGCCAATTACCACTGCAATCGCTTGTCACTCATTCTACCTCAGTTCTAATAACGGTGACGTATGCGAGCCTCAGTCGTTTACGCTCTCGCTCCCCGGCGTGTGGGACCGCAGCTAACAATTATCTCCATATGCATGTCATTCTCAGCAATAGCCTCCCCGGCGTATACGACCCATCTGCTGTCCTTAACATCAACCAATTCATTCACGGATGTAGAATACTCGAAGCAACTTCAGAAGTAAGCACGGCGAAAATTTTAACAAAATTATGCAATAACAACAAGGTGCGAAAACAACGAGTAAACACAATGAATCCAAAAAACACCAATTGATATGACACGCCACACATATATGCAAACAGTACACACAAACTCGCGGATCATGTCTTGATGGGATTCCTTTGAAGAATCGCAGGACTTACAGCGGTACGCCTACAATCCTTCACAGTTTGACGATTGTAAGTTGTGGAATGTCCGGACACAAACAAGATTAACCAACAATTACAATAATTGGAACTCATACAATTATTTAACACAAACATATGTACAATCAACCCATCAAATGTAGTGGATTCTGCCTTGACGAGCTACCCTTGAAGAACTGTAGGACTTACAGCAGTACGCCTACATTCCTTCTCAGGTTGATGATCCAAGTGGAAGACGTCCGTACACAAACAAAATTATCAAGAGACAGATGAAAGATGATATCAATTCAGTATAAACAATTTGTAACAAATTATATTTGTAAAATCTCAGCGATATTGAAATGAGTAATTCCAACGTTTCGTTCGGCAATCTGGTCCGAACTTCTTCAGCGAAATTAATCGAAATTAACATAACAGGTTTATATATAAAAGGAACATCTTTAGTTTTTAAAAACTTTGTCCAACCATGATTTATAAAACAAATATTAACAAGTATAATAAACAAAATTGTACGAGTTGTGATCAAAATTTGACCTCAGACTTACAAATATTGATCTACCTTTGTTAAACACTTTAAACACAGTGTGTATGTGTGCGGATAAACAGTTGTAAAACAATGTCTTAACGTCTCCATAAGTAGATATGGACAGTCGGGAAGCTTTGACCAAGTATTATTAGTTAGTGATACATATCCATTCTAATTTATTATTTATCAGTATATACAATATGAACATACGTACAAAATCACACACCAAGCACATTGGACTGCTCATTGATGCGCTACCCTTTGAAGAATTGTAGGACTTACAGCAGTACGCCTACAACCCTTCTCAGGTTGACGCTCTAGGTTGGAAAATCGTCTAGTGTTTCATCCTCCGACTCTCGACTCTCAGCACCTTCCAGTAGACACAGTTTTCTAATATCTCGCACCAACATGCCACAACTTGTTCTCACCTCAACCGTCCTCACCAATCCATCACCACTACAGATTAGCCTTACTACCACTCCCAAAGGCCACCTACCTGTGGCACATTTATCTGCTACTAATACTATGTCACCAACCTTTAAGTTTCGGCACAACTTTTTCCACTTGTCTCTGGTTTGCAGTGTTAGAACATACTCCTTTAACCATCTTTTCCAAAATATATCTTTCATGTGCCTGGCTTGTTTCCATCTTTTAATCGTAGGTATTCCTTCCCCGCTTGAGTCCTCTATGCCAGGGTTGCCTCTCAATAACAATAATTTATTTGGGGTTAACACATCAAAATCCTTGACGTCGTCCCTCACAGGTGATAACGGCCGGTCATTTAATATTCGTTCAGCTTCACAAAAAAATGTCTCCAGCGTTTCGTCATTCAAACTCTGGTTTTTAATTATGGAGCTTAAAATACGCTTGATAATTCCTATAAGTCTTTCCCATAGCCCACCTCTATGGCTGGCATGTGGTGGGTTGAAGTGCCACTCGATGTTCCTTTTCAGTAACTCTTCCTGAACTCTCGTTTGGGACCTTCGAAGTACTCTTTAAGCTCGGCGTGACAGCCAACAAAATTAGTCCCTCTGTCGCTGAACATCATCTTCGGTACACCCCGGCGATTTATAAATCTATGTAATGCTAGCACGAATGAATCAGTAGTTAGCGTATGAACCATCTCAATATGCACAGCTCTCATTTTCAAACAGGTGAATAAACAGCCATATCTTTTACATAGGGTTCTGCCTCTCTTCACTACAAAAGGTCCGAACAAATCCACCCCAACGTACTCAAATGGATAATTCCCTTCAGAAGCTTGCCACGCTGGGAGTGGTGCCATCATCTGCTGTACTGGACGAGCATTTCGGAGTTTACATTCCATGCACTTATCAATTATTTTACGGACAGCAGTACCTCCCTTCACTATCCAGAACTTACATCGAATACTTGATAGTACTTGCGAAGTACCCAAATGACCTTCAAGAACATGGTAGTGTCTTATAATGAGATCAGTGACTGGATGGTAGCAAGGTAATAAAGCCGGATGACGGGTCTCATATGACGATTCTAACATTTGTAGACGTCCACCAACTCTAGCGATCCCTTCGGAAACTATCGGAGATAATCTATCTAACCGCACCTTGAAATCTGCGAAATCGGGACTATCCTCCTTGGCAATCTCACCCCACGCTTCCCACTGAGCAGCCCTCAAAATCGCTAACTCTGCATTTCTAATATCTTCGACTCTCAAAGGCCCCACATTCATATTTTCGTATCCCGCAAGATGCATGACCTTTAAATACGTAACATATCGTGTCAACCACGCAACAGCTTTCAGTAGTTTGTACCAAGAAGAATAATATTTAAAAAGTGGATGTAAACCTGAATGTCTTTCTTGAGTAGATGTTAAACTGACACTTGTCTTCAACTCCAAGGCACACTCGTTTATCGGTGGTTCATCTTCTCTACGAGGCCACATACTATCAGCCCTTAGCAAGAACTCTGGACCTTTCCACCACTTATTTTTAACCACATTCATATCAATAACTCCTCGCGAGGCTAGATCAGCTGGATTTTTTCCAGACGGTACCTCCACTGCTCAACAGTTGTTAGTTCACGAATTTGAGATACTCTGTTAGCTACAAAACATGCATATCTTGCTGACTCGTTGCGTATATAATATATCACAGACATCGAATCAGTCCAAAACGTTACGGGATGCTTGGGGTAATCCAACTCTTTACACACCGTTGTGAATAACTGCGCAGCTAGTAAGGCTGCATTAAGTTCTAATCTCGGAATCGAAACCGTCTTTAGAGGTGCAACTCTAGATTTACCCATCACCAGGCTAACATCTATATCATTCCTTAAGGTGGTTCTGATGTATACGGCTGCACCAAATCCAACCTCAGAGGCATCAGAAAAAACATGGAAGTCAATTATATCATGATTTCTCGACGGCTTAAGTGGACGTGAGACGGAATGTAGATTCAGCATTCTTAAACTGTTAACCCACCCCTTCCACTCTTCTCTCTGCCTCTCACTTAATGGTTCATCCCACTGTAACCCTTTCCTGCATGTCTCTTGAAATAACCTCCTAGCCGGAAGTAGATAAGGTGCTACTAATCCAAGTGGGTCAAACACGGACGACAACACAGAGAGCACACCTCTCCGAGTAACTGGCTTATCAATATCACCAACACTAAATCCAAAGGTATCAGAGTTCACATCCCATCGCATACCTAATGTGCGTTCAACTGGTAGAGTATCAACAGGCAAATCTCGTACGGTAGGTGCTCTGTCTTCTGGATCTATATGCTTCAAAACGTCTAGGCTGTTCGAGACCCACTTAGTTAGACGAAAGCCGGCCTTAGCTAACACTTCAGTAATGCTTGTTGCAAATCTAACTGCAGACTTATCATCATCGAAGGAGGCTAAACAATCATCCACGTAGAAGCAACAATCTATGACGTCCAGCAAATCATTAGAACCAAATGTGGACACTGCCTTTCGTAGAGCGAAATCAGCACAAAACGAGGAGGACGTGGCATCAAATGGATGGACTGTTATCCTATAATCAGATAACTTAACAAAAGGTGTCAATACAGTTGAAGACTGAACGATCAAATCACGGTTGTTTACTCAAACCCAACTTCCCTATATTTTCGCGGAGGTATCAATGCGACAGTCATCGTCTCATCGGTTGCTGTTCAGAAAGAAGTCAGCAGAAAACCATCAGAAGTAACCTTGTGATTTATAATTATAATATTTGTTCACAGACCTCAGTGGAATTATTTTTATATATTGGTGTCACAATAAAGAATTCTCGAGCTGCCAATCCATGTTTTGGATATTTCGTCCGTTATTACTAAGCGTTTCCGAAAAACTTCAAGGAACAGCGTGAGCCCGAGCGTAGCAAGAGCTGGGCATTAAAGGTTTATGAGACGTGGTTGACAGTTTCTGACGGGAGACGCAGATTCTGGCGGATTAAGACAGTTGGTGAAAGTTTGGATAGTCACCATTCATCTTTCCTGGTGCCGGTCAAGTCCTCTTTGAACAAGCAATATCTGGAACTTTTTTGGAATTGTGTCAAGTTCAGCAATGCCTGGGTCAAAGAAGGGACAGAGTGTCTTGGATGCAAACAGGAAAGTAAGTCATGGTGACTTGTCTGTTAATTGTAACGATGTGTCTGATGCTAAGCATGACATGGTTGATGTTACTGTTTCGCCGTTCAGGGATAATAGGAACATCAAACTCCTTAAATTTGAACCACGGTGTTTCGATGGAAACCCGGCTGATTATTTACAATTTGTAAAGGTGTTTGAGATCATGCTGAGTAGTTTTTTATTAAGTGATGAATTGAAATTGATGTATTTGATGAGGTATTGCACTGGAGATGCTTCAAGAGCTATACAGTGCTGTAAGCTCATGCCCCCTAATGAGGGATACGCTGAGGCTATGAGCATGTTACGTCAAA
This sequence comes from Trichobilharzia regenti, assembly GCA_944472135.2. Lineage (NCBI taxonomy): Eukaryota > Metazoa > Platyhelminthes > Trematoda > Strigeidida > Schistosomatidae > Trichobilharzia > Trichobilharzia regenti. The sequence goes on from OX235266.1 coordinate 14,983,271, forward strand.
GGTTTGGAAGACCTTCAATGATTGTAAGGAACGTATACGAAGCTGTCAAAGGTAACGGCAGTCAACTACAAGATGACTCCAAGGCACTTACTGAGTTTTTAGATAATCTTATGACTTATAAGAATACCTTGATTTCTATGAATTGCATGAGTGATCTCAACTCGAGTTTTATGCTAAATTAATAGCGAGACGCCTACCTACTCGACTGCAAAGGAAGTGGGTGAAGATAAGCTCCCGTATGGAGGATGATGGTATCGAGCCAAAATTTGATGATATCCTGAAACTAGTAAAAGATAGTGTCAATCAATCGATGAGCAAGTTTGCCAGTATATTGAATCTCACCCCTAGAATAGAGCAGTCTGAGGGCAAAACGCAATCATTTACGACGAATAGACCTCAGAGAGGTGGATATCGAGAAGGCTCCATGATGTCTAGTAATGCATATAGACCTAGGGAGTGTAACAGGTTTCGTAGTACATCCTCAACAGATAAGTTACAAGCCGTAAGTCAAACACGGTTGTGCTTTACACGTTTGCAAGAAGTGCATACAGAAGTGAACTGTGAACCAGTGAGCAAGTTCAGTGATAAGCTAAATGTAAACTCCAGGCCTGACTCCGAATTGTGTGATGATAACGGTACGGTCAAGAGGTCTGTAGTTGCAACTGGTAAGCCATTGTTAAATAGAGTGTTACAGAATAGAGTTGCTGCTTCAGAGTCCAGTTCTGGCTCCACAAGTTTACAAGGTATTACTAGTCAGAGTGAAGATATAGAACCTTTAAGAATTTGTGAGGAGGAACCGAAATTGTCTACTTTTGTTATTAAAGAGTTTGAAATTAATGAAGTCGACCAGATAGATGATGGTCAATGAATATTTGTGATAATGATCATGAGAGTGCAGATTTGTCTTTGGTTGGTCATGATGAGATGAGGGATATGCCTACTACCACTAAGTTGAACAAAGTTTCTGTACAACTTGAATGTGAATTAGAAATAAATGCAGATGCAGATGCAGCAGGCATGCATACTTGTGAAACCGTCAGTTTAATTGATCATTATGTAGCCCACCTATCACCAGATGCTATTGCTAAACCTGAGCTGATAGTAAAAGACAGCAGTGGTGGTGGTCTTGCAGATAGACAAATTTCTGAAAGCCGAGCAACAACAGCTTCTGATCCACCGCTAACTTCATCAACTTGTGTCAATCAGTCGTCGTTGGTGCTGTCATCCACAATGAAACAGACGCCAATCAACTCAAGTATCTTGTGCAATGACTATGCTAGTATCGGTTCGTTTGAAAGGACGAATATCAATGGTCAGTTTAGTGAAGATAAGCCAAGTGTAAAGGAGAGAGTAATTGTTAAATTGACTTACATGAATAAAGGATTTTCTAGTTTCAAGTTACTGTTTGAATGTTATTATCTTTGGTGTAAATTACTCTGCGGCTACGCTTGGTTGACCAGAAACGTCGCGTGTTTGTTCGTCATCTATATTCTACGATACAATGAAATGGGCGTGTTATCGTGCAGATTTGAGGATTTAGCTGATAGAAGGAAGTTAGCAAATGAACTCTGCGACGATTTTCCAACCTAGGGCGTCAACCTGAGAAGGGTTGTAGGCGTACTGCTGTAAGTCCTAAAAATCTTCAAAGGGTAGCGCATCAATGAGCAGTCCAATGTGCTTGGTGTGTGATTTTGTACATATGTTCATATTGTATATACTAAATTGATATCATCTTTCATCTGTCTCTTGATAATTTTGTTTGTGTACGGACGTCTTCCACTTGGATCATCAACCTGAGAAGGAATGTAGGCGTACTGCTGTAAGTCCTACAGTTCTTCAAGGGTAGCTCGTCAAGGCAGAATCCACTACATTTGATGGGTTGATTGTACATATGTTTGTGTTAAATAATTGTATGAGTTCCAATTATTGTAATTGTTGGTTAATCTTGTTTGTGTCCGGACATTCCACAACTTACAATCGTCAAACTGTGAAGGATTGTAGGCGTACCGCTGTAAGTCCTGCGATTCTTCAAAGGAATCCCATCAAGACATGATCCGCGAGTTTGTGTGTACTGTTTGCATATATGTGTGGCGTGTCATATCAATTGGTGTTTTTTGGATTCATTGTGTTTACTCGTTGTTTTCGCACCTTGTTGTTATTGCATAATTTTGTTAAAATTTTCGCCGTGCTTACTTCTGAAGTTGCTTCGAGTATTCTACATCCGTGAATGAATTGGTTGATGTTAAGGACAGCAGATGGGTCGTATACGCCGGGGAGGCTATTGCTGAGAATGACATGCATATGGAGATAATTGTTAGCTGCGGTCCCACACGCCGGGGAGCGAGAGCGTAAACGACTGAGGCTCGCATACGTCACCGTTATTAGAACTGAGGTAGAATGAGTGACAAGCGATTGCAGTGGTAATTGGCAGTGAGTGGATAGGAGGATGTGCGTGGAGTATCATGAGGCGGTGCTATGGTCACGTTGCATTCTGCAAGAGTCATTCTAGCAAGTGGCGATTGTGTTGCAAGATGTCAAGAAGATACCTTTATCTGGAGGCGCAGGTCGTCATTGATGTGTGAGATTGCGCTGTGGGTATGGTTGTGGTGTGTTGGCTTTTCTGTTTGTTTTCCATTTCAGCTCTGTCCATGTGACCCAGGTTCTCGCACTGGCATCCAAGTCAACGTGTATTGGTGGTGATGGGAAAAAGGGATGGATCCCTTTTTTGGTGGGGAGTGTCAATGTAGTTGACGATTGAACGATCAATTCATGGTTGTTTGCTCAAACCCAACTTCCCTATATTTTCGCGGAGGCATCAATACGACAGTCATCGTCTCATCGGTCGCTGTTCAGAATGAAGTCATCAGAAAACCGTCAGAAGTAATCTTGTGATTTATTATTGCTAGCTGATCAGTAGATATGGTGGTGGTCACTAACGTGAATCACCCCATTCTTCAGGAACAGCAATACGCATTTTGAAGGCTTGAGATATTTCTGATTTTTATGAGGGCTTATATCTTTATCTTGAAAAAGATAATATTGAACGCCTTGACAGATCATGCTTCTACCTTTAAATATATACCATTCGCTCAGCCTATTGTTGAGATGCGACCATGTGGGATCTGCACAGATTTATGGGGCATCTTATAAATTAACTTGCTATCCATCGTCAGATCTTTAAATACCACTTTACAATATCTTGTCTCACTTATTTTCTAATAACGTCTTTACTTGATCCTCATTATATTGCATTAAACCTAACATTTTATAGCTCTTTATGAATTTGATTCGACTTATTCTATTCCTATTCGCTGGAGGGTACGGTTGTGCACCAAATAGACAAAAAGTGATGAAATAAAAACAACTGGCTTGAAAGTAATTGTATTAAAGCCAAAAGTGGACATCATGATAGTACAAAATATATTGGTTTTATTATACATTGCAAATGAACGTTGTCGGCCTAAGGATTAATTACTTCCCCATTCTGTTTTCTACATAAATGTGTTTATTAATGATATATTTCACTCACTTAATCTATTACACTTTAATGATTCACCTTAGCACTTTAACTTTTCTAAAAAACAGCTTCCAATCCCTTGTAAACGTTGTACTTCCCTCGATATTGGTTGGTTATCGTATGCCTACAACCACGGGATGAAAACGAAACGAAGTCGATTTTCCCGCTCAAACTGGAGGACAACTGTACAATTCAATAACTATACGGCCTGGTTCAGACAATGAGTGTAATTATATATATATATCAAATATTTAACTGTTGAAACATTATTAACTTTTAGACAATTTAAGATTTGACATTATAACATACTTGATCGTGCCTGTAAAAATGGTATGCATTTTCGTGTAAATTTATGTTTATATGAAAATAAAATTATTATTATTTGTTCACAGACCTTAGTGGAACTATTTTTTATATGTTGGTGTCACAATAAAGAATCCTCGAGCGGCCAATCCGTGTTTTGGTTTTTTCGTCCGTTATTACCAAGCGTTTCTGAAGAACTTCAAGGAACAGCGTGAGCCCGAGCGTAGCAAGAGCTGGGCATTAACGGTTTACGAGACGTGGCTGACACAAGGACCGTCATCAAACCACAAAAACCTTAAGTGATCTCTGTCACTCTCTGGCACTTTAACCTGTAGGAACATTTCCTCAATATCCGCAGCGACAGCAACTGTAAACTTTCTGAATCCTAACAGCAGTCCCACTAATGAGCTCACACAACGTGGGCCACTATACAGATTATCATTCATAGAGACTCCTTCATGCTTCTTAGAACAATCGAACACCACAGGGAGTTTACCTGGCTTCCCCGGGTTAAAGACGGGATGATGGGGCAAATACCACTTCCCTGGCTTACTCTGATCAACTAGTCTTTCAACGTAACCCATCATTACATGTTTGTCGACGACATCCTTATATTTGGCCCAGAGGTCTGCATGCGTCAGAAACTTCTTCTTAAACCCATTAGTCTCTTAAGAGCAACTTTCCTATTACAAACCAACTGTCTATCTTTGAATCTCCATGGTAGGCCAACGCTGAAACGCCCGTTTTCGCATTTACAAGACTCCTCAACTATTTTAACTGCTTTTAAGTCTTCTACAGAACGACCCTCTCTGGGACACCGCAGTCACAAAACTCCTTGTCATACATATTTTTAATCATAGTCTCTAGTTTGTCCCCATCGTTTGCGAATAATGATGATATGTGGACTATGGGTATAGGTCCTCTCACTGTCCATCCCAGTGGTGTTTTCGTCGCGAACAGATCATCTGCACCTCCGAATCTCTCTTCTAATACCTTATGAGCTTCTGGCACACTGCATCCAATGAGTACTCTCACTCTTCCAGGTATGGCTTACCGACAACCGTTTCGCGACTAGGTACTATAGCTTCGCCGGGTTTCATACTGGAGGTGGTGTAAGCAGTATCTACTTCAACGGTTTCCCCAGTAGCCAAGGATTCTAACTGAAATGACACTCGTTCACATACTACTGTTTTCGCAGAATTGAAAGCATTTACAACCAAGGGTTGCCTTGGGCCCTTAATACCCAAGCAACCAGCCAGTTCAGCATCTATCAATGTAACATCTGAACCATTATCCAACAATGCACAAGTCTCTACTGAAGATTTCGGTCCTTTCACCTTAACTGGTAATACCCCTAAGAAAACTTGTGGGGTATCAAGGTGTCTAGAGATACTATTACAATTAACCGAAATCCCAGGTTCGTTTGCTGTCCTCAGAAGTGGGTGCATATCCGTTAAACCACTACTTCCTTTGTTTGTCGCCTTACAATTCAACTTTGTATGCCCAATCTTTAAACAACTGAAACACAGTCGCTTCTGCTTTGTAATTTTTAACCCTTCTACGGGTGACATAGCGATAAAGCGATTACAATCACTCAATTGATGCATGTTATAGCAAACAATACACTCATCCTTTCTCGTTGTGTCTTGAGACTTCACCACAAATGCCTTCCTTATATTCACCGGTTCCTAAAGTTCTACCTTAGAATGCAAAATGCTGGCGAATTCGCCAATCGCCTGGTTGACACTGTCCTTCACCAGTCTCAGAATATCATCAAACCTTGGATCGATATCCTCATCCTCCATACGAGAGCTTATCTTCACCCACTTCCTTTGCAGCCGAGTAGGTGGGCGTCTTGCAATTACCTCTTGGACTGAGCTCGAGTTGAGGTCACTCATGCAATTCATAGAAATCAAGGTATTCTTATAAGTCATAAGATTATCTAAAAACTCAGTAAGTGCCTTGGAGTCATCTTGTAGTTGACTGCCGTTACCTTTGACAGCTTCGTATACGTTCCTTACAATCATTGAAGGTCTTCCAAACCTTTGACGTAACATGCTCATAGCCTCAGCGTATCCCTCATTAGGGGGCATGAGCTTACAGCACTGTATAGCTCTTGAAGCATCTCCAGTGCAATACCTCATCAAATACATCAATTTCAATTCATCACTTAATAAAAAACTACTCAGCATGATCTCAAACACCTTTACAAATTGTAAATAATCAGCCGGGTTTCCATCGAAACACCGTGGTTCAAATTTAAGGAGTTTGATGTTCCTATTATCCCTGAACGGCGAAACAGTAACATCAACCATGTCATGCTTAGCATCAGACACATCGTTACAATTAACAGACAAGTCACCATGACTTACTTTCCTGTTTGCATCCAAGACACTCTGTCCCTTCTTTGACCCAGGCATTGCTGAACTTGACACAATTCCAAAAAAGTTCCAGATATTGCTTGTTCAAAGAGGACTTGACCGGCACCAGGAAAGATGAATGGTGACTATCCAAACTTTCACCAGCTATCTGAATCCGTCAGAAAATGTTTCCGCTGTCAGAAACTGACTTCACTGCCAGAAACTGTTAACCACGTCTCATAAACCGTCAATGCCCAGCTCTTGCTACGCTGAGACTCACGCTGTTCCTCGAAGATTCTCAGAAACGCTTAGTAATAACGGACGCAAAATCGAAAACACCAATTGGCGACTCGAGGATTCTTTATTGTAACACCAATATATCCAACTTTAAAATTAGGCTTTAACTAAGGCTTCTGACGGTTTTCTGCTGACTTCTTTCTGAACAGCGACCAATGAGAAGATGACTGGTATATCGATGTCTCCGCGAAAATATAGGGAAGTTGGGTTTGAGCAAACAACCATGAATTGATCGTTCAATCGTCAACTACAATGACATGCGCTTAGTTAAATAGTGAAGAAAATTAGAGTGGTATTTTCCCACTCCCCTTCACTGCACCTGCAACAATCATGAGAACTATATACATTTGTTAGTTTAGCGGTCGGCTAAGCAGGCAGTGGCGCAACAATAATAAACTAGAGGTATTTTTATACACTGAATCCACACAACCCATATTACACTGCACCAATCAGTGCGAATGCAGATGAAATTCACTTGGAGATAACCTTTCAACTCACACTAATTCCTGTTCAAACACGCATACGGAGAAAGACACATAAAGTCTGCTAACTGGTCATTCAGTGAACCACATCGAGAAATATGGAAATATTGTCCTTGCATTAAAAAAATGTATGTGTTTGATACTTGAGAAAATGTAAAGCTTGAAGTCATTTCCATCGTATAACTTTGGTGTGTACAACATCGATTCTTATTCTTGATTAATATTTAAATCGGGTATCAATTAAAGATAAGTGATGACTCCGTATAGTTTTGTCAGCATTTTCGTCGTGAGTAACTCCAGAACAGAATTTTACTTAATGCAGGCTAATAATAATCGTTTATATTTTTGCTTACTAACGAGTGTTAACAAGTAATTCGAGCCATGTTTTCAGGTACAATCACTTATGTTTTAAACTACGACCCTGAGATATCATATTCTAATACTTATACATTGATATAAAGGTATATTTCACAACTGTTGTCAATGTGGTTGAAGATTTAACGATCAATTCATGGTTGTTTGCTCATACCCAACTTCCCCAATTTTCGGGATGCATCAATCAGCCAGTCATCGTCTCATCGGTCACTGTTCAGAAAGGAGTCAGGACAGACCGTCAGAAGTTATATTGTGATTTATTGTTGTAATATTTGTTCATAGACTTTGGTTGTAAAGTTGGCTATATGTTGGTGTTACAATAAAGAGTTTTCGAGTCGCCGATCGGTGATTTGGTTTCTGCGTCCGTTAGTACTAAGCTCTTCTGAGAAGCTTCGAGGAACAGCGTGAGGCCCAGCGTAGCAAGAGCTGGGCATTAACGGTTTACGAGACGTGGCTGACAACTGGCATCCAGGATGCGTCGTGGAGGAATGTAACGAGTGGATGTGGATGAATTTACTAACTTTTTTCGCACTAGTAAATAAACCGTTCTCCCTCTCTTCATCCCATCAAGCCTTACTGTTATCATTCTTATATTTACAATCCTCTCTGGAATATTTCTGACTTAATACCATAACTTTAGACAAATTCCTATGGTTAATTTATATTTTGAATAATTCAAATGCAATATTGTGAGAAATGCTGAGAATTCCATTCTGTATTGTAAGTACTGTTTTGGAATTTAAGTAGATTATTATCATAAATTTTCAATGACGCCTCTCTCTCCTGCTTGAGATGGCCTTAATGCTTTAGTCATGATAGTAGCGTGTTTCAGAGAACTCATCACACAGCGTATCAGCCCAAAATGTATACCACATACAGGCATAACGTTTATTGGCTAGATATGCAAATCAAAGTTAACGCTTGCACCGCAACCCTAAGTCCAGGCAATACTGGAAAACACTATCCTCCCCTAATTGCAACCATAGCCTTGATAAGGCACGCATTAAAATTGAATCAAGAGCTATACAACACTGAACTAACGTTCGTGAATCAAATTGGATTGTCAGTTAGTGGTCATTGAAGTTTAACTTGGCCCACTATTACAAAAGAATTCCCCATTCATCTGATATTTGTACACTGCTTTTTACAGATTTCTACATATTAAGTAACCAATCGAGCCATCAACAGTAACGGCAACCAACAAACGAACTAATAACAACAGCTTTTACCACCATGTGCATGAATTCCGAAACGTCTACACTGTGCTATTTCATAAACAGCTGAAAAACAACTAAAACACAGAAACCACGCATGAATGCATTGTATGGAACAGTTAGAATGGAGTGGTTGAACTGATATGGTGATAAAAGCCTCCGAAAAGAAGGAAATAGCCGACTTTAATTGCAATAGAAATAGAAACAAGGAGAAAGGCAACATTTTTGAACAATGTGTATCAAGATAAGTTGTGAATAGCTGCAGGAAACACGTAAAAACCAATGTACAAATGAACGTTTGGGGAACTTCAATCCAACATGGCTGACTAATACGTACGAAAATGACCAACATGTGTTTAACTCCAATGATTTCGAAACTGAGGTTTATGTTTAGTCGAATCGCTTTGTCCATTTGAATGACCTAGAGCGCGGGATAATTTCAGTGGGCGGTAGTCTGAGTCTGAAGTTCCCATTAGCTGCGTGGTTATAAATTAACATGGGGTACAGAAAGCATAGAGGAAACCGGAAGAATTTGCCAAAAAAGAATCCTACAAAGCCTTCTTTTCCTGCAGCTGTTGACGATTCCTCCGTAGGGACCGACAGGTTAGTTCCATCTTCGTCTTCTATTTTCTTCAGTGATTGTGACTCATCAGGTGGTCATACCCCATTATTGTGTAATCTGTGCAACAAAGAATACTATTCAGTCCTCTCTGCTGTTTGTGGACACCAATTTTGTAAAACAGTAAGTAATATCGTGTTTGTCTTTCACATATGTACCCCTACTAACCCAGCTGACTACCTTTTCGGGCGCACTGCAGACTTAGGGACAAAATACTAACGGCGCATAAACATACGTGGGATAGTGTCCTTAAGCCTGCTCTAAAAAGTCTGCAGTGCGCCCAGAAAGAATGCTAGCTGGGTAAGAATCCCGACTAGCATTGGCTGCAGGTGTACTTCACAGCCTTTTAGGCAAACGTTAAGTACATGTATTCCTGTAGTATTGCTGGAAGTACCTCGACTTCGGCGCATAATGTCACATACCGATGTGCACCTAACTTTTATTCCTTACAGTCACTTCAGTAGGCCAGAAGTTTTCGCTGACCGCGAAATTGTGGGATTTTGGACATATTGGAGAGAAAAGTTAGGGGAAGTTTCATCTTGTTTCCACAAAGTGCACTTGACTTCCGCCGAAGTATTTCATCCGAGACGGTGACTATTGGCTGGATTTCATACATGCCTTTTGTGTCTCCATATTTTGAAAACGAGTAAATGTTTCAGATGCAAATGTATTCAAAGTGACGTATGCGAAGAACTCAGTTTCCCTTCAGGTTAGGCTGAATAGATATGTTGACACTTCGCGACACTCCGTAGTAACGCCTTGTAATCGAATCACATGAAGTTCTTTAGTGATTTCGTAGTTGTGTATCTTCCTTGACTATCTATGAATGATCGTTAAGGGACCTAGCCGGAACGTGAAATCCTATGACCTGCGAAGTACACCCATTTAGACACGGAAATAAGAATAAACATATCGGTGAGAAGATTGGCAAATTCACACACTGAGCTGTGGAATCTTAATAATGGGTATTCATTCTTTTATTTGTATATTCAGTCTGTCAAACTGCAAAGAATATGTCAAGTTAGTTTGTTGTATTGTTTACACCAAAATACTTGGAGACAGTGAGGACAAATCAATCTTTAACTAAGAGCGAATGTCAACACAGACTGTACCTTTACTACTATGAATATCTTACTGTATAACATGAAGAAGTTATCGAATGGAATATTCTTCGATCACTGATGAATGTTTTTGACTAGATAATTGTAGTTGTGCAGCTAAGAGATTGCATTTGTGGAGAATGCTTACACTGAAATGTTTCTTCTGAATGGAATATAAACTTGACTGATTACCTTAAGTTTGTGTAAATAAATAAGGTCCAGCATTTCAACGAATAGCAGGATAGTATTCTATGCACGTGTGTATTACTGTTCCCTCCTAGCAGCTGCTAACTAACTTTAATGAATTTGTAATGATCTGGTTGTGCTGAATGCATCTGAATGTCCTACCATATCATAGACGTCGTTTGACTAGTAATGAGAGTGAATGCAATTACCGTGATGAGTTGTCTATACTAACTGACTGGTTTCAACATAGAACTTTTCACAGATGTGCAGCGGTTCGAGTAACCACACTTCCTCCATGTAGCAGACAAAGCAAGGTAGGAGGTGAGGCAAAAGGAATAGTAATATAGAAGCAAAATAGAATTTTATTTTATCTTCATGACATGGTGGGACCTGCAGGGAGATACTTCCCAGTCAGTGTAGCTTGTTGGGTCATTGTGATGTGCAAGTTCGACCACCACGCCAAGGTAAGAACTATCGGTCGCGTCGCCTGGACTAGAAGAAAAGACGTACGACTGGTTAGATAGTGTTTGCCAATGAGCTGAAATTTTGAAATGAGTGTCAATAGAAAGTCAATCTCGAAGGTTGTCAAATTCCACTTACATTATAGCATTAGAGTTCTATGTGCAGAAAAGCCCACAAATTCCCGTTGTTTCGAATAGCTCACTTGTGACCGGCTTCAAGTGGATTTCTGTGTAAGCCTTACAGTCACCCTGTATGGATAGCGGTGGAAGTTGGACACCTGAATACATCTGTTTCAGAATTGAAGCGTCCCTGATTATCCTTCAGCTTCCAGACTGACGTCATCCTTCATGGATATAAAGTGATTACTGAAAATATTTCACAGTACTGTTAGCCACTTTATTGGATTATATCTGTCCAACGGTCTGTCAGATCGGTACCGACGTCACCTGGATAATGCATGCTGTCCACAGTGAGATTTTTATTCCAAATGCAAGTGTTCATATCACCGGAATGGAATAGTATTATTATTTGACGACCACTTGCAACTTTATGCAGCCAGTAATGAGTCAGACGTATTTTGTGAAGACTAGTGATACACACAAATTGACTGCTACACAAATATGGGTTGATGGAGGAGACTTAAAACCTATGACTTGACAGCTGAAAGTCAAGAAACCAGAGAAATAAATCACAGCTCCATATGTGTTGTTAATAGATGAATACCCTCACGTTGTCATGCGATAAGTTACTTATCGTGAACATCTAGCCTCTTTATTATTAGTAAGATATGTCGCATTACTGTCATTTAAAACATGTGTAAAAGTGTAAATTCTATTTTACCAATTGAAGGCGAGTTAGTATTCAGAAGTTCCTGAATGGACAATACCATCGTTTATGTGTATACATGGATTCTGTGCTGTGGTTCACTCTACTCTACTCCCTCGAGTCAGCAACCCATCCCGCCTACTAGAATTCGTCTGTCTGTCTGTTTTCGACATAGAACTTTGCACAAATGTGCGGAAGTTCAAGTCGCCACACTCCGTGTAGCACGCGAAGCAAGAGAAGAAAGTACAAGAAAAGCATAATAGAAACAGTGAGCAGAGGTGTGAGACAAAGGAATAGTAGTAACGAAGAACAAAACAGTTTCATTGGAGATCATAAGTCACAAGGAGTGGATGCATCTGCGCCACCGAGAACGATTTTGAGCCATGTCACCAATTGTTTCCAACCATAGATTTTTACCGTCCCGAGGACCCCAGCCTGGAAGTCTACACCTTCCTACGTGGCTTAGACCAACTGTTGTGGATTTGATTGACTGGTGCCAAGTTTTTGTTTGACCGCCGCTAGCTTTTTTCCAGCCTGATCCTACATCCGCTAACATTGCTCGTCGAGGGAGGCGATGACTTGGCATACGTAACACATGTCCTAATCATCTCAGTCTTTGTAGCTTCACGACTTCGTCGATTGATTTCCCCTGTTTACCTAGAACTCGACGCCTAACTTCAATGTTGCTCACCTTATTATGCCACTTTACACGGGAAATAGAACGCAGACACCTATGATCAAAGGCAGCTAGTCTTTTCATGTCTTCCACTCTCAGTGGCCAGGTCTCACAGCCAGCTTTAAAGGAGGACGGAGCGGACTGATGAGCAGTACACCCGCCCTTTGGTCGATAGTCGAACATCTCGTCTACGCCAGAGTCGGCGTAAACTGGCATTTGCGAAGCTAGCCCTCTTCCTATTTTTGAACTAGGCGTCGATGTAGTCCAGTCCTGTAACATCATCTTACATTTGACAGTGGGAGCGAATCGCATGCCAAACACTCGTAGATTGCTGCTCAAGGTGTTTAGAAGACTCAGCATTTTGTCAGCGTCTTCGCCTAGAAGGACTATATTGTCTGCAGAGTATCGTCTACTAGAGTTCGTTGGCAGTTGGGTAGTAAGTATCACTGGTTGATAAGTGAAGTTCACAGCTAGTTGTTTGCATGTAAGTAAGTAAGAAGTCGTTATGTAACATTTCATTTTTGCTGTTTTGAGATTGGGTTTAATGAACATTATAGTTGATATATACTGTGACGTGCTTATATCCCCCTAGTATTCCTGAATACCACCACATAAAACCTCTGTGGTGGTAAACACTGTGTGAAGTAAATTCACTGGAATGATTGATGATGAATACGCATCTCTCGCAGTAATTAACCCCGGTTACTCTTTCTTCTTCTGCGGATTCTAGTGTTCAGAGGATTCACTTCTCTATACGAGTACTTGTCCTTTGGATAATAAAGAAATCAATGAAAATCAACTGGTTGAATTTATATTTGCTGGAAGCCATGATGAAAGTGTAAGTCATATTTTCTTTTGATTTTTACTTAACATAATTTAAAAGGGCTAATGTTTTTCAGAAATGTTTTGTTTTCTACCTTTAACTAAGTAGTCACATGAATGTGTAACAATTGTTAGTGTAGAGAAGCTTGAGTTCAGCACCACTCTAATCTAGTCGACTACTGACCGGCTGACTGACAGACTATCTGGTTGTGTGTGACAAGTAGTCATTCTACGAATTACATCGGGTTCTTGACTCAGCGTTCAGATTTTATTCAGACAACTCTGTGTGTGAGTGAACTGAAAATGAATAAGTCTGTTTTTTCGGCGACTCGCAATTATGTATAATTATTCTTGTGTTTGTGTGTATGTGTGTGCACATTAGGTTTGTCAAATAATAATAATAATTTTTCCTTCACGTTCCCAGTGGAACATAGGGCTCCAAGCTAGTGGCTTGAAGTTTCTGTAGCAGTGTTTAACTTTTACAGGATGGGGTTGCTAGCCTCATGCCCAACCTTTCCTCTTTACCAGCATTATTTCTGTCTCAGTGAGGTAAAGGAGTAAGAAGAACATAAATTACTTGTGGTTATTGTTGACGTCATCAAAATGTGATGAATAATCAAATTGTAATTAGGAGGGGGTGGGTGGCGTAAAGATTTACAAGGGATACGTTGTATGAAAGACACCCATAAAAATAGGACTGTGACGAAAGAATTTGGAGACAAGTGTGTCCAAAAAAATTGTGTAATAGGTAAAAAAAAGAGTAAATAAAGGGTTAGTTAGGAGTTTGAAAAACAATTAGTTCCCTTCATGAATTTGGACAAAGCGATAAGAAGACGTAATTTGTCTGTATGAACCGTGTACTGTGTATTTGCACAACACATTTCGAACAATCTGATCACACTCCACGTACTTGTCATATATGAAATTAATTAAGAGTTAAGAGGTGAGAAAATAAATTTTAGGTCAAGTTAAAAAGACATATTAAAGGTAGAATTAACAATAAAGTTTACTAAACCAAATAAGCTTGGTTAGTTGAGAAAAATATGTTACTAAAAGATATGATGCCACCATTAACCCTAATTGTGTACAATTGCGAAGGGTACAGCTAAGGGAATGAATTCATCGAAAACAGACCCTTCGCTGAACTTTTTATTGTCATTTTCATGTCTGGATGGGTGTCTTTCCTGAATGCAATAAACAAGACAGCTGATATGTTAGTTTAAGATTTTTTCATTTTGAGAATGTCGTTTATTCGTAGACCAATAGAGACAAGCAGTTAGTTGGTGAAAGGTGAGGAGCGCCTATATTTTGATAACTCTTTCGAGTGATTTCGCCAACCTTCACGTCTGTAGGTGTGATGAAATACTCGCCGAGCACTTGCGTTGTCAGGGGCTTTTGATTCTCAGTCGACGCACACCTAAACCTCCCCTGGCCGAAGTAGCAAGCTGGGTGTAAACAGGGAAGATTGAGCGTCAGCCTAATGAACACCCCACTACTACTTACTGTCAAGCTCAAGCCTGAAGTCTTATGTCCACCACTCAGAACGCGAAGTAATCAAGAATAAATAATCATGTTGTCAATAAACGAAACTCGATACACAAGCAAATATCGACTTATTTTTTTATTTACTAGTCAAGCTATTCATTTCTTCATTGTAATATCAACAAACCATCCAACTCCCTTATTGGTTGTCTCTCTTACTCTGTTTAATTTGTGTAAAATCTGTTTTAGAGTTGTGACGAAGATGAGATCAATTCATTACGTTTAAGAGTTGACTCGCTAACTTTAGTTGTTGATCGTCTAGTTGAGCATTTGGTTTCTCGAGATATGGTGAACACTCGTCGTTTAGTCAGAGAATCTTCTGGAGGCGATCAGAAAACGAAAGAATCAACGATACCTGATCCAGAATGCCCTAACAATTCTTCTGAATCACCGGTCAACCAAGACAAGCAGGCGACTTCAGACCTTCCTGCTTGGTCTAAAATGCAATCGTTACTTAAAAAAGAGGAGAATGCACCACTTGTGCTTATCACTCCTGATAACGTTCGTCAAATGCTGCCTCAGTTTTGGAAAATGGCAACAGAAGAGAACTACACTGACGAAGATAAGGTGGAACGTCTTCGTCTTTGGTGTGATACTTCTCTGCAGAAAATATTAGACAGTTCCAGTGTATCACGTAAGGATTGGCCATATATATCATCACTTCTGTATGGTGAACAGATTCTGGATGAATTGAGCATGATTAGGTACCTTTCGAAAGTACCTCAACGACAAGGTGAAACACCGTATCAATGGTATTTAAGGGTTTGTGAAGTTGTTCAGCGCAGTTTACCACCAGGACCACAGCAAGATTGGGAGATTAAATCTTCCTTTGTTAGAGGATTGCTTTCGAAATACCAAGAAGCCTTGGAATCTCAGAAGTTGGACTGCATTGCTGCTATTCTAGAACGTTGTCATGCAGTTGATGGTTCAGCGGCTAAACAATCAAATGCCAAAAAGGAAGTGCAACCGACACTCAATCGAACAAAAACTTGCTACCATTGTGGACGCAAAGGACATGTACAACGCGATTGTCCACAGTTGGTGCATGGACACGGTAATTCTTTTTCTTGTACATATACCTGTTGTTGTTTTTTCCACTGCAAAGTTCGGCATCTTTGAGTCAAAATAAATAACCACCACCTAACTAACAAACAGTATAAATGTGGTGTGTTAAACTTTGCCTAAGTGACTGGAACTTGGACGATTCGTATTGTCAGTTTGTCTGCATGTGGTGTGAGCATTGTAAAACCACTTTCCTTACTAACATTCAAATTTTCGATCCTGACTCACACACATCCAGATGACCGCAGTCATTCATGAGAATTGTGTTCAGATTCTTTAAATTAGGATGAAATTGCTTTGTGTGTGTGAATCAGTTAGCCGATACCTGAAACTTCTTCAACCAAATGATTCTAGTCAAGTAATGTGAGTAAAGCTGATCCTAGTTTGGTTTAGAAACTAAACTAAAATTAAATAAGCAAGTTGAGTAGTGACGTGATCTGATTGACGAGGTTGAGTACAGCTCAACCACAATTAAAATTTGGACAAAGGTCAGGTTAACAACAGTGGTAATTAGGATGGATGGGGAAAGAGATTCTTATACAATTACGAAACGAACAGCCAGGAGAAAGACGAGACACTAAATAAGTAATGTTTGTTTAACCTTTTTCTTGCCCAAGTTTCTTAATTCTATAATATTTCCTTCCCCCATTCGTCCTTATTACCACTGATGTAAACTTGACTTTTGTCCAATTTCTGATTGTAGTTGAGCTCTACTCAACCTCGTCAATTAGATTGTGTCACTACTCTCAACTCGCTTATTCAGCCTTATTTCAGTTTCTAAACCATTAGTGAGATTTGTTGCCTAAAATTTACAATTCTAATGATTTTATTGTAGTTTCTATCCGATTAACGCCTTCTACATTACGTAATTCGTTACCTGAAATTGATGTTTGGATAAGGTGTCCAGTCTTCCTTCTAATGTAA
Source organism: Trichobilharzia regenti (assembly GCA_944472135.2). NCBI lineage: Eukaryota > Metazoa > Platyhelminthes > Trematoda > Strigeidida > Schistosomatidae > Trichobilharzia > Trichobilharzia regenti. Next base: position 15,000,037 of record OX235266.1, read on the forward strand.
TGTATTTTGACAACTCACTGCACATGCAATCACTATACTTAGACAAGGCAATAAGAAGACGTAATTTGTCTGTCTGAATCGTGTGTGTAATGTATTTGTGCAACACATTTCGAAAAATCTTATCACACTCCACATACTTGTCATAGCAATATGTATACATGAAATTAATAAAGGGTTAAAGGGTGAGAAAATAGACTACTTAGGTTGAGTTAAAAGGACATATTAAAGGTGAAAATAACAACGAAGATCATCAAAACCAAATAACAGAGGTAATGGTACATCCACCCTGTCTGGTATGGTATCAAAACAAGGTTTACGAAGGAAGGTAGTTTAGTGTGATGACGAATTGTTGCTTTGAACGCATAACGGTGATTTGAGCTTTCTAATTGCTAGTTGCTCGCTAGGGCTTCCACAAACTTTGGAATACGCTCTCCCCTTCAACAGGTTTTACAGAGAGGTTTAAAAGACCTGTGAAAACATCAATTTGATGCCTTGTCTCCTCTGTCATGTGTTTCGCAACAGAGGATTTAGGTCGCCTGTTTATTTATTTCCTTCACGTTCCCAGTGGTATATAGGACTTTAAGCTGGAGGCTTGAAGTTTCTGTAGCAGTGTTTATTTTTACAGGGTGAGGTTGCTAGCTGGCCCCATACCCAACCTTCCCTATTCACCAGTCGTATTACTAGGTGAGTGAGGTGAAGGAGATCGAACCCCGGATCATGTGGTCGGCATGGTGGGGAGGCATGCTAACCGCTGTGCCTCACCGACGCACCCGCCGCCTGTTCTCACCATTAATTGGTTCTGGGAATACTATTCGCTTCTAAAGCTAGCTAGCCCTTACTCGCAGAGATCGATGAGTTTCGCAAACACATTACACACACGATTCTTATTGAAATGACTATGTATTATTTTTACCTCAGATTCATTCACATGCCATTCCTTGTATTACGCACAAAGACCCTCATTCATTTTACATTAACCGCGAGTCAGTCATGTCCACTAATTTTTACCACTTTGTCTGTGTACTATTATTATTATTATTATTATTATAGTTCCAATTGACCGCCCGCAACACATATAAGGCTGAGTGGACCACTGTGCGTGCATCACACAGACACACCCACACACCGTGGACAGAGTTGCATTTCCTCTCGATGATGTTAACAGATTATTATTATTTTTCAAATAAATGTTGCATAAGATAACTAACTACACTACTTTTTCTACAAATGATTTATTTGTTAAATGGCATTGGGGTTTAACTAGTGCACATTTGGGAACAATTTATATGCATGCATGTTGTAGACAATGAAATTGGTAAATATATAAAACAAAGTCGACGAAGATGGCGATGATGATGGTAAGATGGTGTTTGTGAATATGTAACAGTTAGATTTATATATACATACAGTTGGAGACAGGATATTTCGCAACAACAGCAGAATGAGAGTTGTGATTGATTGTGAAAAGAATAAGCGAGATACTTGGTGAAACGAGATACATGTGAAAATATTTCAGCACACAGAAACAGAAGAGGCGCGTATTATTTTATTATTTACAAAGAATCGCTGACGTTTTTTATTCCATCGATCAGGTAACCACGTTGCCATGTACACGAAATCGATAAATGCAGGTATATTCCGGGTTTCCATGATTACTGAGTATAACAAGTTCAATAAACTGGACAGGTTTAGAATATTCCTGGAAAAAAAAACAGTTATGCACGTTAAGGGGATAAAGTATTGAAACATCAGTAAAGACAATTTTCGTTGATTTATTCATTGGGAGGAGTTCACTTATCCACTTTGCCACTCCATGGTAGGAGGAATTAAACGTATCTAGGACTGGGCGAAGAGGAAGCCCCCTGGTTTATGTACTTTTGGCAGACCATACAATCGTGAAGTATTACTTCCAGTAGGTTTAAGACGGTTGTCAGCTGCTACCTCTGAGATTACTCCACTTTTTCTCAGCTTTTTAAGTGTGCTAGTTAACTGCTTTTCCGCCCCGTCCGTCTGTTGGGTCGCTAAGCTTTTGAAACCTCGTTTCATCCGGTAGAAGCGAATTCATTTTGTCGACGTAAATTGCACTTATTCATCAGTACTACTCCACCTCCTTTATCAGGTGTACTGATTATAATGTTTTCGTCGTTCCTCAGCTTTCTTAGGGCTTCTCGATGCTGTTTAGTCGGCAAACGTTTACTAGAATGACTACTGTTTTTGTACTGCTGACAACTGTCGACTAGTGTAGTTTTAAACATAGCGACTTCATCGTCTGAGGTGGGGATCAAATCTTTTGTTTGTAGGAGGAGGACACCAACGGTTATTCATTTTGGGTAAGGTGGTGAAACAGTAAGGACAATTATTGTTCTGTGTTGGTTTCATTTATTTATTGGGAATCACAAAGGCGTTTACAATAATGTAAGAATCTTCCTTACACTATGCTGGGGGTCTGTGGGCGAAGTCGTACTGCTGGGGAACAGGGGTGTTTCCCTCAGATGACCAGCATACCAACCACCTATGCTGTCTCTACACTCTGGAGAGAGAGGATTAGAAAAGGTCGACTTACCCCACCGACAGTGGTCCGTAACCGGCGGTAAGTTTACTAATACGGAACCAAACCAAGAAACCAGTTCATACAGGCCGTGTGACTGGCCTCAAGCAGTTGTCCCCTGGGCTTTGAGGTCATGCAACACTAATATTCTCTCTCTGTTTCAGGTACTCGAAGAATCAATCAACTTCCACGGTTTGGGCAGCCGGGAAGTTACAATCACCTACACACTTCCAAAAGCACACGGAGACTTAAAAGTGACCATGTAAAGCGTCATTCATTAGATTTAATCTGATGGTAGTGTGCGTACATAAATAGGCTACCAGTGATATGCTGAAACCTTCACTAGTGTGACTGGCTTACTGACTAACTAACCAGAGAAGATGACAATTTTCGCGTTTTACTCTTCAAAAAAAGTAAATGTTTTCCATTGATAAATCGAACTAACATATGTGCACGGGGGGGTGGGGGCGAGGCGTTAAAAATTGAAGCCAGAGGCATTCATTAACATCAGTGGGGAATATTCAGATGACCAAGAGACGACAATCATAATAATAACAAAGCCTTAGTGAGATGAAAACAGTCCACTTACTTTGACGCGGAAAGTTTGCAAAGGCTTGTCGTTCACATCATACATAAATTTTCCCAAATTCACTCCGTTTTCATCGTTTTCGGATTCCAAAGCCTAGAAAAAACACAGATTTGTATGGTAAAAGAAAGTTTACGTGTGACAATTAGCTTAAGTATTCACGGAAAACTTCACAGTCCTCGTGATATGATATGGCCTTGAATTTATCCTGTGGAGTAATAATAGTTAGAGAAGCGCTTGGTACTTCCTGAATTCGACCATTCGGATAGAATGTCGTATATAGTTTGGAGTTGTTGTTGTCTTTGTTACAATAAACAACGAATTCAGACCACTTGTTTTTTGGTAAATTTTTAAAAGGTTGAAACTATTTAACACTGTCTGTCTATTCTGATTGATCAAATGTTAACTGACATGCAATGAGGTTGGAAAAGCGTTGGTAGTTAACGCCGAGTCAACGCATCCATATGATATGTCTGATAGTTGTTCTCCTCAGTGTGGCGCTGTTTTCTCTTAACTAACCCCTTCAAGATCCATTAAATCTTTATATAGTTCCCCACATAATTATTCCGCCTCTCCTACACTTCTAATCGCTGTAAGTCAGGTAGGTGTTTTTGAATTTAGTGTGTCGGTGGTTAGGACTCTCTCGCCGACCATGCGCATACATGGTCCAGGGTTCGATGTCCTGTGGACGCACACCTGATATCAATTGTCGACCTGCTAAATTTGGGCTACCCATATCATATGCTGAAAATTTTATAGTTGTACCAAAAATACTATGTAAGATCAAGCTATAATTAAAAAAAATTAAATAAAATTCGCTTTATTATATGTGCCACAATAGAGCGAACATGTCAACTTGGACTGCTGCACTTCTGTGCATAGTCCTGTGTGTTGTGAGACTCAATCAGTCTATTATACAACAGTGAAGTGAGTGTTTTAGTATCGAAGGCTATTCAATCAATGTGCACTGCATAGAAGAAGAAGAGCGCGAATAGGATCGATGTATTGGCATCTGACCTGTAGTGTCCTTGAGTCGCATTATTCAAATTATGATTTATTTATATTTTGAAGAAAAGACAACGCCTGAAAAATATCTGCAAACTAGGACGAAAAAGCAGTCTGGCAGTACTCCCAGGTGGTTTTCTAATGGTTCTCTAACCCCAGTCGGCTCATGGTGAAATCCCGTCACTAGTCAAATCCCTGCGAACCGACACACCTGAATATCTGCGTTTTTATCAGTAAGTATGAGGTCGCAATATAAAATTGGAACAGCCGTCACTCCTCTTAATGAGTATTCACCGCATACCTAACCTAAGGTGGTATTTCATCAAATACATTCTTTATACATTTAATATTATTAAGTAATATAAGTTTCCAGACCGTAGATGTTGCGAATTTCTCGGAATAATTTCGAACGCCGATTCAGATTGAATCGTTATAAAGTATTTAAAATAATCCCGGAGTGTTTAGGAAAAAAAAAGTCAAAAGGAGATTTTTCTGAACGTTTCGCTGTGTAAGCTGCCACAGCCTCTTCAGCAGAACTATTCGGATTTCTATTAATCATCAAAAATGAATATATAGTCAAAATTTCTTTTTACATGAATTGAAGTCAGTTCAATTGAAGGTCACTTCTCGAAAGGCATTACTACCAAAAGAAACATGTAACCAGTCGTTATATATATGCAGTGATTAATGTCAAATTAATAACACAATATTCAGCGAGGGGTCTCTTTCCAGCAAGGAATTTATTATGAGCTGACATCAGTTAGAGAACAACTGGAAAACCTGGGAGTACTGGACAGCTGTTTCCTCCTATTTTGGGACTCTTCAGCAGTACGCACCCACACCGCGGGGTTCGAGCCCAGGACCTTCTGGTTACAAGGCGAGCTCCTAGACCAATTGAGCCACTGGGACCCTATCCAATGTCCCATGAATTCTAAATGCTGCCAATTGACGACATAGCGCGACCACTTCGCCATGTCTTCTTCGATGAGTTACTGCCTCATCTTCAACTTGCCGTAACCTACTGGTCACGGCTTCCTAGTAGAACCGCAGATTAACTGCCTGTTAAGGGTCAGGCAGCAGTGAGCATCAGATGAATTTTCAAGTATTGGTTATGTAGGGATTATGTTTGATTGCATGGAGGATTTCACTTCAACAGTACGCACCTAAACGAGGACGAAACAGATATCCAGTACTCCCAGGTTTTCCAGTGGTTCTCCAACTGATCTCAGCTCATGGTGAAATCCTCCATGCAATCAAACAAAATCCTTACGAAACCAATACTTGAAAAGCGAATTTATTGTCAAGGTGTACAATCGCACACATACCTAGTTTCTAAGATATTATATCCCGTGAGGGAATTAGGTCAAAGGTGTGAATACATGAAATAATAATAGTAGTAATATGAAATGAAATTAAAATATTTGTGATTATAATCATGGCTTAATGTCAAGTGGCAAAATAATTAATTTCATATATTCCTTAGGTTGAAAATCCCCAGTGATTCATATGAAAAAGAGAAGACGTTCAGTGAAGAGACTGTTATCGGCGAATTCATTCACATAGCAGTATAATCGCATTTATATATAATTATATATGCGTGTGAAGCATACCCATCTTATGAATTAAAAGTCAATCTCAACGAAGAATATTCTTCTCAGTAATTTCTCTTCAGGTTCTTGCAATTATAAAACAATCATAATATTTGTTGTCTTTACAATAAATGCCAGTTATGCGGCGGATACAGCTTTAACGTAGAATAACAGATTACTTATGGGGTGTCAAAATAAATAGTCATATCCGTGTTACAAACGTGGTAGGCTGACGAAAACAAATATTATATTTTACAATTGTAAGAATCTGAAGAGAAATAATTGTAAAGAATATACTTCGTTCAGATTGAATTTGAATATAATAATTTGCGTGAGTACATGAGGTTTTCCAAGTGTATATAATTGATCAGGTAATAAAAGAATGACCTAATATGGAAATGAGGTTAATCAGACAGCAACTAAAGTAAGATTGAGTTAGTGTTAGTAAGCTAGATGACGTAATATAATTGACAGAAGACTAGTAGTTCAGCGAAGAGTCTCTTTTCGGCGAATTCATTTTCATAGCTGTACAATCGCAAATATATGTGTTTATTTTGTGTGTGTGTGTGTGTACATTAAATTTGTCAAACGAAAATACAATTAGTAAGTTCAGATGAATTGGATGTTGATAAGAGGATAGCAACAAAAGTGATGAGTTGTCATAAATGATTGTTAAATAAGAGTTACGTAATAGCATGAATAGTTTGATGAATGAGTTGTGCTCAAAGGGTGTACATGGAAACAAAATAATATACAGAGTTACACAAGGGTTTTAAGTTAGAAATATAAGCATACAAACAGAAGTAAGGTCTAATCAAACAAACAAAGAAAAGTTAGGTCAAATCAACGGAGTTGTTACCATGCGAGTAGAAGTGGGTGGATAATTTTCTTTTGTATGCATAGTTCTGGTTCCACCAACTGGATGGCTAGGGCTTCTGCGATGCAAAGAAGACGGAATCGTACTGTCTTTGGAAGGTTGTTCTTCACTTTGTAGATTACTTTGAAGGAGGCGTTCGTTGAGATGGAATGACCTGTGTTGACGAGATGTTCGATTATTGCACTCATTATATGGCCGTTATTTCCTTTCTGTAGCCACGCTGGATAGTGTTCATTGACCCTTTCTGACAGGATGCGCGTTGAACGACCGATGTACCTGGCTCCACAGCAACAGGTGAACTGATATATACACATAGAAGTGTATGTTTCAACTTAGGTCAGGGTAACAACAGAGGTAATTACAGGTAGAGAGAGACTAAGTAGAAGTGGGGTAGAGAATAATGCCATTTAAATTAGAACTGAAATTGAGCAAATAAGTTGGATGACGTAACATAAATGAATGACCAAAAATTGAGCGTTGGTCAAGTCAGTAACAAAGGTGGTAGTGAGGTGTAGAAATTAAATCGGGTGGGGGTAGAGAACAAGAGAGTTGAAAATGCAAAATATTACAATGAAGAAGACAAAATAACACTAATGAAGAGACAGGAAAAAAGAGATTAGGTAGAATTTGCTTTTCAGGTAATAAGATAGATTAAGTCCATTGTAAGTGTAGTGATTGAACGAACTTCTGTACGCTGAGTTCAGGAGTCAAGTTGGCCAATTGGTAAAGATTAAAACAATCATCATGTGTAGATTGTTGGATTTGATAAGTGTGTGAAATTATAAAAGTTTACATAATGAAATTGCTTATCACATTCATGTTGATTTTATCACTTCAAGCGGAGGTGGGAGTGTTGCAACCAGGTCTAACTATGTCTTAATTCTTCGTTCCTATTCAGACAATTTGTATTACATATGATGTGAATTGGTTCTGATATCAGACGTTTTTTGTGATTTCCGAAATTTTCTGAACTATTTCAATATTGTTAAAATCAATTTGGTTACCTGATTCTATAATGTGTAGACACTTATGATTAATGGTTTTCCAAACTTTTCCAGTTCACTAAGTGAATTTCTCGGTGGTTGGTCGAACAGAGGCGGCTCTACGGTGTTCATTTCTTCTGACTACCCTGATTTCTAAGCGACGATGTTTGTCCGATGTAGTATATCGCATCATATTCCAAGCATATTATTTTGTAGACACAATTAGATAGAGAATTCTTAGAGATTTGGTATTTTGCATGAACAAGGTTACTGTGTAATGTGTGTATATGTGTCTGGTGTTTTGAAGAAAACTCTGAATTTGTGCTTATCGAGTACTCTTCTGGTATCGTCTGACGTTTCTGATCTATATGAAATAAGAACCGTCGAGGCCCGTGTCTTGAGAATAAGTTTTCGACCATATGTTAATGTCAGTGTTGTTTGTGCTGATGAAGTTCTTTGGGTAGTTATCTTGCTTGAGAGTCTCAGTAATGTTTGATATTTCTTCTTCTTTTTCCTTCTCATCCGTTAACATCAAAGAGTGTGTTCGACAAAGAAGACTTGAAACAACTGATATCTTCGTGCTGAAGGGGTTTGATTATCTGAAGTCCAAATATTTACTGGAGTGGGTTTCTTTAACTTATGGAAAATTCCCATTGTAACATACAGAAAATCAAAACAAGTGATTCAGCGAAGAGACTCTTTTCAACGAATTTAACACCAAGCTGTACAATCGTATATATGTATATGGATTTTAAGAAGTTATATCCGGTGAGGGAATTGAATCATAGGTGTGAATGCAAAAAATAATAATAGTAGTATGAAATGCAATTAAAACTAAAATATTTGTGATTCTAATCATAAGTCATAAAGGTTAATAAAGCAGGATTTAATGATGGATTCATCAAATTTCGGTAGAACTCGTCAACTGAATACTCTACATACACGGATACATACATATACTTTTGAAATTACATTTGGAGATATAAGACTGATAAGTAAACAAACTACATTAAATTGGCCATGTAGAAAGACAGGTGAGAATGTTTTCCAGGTCATGTTCAAATAGATAAGAGGAGAGAGAGAGAGTATGAGAGATCAAAATTAAGATAAACTGCATTACGCTTCAATTACATCACTTAGATAAACAATTAGTCATTAGGGAATATAACGAGAATTGCAAACAGACTAATATCAATAGTAGTAGTTAGAATAACAATAATAATAATAGTGTCGGTCGAACTCTTAAGCGTTATGCGTTGAACCTGATCGATGCCATACAAACACGTCTTCCGGAACTTGAGAATAACATATCTCAACGTAGGCATTGCTTGTTTGAACTGACAGAGAGAGAACGTAACCTGTTTGAGGATTATATTTCTGATGTTATAAAGAAAAGATCTGAAAATGTTAGAATAAATATACTGAAAAGTTGCAAAACAATCGAATCTCACTTTAAGTTTTCGGATTCGCCAGAGAAATACGTTTTTAAGTATTCTAATATAACTTTGTCGCATATTCAAATGCAAGTCCAATCTCTTGGTCTGAAGTTCTCTACTTTTTCGTCCAGAGTTAACGAATTAGACACAAAAGTTCAGTTTTGAAAATCTCATGAATCAAACACATGACTTGAGTCCAATGTGTAGCGAAGACGTTGAACAATTTAAATCTTCATTACTTTATTGCTATTACCAGTACCAAAGAACGCAAGGCAGACAACAACAACTGTTATCAAAAGAACACAAAAGACGACTTAATGAATGGCTGAACAACAAAAACATAATACTGATTCGTCCAGACATAGGATCAGGTATTGTTATTCTTAATCGTGATGACTATGTCAATAAATTATGTACCATCCTGAGTGATGAAGAAAAGTTTCAAAAATCACCTGATCAAAAAGACAAGACAGAGAATATTGAGAAGGAATTATCAAAAACTTTGATGAAATTGAAGCAAGAATGCATCATTACTCCACATATGTATGAACAGATTAAACCATCTGGTTCAACTATCCCTCGTCTATATGGTCTTCCAAAGGTGCACAAAGACGATGTCCCTCTGCGACCTGTATTGGATATGCTGAATTCACCGTATCATTCTACCGCTAAATGGCTTGCGGAAATTCTGGAACCGGTTAGATTAAATCTTTGTAAACATAGTCTTTCTGACACTTTCGACTTTGTCAGTTGTGTTGATGAAATTAATGTGACTGGTAAGCATATGATTTCGTTAGATGTTTGTTCATTGTTCACAAATGTACCACTAGTAGACACTATCTGCTATCTATGCGAGTATATTGATTCAAATAGCATGAACATTGGCTTACCAACTGATTATCTTAAACAACTATCATTGAGATGCACACTGAATGTCCAATTTGGATTTAATGATATCATCTACAATCAAAGGGATGGAGTCGCCATGGGGTCTCCTTTGGGACCGCTCTTAGCGGATGCTTTCATGGAAAGCTTAGAGAATGGCCCACTAAAGGAAACCATCGATAGTTTGTTTATGTATAAAAGATATATTGATGATGCCTTCATTGTCTGTGAGGAAAACTCTTCAACTGCCGAACTTCTTAGAATATTTAATTGTTCTCACCCATCTTTGCTTTTCACGGTCGAAGAAGAGTCGAATTCCTCGTTTCACTTCCTTGATGTTAAGCTAGATAGAAGAGAGAATGGAACGCTGTTAAGGTCGATTTTCCGAAAGCCAACATTCACTGGGCAGTACATTAACTTCAACAGTTGGGTACCTTTAGGGAGAAAGAGAAATCTTATTCATTCCTTATGCTCCAGAATTCGTAAAATCTGCTCTGTAGAGACAATCGATAGGGAACTAGATAACCTTCGATCAGATCTCCTTAACAATGGTTATCCTACAAGGTTCATTGAGCGCAACATCAAGAAAGAATCCGCCCCGAGACAAGTCACAGTAGCAAAGAAAAAACTGTTTATGAGTCTAGCATTTAAAGGTGACACCATTTCGGAATTGATTAAAAATGGTTTATGCATATGTATTGAACGCACTTTTCCTGCAGCTGACTTGCAATTAGTTTTTACCAGCCGAAATATGATCAGACAATGTGTCAAGGACAGGTTACCGATTTTGTCCACATCTGTGTGTATTTACTCTTTTACCTGCTCTTGTGGAGCTGTTTATATTGGACGTTGTAAGCGTAGTCTCCGAAAACGTGTAGCTGAACACTATCCGGTTTGGTTAATGAGAGGCGAACGTAGAACTGCGAAGTCGTCTATTTGTGATCACCTATTAGAGTCTGGTCATTTAGCCCCATGTGATTCATCCTTCATAGGTATCTACATGGCAAAATCGAATAGATCCAAAAGTTTACGTTTCCTTCACTCATGCATAGCTAGCCGAAGCTTTAGCTATACATGAACGAACAGAAACCTAAATTATGTGTTCAAAAACGTTTTGTCAAACCCCTTTCTTTACTTTGGTCATAGCAATTAATGTTTAATTTAACATTTAATTCAGTTAACACCGAACGTCCGTTTCCAAGCAATCCAGAAAAGTATGTATTCAACCTCTCAAACATCACATATCCACAACTCAACTAGAGGTGTTATCTCTTGGTCCGAAATTCTGCAAAAACCACGAAGTGTTCACAAGCTTCAATGCCTGGTTCAATTTGAAAACCTGATAAATCAAACCTATGACTTGATACCAACGTCCGATGAGAACCTACAACAATTCAAATCAACTGTCCTCGACTGTTGCCACAAATTTATAAATGGCAATCCAAACGGAAGATCCGTACTAACGAAGAAACACTACAAAGAGCTGAAAGAATTGATGAACAATGAAGAGATTATGCTGATACGTCCTGATAAAGGTGGAGGAATCGTAATCATGAACCGTAAGGATTATATCAGTAAAATGTTGACCATTCTATCTGATGAATCTAAATTCACCAAACCGGCCAACGAGAAAAACATGACGGAGCAGATTGAACAAAAACTAACAGACATCCTCCGTAAACTAAAGAACGAATCATTCATTACCAACGAAACGTTTGAATCCCTGAGACCATCTGGTTCAAATATACCAAGACTCTACGGACTTCCTAAAGTACACAAGATGGGCACTCCACTTCGACCGATCCTCGACATGACTAATTCACCTTACCACCGCACTGCCCAATGGCTAGCAGACTTACTTGAACCAATCAGAAAACAAGTCTCCCGTCACTCAGTGCGAGATTCATTTGAATTCGTCAACTGCGTCGAAAACGTCAATGTTTCTAATCAAACGATGATCTCACTAGATGCTGTCTCATTGTTTACAAATGTTCCACTAACTGAAACAATTTGTCACATATGCGAGCTCATCCACTCAGAAGGAGTAAACATCGGCATACCCACCGACTACCTAAAAGAACTTCTGCTGAGATGCACCCTAAACGTCCAGTTCTCCTTTAACAATGAAATATATCGTCAAAAGGATGGTATAGCTATGGGCTCACCACTAGGCCCTCTGCTTGCGGATTTCTTCATGTCGAAACTCGAAAACACTTGCCTAAAGAATATGATTGACAACTTTGAACTCTACAAGAGATACGTCGACGACACCTTCATCATCTGCAACAACGAAGAGAATTTAGAAGATATCCTGAAGTTCTTCAACAACTGCCACCCTGCGATTCAGTTCACACTAGAGAAAGAGTCTAACTCAAAGATATCTTTTCTTGACGTTCAACTAACGAGACGCCAACAAGACGGTACATTAAAAAGATCCATCTACAGAAAGCCAACGTGGAACGGACAGCTCACTAACTTCCACAGTTGGGTGCCTCTATATACTAAACGAAACTTAATCCGTTCACTAAGCCACAGAATACGTAGAATTTGCAGCCTGGATGCCATAGAAGACGAAATGAACACTCTTAAGAAAATCCTCCTTGAAAATGGCTATCCAGAAAGATTTATCACAAAATCAATGAAACCCAGACCAGAGAAGCCGCCAACACCCAGTGCTCCAAAAAGACTCCTCTACATGAACCTACAGTTCAATGGAGACCAATCTACAGAAATACTGAGAAATCGGCTCTCCCGCTCATTGAAGAAAACCTTCCCTGCAGTTGAGTTACGACTGACGTTCTCCACGAGACCAATGATTCGTATGAACGTGAAGGATAAGCTACCGCTGTTGGCCTCATCTATGTGCATCTACCAATTCACCTGCTCGTGTGGAGCCAGGTATATCGGCCGTACTCAGCGTTCGCTGTCCAAACGCGTCAACGAAAATTTACCTTCATGGTTTTATAAAGGAGAAAACCGATGCCCTCGCAGCTCGATCCTTGAACATTTGATCGACTCTGGACACCAAGTCAAACCAGAAACAAACTTCAAAGTTATCTACAGAATACAAGGCAATCTTGCTAAAAGTGTACGGATCAAACTTCTCCACATCGCAGAAGCAATGGTAATTCATCTGCTAAATCCTGAACTCTGCATACAAAAGAAATTCGTTCATTCATTAAATCTACAATGGACGTAATATTTCTTAGTTTCAGTCTTACTAATTGTATTATTTTGTCTTTTTCATTTTATTTTATCATTTTATTATTTCACATCTTCATTTATATTATTCTCTACCCCATTCTTTTGTAATCTCTACCCTCATTAACAATGTTGCTAACTTGACCCACGTCCAATTTCTAGTCAACTATGTTACGTCACCCGATTAACTTACTTATTTTCAACTGTATTATTCTCTAACCCCACCCTTATTTAATTTTAACCACCACTCATTAACACTGTTGCCAACCTGACCTACTCTGAGTTCTACTCAACTGTATTACGTCATCCAGTTCACTGAATCAATTCTATTTTACTTTCTATCTTAACGTTTGTCTCCAAGCCAAATAATACTTACATTACATAATTATCTAAACTTTATAAATCTAATGTACACACACACAAACAAATTTGTATATGTATGCGATTGTACAGCTCAGTGAATGAATTCGTCGAAAAGAGTCTCTTCGCTGAACGCCTTCTTTTCTTTTATATGACTGAATGGGGATTTTCAAGTTAATTAATGTTCTTTCTAGTTTTTACTTTATTTTATTTTACCACTTGAATTCTTTCCACTTCACCTCACATCTTCATTCTTATCGTAATCGTACTCCTTATTGCTAAAACTTTTCGACAACACTTGACATTTTTAAAACATTTTTGGATATCAATTCACTCATAAAACAATCTTTAATAATTTTGTAATTTATCCACTTCAACTCTACTCCTTATGTAACATTTTAATTATCGTTATTCTTATCACATATATATGCACATTAACTGAGCAATTATTTAATGCCACTTAATAACCTTTTTCTGTGATGTAAATACGACTGTACAGTTAGTTGGCTTGAAAATGAAGTCGTTGTAAAGAAATTTCTTCGCTGAACAAAAAAACTGTGTTTTTACTTATGAATAAAATGGGTATTTTTCGTGAGTCTCTTTTCATCAACGAATTTATTATCAAGCTGTACAATCGTATATATGTACATGGGTTTTAGGAAATTATATCCGGTTAGGGAATTAGGTCAAAGGTGTGAATACATGAAATAATAATAGTAGTAATATGAAATGAAATTAAAATATTTATCATTATAATCATAGTTTAATGTCAAGTGGCCAAATAATTAATGTCATACATAGAATAATACATAAGGTGTATGGATTTTGGAAAGGGGTACATAATTATAAGATTAGTAGACGAATATAAAATGTTATATAACATGGTGTGAAATTTGATATGATAGGATTCCATATTGCGAAAATAAAAAATATACAAATTAATAATTTTGGGTTTAAAATGACAGGTGGATCAAGTGGAAAAGATTCATAGTGAGAATAGTAATAATAATAATGTATAATAATAAAAATAATCATTGTAATAAGGGAAGGGTACATAGAATAATTAACTAAACAAAATAAATTAATGTCTATACCTCTACGCCCAAGGCAGAAGTAGGGATTGTACATACTTCTTTTGTACACCAAGGTTTGGCCTAAAGTCGTGAATTGCCAAGGCTTCAGCTGCCTTCACAAGTCTGTAACGAAGAAAACGGGGGAAGTTAGCATAAATTCTACATATGATATTCAAATCATGGTCAGGGTTGGTGAAGTGACAGAAGTCGATCAGGTGTCCCAGAATATAGCTTCATACACATCTCACTTCTCCCTTTTAAAACCATGTAGGAATATGCTCTCCTATCCGTGTGAAAAGCGTCCTCTGACTACGACCAATTTACCTTGTTCCACAAGAGGAGCAGGTGAATTGATAGATGCACATGGAGGCGGCCAGACGGGGGAGCTTATCTTTTACAGAGGTAGAGAACAATTTGCGGCTAGTGAACCTCATTTGTAATTTTGCTGCGAAGAACGTCTTACACTGACTGATTTAGAGAGACGATTTTTGAGCATACCTGAAGCTTGATCACCTTTGAATTCCAAATTCATGAGTTGGTGACCAGTTTATACTGCTTATCTTCCATAGTTTTGTCAATAAATCGGTTCGTTTTCTGCGAGCGTGACTTTTAAGAAGACAAGTTGTGACTCAACGCAATCGGAATTACAAATTTTCCTTATCCTAAAGCAGAGCGAAGGAATTAGGTTCTTTTTCCTGGAAATAGGCACCCAACTGTAAAAATTAGTTAGTTGTCCGTTCCATGTACGTTTCCGGTGGATAGATCTTTTGAGAGATCCGCCATTACGTCTGCTAAGGCACACATCAAGAAACGGAATACTTAGTTTGGATCCCTTTTCTATGATGAATTGTAAAGAAGGATAGCAGTTGTTGAAAGCAAACCAGATATCATCAAGAATTACGTTATTATCGCAGGTGACGAAAGCGTCGTCTATATATGCTTTATAAATATCAAAATGATCGATGGTTTGACTAAGTTGAGAATTTTCAAGCTATGCCATAAAACAATTAGCCAACAAGGGACCCAGTGGTGATCCTATGGCAATGCCATCTCTCTGTCTAAAAATCTCATCATTGAAGGTGGACTGAACAGTCAAAGTGCATCTCAATAAAAGTTCTTTGAGGCGGATTTTCGGGCAACCCTACTTCCAAACTATGTGTATCAATATAATAATCACATAAATAGCTAACAGTTTCCATGAGAGGAACATAGGTAAATAGCGACGCCACATCTAGTGAGAACATGACTTTGTCTGAGACATTAAAATCTTTAATGCTATCAATAAATTTAAACCTATCATCAATGGAAAACTTGGATACTTGCCTTCTGACTGGTTCCAGTATTTTAGGTAGCCATTGAGCGATTCCGTGATAAGGAGAACCAGCCATATCGAGGATTGGACGGAGGGGTAATCCTGTCTTATTAACTTTTATATTTTTTATTTAGAATATTGAATTCTATCTTATCAAATTTCACACCATGTTTTTTTAGCATTTTATATTCGTATACTAATCCCACAATAACGTATCACTTTCCAAAATCTGTACACGTTATGTAATATTCTATATATGAAAAAAAGAAGACGTTCAGCGAAGAGACTCTTTCCGACGAATTGACTCAGATAGCTGTACAATCGCATTTATGTATAATTATTTGTTTGTGTGTGTGTGTGTACATGAGGTTTGTCAAGTGTATATAATTGATCAGGTAATAAAAGAATGACCTAATATGGAAATGAGGTTAATCAGACAGCAACTAAAGTAACACTGAGTTAGTGTTAGTAAGCTAGATGACGTAATATAATTGACTAAAATGTTTCAACTTAGGTCAGGGTAACAACAGAGGTAATTACAGGTAGAGAGAGACTAAGTAGAAGTGGGGTAGAGAATAATGCCATTTAAATTAGAACTGAAATTGAGCAAATAAGTTGGATGACGTAACATAAATGAATGACCAAAAATTGAGCGTTGGTCAAGTCAGTAACAAAGGTGGTAGTGAGGTGTAGAAATTAAATCGGGTGGGGGTAGAGAACAAGAGAGTTGAAAATGCAAAATATTACAATTAAGAAGACAAAATAACACTAATGAAGAGACAGAAAAAAAGAGATTAGGTAGAATTTGCTTTTCAGGTAATAAGATAGATTACGTCCATTGTAAGTGTAGTGATTGAACGAACTTCTTCTGTATGCAGAGTTCAGGGCTTAGCAAGTGAATTGCAATTGCTTCTGGAGTTTGAAGAAGTCTGATTCGTACACCTTTAGGAAGACTACTTCTTACTCTGTAGACGACTTTGAAGTTTGTTTGGGGTGTAGCTTGGTGTCCGGATTCTATCAGATGTTCTAAGATGGAGCTTCAGGGGCATCTTTTTTCTCCTTTGTAAAACCATGTTGGTAAGTGTTCGGTGATACGTTTGGAAAGCGAACGCTGGACACGGCCGACATGCCTGGCTCCACACGAGCAGGTGAATTGATAAATACACATTGATGAGGCCAGCAGTAGTAGCTTATCCTTCACGTTCACATCAATCATAGGTTTTGTGGAGAAGGTTAGTCGTAGTTCAGCTGCGAAGAAGGTCTTCTTAAGTGAGCGCGACAGATTTTCTTGGTGAGCCCTTTTAGGCCCATTACTTGCAGATTTCTTCATGGAAAAACTCGAAAACACATGCCTGAGGAAAATGATCGATACCTTCGAAATCTACAAGAGATACGGCGATGACACTTTCATTATCGTCAACAATGATCAAAATCTAGACGACATCTTGAAGTCGTTTAACAATTGCCACCCCGCGATTCAGTTCACGCTGGAGAAAGTGTCCAACTCTAAAATATCCTTTCTTGACGTCCAACTAACAAGACGAGAACAGGATGGAACAATAAAAAGATCTATCCACAGAAAGTCGACGTGGAACGGACAGCTCACTAACTTTCACAGTTGGGTACACCTATACACCAAACAAAACCTGATCTGTTCACTCAGCTACTGAGTTCACAGAATTTGCTCCCCAGACACCATAGAAGGTAAACTGGACAATCTCAAGAGAATCCTCGCCGAGAATTGTTATCCAGAAAGATTTATTGCAAAATCTATGAGTCGTAGACTGCAAAAGCCGCCCATCCTCAGCGTTCTGAAAAAACTACTCTACATAAACCTTCAATTCAATGGAGATATATCTGCGGAAACGCAACATGATCGACTCTAAACTGTTGTCCTCACCTTCGCAGCTGAACTACGACTAACCTTCTCCACAAAACCTATGATTGATGTGAACGTGAAGGATAAGCTACTACTGCTGGCCTCATCAATGTGTATTTATCAATTCACCTGCTCGTGTGGAGCCAGGCATGTCGGCCGTGTCCAGCGTTCGCTTTCCAAACGTATCACCGAACACTTACCAACATGGTTTTACAAAGGAGAAAAAAGATGCCCCTGAAGCTCCATCTTAGAACATCTGATAGAATCCAGACACCAAGCTACACCCCAAACAAACTTCAAAGTCGTCTACAGAGTAAGAAGTAGTCTTCCTAAAGGTGTACGAATCAGACTTCTTCAAACTCCAGAAGCAATTGCAATTCACTTGCTAAACCCTGAACTCTGCATACAGAAGAAGTTCGTTCAATCACTACACTTACAATGGACTTAATCTATCTTATTACCTGAAAAGCAAATTCTACCTAATCTCTTTTTTTCTGTCTCTTCATTAGTGTTATTTTGTCTTCTTAATTGTAATATTTTGCATTTTCAACTCTCTTGTTCTCTACCCCCACCCGATTTAATTTCTACACCTCACTACCACCTTTGTTACTGACTTGACCAACGCTCAATTTTTGGTCATTCATTTATGTTACGTCATCCAACTTATTTGCTCAATTTCAGTTCTAATTTAAATGGCATTATTCTCTACCCCACTTCTACTTAGTCTCTCTCTACCTGTAATTACCTCTGTTGTTACCCTGACCTAAGTTGAAACATTTTAGTCAATTATATTACGTCATCTAGCTTACTAACACTAACTCAATCTTACTTTAGTTGCTGTCTGATTAACCTCATTTCCATATTAGGTCATTCTTTTATTACCTGATCAATTATATACACTTGACAAACCTCATGTACTCATACAAATTATTTATTAAAATTCAATCTGAACGAAGTATATTCTCTACAATTATTTATCTTCAGGTTCTTACAATTGTAAAATATAATATTTGTTGTCGTCAGCCTACCACGTTTGTAACACGGATATGAGTAGTCTCTTATTGCATTTCATTGAATGTCATACTGATATTATTATTTCATGTATTCCCACCTTTGACCTAATTACCTCACCGGATTTAATATCTTAAAACCGATGTACTTATATACGCTTGCACAGCTTGACAATGAATTCGTTGATGAAAAGAGACTCACGGAAAATACCCATTTTATTCATAAGTAAAAACACTGTTTTTTTTGTTCAGCGAAGAAATTTCTTTATAACGACTTCATTTTGAAGCCAACTCTACAGTCGTATTTATATCACAGAAAAAGGTTATTAAGTGGCATTAAATAATTGCTCAGTCAATGTACATACATATGTGATAAAAATAACGATAATTAAAATGGTATATAAGCAGTAGAGTTGAAGTGGAGAAAATGCAAAAATATTAAAGATTGTTCTATAACAAAAATGTCAAGTGTTGTCAAAAAATTTTGAAAATTAGGAGTACGATTACGATAAGAATGAAGATGTGAAGTGAAGTGAAAAGAATTCAAGTGGTAAAGTAAAATAAAAACTAGAAAGAAAATTATTATGACCAAGGTAAAGAAAGGAGTTTGACAAAACGCTTTTGAACACATCATTTAGGTTTCTGTTCATGTATAGCTGAAGCTTCGGCTATGCATAAGTGAAGAAAACGTAAACTTTTGGATCGATTCGATTTTGCCATGTATATAACTTTGAAAGATGAATCACGTGGGGCTAAATGACCAGACTCTAACAGGTGATCACAAATAGACGACTTCGCAGTTCTACGTTCGCCTTTCATTAACCAAACCGGATAGTGTTCAGCTACACGTTTTCGGAGATTACGCTTACAACGTCCAATATAAACAGCTCCACAAGAGCAAGTAAAAGAGTAAATGCACACAGATGTGGACAAAAGCGGTAATCTATCCTTGACGCATTGTCTAATCATATTTCGGCTGGTAAAAACTAGTTGCAGGTCAGCTGCAGGAAAAGTGCGTTCAATACATATGCATAAACCATTTTTAATCAATTCCGAAATGGTGTCACCTTTAAATGCTAGACTCATAAACAGTTTTTTCTTTGCTACTGTGACTTGTCTCGGGGCGGATTCTTTCTTGATGTTGCGTTCAATGAACCTTGTAGGATAACCATTGTTAAGGAGATCTGATCGAAGGTTATCTAGTTCCCTATCGATTGTCTCTACAGAGCAGATTTTACGAATTCTGGAGCATAAGGAATGAATAAGATTTCTCTTTCTCCCTAAAGGTACCCAACTGTTGAAGTTAATGTACTGCCCAGTGAATGTTGGCTTTCGGAAAATCGACCTTAACAGCGTTCCATTCTCTCTTCTATCTAGCTTAACATCAAGGAAGTGAAAAGAGGAATTCGACTTTCTTCGACCGTGAAAAGCAAAGATGGGTGAGAACAATTAAATATTCTAAGAAGTTCGGCAGTTGAAGAGTTTTCCTCACAGACAATGAAGGCATCATCAATATATCTTTTATACATAAACAAACTATCGATGGTTTCCTTTAGTGGGCCATTCTCTAAGCTTACCATGAAAGCATCCGCTAAGAGCGGTCCCAAAGGAGACCCCATGGCGACTCCATCCCTTTGATTGTAGATGATATCATTAAATCCAAATTGGACATTCAGTGTGCATCTCAATGATAGTTGTTTAAGATAATCAGTTGGTAAGCCAATGTTCATGCTATTTGAATCAATATACTCGCATAGATAGCAGATAGTGTCTACTAGTGGTACATTTGTGAACAATGAACAAACATCTAACGAAATCATATGCTTACCAGTCACATTAATTTCATCAACACAACTGACAAAGTCGAAAGTTTCAGAAAGACTATGTTTACAAAGATTTAATCTAATCGGTTCCAGAATTTCCGCAAGCCATTTAGCGGTGGAATGATACGGTGAATTCAGCATATCCAATACAGGTCGCAGAGGGACATCGTCTTTGTGCACCTTTGGAAGACCATATAGACGAGGGATAGTTGAACCAGATAGTTTAATCTGTTCATACATATGTGGAGTAATGATGCATTCTTGCTTCAATTTCATAAAAGTTTTTGATAATTCCTTCTCAATATTCTCTGTCTTGTCTTTTTGATCAGGTGATTTTTGAAATTTTTCTTCATCACTTAGGATGGTATATAATTTATTGACATAGTCATCACGATTAAGAATAACAATACCTGATCCTATGTCTGGACGAATCAGTATTATGTTTTTGTTGTTCAGCCATTCATTAAGTTGTCTTTTGTGTTCTTTTGATAACAGGTGTTGTTGTCTGCCTTGCGTTCTTTGGTACTGGTAATAGCAATAAAGTAATGAAGATTTGAATTGTTCAACGTCTTCGCTACACATTGGACTCAAGTCATGTGTTTGATTCATGAGATTTTCAAAACTGAACCATTTTGTCTAATTCGTTGACTCTGGACGAAAAAGTAGAGAACTTCAGACCAAGAGATAGGATTTGCATTTGAATATCCGACAAAGTTAAATTAGAATAGTTAAAAACGTATTTCTCTGGCGAATCCGGAAACTTAAAGTGAGATTCGATTGTATTAAAACTTTTAATTATATTTCTTTTAACATCTTGAGATCGTTTCTTTATAACGTGAGAAATATAATCCTCAAACAGGTTAGGTTCTGTCTCTATCAGTTCAAACAAGAAATGCCTACGTTGAGATATGTTATTCTCAAGTTCCGGAAGACGCGTTTGTATGGCATCTATCAGGTTCAACGCATAACGCTTAAGAGTTCGACGGACACTATTATTATTTATTGTTATTCTAACTATTACTATTGATATTAGTCTGTCTGCAATTCTCGTTATATTCCCTAATGACTAATTGTTTATCTAAGTGATGTAATTGAAGCGTAATGCAGTTTATCTTAATTTTGATCTCTCATACTCTCTCTCTCTCCTCTTATCTATTTGAACATGACCTGGAAAACATTCTCACCTGTCTTTCTACATGGCCAATTTAATGTAGTTTGTTTACTTATCAGTCTTATATCTCCAAATGTAATTTCAAAAGTATATGTATATATCCGTGTATGTAGAGTATTCAGCTGACGAGTTCTACCGAAATTTGATGAATCCATCATTAAATCCTGCTTTATTAACCTTTATGACTAATGATTAGAATCACAAATATTTTAGTTTTAATTGCATTTCATACTACTATTATTATTTTATGCATTCACACCTATGATTCAATTCCCTCACCGGATATAACTTCTTAAAAACCATATACATATATACGATTGTACAGCTTGATGTTAAATTCGTTGAAAAGAGTCTCTTCGCTGAATCACTTGTTTTGTTTTTCTGTATGTTACAATGGGAATTTTCCATAAGTTAAAGAAACCCACTCCAGCAAATATTTGGACTTCAGATAATCAAACCCCTTCAGCACGAAGATATCAGCCGTTTCAAGTCTTCTTTGTCGAACACACTCTTTGATGTTAACGGATGAGAAGGAAAAAGAAGAAGAAGAAGAAATATCAGACATTACTGAGACTCTCAAGCAAAATCAACTACCCAAAGAACTTCATCAGCAAAATCAACACTGACATTAACATATGGTCGAAAACTTATTCTCAAGACACGGGCCTCGACAGTTCTTATTTCATATAGATCAGAAACGTCTGACGATACCAGAAGAGTACTCAATAAGCACAAATTCAGAGTTTTCTTCAAAACACCAGACACGCACATACACACATTACACAGTTACCTTGTTCATGCAAAATACCAAATCTCTAAGAATTCTCTATCTAATTGTGTCTACAAAATAATATGCTTGGAATATGATGCGATATACTACATCGGACAAACATCGTCGCTTAGAAATCAGGGTAGTCAGAAGAAATGAACACCGTAGAGCCGCCTCTGTTCGACCAACCACCGAGAAATTCACTTAGTGAACTGGAAAAGTTTGGAAAACCATTAATCATAAGTGTCTACACATTATAGAATCAGGTAAGCAAATTGATTTTAACAATATTGAAATAGTTCAGAAAAGTTTCGGAAATCACAAAAAACGTCTAATATCAGAACTGATTCACATCAAATGTAATACAAATTGTTTGAATAGGAACGACGAATCAAGAGGAGTTAGACCTGGTTGCAACACTCCCACCTCCGCTTGAAGTGACAAAATCAACATGAATGTGATAAGCAATTTCATTATGTAAACTTCTATAATTTTACACACTTATCAAATCCAACAATCTACACATGATGTTTTTTTATCTTTAGCAATTGGCCAACTTGACAACGCAAAAAATTACCCATGATTATGAACGATGATTAAGTTGTTATATATAAGCTGAGTGGATTTAGTAAATTCTGGTTTTATAATGCTACTTTGATAAAGCTATTAGCAGCAGTATTGAATAGCGAAACGTCAGTAAAAACACAATAATATTGTTTTGTTTTTCGTTGTTTCATTGGGAAATACCATAATGCACAGCATATACCCAATGCCTAGATTAAAACTGTAAAAAGTGAACTTGATTTGGATATATTAAAACCGTAGTTGCATAACGCAAACCATTCACGATATTATAGCTAACACATCAAATGAGTTGATTATTTATTAATGACTCCTACAACTTTATTTTTTGAGGGACAAAATAATTAATGTTTCACAAACCACTTACATTTATTAGGAAGTGGTTTGAAGCTGAGTTCAATCTCCCATTTAGACAGCAACACCCATCGTAAAAGGAACGATCCACATAGATATTTAACATCTCAGCCTTAAATATAAACAAAACACAATAAGCCTCGTCCAAAACATTACATCTTTTCTCACCATTTGTACAATTGTCGAAGTAAGCAAAATTTCGACTATCTCGAATGGTGTCATTTTCGAAGTAAGTGTAGACGAGACGTCTGTTAAAAATTCTGTGCTGGTATTTTTCTGTGCAAATCCAAATGACTAAGTCCGATTTCAGTAGCTTGTTTTTTGTTATTGTGGTAAGATCAAGTGGTTTGTGATTTGAAAAGAACAAGAAGTTCAGAAAAGATGCCGATCTTTTTGGCGATTGCATTCTCAAAAGCTGTACAATCGCCTTTACACATTTTAGTTTACATGGATACAATTATTATTTGTTTAATTCCACATAGTAACGGAGGTGACAATAATTTTCAAATTGATATGAAAGTTTGAAGGTAGAAATATAGATTATAAGGGGCTTAGAGAGACACGATTACACATAGGATTAGAAAACAGTTACAACGTATGCAAAATTAATATTTGATAACTGTAGAAATAATAATTATAAAGGCGAATAAAAGGTGATAATTATTTTCAACTTGATATGAATTACAAGAGGCTTAGAGACGCAGGGATAGAACGAATTACAGGTGTGAACAAAATGAGCATGGAAACAAATTGAAATCAAAATTTTCAACTTGAAATGAGATGGAAGTTAGAAAGTGTGAATATAGATCACAAGAGGCATAGAAACAAAAAAATTACACAGGATTAGAATATAACTGTAAAATAGTTATTCTAAACGGATTACAAGTGTGATCAGGAGGAGCATGGAAACAAACTTAAAATAACTGATTTTATAACTGAAAAATAGGATGAATTGAATGAAGGCAACGAGAGAAAATTACACACACAGATAACAAAACAAAAAACTGAGGGGAACATACCGAACTAGGTCCATGATAGTTGTAATGGCTGGACTAGTTTCTTTTGAACACATAGCTCCTGCTTTTCGATGCATATGGCGAGAGCTTCCGCAGTACAAAGAAGTCGGAAACACACTGCCTTTGGTAGATTTTTGTTTACTTTGTAAATGACTCTAAATGATGAGTCGGTTGAGATTCTGTGACTGGTATTGACGAGATTTTCAGTTATTGCGCTTCTGATTGAACCAGTGCCTCCTCTTTGTGATTTGACGTCGTTCTTCAGCCAACAGAGATTTCATTGTCATCACTGGACAACATAACCAGCCAGATGTTACACACGACCTTCTTGGTTCCCAGGTAAAGCAATCACATTCCTTTCCATATAACAAAAGAACAACACAACCTGCCCATTCGTTAGCTTTCTCAGGTGTTTTTGCCTTCCTCAGTTAACATAAGATGTGGATGGTAACATGGAAGCATGTCAGTGTAAAACAGTCATCGGGTAAATCCCCCACACACTTTCCAGAATTTTCTTTTGAAACCTGTAATCCCCACCACAGTTGTAAAAAACAAACAAACCAGATTCCGAAAAAACAAAGAAAAAAACAAGTAACTTACCTAGGAGAATTACTAAGACGAACCAATGGCAACCCGAAAATGCTCAACAGTGATGCACGTTCGGTATACGTCTTTGTGCATCGAACGCCTACAATAGAGCCTCCCGCGGATTCCAAGGCATAGTCTGGAAGACCGATCCTGTCTGCAGCAAATCTATGAAGTGCATCATCGATCATTTTGGCAAAGTTGATTTCATTTCCAAGTGAATTCGGCAGCCACTCAGTCTTGTGATCTAAAGGAGGAGGAGGAGGAAAAAGGCTCTTTGTGAATGTTTAAATCAAACACCACTTACCACCACACACACATACACACATCAGCAAACATTAGAAATATAGGTGAATGATTACACACACACACACACAATGCACTAAAAGCAGAAGGATTTCAGTCCTCCAGTACTCTACTAGACTAGACTGGTCTGGACTGGACTGTATGGCAAGATATGACAGTTAACGGGATGAAAATGCAAACGTATGTAGAACTGAGGAATTATATATAAAAGGTAGACGACAGTGAGTAGAATGATCGGTTTAGAATCACGTAGAAGTACTAAAGCATAGCATTTTAACATCAGTCAGTCAGTCTGTCTGTCTGTTTTCGACATGGAACTTTGTACCGATTGCAGCAGTTCAAGTCGCCACACTCCTTCCATGTACCACACAAAGCAACAGAAGAAAGTAGAATAAATGCATGTATAGTAGAGACAGTAAACAGAGATGTGAGACAAATGAATAGTATTAACGAAGAACAATATAGTTTCATTGGAAATCATAAGTCACAAGGAGTGAATGCATCTGCGCCATTTTCGAGTACGATTTTGAACCATATCACCAACTGTTTCCAACCATTGGTTTTTACCGTCCCGATGATACCAACCTAGAAGTCTACACCTTCCTACATGGCTTAGCCTCCCTAATGTAGATTTCATTGGTTGGTGCCATGTTTTGGTTTGACCGCCACTGGCTAGCTCTTTTCCAGCCTGACTGACCCTATATCAGCTTACATTGCCCGTTAGTCAAGGAAGGCGATAACTAGGCATACGTAACACATGTCCTAACCATCTCAGTCGATGCACATGCTTCACAAACGCGTCGATTGATTTCACCCACCTACCACTCGACCGATGCCTAACCTCAATATTGCTCACCCTATTATACCATCACTTCACACGGGAGATAGAACGCAGGCACCTATGATCAAAGACAGCTAGTTGGCCTTTTCATGTCTTCCACTCTCAATGGCCAGGTCTCACAGACAGGCATAAAGACGGAGTGGACTGCTGAGCAGTACACACGCCCTTCATTCGATAGTCGGATATCACGTCTACTAAGCCAGAGACGGCGTTAACTGGCATATGGTATCACGATCTCAGACGAGAAGTACAGGACGTGTGAGGCAGTTAGTAACATCATCGAAGAATCATATGACATCTTCATTTGACCACGGTTAGCTAGCTATTCGATAAACAATACGACAGGCGGTGCTTATACAGACGGTTTTCTGACTGAATGACACATCAACCTATACATTTACGCAGACGTATAAATGAACAATGTTCGGCAACTGTCACAAAAGATCTCCAACTATCAATTCTTAGCAATATCGAGGAGACTAGCTCGGGAGTCTACACACACCTCTGTAAGCTCTTTATACCAAAAGCCAGACGAATTCATTCATGCGTACCACCACAATTTCTTCTGGGTACTCTCCTACACTCACACCACACCTGCACTCCTCATCAAGTTGTTCAACGGCTCACTATATGCAATATAGGTCATAGACACCTAGATTGATGAAGTGGCAGACTCACGGATTGATTTACCCGCACCCCTTACTGACGTCTTTCCTATCTTCTGTTTCCAACATCTAAGTCTTACAGTAGTACTGCAGCAAAAAAGTTCTTTGATCGATTGGTTGACGGATATTGATCTCGGACGAAAGGTGAGATAAGCTGGAGAATGCCAAACGAGCTTATCGTCTCTTCACTGGATTCTGCTCAGTAATCAGAACTAATGCAACTTCTTAACACAGGGGAAGTGATCAACACATTCAACCGTTTGACTTGATTTCATTAAACTATGAATCAGAATGTGGTAGTTCAAGTTGTGCCATAATACATTTAAGGGAGAGACAGACACACGTGATGAAATTTCATTGGGTATTTCAGAAGACTCCACCGCCTACCAGTGTATTAGCTTATGCAGTGTCTTCTAAACACCTTGAGCTGCAGTCTACGAATGTTTGGCATGCGATTCGCTCCCGCCAAATGCAAGATGATGTTACAGGACTGGACTACACTGACTCCTATTTTAGAAACAGGGAGTGAAGTGGTAGAGCACGTTGACCGCTTCACTTATTTTGGATGTACCATCAGCTGGCCCCAACGGGTTGATCTCTGACAAAATCTCAGCACGCATGCAGAAGGCTAGTTTCGCATTTGCCAGTTTACGCCGACTCTGGCTTAGTAGACGTGATATCCGACTATCGAATGAAGGGCGGGTGTACTGTTCAGCAGTCCACTCCGTCCTTCTTTATGCCTATCTGTGAGACCTGGCCATTGAGAGTGGAAGACATGAAAAGGCCAGCTAGCTGTCTTTGATCATAGGTGCCTGCGTTCTATCTCCGTGTGAAGTGATGGTATAATAGGGTGAGCAATATTGAGGTTAGGCATCGGTCGAGTGGTAGGTAGGTGAAATCAATCGACGCGTTTGTGAAGCATGTGCATCGACTGAGGTGGTTAGGACATGTGTTACGTATGCCTAGTTATCGCCTTCCTTGACTAACGGGCAATGTAAGCTGATATAGGGTCAGTCAGGCTGGAAAAGAGCTAGCCAGTGGCGGTCAAACCAAAACATGGCACCAGCCAATGAAATCTACAACAAATAAAGTATAATTATATTTCAATAGTTTACACACAATGATAAGTTTTGTTATTGGTAATATTTCGAGCAAAATTACTGCCCGTGTTCACACCATTGTTGGAATTGTTTTATTCGCACATTTATGATTTGCACTCAAATATGTAGTTCATTATTATTATTATTTTGCTCATTCATGTTTTGTGTATGCATATCTGTGTTCAGAATTATACTCCACATTCATTCATGTGTTTGTATTTAGAATTATATTCCAAGTTGTTGATAGTTATACTGAGTCACCCTTGTTACTATCATCAACATGGAATATAATTCTAAATACAAACACATGAATGAATGTGGAGAATAATTCTGAACACAGATATGCACACACAAAACATGAATGAGCAAAATAATAATAATGAACTATATATATGAGTACAAATCATAAATGTGTGAATAAAACAATTCCAACAGTGGTGTGAACACGGGTAGTAATTTTGCTCGAAATATTACCAATAATAACACTTATCATTGTGTGTAAACTATTGAAATATGATTATACTTTATTTGATCTAATCCACAATGCTCAAACTTTTTACTGATATTAAATCTACAAGAGTCAGTTTAAGCCACGTAAGAAGGTGTAGACTTCCTGATTGGTTGGGGTCCTGGGACGGTAAAAACCAATGGCTGGAAACAATTGGTGACATGCCTCAAAATCGTTCTCAGTGGCTGGCGCAGATGCATCGACTTCTTGTGACTTATGATTTCCAATGAAACTGTTTTGTTCTTCGTTATTACTATTTCTTTGTTTACAGTCTCAATAATGCATTTCTTCTATTGCTTTGTGTGTTACATGGAGGAAGTGTGGCGACTTGAACAGGTGCACATATGTGCAAAGTTCTGTGTCCAAAAATGACAGAACTTATGCGAACTTCACCACCATATTTAAACAAAAAGTAGTTGTGGGCATAGTGTAGGTTTTATTATGCACTATGCTGGGGTTGAGTCAGCAAACTCGTACTCCTAGTAATTAAAGACGTAATTTAATTATTCCCATTCTAGCATTAGGAACACAATATTCAGCGAAGGGTCTCTTTTCAACAACGAATTTATTATCAAGCTGTATAGCCGTATACATATGGTTTGTCCATAAGAAATTATATCCGGTCAGGGAATTGAATCAAAGGTGTGAACACATGATATACCTTCGATTCATTTCCCTGATTCATAGCATATCCTGAGTAACAGCGACTAATACGATTTATCACTTATACTGTAGCAACCCCAAGCCTACAAAAACTCTAAAATTATTCCTCGATAATGCCTATTTATGGTAAATAAAAATTTTAAAATCTTAATTATTTATAATTATGTACCCAGTGTCTTCTGAAATAAAGCTGGTCGTGCTTAAACAGACAGTTGGGTGCCGAATCAAGTCTTTGCGTTCCGAAGTAACGTTAGTCCGTACTTAATATGTCCTGTGAGGGCTTGAAAAAATCTAATTAGCAAACCCAGTAGGTTCTAATCTACTCCTGAAAATGTCTAGAAAAAGAACAAGGCGCTGAATTATAGCCAGTCATGCTGGAAACATGCACTGAGTTATAGTCTGTGCCATTAAAGAATCCATTTCAAAACAGATTCAGAATTTACTCACAATAGAATTATTTCCAAATTAGTGAGATTTAATTCAGCATTATAATAAGCTTGGGACGCTCAAAAGACCAAATTTACAACAATTCTCAGCAAAATCTAACCAACGCGTCGGAAATGCCTTCTTACGGTAAATGAATATTTTATCTACTTGAAGTGAACCCAGTATGTACTGAAATAAGGAGCAGTGGATGCTTCAGTCTAGCTGAACCTGAGCTGGGAAGGCTGATATGCTACTTCTGGAAATGCGTAGAAGAAGAGGACGGTGCTGAATTACAGCCAGTCATGCTGATAAGCTAGCGCACAGTTCCAGTTTAAGCAAATAATCAAACAATGGCAGAACAGTTACGGAGTTTACTTACTAAAGAATCCCAAGCTTACAACAATTCTAAACTTATTCTAACCTATTCTTCGATAATGCCTTTCTATGGTAAATGAGGATTTTATCTACCCGCCATGTTCTGAAATAACGCTGGTCGTGCTTAAACAGAGAGCTGGGTGCAGAATCAAGTCTTTGCGTTCTGAAGCAATGTTAGTCAGCGCTTAATATGTCCTGTGAGGGCCGAAACAATGCCGATAAGTACCCAATCCGACAAATACGGCGAAAATCATGTCAAAAAAGGGGGGGAAATTGGGTTATAGTAAGATCTTACCTTTTTTCCCAGACACCGCACATTTCCCCCTTTTTTAAGTGGTGATTTCCCCTTAATTAGCAGAATTTTCCCCCATCACTCGCATATTTCCCCTTATTTTGTTTACATCAAACAACTCAAAATTCAAATAAAGGTTCGTTGTGAAAATAAATATATTTCATTTATTTATTGGTCATAGGGAAAAAAGTTAACAATAATTCGGCAAATTAATTCTTTAGGATTAATGAACAGTTAGAGTTGCAAATGATACGCTCAAGTGGAATGATTGTCTTTTAATATGAAATCTGAACGCAGCTTTACAGCTTCCCCCATCATCAAGTAGATCCATTGGACTATCCTGAAAAGGGAGAAAAATTAGTGATTAAGGTAGTAATCAACTGTGACACTCATAGAGACACTGGACATAATAATAGTGATACATTAAACGCGTTTATTCTGCTTTAAAAATGTACATAATTATTGAGTACAAATCAAATCATTTGTCTACATAATATATGTATACTCACACTTAAAGACCTTAAGTGTGAGTATTTTTCAAACGTTGAATTTTCCAATGAACATACAATAATGATTGGGTCACAATAGACAAACCATGTACTGTTGGACCAACTGTCTACATAAACACGTAGTTCATATAATTAAAAGCATTAGTTATGATAACATTGACTATTACACGCTACTGGCAGTTGCATTATAGATTTTTACAGCATTCACTTAGTTAAATTGTCACTTACAGAACAAATTCTCTGGTTGCTCTTCTTATTGTCAACAGCAACCTGTGAAAAATTAAAACAGAATTTCGTTGATTGACATTCATATAATGAAACGGGTTTATATATAAACCCAGTAGGTTCTGATCTACTCCTGGAAATGCCCAGAAAAAGAACACAGTGCTGAATTAGTGCCAGCACTGAGTTCTAGTCTGTGCCATTAAAAAATCTGTAGTGCACATTGAACCTTTGAACTTTTGCTTCAATTCACTCACCCATCTTTTTGGCGCTACTACACTTTTACTTCACGGGACTTCGCTGCCTGTACATTTTGGTGCTTACACGATCACTCTCTCGCTGTGCTCTTATACAAGCACTTCTTTGAGCTCAATAGTCTTCTGTGTACAGATAAGTTATAAACCATTTTATATTTCTAAATTCTGTCACATTTGTTATAAATAAACTAGTGGTTACGGGCACGTTGTGAATCCTCCTTATTTCTGCTGTTCACTCGTTCCTCAGTACTTGCAGGATAGACAGAGTACTGATTAAGACCTAGGTAAAGGAAGTTCGTCTTTTTGTAAATGTGACAGGCAAACTCGCCTAGGATAAGAGCCTCACACCTACAATTGGTGAGCCTGACTTAATGGCCACTAAATTCACTGGCGAACCGCTTCCATGTCGCCTCTTCTATGCTACAGACTATAACACTGGGATACGCTTCCCCATTGAAACCGGAGCAGGATTACACTGACCTCCGCTCCGGTGTCAATGAGGAAGCGTATCCCAGTGTTATAGTCTGTAACATAGAAGAGGCGACATGGAAGCGGTTCGCCAGCGAAGATGGGTGAGTGAGTTGAAACAAAAGTTCAATGGTTCAATATACACTACAAATCCATTTCAGAACAGATTGAGAATTTACTCAATATAAAATTTTAGAATTATTTCAGAATTAGTGAGAATTAATTCAGCACTACATGTATCCGGTGTGACTTTAATGAATATCGATTCTGTTATTAGTCTTTCTTTCCATTTGTTCATGTTTGTTTTCAGAATACACACATTGCCCCAATCGATATTGTGGTTTTTGTCCCATGCATGTGCAGCTATCGATGAATTTTTTTCAAGATTTTTGTAAGCTTGTGCTCCTGTTGGTTGACCTTTAGTTAGGCGTTTATGTTCATTCACTCTTATTTTGAGTGATCTGGACGTTTGCCCCACATATTTAGTCGGACAGTCAGCACAAGATATCTGTTTGTAAATCACATTGTTTTTGTCCATCATTTTTATGGGATCTTTTAGTGGATTTATTTTATTTTTGATTAGATTCATCAGTTTAAACGTTGTTCGAATGCCGATATTTTTGAGGTTTCTTTGAATTACCTCTGATGTACCATTTTTATTTGGTATTGTGACTGTTTTTTTCCATTCTTCCATCTTGTTGTTATCCAGTTTACCCTCTTTTTTCCTTTTTATATTATCTTTTATAAATTCTTTATGGTAGTTGTTTTCGAGTAGCATTTTGAATAGGACTTTTATTTCTTTACACTGGTCCTCTGGTGTTGTTGTAAGTCTACATATTCTGTCTGCAAGACCTTGTGTTAATCTTCGTTTTACCGTGAGTGGATAAGCTGAATGATAATCAAGGAATATTCCAGAGTGTGTGGTTTTTCGATGTATCGTCGTTTTTATGCTACCATCTGTCATTATTTGTAGTTTGCAGTCTAACATATATGTCTAACTATTATGATGTCCAATTTTGGTTTTAATACATTTATCCTCATGCCGGTCGTCTTATTTTATATCTTTTTGTGCATTTGGTGCACAACCGTACCCTACAGAGAATAGGAATAGAATAAGTCAAATCAAATTCATAAAGAGCTATAAAATATTAGGTTTAATGGGATATAATGAGGATCAAGTAAAGACGTTATTAGAAAATGAATGAGATGAGACATTGCGAAGTGGAATACAGAGACCCGATAATGGAAAGCAAGTTAATTTAAAAGATGCCCCATAAATCTGTGCAGATCCCATGTCAGCCACGTCTCATAAACTGTCAATGCCCAGCTCTTGCTACGCTGGGCCTCACGCTGTTCCTTGAAGTTTCTCAGAAACGCTTAGTACTAACGGTCGCAAGAACCAAATCACCGATTGGCGACTCGAGAATTCTTTATTGTACCACCAAAATATAGCCAACTTTACAATTAAGGTCTATGAACAAATAATACAATAATAGATCACAATATAACTTCTGACAAATTTCTCCTGACTTCTTTCTGAACAGCGATCGATGAGACAATGACTGGTGTATTGATACCTCCGTGAAAATTGGGGAAGTTGGTTTTGAGCAAGCAACCATGAATTGATCGTTCAATCTTCAACTACATTGACAGCCCACGTGGTTGCATCTCAACAATAGGCTGAGCGAATGGCATATGCTTAAGGGCAGAAGCATGATCTGTCTAGGCGTTCATTATTATCCTTTCCAAGATAAAGATCGAAACCCCCATAAAAATCAGAAATCTCTTGAGCCGTCAAATTGCATATTTCGGTCCCTGCAGAATGGGGCGATTCACCTTAGTGACCACCACCATATCTACTGATCAGCTAGCACCACCCTGCATCCTTTTATGATGTTAGGCTATGAGACTATGATTTTTATGGCTACCGAAAATATATTGCTTTGTACCAGACATGTTCGAACCTCATATTCCACCTCCCTAACCTTCTTAATGAGTGCTCCCAATAGGTCACCACGTACATCTTTATGAACATATTATATATGTGTGCATGCGTCCTAATGAACAGGTTAGTTTATAGAAAGTTAAAACCTTAACGAGTTAAAAGAATAGGTTTCGTGAATAGTGGAGCAAGATTCAGCAGAACACTATAGTTAGGGTTCAATGTAGGTAGTATGAACTGAAGGTAAGGTCGGTTGGCAGGACTTAGTGTACTAAGTTATCATGACAGTCTTGTATATAGCAAACATTTGACATTGCAAAGTAACCTGTCTACATATGTTACCAAAATATAAAAATTAGTGATTCAATCGATGTGCACCCACTTCTGAAGACAGTAAACGAACCGGGGAATTCGGTTAATTGTAACAGTATCTTTAGATCCCTTGACAACCCAAAAGTTTATTTAGGAGTATTACTAGTTGAGGTGAAGGGACCGAAATCTTCGGTGGTGACTTATGCATTGTTGGATAATGGTTCTGACGTTACTTTGACAGATGCTAAGCTGGCTGGCTGTTTGGGTATTAAAGGCCCAAAGCAATCCTTGGTTCTAAATACTTTCAATTCTTCGAAAACTGTAGTATGTGAACGAGTGTCATTTCAGTTAGAATCCTTGACTACTGGGGAAACCGTTGAAGTAGATACTGCTTACACTACCTCCAGTATGAAACTCGGCGAAGCTATAGTATCTTGTCAGTAAGCCATACCTGTGTGGCATACCGTTTCCAACACTGCAAGATGGTACAGTGAGAATACTCATTGGATGTAGTGTGCCAGAAGCTCACATGGTATTAGAAGAGATATTCGGAGGTGGAGATGATCAGTTCGCGACGAAAACACCACTGGGATGGACAGTGAGAGGACCTATACCCATGGTCCACATATCATCATTAGTTGCAAACGACGGGGACAAACTAGAGACTATGATTAAAAATATGTATGACAAGGAGTTCTGTGACTGCGGTGTCCCAGAGAGGGGTCGTTCTGTAGAAGACTTAAAGGCAGTTAAAATAGCCGAGGACTCTTGTAAATACGAAAGAGGGCGTTTCAGCGTTGGCCTACCATGGAGATTCAAAGATAGACAGTTGGTTTGTAATAGGAAAGTTGCTCTTAAGAGACTAATGGGTTTGAAGAAGAAGTTTCTGACGCATGCAGACCTCTGGGCCAAATATAAGGATGTCGTCGATAAACATATAATGAAGGGTCACGTTGAAAGACTAGTTGATCAAAGTGAGCCAGGG
The DNA here is from genome assembly GCA_944472135.2 of Trichobilharzia regenti. Taxonomy (NCBI): domain Eukaryota; kingdom Metazoa; phylum Platyhelminthes; class Trematoda; order Strigeidida; family Schistosomatidae; genus Trichobilharzia; species Trichobilharzia regenti. Next base: position 15,034,952 of record OX235266.1, read on the forward strand.
AAGTGGTATTTGCCCCATCATCCCGTCTTTAACCCGAGGAAGCCAGGTAAACTCCGTGTAGTGTTCGATTGTTCTGCGAAACATGAAGGAGTCTCTCTGAATGATAATCTATATAGCGGCCCACGTTGTGTGAGCACATTAGTTGGACTGCTGTTAAGATTCAGAAAGTTTACAGTTGCTGTCGCGGCGGATATTGAGGAAGTGTTCCTACAAGCGAAGGTGCCAGATAGTGACAGAGATCACTTAAGGTTTTTGTGGTTTGATGACGGTCCTTGTGGTAAGGTGTCAGAATATAGGATGACAGTGCATCCATTTGGTGCCACATCCTCCCTATTTTGTGCTAATTTTGCTCTACGAAAGGTAGTGTCCACATTTGGTTCTAATGATTTGCTGGACGTCATAGATTGTTGCTTCTATGTGGATGATTGTTTAGCCTCCTTCGATGATGATAATTCTGCAGTTGAATTTGCAACAAGTATTACTGAGGTGTTAGCTAAGGCTGGGTTTTGTCTAACTAAGTGGGTCTCGAACAGCCTAGACGTTTTGAAGCATATAGTTCCAGAAGACAGATGACCCGTTGACACTCTACCAGTTGAACGCACATTACGTATACGATGGGATGTGAACTCTGATACCTCTGGATTTAGTGTTGGTGATATTGATAAGCCAGTTACTCGGAGAGGTGTGCTCTCTGTGTTATCGTCCGTGTTTGATCCACTTGGATTAGTAGCACCTTATCTACTTCCGGCTAGGAGGTTATTTCAAGAGACATGCAGGAAAGGGTTACAGTGGGATGACCCATTAAGCGAAAGGCCCAGTGAAGAGTGGAAGGAGTGGATTAACAGTTTAAGGACGCTGAATGTACATTCCCTCTCACGTCCTGTCAATGTAGTTGAAGATTGAACGATCAATTCATGGTTGTTTGCTCAAACCCAACTACCCTATATTTTCGCGGAGGTATCAATACACCAGTCATTGTCTCATCGATCGCTGTTCAGAAAGAAGATCAAAAACCGTCAGAAATCTCAGCTATTATGATGCTCATAGGTTGGTGTTAGAATAAAGAATTCTCGAGTCGCCAATCGGTGATTTGGTTTTTGCGACCGTTAGTACTAAGCGTTTCTGAAAAGCTTCGAGGAACAGTGAGGGGCCCGGCGCAGCAAGAGCTGGGCATTAACGATTTTGAGACGTGATTGACAGTTTCTGACGGTTTTGGTGACAGTTTGTTACATTTTGGATAGTCTCCATCAATCTTTCCCGGTGCCGGCCAAGTCTTATTTGAACAAGCAATATCTGGAACGCTTTTGGAATTGGGTCAAGTTCAACAATGACTGGGTCAAAGAAGGGACAGAGCGTCTTGGATGCAAACAGGAAAGTAAGTCATGGCGACTTGTCTGTTACTTGTAACGATGTGTCTGATGTTAAGCATGACATGGTTGAGGTCACTGTTTCGTTGTCTAGGGATGATAGGAACATCAAACTCCCTAAATTTGAACCACGGTGTTTTGACGGAAATCCAGCTGATTATTTACAACTTGTAAAGGAGTTTGAGATCATGCTGAGTAGTTTTTTATTAATTGATGAATTGAAATTGATGTATTTGATGAGGTACTGCACTGGAGTTGCTTCAAGAGCTATACAGTGCTGTGAGTTCATGCCCCCAAAGGAAGGATATACTGAGGCCATGAGAATATTCCGTCAAAGATTGGAAGACCTTCGATGATCGTAGGGAAATTACTCGAGGCTGTTAAGGGTAATGGTAGTCAATTACAAGATGACTCCAAGGCACTCACTGAGTTTTTGGATAATCTGTTGACTTACAAGTATACGCTGATTTCGATGAATTGCATGAGCGACCTCAACTCGAGTTTTGTGCTTTTGAAAAGACGAAAGATATTGCTCAGTTTAGTGAGAATAGGCCAACTGTGTACGAGAGGGTAATTGTTAAATTGACTTGCATGTATAAAGGTTTTTCTAGTTCCAAGTTACTACATGAATGCTATTACCTTTGGGGTAAATTACTCTGTTTCTACACTTGGTTGATCAGATATGTCGTGTGTTTGTTCTACGATACAATGAAATGAGCGTGTTACCGTCCAGATTTGAGGATTTAGCTCATAGAAGGAAGTCAACAAATGAACTCTTCGACGATTTCCCAACCTAGGGCGTCAATCTGAGAAGGGTTGTAGGCGTACTGCTGTAAGTCCTACAGTTCTTCAAGGGTAGTTTGTCGTGCCAGAATCCACAAAATTTGATGTATTGATTGTACATATGTTGGTGTTAAATAATTGTGTGAGTTCCAATATTGTAATTATTGATTAATCTTGTTTGTGTCCAGACATTCCACAACTTACAATCGTCGAACTGAGAAGGGTTGCAGGCGTACTGGTGTAAGTCCTGCGATTCTTCAAAGGAATTCCATCAAGAAATGATCCACGAGTTTGTGTGTACTGTTTGTATATACGTGTGGTGTGTCATATCAATTGGTGTTATTTGGATTCATTGTGTTTACTTGTTGTTTTCGTATCTTGTTGTTATTGCATAATTTTGTTAAAATTTTCGTCGTGATTACTTCTGAAGTTGTTTCGAGTCTTCTACATCCATGAATGAATTGATTGATGTTAGAGACAGCAGATGGGTCGTGTACGCCGGGGAGGCTATTGGTGAGAATGAAATGCATACGGAGATAATTGTTAGCTGCGGTCCCACACGCCGGCAGCGACAGTGTAGACGACTGAGGCTCGCATACGTCACCGTTACTAGAACTGAGGCAGAATGAGTGACAAGCGATTGCAGTGGTAATTGGTAGTGAGTGGATAGGAGAATGTGCGTAGAGTATCATGAGGCGGTGCTATGGTCACGTTGCATTCTGCAAGAGTCATTCTAGGAAGTTGCGATTGTGTTGCAAGAGGATGTGTCAAGAGGACACCTTTATCTGGAAGGCGCAGGTCGTCATTGATATGTGAGATTGTGCCGTGTGTATGCTTGTGGTGTTGGCTTTTCTGTTTGTTTCCATTTCAGCTCTGTCCGTGTGACCCAGGTTCTCGCACTGGCATCCAAGTCGACGTGTATTGGTCGTGATGGGAAAAAGGGATAGATCCCTTTTTTGGTGGAGAGTGTCGATGTAGTTGACGATTGAACGATCAATTCATGGTTGTTTGCTCAAACCCAACTTCCCGATATTTTTCGCGGAGTCATTAATCCATCAGTCGTCGTCCTATCGTTCTCTGTTATTTGGTAGAGAGAAAACTATCAGAAGTATTATCGGGATTTATTGTTATAACATTTATTCTTAGATCTTTTGCGCAATAACCCTATTGTCGGTTACATATTGGCGTAAGAATGAAGGATTCTCAAGTCGCCAATCTGTGTTCTGCTTTTTTGCGTTGGTCATTACCAGTTGTTTCTGAAAGTCTTCCAGGGACAGCGTGAGGTCCAACGTAGTAATAGCTGGACATTGACAGTTTCTGAGAGTTGGCTAACAGAAACATATCCATAATTATTTATTAATCTGAATTTCCTATGCATCATCTAACATCGCACCTTCATGTCTGTTCAAATCGCTAGTGTCTAGAATTTTATGATTAGACCTATTCTCAAAATTATCCTGTTTCGGATTAGAGTTTATTATGAGCACCCTGTAGAACTTATTGCTTTCTCTTCTTTCCGAATATTGAGCTGCTTTATTCGACCTACTTGGGTTGTCAGGTGATTCGACAGCTACGGACTTATGGTATTTGTTTTTTTGCAGACAACGGAGAGTAAAAACGCAATGATTGCGCCATTTACATTGTTTCTTTGTTGATTTTATTCGATTGCAAAAATTCAAATGAACCGATTCTAGGGCACAACCTGAAACTTTATTCTTGTTAACTGGAGTCTTACGTTTGATTGAGATAACTCACACACTCACCAGATCATCGTATGTTACACCCTTTTTAAACCCGTTTGCAACATATTTAATAGCTAGCAATGGTCGCTCTACTACAGATAGTCCTAGTTTATGTATTTGGATCTAGTAAATTAGGTATTAACAACAATACGTAACACTTACACTTTAGAGGTTTGTGACTGCACTCTGTTTTCTTTTTGTCTCCAAAATTACATGCAAACACCGCACATTCATGCTTCACATGTGGTTCATTCTCGTTTAGTTTAGATTCTCTCACAATATATGGGGTGTTTCTTAACTGACAATAGACACACTGATTGTATACGCACCCCAAGAAGCTTCAAAGCTTCTTCAACTTCAAACCAGTTTCTAAATTCTCCAGGTTTAACATGTTCTTCGAAAACCTTGCTAATATCAACTCTGATCGTGCTGTCTTCGCCAGATTCACTTGTAGATTGTTGCATGCTGTAAACGTAAAGGTGAACGACATGGTTTTTTCAGACTTGTACATATTGAGTAAACAACTGAGCCATAAAAAGTAACGGCAACCAATGAATAACCTGGAAACAACAGCTTCTGTCACCCAAGCATGTTCGTGTGCATAAATTCGGAAACCTCTACAAAGTGCTATTACATAAACAGCTGAAAAACAGCTAAAACTCTGCAACCACGTATGAATGCAACATATGAAACAATTGCGATGAAATAAATGGGCTGATATGGTAATAAAAGATTTAGAAACAAACGAAATAACTAATTTTAACGGCGATGGAAACAAAAATATGGTAAGACGCGACATTTGTGAACAGTGTGTATCAAGATAAGTGGTGAATACCTGCAGGACAAACGTGGAAGCCAGCGTGTAGACGGACGGTTAAGTGACGCAATCCAACATGGGCGACTAACAGGGACGAAAGTGACGTTCGCGTGTCTAACTCTTACAGTGACGCTGAGCATGCGGGATAATTCCAGTCTACTAGGGTGTTCGAAGTGTCTCAAGAGAAACAAAGGAAGGAACGGTGACTGACCGATTCCATCCGACGACAGTAACTAACTTGGCGGGACTTATAAGTATTGAGATGGCTGAAGCACTCCGTTTACCAGCCGACCAGCAATATCAGCAATACTGCTACAAGTACAAGCCAAAACGGCCAGATCACAAGGGGCAGATTCCATACCAGTTACGTGATTCTTCTGGGGAAAGCACTAAAACTTGGTGTTGGTGGGTCCATGAGGGATGAAAGAGGTGTGTCAAATCAACTGAACCTCCAACCTATCCGTGCAGATTGAAACACAAGGTGGGACAATGGACTTTGAGGAGACAGGGGCTCGGCAGCCTTTTCGTGGTGTGATTATATTTCTATACAATCTTTCAAATCATGATCAACCAACATACCTTTAGGCAGACATAAGTTTTGGCTTCTCCACTCGCCTGTTGTAGCAGTGTTAGGAATAGTCCGGCCGCCAGGTTCGTTGGGCCAGATTAGAGTTAGAAGGCGGTGAGGTTGAAGTGCAGGTCTTGCAGGTTCGATGGCCACGTGGAAATTGTGAGCGTCATTTCTAGCAGAAACCAGCCGGAAGGGAGCTTGAATTCGTTCAAGAGGCCTAGCTCATTGGCTCCCTACTGGCACACAAATGAACTGTTTGCTAGGTCTTGACGTGATGCACTTTAAATGTGGACATCTGCCAAAGTAGTCATTGACGCCTTGTGGCCCTCTTTGCCTAACTATTCTGTTTATCGTCCCTATTTATTCATTTACTTTAAATCGCTGCTTCCAAGTATCTATCTGTTCATCAGCTTCGGAGAAAGATATCATGGTTGAAGAGAGGCACGCAACGTATTCTGCAAGCAAAGCGGAAGGCTTGGTTTACGTGGCGTGTATCTAAGAGTCAGACCGACCATGATGCATACCTCGAACTCAGGAACCGGTGTAATGCAAGAGTTAGGAGGGACAGAAGGTCATTCCAGGCTAACCTTGCTAAAAAACTCCTATCAAACCCTAAAAACTTGTACCGATTCATGTCGGAAAGAAAACCGACAAACCAAGGGGCATGCGCCTTAGTAGGCCCAAACGGTCAATATCTCACTAGTCTGGAGATGGCTGAAACATTCAGTTCAGCCTTCGCTAAACAGCTAAACAGCAATGTGGATATTACAGTTACGGACCAAAATGGTGGCACCACTATTTCAGAGGAGGAAGACCTAGCGACTACTCCCCAAATAAACCCCGCAATAGTACTAAGGAAGCTACAGCGACTCATACCTGGGAAGTCCCCAGGTTGTGATGACATCAGGCCATCTGTTCTGAAACAGTGCGCCGAGGCTCTCTGTAGACCCCTGTGCGACTTGTTCCAACACTCAATGGATTCGGGGACCCTGCCAAGGGAGTGGAAAAGAGCCATCCTTTCTCCAATCTTCAAGGGTGGGGACAGGCAAAACGCTGCTAGCTATAGACCAGTAGCTCTACTCCCAGTGGTATCAAAAGTACTGGAAAGTATTATTGACGACCACATCAGGGAATATTTCGATAGGACTAATATACTACATGAAGCCCAACATGGTTTCAGAAAAGGCAGATCCTGCGTCACTAACCTACTGTCAGCTTGGGACGACTGGACATCATGCTGGGACTTGAACGTACCAGTCCATGTGGTCTTCCTAGACTTTGAGAAGGCATTTGACACTGTTCACCATGACCTTCTCCTACATAAAATAAGCCAGGCAGGCATAGGTGAGCCACTTCTGTCATGGTTGAAGGACTACCTAGCCGACAGGCAATTTTGCACTAAGGTTAACCGAGTCCGATCATCTTGGCACAGATCGTCATCAGGAGTGTCGCAGGGTTCTATCCTAGGACCACTGATGTTTTTGATTTTCATCAATGATCTACCACGCCGTCTGAGCTGCCCGACTCTCCTGTACGCTGACGACGTAAAAATATGGAGGGCGATAAAGTGTCCGGAGGACTCAGATAGGCTACAGGAAGACCTAAACCTTCTGGAAGACTGGGCGGTGGCCAGTGGCATGACTTTCAACTTGAAAAAGTGCAAAGTAGTGAAGTTGCGCACCTGTAGACTGCAGAATGCAAGTTACACCCTGTGCAATGAAAGCTTGTCCTGCACAACGTCGGAACGCGACTTAGGTCTAGTTCTAACGGAAAAAATGGACACAAGCGTAAATTACACAGGGGATGTAGCGAGGGCATATGCGGTCATACACTTTACGCATAGACAGTTAGGTGCACTCACTCCTGAGCTCTTTCTAATGTTGTACAAAACATACGTCAGGCCACACCTTGAGGTGCATAATATTATTGCACCCCCAATGCTGAGAAGAGATGCCAACCTCTTGGAAAGAGTCCAACGACGGGCAACAAAAGGAGTGGTTGGTCTCCGAAACAAACCATATGATGAAAGGCTGAAGAAATTAGGCCTGTTCACACTTAGTTACCGTCGGCTTAGGGGGGATTTGATTACTGCCTACAAAATAACAAATGACCAGAATCACCCAAACAAAGGTGTTCTGCCATTGAGTAGGTATAGGCTTCCACGTGGAAATCCCAGAAGGATAGCTCACCAGAGGGCAAGGACCCGGGTGCGCTCCCACTTCTTTTCACTGCGGGTTTGTCGTCCCTGGAATTCCTTACCGGCAGATGTAGCTATGGCACCGTCTTTGGACGCCTTTAAGCGAAGGCTGGACAACCATGCAGCGATACAAGGACTGCATCCAAATGGCCTATCTCCTTAAAATCGCATTTACCAATCAGGGTAGATAATTAAACTCGTCATTTTACTTCTTTACATTCTCTCCCGTCTTACTCTCCTGACAACTTATTAATATTATAATTACTATTATTATTATTATTACTATTACCGATATATATATTATTCTTCAAACTTCATGAGCTGACTGTTGTTACGTTTCCTATTTTCGTTTCTGTCTCTTAGTCTGAATAGCTTCACTAATTATATCTATTATTATTATTATTATTATTATTACTATTATTATTATTATTATTATTATTACTATCTCTTTTCTCTTGTCGACAATACCGAAGGACTAACTGGCGAAAGGATCAACTCCAATCACAGTAGTAACAGTCTTAACATACCTCATACTACAAACCACATATAATTAATCCCAGCACTACTCCCTTTGGAGTCAACCAAAGCTACGACAGTCGAGTGGCGGGACAAGCTACGCAGAAGTTTACCGAAGATCAAGAACCTATACCTCACAATCAAGAAGCGAGCACAAAGAAATCAAATTGGTTTATACTAGCTCGTAAAAACGATATTGGATATTGGATATTGGAATACCTCTCCTCCCCTACTACATCAGTTAAGTGGTAGCACAAACTGCGCAGAAATTAACCGAAGACCAGGAACCCTTACCTGACACCCAAGAAGAAAGTACAAATAAATCAAACCTGTTCACACTAGTTCATAAAAATGACATTGGATATTGAGTATAGGATAAGAAGCGGCTTTTCAAACAGCTTATTGGTTTCTGCAGTAGGATGGCAGACGGTTTTGACGTGCATGCTAAGAATACCAGGAAATTTATAGAAGATGAGGCTAATGAGACTATTGAGAGAATGCTGAGATGTCGGGATTCGTATAGAAGGCAGTTAATTGAGTGTAAACATTACATAGAAGAACAAGTACTACAAAATACATATTAATCATATCTCTTCCTAGGTAGCATTTTTCTTCGAGGGGCTCGAAGCGACATTTCTTCAACTTGAAAATGAAGTTGATGAACTTGTTAAAAAGAAGATAGCAAGTCTCGTGGAAACTCTTGAAAATATCGATACACTCTTAACTGAAATCAGTACATGCAAAAGTACTGTTTCCAAGCTAAATAGCATGTTGACTGGAAAAGAAAATTACAATTGAAATGAATTATAAATTTTGAAAGTTCAAATATACACTACTGTGTTCCATATGATGTCTTCTTCGATCTTACTACAATTCTAAGCCAATTCTAACCTTAGCCTTTTTATGATGAATGAATAGTTTATCTAACTAAAATGAACTTACCGTGTACTGAAGTAAGCCTGATTGTTCTTTGAAACAGCTCTGAGTCCTTAAATGATGCGTCAAAATCTTAAAAATAGGATTTGTAGCTTAAATAATGCCTTTATTCCTGGAAAAAGCACTGCACGCTTAACCAGTGCAGTGAGTACTGAAGACTCACACTCTAAGGCCAGTGGACAGAACAAAACAATTACGTGACTTGGCTTGATGTTAGTAAATTAAGATCTACCAATCAGCAAACATGTAAGTTTTACACAGAATAGATAACGTGACGGCTACAAACTTGTCAAAGAATTACACATGATGTGATTGGTCGATCTGATCAGCTAACATTGATTGTTACGAGAGGTGTGATAGTAAATAAGACTACTACGAAAACTTAAGTGAACAAGGCGGATGGCAAAGGCTAGGGAGACATGTGAATTGAAGATATTTTAACAAAGACCGAAAACTGCCCATCATTCGACCAGTACTAAAACAAAGAGATTCATAAAGTTCCCTTGATATATTTGTGTTTTCCAAAATAGCTTGAACACGAGTATGGCTTTTTTATAAAGACCTCGATTACCTCCTGATGTAAAATCTCCATTATCTTCGCTGAATGCTCAGGTATGATTAGAGTAGTTAACTGAAAACAATCTGATAAGTTATATGACTGTACCTGCGTTTTGCACATATGTCTATTCCGCTTTAAATTTTAGTCCTACCAAAATATTATTTATGTAAGACAGTGGCAGAAGTGGTAGCCGAGAAAATTCACTCATAATCAAACGCCATTGAACAAATAGTTAGGCGACAGATTTTGCTACACTCTTCCAAGTAAAAGACCGTTCCAATATACAACAACTGATTCTCATATTTTTTTCCTAAACAGCTTTTATGACTGAATGATATACAAACATGAATACGAGAATAACGAGAATCTTATAAACTTCTATAGAATAACGAAGATTTTCTCTTCGGTGGTGGTGAGGAGTAGAACCGAGTTAGGAAAAGTTTAAATTGGAGCTGTCTTTCAATCTCCATTAGTTTCCTTTGCTGTAGCCATTATCTCATGTATACAACTTCAAGGAGAGTGTTTTACTTGGATTTCTACTGTCGATATATAGATGATGCATTTCTGGTTATGAAAGATGAGAATGATGCAATGATCATCCTTGACAAGTTTAATGTTGCACACTCAGCAATAAACTTTACCGTAGAGAAAGAAAGTAATGACAGTATCTCATTCCTAGACGTCTTCATGGCAAGGAAAGAAGATGGCACACTAAGTAGGAGTGTGTATAGGAAACCTGGAACAACAGGTCAGTAAACTCATTTTCTGAGTTTTGTACCTTTTATATATAAACGCGTAACCTGGTAAGGTGTCTGGTTCTTAGAGGTAGGTTAATCTGTTCAGACGGCTGACTCAATGAAGAGCTTCAGATTATTAGAGAATTGCTTAGAAAAAATAGTTATCCAGATAAATTCATTGAGAAAAATATGAATTCAGCACCAAAGAGAGTCAGTATGATAACAGTTCCGAGAAAACTAATGTTCATAAAAAAACTGCAGTTTCTCGGTGATAATATCAACGAAATAATAACACAGCGCTTGAAGAATGTAGTTAAAAGAGCTTATTATGCAGGAGAGGTGCGTTGTCTCTTCACAACCACCCCTATTCTACGTTCGAGAAATAAGGATAAACTACCTAAATTTGCCTCTTCTATGTGTATCTACCAGTTTGACTGCAGCTGTGGAGCCAGCTACACTGGACGTACAGTTAGGCAGGTTCATCATCGTATTTCCGAACACCATCCACAATGGTTAAGCAAGGGACAAACAAGATCTATCTGTAGCTCTATTTTAGCACACCTTGTAGACAGTGAGCATAAGGTTGATGTCAATACTGTATTTAAAATTATTTATCGAATTCCTACTAATCTTAATTTTGCTCAACGAGTTCGTCTTCTATATACCTACAGTTGAAGCAATAGGAATCCACCTGAAGAAGCCAAACCTGTGTGTTCAGAAGAAATTTGTACAGCCACTTTCCTTACCTTCGCCATCGTTACATGAATGTATAAACTGGACTAATTTGCCCCCCCTCACCCCAAACCTTTAAAAATTATAATTGTCTAAATTATTTTATTTTTTCTGACTACTTCATCTTTAATCACGTGTCATCCTTGTAAAATTAATTTATTCTAACCTTTTAAGTGTGTATTTTGAACCGACCACCACTTGCAACCCGTCCAGAAATACCAACAACAGCGCGTACACAACTGCAAGCTGACACCAGTCCTCCAACGAGAGCTGAAGTCTTGAATACAATCAAGCTTCCGAAAGCTGGAAAAGCAGCTGGACCAGATGGAATACCCCCTGAAGCACTGAAAGTGGACCCAGATACGACAGGAGACATGCTGACTCCATTATTCCAAAAGATCTGGAAGGAAGGAAAGGTTCCTACTGACTGGATGAAAGGTTACCTCGTGAAACTACCAAAGAAGGGCGACTTAGGACTCTGCAAGAACTGGCGAGGAATCATGCTCCTGTCGACGCCAAGTAAAATCCTGAGTCGCAACATCCTGGAGAGAATAAAGGACACACTGGATACAGAACTCCGACAAAAACAAGCTGGATTCAGGAGAGGCAAATCATGTTCTGACCAAACTGCAAATTTACGCATCATCATTGAACAAAGCATGGAGTGGCAATCAAACCTCTACCTCAACTTTATAGACTTTGAGAAGGACTTCGACAGTGTTGACTGCGAGTCAGGCCCTCGAGTGGAACCCAACAGAATGGGAAACGGCGAGTGGAACATCAGTGCAAGGGTGACATGGAGGAGATCGTGTGAAGAGGAGTTGAAACAGTAGGGACTAACATGGATGCCTGTGAAAAGTACAGAAGAAGACAGAAGCGAGTGGAGATGTGCAGTTGAAGCCATATGTTCTACTAGAAACCCAAGGGAACAATTATTATATTATACTGCTATTGCTCCCTTGGGTTCCTAGTTGAACATAGGGTTTCAACTACACGTCTCCATTTGCTTCTGTCTTCTGCTATATTTTTCACCTGCATCCATGTTAGTCCATACTGTTTCAATTCCTCTTCACACGATCTCCTCCATGTCACCCTTGGACATCCCACACGCTGCTTCCCTTTCAGGTCCCACCCGAGGGCTTGACGCGCGATGTCACCCAGCGGTCCCCTCAGCGAGTGTCCGATCTATCTCCACTTTCTCCTGCATATTTGTGGGGCAATGTGTATTGATTCCCTTCGTTAATTATCACCCGTCGCATTGACATGCTGACATTGACTAATTATTGTTAAAAAACATATGAGTGCCACTACCTGATTGGTAAACTGTCGTATATTGTAATAAAAACGTTATACACAATATATTATAGTAGAGCCAGAGAGAGAGAGATGAGGATCTAATTGAAAAGTAAATATTTCTTCGCTGCTCAATCTTTCTTTTTCCACTGTTAATCCATCTCTTTCACTTTTCTTGGCAGTATTTTTTTCACTCGAAGTGGCACACATGAAGATGTCCAAGTCAACAAGAATCGAAACAGCAAGACAGACATCCATCACTCTAAAGTCAGTGTGTAAATCTACCACATTCAAGGTTGGCAAACAAGATTTGGATTTTCAGCATTTTATTTTTGATTACAGCTTGATTCCACACTGTATTCTTTTTGGTACTAGTATTGAATTTTCAGCATGGATATCGGTAGCCCAAATTTTGCAGGTCGACCATAGATATCAGGTGTGCGTCGGCAGGGGATCGAACTTCGGACCATGTGCATGGTCGGCGAGAGTTCTAACCACTGTGCCACCGACGCACATTCATATATCAAGTCAGTCAACGATTGTATATATGGTTCAGAAACTTTGTATGTTGTCAGTCATCGAAAGCCTTTTCCATAGGCTACTGGAGAAGGGATCAAACACAAGCAACGGCAAAATCAGGGATCTATGGCGTATAAAACATTCGGGAAGAAATAGAGATGGGTTCGACGCACATTGTAGAGACCATCAAATGATAAGTCCCCAACCAGGCCGTCGAGTAGGACGTCACTTCGAGGAAGACATGGATATCGTGTGAGGAGGAGAAGAAGGCTCATGCATAGTGTCGGAGGAGTTTATGGGTAATCATTGTGCCAGCAAATAGCACTCCTCCAGAGAAGAACACAGTGAGATGGAGATGTTTTTTTGTTGACGTACTTACTATATTCCTCTTCGAACATAAGGGAACAGTAACGAATTCCCATTCCTACTCGAGCACATGTGATACACACATCCCACTATCAAATCAATCGACTTTTCATTTGATTAAATGAAAGTTAACTGAACGAATTTTCCCCCACAGAACTAAACGAAATAAATAACTGTGGTAGACATTATTGTTGTTCAAGAACATCTACCGAAACTGTCTAGAAAATTTGAGGCTGGTTTACTAAAATATATTAAGAAGGAACACCAACTAGATTGCATTTCCGCATACTATAGTTTAAAATGAAACAACCAACTCCTTACTAAACTAAACGTGATTATGTTCAACCTTACTGTAATATTTCATACATTTATTCCCCTTAGTGAATTTGAACAAAGCGAGAACTATAGTTTTAGCAGAATAAAATGGTACCATCTTTTATCTCATTGCCCTCCCACCAGCTGCTTACAGGGTAAAGACATTATTAAATGTGTCTACAAAAGCAATTTTAACATACTTGCACAGAGTTAAGTTTAAACAAAAATCAATCGATCAATATACTCATACACTAAAAATATATACATATATAAATATGCAATATTAACCACTATTCCGAACAATAATCATACACAATGGAAACTTTTCAGCATTACTCATTCAGATGCAAGAGAGAGATAAAAATATCCAGTTACCAGGCAATGCAAAGAAAGACTAATAACCGCCTCTTTCTGGGCGCATAAATCAGGTTTCAGGCGTTTGATGGAAATGGCTTCAGCAAAATTGAGCTCTTTTGCCTATTGATAATTTTGAACGACTTTTCGACATCCACCTAATGACCTGCGTCAAGGAGATTTCTGGCGATGGCACTGCTTAAAGCATTTGTTACCTTTAGACATAAGCTTTTTGGCACATGTTCAGAAAATCGTAGATATGTCCTTCTTTCTGTTCTTCCAATGTAACTGTTCCCGCAGATACATGTAAATTTGTATATACAGTTGGAGTTAACATGAGAAGGATATCAATCGATTTTTGATTGCACCAAAGAAGAGCAAGTTGTTCGATAGACGAACTTAGCTAGCTGCAGGATAGGCTCTGGCTAGTGATGTACTAAGCCTTCTGTTGATCCCTTTTGCAATGTTTTCACCTTTATAATCAAGATGAATGCAGATTGGCTTCCTACCCACTGTGATTTATTTTACATTTTCGACTTCAGATCTTCCATACTTGTTGATGAACATTTGAGGGTACCCATTGGTCTTCAACATCTTTTCAAGAAACTCAAATTCTTCCTCTAATTTCTCTATAGAGCATATTCTCCTCGCTCTTTAGTACACAGTCTTGACTAGTCCGCATTTAAAGCTATTTGGGGAAAAGCTATTAAAATGTAAGTTTTCTCCTTTCCAAGTAGGCTTTCAATATTCAAACGATGAAAACTTACAGCAAAAGCGGGGATTTGAAACAATATCAGTAATACTTCTGTCTGTCTGTTTTCGGCATAGAACCTTGCACAAATGTGCGCCAGTTCAAGTCGCCACACTCCGTGTAGCACGCGAAGCAAGAGAAGAAAGTACAAGAAAAGCATAATAGAAACAGTGAGCAGAGGGGTGAGACAAAGGAGTAATAAAGAAAAACAAAACAATTTCATTGGAGATCATAAGTCACAAGGAGTGGATGCATCTGCGCCAGCCATTGAGAAGGACTTTGTGCCATATCACCAATTGTTTCCAACCATAGATTTTTACCGTCCCGAGGACCCCAGCCTGGAAGTCTACACCTTCCTACGTGGCTTAGACCAACTGTTGTGGATTTGATTGACTGGTGAAGCCAAGTTTTTGTTTGACCACCGCTAGCTTTTTTCCAGCCTGACCCTATATCCGCTAACACTGCTCGTCGAGGAAGGCGATGGTCAATAATACTTAGGAGCAAATAAGTTCAGTCAAATCTGATCACTGTTCTTACAACCAACTCAACGGGAACTACCAGCCATGATTTATGAACAAGGTCTCGGAAAACTCACTTTTAAAGGGATCAAAATCCAGGGGAACATGTATTCTATGATAATTAAGCATGAAAATCAAAATCAGATTCATAAATACTCCCATTTAAGCAATCATTTAAATACAACTAAGCCATGATTATTAGGTCAACTTTTAAGGTATTGTCGGGTTTGTTTACGTCTCACACCACACCAGTCTTACAAAACACGAATCAACAATGTTAAACTATAACAGCCATCCCCAATCAACCTCAATAATGTCTTTGAGCAGCTAATGAAAATTACGGAGGAATTAAAGCGTCAACGCTATTAAAAAGGTAATTATAAGTGGCGAGGTCCTGAAATCCGTCCATTTTTTCCCTAATTCTCTCCCTTTTTCTACCTAAAAATCCAAATCCTAGTAGAAAAAAGGTCAGTTTTCCTGTCAGGCTTCCCCTGGATATACATGTTTTAGTAATTTCGCATACTAATCAAACATTAAGTCTTCTTGGGACTCAAGAAGCACATCCAGAACAAAAGACACAATTTAATGTTGTGATTGAAGCACATTTACGTCTAATTAGTTGTTGATGATTATGCACCGGGATGGCTGTTATTAGTTTGACTTCAACCACGAATCAAAATGACTTATTCGCTTGAAAATTTGCCCTGAAGAGCGATGAATTTAAGTAGAATGAAATACTGGGATTATTCCCGCGAAAGATTTTACAAATTTGACTGAAATATGGTTCAATTACGGAGTCTGAGGATATGTGTTTTGTGTGTGTTACCAGCACAAAGCGTAGCGCGAATAGACTCCATGCCCGACAAATGCGTACCTCTTTAAACTGCCATGTATTTTTGGGTGTATTCGAAGGTGCAATACAAATCTACATATATCTGCGGGAGCAGTTACATTGGGAGAACAGAAAGAAGGGCACACCTCCGATTTTCTGAACATGTGTCAAAAAGCCTACATCTCAACGGAACAGAATCTTATAGTAGCACTATTACTAGACATCTCCTCGACACAGGTCATGAGGTAGAAATCCTTTAAAATTATCAATAGACAAAGGAGTTCCATTCTCCTCAAGTTTGCTGAAGCAATTTCCATCAAACGCTTGAAACCAGATTTATGTGTTCAGAAAGAAGCAGTTATTGGTCTTTCCTTGTCCTGGTAACTGAATGTCTTTATTCTCTTATCTGATTACGTAATCTTTGTCTCTAACCTCACCCCCTTTTATAATCTGTAGGTTTTCTTGTCTCTTGTTTCTATGATTTGAGTTGAACCCAGTATATTGTTACCTAGTTTATTAGTCACTCTGTATGTAACGCATATTTCGTCTTTATTATGTAACTCCTTTGCAGCTGTATGCATGCATTTATTTTGTTTTAACTTGAACTGGCTGTGCAAAAACTATGTAAGCGCAATTTTCTGAGCACTATTCACTTATTTTGGAACTTTCTGTCAACTGACAACATGTAAAATTTGCAAGTATGTTAAAACGTTTCTGTACTTAACCGTATAATTTATTTAGGCTGTAAGCAGCTGACGAGAAGCCAACGAAATAAATGATGGTACCATCTTCTTATTCTGCTCAAACCTCCACTGTTGTTCTTGCTTTATTCAAATTCATCAAGGGGAATAAATACATGAAATACAAGTAATACTTGTATAATTTTTGTAAATTACAGCATATAATTAATTTTCGTTAGACACTAGACGTCAGTGAATAATAGTGTAATATGTCTAGTCCTTACTTTGGTGCAAACTGAATTCTCTCAGTCAGGTTTGCAATGTGGCCACCATGCCACACTAGGTGGCTCGCCATCATGGTCCACTGTGAATTGTTGATGTTAGATGGTTGGAGGTGATCGACAGGAAGGCTTGGATACCACCAAGGTTTGGTGCTAGTTGGTACTCAACAGTCAGTCAAGCAAGGCGTATCTGCAATCTTGAAGGAACTCATATCGCTTATGAGATTTGAACACTCGTTAATTAGTGAGTACTGCGATCAGAGACATTACAATATATACGTTCACCAAATGAAAATATGGTCGAACTGTGTAAAACCGCCGAACACTCGAATTCAATTGAAACTACCATCTCATTTCTTTTTATTTCCAGGGTAATTTTTATGTGAGGAATAAATCAGCTTTGAGAACAAAAAGTTTATTGATTGAATTAATAAATATACAAAACATTTTCCCAAGAAAAACAAGATTTTTTTATTCAAATAATTTATCTGAATAAGGCAAATAATTGATTTCTTCTGGTGTTTGAAACTGTCAAAATAGACAGAAGCCAAGTACAGCGAATGCAGCATAACCTGTCAGAGATACCTGTGTGAGTAAAACAAAACAAAAGTGAAATAAATGAGAAAGGAGGGAGAAAAACACAAAACAACAAGAATATTGAGATCCAAGGGATACGAAAACACAAAAACAAATGACATGCTATTTGAACATTTTTAAATACATACGTAACGACAGCAGACAATGACCAGGCAGCAGATCGCTTATTGAGGAAATCAACTAAGATATATAGATTTTCATGCACATTATTATTATAAGCGTTATTGTTAGCAGAGAGGTAACGTCTTCCGATTGGTTGTTTTCCTGTTGAAGGTCATTCTGTCATTTCTGGTTGCCATTTCTTTGAAGGCCAGACCATATTTCTGCCAATCGTATCCGCCCACGCTAAGTCTGTTGTGATTGGTTGTTGAGTTAGTCTTTGTTCTTGTTTTTTTCTCATGACCGAGATATGGGACGTAGACATTGACGTAAATTAATGTCTACCGATTTCGGCTACCAGACAGTTCTCACCACACATATACTATTTACAGGATATATTAGTGACCAGAGCTAAAACAAAACACGCCGTAATGCCAACAAGTTGAAGATATTTCAAAGTTTGTAAGTGTAGAATTCGGGCACTGTGATAGGTAGAATGTAATTCCATACATTAGGTAAGTTTAATTTAAATATCATCACACAAAGTGATGATGATAACCCAACCTTACTCTTACGATTCATTAACTCCCGTGTTCTGCCTAGTATTCTCTATTGTTCCCCCTTAGTTTTTCCAGGGTTGGCTACTGAAGAAAGACTATACCTTGTTACGCAGGATGTTAAAGGTTGTCAGCAGGGTAAGCCATAGGGTTCCACTTAACCAGCTTGTTAATATTCTGGTTGACAGGCACATGGACTCATGTGAAAAATGGGCTAAATCCATTCTACCTACCTAACTCACACCACCGCCCTCTTCATTCACAACTCTCCCCTTGTATCTCATCAGTCAAAACCAGAAGACTATGTAGAAAACTATATGCTCGAACTACCAAGTACAAAAACTCAACCATACCCTACTTAGCTCGTGTTCTCTGCGATATAGAAAGCATTAGGCGTGAAACTTATAACTTATTAAATAGTCAGTAGAACAACTCGATCTCGTCTTTCCAACTCATATCATTTATAAGTACAACGTTTTTTCTTTCTTTCTTTCCTTTTCTCTCTCTCTTTTTTCTGTTATGTGCTCCTTAGTTTCTTTCTTCTGCTTACCCCCGTAAATATGGAATTATTATTATTATTATTATTATTAACAACTGGATGACAAGGTGTCGAGCATAAATTAATTGCCACTCATATTATATCAATTTTAGTCCTATGGTTTCAAAATTTGTTAAATATATTTTTAAGAACGCAATATTCAGCGAACAGACTCTTTTCAACGAATTTATTATCAAGCTGTACAATTGTATATATATATATATATATATATATATATATATATATATATATATATGTATATATATATATATATATGGTTTTTTATTAAAAAGTATGTACAATCCCTACTTCTTCCTTGGTCGTAAAGGGATAGACATTTATTTATTTTATTTATTCAGTTACTACGTTTATTATTATTATTACTATTATTATTCTCACTCTGAATTGTTTCCACTTGTCCCACTTGACATTTTAAACCCAAAATTATTAACTTTCACATTTTTTATTTTTACAATATTAAATTCTATCTAAGTAAATTTCACACCATGTTATGTCTGTCTGTCTGGATTCAACATAGAACTTGGCACCGAAGTGCACCAGTTCGAGTTGCCACCTTCCAAATACCACACAGAGGTAGACAAGAAGATGAGTGAAGAGAATCAATGCAGTCTGACAAGTATAAGAGTGAAACAGAATGGGTAATGGTAGAAAGGAATATCAAAGACTACACAGACTGAATACATCTGCGCTGGCCATTGACAACGATCTTGAGCCATGTCACCTATTGTCTACAGCCATTGATTCCTAGAGTCCCGAGGGCCCTAACCCCGAAGTCTGCATCTCCCTACCTGACTCAGTTTAACTGTCAAGGATTTCATGGATTGATGAAGCCATATTTTTGTTTGGCCACCACTTACCCTTTTCCAACCTGCACCTATATCAGCTAGCAATGCCCGTCAGGGGAGGCGGTGGTTAGGCATGCGCAGCACGTGACCTAGCCATCTTAGTCTATGTAACTTTATAGCCTCGTCGATTGATTTTCCCTCTTTGCCTGCCCAACACTCTACGCCTAACGTCAACATTACTTATCTTGTGAAACCACCTAACGTGAGACAGGGATCGCAGACATCTATGATCGAAAGCAGTCAACCTTTTCATGTCTTCAACGCGTAACATTTTATATTCGTCTAGTAATCTTATAATTATGTACTCTTTCCAAAATCTATACACCTCATGTATTATTCTATAGATGACATTAATTATTTTGCCACTTGACATTAAACTATGATTATAATCACAAATATTTTTAATTGCATTTCATACTCCTATCATTATTATTTCATGTATTCATACCTTTGACCTAATTCCCTCATCGGATATAATTTCTTAAAAACCATAATATATGTGCGATTGTACAGCTTGATAATAAATTCGTTGTTGAAAAGAGTCTCTTCGCTGAATACGTTGTGTTCTTACTTAATGCTACAAATGGGAATTATTAAATAATTTTTCTTCTCTAATCTGTCTCTCCAACTTCCCTTTGTTGTCCGTTGACACTTTCATATATCCAGTATAGACAGGCGTTGCATCATTCCGATTGCGCGTGTGAGGTGTTGAGTCGGCAAACGAAGCTTCAGTCAATCATTAACCTCTTTGTCTCTCCACCTAACTAACTATATTACCTTTTTAATACTCTCACCCTATTCCACCCAACCTACTATTGTGTGATTACATGCAAGTGAACGCAATGCAATGGCTGACCTCTGTATTTTCTAGGTTATTTAACTTGGCAGGGTCAATTATTCTAGATCTAGCTAAATTTTTATGTCTCAATAATTTAGTTGGTCCCAATGTAGTAGTAGTAGTAGTAGTAGTGTGGTGACAGCAGGCTGCTAGGCAATTGGTAGACATTAATCTACATCAATGTCTAGGTCACTAATATTGGCCGTGAGAAAATATGAACAAGGCTGATTCAACAACCAATCACAGCAGACTTAACGTGGACAAATATGATTCGCAGATAGGTGGCTCCATTTTTCGATGTTGCCCGAAACAACCAATCAGAAGACTGCGTTTGTATACTTGAATAAGCTATAATAATGTACAGGAAATCTATATAAACACGTGTTGATTTCCGTAATAAAATGATCTGTTGCCGGCCCTTGTCTTCTGTTGTTACAGTAGCCAGACCGACCTATGTAATTGACCTCAAAGTCATTACATCGTGTTCAAAAGAAGCAAGTCCAGCCACTACTACTGCCCTGGCTGATCTGCTGTGGAGACTATAAATTCATGAATTTGTAATATTATCTTTCCTTATTTTTCTGACATTCAGCTTATTGTTATGTTGATGCTATTGAGCTGTAATCTATCAATATCCTAACTATCTCAATCGGTGTAACTTCACAACCTCGTCGATTGATTTCCCCTCACACCTACCTAGCCTTCGACCGATGCCTAACTTCAATATTGCTCACCCCATTATACGACTTCACACGGGAGAAAGAATGCAGGCACCTATGATCAAAGACAACTAGCCGGCCTTTTCATGTCTTCCACTCTGAATGGCCATGTCTCA
The DNA here is from genome assembly GCA_944472135.2 of Trichobilharzia regenti. NCBI lineage: Eukaryota > Metazoa > Platyhelminthes > Trematoda > Strigeidida > Schistosomatidae > Trichobilharzia > Trichobilharzia regenti. Next base: position 15,056,148 of record OX235266.1, read on the forward strand.
CTAGCAGTCATAAAGGAGGACGCAACGGACTGATGAGCAGTTCATCCTCCCTTTGGTCGACAACCAGACAGCCGGATATCACGTCTGCGCCAGATACGGCGTAAACTCGCATATGCGAAACTAGCCCTCTGTATCCGTACTGAGATTTCGTCTGAGATCAACCCGTTGGGGTGGATGCTACTTCCCAAATAAGTGAAGCGGTGAACGTGCTCTACCACTTCACTCCCTATTTCTAAACTAGGAGTCAGTGTAGTCCAATGCAGTCCTGTAACATCATCTTACTTTTGGAGGGAGCGAATCAGTGTGGTAGAATGATCGCAAACCACGCACCTGGTCTCCAGGGTCGATTTCTTTGCTTTAGATCTCGCTTAGCTGATAGTACACACTCGGTAAAGAGAGAGAGAGAGAGCGTTGCGCTGGCGTGAGGCTGACAACCCCCTATTCGCAAAAGTAAAATCAAGTTCGAAGGCCGAAACGTCAAACAGTAAAAATAAAAACAACTCTACTAAAACAACACACTACAAGTGGCAATCAAGCGCCACTTGAATACTTCGACTTCATCTCCAACTGTTGTATATCCAACTTCACATCAGTCGTATAAAAAAAAACATTTCAAAGAGGCATACACATATGCGTTATACCAAGAACTTCATTTTATCTTTATGCCTGAAGTACACGTCTCCACCAACAAGATAATAAATATACTGTAGAGAAGGTAGGCACATCATCAATGAAAGCACTTCAAACACTTCACTACAGACTCTCATCAACAGATGTCCCGTTGAGTCGATTCTCAAAATCAGACAGCCAACCGACCAAAGAGGATAAACAACAAATAACTCTGGAGAGGAACCAACGGACCCAACACCTACTGCCTAAAAAATATGCCAAAGAAAGTAGAAATAGACTGCACACACACACACACAAACTAAAGAGATCATTGATTGACATCACACACCAGCCCAAACCAGCCCTCGAGTGAAAGCCGAGTGGGAAACGACAAGTTGGGCGTCACTTCGAGGATGATATGGAGCAGATCGTGTGGGAGGGGGAGGAAATGAGAGATTATGGGCAAACATGGAGCCAGTTAAACAGGGGTGTGCATAGAACAGAATGAAATGTTGTTAAAGCCCTATACTGTCCCTCAGAACCTAAGAAGATGATACTAATCATAACAATAGTAGGTTCGATAAAATAATATTAGTAATTTTGATGTCACACAAAATCGAAGACTTACAAGCGTAAACCGACCGACAAACTGGTCGAAGAAGCAGTCAGCGAAGACAGGATTCCAAGTGAACATAGAAAAGACGGAGGTTATAAAAATAAACAACCAACCAACAACAACAGCAACATCCAGCCCCGATCACCATCAACGGGGGAATTTGAAAGAGGCTATTTCATTCACTCACTTATCTAGGGAGCATTGTCTCAACTACACGCAGTCGGAACGGACGAGGATGTCAAATCGAGCGAGAATCGGGAGGCGAGCGAGGAACACATTCATCAACCTGAAACCAATCTGGAAATCTTCGTCACACAACTCAGAATCAACAACAAAATTCGGTCGGATTTCCAATACAAAAAGGTCAAGTCAGTCAGCTCTTCTATACCGATCAGAAACTAGGCGGGGGGGGGGGTCACAAAGAATATTTTCAACAACAGCCTGTTGCAGACCTCTATCGACAACTGAAGATCAGATGGCCGGGCCGGAAAGAATCACCACCAACAAGAAACTATGGGAACAAACGAAACAAGAACCAATCGCCAACCAACAAATATGCAGGAGAAAGTGGAAATGGATTGGACACTCGTTGAGGAGGCCGGTTGGGGAAATCGTGCGCGCGTCAGGCCATTGCTCGAGTGGAACCCGAAAGGGAAGCACGCGGCGAGTGGGACGTCAGTGCAAGGGTGACATGGAGGAGATCATGTGAACAGTTGAGGAGTTGAAACAGTACGCACGTGAAAAGTACAGCAGAAGACAGAAGCAAGCGGAGATGTGCAGTTGAAGCCCTATGTTCCACTAGGAACCTAAGGGAACAATAATAATATTAATAATAATGATAACAGTAATAATAATAATAATTAACTAACCAGTGTCTTATCATTTCTTATATAATTGTTTAATTTTGATAATAACCGCTCCTTGTCTTTCGACACTATCCCATTTGGAATATTTCCTGATGTATTTTGAATTAACTCTGGTAGATTTGTCAATTTTAAGGATTCTCTTAACAATGACTGGCGGCTATTGTCAACATCAATGCCAACAACTCCAGAGTGATGATTTGGAAAGACGATAGAATCAAATGGTCCAGGATCGATAATTTCACCTCGCATAAAGAATTTATCACATTCCACGATTTGAACTAACACAATCCGACCATAGACATTAGGATCTTTTGGGAGTAAAATCTATACAAATGAAAAGAGATAAAGATCAATTATGAGAGATTACAGTATTGAAAAGTAAATGTAACTTACTGTCGTCTTTCGAAACGTTAGCTAATGCACCTAATGAGTAATTTTCACATATTATTATTGTTCTCTTGGGTTCACCGAGTGGAACATAATAGGACTTCAACGACACATCTCCACTTTGTTCCATTTTTCTGCAGTCCTCTTCAGCTGACCCGGCTCCACAATTGCTCATAATCTCTCCCATTTCACCTTCGGACGTTCCACTACTCGTTGTTTCCCATTCGATCGTCGACCTGGCGTGAGATGTCGTCCAACGGTCTCCTCATCTCCAATTCTCTCTACTTACTTGTTGAGTGATCGGCTGTCGCCTGTTGGTTTGTTCCCAGACTGAGTTTCTTGCTGCTAATTCTTTCTGTCTGGCCAGCTGGCCATTTGATCTTCAGTATGGAGCCAGCGATGGGGGCAGTTAGCTGTTGATAAAAGTCTGCAACTGCCTGTCGGGAATGCTTTTCATGACAAACTCGTCTCAAATAGAATTGACTGACTGGCTGACTTCACATTTGTGTTGAACAGAATCCAAATCTTTTTCTTGAAACTAACTGTGCAGATTTCTGAAGTGGGCTTCAGGTTGATGAAGAGGTGTATCTCTTTCCTTTTGGTTATTTTGGCTAACTTTCACATCTTCATCCGTTCCAACTGCCTGTGATGGTAACGAAGCTTCCTGGAAAAGTGAAGAAAGTAACCTCTGTCCAGTCTATCCGTTGATGGTGCTGACTGTTGTTGTTGTTGTTGTTTGGTTAGTTATGTCCATCACCTCCGTCTTCTCTATGCCTACCTGGAGTCGTATCTTCTTCCCATAAAACTACCTTAATTCTGGTACAAATCAATACACGGACATCGATTCGACTGTCTGTCTGTCTGTTTTCGACATAGAACTTTGCACAAATGTGCACCAGTTCAAGTCGCCCCACTCCGTGTAGCACGCGAAGCAAGAGAAGAAAGTATAAGAAAAGCATAATAGAAACAGTGAGCAGAGGTGTGAGACAAAGGAGTAATAAAGAATAACAAAACAGTTTCATTGGAGATCATAAGTCACAAGGAGTGGATGCATCTGCGCGGCCACTGAGAACGATTTTGAGCCATGTCACCAATTGTTTCCAACCATAGATTTTTACCGTCCCGAAGACCCCAGCCTGGAAGTCTACACCTTCCTACGTGGCTTAGACCAACTGTTGTGGATTTCATTGACTGGTGAAGCCAAGTTTTTGTTTGACCGCCGCTAGCTTTTTTCCAGCCTGACCCTATATCCGCTAACATAGCTCGTCGAGGGAGGCGATGACTTGGCATACGTAACACATGTCCTAACCATCTCAGTCGATGTAGCTTCACGACTTCATCGATTGATTTCCCCTGTTTACCTAGAACTCTACGCCTAACCTCCATGTTGCTCACCTTATTATGCCACTTTACACGGGAAATAGAGCGCAGGCACCTAAGATCAAAGACAGCTAGCTAGTCTTTTCATGTCTTCCACTCTCAGTGGCCAGGTCTCACAACCATAAAGGAGGACGGAGCGGACTGATGAGCAGTACACCCGCCCTTTGGTCGATAGTCGAACATCTCGTCTACGCCAGAGTCGGCGTAAACTAACAAATGCGAAACGAGCCCCTTGTATTCGTGCTGAGATTTCGTCAGAGATCAGCCCGTTGGCACTGGCTGATGGTACTTCCCAAATAAGTGAAGCGGTCAACGTGCTCTACCAATTCACTCCCTATTTTTAAACTAGGCGTCGATGTAGTCCAGTCCTGTAACATCATCTTGCATTCGGCGGGAGCGAGTCGCATGCCAAACATTCGTACCAAATCAATACACAGATATGTGGTATAAATCATCCTGGAAACAGATCGACAGATGAGAAATAAGGCTATTCAGAAAACGTCTATGGATCTCTTTTTATAATCGAGAAAGTGCCATCACGTAAAAGATAGAAGTCGTGTCTAAAATATACTGGCAACAGTTTGCGCTTCACAGGCTGTGCGCAAAACACGTAAGAACAGATTCTCGAGGAGAAAGTTAACTTTCATTCAGCTCGTGGATGCACTGATCATATCTCTGTTCATATTTCATCAGTAGACAGAACACTGTCACACATACCGCGGATAAACAATTGTTGTGTTTATTGATATCAAGACTACCTTCGATTCTTTGGACAAAACTGTTCCCTGAAACTGTAAGTTAGGGAGAGAGATGCCCCCCCCCTAAGAAGTTTACCAACATCCTGAAAGCCTTATACACAAACATCTCAGGCACAGAGAGACGGCAAACAACCAAATATAATCAATGCTCCTAACCAACAGTGTAGTTACACAGGGTTTCCAATCTCTGGCACTGTCACAATGTCCGCCTGATTGGTTGTCAAAGGTCGATGCGTAAAGTCTTGTTGGATACCTATGAAACCTGACCTATCTCAGCTGAGCATGTGTGGGGACTCTACGTATTTGATCATCCCTGTCCCCATAGTTGTTGGCTTCCGGTGGAATCATCGTGTGAGTAATTCTGAGCTCCGGTAGAGCATGAGTGTTTCTACTCATTGAAGGTCACTATTTAATGAGTGTCGTCATCTGGAAACACCAACGTCGGTGGCTTGGGCATGTGCTACGAATGTCATTCCAGAGGCTTCCGTGTACCTGGTTTCTGTTTGCTAGACATAGGACTAAATGGAAAAAGTGGCGAAGTCGTCATGTGGGATGAAGGATATTTCTGTCACGTTAGATTATATTTTATTTTGATAAAGTGTCACACAGTGTTGTTATACAGTAATATTAACTGATGACGTTTCGAGCACAAACTATTGCCACTCATAATCATATCAAGGCACTACTCAGACAACTTTTTCCCTAATTTATATACATGTGTGGAATTCATGATTAGATATTTAAATAAAAATCAATATGGGATGATGTACATTCAGAAATAATACTACGAGTGTTATTGATCGTCAAGATTACTAACTTGTTAAAATGTTATAATGTATGTGAATTGAAATACAATTTTAAAATTATTTATTATCCTCCTCTAATTTGACTGACTGGTGGTAATAATATCTTCCGTATTTCTGGTATTCGCATTGGGTCATTTCTGTTGTATGTGTTGGGTGTAGACTCGATGAACCAGGCAGGATTCAGTAATCAATCTCTCTCTATCTCCACCTACATAGATTACTCTTTAGAATCTTAACCCTCCCCCACCCATTGTATTTTGTGGTTGTGTGTGCAGTGCAATCGCTAAGCTTTTTTTCAAATTAGTTATCTTCTCAGATGGGGTCAACCATTCTTCACTTAGCTAAATTCTTATGCTCTGACAATCTGACTACCCCTGACCTACTAGTTTGACCAATGTAGTTTACTTAACTCACAGTCATTGCAAGGTATTTTATAAATTATATTATTTTGTCTAATTAGGCCAACCTACAGGGTCTTTAAGCCTAGAGAGCTTGTCTCTGAGTGAGTTTGTAGGTTTCAATGCCGCCACCCTAATTCCTGCTTTGTTATTAAGAATGCTACGTAGGGAGGGTTTCAGATGCCCCCTCCTTGTATGGTTTAACAGTGGATGACTTATATTCTCTCTTATTCATGTTATCATTACTAGTTTCACAACTATTTTTATTTTGCTTTCGGCCCTTTCCGATCTTCCTAATAATTTTATAGGATAGTTATTTAACACCAAGGCCTCTTCTATCTGTTTTAGTTCATCACTTAGGTCTTTTCTTGTGCTACTTAGTGCTACTGCTCGTTTCGCTAAACAGACACTTAACTAAGCCTGCCTTAACATTTAACGGATGAGACGAATTAAAGTCTAAATATCTATTAGCAGAATCCGTTGGTTTTTTATAAACGCTAGTGTGCAGTTTACCTTCTTCTATTCGTTTTATTTTTTTATTTTTATATTTTTGATTTACAGCTTGATTCCACACTGTATTTTTGGTACAAGTATGGAATTTTCAGCATGGATATCGGTAGCCCACATTTTGCAGGCCGACCATAGATATCAGGTGTGCGTCGGCGGGGGTTCGAACCTCGGACCATGTGCATGGTCGGCGAGAGTCCTAACCACTGTGCCACCGACGACAATCTAACATAGCTAATTCTCCATATTCATTTTCCGATTCGAATGTGAATTTTATTCCCTCACTAGTGAGTTTATATGTGTGTGTGAAGAAGCTAGAGATATATTGTTTTTAACACTGTGGAAGTGTCATCTACATATCTCCATCATATTTTTGCAGTAGGATTAAACGTATTAAGAGCCATATTTTCCCAGCTGTCGATGAAGATATCCACTACGATAGGGGATATTGGTGATCCATCTCTGTTTGTCTACATATTTTGCCTTGGAATTTAAAGATAGTAGATGTGAGGCATAACACTGAATTCTTAAAATAATCTCTTCCATGGACAGCTTTGTCCTATAAGTGAGTCCAGGATCTGCAGTTAGTTCTTGTTTAACTGCTTCTAAGGCTGCCATATTGATTGGTATATTAGTATAGTCTGCGTTTCTTAGCCATTTTTAACCGATAGTTTAATCTTCAGTCTAGAGCGAAGGTAGCTGTTGATGAAAGTCTGCATTTATCTCCTAGAAATGGTTTTTGTAACTTTTATGCCAAATGCATGAACCATATTAAAAGCATCAACTAACTTGACATGAGTCTTGTAGATCAAGACTTTTCCTTTCCTGGATTGCTTAATAGGAAAGACTATGTCATACTTTGTAGAACTCTGAACACTGTCAGCCAGTAAGGCGAGTGTTATGCCATTGGGTCATATCGTTAACATTGTCATTGATAGGCACTTGATGTCATAGAACAAATTTGCTAAAGGAATTTTGTCAGACTGTGAGCATCCACCGCAGCACCAAACTTGTGTCTCCTCCTCAGGGAGAACAAGAAGTTTTTTCAGAAGACTTTATGCACCTACGTCTAAGTATAAAAATTCCACTAAACCATATTTGGCCGAACGTACTTTATGTGATGAAAATAATGTCACACATGGACTAACTAACTAACCTTCTTTGCACTACTAAACTGACCATTTCCTCCACCCTTACAACATCAAACTTTATTGTTATTGTACTTCTTTTATTTATAATCCTCTCAATTTTTCGTTTTGTTTATTTTTTTCATAAATGTGAACATCATTTAAGCTGTGTTGTAACTGTTAATTTCGTATTTCCCCTCATGCTAAAATTTTCAAACTGAATCGATAATACTGTTTGAAACAAACTCACTGTTATTATTATTATTAATAGTTAATGATCTCAATTCGTGCTTCAAATATCATAAGCGTGGACAAATTCCTCTGGTTAATTTTCTTTTAATTTTTAATTTTATTTATATTTTGAGTAAATCAAACGCAATATTGTGACACATACTGAGAATTCCATTATGTATGATAAATACTGTTTTTGGAATAAAGTAGATTCATTAACATTATTGTTACGTCAATGCAAGAACTGGCGCGGCATCATGCTCCTGTCCATCCCAAGCAAAGTACTAAGCCGCATCATCCTGGAGAGAATCAAACACGCCAACCTGGATGAAAAACTTCGACCAGAACAGACTGGATTCAAGAGGAATAAGTCATGCATCGATCGAATCACCACACTACGGATCATCATTGAACAAAGCCTGGAATAGGGCAGTCAGTTATCTACCTAACTCAACTTCATTGACTTTAAAAAGGCCTAGAACAGCGTTGATCGAGAGGTGATTTGGCAACTAATTCCCTACTACGGGGTGCCACCGACAATTATACATCTCACTCAACAGTTATACGACAATGCTGTATGCCAAGTACTCCACAACGGGAAACTCACGGAATCCTTCGAAGTGAAGACGGGAGTAAGACAATGCTGGCTGGCTACCTACTGTCTACAATGATTTTCCTGATTGAAAACGGTAGACTGGATAATGCAACAAACAGCAGGAAGCGAGGAAACAAGCATAAAATGGACGCACACAAAGAACTTGGAGAATGTGGACTTCGACGATGATATACATGTCTGATTTCCCACAAAATGGAAGATATGCAAGTGATGATAATCAACAAGTTGACAGAAGAAGCATCCAGAGACGATTGGACTTCAGATGAACATAGAAAAATCAGAAGTAGGCGATGAAGATTCCTGGACAACAACAACAACAGAAAAACAATCAGCCAGCATAAATGGGAGGAACCTGAAAGAAACAACTCCTTTACCTACTGGGAGGCAAAGTTTCAACTGCAGCAGACGGAGCTGATGAGGATATCAAATCAAGCTTTCATTACTATCAAGTCTGTCTGGAGGTCAACAGCACTCAGCATGAATAATTAGATCCAGATTTTTAAATGCAATGTGAAGTCAGTCAGTGCTGCTACACGGATCAGAAACTTGGCACCGCGCCACGAAGGGCACTTCAAACAAACTACAGACCTTCATCATTAACAGCTAGCTGTCTTCGCTCAATACTACTCAAGATCAGACGGTTGGCCAGAAAAGATCAGCACCAGGGATCTCTGGGAGCAAACTAGCCAAGAATCGATTGTGCAACAAATAGGCAGGAAGAAATGGAGATGGATTGACCATACTCTGAGAAAACCATCAAGTGACATCATAAGACAGGCTTTCGAGCGGAACCTGAACGGGAAGCGGCGAGTTGGTCATCAGTGCGAGGGTGACATGGGGAAAGTCATGTGAAGAGGAGATGAAAGCATGTGGGAAGACTTGGAGCCAGATGAAAACTCTAGCAGAGAAACGAACGCAATGGAGACGCGCGGCTGAAGCCCTATGCCCCTCTAGGAATTAAAAGGAAATAATAATTATGATTATTTATGCTTGGTGCAGTGCAACAGATTTACATATTGATTAAACAGTAATGAAGATCTGTCTTGCTTCTCCCCCCTCCCTCACATTCCTAGTTGGCTTTGACATCCTTATTTATAGGACTTGGAGTTGATAGGATGCTGTCTGGATAAGTATTAGTGACTAAGTAGTAACATAATATGCCAATATGCTTCCTTCTTTTGAACGATGGAGTTCATCAATTCATCTTATACGAGAATTATATATTGAAGATTGGGTACTGTAGTACCACACAACAAACACCCATAAGATCCATTCAGAAATAAAAAAAATTATGAATGTAGACTTGGCTATGAACCAATATCCACTTAGTGATTAAGTGAAGATCACGGCGTACTGGACAGCCATTCTGCTATAGTTTAAAATTCCTAACCAATGCATATGCATAACTCCTCAGGGAATCAGAGACAAGACTTTTAGGTAACCAGGTCAGGTTGCTGACCATACACTAACTAAATGACCTTTGAATTTTGACTTCCCGATAATTCACTCTATATACCGGTAACTAAAACTAATATCATAGATGAACACCAGCATCCAAGATTTGTCATTAAAACCTCTGAACATTCATCACATAACCTACTTCTGAAGAATCCCAAACCGGGACGAAACAGCTTTATTTTCAATTCTTACTGCTTTTCAATGATTTCCTAATTGATTTTAGTTTGTGACTACTAAGTGTACAATGGGAATTAATCTAAACACCAACACTTCTGAAAGAAGTACATACAAGCCTTCAGCAGATATTATTATTATTGTTCCCATGGGTTTCTAGTGGAACATAGGGCTTCAACTGCACGTCTCCACTTGCTTCTGTCCTCCTTCTACTGTAATTTTCACCTGCATCCATGTTAGTCAGTCCATACTGTTTCAACTCCTCTTCACACGATCACCTCCATGTCACCCTTGAAAGTTCCACTCGCCGCTTCCCATTCAGTCGGGTTCCACTCGAGCAATGGCCTGACGCGCGCGCGATGTCACCCAGCGACCTCCTCAGCGAGTGTACAATCCGTTTCTATATTCATCTCCTACATATTTGTTGGTTAGCGATTGGTTCTTGTTTTGCCTGTTCCCATAGTTTCTTGTTGGTGGTGATTCTTTCCGGCCCGGCCATCTGATCTTCAGTTGTCGATAGAGGTCTGCAACAGGCTGTTGGAAATATTCTTTGTGACCCCTCCCCCGCCTAGTTTCTGGTCGGTATAGAAGAGCTGACTGACTTGATCTTGTTTGTATTGGAAATCCGACCGAATTTTGTTGTTGATTCTGAGTTGTGTGACGAAGATTTCCAGATTGGTTTCAGGTTGATGAATGTGTTCCTCGCTCGGCTTCCGATTCTCGCCGATTTGACATCCTCGTCCTTTCCTTCTGTGGTTGAGACAATGCTCCCTAGATAAGTGAGTGAATGAAGTGACCTCTTTCAAATCCCTCCCGTTGATGGTGATCGGGGCTGGATGTTGCTGTTGTTGTTGGTTGGTTGTTTATTTTCATAACCTCCATCTTTTCTATGTTCACCTGGAGTCCTGTCTTCGCCGGCTTCTTCTTCGCCCAGTTTGTCGGTCGGTTTTCGCTTGTAAGTCCTCGGTTTTGTGTGACATCAAACATAAATCATCCATGCGCGAAATTCAGGTCTTCTAGGTTCTTCACGTCAGTCGGTTCAGGATATCCGTGTATTCTCGTTTCCCACTGCCTGACGCATAATCCAGTCAGTCTACCACAATTAAGAATATGATTGTGGGTGATAATAAGCAGCACCCTTATCTGACTCCTGTGTTTACTCGAGACGCCTCACTGAGTTTTCCGTTGTGGATCCCTTGACATGTGCCGTTGTCGTACGGCTGTTGAATAATTTTGATGAATATTTGGGGTACGCCGTAGTACTCGGGTAGTTTCCAAACTATTTCACGGCCAACGCTGTCTGTGGAAGGCCTTCTCAAAGTCTATAAAGTTGAGGTAGAGGTTTGATTGCCATTCCATGCTTTGCCTTTCCTGAATCCAGCTTGTTCTGGTTGGCAGACTTCTGTATCCAGTGCATCCTTAATTCTCTCCAGGATGATGCGACTCAGAATTTTACTTGACGTCGACAGGAGCATGATTCCTCGCCAGTTCTTGCAGAGTCCTAAGTCGCGGATATTGGTCATTATATTATTATTATTCTGCCATAAGCCACACTATAGAATAGTCATCTTGAAGGTGTTAAAAAAAACATTGAATTGACCACCTACCGAACCTAAAATCCAAAGGTGCAAAGACAACTGAGATTATAATGTCGACTACCAATTAGTAAGTAACCTTACCACCACCATTGACACTCTGAACGATAAATAAAAAAAAATTCCGTAATTTGAAAAAAAGTTCCACAAGAAGGGGCGAGTAATCATTCACCTACCTGTTCATAAGCTTTTGTATGTCCAACCCAATATTTACCATCAAAACTTGGTTCAGTAATCAGTGCACGAACTTTACAACCAACACGACATCGTAAGGACGATAAGTTCGAAATAAATCGTGTAATTTTCGTGTACGAAGTTTCACTTCTGCTGTTGTTGCTTTTCTGTAAATACAAAAACAACAAAAAAGACGATAATTAAGAGTGTACTGGAGTGAATTAAACTGACATAAAAAACCATGAAATGATGTATACTACTAATGGTTGAGATAAGTAGTAGTAGTAGTAGTATACGACGCACACTAAAAAAGAGTAGTACTTGCTAACGAGAACGGTCCGTTTCCCTCGTTTTTGGGCTGAGTTCAACAGCGGTGTACCCAGTTTAACCTTGAGCAAAGAGCTGAGCTAACAAGCACACCTGGTTCATGTTAACTCGTATACCGCTACTCATCTGAATCATTAAGTCGTATATAGTTTTATGCATTTAAGGCTTCGTTTCCTGACTACCATTCATGCTGACAAGTAGGTCACATACTGTGCATGATATGAGTTATGTCGATTTCTGAATGAAACTGACTGTTGGGGCATAAGCGGAAATTATGAAAAGACAACGACGAGTAACGTCATCCCTTCCTTCTTCTAACGGACAGCACACATATGACTATCATTGGGATCCAGTCAAGAAGTGGTCGTTTTTCTTACCCTAACACTCAATGCTATCCCTAACCCTGTGAATTCTTGTGAACTAGCTGAAGAGTCTCCTGACACCCTTAAAGTGAATTCTTCAGATTCACTTTGTTAACCACGTGGAGTGGGTGGTGTTAGGCGAGTAACCACACTCGGGTCTTGTATGAGTGTCTCCAAGAAACAACATACATCTGTGACTCGAGATGCGAGAGTTCTGGCTAGTGATGTCTGTTGTCCGATTTCGCAGAGAGTCCTGACGTTAAATGCTTCTATACGAAGTTGACGACGTGACTTGAAGAGGCCTTCGTTGTTTGTGGTGACAGAGTGAAGATGACTCACTAGTCTGCGGAATACGACTGACTGCAGTAGGGAAGTAAGACGATGAGGGTGATGTGGATAAAGGAGAATGATGCTCTGGAAGGCTTCGTATGGTTTTGGAAGTATGTCAGCAGTTGTTACTTGCTGACTGCCCACACCGTCGAAACTGATTTTTTCTTCGGGTACTTTTTTTCTAATCTCTCTCTACAGTGTAGAAACAGCATAGCTGGCTGGCATGCTGGTCATCTGAGGGAAACACCTCACTGCTGTTACATCCCTGTTCCCCAGCATAAAGTAAAAAAAGTGCTCACATTATGCCGATAACTGCTATTAGTCTAGCCACTATCCTAACAATCTTCCTGGTATGGTAGAGCCTACAGGAACACTAGTTCCAGCCAGTGTAGCTTGTTGGGTCATTGTGATATGCAAGTTCGACCACCACGTTAAGGTAGCAGCTATTGGTCAGGTTCCAAATAAAACTACGGTGAAATAATCACCTTGAAATGTGAAAAGTGAGAATTCGATTGGAAAAAACTGACACTCGTGAGGAACACATTGCAGTAGATTTGAGACATGGAAGTTATAGACACACTAACTTGTTTTCAACGTTAAATTTTGTAGAGAAGAAGTTCAACAGCTCAACTTGCCATATTCCACAAAGCACTCAAAGGAAATATAATAAGAGTGATTATATGCAGAATAATGAGGGCTTATTGGATATAGCTGCATTATCGTTCTTAACATTTTGATGAGATTCGCCGCTCCCTACATCCATCCTTAAGACCGACAATCAAGGAATTCATGGACTGATGCTAAAGTTGTTATTTGATCACACTTTTATCTCTTTTTCAACCTAATTCTATGTTGGCTAGCATTAATCAACGAAGAAGGCAGTGACTTGGTGTGTGTGACCGTGAACAGTGGTGGCTGACAAAGGCAAAAGAGATGGAAAAAGCATCGGCGATAGGCAACACTAGGCAACTCTTTAGACTCATCACAGAATCGGGTGGGAGAAGGCAATTCATAAGTGAGACTATTTCTGAGAAAAATGGCTCCTTAATTAGCTCTCAGGATAGACGCCTTGAACGCTGGAAAGAACACTTTGAGGAACAATTTAACTTGCCTACAGCCACACTGAACCTCCCCGCCATCCACCACGTACCCGAATGGGATATAGACACTGGTCCGCCGTCTGTAGGTGAGGTTACAAAAGCTATCAGTAATTTGAAACGAGGCAAAGCGGCAGGACCCGACGGAATTATTCCGGAGGTGTTTAAATATGGGGGTGACATACTAGTTTGTAGATTAACTGAGGTACTAGGCAAAGTCTGGGAATCAGAGACAGTACCATCAGACTGGGGTAAGTCACTTATTATACCGATATTCAAGAAGGGAAACAAGTCCTCGTGTGATAATCATAGGGGGATCAGCCTAACGAACATAGTCTCTAAAATCCTAGGCTCAGTAATCATGCATAGACTAAGCAGAACTCGGGAGGAACAGACAAGGGAAAATCAAGCAGGCTTTAGACCAGGTAGAGGGTGCATAGATCATATCTTCACTCTTCGACAGATTCTAGAACATAGACACACTTTTCGGCGTCCAACAATTGTCATATTTCTTGACTTGAAGGCGGCCTTCGACTCCGTGGATCGAAAGGTACTATGGCAATGTCTGACTGTGAAGGGAGTGCCAAGAAAGTACATTGCACTAATCAAGGCACTCTATTCAAACTCACGTAGTCGTGTAAGGGCTTATGGGGAATTGTCATCTGAATTGGTAACAACCAGTGGTGTCCGACAGGGATGTCCACTTTCCCCATTTCTGTTTAACTTCATCATAGATATGCTAATGGAAGTATCCTTAACTGAACGTAGTGACTTAGGAATCGACTTGTTACCAGGGAATAATCTTATGGACTTAGAATATGCAGATGACATAGTCCTGTTAGGGGAGGATGCTGACAAAATGCAGAGTCTTCTGAACACCTTGAGCAGCAATCTTCGTATGTTTGGCATGCGATTCGCCCCTGCAAAATGTAAGATGCTGCTACAGGACTGGACCCCGTCAACCCCTAACTTAGTGATAGGGAGTGAAGTGATAGAACATGTTGACCACTTCACCTACTTGGGAAGTTGTATTAGCACCAACGGACTGATTGGCGATGAAATCTCAGCACGGATCCGAAAAGCTCGAGCTGCTTTCGCTGACTTACACCATCTCTGGCGTAGGCGTGACATCCGGTTATCAACCAAGGGACGTGTGTACTGCTCATCAGTTCGCTCCGTCCTTCTCTATGGCTCTGAAACATGGCCAATACGCGTTGAAGACATGAAAAGGTTGACTGCTTTCGATCATAGATGTCTGCGATCTCTGTCTCACGTTAGGTGGTTTCACAAGATAAGTAATGTTGACGTTAGGCGTAGAGTGTTGGGCAAAGAGGGAAAATCAATCGACGAGGCTATAAAGTTACATAGACTAAGATGGCTAGGTCACGTGCTGCGCATGCCTAACCACCGCCTCCCCCGACGGGCATTGCTAGCTGATATAGGTTCAGGTTGGAAAAGAGCCAGTGGTGGCCAAACAAAAACATGGCATCAATCCATGAAATCCTTGACAGTTAAACTGAGTCAGGTAGGGAGATGCAGACTCCCGGGTTGGGGCCCTCGGGACTCTAGGAATCAATGGCTGGAGACAATAGGTGACATGGCTCAAAATCGTTGTCAATGGCGCAGATGTATTCAGTCTCTGTAATCTTTCATATTCCTTTCTACCATTACCCATTCTGTTTCACTCTTATACTTGTCAAACTCTATTGATTCTCTTCACTCATCTTCTTGTCTACCTCTGTGTGCTATTTGGAACGTGGCAACTCGAACTGCTGCACTTCGGTGCCAAGTTCTATGTTGAATCCAGACAGACAGACCACCTTCTAGCCATTTCATCCAATTCAGCTTTCACCCCTTTACTTAATACTCTGCGTCTAAACTCAGTAACACTGGAGGCTGCAGGTACAAAGCATCTTTAGTCAAAGAAAGTTAGCCTCTTCAAGTCTTTCACTTTCAAGTGTCAACTTTTATAGGGATTGGTTGGAGGATTTCATCATGGATAAGTTGACATCGGTTAGAGAACCAATGGAAACCGGTTGGAAGTGCTGGACAGATGTTTCCATTGTCCTAGTTTGGGATTCTTCATCAGTACGCACCCCTACTGCGGGGTTCGAACCCAGGACCTTTTGGTTACAAGGTTGGTGTGAACTAGCTCGTAGATCAATTAAGTCACTGGGACTCAATCCAACAGTTATGCCTTAACAGCCACAAAGACGGATAGAGAGAACCGTTAATACATAATTGGACATCACGTCTACGCCACCACAGACGACGACGACGACGTAAGTTATAGCAAAAACTACAGGAATCATTTGTATCTGTGCCAAGATGCCATCATATAAAAATATAATTTGACCAGCAGAAGTTGGCGCATTGTTTCAAGTCAACAGTGGAAAAAACATCACACATATGCTTATCTCAGTGTCATAATGATAAGTAGTCAGAACTGAGGAATATAGAAAAAAAAGACGTTTGCGGAGAAGACGATTTTTGTTTCTTTTTGACGAAGTCACCGACATGGCCCCAAAATTGTTTCCACTCGATGATTAAATGATCACAAATAATAAAATAAGCCACTATCCAAACTATTCGATATTTGTAAGCCTTGTATAACTGATCAGAAGGAATAAAAAGATAGTTGTTTCATCACGTAGGATGTTCGACTATCGACCAAAGGGCGGGTGTACTGCTCATCAGTCCGCTCCGTCCTCCTTTATGGCTAGCTGTGAGAGCTGGTCATTGAGAGTGGAAGACATGAAAAGACTGCCTAGTTGTCTTTGATCATAGGTGCCTGAGTTCTATCTCCCGTGTGAAGTGGTGGTATAATAAGGTGATCAATATTGAGGTTAGGCATCAGTCGAGTGCTAGGTGAGTGGGAGGGGAAATCAATCGACGAGGCTGTGAAGTTACATCGCCTGAGATGGTTAGGACATGTGTTACGTTTGTCTAGTCATCGCCTTCCTCGACAATGGGCGATGTTAGCTGATATAGGGTCAGACTGGAAAAGAGCTAGCCAGCGGCGGTCAAACCAAAACATAGCTTCACTAGTCAATGAAATCCACAACAGTTAGTCTTAGCCACGTAGGAAGGTGTAGACTTCCTGACTGGTTGGGGTCCTCGGGACGGTAAAAACCAATGGTTGGAAACAATTGGTGACATGGCTCGAAATCGTTCTCAATAGCGGCGCAGATGCATCCACTCCCTGTGACTTATGATCTCCAATGAAACTGTTTTGTTCTTCGTTATTACTCCTCCTTTGTCTCACACCTCTGCTCACTGTTTCTATTATGCTTTTCTTGTACTTTCTTCTCTTGCTTCGCGTGCTACACGGAGTGTGGCGACTTGAACTTCCGCACATTTGTGCAAAGTTCTATGTCGGAAACAGACAGACAGACGTAGGATCCCGGCCGACAACTGCTACCTTGACGTGGTGGTCGGGCTTGAATACCGTAACGACCCAACAAGCTAAACTGACTGGAACTCTGTCCCTGCAGGTCCTACCATATCAGGATGGTTGTTTGGATAGCGATTAAACTAAAAGCAGTTACCATGGGGTACATGGTCTCCAGAATCCAATCGGATCAAATGGCGTATGAACCCATATGGGTCACCGTCAACCATGGGAATGCAGCTCCTGACGCTGCCTAGCGGATTACACTCCAAGTCGAAGGCTCGGGGGTGGTCCCTTAATAAAACCACCTGCTTCGGTCTGGGCGCCCGGGCAGTATCTCAGCCCTCACACAATAAATCAAATGAAGCAACAGCTCAAATCGATGGCTCGAAACGTTATCGGATATGGCCAAGAATGGTAATCAGTGGCGAACGTGTTGCGATTTCCTTCTTTCTTCCCTTCCCGATGATAGTTAACGAATACTGTTTGAACTTGTTAAGCATGACTGTTTTCCTTCCAGATGAAGTTCTTTATCCGTTCTCTACTTATATATTTTTTTAAACTTTTGATCTGTTGTTTTATTATTATTGTGTGGTGCATCTTTCTTGGTGCCATATTGTACCAAGTTTTTATGCGTTTAAATAAAATAAAATAATAACGTAGGATAATCGTGTTGGATGCATTATGATCGTACACACATGGAATCTGAGATACTTATAAGACGGTAACAGGAATAAAATCAGTAGTCTGTCGTCTTGAACCACTGGATCTAACACAATGCATCATATAATGTATAATTCCTATTGTTTTAACCATTCATTTATGTCCATGAGTTGAAAAATATACTCGCGCACAATTTTAATTGGCCGGCTCTCAAACTATCACTGAGCATTTCTCAGAACTAGGGCAGCATTGCGTTACGTAATATATATCACAAATTGTTATTTCAATTGAAGATCCTGGAGGTGAAGGAGAATATTATGCAGTAAATAAGGCTAAGAATTCTGTACATTATGTAAACACTTCGTCCAGATTAAAGCTGTTATTATTATATGCCGTTTTTTGAAACAAACGCTCTTTCAGACGTCCCTGATTGATCTACACAGTCGAATTTCAAAAAAGAGGGGTGGTCACGAATTCACAACCTGCTTCACTACCCTAAATAAGGGTTGGTAGGCAGTCAAATATTAGCATCATCAAACCTTAGACATCAGGTATGTCTCAGTATTAGTTAGATATGAATTCAGAGGCGTCAGTGGCACCGCGGTAAAATGCTTGCCAGCCACGCCACAATGGTTCCGGATTCGATCTCCGGTCAACTGTCTGTTGTTTTCGACATAGAAATTTGCACATGTGTGCGGAAGTTCAAGTCGCAACACTCCTTCCATGTAACACACAAACCGAGAGAAGAAAGTAAAAGAAATGTATATAAAAGAGACAGCAAAACAGAGGTTAGAGACATAGGAATAGTAATAACGAAGAATAATACAGTTACATTGGAAATCATAAGCCACAAGGAGTGGATGCATCTGCGCCAGCCATTGAGAAGGACTTTGTGCCATATCACCACTTGTTTCCAACCATTGGTTTTTACCGTCTGGAGGAACCCAACCAGTCAGGAAGTCTACACCTTCCTGCGTGGCTAAGACTAACTGTTGTGGATTTCATTGACTAGTGAAGCTATGTTTTGGTTTGACCGCCGCTGCTAGCTCTTTTCCAGTCTGACCCTATATCAGCTAACATCGCCCATTGTCGAAGAAGGCGATGACTAGACAAACGTAACACATGTCCTAACCATCTCAGGCGATGTAACTTCACAGCCTCGTCGATTAATTTCCCCTCCCACTCACCTAGCACTCGACTGATGCCTAACCTCAATATTGCTCACCTTATTATACCATCACTTCACACGGGAGATAGAACTCAGGCACCTATGATCAAAGACAACTAGGCAGTCTTTTCATGTCTTCCACTCTCAATGACCAGCTCTCACAGCTAGCCATAAAGGAGGACGGAGTGGACTGCTGAGCAATACACACGCCCTTTGGTCGATAACCAGCCAGCCAGATATCACGTCTGCGCCAGATACGGCGTAAACTGGCAAATGCGAAACGAGCCCACTGTATCCGTACTGACATTCCATCAGAGATCAACCTGTTGGGACTGGCTGAGGGTACTCCCAAATAAGTGAAGCGGTTAACGTGCTCTACTACTTCACTTCCTATTTCTAATTTAGGAGTCGGTGTATTCCAGTCCTGTAACATCATCTTGCGTTTGGCGGGAGCGAATCGCATGCCTAGCATTTGTAGATTGCAGCTCAAGGTGTTTAGAAGACTCTGCATTTTGTCAGCGTTCTCACTAAAAGGACTATATCGTCTGCATATTCTAATTCAACAAGATTATTCCCTGGTAGCAAGTCAATCCGTGAGTCGCTGAAGTGAGTTGGGGTTAAGTCCATTAGTACACCTACGCATACTTTTACCTCGCTAAACCAGTAGTAACAAGACTGGTAAAGAGGGGAAGTTGGACATGAGGCTACCAAGCCCATCCCGTGAAAACCAAAAAAATACCATTGCTACCGAAACTTCAAGCCTCTAGCTTGAAGCCCTCGCGCTATGTTCCACTGGGAACGTAAAGGAATACAAAAAAAAATTCAGATGGTTGTTGAGCAACTAATACCGATTGAATAGTAGTTTATAGTTAAGCCGTCGCTGCTGGGTGGACTCTCAACTGCCACTCAACTGATGCCAAGAAGACAACCCACCTAACTTGACTGTTTACAGACAGTAAAAGTTAAAACAAGGTTTACGTAAGTGAACCTTAAGAAACAGCACTACAAGACATTCTTATATCTACCATTATTATGAAACACGATTACTGTAATACACAATGGATGGAGTGTCATGCCATTGAAGACAGCCAATAAAGATGATAACCGTCAGGGTGGCTCGTAGTTGAACAACTTGAAGAAAGTCGAAAAATGTTAAACTCAACAGAGTAACAACAAGTAAAGACAAGTAAAGTCAGCTATAGCTGACAGAGTTCGAAATAAAAAACCAGGTGGATGACTGGGATTGGTGGTCAAGAAGGTGTGTGTGTGGTCAAAACGCATATAATAAAACCTACCTTTGCATATTAGCTGCCGGGGTACCAGGACGTGCAAAAAATTGATTAATATGAAGTACAGGAAAATGATATTTTTCAATTAGTTGGACAGTTTGATTAAAATCATTTTCTGTTTCATTTGGAAAACCACAGATAATATCTGTAGCAATTGTTAACTGTCCACAACCATTCGGTGTACTGTCAGGTACATCATTTGGTCTAGAATAATTGAGAAAAAAGAAGAAGAAGAAAGTGGAGTAATTCTTTTTCAAGGGAAATTACGTAACAAGTAGATAATAAATGAAAATGATACATCCGTTAACGTTCAGTCGCCAATTAGTGCCCTCCACCTAAAGATGCAGTCTTGACGTGGTCATGGTCGGACTTGCATATCGCAATGACTTAACGAGTTACGCTGGCTGGAATTAATTTTTCAAGCCAAAAAGGTTGTGTCAACAGAGATCAAACTAAAAGCATTTACCACTATAGTATAATAAAGTGGTCACACTCTGTTCAGGGTCTGTGGAAGAAGTCGTACTGTATGTGTTGCCTTCAGATGACCAACAAGCCAGCTGTAACTACTTTTTCACTCTCGGAAGGGAAAATGAAGAAAACTATACATCCCTAATAACTTTTCCCGTGGTTCGTAGCCGGCACTATGACCTTAATACGGATGCAACTCCAAAATGCGCTTCAAACAGGTGTCAAGTAGTTACCCCTGGGCTCCATAGTCATGCAACAACCAATACTCTTACTGTTTTAGGTACCCGAAGGACCAAAATTAACTATAGTGTACGCAACAGAGAAGTACCAACCGCTCTAAAAGCATACAAAGCAGTCAATTAATGTTCATAATACGGATGTTAAATTACCGGTTAAGTCATTGGGAAATATTATCTGATAGTCCAAAAAGTTTTTGACATATATACAGATTTTCATGTATATTATTATAGATTATTGTTAGCACAATAACACAGTCTTCTGATTGGTTGTTTCTCACAGAAAGTTAATCTTGCATCTCTTTGTGGCTGTTTCTTGAATGTCAGATCATCTATATGCTAAGTGTATCCGCCTACGCGCAGTCTGCTGTGATTGGTTGTTGAATCAGTCTTTGTTCTTATTTTTTTTCATGACCAATATTGGGGACGTAAACATTGACGTAAATTACTGTTTACCAATTTGGCTAGCAGCCAGCTCTCACCACAATATGACTTGTAGACTAAACGCTCAACCTTAACGCAGATCAAAGAAGCTATGATCAATGGAGTCCATCAAGTCAGCTGATTGGTCACAGATTATATTTGTTTTGGTGGAGATATGGATTGTGCTACTAATGAGATTTATCAGTAGTATATAAAGAGACGTTCATCGATGTTCGCGACTGTAAGGTGTTCACAGTTTGACTTCAGGTGGAATCATATAGTAACAAGGATGAAGAGTCATAAACGAGGATGAAACACTTGTCCAGTGCTTGATTCTGTAATTGATTTTTCGATTTGTCACAAGATATTTACACTAGAACTGAAAGCATATCCAGGTTGACTAACACTCATTTAGAAACTTAACATGGAAAATATTTTCTTGCAGTAATCAATCAATCATTAAATATTCGCATTATTGATATTAAAACATGACGTATATTAGGGAACAATATTGCTGTTTTCAATTAGATCTTCTTCAGACTTTACTCTAATTCACATAGACTTATATATATAAGGCAATTTAACCAATGACAGCGAATTTGTGGATCAAATAATAATAATAATGTGGTAAATCTTTTGAACGTCATTGATAACGATGATTATAATGACAACAAAATATAGATAATGAGGTTTATGCAGGTGGCGATAAGAATAACGAAGCTAAGGCAGTAATATGTATGTATATGTAGACAATTTAATAAGCAAATAAATAAATTAGGTCTAATCTTAAAAGCCACGTAATACTAAGGGTAGGTGAAGTGGACAGATAATCAGGGTTTACATAAATATCTTAAAAGTACGAACGTGAGTTCTATTCAAAACCCTCCCGCTCTTTCTTATCTTCCATCTCCTTCGTACTTTTATGATATTTATTTAAACTCTTAGTATCTATCCACTTCACCTACCCTTAGTATTACGTAACTTTTGAGATTTAACCTAATTTATTTTTTTATTGAATTGTCTACATACACACACACACACAATACTACTTTCGTTATTCTTATCACCACCTGCATAAACCTCATTATCTATATTTTGTTATCATTATAATCATCTTTATTAATGACGTTCAAAACATTTACCACATTATTATGATTATTTTTACGAGTTGATCACGGATCGATATCAGTTAGAGAACCATTGAAAAACCAGCTGGGAGTACTGGACAGCTGCTGTTTCATCCTACTTTGGGAATTATCGGCAGTACGCACCCACTGCCAGGGCTCGAACCCATGACCTTCCAGTTACAAAGCAAGCTCATAGACCGATAAGCCACTGTGGCTCAACTCAACAGTCCTCCCATGAATTCTAACTTCTACCAATTCGTGATTTAGCGCGACCCCAACCATTGTCGTCAGTGGGACATCCATCCATTATTATAATTTGATCCACAAAATCACCGTCATTGGTTAAACTGCCTTATATATAAATCTATGTAAGTTAGAGTAAAGCCTGAAGAAGATCTAATTGAAAACAGCAATATTGTTCGCTTATGTGTCTTGTTCTAATAGTAATCAATTAATCAATCAATTAAAAAAATTTCATCTTACAAATTTGTAGGTTGTACATTCTCCTTGAGATAATCTACAACACGTGAAAATTCTTCAATTGTATATTCTCTTTTCATGGCATCTAATACAGCGTCTGAACCTATTGAATTAAACAAAATAAATGAAAAAATAAAATAAAATGTGTTATCATGGTTAGATATAAATTTAACTGTCCATCACTTTTATTTTTACTATTATTATTATCCTCTTGGGTCGTGAGTGTAGCACAGAGGCTTCACAACAGTATGTCTTCATTCCACTCTTTTCCAGGTAATCCTCCTCTGTAGCTGACTGTATATAATTCCCTATAGGCTCTCTCTCTCTCATCTCCTCTTTCCACGATCTCCTCCATGTCACTGTCGCACCGACATCTACAACTTGTCGTTTCCCACTCGGGTTCCAACTGAAGGTCTGTCTAGCGTGCGAGTGTGTGTGTGTGGTACCACTTAACGGTCTCCTCAGTGTGTGTTCAATTAAATCTCCATTTTCTTCAGCATATTTATTGGTTTGTTGGATGGTCTGTTGTCCGTCAGAGTTTCTCGTTGGTAATCCTTTCTGGCTAAGTCACTAGCGTGTATCAATTCATTGGAAGTGTTGTTAGTGAGTTAGAAGATTGGAACTCAGCTCTTAGGTGCACAAACTTATCATATACTACACTGTGAGAGCAACAATTATAGTATGAAGATTGGGTAATACTGTGGTGAGAGCTGTCTGCTAGCCGAAACTGGTAGCCAGTACTTTACGTCAATGTTTATGTCCTGACTCAACAACCAATCACAGAAGACTATGCGTAGGCGGATACAATTAGCAGATAGATGATCTGGCATTCAAGAAACAGCCACAAAGAGATGCAAGGTTAACTTTTAGTAAGAAACAACCACAAATCAGAAGACTGTTTTTCTGCTAACAATAATCTATAATAATGTACATGAAAATCCTTAATAAACGATCTGTTGACTGGCCCTCGTCTGCTGTTGTTACAATACTACTTAGTTGCGCAGAGTGAAGTAAGCGGGCTGGGATTTGAATCTGGGACTCATTGTTTGAAAGTCGAGCACTTACGCCAACACCTACACATTTCAGTTTAGAAGAAATAAAGGTTACAGGATTTTATCATGAGCTGATATTAGTTAGAGAGCCATTGGAAAACCTGGGAGTACTGGACAGTTGTTTCGTCCTAGTTTGGGACTCTTCATCAGTACGCACCCAGACCACCATGGTTCGAACCCAGGACATTCTGGTTACAAGGTGAGCTAGCTGATACGCCATTAAGCCACTGGGACCCGATTCAATGGCCAGTTCATGAATTCTAACTTCTGCCAATTCATGACATACAGCGACCCTTAGCCAATGTCTTCGGTAAGTATTTGTCCTCACACTCGACCTGCTGCACCCTACTGGTGGTCACGACTTCTCACTAGAACCCCAGGTAACTACCTACCTGAATAGCGCAAGTCGCCAGTGAGCATCTCATCGATAGTGAAGTGTTGGCTTGTCAGCTCATGATGAAATCCTGTAACCAACCAAATCCCTACAAACCAACACTTTAAAGAACTAGGGTTGTTGACAAATTTATGCGTAGTAGGTATCAATCACCTCCAACAGAAGTAATACTTCTTAAAAGTTGGAAGAACTAGAACCAGTAGAAGATCAACATTGCTATTAGTCAATGGAGAATGAAAACTATACAAGATAATTTATTATCAAGAGACTGATTACCAGTCTTCGTCATCTTGACTGACTGAGTTTCAATATAGAGGTCTGTACAGAAATGAAGTAATTCTACTCGTCACATTACATGTAGCACACAATGGTAGAGAACAGAGAGAAAAGGAATTCAGAACTTTAGAAATATATGGGAGAAGTGGGGAATAAACACGAGTTTTTAGCGGAGTCACAAGAAGTGACCGGTTAGAGAATATAAACTGTGTACATATAAACAGCGGTTTGATCACTTGAAAACATACCTTGGCTTCCATGCCCCTTGCCTTCTGTTGTTACATTTGGTGTCGCTACCTGATGACCTATGCCCTGCAGTTTTTGAAAAAGGAGACGTATGGATCTTCTTCTTGCAGGACTTCGAGGCTGTGTTGCGAGGTTGAGTGGCGTTCAAGATCCTTCAGCGATGAAGCTGTTATTCGGAACGCTGCTAGGAGGTCGGATGACGGCAGAATATGATAGATAGTGTGAGGCGAAACAGCGGCGTATACGACCCAGGATCATGCAAACTGCTCCCAAGGTGAGAAGGACCATAAATAGTCACCGTGAGACGGGGTCACATATATACGATCAGAAATGCAAACAAAGAGAAGCAGGTGAACGTCAGTAAGCTCGAGAACTCGATACAACAAGACAAGCTAACAAAGCTGCCAGCACTAAGAAGATCGAACAGACTTCTGTCGAAGTATTTGACGTGGGGGTGGGGGGGCGAGTGTAGTGGTGTGATACAGACAATGTGTACCAACGGAATATTATTCTCACATATTTCCACAATTCAATTCGGCATTAACAACAGAATACTATGTATATTTCATCATTCTCTTTCATGTTGTTTGATGTAAACCGAAATCACGCGGTCAGTGACTGGTTACATAACATAAACTGTATATACATAAACAGCTGTTTGATCAATGAAATATATACTTTGGCTCCCCTGGCTTACCTTCTGTTGTTACACATCTACGCCATCACTGAGAACGATTTTGAACCATATCACCGATAGTCTCCAACCATTGGTTCTTAGCATGTCAATGTCTAGGTCACTAATATTGGCCGCGAGAAAATATGCACGAGGCTGATTCAACAACCAATCACAACAGACTTAACGTAGGCAAATACGATTCGCAGATATATGTCTTAACTTTCTGAAGAACCAGTCACAAGCAGTACAGAATAACCTTGAGCAAGAAACAACCAATCAGAAGACGGCGTTTGTTTGCTTGAATAAGCTATATATATAAATACGTGCTGATTTCCGTAATAAAACGATCTGTTGCCTGGCCCTTGTCTTCTGTTGTTACATACTGTTCTCACCAATAATGGGTTCTTGAGATCCTATTAGCTTCTGGAGCCATTTAGGAATATGCTCTGAAGCCGACCCTTACTTGCAGAGATCGATGAGTCCTCCCTATGTATGTATGTGTCCACAAACACATTCAAATTGGTAAATGTAGTGGGATGTGACATCATTTCTCGCATGTTCAAAGGGCTTAGATGGATATATTGGCTTCACATTCTCAATTATTATGATATTAGCCGCATAAAATGTCTTTTTAACCATAGCAGTGTTCAATCTTTGTTTAGTTATCAAGCTGCTATGATGCCCCATATAGGGTAGCTAGCTTGATGTATACGTCTTTCTTAGGGGTGAGTTGGAGAATGGGTCTTGGTGTTCTGACTTCTTCGTATCTCCTGATGAACTTGTCTGGATGATTATTATCAACCCGAGTTTGTGTCAGCTTTCTTTCTTTCTCATCATCAAGTGTGTTTTCATTGCATAGTCGTTGGATTCTACTGAAGAGACACCTCGCTCACTAAGGCTCTTCTGTACATTACAAGATTCAGACAAATTACGTCTTCTTATTACTTTGTCTAAATTCATAAAGGCAACTAATTGTTGTAAGAAAATATTCTTTGTTAAATTCTTTCTGTCCAAGAATGTGTTCTCGTTGTTACGTAACAAGTGAATAGGAGGAAAAGAAACCTTATGGCTAGTCAGTCGTGTTGCCAGCCAGAATTGGTGGCGCTGAAAACATGCCTGTTGACGCGGAATGTTCCACTCGGGATGCAAGCAATGAACAACAACAACAACAATGACTTCATATATATATATAGGCCGCATTACAACGCAGCGGGGGCAGTTTAAGTGGACATGCAGAAGACGGATGAAAACAACGAGCACCATTCACCATCAACTGAAGAAATTTGATGGAAGTTACTTTTTTAACTTATTCGGGCTCCACATATGGGGATAACAAAGGTAGAATCAATCAGTGGAAATAATACTGCACTCAGTCAGCATAGAGAACAGGATTGTGATTTTCAACACATATGTCAAGTTAGTCTTAAGTGCTTCTAATATATTTCAGAGATTCGCAGTGGGCGTCAAGTAAAGCATTTCCAACAGCTGCTTCCGTTAGATACTGAAGATCTTAGATGATCTGCCGGTCAGAATGGATAAGCAACGGAGAACTTTGGCGGGAAACGAACCAACCGGTGAATACGCCGAAGGAAATGGAAGTGATCTGAACCTACGCTAAGGAATCCACTGAGTGGAACTACACTAGGAAACAACCAGGTAGAAGTCATTTTGATTGTGATATAGAGCAGATCGTGTGAAGACGAAACCGGAGGACTGTAGACAGCTGGGTAAAATGGCGATTTGCTGCTGAAGCCATATGTTCCACCTGAAACCTTATAGAATAACAATAATATTACAAGAGGAATATGTGTATTAAAAAACAAACTTACCGGACTGAACAGGAATATGAATAAATGAATACACTCTAGGATGTGACAGAACCTCAGCAATTTCAACCAATTGATCTAAGATATACGGTGGATTTGTCATACCCAGCCTTAGCATACAACCAGCTGGTATCAGTGGGATAATACGGCCAACAGATCAGCCAATGTAATGAAATGAGGCCATTTCGCAGAAAGTGTTGGACAAATCAATGATGAATTCGCCCGGTCTAAATCACGTCCATAGGCACCGAGATCTTCTGATGTAAGCCATAATTCTTTGACACCTTCTACAAATTAAAAAAATTAAAATACTAAATAAAGTTGTTTATTAAAAATTAGG
Source organism: Trichobilharzia regenti (assembly GCA_944472135.2). NCBI lineage: Eukaryota > Metazoa > Platyhelminthes > Trematoda > Strigeidida > Schistosomatidae > Trichobilharzia > Trichobilharzia regenti. The sequence goes on from OX235266.1 coordinate 15,084,021, forward strand.
ATTTCGAATTTCCTGTTAATTAATTATATTGAATGAAAAATACCCAGTCCCTATCGATATGTCAGCTGTTAGCGCGAACACTTCAAAGATGCCGTAAGGGTTATTTTATTACCTTATGTTCCCAGTGGAACATAAGGCACATTCAAGCTAGAACTTTGAAGTTTCGTTAGCAGTGGTATTTATTTTTACCGGATGGGGTTGCTAGCCACCTCATGCCCAACCTTCCCTCTTTATCAGTCTTATTAGTGGCTTAGCGAGGTCTAGGAGTGCGTCAGTGGCCGGGGATCGAACCCCGAACCACCTGTAGCGCGGTTAGTGAGCATTCTACCGCTGTGCCACTGACATAAAACCCAGCTCCTTCACCCGGGAATCAAACCCGGACCCTCCAAGTAACAGGCGGAGATACCCACCACGATACACTCGAGGAAAGGTTAACAAGGTGTTATTCGGTGGGTACTGGCTAATAACAGAATCTAAGATGTGAATTTCTTCCTATTTGATACTCGTTAACTGGATGTAACTGCAGTATCCTCAGTGAATAACAGTATTTCTACTTCGACTCGAATCCAGTGCAGAACTACCAGTCCAGTGACTTAGAAGATAATACTTTGACGTTTGAGACGGCGAGTATTGAGGAGTTCAGGCCTCAATGGGAACATCATCACTAACTGAGGACACAATTACATTCAGCTCTTATGATTTTTTTTCTTATTTTATTCCTCTATGTTCCAAGCGGAACATACGGCTTCAAGCTTGAGGTTTTATTGAGATGAAGTTAAACTTTAAGCACCACTAACTACCAATGGAGTGTGATCACGCCAATGACCGTGAAACGCTCACTGAGGAAGTTAGTGAAACCTAGCAAGTAATGTAGTCATCATCAATAAAATATCCCCACCGAAGTGTTATGCTATTAAATGGGATTTCTAGCAAGTTTCACCTTAGGTTCGGGAAAGATTAAGTTACGCTTTAAACCAAAGACATATTAGAGTTAGGTTAAATTAATAAAGGCGATATTAGGGTTGGTTCGAGTTAGATTACAGTTAGTTTAGGGATATTTTCACGTTAGGGTTATTGTTAGGGTTAGAAGACCTAAATAATTACATGCATACAATGTGGTTAAATTACTCTGTTGATGATATAAGAATAGAACTTATGCACTGTGGTGGCAGAGTATAAATCCATTGTGGGTAAAATTTATTTTGGTAAAGTTTCACAGTATTTTTTTATACAGTAATATTTACTGATGACCAAGTTTCGAGCACAATTTATTGGTCAGGTAATATTACTATATAACACACTGGGGGACTTAATCAAAATAAATTTAACCCACAATGGAATTATACTCTGTTAATACTCCAACCTAAAACCGAGTTATTTTAACCACATGTGAGAGAAAGTCATATCCTCTGTAACACTTTTATACAGCTTTTATGCATTATTTCATAAATATATGTACGTATTCCATACACAGAAATGCCTCCTTCACGTGATTGGTGCGTACGATGTCGTTCGCTGATTGGTAGCCAGTGGTGCGTAAAGTTTAACTTTGCCCTTTTATTTTTCGGTAGCAGTGGTTTTATTTTTAAGAGGTGGGGTTGCTAGCCTCACACCCAACCTTCACCGTCTTATTGAGGCTTAGGATTACGTCGAATGGGAACTTACATATGCCTCATCAACAGATTTACACTGATTTGTTTGTATAGGTTTAATCCTAAATATCAGTTTTGTCGTTGTAATATAGAAGAAAAGACTAATGCTTTTAAAACACTGATACTCAATTAGACAAACTATAGTCATATATATTGTTTTCAAAGAAGTCAAACAGTAATCGCAGGTGATTTTTCGGCGACTCTGATTCGACTGTAGCGGAGCAGTTACATTCATCTTCTCTTCATTCCTTAGCGTTTCATTTGGAACATACAGATTGAAGCTTGAGCAGCTGTGAAATTTCAGTGGCGAAGGTGCTGTTTGTTTTATGGCGTAGGATTGCTGGTCACACACACCCAACCCTTTCCTTTACCAGACTAACTACCACAAGCTAAGCGAAACTCACGAGTGCGTCGGTCGCAAGTCAGAACCTAGACCATGTGTCTGGTTGACAAACATTCTACAACCGAACCACCGAGAGAAGGTAAAAGACTTGGCTGTGAGATAGCATTAACAGTAGGATAAAAGCAAGATGATGAAAGCCATAGAGGTGAAGGAGGGAGATTGTATGCTTATAGAGAAGCGTGCAGGTTATTATTACTTCCCAGCTGCCGACATCATGCAAGCTGGTTTCTTGAAACAGAAAGAGCACTGGTTTTGCGTGACTCCATAGCCAAAAAGACAGCTGGTTGAGGCTGATGACAGACACGAACCGTTTGAAGTGGGTCTTGGAATTGCGTCCATATTAAGATCTTACCACCGGCTAAGGACAGCAGCCGGAGTCAACCTTTTCTAAACCTCATCCTTCTCTCCAGAACGGAAAGGTGGGATAGCTGGCCTGCTGGCTATCTGAGGGAGACATCTTACTATTGTGTTACATTCCCATTCTCCAACAGAACGATTTCACCATCCCTCTCTAGTATAGTGTGAGCGGTTTACACTACGTGATGATAACTGCTTTCAGTCTAACAGCTATCCAAACAACGTTTCTGGCATGGTATTGTAGTGACAGCTGACTGCTAGCCAAATTGATAGACATTAATTTGGGTCAATGTTTATGTCCCCATTATTGGTCGTGAGAAAAATAAGAACAAAGGCTCTGCGTAGGTGGATACAGTTAGCATATAGATGATCTGACATTCAAGAAACAGCCACAAAGAGATTCAAGGTTAACTTTCAGTGAGAGACCACCAATCAGAAGACTGCTTTCCTGCTAATAATAATCTATAATAATGTACATGAAAATATATAAATATGTGTTGATTTCCTTAATAGAGAATCTGTTGACTGGCCCTTGTCTTCTGTTGTTACATTTGGTGTCGCTGCCTACTGACAAATGGAAAGCCTATACCCTGCAGTTTTTGATGGAGACATATGGATCTTCCAGCAGGACTTCGAGGCTTCTGCACAGTTGAGTGGCGTTCAAGATCTGTCAGCGATGAGGCTACTACTTGGGACATTGCTGGGAGTTCGGAAGAAAGCAGCATATGAAAGTGTGAGACAAAATACCGACGAACGTGCGACAGGGTCAGGCAAACAGTTTCCAAAGTAGGAAGGACCACATATGGTCACTTTGGGATGGGGTCATGCAGACACAATCACAATGGTAAACAAAGAGAAACAGGTGAATACCAATGAGCGCTGAGATTCTAGAAAGCAAGACAAACGAACAAAGCCGCTAAAACTGAGAAGACCAGACCAACTTCAGTCGCAAGTCTTTGACGGGGAGACGAGTGTGGTGACAACTGGTTGCTAGCCAAATTAGTAGACAGTAATTTACGTCAATGTTTATGTCCCCAATATTGGTCATGAAAAAATATGAACAAAGACTGTTTCAGCATTCAACCACAGCAGATTTGCGTAGGCAGATACAGTTAGCATATAGATGATCTGATATTCAGGAAACAGGCACAAAGAGATCCAAGGTTAACTTTCAGTCAGAAACAACCAATCAGAAGACTGTGTTCTTCTGCTATCAATAATCTATAATGTAATGTACATGAAAATCTATAAATATGTGTTGATTTCCATAATAAACGATCTGTTGCCTGACTCTTGTCTTCTGTTTTTACAGTAGGACCTGCAGGAACATTAGTCCCAACCAGTGGTATTTCACTTGTTGGATCATTGCAATATAGAAGCCTGACCACCACGTAAAGATAGTAGCTATTAGTCGGGTGAACCACTGACGCAAATGGTTATTCTTAATTAGATAATACCTACTAGGTTTTCTTTTCACGTGTTAATGTTTACGAGCAGAAAAAGATGAAGTGTTAAACACATACACACACACACAGGCACACAAAGACCTACCTACCTACCTGAAAATGCTTGTCTAACACGATCCAACAATTGTTCAATTGGATAACTGGCTAACACACCACGGGCTTGTTTTGTTTTACAATAGGTGCATGAATTTAAACAGCCAGTACTGATGGGGAGGATTTCAATCAGAGGATTACGTCGTATCTTGGGCAAATCTAAGGCAGCACCAGCAGCAGCAGAAGTATTTGTTGATTCTTTCGACTCAGATGATGATGGGGTCCATTTTTTATCCAGAAAACGTACTACATTACCTGAAAAAATTGAAAAAAAACACAAAAATTGTATATAGTTTGGGAAAACAAAAATTGTCCATAACATGCAATAGAATGATGTGAACATCCTGGATGCATTAACTTCAGAAGATTACTATCACATAGACAGAGAGTGAGTACACAGACACCTACAAAGTAACTTTCTGTGGTCGCCCAATCAAGAACTAAAAATAAAACAGGGGAGGTGTTAGGACGGACAACCACCACATATTGTTGTTAGCCTTAAAGTTATGATTCATGCTATAATTTACTGTACGTTGGTGGCATATTGGTTAGGACGCTCGCCGACCATGCACATGGTCCACGGTTCGATCCCTGGCCGACACACACCCGATATCAATGGTCGGCTGGATAAAATTTCGGCTACACGGATATCACATGCTGAATAGATTTTGTAAATTCTGGTTTAATAATACTACTTTGATAAAGCTACTAGCAGCAGCATTAAATAGCGAAACGTCAGTAAAAACACAATAATACAGTTTTGTTTTTTATTCATTGGAAATACAAAAGTTTTTAATGTAGTGTAGTCTTGAATTTATTCCAGTCGGATTGAAGGAGAATTCACAAAATGATGAAACGCCAATGAGATTTAGTTTTTACCAGTTGATGATTGTTAGCAACGCTTAGGATTCCATCATAACCGTGTCCAGACAACTGACTGTATTCACTGATGTAAACTAATGTTGATATTCTGGATGATATCTGAAAATCAACGGATCGACATAGCTGGAGCGAGATTCAAACCAAGCACCTATCAACTGAAAGCGAAGTATTCAAACCAATGAATGCCATACTGTTAGGTCAGGAGGAGACGGATTATGGATCAATGTTTCTAAACACTATCTGTAGACAAGGCACATATGACCATAATGTAGATTAAGGGTCACGTTACAGGACCACTACTGACATATCCTATCCAATCAAAACATAACTTTTTATATCTTAAACTGTTTACGCAAGATCACTATGAAAATAGCAATAAATCTTTGCCTTCTCAGCTAGTCTTCTGTGTATTTGTCAATAATGGGAATCTTATTCAACTGACCAATTAAATGTTTTGTTGGCGTTGTTGCGCTGAAGTAAGGATGAACTCAAATGCCAGTATTATTATCAGTATTATTCCCTTGGGTATCACCAAATGGAACATATGGCTTTACCAGTACATCTCCATATCTCCACGTTCTCCTCGTTATCTGGCTACATCGTACGTAACCTATAGGCTTTTATTTCTTCCTCTTCCTCCTCCTCATACGATCTCCTCTCTGTGTCACCTTCGAAGCGACAGTCGATTTGTCGTTAGCTTCCCGTTCCGGTTCCACTAAACCCGCCTGACCGGCGTTTGATGTCACTCATTGGGGTCTCTCTCAGTGTTTTACCACAATCCATCACCAATTACTTCTGCATATTTGCTAAGCAGTAGGTTCATGTCCAGTGGTTCATCACCAGTCATCCCGCGTGACAGACCATTTCATCTTCAGTATCGAGTGAAGAGGGCAGCTGTTGACAAAACGCCGTAATAGCCTGTTGGAAATGCTTTCGGTGATGCGCGTGCTCGCACGCGCGCACGCCAAGTCTCTGAACCACAACACATAGAAGCACTGACCGACATATTAATAATTATCTACTATCTATAAGGAAGAAAGAATCACCAACAAGAAACTATGGGAAGGAACAAACAAGACAAGTACCAATCGTCAACCAACAAATATGCAGGATAAAGTGGACAGAAGAGTGGATTGGACACTACTCGCTGAGGAGGCCGGGTCGCTGGGTGACATCGTGTGCGCGTCAGACCATTGCTCGAGTGGAACCCAACAGAATGGGAAGCGGCGAGTGGGTCGTCAGTGTAAGGGTGACATGAAGGAGATCGTGTGAAGAGGAGTTGAAACAATATGGATTAACATGGATGCAGGTGAAAAGTACAGCGGAATAGAGAAGGAAGTGCAGATGTGCAGTTGAAGCCCTATGCTCCACCAAGAACCCAAGGGAACAATAATATTAAATAATAACAAGAAGAATTTTTAGGAGGAAATCTTAAATATACCAAAACTCTAGAATTAAATAAGCATTAGGATAACGATGGATACACTACACTAACCTTGGAGTGTTTCTTCAACAACTTCAACTATTCGATCAATTTGACGTACACCGATTACACTTACACCCTAAATATAAATAGCAGAGAGAGAGATGCATAATCCTTTGTTTTAATATGACAGAACAAACAATAAATAGATGCACAACATTACATTGAAATATTAATTAAGTATATACCAGGCCGATAACTGCTACCTTGTCGTGGTGGTCGGGCTTGAATACCGCAATGACCCAACAAGCTGAACTGACTGGGACTCTGTCTCCACAGGTCCTACCATGTCAGGAAGGTTTTCTGGATAGCGGTTAAACTAAAAGCAGTTACCATGGGGTACATGGGCTCCAGTTTCCAATCGGATCAAATGGCGTATGAACCCACATGGGTCACCGGCAACCATGGGAATGCAGCTCCTGACGCTGCTCCGCTGCCTTGCGGATTAGACTCCAAGTCAAAGGCTCGGGGGTGGTCCCTTAATAAAACCACCTGCTTCGGTCTGGGCGCCCGGGCAGTATCTCAGCCCGCACACAATGAATGAATTAAAGCAACGAACTCCCATTGAAACTCAACGCGCGCTAGAAAATGATTCCAAGCAATATTGATCCCTCAAGGAACTTATTTCCTTCCTACCCTACTTTTATTTTTATACATAGTTTCCTGTATTGTACCTTTTCTAACCTTGGCTTCTTAACCTTCGACAGCCTTTCGCCTTTGTCGAGATTCCCAGCCTATCCGTGTCGTTTCGAGATGTTAGTGAGTAGTCCTCAAAATGGTTGTTCCCAATGTGACATCTAACACGGATATCCTGAAACCGCGTGCTGCGTTCAAGCTGGCTACCTACAATGTTCGGACGCTGATGCAAATCGGACAACAGGCAGGGTTGGCAAGAACTTTGGAAAGCCTCGCTATCGATGTCTGCTGCATTTCGGAGACCCGCATTCAAGATCCCAGTGAAGTGCTTCGACTATCCTCTCCATCTGGAAGTTCTAGTAGTATGTACCACCTGCGCTTATCCGGGGACCCTGTGGCGTCGGCATCCGGCGTAGCTGGTGTCGGTGTCGCACTGAGCGCTAGAGCCGAAGCTGCACTGCTCGACTGGATTCCCATTAACAGTCGTTTATGTGCTGTGAGGCTGGAAGGTTATACGAAAGTAAAGAGTAGTAGGCCAGATAGGCGGTGTCTATTTGTTGTCTCTGCCTATGCACCGACGGATTGCAGCCCGGATGCAATGAAGGATGAGTTTTACTACCAACTGAGCGATCTCTTGAAACAGGCGGGTCGGAGGGATATCGTAGTGCTGGCTGGGGACTTGAATGCACAGGTGGGGCGTCTAAGCTCAGAGGAGAATCGTCTAGGTGGTCAGTGGGGACTACATGGTCGCAGGTCAGATAATGGGGACCGTCTTCTGCAGCTTTGCGCGGATCACAACCTATTTCTAGCTAGCACCAACTTCCGGCACAGCCATCGCCGTAGCGCTACCTGGCGTCCTCCCTCTGCGAAGCAAGCTTGGACTCAGATTGATCATATCGCGGTCAGTTTCCGGTGGCGAGGATGCATACAAGACTGTCGCTCCTTCTGGAGCACATGCCTGGACTCCGATCATGCGTTAGTGTGTGCCAAGTTCGTCTTGCGATTTGGTGGGGTTCGTAAAAGCCGTCGTCTAAGCGTTGATGTGAGCAAACTAGTAGCACCTGCTACTTCTTTGAAATATCAGAATGAGTTAAAAACAATGCTTGCCAGCAACCCCCCAAGTAGTATAGATGAACATTGGCTTCATGTGCAAGGTGCCATGCAAAAGGCGAGTGTAGCCGCTTGCGGCTTGAAAGAATGCTCCGCTAACAACCACTGGGTTTCTGCGAGTTCCTTGCAACTCATGGATGAACGCCGGTCCATTCCGGCTGGCAGCGAATACAACAATCAGCGAAAGGCGCTCACGCGCAAGATTAGACAGTGTTTACGTAAGGACCGCGAAGCCTGGTGGTCAGAACGTGCGTGTGAGATGGAGTCAGCTGCTGCATCTGGCAACAGTCGGAAGCTGTTCCAACTCATACGAGCCACCGGCAGCAAGAAACAAGGTGTCAGCGAGACGGTCTGTGAGGCAGATGGCACTCCAATTACCAGCCTGAAAAGACGCCTGGAACGCTGGGCAGAGCACTTCGGGAAGCAGTTCAGCTGGCCACCAGCTTCAGTGTCTACTATCATTAGCCCGAGTGCTCCTTGGTCGGTTAGTACCGACCCACCCACCGAAGCGGAGGTCCGTAAGGAACTCCAAGTTCTGAAACGCCATAAGGCGCCCGGCCCAGACAAATTACCCCCGGCTCTTTTTAAAGATGGTGGCGAGACTCTCACAATGGCTCTAACTGGGTTGTTCAGGAAGGTGTGGGAGACAGAGAGTGTACCATCAATGTGGAACGAAGCCATTATCGTCCCCATCTTTAAAAAGGGTCGACGTAATTCGTGTGACAATCATAGGGGTATCAGTCTGTTACCAGTCGCGTCTAAAATATTGGCTGCTGTCTTGCTTCGCAGACTGTGCAAAATACGTGAAGGATTGATTCGCGAAGAGCAGGCTGGGTTTCGTTCAGGTCGTGGATGCATTGATCATGTGTTCACCCTTCGTCAGTTGTTGGAACACCGCCACACGTATTGCAGGCCAACGATCGTTGTGTTTCTTGATATTAGGGCTGCCTTCGATTCGTTGGACAGAACTGTGCTCTGGAACTGTCTGTTAGAGAGAGGTGTACCTGAGAAATTTGTTAACATCCTGAAAGCCCTATACAGAAACACCTCAGGTAGAGTGAGGGCATACAACCAACTATCACCACTGTTCCCAACCAACAGTGGGGTTAGACAGGGTTGCCCAATCTCTCCATTTCTCTTTAACTTTGCCATCGATGACATTCTGGAGTCAGCTCTGAAGGATGTGCGTGAAGGTGGTGTAGATCTGCTACCTGGAGATAGACTTTTCGACCTCGAGTATGCAGACGATATCGTCTTACTGTGCGATAGCATGCAGGCTGCCCAAATCGCACTTAATCAGTTGGCGATCAGTGTCTGTAAGTATGGTATGTGCTTTGCGCCGTCTAAGTGCAAAGTACTGTTACAAGATTGGCAGGAGCCTGTACCTGCACTCACTCTTGCGGGTGAACCGCTTGAAGTTGTTGATAAGTTTGTGTACCTGGGTAGTTGTGTGAGTGCTGGCGGAGGGGTGACGGATGAGATTTCCAACCGTATAATGAAGGCTAGGGTGGCATACATCAACTTGAGCCACCTCTGGCGCCGTCGCGACGTTAGCCTGGCTGTCAAAGGTCGGGTATACAATGCTTCGGTGCGAGCTGTCCTGCTCTACGCCTGTGAAACCTGGCCTCTCCGAGCTGAGGATGTGCGGCGACTCTGCGTGTTCGATCACCGCTGTCTCCGCAGGATTGCTTGCGTTCGATGGCATCATCGCGTGAGTAATTCTGAGGTTCGGCGGCGTGTGTTTGAACAAAGTGGAGATCACCATTCATTGAATGTCGTCATCTGGAAACACCGGCTCCGGTGGCTTGGACATGTGCTCCGAATGTCACCCCAGAGGCTTCCGTACAGGTCTCTGTTCGCTAGCCCTGGGACGGGATGGAAAAGGCGGAGAGGTGGTCAGTCCATGACGTGGCGTCGTGGGATGAAGGATTTTTGTGCTAGATTAGCATCGGTTGGTGTGTCACGACTCCCTGGTTGGGGTCCGAGAGATAGCTCAAATCGATGGCTCGAAACGTTATCGGATATGGCCAAGAATCGTAATCAGTGGCGAATGTGTTGCGATTTCCTTCTTTCTTCCCTTCCCGATGATAGCTAACGAACACTGTTTGAACTTGTTAAGCATGACTGTTTTCCTTCCAGATGAAGTTCTTTATCCGTTCTCTACTTATATATTTTTTTTCTTTTCCTTCCTTCCTTTTTTTGATCTATGTTGTTTTATTATTATTGTGTGGCGCATCTTTCTTGGTGCCATATTGTACCAAGTTTTTTATGCGTTTAAATAATAAAGCTATATACTACTGAATGATTTAGATGAGTAGTCAATCGTATGCCAATCAAACATCAGGTAGTAGTAGTGCTTGTTAACCCAGCGGATAGAAGTGGTGCAAACACTGGAAGGCTGGTTCACTTATTTAGGGTCGAAGTAATCAGTGATGTTATTGATATAAGTATAAAACTTGGGCACTGTGGTGGTAGAGTATAACTCCATTATGGATAAGATTTTATTTTGATAAATCACACATTGTTACAGAGTAATATTGTTGTTGTCATGTTGTGATGTGCTTGAACGAAAGAAGAAGGTAGACTACACACTAGAGTTTATAAAAACCCAACGCATTCTAATATTGCATATTTAGACTTTAATTCATCTCATCTGTTATCTGTCTGTGAAGGTAGGTTTAGTTAAGCGTCTAACAAACCGAACCATAGCACTAAATAGCACAAGAAAAGACCTAAATGATGAAATAAAACAAAATGAAGAAGCGTTGGTGTTAAGTAACCAACTATCCTATAAAATTTATTAGGAAGATCGAAAAAGGCCAAATGCAAAATAAAAATAATTGTGAAACGAGTAATGATAACATAAATAAGAGAGAATATAAGTCATCTACTGTTATACATATGAGGAGGGGACTTCTGAGACCACATGTAGGATTCTCAATAAAGCAGGAATTAGGGTGCTATCCTTTACGCTATCCTTTACCACAGAAGGGTTTAAAACTACAAAGCAAATTAAACGCACACAAACATACACACACACGAAATTAGTTTATGCATAATTAATTAATGAAACTAACCTTTAAATAATCAGCACCCGGTCGACTCTGCGGTACACAACCAGCTGCCACTACACATTTACCAAGTTTTACACCTTCTAGAACCGCATTACGAAAGTGATCTTCTGCTGGACCTTTCACTGTACAACTGTTCAACACCCAAATATGTGCTTCCATTTTAGCATTTTGATCTGTATTGCCAGGTTTTGTCTTCTCTATTATTATTATGATTATTATTATTGTCTTGTGAACAGCATTGGTCATCGGCGCTTTGACATTCACAAGTATTAGGATTATGATTATCACAGTCGGGAAGATTATCAGATTCACAGCTACCATGGGTATTTTGTGACCCGCCTAGTGTTACTTGATAACCATACTTAGCTAGTAATCCAGTCATGTATTCACTATCACTAGTATTGTGTGCACATCCCCATGTTTGTACAAAAACACGATATTTCTCTGTAGATAAAATTTTGAAGAACGAAAAAATAATGATAATAATATCAATAACATACTAATTCTTGAAAAAGTAATCTGATGCTCGCCAGTGGTGGTGACTGGCTACAAGACGAAGACTAACGTAAGCGTCTAGGTTTAAAGTTAGAAATAGGAATACAGTTAGGATCACGGTCAGAGTAAGGGGTAGTTTAAAGAAGACCGAGCACTTCAGTCCAATCAATTGGCGGAAAATCTAAAATTGAATTAAATAATTAATATGACCCGTTGCACAAGAGGTGGTGGCTCTCGTGGCCCAAGTGGTCTAGTGGATAATGTTTTGGCGTTTGAAACTATGGGCACTGGGTTCAAAGCCTCGGTGGGAACATCATCACTCGCTGGGAAATGCAGGTACATCCAGCCACCAACGAGTCCCAAAAAGGACGAAATACGCTTTATCCTGGATTCCACTGCTAGTCACCATCCACCAATTAAATTCTAATTAAATGCCCAGACATCGTCGAAGCATCTGCACAAGAAGCCATGTCAACCTGAGACCAAGCGCTTCGGTACAATCAATCGACGGGAAAATCTAAAATTGAATTAAATTTAAAGGACAATGTCAGGAATATCAGTGGATCTGAAAAAATACCATGATCTACAATCATCTGGATGAATAAACATCTATGTCGCATGGTATGATTTCTCTATAGGTTGTCTTTGTAGTGACTGAGAAACACTTAAAACGCTTAAGCGACAGTTATTCAGTGTAATATCGTTTGCAATATTTTTAATGCAATTTTTAGCGATTATGAAACTTTTTCGTATCTGAATTCTGATTGGTTGTTCATGGTCACTGTGACTTTGGCTATGATAGTTTAACTTCACCATCCTTTACTCTTTTGGATACTAATCCAGTATAAGCTGGCATTACTCGGAGAGGAAGGTGATAGCTTGACATGCTTGGCACGTGTCCTAGCCAACTAAATCGATGTGCTTTCACAGGCTCGTCGATTGACTTGCCCTGAGTACCAAACACCTACAAGCCTAACCTCAATAATATTCACATTTTATGTCGGATAGTAAATGTGTGTAAGACTAACCAATATAAAAGAAAATTAGAATCATTCAAGTAAGTCAAGCGACAGTATTTAACATTGCACATAGAAAGACAATATCAGCGTCATAAACATCAAAAATACTACCTATTTTCGCTAGGCATACACAAAAAGCGCTTACCAGGCACACTACTGCTTAAACATAAATCTTCATACATAGGTTGTTTTTTATTTTTAAATCTTGCTTTGACTAATACACCTGTGGTATTTTCTGGTCTTTCATGTTCAGTAGTGATATCTTCAATATCCATTAGACAGTGTGAATATGCTCACGACGCATACAGAACTATGTGTGTGTGTTGAAATCTAAAACTAAATAATTGATAGTGAAAATTAGCAGGTAACAAAAAGTATAAAACACCTATTTGAAAATATAAAAAATTAGTCATCTCTCATATGAGGTTTGCTGTAATGAGAACGTCACCACTTTGGGGTGAAGGGTATCAGCAATACAATATACATCTATAATCCTTCTGATGGAGAATCAGTTCAATGACTAAGTTACTTTATGCTGGAGATGATAAGCATCATTCTTACTATCTCCGTTAGTATAATACTGTGAACAGAACCCACTCAACAAGTTAGAAAATGCAGGTAAAATAGACGCGCTTCAGACTTGTTTTACGGCTATTCTTTGGAATTTTGCTAATGCTGACGTCAAATATAACAGTAGAGCTTGTAAGTAATTCGAAATCATCTTGCAAGTTTGAAACGTATGATGCCTTAAAATATGAACTAAGCATATAGCTAAGACCAGGGAGTCGGAGGCAATTTCTTATTTCTCCAGTAATATGCGGAGAGTAATAAGATTAAAAAGAGTATTGATGGGCTTGTTATTCCTTAAAGAGACAAAGAGGTTATGCTGATAACAAAAGAAATAACAAAAGTGAGGAGTGCCTAGATATGCAAACACCTAAGGCGAGTAACACCTCCAAATAACTTACTATTCAAAAAGAATTTCTAGCACTAATTACATTCACTTGACTGTTCACTGCTTATAAATTCATGGATATGATTCAATGTATGAAAGTTTAAAATTCAGTAGAATTCGAATGGCTTAAGATATTTTCAAAAGTACGACTACACCTTAGACATTAATGTTCACCGGTAAACTTTTTTCTTTAAAACTTGCAAGGTTTAGCACCTTCAAAAGTAGATGATCTACTGCAGTACATGGATTTGATTTGACTTGTACAACAAACCATAGAAATCACTATAAATGATTGGGCAAGGAATGGTAAATAATGTTTAAATTTAACCAGCTGGTTAACCTAGATTAAGGACGAGGAGCAGGAATGCTAAAATATTGGTTGAATAATGGTCAGAGTGATGCAGTTTAGACTAAACTTTGGACAGTAGCGGTCAAAATGTAAGAGCCTTGTCGTCTAACCCAAACTTGCTAATTTTCTTGCAAAAGATCATGCTCAGCATGGGTGATCATTATTCACCCATTTTTTAATATTTTGTCGCGACTGGGGAATAATGAGGTTCATTTTCACATTTTAAAGCATGCTATTCTCTCTCCTTATGTATGACTAGTATTTTAGTACTGTAACAATGAATTGAAAAGAAATACTCAATCCGAGCTGTCTTACACAATCGCCAACGTGGTTGGCCTATTTCAAGGTCTGTTAAGGTTATCCAAGGCCGTTGGAGCGCCATTTGGTGAATTAAAACGCAATCTATCTTCGTCACAATATATTCTCATAAGACAAACACTGCTTATTTCCGAATTCCGTTTAAGCTTCAGATAAAATTATACATTAGGTAAAAAAAGGGTACGAATGCACCAATGACTTCGGAACGCTAAGTCAGTGGGACCAGGTATATGACACTAGATTGAGATTCAAATTACAAGAATAAGAAGCAATTGTTGCCTATGTCAATCCTGAGATATGTATCTCTGCAGAGATCTAATTTCTTTTAGAAAACGTCCAACGATGGACCTGTTACTACTGAATCAAGTAAGAAGTCCCAGTTGTTGACCACTATGTGAGAGAACCTAAGTTCCACACGTATTTTATTAAGCTTTCAGATTCAGATTTCAGATTTCTTGGTTGAGAATAGAAGCCTCAGAGCCTATGTTGATCCTTTTCTAGCATAATTTGCGCTTATCCAAACCCTTCTGGAATGAGTCAGTTGAGGTTGCAGACACCACTTCTTATGGGAGTCGGTCTAAGGAGTTTGTGACTAGGTAAGAGAATTCAACAGCAATGTGATTTCTCCTTGGCTTTTGAACTCTCCTGCTATGTCCTCTAAGGTGTCCCGACCTGGTGGGAAGGAAAAGAGAGAACAGTTCAGGTCCATAGTCATTATTTGAAATTTTAAACATTGAGATCAAATCTCCTCTCTGCCTACAGTGTGACAGAAAGATTTTAACTGTCTAGTCTTTCCTCGTATGATAAGTTAGTGATGCCGTGAACCATACTTATCGCCTTCCCTTGAACCCTTTCTAGAATATGTGAGTCCCCTTTCAGACGAGAAATGACGGCCTGCATGCAGTTTTCGAGTCTTTACCTCACCAGAGATGTATATGAGGAGGTGAACAGGTGATTCTAGTGAAGGCTCTGCGAATTGTCCATAAGAACCTGAAACTACATGCAGCCACCGCGCGACAGTGTGCTGTAGCTTTTAAGTCGTGGCTAACTATGACACCTAAGTCTAAGTGAATTTGAGCTGATACAAGTGTTATTCCTTGAAAGTCGAGCGAGTGCAGAGGTACTTCACGTCAAAATTACTCGGAACCGAAAATGCTGCGAACTACTCCACTAGATGTGACACCCTAGGATTAGAAACACTATGGCTAAGACGCCTGAGACTAAACTTAAAACTTTACTATAAGCTTCTAAACCACTTAGTTTTTACCTCTACTAATGGCATTCGACTTTCAGGTGACAGTGGCTATAAACTAAGACACACTAAGGGTACAGTAGCTATCGAACAATGTAAAACAGCTACCAGGCAAAAGTTTTGATTGATTAGGTATGCACAGATATGGAATAAACTGCCAGTGGAAGTGCGTCAAGCAGGTACATTGGCCTCCTTCAAAAGAGTGCTTAACGACAAACTACAAGAGTTTGCAAACAATAGTAATTCTAGTTCCTATCTGAGAGCCTCCGAAATTATAGGTCCACTTAATATATAAGCTTAAATACTACACCTGTTGTTTTCTGCCTATATTTATAATTTTAGATAAAACATTAACGATTAAGATACTTACCCTCAAACAGACAAGAAATTTCGTTTGTTGAACTTCTACCCAACACAATAAGTGGAATAAAATGGACATAAACCGACAACATGAAAAAGGTATAACTCACCACAACATCACATGGACAGATGTACGCTCGTCGGGCACCATATATGCCTCACCAACCACAGCCCATCTTTCCTAAGATAATGTGATGAACTTATATCCGTAATGTTGCTGAGCAGTTAATATTCACAACTGTCGGAACAACTAAAATTCAAAAACCCTCCTCACGAGAAGTAAATACCCACAAGCAGTAGAAATCCATTAATTAATGCGTCTAAAGCTTATGTATTTTACTCCTAACAATGACATTGCGGATCAAACGAGATAAACATATCACTGATTTCAAAATAACACATCAATGAACTATACTTCAAGAATTCTGCACACAACAAAGTTGTGTGTGAAAATTGACTTCAAGCTTTATTTTTTTCCCAGGAACTTATAACCCATCCACCAAAGACTGGTTTATTTGTTAATGCGAAGACAATACTTCTGTATTTCCTGATGTGTTGCACTCATTGACAATCTAGTAGATTTTTCCAGCTATGCACAGAGATGATTGTACATAAGTGAAAAGGCTGTTTTATACTACTGGGATTAACACTAATCAAGTGTATGTATAATCTCCAGCGTACATGTTAAACATATTTTGCTATCGATTGTAAAATGTGACTGAATAATATGCTTCTATTTCTGTAACAATTTGATGATGCCTGTAAATTGGCGTCCCTCATGTACCATATCATGAAAATAAATCCATTTATTTATTATTCCCTCTAGCTCATACGAGCTGATGCTTGCTTGTCCGATGCGCATTGTTACATATTTCGCTAAATTGACCGGGGCTGTCCATTCTCTGAAACACTCTGACAATTTGAGGTCCTCTTGCAACATCAGCGTACCACTGCCGCCCTTCGGCTCTCTCAGATTTTTAAGTCATCAGCGTACAGTAGCAGTGTTATGCAAAATAACAAATGTCCGTGTACAGTATTTTGTGGCACTCTGCTGCGCAATGCTGTCCACGAGAAGGGTTTCCAGTTGATCCTTACGCTCTGCCTCCTATCTATGAGGAATTCCCCAATTCAGTGTGGTAACCTGCCCTTGATGCAAGATTTTCCAACTTCTTGAGTAGCCTTTTGTAAGGAACTTTATCGGAGGCTTGCTGAAGTCTATGAAGACGACATCAACAGGTACTATGTTGTCTCTTGAGCTGCAACAGCTCTGTTTCTAGAGATGTATGATTTCTGGTCTCAGAAGTCTCAAGTGTGGTAAATAGGGCGTCAGCGGCACAGTGGTTAGAACTCTCGCCGACCATGCACATGGTCCGAGTTTCGATCCCCTACCGACGCACACATGATATCTATAGTCAGCCCGCAAGATTTGGGCTACCGATATCCATGATGAAATTCCATACTAGTACCAAAAATACAGTGTGGAATCAAGCTTTGATCAAAAATAGTTTCCAGCATTTGTGTTTACGTATGAGCAATCGACAGGTCTCTCGGTTTATCCAAGGGGGCAATGCTTCCCACTCTTTAGGACCGACCAAAGGATGAAAGGTGCAGTTACTTGGTTGTAAAGTTGTTTAAAACTGGTTCCATGAAGCTTCTGCTTGGGATTCTGGGTCTATGTACCAGTCCACTTAAACGGCTGCTGGAACGATCACGTTGATATCAGCTTTCCAAGAGTTCGGTCGAGCATGGGGTTTGGTCAATGATACTGCTGCTGTGAACTTGAAAGTGAGCACAGCATGTTCACTTCTCCCTAAGGAGGAAGATGTTATATGAGATCCACATCCTCACCATGGGAGATTAACAGGCTCAGTGTAGAAGAGGATTGCTGTGAATCATAGCACGAGAGCTTCATGGTATGTTGTACTAGAGCTAGCGACATGCTAGATTCCAGCAGTTTATAATCAACGATGTTAGGTGGAACATACATGAAGTTTAGGTCTAGGTTTAGTGAGAGAAGCGTCACTACGTCCTTTTGCATCGCTAATCGGAATATATATATTCCAATAATGATAATAATAATTTATATTTTCATATAAACATAAATGCACATGAAAATGCATGCCATTTTTACAGGCACGATCAAGTATGTTATAATGTCAAATCTAAGATTATCTACAAGTTAATAATGTTCCAACAGTTAAATATTTGATATATCTAATTACACTCATTGTCTGAACCAGGCCGTATAGTTATTGAATTGTACAGTTGTCCTCCAGGTTGGGCGGGAAAATCGACTTCGTTTCGTTTTCATCCCGTGGTTGTATGCATACGACAACCAACCAACACTGAGGTAAGTACAACGTTTACAAGGGATTGGAAGCTGTTTTTAGAAAAGTAAAAGTGCTAATGTGAATCATTAAAGTGTAATAAATTCAGCAAGTGCAATATATCATTAATAAATACATTTATATAGGAAACAGAATGGGGGAGTAGTTAAACCCTAGGCCGACAACGTTCATTTGCAATATATAATGCTACCCATATATGTCTTATTATCATGATGTCCACTTTTGGCTTTAATACAATTATTTTCAAGACAGTTGTTTTTATTTCATACCTTCTTGTCTGTTTGGTGCACAACCGTATCTTACAGAGAATAGGAATAGAATAAGTCGAATCAAATTCATAAAGAGCTGTAAAATGTTAGTTTTAATGGAATGTAGTGAGGATCAAGTAAAGACGTTGTTAGAAAATGAATGAGATGAGACATTGTGAAGTGGTATTTAAAGATCTGACAATGGATAGCAAGTTAGTTTATAAGATACCCCATAAATCTGTGCAGAGCTCACGTGGTGACATCTCAGCAAAAGGCTGAGCGAATGGTATATGTTTAAAGGCAGAAGCATGATCTGTCTAGGCGTTCATTGTTATTCTCTTCAAGATAAAGATCTAAGCCCTCAGAAAAATCAGAAAAATCTCGAGCCGTCAAATTGCATATTGCTGTTCCTGCTGTTCTGTGAACTGTCACCACAGGAACCTGATCTAATTCGCCGATTGTTATAACTGTAGGGAATTAGATGAGGACGTTGTCACTTCTGTCTGCGCCTGACTAATATGCCTATCTGCTTGCGGTACCTTCCGATTCAGTGAAGCACGCAAATATCAAAAGACAAAGACTGGACTGTGACTGTGTATTGTAGTACAACAACAACGACAAAGAAAGTCATGGTATTTATACATTTTACAACAATATAGACAGCTGACAGCATTTGAAATAATTGATCGTAATAGTCAATAACAAATTGCGTGAGAAATGATAATATACCATCTATGCGAGATTAACAGTCAATAACAAAATGTGTGGGAATGATGATATTCCATGTATGCGAGATTAACAGTCAATAACAAAATGTGTGGGATCCTATCACCGATGAAGTAATCTTCACTCTCAATTTGGTATCAAATCTCTCGGTGATAAGTACATCTGTCTCCAAATACAGCCAAAGCTTCAGGGGCTACATCTCTAGCAGCATCCTCCTCACTCGTTCGGATAAAAAACCTGACTTAATATGGATGAAGATTGAACAATCATTTCATGGTGGTTTGCTCAAAACCAACTCCTCCATATTTTCCGTGGGAGTCATCAGTCCGGCAGTCGTCGTCTCGTTGTTCACTGTTCAGTGGAAGGCAGGAAACTATCAGAAGTATTACTCTCAGCCACGTCTCGTAAACCGTCAATGCCCAGCTCTTGCTACGCTGGGACTCACGCTGTTCCTTGAAGTTTCTCAGAAACGCTTAGTACTAACGGACGCAAAAACCAAATCACCGATTGGCTACTCGAGAATTCTTTATTGTAACACCAACATATAGCCAACTTTACAACTAAGCTTTACGACTAAGCTCTATGAACAAATATTACAATAATAAATCACAATATTACTTCTGATGGTTGTCTCCTGACTTCTTTCTGAACAGCAACAGATGAGACGATGACTGATGTGTCGATGTCTCCACGAAAATATAAGTTGGTCTTGAGCAGACAACCATCAATTGATCGTTCAATCTTCAACTCCATTGACACTCCCCGCCAAAAAAGGGATCCAACCCCTTTTTTCCATCACGACCAATACACGTTGACTTGGATGCCATTGCGAGAACCTGGGTCACATGGACAGAGCTGAAATGGAAAACAAACAGAAAAGCCAACACGCCACAAGCATACACACAGCACAATCTCACACATCGATGACGACCTGCGCCTCCAGTTAAAGGCATCCTCTTGACATCTTGCAACACAATCGCCACTTGCTAGAATGACTCTTGCAGAATGCAAAGTGACCATAGCAGCACCTCATGACACTCTACGCACATCCTCTTATCCACTCACTACCAGTTACCACTGCAATCGCTTGTCACTCATTCTGCCTCAGTTTTAGTAACGATGACGTGCGCAAGCCTCAGTCGTCTACACTCCCGCTCCCTGGCGTGTGGGATCACAGCTAACAATTATCTCCGTATGCAATGCATTCTCAGCATTAGCTTCCCCGGCGTATACGACCCATCTGCTGTCTCTAGCATCAATCAATTCATTCAAGGATGTAGAAGACTCGAAACAACTTCAGAAGTAATCACGACAAAAAATTTAACAAAATTATGCAATAACAACAAGGTGCGAAAACAACGAGTAAACACAATGAATCCAAAAAACACCAATTGATATGACACGCCACACATATATGCAAACAGTACACACAAACTCGCGGATCATGTCTTGATGGGATTCCTTTGAAGAATCGCAGGACTTACAGCGGTACGCCTACAATCCTTCACAGTTTGACGATTGTAAGTTGTGGAATGTCCGGACACAAACAAGATTAACCAACAATTACAATAATTGGAACTCATACAATTATTTAACACAAACATATGTACAATCAACCCATCAAATGTAGTGGATTCTGCCTTGACGAGCTACCCTTGAAGAACTGTAGGACTTACAGCAGTACGCCTACATTCCTTCTCAGGTTGATGATCCAAGTGGAAGTCGTCCGGACACAAAGAGAATTACCAACAGATAGATGACAGATGATATCAATTCAGTATATACAATATGAACATATGTACAAAATCACACACCAAGCACACTGGACTGCTCATTGATGCGCTACCCTTTGAAGAATTTTAGGACCTACAGCAGTACGCCTACAACCCCTCTCAGGTTGACGCTCTAGGTTGGAAAATCGTCGCGGAGTTTATTTAATGACTTCCCTCTATCAGCTATATCCTCAAATCTGAACGGTAACACGCTCATTTCATTGTATCGTAGAATATATATGACGAACAAACACACGACGTATCTGGTTAACCAAGCGTAGAAGCAGAGTAATTTACACCAGAGATAATAACATTCAAATAGTAACTTGAAACTAGAAATGCCTCTATTCAGGCAAGTCAATTTAACAATTACTCTCTCGTACACACTTGGCTTATCCTCACGAAACTGAGCAATATCTTTCGTCTTTTCAAGCGTGATTTATTGTCATAACTTTTATTCCTAGACCTTGTGTAATAAGCTTACTGTTGGTTATATGTTTGGGTAAGAATAAAGGATTCTCGAGTCTCCATTCTGTGTTCTGGTTTCGCGTAGGTTAATACAAAGTGTTTCTGAAAGTCTTCGAGGGACAGCGTGAGGCCCAGCGTAGTGAAAGCTAGACATTGACAGTTTATAAGAGTTGGCTGAAAACCTGTTGGACTGTCGCGCTATTGCTCTGAAGTCGAGTGACCAATAATACTAAGTAAAGTCAAAACCTTTTATTTTTTATCTTGTAATTTATCAGTCTTTTTGTTCCTGTTCTTTTGGGCAGATACTGTTGCTATCTCTTATAAATAAACATAAGTTATAGAAATTGTAATATGGTGGTTGAAAGTAGCTTTAAGAAAGTAATGAAACATCATATTCTTCAGTGACATGGTCTTCAGCCAGAGGAGGAAATAATCCAGAGAAGCTAACTCTTTATCGTATGCCGGTTCTTAGGACCCGTGTACATATCCACCTCACTGATGTCATGTCTACGCTGTCACTGAAACTACACAGACAAGACCAAGTGGGGGATACTACACCTACATCCGTTGATAGTGCATGTGTGACACACAGTAAAACAAAAACACTCAGGACGTTCTATGATCTCGAAGCGTCTTTTAGAAAAGGAGACAAATGAGAGGCCTGCGGTGTTGTCGTTCTCAAACTGAATCAGCATTTAGATGTAATTTTCACGAATGATGGGTGCACTGCCGTTGTAACAAAGGAGCGCCAAAACCATGCTACGAGTTTATGCAAAATAACCCCTGCCCGTGACTCTGGTGCATCTGTTCACTATATCGCTGTGGCACAGTTTCACACAGCGTGTCTCTGGATAACAAAAGCAGCACTCCATTTTGTATCTCGGCACAGTCTCATACAGCGCCCAACCTGACATCATTGCATCACCAATATTAAGTAGAAAACGTTAAAACGACATTCTGCTCCAACCGACCAGAAATTAATCTTAATAAGCTGAAGACTATCAAAGTTACTCCTCGAAAAGAAGTGGAAGGCAGAATTACCAGACATCACTCGCATCCGCTAGCAAGCATAGTGAAATGCCACAGGGCTCATCAGAACTTGATGAAATCTAAAGTGACCGACCCCACAAAAGGACAGGAAGACAAAGACCACACCTATGTCTGAGGTCATTCGATCGAACTCCTGTTTCATGTACCCATGTGTATTGATAATTTGCTTGAACATAGGGCCCTGTTTGATTAGAGTCACTATTCAGCTTTGTACAATAATTTAGGTCTGAAGATCAACTCAGCAAAATTGTGCTGGATGTACAGGGTTGTTAGGGCATCTCGATATAGACCGACTCTATTAAGGGTTGCACTGGACTCTACCGAAGAGGCTGAAAGAACACTGTTTCTGGCTCAATTGCTAGCTGTTGGCAGGAGTTCCAACATAAGAATAAGACACGATAGGCCATGAGAAAACAGGCGAATGGTGAGAGAGTCACCGGAAATGGCGTTCTCTTCCTCTGTGGTCACACACGATGCTCGGAGGCTGGAAACTGGCACTGCTTGGAAAAAAACACATGCATGGCATGCAGCAGTGCAGGTGGCTGTCATCTCAGACAGCCCTTAGTGCTTCCGGAGCGATCTTGATTTGCCGACTATCTTGTCACACTTATCTCTCACTGATTGGATACAAAGGATGCCAAGTATCGAATTCAACTCCTACGAACAACTGACAATAGCAATTCAACAGTAGTATGACATCAAGGGTAATTGGGAGGACATACCCGATTCTGCGAAAGCAAACCCTGAAACATAAGGAGTCAGAAAATTGAAATCCTAATACGTCCCCATGCGTCAGTGATGCTACAGAGTTGCTGTCAGTCGCGTCTCAAAATCCGTTAATGCCCAGCTCTTGCTACGATGGGCCTCACGCTGTCCCTCGAAGCCTTTCAGAAACGCTTAGTACTAACGGACGCAAAACCAGAACACAGATTGGCGACTCGAGAATTCTTTATTCTAACACCAGCATACAACCAGCATTATTGTTTTTACGGACTAAGGTCTATGAACAAATATTACAACAATAAATCACGATATTACTTCTGACAGTTTTTTCTAGGTTCTTTCTGAACAGCGACCGATGAGACGATGAATGGCAGATTGATCACCCGCGAAAATTATGGGGAAGTTGAGTTTAAGCAAACAACCATGAATCGATCGTTCAATCTTCAACTACATTGACAGTTGCAGCAGTGAGAATGAAAGGCTGTGTCACTCGGGCTGGTTCCACTGAAATAGGCGAACTATTCCCAATAAGAAGTCCTCTACCACCAGACAACATTGCATCAACTACCACACAAGACGCTAATGTGGGGAGACTCGCTCTTAGCTGGCTGTATAGCAATGTTAAGGAGATGAGAGGAAAGGTAGGTTAATTCAGAAACTTCAAGTCACACCTACACGTCAAAACGATAATCCTGAATAAACTAAACCCTCCACTACTGCTGACAACGAAATCAGTTAAAGTGAACTGGTTCTTTTCAGTAGAGGTAGGGATAGGGAGGAAGTGGGAGGTTGCCATATACTTTGACAGGTGACTAAAATGCGTGCGTGTAACGAACCTACCATATAATGAACCCCCAAACTCCATATGGTGTCATTTCACCGTTGGTCACACCAAGCACTCACTGGGTTGCATTTACCGATCGCCTACCTGTGGGGCAAAACACAACCAGCTGCTGCTTATCACCAACACAAGGATATGGGATTCGGGATATGACCAAATCAACATAGCTGGAGATTTCAATGCCCCATCAAAGAACCTTGATTCGGGGTATGCTCATGGAAAACTGAGTCGAAATCTACTGCAAACTTTTCGAAATACAGGACTGACTGAGAATGTTGGGGACTACATTATGTGGGGCCCTATAGGAAAGTCATTGAAACCGGATAGTACCACAACTCATGGTCAGTTACCAGTCAAAAATTCATAACCCCCATATGGAGTAGCGACTATGCAGTCATAGTTCATGGTCTTTCTATTTGTAATCGCTTACAGTGAGGCGCTAAGCGCTCACGTCTGTGCTAGAGCAAAGCTGGCAATTCCAAAATGCGAAGGCTTTTGTCCAACTCAGAATGGCCAGTAGATTGGGCTGAGAATACACATTATTATTAGTAGTAGTATCATTATTATTATAGGTATATGTGGATGAACACTGGGAAGTGATAAAAGAAGTCATTCACACGGAAGTCTCAGAAACCGTCCCTTTAGTCACAACACAGCCAAAAAATAGGTCATCGTTGCTGAAGAAAGGTATGCAAAGCATTCTGCAGGTAGAGCGGAAGACTTGCTCTAAGTGCCGGGTATCCAAGAGTCAGACCGACCACGAAGCATACCTGGAGTCTAGGAACCAGTGCAACTGAAGAGTCAGGAACGAGAGGGAGTCATTTCAGGCTAACCTTGCAAAAAATTCTCGGCAAACCCCCACAAAATCTGTACTGATTCATGCCGGAGTGAAAACCAACCAAGGGGGCATACGCCAACTGGGTCCAAACAGTCAATACCCACTAGTCTGCAGATGGCTGAAACAGTCAGTTTAGCCTCCACCAAACAGTTAAACGGTCATGTGGGTACTACCGGTACGAGCCAACATGGGTGAACTGCTGAATTAACGAAGGAAAACCCGGTGGCTACGCTCCAAATAAACCGCACACTACTATTAAAGAGATTACAGAAATTCCCATCTGGAAATTTCTCTGGTTATGACAACTCCAGGCATTTTTTCTGTCAGTAGGATCGAAAGTACTAGAAAGTATTATTGATGATCACATCAGGAAAAACCTCGATAGGACTTATAGACTTCATGAAGTCCAACACGGTTTCAGGAAAGGCAGATCCTGCGAAACAAACCTACTATCGGCTTGGGACGATTGGACATCATGCTGGGATATGGATATTTCAGTTCATGTGATCTTCCTAGACTTTGAGAAGGCATTTGTCACAGTGCCCCATGACCTTCTTCTGCACAAGCTAAGTCAGGCAGGTATAGGTTAGCCACTTCCTTCATGGCTAAGGGACTACCTAGCTGAAAGGAAATTGTGCACCAAAATCAATCGATTCCGATCATCCTGGCACAGCTAGTTATGAGAATTGTCACAGGGTTCTGTCCTAGGGCCACTGATGTTTTGATTTTTATCAATGATCTTCCATGCCGTCTAAGCTGTTCGACTCTTCTCGGCGCTGAAAACGTAAAGATGTGGAGAGAAATAAAGTGTTCCGAAGACTCAGATAGGCTGCAGGCAGACCTAAAGCATCTGGCGAACTGGGCGTGGCCAATGACATGACTTTCAACCTGAAAAGTGCAAAGTAGTAAAATTACGCACCAGTAGGCTGTAGAATGAAAATTACACCCTGCACACTGTTGTAGCGTGACTTAGGTCTAGTTCTAACGGAAAAAATAGACGCGAAAATAAATTACTCGGGGGATGAAGCGAGGCATATGCGGTCATACACTTTACACACAGGTAGTTAAATTCAGTCGCTCCTGAGCTCTTTCTAAGTTTGTGCAAAACATACATAGTACCACACCTTGAAGTGCACAATATCATTGCGCCCCCACAGCTTGGAAAGAGTGCAGAGGCCGGAGAAAAAATGAGTGATGGTCTCGAAACAGACCATGTTATGAACGGTTAAATAAATTAGGTTTTTTCACACCTAGCTACCGTCGGTTTAGGGTGGACTTAATCACCACCTGAGGACCTAGATAAGGTTGAAGTGTCAGCGGCTCAGGGGTAGAATGCTCACCAACCACCTACAAGGTTCGGAGTTCGATCCCCGGCAGACGCACTCCTTTACCTCGTTACGCCGGCAACAGGATATGTGAAGAGGATAGGTAGAAAATCGAGCTAGCAACCCCGCTCAGTAAAAAGAAACAAGACTGCTAAAGAAGCTCCAAAGCCTTACTGGGAACGCAAAGGAATGAAATTAGTTGATAAATAAGTAAATTAGTCATCCAAATAAAGTTATTCTGCCACTAAATATATATGGGCTTGTTCATGAGAGTTCACAAGGGTGTTGAGTACGTAACAATGTGATTGTACACTTTTTAGGTACTTGTATAAATTCGAGATATTGTACATAATTTTTGTTTAAATCGCTTCTTGTTGAAATATACATAATTTCCGTGTACGATTGAAAAATACACTCTGCTGTTGGAGACTTCGTCTTCTCCCTGGTCACCTCTACTTACTTGCTCCACTCACACCGTGTTGTAACTTTGGATTTATTGTAGGAGCCTACTACTTTCATCCGAAGACATTTCTACAACCGGAACACAGCAGCTACAGCAGACGCAGTCCAAACAGTTAACGTGCCTGTGGATTATATAATTAATTTGTAGCCGAGGACTTACACTTTATAACCAAGTAATCCTTTTTGTTGCTATAACTCGTCACTGTATTTTTGGTAATATATTGTGATTTAACACTCCACTGACTTGGATTATTACTTTTATACTTGGAATGTTAGTGAACTCTAATATTAGTCCCCTACAAATTAATTGGTGAGCCCGATAAGAACACGGATTATTTTGGCATATTTATATTCTTATTTTTGCTATTTTTATATTCATTGTGATTTTGTGTGTGGTTTATATTTGTATCCTAATTTGCACCAATAACCTCATATTATAATGTCATCACCTCAGTCCGGTACATCAAACGAGCAGACAACTAATAGCGAGACAAATGCCACAATAAATGCCATCACTGATTTTCGTTTACCCCAATACGGTTTCGCAGAACCAAGGATTTGGTTTGCGGTAATTGAACCGTTGCTAGAAGCACGGGGCATTAAGTCCCAAATAGCCAAATATGGTATGGTGCTGGCAGAACTCCCTCCGTCAGTATTGACAGAAATCAGCGATTTCATCGAAGATCCTCCGACGGAACATCAATTTGATAAACTTAAAGCCCTCCTCATACAACGTACCAGTTTGTCGGATGAGAAAAGAATCCAACAATTGCTCACAGGCTGTGAACTAGGCCCACGTAAACCATCCCAGCTGCTCAGGCACATGCGCCAGTTAATCGGACACCATAAAGTAGACGAGGTAGTGCTGAAACAGATGTGGTTGCAACGTTTACCTAGAAATGTCCAGCAAATTTTAATCATCTCAGGAAAGTCGTATGACTTAGACCAACTAAGTGACATGGCAGATAGTATTTTGGATGTTTTATCCGATAACACCATAAGTCACGTAGCATCTGATAGTGCCACACCGTGTCATTCCACACCCACGGCAGACACACCGATACTCGCCGCCATTGCAGACTTAGCGGCAAGGATTGACAATTTGGAAACTAATAAGTCTGATCGACAAGTCCGGAGACGGAGTTCACAAAGAAGGTCACCATCACGACGACGATCCTTCTCACGACAGCGTTCTTACACGTCTTCTCGGGATAGCAATATATGCTGGTATCACTGGAAGTTTGGACGTCATGCCCTGAAATGTGTAAAACCGTGCAGCTTTAGCGAAGCCAACCAGGCTCAGGGAAACGCCTCAGCCAGACAGTGATGGCGACAGCTGTTACTGGCAAGCAAACAAGTCGCCTCTTCTATGTGAAGGATAAAACTTCAGACACTTTATTCCTGGTAGACACGGGAGCAGAAGTTAGCGTAATCCCTCCTTCACTATCCAGGCGATCTACACGGACACCCGGAAAACTGTCTCTCCGGGCAGCTAACCACACAAGCATACAGACGTATGGAGAGCAATCCCTCATACTGGATCTAGGTTTACGTCGGCGTTTCACATGGATTTTCATAGTAGCCGACGTCAGTCACGCCATCCTCGGAGCAGATTTCTTGAGTAATTTCAACCTGTTAGTTGACGTCAACAATAAAAAACTGATTGATAACAACACCCATCTAAAGATCCATGGAATTATCTCCAGCTATTCTGTCTATAATATCAGTATTGAAAGACCAGCAGATTGCCCTTTTTCCTCCCTACTTCACCGTTTCCCTAAAATTCTTAAGCCGTCGTACAACATCGAGGACGTCCCTCACACAGTTACTCACAAGATAGTTACTACGGGTCAACCAGTTCGTGCTCGTCCCCGTAGATTACCCCCGGACAAATTGGCAGCAGCCAAGGCAGAATTTGAACACATGATGCAGCTCGGCATCATCAGACCCTCCAATAGTCCTTGGTCTTCGCCCTTACACATGGTGCCTAAAGCTGATCATGATTGGAGGCCATGTGGGGATTACCGACATTTAAACAATGCCACAGTTCCCGACCGTTATCCTATTCCTCATCTTCATGATTTCTCCCTGACATTACACGGAAAAACCATTTTTTCTAAAGTAGACTTGGTCAGGGCCTATCACCAAATACCAGTTGCCCAAGAGGATATCGAAAAAACGGCCATCATCACACCTTTCGGTTTGTTTGAATTTCTCCGCATGCCATTTGGCCTAAAGAACGCAGCACAATCCTTCCAACGTTTCATGGATCAGGTCACACAAGGTTTGGACTTTGTATTTGTATATATCGATGACGTTTTAATTGCTAGCTCGTCGCCCGAAGAACATACTGATCACCTCACCATCTTATTTCAACGATTTGAGCAATATGGAGTCGTCATTAACCCCAAAAAGTGCATATTCGGTGTCTCCTCTATACAGTTTCTGGGACACCACATAACCACGAATGGTATTACGCCTACGGAGGAAAAGATAGAGTCCATCAAAAACTTCCCCGAACCAGATTCACTCAAGAAGGTCAGACGTTTTTTGGGGATGTTTAATTTCTATCGGCGTTTCATTCCTTCGTGTGCCTCCATCGTCCAGCCGTTAACCGACCTCCTTAAAAATGATCCTAAAAAGTTTCAGTGGTCAGCTGAAGCACGCGAATCATTTTGCAACGCAAAAGATGCCTTATCCAGAGTCACTATGCTATCCCATATCAACCCCGAAGCGTCGCTTATTTTGTGCACAGATGCCTCCCAAGTAGCTGTAGGGGCAGTATTACAACAAAAGATGAAGGGCGAAGTCACCCCACTCGCATTCTTTTCTAAGAAGTTGGAACCGGCTCAGACACGATACAGCACTTTTGGGAGAGAATTGCTGGCCATATATCTTGCAGTGAAGCATTTCAGTTACTTACTACAGGGCCGGCATTTCACTATTTTTACTGACCACAAGCCCCTGTGTCATGCTTTCACTACTTCACTTGATAAACACTCCCCTAGAGAAGCCAGACAGTTGGATTATATCTCCCAATTTTCAACCGACATTCAGTACATCAAAGGGGATGCGAACGTGGTAGCCGATTCTCTTTCAAGAAGTGACATTAACCAGCTCCAAACGTCGGTAGACATCAGTCTTGATCGTATGGCTCAATTACAAAGAGATGACGTTGAACTCCAAACCTGCCGCAGAAACTCTTCCTTACAACTCAAAGATGTGCCTATCCCCTTATCAGATGCAACCATAGTCTGCGATGTATCTACCGGCACTAATCGTCCATTTGTCCCTCTCAGTTGCCGAAAAGCATTGTTCGAACATTTACATTCGCTTTCCCACCCTGGAGTACGCGCCACGGTCAGGCTGATCAGCGAACGCTTCGTGTGGCCTAAAATGAACTCTGACATTCGGAGATGGGCACGAGAATGTATCCAATGCCAATGCTCCAAAGTACACCGCCACACTATTACAACCCCGAAGACGTTTAAATTACCCGAAAGGAGATTTCAGCATATCCATATAGATATCGTGGGACCATTGCCAACATCAAGGGGATATACACATATCCTGACAGCGATTGATAGATTTACTCGTTGGGCTATTGCATGCCCCTTAAACGACATATCTGCTGAAAACGTTGCTTTAGTTTTTCTCGACCGTTGGGTGTCAAACTACGGTGTACCAACTACTATTACATCCGACCGCGGTCCTCAATTCCAATCGACACTCTTTCGCGAACTGACGAGACTTCTGGGAGTGAAACATATCTCCACAACAGCCTATCATCCGGCAGCGAATGGTCTAGTGGAAAGATTCCACAGACAACTGAAAAGCTCCCTGATGGCGCAGAATGATACATCTAAGTGGAGTGAATACTTACCTTTGATTTTACTTGGTATCCGATCTACTATCAAAGAAGATTTAGGATGTACACCGGCTCAACTTGTCTATGGCACCAACCTAACCTTGCCTGGACAGCTAGTCCCCTCAGCCGATTCCACAGACGTGAACATTGCCGACTTCACTAACCGATTAACTAGACAAATGCTTCAACTTCAACCAACAGCACCTCGACAATCTCCCCGACGAGATCAGATCAACAAACATCTACAAACTTGCAAATTCGTCTTCATTCGAGTCGACGCCATCAGAAAAGGATTGCAACCTCCATACGAAGGACCCTTTCAAGTTATTAAACGTTCAGACAAACACTTTACCGTGAACAAGAATGGAAAACGAGAGACTATTTCCATTGATCGAATCAAACCCGCATACACCGACAACGACTTCGAATCTACATCGGCAACTGCGCAATCAAATAATCAAACATCCGATTCCACTCCACCGGCACCAAGTCTTATCCTCCCTCCATATCAAACACGTAGTGGTCGGCAAATCAGTAAACCGGCTCGCTACGTTCATTTTGAGGACTAACAAAAGAAAAATAATTAAAAATTATTATTATCTTTTTCGTTTAGACATTATCATCATGACCGTTAGTATTTCGTCGTAAACTTTGATGTTACTATCACTATTATTTATTTATATGTACCTCACCAAAAAACAGGTAGTGTCCTTTCCAAAAACTATTGATCTTTAATCCATATTTTTTTTAATGTTTCTTTCCCCTCCTTAATTACTGTGTATTTACATATTTTTCTTTATACATTAAAAATCTATGTTCATGGTTAGTGCAAATTTAAGTGACATGACTTTCTATTTCAATTTTTATTGCTGAACTAATTGTATATGCTTTCAGACTTTACATGATTCACATACCTTCTCGCGTTTATGCATGTTGTAATATATCCCTATTTTTATCCAAAAGTTGCTATTACTATTATTATTTACTTCATAGTTTTACTTATCATTTTCCGGTTGTCTCTCCGGACCTCTAGGGGGGAGCCGTGTTGAGTACGTAACAATGTGATTGTACACTTTTTAGGTACTTGTATAAATTCGAGATATTGTACATAATTTTTGTTTAAATCGCTTCTTGTTGAAATATACATAATTTCCGTGTACAATTGAAAAA
Source organism: Trichobilharzia regenti (assembly GCA_944472135.2). Taxonomy (NCBI): domain Eukaryota; kingdom Metazoa; phylum Platyhelminthes; class Trematoda; order Strigeidida; family Schistosomatidae; genus Trichobilharzia; species Trichobilharzia regenti. The sequence continues at coordinate 15,115,764 of OX235266.1, forward strand.
TACACTCTGCTGTTGGAGACTTCGTCTTCTCCCTGGTCACCTCTACTTACTTGCTCCACTCACACCGTGTTGTAACTTTGGATTTATTGTAGGAGCCTACTACTTTCATCCGAAGACATTTCTACAACCGGAACACAGCAGCTACAGCAGACGCAGTCCAAACAGTTAACGTGCCTGTGGATTATATAATTAATTTGTAGCCGAGGACTTACACTTTATAACCAAGTAATCCTTTTTGTTGCTATAACTCGTCACTGTATTTTTGGTAATATATTGTGATTTAACACTCCACTGACTTGGATTATTACTTTTATACTTGGAATGTTAGTGAACTCTAATATTAGTCCCCTACAAGGGATAGCACACATTAGGACGAAGAAATGAGTGTGCTCCAACTTCTTTTCTCTGTGAGTTTGCCATCCCTGGAACTCTCTTCCGGTAGATGTGGCTGCTGCACTACCTGTGGACAGCTTTAAGCGAAGGCTGGACAATCATACAGTGACACAAAGACTGCGTTCAAACGGCCCACCCTCTTAAAACTCACACATTATTAATGAGTATACACATAATCTCGTGTTTTACTTATTCACATTCTTGGTTTTCGCACCCTCTTGACTACTTCAGCTATTACGTTCTTTATTATTATTGATATATATACATATATATAACTGTTTCGAATTTAATTAGATATTTTTTCACCTTTTCTACATAGCCTAAACTAATTATATCTGATAATATAATTGTTCTATTTTTTCAGCCACAACGAATGACTAACAGGTGAAAGGGTCAACTATATTCACAGTAGGAACACGGCCTTAACACACCACAAATAACTAATCCCAGCACCACTCTTTTTAGAGTCAACAAAAGCTACAACATTCGAGTGGCGGGACGAACTATGCAGGAGTTTACCGAAGATGAAGAACTTTTACCTCACAATCAGGAAGCAAGCACAAAGAAATCAAATTAGTTTACACTAGCTAGTAAAAACGACATTGGAGTCACCTTTTTACGAAGTTCCAAGTTAATGACCTTTTCTAATTCAATTAAAATGTGCAAACCACAAGACGTGTGAAGTGCCTGAAGTGTTAATTTACAATATGCGAGCATAGTGGATTTAATGTACATTATTGGACATTAATAGATAATTCAATTTCTCGAAAACCTGTTGACGTTTAGTTTTACAGGACCTTACTAAGTAACGACATTAAGTACTGAGGGGACTCCCACCAGCCTACCCTATTTCCTACCGATCAACACACTAATTCCTCCTTTGAATAGTTAGACAGACTATATTTAAAGTCCTCTATATGGAACAAACTTAAAACATTCGCTACTCTTCCTAATAGCCCCAACTTTTATTTTCGTCATTTTCGTTCACAAAAGTCCTAGCTTAACAGTTGGAAACAAACAGCTCTTGATGTCTTACAGACTGCTGTTTTATATGAAGAGTGGAAAACCTCTGATGGTACTGACAGGAACCAAAGAAGATGTTGCACGGCTTTACAAGGGTAAGTGGTTTTGCACGCTTCAGCAATATACATTGGGCAACACAACCTTGGTAATTTTGGTTTCCATCAAATGGAGTCGCAGTGAGATTTCCACTGTGTGATCAGGAGTAATCTAATCACCTCTTACTTCTGAGATAGAAATCAATTTTACAAGACAAAGGTAGAATTAACGGCAACTCGTTTAGGAAGACACTGCCTAGGCATTGAAACAAAAGAGGTGATCTAAGGTGTTGAGTTGAATGAAATACTTGAAATTTCTGTTACGAACCTCAAAACCATTAAATGGACAGACGTTTATTCCTAGTTTGAAGCCACTTAATGGGTAAAGAACAGAGGACTTTCGTTTAAATAACCAGTTAGTTAGTTGTATGACAGTAATGTATAATCACAGCCCAAATATTCACAAAAAAAACATACGAGGAATATGAACTTGAATTCATGAAAATGTCGATTCTTCAAAATTATTAGCCTATAGCATGCAATACTCAACGAAGGATGCTGACCTTCACTGTTTAAATTGACTCTTTGAGTTCAAGTTTCGTTGTCAACTGTTCACATCATCTGACACGCTGTCATATTACATTTAGTCGTCCGTGTATGAACCCGAGCCAGATAAGCAATCGTTATCACACTACGATTCTGATTCCGAAAGACATTTCGTATTTAAGACGATCGATTGAGTGTTTTAATTTGTTTTTGGTTTAAGCAGAGAAGGTACATTATAAGTTGCAGGACTAGAACTTACGTTGGCATACATAGTACTTTGAGTAAACGTTAACATCACTTCTTCTCTCCAACGAAAACAATTCATTCACAGTGATGCACAGATTCATCATGTATACATAATAATGTACATGTGTGCATGACAACTTCAAAGGCAACATACCAGTTCAACTATTGCTACTAATGAGTAGTATTATTAAATTATGAGAAAAATTTATATTTCCAGGATTTTCAAGGGTTGCTGTGTATGAATATTATTTGTTTCAAATTCAATCACGGAGTGATACCAGTTAAAGAACAACCAAGAACAAGAAGGGAGTACTGGACAGCTGGGAAAATACTGCTCTTAATACATTTAATCCCACTACAAAACTATGGTGGAGATATGTAGATGACACTTTCACAGTGTTAAACACAGAACATATCTCTAGCTTCTTCACATACACACATATATATATATATATATATATAAACTCACTAGTAGAGGGAATAAAATTCACATTTGAATCTGAAAATGAACAAGGAGGATTATCTATGATGTTAGGCTGTAAATAAAACGAATAGAAGAGGGTAAACTACACACTAGTGTGTACAGAAAACTAACTCTTTCGTTCTAATAGATACTTAGACTTTAATTCATCTCATCCGTTGACTGTTAAGGCAGGCTTAGTTAAGTGTCTAACAAACCGAGCAGTGGCACTAAGTAGCACATGAAAAGACCTAAATGGTGAAATAAAACAGACTGAAGAAGAAGCGTCAGTGTTAAATAACTAACTATCCTATAAGATTGATTAGGAAGATCAGAAAAGTTCAAAAGCAAAATAAAAATAATTGTGAAACTAATAATGATAACACAAATAAGAGAGAATGCAAGGCATCCACTGTTATACCATATAAAAAAGGGGATATCTGAGACCCTACGTAGGATTCTAAATAAAGCAGGAATTAGAGTGGCATCCAAACCTACAAACGCACTCAGGGACAAGCTCTGTAGGTTGAAGGACCCTGTCGACCCAATTATACAAAATAATATAGTTTAAAAAGTACCTTGCAGTAACTTTGAATTAAATCAACTTCATAGGCCGGTCAAACTAGTAGATCGGGGGTAATCAGATTGGCGGAACATAAAAATTTGGTGGCTAAGGTAAGAATGGTTGATCATGAGAAGACAGATGAGTAATTTAGAAAAAAGCTCAGCAGTTGCACTACATGCATTAATGCACACAGTCACACAATAGGTTGGGTGGGAGAGGGTTAGGATTTTAAGAAGTAATCTATGTAGATGGACAGAGAGGTTGATTACTATATCCTGTCTGTTTCATCGGGTCTACACCCATCACATGCAATAGGAACTACTCAATGCAAATACCAGAGATATGGAAGATATTATTACCGCCAGTCAGTCAAGTCAGAGGAGAATAATGAATAATCTTAAATTGTATTCTATTTCAATTCAAGCACATCACAACATTCTAACAAGTTACTTATTTTGACTATAAAAACACTCGTCTTATTTCCCATCTGATTGTAATTGATCAGTAACACTCGTATTATTATTATTTCTGAATGTACATTATCTCATATTGAATTTTATTCAAATGTCTAATCATCAATTCCACTCATGTATATAAATGAAAGGAAGAAGTTTTGTGAGTAGTCACTTGATATGATTATGAGTGGCAATAGTTTGTGTTCGAAACGTGTGATCATCGGTTAATATTATTGTATAACACCACTGTGTGATTTATCAAAATAAAATCTTATCTATAATGAATTTTTAGTCTACAACAGTGCCCAAGTTTTATACTTATATCAATTGTTTCGTCCTAGTTTAGGAGTCATCGGTAGCACGCATTCACATCTCGGGTTCGAACCCAGGACTTTCCAATTTCAAGAAAAGCTTACCGACGATAGTGGCTGGTGGACGCACTAAAATCACAAATTATTAGAAGTTAGAATTCATAGGCTGACACCATTGAGACAATGGATGTGTACTGGCAACGAGTCCCAAACTGTCGAATTCTCACAGATGGCTTTCCATGGTTCTCCTAATGATATCAATCCGTGGTTAAACTTGGAACATCAAGTGCCATTACGAGACAAATCAAAAAGTAGAAATCTTGATTCAGTATTTTTTATTATCGAGATGTCAGAAAGCAAAAAAAACAAAAATCAAAAGTAATATAATGAATAGCATCTACAAATATAAAATCGAGAAGGTGTGTGTGTTTCTTTTACTCATGAAAGAAAAATATTCAAAAGTTATTTGTGTTGTAAACAACAATAATAATGATAATAATCAATCAATCAATCAACACAATTGGCGGCAAATAGACATTTGAAACGGTTATCCACTGAGATGAATAACTTATTGATTGATTGATTCGTTCATTCATTCATTCATTGATTTGATCACTAGTCACACATATTCATTGCTTTTTAACTATTTTCGGTGCACTGTATATATCTAAGCGTCTTTGTCTCCCGATAGGTATACTTTCACGAACACGTTTCAATTCACTGAAATCTAAGTTAGCTGTGACAATCGTCTCCTGAAGAAAAAAGAAATTTAATTATTATTATTAGTAGTAGTACAAAGAATTAATCAAAAACACATTATTTTTTATTATTATCTGCTTGTGTGTCGAGTGAAATATAGGGCGGCTACAACAGCACATCTCAACTTCATGCTGCTTTTACTGCAGTCATTTTCATCTGATTAACACCAGTGGTGGAGGAACCCAGAAGGAAATCTCACTACACGGATACAGACGGCTAGTTTCGCATATGCCAGTTTACGCCACCGTCTCTGGCTTTGTAGACGTGATATCCGGCTGCCTAGCTGTCGACTAAAGGTCATCGTATGTACTGCTCCTAAGTCTGCTCTATCCTTCTCTATGACTGTGAGACCTGGTTATTTAGAGTGGAAGACATGAAAAGACCGGCTAGCTGTCTTCGATCATAGGTGCCTGCATTCCATCTTCCGTGTGAACAGGGTAGTATAATAAAGTGAGCAATATTGAGGTTAGGCATCGGTCGAGTGCTAGGTAGGTGGGAGGGGAAATCAAACGACGAGGCTGTGAAATTACATCGACTGAAATGGTTAGGACATGTGTTACGTATGTCTAGCCATCGCCTTCCTCGATAATGGGCAATGTTAGCTGACATAGGATCAGGCTGGAAAAGAGCTAGCGGTGGTCAAACCAAAACATGGCTTCATCATTCAATGAAATCCACAACAGTTAGTTTAAGCCACGTAGGAAGTTGTAGACTTCTTGACTGGTTGGGGTCCTCAAGATGGTAAAAACCAATGATTGGAAACAATTGGTGATATGGCTCAAACTCATCGTTCTCAATGGTGCAGATGATTTCCAATGAGACTACATAGTTCTTCGTTATTACTATTCTTTTGTCTCACACCTCTGTTTACTGTCTCTACCATGCATTTCTTCTTACTTTCTTCTCTTGCTTTGCGTGCTACATGGAGTGTGGCGACTTGAACTGGTGCACATCGGTGCATAGTTTTATGTAGAAAACACACAAACAATCCAGAACGCGCAATCCGTCCTAATTCGGACACCACCACCTGTCAACTGCATTTGTCTGCATTCTCCAGTGAGTAAGTGAGTAATGGTGTTCTCACTGGGACTCGAACCCTGTACCAAATGCCTCAAACGCCTCTTGACCAGTCTTTTTTTACTGGCTTAGAAAGGCAAAGGAGTGAGTCTGTGGTCGAGGATCTAACACCCCGAACCACCTGTGGCATGGTCGGCAAGCATTCTACCGCTTTGCCACCGACGGCATACTTTATCAATAATAATAATTGTTCAGAAAAGAAAAGGACTCATTCTTCATAAATACACACAAACAAATAATAATATTAATAATCACCATAAATACTCTATAGGAAAAACTTACCTCTTTGCCAGCTTTAGCTATAACCATACCCCATGGTGAAGTGATCAACGATTCAGCATGACTAATATAATCCAATTCTAAATTACACGCTGGACTACACAAGCCAATATAAGACTGTGTATCTAGCGCTCGAGCACGACCTAACAATTCCCAATGCATAGGTCCTATAAACATAGGAAAAACAAATAAAACAATGAAAATCGAACCATTATAAATTATTATTATGTCCTTTAATTCCTAGATAAAAATAGGGATTCAGCCACACGTCTCCATTGCGTTCGGTTCTCTGCCAACGTTTTCACATGGCTCCACATCTGCCCACATGCTTTTCATCTTCTCTTCACATGACCTCCTCCAAGTCACTTTTGAACGACCGACTCACCGCTTCCCTTTCATGTCTCACTCGAGGGCTTGTCTAGTGATGTCACTTGATGGTTTCCTCAGAGTATGATCAATCCATCTCCATTTCTTCCTGCCTATTTGTTTCACAATCGGTTCCTGGTTGGTTCGCTCCCAGAGATCTTTGTTGCTCATCTTTTCTGGACATCTAACCTTGAGTAGTACTGAGCGAAAACAGCTAGCTGTTGATGAAGGTCCGTGGTTTGTTCGATGTGCCCTTCGTGACGCGGCGCGGCGCGGCGCCAAGTCTCTGATCCGTATAGTAGCACTGACTTCACATTGGAGTTGAAAATCCGGATCTTATTTTCATTTTCATGATGAGTGCTGTTGACCTCCACACAGACTTGAGAGTAATGAAAGCTTGTCTTACTTTTCCGATTCTTGCTCTGATATCCTCGTCAGTTCCGTTCACTTGTAGTTGAAACGATGCTTCCCAGGTAGGTATGTAAAGGAGGTTGTTTCTTTCAGGTTCCTCCCATTTGTGCTGATTGTTGTCTGTCGTTGTTGCTGTTGGTGTTGGCCAGGAATCTTCATCATCTACCTTTGTCTTCTCTACATTCACCTGTAGGAAGGCCTATCTTTGATATTTCTTCTATCGCCAACTTGTTGCTTTCACTTGCATATCTTCCAGTTTGTGAGAAATCAGGCATATATCATCGGCGAAATCTAGATCCTCCAAGCATTTTGTATGGGTACATTATATACCAGTCTCCTCTTTGACCACCGTCTGTCACATAATCCAGTCTAGAGTTCTCAATCAGGTAAATCATTGGAGGTAGAAGACAGCCAGCCAGTTTGCCTTACCGCCGTCTTCACTTCGAAGGATTCCGTAAGTTTCCCGTTGTGAATTACTTGGAATGCAGCATTGTCGTATAACTGTTGGATGAGATGTATAATTGTCGATGGGACCCCGCAGTAGCGAAGTAGTTGCCAAATCACCTCTCGATCGACGCTGCGCTGTCAAAGGCCTTTTCAAAGTCAATGAAGTTGAGTGAGATAGAGAGGTGACTGGTATTCCAAGCCTTGTTCAGTGATGATCCATAGTGTAGCGATTTGATCAATACATGACTTGTTTCTCCTGAATCCAGCCTGTTCCGGTCGAAGTTTTTCATCCAGGTTGGCGTGTTTGATTCTCTCAAGAATGTTGCGGCATAGTATTTTGCTTGAGATGGACGGGAACATAATTTCGCGCCAGTTCTTGCATTGACTGGTGCTTATTTCAAACAGTACAGGGTGAAAATAAGAACTTTGGACCCCATTTAACAGGCCCGATCACATCAATAGACCTAGGAACGCTTAGTAGTCAGAGCAAGGCAGTGAAATCTGGTAAAGAACGCCATATTTATGAGGGGGAAAAACTGTTGAAGGAAGTGTAATGACTAAGTTAAACAGGATATTATAGGTTAGGTTATTATTACATTATATTATTATAATATAAGGAAAGGTTTATTTTGGGCTAGGAACACACTACAGTTAGATTGTGTTTGGAAAGTCGCATCAGCCCAGTGCCAACGGATTCATCACCGACAGAATCTCAGCACAGATACAGAAGACTCGTTTAGCATATTCCAATTTACTCCATCTCTGACGTAGATGTGATATTTGATTGGCTATCGATCTAAAGACGTGTATACTGCTCAGCAGTTCGCTTCGTCCTCATTTATGGCTGGCTGTAAGACATGGCCATTGTGAGTGGAAGACACACTCCATCTCCCGTGTGAAGTGGTATAACAAGTCTAATAATACTGAGGTTAAGCAACTGTTCAGTGAGTGCTAGGTAGATCAGAGGGGAAATCAATAGATAAGGTTGTGAAGTTACATTGATTGAAAGAGATGGTTAGGACATGTGTTGCGTATGTCTGTCTAGCCATCGCTTTCGTCGACAACGTAACGGGCAATGTTAACTGACTCATATAGGATGGATCAGGTCGGACACTAGTGAGTAACTACTAGTGTGAAGTGTCTAGTCCTTTCTTTGGCGGCAGACTAATATCTATGACATTCAAGTTTTAGTTTGGTCCCTTACAAATTAATGCTTGAATATCAATGAGATGCTCACTGGCGACCGGCCCTATTCAGGCAAGTAGTTACCTGGGGTTCCAGTGAGAAGTCGTGGCCAGTGGGGTGCAGCAGCAGGTCGGGTGTGAGAACAAATACTCGCCGAAGACATTGGCTAGCGGTTGCGCTATATCGCGAATCGGCAGAAGTTAGAATTCATGGGATGGCCATTGGATCGGGTCCCAATGGCTTAATGGTCTACGAGCTAGCTCGCCTTGTAACCAGAAGGTCCTGGGTTCGAACCCTGCGGTGCGGGTGCGTAGTGCTGAAGAGTCCCAAACTAGGACGAAACATCTGTTCAGTACTCTAGTGCTGGTTTTCCAATGGTCCTCTAACCAATGCCAGCTTATGATGAACTCCGGTAACTAACATCTATGAGTCAGATTTGCAATGTGCCTACCACATTCTAGATAGCTGGTGCTATCACAGTGCACTCTGGTTTGATGATATTCGATGGTTGGAGGCAATAGGCAGGCAGGAAGCCTTGCCTCACCTAGGTTTCGATTGCCTCCATCTATCTAATACCAACAATTCACAGGACATCATGATGGCAATTCACCTAGTGGCCTGGTAGATATATAGATAGATAGATATTAGTCAGCACCAAACAAATGACAACTAGACACACATTACACTAGTTACTGATTAGCATCCAATCAAAGTACAACCGTCTTCTATAAAAAAACCAAAAAAAAAATATTTTTATCAAAATCAACAACTTACCAGTTTTAGGAGTGAATGCAGCTGGAAACAATATCAATTGACAGCCCAACTGATTAGCATAGACAAGTGATAATTCAGGAAAACGTATATCATAACAAATAGCCAATCCAACTCTTATCACCGACGTCTTATTCTCTGCACTGTCAAGAGGCATTTCAAAATAGAATAAATCTTTTCCAGAACTAAGGGATGCAGATTCTTTAAATGTGAATTGACCTAGACCACCCACCGTCCAACAACACAAAATGACATCAAACAAAGTATCTCATTTAATCATTGTAAATAAAGAATAGAACTTAGGCATAGTGGGTAAAGTTAAACTTTAAGCACCACTTAAATATACCACCAATCAGTGAATGACCTTGAACGCACCAATCACATGAAGGCGGTATTTTTGGTTATAGAAAACATATATATATTTGTGAAAAAATGCATTAAAAATGTATAAAAATGTTACACCACATTCTGTAAGTATATTCATTCATCTACATGACTATAAATGACATCCTTTTGAGATCGATTAATATCCCTAATCCTGCATTTTTAATTTTCTCCAAAAGTCTTCTATAGAAATGATGTGTGTCCCTATACCGGGATTCACAATATCATTAGAATCGTTCACTATATTGGTGAATATGTCCAAGGGATGACAGAGAAGGTGTCTTCCTACACTCATCCAAGTGTAGGAAGATACCTTCTCCTAATAACGAAGTAATTACCTCCATTTTTCCATGACGCGATATTTCTGTAGTGCTGATACCATTGAAATGTTGACAACTAGATGTTGATGAAGGTCTGCAGTCCGCTTGAGGTGCTCTTCATGATCCGCCAAGTCTCTGATCCATATAGTAGCACTGACTTCACATTGAAGTTGAATATCCGGATCTTATTTTTCATGGTCCATTACAGAAAGTTACACAATTGATGTATGTATTGAACTGATCCACAAATGGACAAGTTACCGTAGCGATTGGGTAGAGTCTCTAGTGCGACACGCCCAACCTTCCCTGTACTTCCTGGCTTAGGGACAGCTTACTGGACTAGGGAACAACGAAGTGTGGTGCCACTTAGAGGGTGACATGCAGGAGATTATGTAAGAATGAGGAGACAAGAGCTTATGGGCGAATGTGGAGCAGGCTACAGAGGACTGCGGCGAAAACAGAATGAAGTGGAAATGTCCTGTTGGAATCATAGGTCCCACTTAGAACCTAAGGAAATTATAATGATACAAACGGACAAATCTAAACAGAAGTATACTTGTCAACTACCACAGCTTTTGGAAAGAAACCTCACACACACAAGAGGTTAAAGTTCAAGTCAAAGAAACAATCAGTCGCCCTACCATATATAAAGGATATCTCAGAAATCACTGCAAGACTCTTCAAACCTTTAGGAATTGGCGTCGAACACAAACAAACAAAATCACTTCACTCAGTTCTGTGTCAACCAAAAGACTCAACAGCGAAAGAAGATAAAACCAACATCATCTACAAAATAAATTGAAACCACTTCGAAAAACACTACACATTGGCCATAATGGACGTCCCCTTTCGTCTTCATATACAAGATCATAAGCTAGCCGTAAAAGGACATGACATCCACTCCCTCATATCGCTCGCTGCATACAGACAACCACGGACATCAATTCGACTGGGACAACCAGCGTTCAAATATTAGACAGAGGAAACAACAAGAATGCTAGAGAATTTTAGAAGCCTGGTATTCCAGTGAATCATTAATCAATAGACACATCGAAATAGACAAAATTTATCAATTGATAAGAAAGAAATCTCACACACAAAAGGGTCAAAGTTCAAGTCAAGGAAACAAAAAGTTCCAATTCAAGTAACCTAGAAGGTGTGAAAACACACAAAAACAACCAATCACATCCAAGGTCACCCGCCAGGAGAGATGATTAATAAACTCGTGGAGAAATCTAAAAGCTCCCTTCAACAAATTGAAGTATGTGCTGAAAATGTCGCTTAGTAGGGCGATGAAAGCTTCACAAATTAACTATCCAGCTCAGACAACACAACCACATCAAAACCACAGCTTTTCTTTGAAGTAATTAACTGATGGCGATGATAATAAAGACCAGTAGATAAGTAGAGAAGAAGAAAAGTACCTGCTGTGGACAATGAAAATGTGGTGAGATTAGATGTACCACCAGAAACACGACAAGTCCTTCTTGATGCATTATTACCTCCTGAATCTCACATATAAGTTGTTTACTTACTGACCATATCAACACCAGCTCTAGGATGATCTTAGTTGAGGGAGAAACAAGAGTTAATGTAAGAATACAATCTAGCCACTGTGGTAGAATATAATTCTATGTTAGATGAGCTAGTAAGTGTTAATATGTGCCATGATGTTTTGAGCACAATTTATTGTCGCTTATAATCATACCAATGTGTATTCAGATGACTTGATAATTTGCTCTATATGTTTTTCCTCTCCTCTTCTTATTTACTGCAAGTTGCCAATATCTCTAGTACAGATGTTGCATCATTCTGTTGGCACGTGTGCTGTGTTGATTCAATAGAATAAAGATTCAGTGATTAACCTTCCCCCCTTCTCTCTCTATCCCTCCATCTAACTATATTTCTTTCTAATACTTTCACTCTATTGTGTAATTACACGCGAGTGAATACCTTTCGGGGGTCGAGATTTTTTTTCAAGATTATTTAACTTAGCAGAGTCAATCATTCTAACTCTAACTGAATTACTACGCTTTCATAGTTTAACTGATCCCGATCTACTAGTCTGTACTATGTAATTGATCCCACTTACAGTCATTACATGGTATTGGTGCGTGCTGCTGAAGAGTCCCAAACTAGGACGAAACAGCCCTCCAGTACTCCCAGGTTTTCCAATGGTTCTCTAACTGATATCAGCTCATGATGAAATCTTCCATGCAATCAAACACAAAATCCCTAAAAAAACTAATACTTAAAAACTAAATTGTTACTTTTTCTTAATTTGATTTAACGGGTCCGTAAGTTGACAAAGTTTATTATGGGTAAAATTTATTTTGTTAAGGTCTGACAGTGTAGTTATACAGTAATATTTACTGATGACCACTTTTCGAGCACAATTTATTACCACAGCTCATAATCCTATGAAGGCACTAATCACACAACTTTTTAACTTCGTTTATATAATTCCGTCACTATATTTCATTGCTTGACTTGATTGGTATTAGAATCTTCCGTATTTTCTGTATGAGAGATGACTTATTCTTATTGCACGTGTTGGGTGTAGACTCGATGAATAGACCACCTACAGTTCTACCAAATAAGGAGGCGACATCTGAGACCCTAAGTAGGATTCTCAATAAAGCAGGAATTAGGGTGGGATTCAAACCTACAAACTCACTCAGCAAGAACAAGCTCTGTAGGCTAAACGACCCTGTCGGTTGACCCAATTAGACAAAATAATATAATTTACAAAGTACCCTGCAATGACTGTGAGTCAGGTCAACTACATAGGTCAAACTAGTAGATCAGGATTGGTGAGATTGCCTGTCAGAACATAAGAATTTAACTAAGGTTAGAATGATTGATTCCACCCGCGAACATGAGTAATTTAGAAAAAACTCAGCAACCGCACTGCATGCATTAACATACAACCATACAATAGGGTGGAAGAGGTTGAAAATTCTAAAAAGTAATGTAGGCGGGTGGCATAGCGGTTAGCATGCTCGTCGACCATGCACATGGTCCGGGGTTCGATCTCCGCCCGACGCACTCCTTTACCTCACTTATCCAGTAATTAGATTGGTAAAGAGGGATGGTTGGGCGTGGGGCTAGCAACCCCATCCTGTAAAAATAAAAACTGTTACAGAAACTTCAAGCCTCCAGCTGAAGCCCCATGTTCCACTGGTAACGTGAAGGAAATAAAAAAAATGTAGGCGGGTGGAGCGCGAGAGAGGTTGATTACTGAATCCTGGATCATAGGATCTACACCCAACACATGCAATAGAATGCAATGACTCATCACTCATACCAGAAATATGGAAAATATTACTGCGGTGAGAGCTGGCTGCTAGCCGAATTGGTAGACAGTAATTTACGTCAATGCTTACGTCCCCAATATTGGTCGTGAGAAAAATGAGAACAAAGACTGATTCAACCACACCAGACTTTGAGCAGGCGGATACAGTTATCATATAGATGATCTGACATTCAAGAAACGGCCTCTAAGAGATGCAAGGTTAACTTTCAGTGGAAACAACCAATCAGAAGACTGTGTTTTTCCGCAAACAATAATCTATAATAATGTACATGAAAGTCTGTAATATGTGTTGATTTCCTAAATAAAGGATCTGTTGACTGGCCCTAGTCTCCTGTTGTTACACTACTACCAATCAAGTCAAGCGATGGAAAATAGTGATGGAATTATATAAACGAAGTTTGAAAGTTGTGTGAGCAGTGCCTTGATATGCTTATTACTGGCAATAAATTGTCCTCGAAACGTTGTCATCAGTAAATATTACTGTATAAACACACTGTGGGACTTTATCAAAATAAATTTTACCCATAATGCAACTATACTCTACCACAATGAACAAGTTTTGATTCTTATATCAATGACAAAGTTTATCTATGAGAGAGTTGGTTGATTCAAATGCCACCACAAATTCCAGCCTTATTGAGAAACCTACATATATGGCTTATAATGTTCCTTCTGTATATGATGATAGGACTTGGAATTTCCCCCAGTTCCAGGATAGGCAATAGTCAGAAATGTTATGTTTACAGTGTTCACGGAATAACACTGGACGTACAGTCGATTCGACTGTGAATTGTAGAAGTTAGACTAAATATAGAGAAGAACGTGTCGATTGATTCCCTGAGTTCACAATGACGACTAAAATGACCTAACTATGTTGATGACAATGAATAACAGAGTCACTCGTTGACCAAGTATATCGATTGATATAAAATAGATTTGATATATGTGTAATAGTAATGCAACAGTCTATAAATCAACAGTCAAAAAATCAATAACTGTTACTGTTGAACGTGAACTCATAAACTCATGAACAAACTTTTCAACTTATCGACAGAATAAACCACTGATTCACTGACTGACTGAGTTTTAACACATAAAACTTTGAATAGAAGAGCACCACTTCAGGGAATCACACACCATGTAGCACGAAAACGAAGGATTCCAAAGAACTATTTATTTTTTTTTGTTCATTCCTTCACGTTCCCAGTGGAACATAGCGAGGACTTCGAGCTAGAGACTTGAAGTTTTAGTAAGCTGTGGAGTTTATTTTTACGGAATGTGGTTGCTAGCCGTCTTTACTGGCTTGGTGAGGGTAAAGGAGTCCGTCAATCAGGTGGAGATCGAATCCTGGACTACATGTGTGGTCGGTGAGCATTTAACCGCAGTGCCACTAACAAACGCAAAAGACTATAGTGAGCAGAAATGTACGGGAGAAAGAATATTACAAGATGGAAAAAACAACATGAGGATATAATGGACCTAGCCAACGGTTCTTAGAATCTCGAAGTCCCGAACTAGGCAGTCTACACCTCCCTATGTGGCTTTAGCCGACTGTCAAAGGCTTGGTGGATTAATTCCATGCTTTGGTTTGATCACCCCAGACTGTTTTTTTTTCAACCTAATCTTATGTCAGCTAACACTGATTGTCTAGGAAGGCAATATCTCAGCATACGCAAACAACAGTGTCCTGGTTACCTCAATAAACAAACTAATAGATTTTCATACAGTGATTCCCTTCAATAAATTTGAACAAAGAAAGAAGAAACATTGGCGCAGAATAATCTGGATCCATTTTATTTCGTATACCAATTCACATGTGTCTGCGGGAGCAGTTACATTGGAAGAAAAGAGAGGAGGGCCTACGTCAGATTCTGCGAAAATGTACCAAGGAGCCAGCCTCCGGTTAAAGGGACCGAATTGTTCAATCTCTTCAATCGCCATCAAACACCTCAATGACACATGACATTGAGTAGATGTGCTGGAATCATTCAAAATAATTAACAGCTATAGCAATAAAACGATTGAAGCCTGACTTATGTGTCCAAAAAGAATGCGTTGTTGGACTTCAATTACCCTGGCGACTCACTTCTTCGTAGCTCTCTTTGTTTTCTAAATTTGTTAACTTATCTTTTCACCCCCCCACCCTTTATTTTTTTGCCTGACTCTCTTATAAGATAACTTATTTTGATTTTCTGAGTTCTGCTCACTGTATTACATCATCAACTTCTCATTTGACCTCACGTGCACTGAAATTTTGATCTTCTCTTATCTAATTACGTAATTATTGCAAATTTTCTTTTGTTACCACCCCAACAACACAACTGTTAATCAATTTTTTTTCAAGAAACTTCTCTTTAACAAGATGTATATATGTCGTAACACTTTAGACACCCTGTAAATCTCAACGCCTTATTTTACTATGACGCTCTGACAATATACTTGCTAACAGACAAAGGTGCGTTAAAATTGTACACTTTTTATTTTTATTTTATTAAAGAATTTAGGTTGTACGCAGCTGATGAGAACCAACGAAATAAAATGGATCCAGATTATTCTGCGCGCCAATGTTTCTTCTTTCTTTGTTCAAACTAATAGACAACGATAACAGAAAACTTTAAACAAATTATGTGCTGAATGTGGCTCATTGGGTTATAAGCACTTGGCTTTCAACCAATCGGCATCCAAAGGCTAGAATTCTGCCCACCTACATCAACTTTGCGGAAAGCCTACGTCTAATGTCACACACTTAAAGATCTACAGGTGAAAATCAAAAATCTGCAACAGGAACAGAGGTGAGATGGGACTCCAATCGAACATAGAGAAGACAAAGGTGACCATCAACAGGAGAAAATCGAAGGAAGGAAGTCACCTTTCAGTTATCTAGGCTGCCTTCTTTCGACTAAATATCACACGGGTGAGGATGTCGAAGACAGTGGGGATCGAAAAAGTAAGGTAGACCTTCATTAATCTGAAACCAGTGTGGAAATCTACGGCATTCAGAAGATAGATAGAATAAGATTCGGATTTTCAACGGTAATGTCAGATTAGTCAGTGCTTGCTTCTGGATGGTTCAAAGACTTAGCACACGCTCTATCGAAGTCCAAGGATCTGCTGCGGACTTGTGTCAATAGTTGCCTTCTCTCATTACTGGAAAACAGACAGTCAGTCGGCCAGAAAACATCAGCAACAAGGAATTCTATGGATGAAACAACCAAGTACTTATTGCCCATAAAAATGGAGAGGGAAGAGAATGCTGATATAAGTGTAAAATTTGGGCACTGTGGTGGTGGAGTATAACTCCATTATGGATAAGAGTTTATTTTGATAAATCATACAGTGTTATTTATACAGTAATATTAACCGATGACCACACGTTTCGAACACAAACTATTGCCATTCATCATCATATCAAGTGACTACTCACAAAACTTCTTTCTTTCATTTATATACATGTGTGGAATCGATTAGATATTGGAATAAATAAACAATATGAGATAATGTACATTCAGAAATAATAATAATAATACGAGTGTTACTGATCAATTACAATCAGATGGGAAATAAGACGAGTGTTTTTATAGTCAAAATAAGCAACTTGTTAGAATGTTGTGATGTGCTTGAATTGAAATAGAATACAATTTAAGATTATTCATTATTCTCCTCTGACTTGACTGACTGGTGGTAATAATATCTTCCATATCTCTGGTACTGGCATTGAGTTGTTTCTGTTGCATGTGTTGAGTGTAGACTCGATGAATAGGGATCCCGTAATCAACCTCTCTCTCTCTCTCCATCTACCTATGTTACTTTTTAGAATTTTAACTCTATCCCACCCTGTTGTGTGGTTGTTTGTTATTGCGTGAAGTGTAATTGCTGAACTTTTTTCCAAATTATTTATCTTTTCAGGGTCAACCATTCTTCCCTTAGCTAAATTCTTATGTTCCAACAATCTGACTACCCCGATCTACTAGTGTGACCTATGTAGTTGACCTCACTCACTATCATTGCAGGGTATTTTGTAAATTATATTATTTTGTTTAATTTGGTCAATCGCGTCTTTTAGCCTACAGAGCTTGTCTCTTAGTGAGTTTGTGAGTTTGAATGTCACTCTAATGTCTGCTTTATTAAGAATCCTACGTAGGGTCTCAGATATCTCTTCCTTATATGGTTAAGCTGCTGTAGATGCCTTACATTCTCTCTTATTCATGTTATCATTACTAGTTTCAGCACTATTTTTATTTTGCTTTTAACCTTTTTGATCTTCCTAATGAATTTTATAGGATAGTTATTTAACACCAAGGCCTCTTCTATCTGTTTTAGTTCATCACTTAGGTCTTTTCTTGTGCTACTGCTCGTTTCGCTAAACAGACACTTAACTAAGCCTGCCTTAACAGTTAACGGATGAGATGAATTAAAGTCTAAATATCTATTACGAATGCGTTGGTTTTTTTATAAACCCTAGTGTGTAGTTTTACCTTCTTCTATTCGTTTTATTTTACAGCCTAATATCATAGCTAATCCTCCTTGTTCATTTTCCGATTCAAATGTGAATTTTATTCCCTCTACTAGTGAGTTTATATATATATATATATATATATATATATATATATAATATATATATATATATATATATATATATATATATATATATATATATATATATATATATATATGTGAAGAAGCCGGAGATATGTTCTGCTTGTAACACTGTGAAAGCGTGATCCACATATCTCCACCATATTTTTGGAGTAGGATTAAATGTATTAAGAACAATATTTTCCCAACTATCCATAAATATGTCTGCTACGATAAGGGATATTAGTGATCCATCCCATTGCTACACCTTAAATAAACTCATTAAGACTATAAAACACTCGTCTTATTTCCCATCTGATTGTAATTGATCAATAACACTCGTATTATTATTATTATTTCTGAATGTACATTATCTCATATTGTTTATTTTATTCCAATATCTAATCGATTCCACACATGTATATAAATGAAAGAAAGAAGTTTTGTAAGTAGTCACTTGATATGATTATGAGTGGCAATAGTTTGTGTTCGAAACGTGTGGTCATCGGTTATTATTACTGTATAAATAACACTGTATGATTTATCAAAATAAAATCTTATCTATAATGGAGTTATTCTCTAACTGATATCTCAATCCATGGTGAAACTCTTGAAAACTCTGTTTCAGGCGAGTGAATTCAAACAAAAATAACAAAGAAACTGAAAAAATTTGACAATTTTATTGTGTGTTCGTGTGTGTTTATTGCTTTTTTTTTTCGAATACTTACCTGGTATATCAATATCGAATAAGTGAAGTTTACGATAGAGACCGACTAATTCACCATTGGAGTTGTATGTTGCACTACAGTTGTAGAATTTACCATCACAACCACGCTCTGGTATAGATCCACCAACAAGCCATATTTATGTTGTCTATTAAAGTAAAAACAAGATGAATGTGTATTATATACAAAAAGTCTAATGGACCCACACACACAAAAAACTTGGAGAATCTGAACTACACCGATGACATGTATATGTCTGATTTCTAACAAACTGGAAGATACGCATGTGAAAAGCAACAAGTTGTTGAAAGAAGAAGCCTTCACTTCAGGTGAACATAGAGAAAACACAGGTAGGTGATGAAGATTCCTGGCAAACAGCAATAGGTATCTTAACAACAATAATCAGCATAAATGGGAGAAGTCTGAAAGAAACAACCTCCTTCACCTACCCATCTGGGAAGCATCGTTTCAACTGCAGGCGGAACTGATGAGGATATCAAAGCAAGACAAGCTTCCATTACTCTCAAGTCTGTGTGGAGGTCAGCAGCACTCATCATGAAAATGAAAATAAGATCCGGATTTTCAACTCCAATGTGAAGTCAGTGCTACTCACTATACGGATCACAGACTTGGCCAGCGCGTCATAAAGAGCACTTCAAACAAACCACAGACCTTCATTAACAGCTAGCTATCTTCTCTCAATACTACTCAAGATCAATGGCTGGCCAGAAAAGATCAGCAACGGGGATCTCTGGCAATGAGCGAACCAACCTAGCAGGAACCGACTGTGCAACAAATCTGCAGGAAGAAATGGAGATGGATTGGCTAGCCATACTCTGAGGAAACCATAAAGTGACTTCACTAGACAAGCCATTGCTCGAGTGGAATCCGAAGGGAAGCGGAGAGTGGTCGTCAGTGCAAGGCTGACTTAGGAGGTCATGTGAAGAGGAGATGAAAGCGTATGGGGAGACTTGGAGCCAGGTGAAAGCGTTGGCAGAGAACCGAACGCAATGAAGACGCGCAGCTGGAGCCCTATGTTCCTCTAGGAATTAGAGAAATAATAATAATGCAAAAAGTCTATTTAGTATGCCAGGCCGCTACAGCCTTCCACATCAAGTAACGTTAACGGGCATAGGATTGGGTTAGAAATAAGTGTTACAAGTGTGGTAAAAATGTTTTTAAAAAAAGCATCAGAGTCTATGAATTCTTTGACAGCTTGGTTTCAACCATCCACTTGCGGAGGTGTAACCGGCATGGTTGTGGTCGTCGAGATGCTAAGAACCAATGGCTTGAGACTATCGGTGATATGTTATTAATATTATTATTATAATTTAAACACAAAAAACTTAGTACAATATGGCATCAAGAAAGATGCGCCACACAATAATAATAAAACAACATAGATTAAAAGTAAAAATATAGGTGGAGAATGGATAAAGAACTTCATCTGGTAGGAAAACAGATATAATTAACAATTTCAAACAGTATTCATAAATTATCGTCGGAAAGACAAGAAAGAAGGAAACTACAACACGTTCACCATTGATTGCGATTGCTGGCCATATCTGACAAAGGTTTCCACCTATCTCTCGGACCAAGGGGGCGTGACGCACCAACCGATGACGCCAACCTAACACAAATATCCTTCATCCCACGACGCCACATCATGGACTGACTGCCTCTCCGTTTTTTCCATTCCGTCCCAGGGATAGCGAACAGAGACCTGTATGGAAGCCTCTGGGATGACATTTGCTACACATGTCAAAGCCACTGAAGCCGGTGTTTCCAGATGTCAACACTCAACGAATGATCTCCACTGTGTCGAAAAACGCCACCAAACCTGAGAATTACTCACGCGATGATGTCGTCGGATGCACGCAATCCTCCAGAGACCGTGATGATCGAATACGCAGAGTGGCAGCACATCTTCAGCTCGGAAAGGCAGAGAAGCAGCGTCAGGGGCTGCTTTCCCATGGTTGCCGGTGACTAATACAGGTTCATATGTCGTTTGATCCGATTGGTATCTGGAACCCATGTACCTCATAGTAACTTCTTTTAGTCTAACTGCTATCCAAACAACCTTTCTGGCATGATAGGACATGCAGGGACAAGAGTCCCAGCCAGATCAGCTTGTATTGGTCACTGCGGTATTCAAGCCCGACCACCACGATAAGGTAGCAGTTTTCGGTTGGTGATATGGATCAAAATGTCGATAGGCACTTGACTTCGTGCAATAAATTTGCTAGAGGGATTTTGTCTGATTTGAAGCATCCACTTTACCTTCAGCTTTCACCTTGGATCTCCTCAGGTAGAACAAGAAGTAACTTCAGAAAACTGTATGCTCGCATGTCTAAGTATAAAAATTCTATGATATCGTACTTGACACGTATTTTATGCGATGAAAATAGGTAGTGTCAGGCAAGAATTAACTAACCTTTTTTTATCTAGTAAATAAACAATCTCCTCCATCCATCCATGCATCCTTATATACCTTCAAGTTTTACTTTTTAATATTTCTATTATATTGATGGTCCTGTTGCTTCTTTGTTTGTTTTACTTTCATAATTGCAAACACCAACTTATCTTTGTTTTTCCCCTCATCATATCATGTAAAGAAAACATTATATTCAATATTTTTAAACAAGCTAGGATTTCTATACCACATTGACAATACTGTGTGTAAAAAGCCCACGGCAATTTTTCACTTGTATTAGTATTATTATTACCTTAGCTGTTATTATTATTACTCTCATTTTATATGCTGCATGTTTTTGACATTACCTCTACTGTAAATGTGGGAAATTTTCTGTGTGATTAATTTTATTTATAATTTGAGGAAATTAGATGCAATATTGTGATTAATACTCAAAATTCCATTCTGTATCACAAGTACTGTTTTTGGAATAAAGTAAATCATTATTATTATTATTTTCTAAATTCACAAGCTGCAATAAGACACTTAACACGTAAAGGCTGGCTACACTATCAATAAATATCACACAATTAATAGAGATACGTGTTATGTTATGTTCGAGCCCGCGCCGACGCACACCTGATATCTATGGTCGGCCTGCAAAATTTGGGCTACCGATATCCATGCTGAAAATTCCATACTTGTACCGAAAATACAGTGTGGAATCAAGCTGTAAATCGGAAAAAAAAAATTATGACCTAGATCCTGTATCACGCACAATTATAGTGTCTTCTTGAAGGAAAGCCTGCAGTGGTATAATAAAACTAGTCACCTACACAAAATAAGCGGGGAGGTGGTATGTTAGCGCTTTTTAGGAGGCGATCGAATGCCTTTTATAGAATTGTTACTGATATAAGATTTGTTTGTTCACTTTAGTATATGACTGACTAAATTTTTAATGTAGAACTTTGCAAAACAGTGTATCACAGTTCATAAAATCAAAACGGGAGTGTATGGGTGTACAAGTATGATTACACGGACAATAATTACAACTTAATGAATCTGAAAGTTCACAAAATGTGAATGCAACTACATCATTGAGAACTATTATGAGTTGTGGAACGAACAGTTCACAGTCATTATTTCTTCACTTCACTTATCTAGGAAACATTATCTCAACTACAGGTGGAACGGATGAAGATTTCAGAGACAAAATCGAAAAGGCAAGATACGCACGCTATCATCATTTATTTATTTATTTTTTTAATTTTTTTTTGATTACAGCTTGATTCCACACTGTATTTTTGGTACAAGTATGGAATTTTCAGCGTGGATATCGGTAGCCCAAATTTCGCAGGCCGACCATAGATATCAGGTGTGCGTCGGCGTGGGTTCGAACCTCGAACCATGTGCATGGTCGGCGAGAGTCCTAACCACCTGAAAACAATTTGGAAATCTTCTACACCAACTCAGCACAAAGAACAAGATCCGGATTTCCAACACCAATGTCAAGTCAGTCAGTTCTCATATATGGGTCAGAAACTTTCACTACGTGTCACAAAAAGGATTTCCAACAGGTTCCAAACCTTTATCAACAGCTGCCCCCACCACTGACTCCATACTGAAGATCAAATGGCCGGCCAGAAAGAATAAGTAACAAGAAACTCTGACCTGCAACAAACCAACCAAGAGCCGATCACTCAACAAATATGTAGCAGAAAATGGAGATGGGTGGATTGGGGCATACATTGTGAGAAGACCGTCGAATAACATCGCGCGCCAGTCAGGCCATCACTCTAGCGAGCTCCAGATGGGAGGCGACGAGTGGGTCGTCACTTTGAGGGTGACATGGAAGAGATCATGTGAGGTGGAGATGAGAGATTGTAGGCAATCGTGGTCCAACCTGAAGAGGACGGCAGAAGATACAACAAAGTGGCGATGTACTGGTGAAGCCCTAGGGGTACCCAAGGGAATAATAATATAACATACGAGACTATGTTACAGTTCGGAGGTATTAGTCATAGTAATAAGAAATAAACCACACACCAGTGAATTCTAACTACAAAATAAGTAACACAATGATTTATTGAAAAATTAAAGCTTTACCTTTAGCACAACAATAAAATACGCTTAAACTTACTTAGCTATATCTGATAATAATTTACACGTGGGACCATTTGGTACATCTTCTGCATACGACTCCAATATTTTGCACCGATTGGTGAATTAAAAAATTCTGGAAGATACAAGTTGAGGTGAGTGTTCAGTTACAGCTCGACTGATTAAATCAGTGGCACGTTTCAAGTTGGCAGCTTTATCTGCACCGACAAGCATTTGGATTAGTGCTAATCGTAACATGATAATGTTGCTTCTCTTTTTTCTATTAAAGGATATTGAAATCTGAAATGGTATATCAACAAAAAGTTTAGTTAAATCTACGAAAAAGCAGTTAGTGTTTTGGGTTGTTTTTTTTAAATATGAGTGCTCGTACTCAGGAAAACCAAGATGCGATAACGAGAATACTCTATGTGTTGACGATTTAAAATAATGCAATACATTAATACAGTATATGTCTTTGAGTAATAATTTTTCCCCAATTGAGTTTGAGGTTAAAGTAGGACTAATGAACTTAAGCATTTTACAGGATTTCATCATGAGCTGACATTAATTAGAGAACCATTGAAAAACCAGCACTGGAGTACTGGACAGCTGTTTCGTCAGGACCTTCAAGTTACAAGGCGAGCTCGTAGACCATTCATCAGCCACTGGGGGCCAATCCAATGGCCCATGAATTCTAACTTCTGCCAATTCACGACATAGCGCGACCCTTAGCCAATGTCGGGTGTGAGAACAAATACTCGCCGAAGACATTGGCTAGGGGTCGCGCTATGTTCCAATGGTTCTCTAACTAATGTCAGCTCATGATGAAATCCTGTAACTGATCAAATCCTGCAAACAACACTTGAATATTAAGCATTTTAATTTTACACGGTATTCCTGGTTCGAGACCCACTTCATCTGTGTAACAGCATAAGGCAAGACACGGAAGCCAAGGCATATTTTTCACTGATCAAACCACTGTTTATATATTTGTACAGTTTATATTCGTTAACCAACAAGTGAGCGTGTGATTTTGGTTTACATTAAACAACATGAAATAGAATGTTCAAATAAATATATATGTAGTATTCTGTTGCTAATACCTTACTGAATTGTAGGAATATATGAGTGCCATATTCCGTTGGAATACATTGTATCACACCACCACTGTCTGTCTGTCTGGATTCAACATAGAACTTGGCACCGAAGTGCAGCAGTTCGAGTTGCCACGTTCCAAATAGCACACAGAGGTAGACAAGAAGATGAGTGGAGAGAATTAATAGAGTTTGACAAATATAGGAGTGAAACAGAATGGGTAATGGTAGAAAGGAATATGAAAGATTACAGAGATTGAATACATCTGCGCCATTGACAACGATTTTGAGCCATGTCACCTATTGTCTCCAGCCATTGATTCCTAGAGTCCCGAGGGCCCCAACCCGGGAGTCTGCATCTCCCTACCTGACTCAGTTTAACTGTCAAGGATTTCATGGATTGATGCCATGTTTTTGTTTGGCCACCACTGGCTCTTTTCCAACCTGAACCTATATCAGCTAACAATGCCCGTCGGGGGAGGCGGTGGTTAGGCATGCGCACCACGTGACCTAACCATCTTAGTCTATGTAACTTTATAACCTCGTCGATTGATTTTCCCTCTTTGCCCAACACTCTACGCCTAACGTCAACATTACTTATCTTGTGAAACCACCTAACGTGAGACACCACCACACATCTACTTGGGTCTGGTTGGTGGGATTACTTATCATGTTGAACCTAATAAATTAATATCATCAGGGCCTCAGCAGTACGCCTTCAGTGTACTATGTTATCTGCCATCATTTTCAATTGGCTCCACAACTGTCCACTAGTCTTCTTTTCCTTCTTCACACGATGTCTATCATATCACCGTCAGATTCATGCCCAACTCGTTACTTTGCATTTAGGGTCCACTCAAAGCCATGGTGTGTGATGTCACTCAGAGGCACCTTCAGTATATGCCCTATATATATTGGCATTTTCTTTAGTATATTTGTTGAGCAACAATTTCTTAGCCGGTTTGCTCACGATATTTTTTTCAAGAGTCTCATTACAAATCACTATGACTCTTCACTATTGATTACTCACCTATATTTTAAAGGTAGAGAAGGGTATCATGTGTATTCGTGTTATGACCTCATCAACAATTAATATGACTGAGTAGCTTTATACGTAGATATAATAATACTGACGTAATGGGCAACTCTTGGAAACTACTCGAGTACTACTACGGCGTACCCCACCCCAAATATTCATCAACCTTATTATTCAACAGCTGTACGACAACGGTACATGTCAAGTGATCCACAACGGAAAACTCAGCCAGGCGTTTGGAGTTAGCACAGGAGTCAGACAAGGGTGCTGCTTATTATCACCCACAATGATATTCCTAATTGTGGTGGACTGACTGGATTATGCGTCAGACAGTGTGTGGGGAGTGAGAAGACAGGGATATCCTGGACCGACCGACGTGAAGAACCTAGAAGACCTGGATTTCGCGCGTGGACGACTTATGTTTGATGTCACACAAAGTCGAAGACTTACAAGCAAAATCCGACCGATAAACTGGT
Source organism: Trichobilharzia regenti (assembly GCA_944472135.2). Taxonomy (NCBI): domain Eukaryota; kingdom Metazoa; phylum Platyhelminthes; class Trematoda; order Strigeidida; family Schistosomatidae; genus Trichobilharzia; species Trichobilharzia regenti. The sequence goes on from OX235266.1 coordinate 15,141,532, forward strand.
CAAAGAATCAGCCGGCGAAGACAGGACTCCAAGTGAACATAGAAAAGATGGAGGTTATGAAAATAACCAACCAACCAACAACAACAACAGCAGCAACACCCAGCGTCAATCACCATCAACGGTAGGGATTTGAAAGAGGTCACTTCATTCACTTATCTAGCATTGAGCATTGTCTCAACTACAGGAAGTCGGAACGGACGAGGATGTCAAATCGAGCGAGAATCGGGAAGGCGAGAAACATATTCATCAACCTGAAACCAATCTGGAAATCTTCGTCACTCAACTCAGAATCAACAAAAAAATTAGGTCAGATTTTCAATACAAACGTCAAGTCAGCTGTTCTATACGGATCAGATACTTGGCGGGCGGGTCACAAAGAATATTTCCAACAACCTGTGGCAGACATTTATCAACAAGTGCCTTCGCTCTATACTGAAGAACAGATGGCTGGGCCAGAAAGAATCACCAACTATTGGAAACTATGGAACAAACAAAACAAGAACCAATCGACCAACGAATATGCAGGAGAAAGTGGAGATGGATTGGACATTCGCTGAGGAGACCGTTGGGTGACATCCCGCGTCAGGCCATCGCTCGAGTGGAACCCGACAGAATGGGAAGCGGCGAGTGTGACGTCAGTGCAAGGGTGACGTGGAGGAGATCGTGTGAAGAGGAGTTGAAACAGTATGGACTAACTAACATGAATGCAGGTGAAAGTACAGCAGAAGGAAGACAGAAGCAAGTGGAGATGTGCAGTTGAAGCCCTATATTCCAATAGAAACCCGAGTGAACAATAATGTATAATAATAATGGGCAACTCAACTGTTGTTCTAGATACGGTTATTCATTCCTTACTACCTGTGACTGCTAGGGTAAAACTTTGTGTGCGAAAAAGTGCATTCCTAACCACATTAGAATTTGGCTAGGGCAGTGGAGAATACATTGTTCTGATTGGTTGATGATGGTTGACCTAGAGCCAAGGTTAAAAAAAGATGATTAAGTTTTATAGTCATTTGATTACAAGATGATTACTACTTTTTAGCTGATTCTGATTCAATTTGTATTACAGTTTTAAACTCTAGGGAAAGGAAACAAGCCTGAAAGGCAGCTGAACAGTGATACTTATCAACCCACGTAACTATTTAGGTATAGTGTTTTGTTTCTATTCAGATAGATAGCACACTCAATCGGATCATTTTAGAAATAATTAAGCATTAAGATTCTCTTGAATGCGTGATTTTTTTTCTTAATAAAAATGCGCTAAAAGGAACAATTTCTAAATGAATCGAATCGTATGACTACAAGTGACGACAATACTATTTATACATATAATTGATCATTTTATAGTGATTTTCGCGGTAAAAAAACACTGTTTTTTAAGATTAATCTTTCGTGTAGAATTAACAAGACGAACTGATGGAACCTTATGAAGATCGATCCATAGAAAAGCTACTTGGAATGATCAACTGACAAGCTTCTAGAGTTGGATACCCATTCAACAAGAGCGAAATTTAATTTAATCCCTTGCCACCCGAATATGTAGTCCCAATGTTCTAGAAACAGGATTCGATCTTTTGAAAGAAATCTTCATCCAAAATGGATACCCCAACCAAGATTTATCCATAAAAATATCAAACCAAGAATTTGGAGAAATGAAAATTCACACTTGCGCCGAAAATCTACTCCCTTGGATTTCAAGAGAGATTCAACAAGCAATATTCTCAAGAGGAGGATCGTATCATCTCTGAGAAGAAAATTCTTTGCAGTAACGCTAAGAATGTTCTCCAGTCGCCCGCTGATCTGCAGAAGCCTTAAGGACATGATCCTGCAACTGACCACTATTATATGCATATATCAGTTCACCTGTTGCTGTACATCGGTTGTGCGACGCGAATCCTGTCCAAGAGGATTCAAGAACACTATCCAGTATGGTCACGAAAAGGCAATAGTGGTGAACACCTGGTTAACACTGATCGTTCCATCTTAAGAAACGCCTCCTTCAAGGTAATCTACAGAGTCAAGAATAACCCTCCAACGACAATACGGTTTCGTCTTCTTTGTATCGCTGAAGCCCTGTCCATTCACATAAAAAACGGAGCTGTGCACACAGATGAGAATTACTCAACCAGTTCTACTATCACGGTAACAACTTTGTTGATTTTTGATGACTTAATTTTGTTTGTTTGCTTGTTTCTTTAATTGCTTGTAATTCTTGTATATTCATTTAGGAGTCTTACGTAATTTCGTATTCCCTACTTTGTTTCTATATGCATCCTGAGCAAAACTCCGTAACTCCTTTTTAACAACTGTTTGTGACAACTCATCACTTCTGTCACTACCCTAGTTTCATTAACATTCAATTTTCTGGACCGTTTGTGTTTTACGTAACTCAGCCCAAAACCGACTAACTCTCACTCCTTTAGTTAAAATAATTATAACCAATTGTATTTTTGTCTGACAAACTTAATGTACACACATACATACAAAATAACTCAAATATATTTGTGATAGTACAGCTAAGAAAATGAATTCGCCAAAAAGAGACTTCGCTGAACTACGTGTTTTGTTTTTATTATGTTTCTACAAGAAAATTCTGTAGGTATATCAAATGCATAAGCATTGGAAACGTCTTTAGGAAAAACAGGCAAGTAGTTCTATGTAGACAAATGGATGTGCTATATGACAACGCTATTATTATTATCGTTTCTTTTGACGACGATACCGGAGGACTAACTGGCGAAAAGGATCAACTCCAATCACAGTAGTAACAGTCTTAACACACCTCATACTACAAACCACATATAATTAATCCCAGCACTACTCCCTTTGGAGTCAACCAAAGCTACTACAATCAAGTGGCGGGATGAGTTACGTAGAAGTTTACCGAAGATCAGGAACCTATACCTCACAATCGAGAGGCGAGCACAAAGAAATTAAACTGGTTTATATTAGCTCGTAAAAATGATATTGGATATTGGAACGCTCGCTAGCCAAACACATTGCCTGGGTTGGACTTTCAGCCAACGAACTACTATACCTCGCCTAGCTTGTGCTAAGCCTGGAAAAGAAGGAACGTAGGGCATGAAGCTAGCAACGTCACCATCGCTACTGGTACTTCAAAGCTCAAAGCTTTATGTTCTACTCGGAATGCAAAGAAATGCGGCGGCAGATTTTTTATAGATATTAGGAGTGGAAATGTCTAACTTCCCGTCACTTGAATTAACTAAGCCGGAATGTTCGGTCTCTGTTAGCATATTACCAACTATTACGGATAATTTGATGATGATTTGAGAACGATTTGATGTCAATTGACTGGTAGTGGTTACTAAAGGAATCCAGGAAGATAGCTTCATCACAGCTGTCGATAAAGCCATTAAACACATTTATAACCTATAAGAATATAATGTAGTTAGCTAGAAGCAATTAAAGAGCATGCTATATCGTAGAGCCTTACTGTAGTTGACATAAGCAGTAGAAACATTCTGTTTAAGATGAAAAAACCATTTTGTAAGAAGAAAATGACTACGAACCTAAATTAGTGTCTGTCTGTCTATTTTCGACATAGAACTTTGCACCGATGTGTGGCAGTTCAAGTCGCCACACTCCACACCTTGTAGCACACAAAGCAAGAGAAGAAAGTAGAAGAAATGCATAATAGAGACAGTAAACAGAGGTGTGAGACAAAGGAATAGTAATAACGAAGAACAATATAGTTTCATTGGAAATCACAAGTCACAAGGAGTGAATGCATCTGCACCAGCCAGGCATTGAGAACGATCACTTCCAGCCATTGGTTTTTACCGTCCCGAGGACCCCAATCAGTCAAGAAGTCTACACCTTCCTACGCGACTAGCTGGCTTAAACTAACTGTTGTGGATTTCATTGACTGATGAAGTCATGTTTTGGTTTGACCACCGCTAGCTCTTTTCCGGCCTGATCCTATGTCAGCTAACATTGCCCATTATCGAGGAAGGCGATGGCTAGACGGGCATGTGTAACACATGTCCTAACCATTTCAGACGATGTAATTTCACAGCCTCATCGATTGATTTTTCCTCCTTACCTAACACTCGACGCCTAACTTTAATATTCCTCACCTTATTATACCACTCCCCACGGGAGATAAAGCGCAGGCACCTGTGATCAAAGGCAGCTAATCTTTTTATGTAAACTATAATCGAAACCGAATACAAAGACATCTGGAATAATATCCCTAAAGAAGTAGAAAATCACGAAAAATTTACTGTAACTTTAAGCGAGTAGAAATCTAAAACACCATTTGAGTTTATCGTCTACTTGTACTGACAAGACCAAGATATTATGACAGGATTAATTGAAGAGTTTCACTATATGGAGTCGGCAAGTGCAGCATTGCCTTCCTCTACATGTATCTTTAGACTGAAGGAGCTTAATGTAACTTGCAGGTTCACTGAATATGTTTTGGCTAACTCCAGAAAGTCTGAAATCCGCAGAGACTACTATGCAGTTAATAGTAACATAACAGTAAACACGAAATTCCAGAGCTCAAAACACTATTTAATTGACAGTTAAAGTCGAACTTCGTTCTCTGTTTAGTTATAAAATTAGTTGGCTTACAGTTTATATGATGGTGCCCGCATCTTACCCAGGCCCGGAGACAATGCCCATTGTTTGGCTTTATTTAGTCTCAATGGCAATGAAATCAAACCCACTATAAGGGTGAAATAGAATTCAAATGACTGAGTAATTAAATTTACAAGGTACACATCTCAGTGAGAACTAAAGCATCTTAAGCTGAAAGGTTCTGATGAAAAACCCACTTAGAAAATCCATTTTAAAACATACCGTATAGATCCACCCCTCGCACACTACGCATTCTTAAGGTACTCTAAGTATGCAGGACCTCACTTTAAATATTGCATGAAGACCCCGAGTCCATTCTTTAATGGAGCACAAGTCTTAGAGAAAGCACGAAGGACAAACGTCACGCTATTTAAAGAATCTCGCATCTTCCTGATGGAAAGAGGGAGGAAAATCTATGTATCTTCATTATAATGCTCTAGGAGTCGTCTTATATTAAATGACGACTTAAATATTTTCCAATATTTTTTTCTCCTTCCAAGATACCTAACAAGCCACTACAAAAAGATGAATACACTAAGGTCAGACAAACACAGGTTAAATTCAGTTGCTCGGATACGTTAGCCGAAAATCTGGAAATCATTACAGGATCAACAGGTATCGGCTTCAAAGATAAGATACAAAGATAACCACAGGCAACCTTAGATCCAGGCTTAAGGTCAGCAGAAGTTATTCGCACAACGATAGACGATACGTGTCTAGAGGAATGTATCCCAGGGAAAATGATCAAGGGAACTTTTTCGAAGAAACAGTTCTGGCGTAAATTATATTGAATTCTACCCAACTCTGAGAAAAGAACCTATATTTCTAGACTATATATAGTCAAATTATTATTAAGGTATGTGGCTGAAGTATTTGAAACAAGTTCTTTTTGTGAATCTTTACAAAACAACAAGAAAACGTAATTCATCTAGATCGTGTAATACATTTGCACAACACATTTCGAACAATCTTATCACAACACGTATTTTTTATAGGATATATGAAAATAACAAAGCATTAAGGAGTGACAGATAGACATCGGTTATGTCTAGGAGATATACATAAAGGTATCCTATATGGATGATCATAGCAGCTTGGTAACTAGAAAAAGTACGATGGCTGTGGTTAAAAAGACATTTTATGCACTAAGATTGAATAATTGAGAATGCAAACCCAAATATACATCTAAGCCCTCAAAACATACCGAAAATGATATCACATCTCCCTTCAAATGCACGCGTGTTACACATATATAGAGGTAGGACTCGTCGATCTCAGTGAATATGGGCTTCACAAAATATCCCTAAGTGATTTCAGAAGCAAGCCGAATTTCCTGAAACCATGCATAGTGAAGACAGGCGACCTAGTTGCTCCATTGTAATACATAGAGTACAGACACTGATGTTGACAGCTCTTTAGAAACTATCAACAAGACGCTTGGTGTGTATTTCAAAGTTTGAAGAATCCCTGGTGATAATGAAGTTTAAGCAGACTCTATGCGTTCACCACATTAAAATTCCCTTGGTAATCTTTGCATTTATACCAGATTATATGCACTATCTACTTTATTTGGTTTATTGGTCTCCATTGTTATTTTAGCCTTCGTCATGGTCCAATAAGTTTAAATTCAGTGTTTCTCTAACCCTTCACGTTTTCCTCCTCATATATATGCCCATGGCAAGCACATGTCTGATCAGATTCTTTCAATAGTCCAACAAGAATCGATTAAAATAATTCCGAGAAACTACAGAAGACATATACACATCTTTAGTTCCGTTGACATATAATTAGGTATAAAATACTCCTCACTTATACACTGAGGTTCCTCATGTTCGAATGAGTCTTAAGAATACAAAGTGTTTACAAATGTATAAAACACTACTCAAAAGAGAACGCAAACAACAAAACACCTACCGAACAGGTGGTAACGCAAAGTCCGTATCGTTGCGCAACCTTCAATATTCAACATTCGAGTAGTATGAAACAAACTTATATGCATCCTGTTCTTGGAGACAAAAAACCGGCTATTTGAACTTTTTCGGTGATATGCATGGTTTGACGCGCCAATTCACTGTCGTAAATTTTAGGGAGGCCAAAGGAGTACTGTGATTTTTAGAGATTGTGAACTGTATTCAAACCGTGTCAGTGATGTGAGGGGAAGTTTTCTTTTGAATTATTTCTCGTTTACTGAAGTAAAATAAGTCAAGACAATGATGACTGCAGACAAGTGTATATATGTGCACATAGAATTTCAAAAGTTTATTCCTCTTGTCTTCCGCCATTATAATACAAGTATGCGACCCTATAATTTGATGGAAACCACAATGACTTAAGGACAGACGCAGACAATTTCCTTCTTCTAATTGTTACCTCCATAAAAGACCCCAGTGTAACATACTGACTGGTATACATCCAACAGTGGAAAATGCATTTCTTCTAGTATGAAGTTCCTGTTTTCACACACGTGGTTCATAGAGCACTTCAGTACTGCACAGTCACATTCGGTTTACTGAATATATGTAATAAATTTTCAGTAGAATATTACATGTCTCTGGATAAACACCAATGAAACCATCACTTGTTACGACAGTTGCATGATGTACGAATTGCAGTCTCTGAGGTGCTTAGGTCTAAACGTGACTTTCCAAATGGTGGATGCTAATGCTTTTGTCGGATAGCTTCCAACAGAACGGAAATGAATATTTTTAGTAGACGCTCACACGCCGCTTCTATTTCAGATTATTGAAGTAAACTGAGTTCACGATACTTCTCTATACAACAGAGAACGGTTCGGGTGAAAATTAGACGATTTACCAACACTAATCCCGAATATGTCCAAAATAGCTTTGAAATGAATCTATGCGATGAAATATTTCATACTAGGGGTCACGACAATGGTTCACTGAGATACTACACCAACTTTTATGACGAAACCAGTTTTTGTAGCGATCACTGAATTTTTATTACAGACCACGGAGAGTCCAAGATTCTATGGGCTCCCCAGAAATCTACATACCTCCGAAATGCGAAACAGCATTTCCGGTCACAAATTGATAGTTGTATATGCTTTTACCAAAGTATCTTTAGGACTGGACTTATCCGGCGTGTTGGTTGGAATTTAGCTCAGTAAATTTTTTTGTCAACACTTTTTAATAAAATTTTAGTGTATACTTTTTGGATTGATAGGAATTCCCATTTCATGCCCAGTTATGTTGGTGTCCACGTCATGTAATGTGACTGCGACACACTCTTATCATATTGGTTGCAATGATTAGTGTTTCAGGCGAACTGTGGCAAAATAGCGCTATAATAAGGAAAACGGGATGGTTAAAGGGTAATGTTATTTGCACAAATCGTTTACTTCATACAGAAGCTGCGAATTTCGGCATATTATGATTCAATAGGGGTTTCACATCTACATATATCAATGCAGCATATTTTTGTTTGAATAACAGTATTATTTGACAAAAAGTGCTTTCAGTATATGGGAATCACTTATAAACAGATATCAAATAAACTACCAATGGAAATGCGTCAAGCAGGTACATTGGCCTTCTTCAAAAGAGTGCTTAACGACAGACTACAAGAGTTTGCAAACAATAGTAATTCTAGTTCCTATCTGAGAGCCTCCGAAATTATAGGTCCTCTTAATATATAAGCTTAAATACTACACCTGTTGTTTTCTGCCTATATTTATAATTTTAGATAAAACATTAACGATTAAGATACTTGCCCTCTAACAGACAAGAAGTTTCGTTTGTAAAACTTCTAACCAACACAATAAGTGGAATAAAATGGACATAAACCGACAACATGAAAAAGGTATAACTCACCACAACATCATATGGACAGATTTACGCTCGTCGGGCACCATATATGCCTCACCAACCACAACCCATCTTTCCTAAGATAATGTGATGAACTTATATCCGTAATGTTGCTGAGCAGTTCATATTCACAACTGTCGGAACAGCTGATATTCATAAACCTTCCTCACGAGATGAAAATACACACAAGCAGTAGAAATCTATTAATTAAAGCGTCTAAAGCTTATGTATTTTACTCCCAACAATGACATTGTAGATCAAATGAGATAAACATATCTCTGATTTCAAAATAACACATCAATGAACTATAATTCAAGAATTCTGCACACAACAAAATTATGTATGAAAATTGACTTCAAACTTTATTTTTTTCCCAGGCACTTATAACCCATCCACCAAAGACCTGGTTTTTTTGTTAATGCGAAGACAATACTTCTGTATTTCCTGATGTGTTGCACTCACTGACAATCTAGCGGATTTTTCAAACTATGCACAGAAATGATTGTACATAAGTGAAAAGGATGTTTTATACTACTGGGATTAACATTTATCAAGTGTATGTATAATCTCCAGCGTGCATGTTAAACATATTTTGCTATCGACTGTAAATTGTGACTGAATAATATGGTCCTATTTCTGAAACAATTTGATGATGCCTGTCAACTGGCGTCCCTCATGTACTGTACTATGAGAATAACTCTATTTATTTATTTCTTTAAATGCTAACAGAAACATTTGAAGGAAAAGAAGTTGTGCATTTCACCGTATGTGTGCTTGGAGAAGAATTGTCGTAAGCAGAAAAGTTATCTTTAAATGGATTTAAAATATATTTACACCAAATCGTGCAGCGTTATTGTCAGAACACACTCAGAAACTGTCAGTGTCCAGCTCTTACTACGCTGGACCTCACACTGTCCCTGGAGGACTTTCAGAAACACTTTGTATTAACCAACGCGAAAAACCAGGACACAGATTGGCGACTCGAGAATCCTTTATTCTTACGCCAATATGTAACCAACAATAAGGTTGTTACACACAAGGTCTGAGAATAAATGTTATAACAATAAATCACGATACTACCTCTGATAGTTTTCCGTCTTCCACCAAACAGCGAATGACGAGACGATGACTGCTGGATTGATGACTCTCGCGAGAAATATGTAGGAGTTGGGTTTGAGCAAACAACCATGAATTGATCGTTCAATCTTCCACTATATCGACACTTTTCTGGATCCCGATTAAGCTCTTGGGTATTAACTGAAGATTCAAAACAATTTTTACATAAACTCTTTCAGTTAACTCCACATGATATCGTTTAGTGACCCACTAGTCGCTCAAGTCCCAGTTTTCTAACTGCGCCTACATTCTCTGATTGAATTTCGTAGGTACCAGTACTCGGGCAAAGGAACTCACTCTAATACTAGAGTGGTTGTCTTTGCGACGATAAACCACTACACCCAGGGAGTTCATCTGTACATATTGTGGACAGGGGATTTACCAATCCAGCAGTAACGGGCGATAAAATGACGGACTTTCCCAGTCGGTTGCCCTTTTTTGGACCTGGGATATGTGGGTGAAGTCGTGGGCAGTTTTCCGTTCGAATGTGGGCAAAGTTGGAAAAGGTGGGCCGTTTTCGTCAACATGGGTAAAGTGTTTATAAGTGGGCAATTTTCTAAAATGACATGGGCGAACGGGGAAAACATGGGTGTATTTTTAATTTCTGTACACGGGATAAGTGGGTGAATACGTGGGTCACGCGGGAAAACTGGGAAAAAGTGGAACGAAAATATTTTATCCGGAAATGTGCAAACGGGGAAAAGGTGGCCAGTGTGGACAAAGTGGGTAAAATCTGTTGCATTTACACCACTGTTTGCCCATCTGTTTGCCTATCAAAACTACCCATTCAGCCCAAGTTTTGACCACATTGCCCAGGTGCATTAACCGACCTAACCCTAAACAATTGTTTAGGGCATCTTCTAATGAATCCCTTTAGCGGTACGATATAATTAGATAACCTTCGTAACCCTCACCGATTTATCATCTTGATTAAACTTTCTTTTTATCAACAAAATTTCATGTGTTTGCACAACGATACCTTCTCCTACGAACAGGACAGTTAAATAGTCAATTTTCCAAGATGTCACAATGTCACTACTGTGCTGGGGTCAATGAACGTTTAACATGAGATTTTTCTCTTCCAGAAGCCCCAGCTCATACAGTGTGCTTTAAAACCCAGTGATTGAAGATATAGAAAATCTCATTTGGTGGTGGGTGGGGTTGTAGGGGACTAGTAGGAGAGCTCATTAACATTACAAATATGCAAATAAAAATCCAAGTCAGTGAGACGATAGGGTTAATATATTATCAAAAATACAGTAATGTTTCATATCAATGGAAGGGTTACTTGATTATATCGTTAAAGTCCGCCGCTAAAAATTATCAATATAATCCAAGGAAGCGTTCACTGTTGGAATGCATCAGCTGGTAGATGCTGTGGACCTGTTATAAAGTTGCCTTCGGATAATGATAATAGACTCCTGCAATAAATCCAAAATATACAACACGGCATGAGTGTAGCAGGTGAGCAGAAATGGCCAGAGAGAAGGCGAAGCCTCCAACAGTATGGTGTATTTCGTGTAGTACATGGAAGTAGTTGTGTAATACACCTATACCAACCGTAAACACGCTTTTTTTATCTAAATTGTATACCTGTATTATATGTGTATACAGACCAGTTTTATATATACTTCGCAAACATTTGTCAGTTTACTGTTGAACATTACCTTGAGACAATTTCGAAATTTGACTACTGCTATAATACGCGATTGTACTCTACGCAAGTGCCTCTTGATTTTACGTTGTGGGCGTCGAGAAGCCACAACGTTTGCGCACATCAATAAAAGTGAAGAAGTACTAGAATATACGTGTGTGCAAGTTTAGTCAAATAACGCACGCAACAGTTGTATTTCAGCAAGAATCGTTTTAAACAAAAATCATGTACAAAGTCTCTAATTTCTACAACTAACAAAAAGTGTACAATCATATTGTTACGTACTCCACAGGGTCAGGCAAAAATTTTCCTACGAAATAACATGACCATCAGCTTAACATCAATGACATTAACTAGAATCCAACAATTATTACAATGGAAAACATCTCTAGCGGTAAATAATTCCCCAAAATTATTGACCACAGCAATCACTCACCATTGGATGCTGACCACCACTGTTTAAGTCGACTTGTTTAGCTGAAGGCTTCCGGTCAAGCATCCCCGCCATTTGGTACCCCGTCGTGTCACGTGCACGATCACTAGCTAGCTAAGCGTTCGTCTGACGGCTTGTTTTGGTCCCGAAATATATCACGTAGTTTGGACGATCAAATATTGGCTTTTGCTTTGTTTTGGTACGCGAGAATATAAGTTAGAAGTTGTGTATAAGAAATTCCGTCAACCTCTAAACTGGTGAGCCCAACCGCGAACTTCATCCACGATAAATCCGCAGATAACCCCGGTGAGTTCGTTCCATTTTGTATTTGTTCTTGTACCATATATTATTCGACATAATTTTCGTCATGAGTGATCTTAGTCCCAAGGTCATTCGTATCCGCTCAACTCCTAAAACCATTCAGCTCGTACCATACTGGCCAGATAATGCTGAAACGTGGTTTCTGCTAGCTGAAGCAGATTTTTGTGAGCATGGGATAACCGATCAACGTTCACAGTTACTTGCAGTTATTCACGCCCTACCGCGGGAATTCAGCAAGTACGTAACATCACAGATGTTCAGTCCCGAGGTAAGTAACTCGTACGAGTTGCTCAAAGCATCCCTCCTCAGGAGAAACGTTCTCACGGACCGACAACGTCTAGATGAATTATTTCGTAACATCGAGTTAGGAGATCAGTCAGCCGTGAGCATGCTGACAAGAATGAAAGAAGTCATCGGCCAAAGTCAGTTCGACGAAGGACTATTTAGAGAACTCTTCTTAACCAAGCTGCCACAGTCTGTACAGACCGTACTTGTGACACTTCAGGGTACTGTAATAGAGGACTTAGCTATTACTGCAGATAGGATTCTAGAAATAACTAAACGGTCAGTTCCCGAAATATGCTCGATGACTAAGCAGACTTCGAGTAAGGATCCTGCAATGATAGAGTTATGCAACTCCATCCAGCAGATGTTTAGGTCAAACATGCATTCTAACTCCTCCGACCGTCGTCCTAAATCTCCTCAACGCAGGAACTCACGTGGTCGATCTAAGTCCAAACCACGTTCACTGAAAAACCCTGACTGGTGCTGGTACCACAACACCTATGGCCAAGAAGCGAAGTGTTGCCGTAAGCCTTGTAACTTCGGAAATGTCTCAAAGTCTGCGGGAAACTATCCCGCCGGCACGCGTTAGCGGCAACCGTCGCCGGTGGCACTAGCCGCCTACTTTACATCCATGATGTGATAAGCCAGACTCGATACTTAGTCGACACAGGCGCCGAAGTCAGCGTCCTTCCTGCTACAGCAGCAGATCGACAGAAGGAACCTACCTTCAACTTACAGGCTGCAAATGGAAAACCAATCGCAACCTTTGGTAGGAAATACGTCTATCTGAACGTAGGTTTACGCAAACCTATTCGGTGGATTTTCCTTCTCGCTGACGTTACAATGCCCATCATTGGCACGGACCTACTTAATCATCATGATTTACTCGTAGACGTCCGCCGAAAACGACTGATTGACAATACTACTAGTCTGTCTATCAAAGGCATCAGCTACATAGGCCCTAGTTTGTCACCCGTTAAGATAAAGGCAATTCTTGATCCAACTTTTCAACCTATGTTGACAAGTATCCGGAACTTAATTGCCCGTCGAACGACCTACCGTGCATAACCAGCAATGTTATGCACCACATCATTACCACAGGACAACCTGTGACATCTAAAGCACGACGATTAGCTCCTGACAAACTGAGAATCGCCAGGAATGAATTTGACCATATGCTTACCCTTGGCATCATTCGACCTTCGAATAGCCCATGGGCATCCCCACTTCATATGGTTCCGAAAAAGGATAGCAACGATTGGCGACCCACCGGTGATTACCGGCGAGTGAATGCCAAAACAACCCCTGATTGCTACCCGTTGCCTCATATACACGACTTGACGGCAACCTTATCCGGCGCGACTATATTCTCCAAAATCGACTTGGTTAAAGCGTATAACCAAATCCCGATGGCAACAGAAGATATCCCGAAAACGGCTATCATTACGCCTTTCGGACTTTTTGAATTTCTACGTATGCCATTCGGTCTCCGGAATGCAGCCCAAACATTCCAACGCTTCATTGACGAAGTATTTCGCGGTCTCGACTTTGTATACGCATACTTAGACGACTGCCTCATTGCCAGTCCAGACAAGGAAACTCACCTTAGGCACTTGGACTTGGCATTTGAAAGGTTACGCCAACATGGTGTTACCATTAATATTCAAAAGTGTCAAATCGGTGTTGACTCACTCGACTTCCTGGGTCACACTATTGACTGCAAGGGCATTCGCCCACTGGCTACTAAGGTCGAGGCTATACTGAACTTTCCAGAGCCACAGACGGTGAAAAGTCTCCGCACTTTTAACGGCTTAGTAAGTTATTATCGACGCTTTATTCCCAACTGTGCCTCTTTGATTCAGCCATTGACAGACCTCCTTCGAGGGAATAACAAGTCCATAGAACTTGACGCGTCTGCTCGAAATGCTTTTACCCAGATTAAAAAAGCTATTGCGAATGCCACACTTCTGATGTATCAGGATCCAACGGCACCGTTAAGTATCTCGGTTGATGCATCAAACACTGCAATCGGCGCAGTTCTACAACAGCTAGTTGACAATGAGTGGCAACCACTCGCCTTTTTCTCCGGCGCCTTCAATTAGCTGAAACGAAGTACAGCACATTCGGCAGAGAACTTCTGGCTATGTACTGTGCTATACGACATTTTAGACATTCGGTAGAGGGTCGTGAATTTATAATTTTTACGGATCACAAACCTCTGACGTACTCTCTGAACTCACCTTCAGATAAGTATTCACCCAGGGAATCACGACAACTGGATTACGTCTCACAGTTTACATCAGATATTCGCCATGTATCCGGAGTAAACAACACTGTGGCAGATGCCTTGTCGCGCGTTTGTTCCCTCACCCAAATCGACGGCATAGACCTTGTAAAACTGGCTCGTCTTCAAAAAGAAGATACCGAGCTTCAACATGAGTTGTCGAAAACAACTCTACAATTAGCTGAGAAACCCTTAGGTATGGGAAGAGATACTATTCTATGCGACATTTCCACGAGTACTCCTCGCCCCATCGTGCCTAAAAGTTATCGCCGTAACGTCTTCAATACGTTGCATGGCTTATCTCACCCAGGTATTCGAACTACTGTCAAGCTCGTAACTAGTCGGTTTTGTTGGCCTGGCATTAATAAAGAAGTAAGGGAATGGGCACACACGTGCTTAGCTTGTCAAAAGTGCAAGGTGATAAGACACACCAAAAGCCCACTTGGCACCTTTCTTCTCCCTGACGCTCGTTTCGAACACGTCCATATAGATTTGGTTGGACCCCTTCCTGAATCACATGGATATACCTATATTTTAACTTGCATCGATCGATTCACACGATGGCCGGAAGCAGTACCCATCAAGGACGTATCTGCTGAAACAGTCGCACGCGTCTTCGTAGAAAGATGGATCGCTAACTTTGGATGCCCATCTTCCATAACAACTGATCGCGGGCGGCAATTCGAAAGTGGCTTATTCTTCGCCCTGACTAAAATCATAGGTTGCATGCGATTTCGAACAACAGCCTACCATCCTCAAGCTAATGGTATGGTAGAACGTCTACACAGACAGCTGAAAGCTGGTCTGTCAGCTGCAAACACCACCCATTGGACTGAATCCCTTCCGTTAGTTCTCCTAGGGATACGAAACGCCTTGAAAACCGATGCTGGTTGTACTAGCGCCGAGCTAGTATATGGCACGACACTGCGACTGCCTGGTGAATTTGTTTCTCCCTCGAGCTTCCCACCAGTGGTAGATCACGCTTCATACGTCAGCAGGCTTACAAACGCAATGCGTTCAGTTAAACCTGCTCCCCTTCGTCCACAGTCCATTGATGTTTTCGTTCATCCGTGTTTGAAAACTTCTTCACATGTATTTGTTCGTCGCGACTCTGTGCGCAGACCCCTGGAACCCCCATACGACGGACCTTATGAAGTAATTAAACGTTCTGATAAATTCTTTGTCTTGGACAAAAAAGGCCGCGAGGACACCGTCAGCATTGACCGTCTGAAACCGGCTTACTTGGAGGGTAATCCTATTAGCATAGAGCTCAACGTACCCCAAAATCCACAAGTAACAGAAGATCGTTTAGACATCGATGAAGTCACTAGCACAGCGACAGCTACCGAACCTTCTATCGAGCCTCCTAAGAAAACCCGTTCTGGACGCACCGTAAGGTTCCCAGAATATCTGCACACTTATTTGACTTAACGAAGTCGTGTGATTCACGCAACTCATTCGTTTGTGGTACTAACTATTTTTTATTGACGTATCAATTTTTTTTATATACAGTACCACTAAAAACAAGTAAATTTTTATTTTTTAACAGTTCATGTAACATACACAAAAAATTAGATATATTTTTTTTCGATGTTCTGAACTTAGCATTATTTTACTGTATAGTAAATGCACATTATTTTTTTAACCAAAAAGCTGATTTGGTACATTTTCCTCGACATGGTTCTTAGCGTTCTTGTTTTCTTTTCCAGGTGCGACGGGCACTGGACAGGAAACAAACGAAGCACGGGATCCAACGAACAACTTCAAGGAAGCTATGTACAAACACCCTATTAGCATAGGCAGACAAACCAGTAGGCACCCCATTAAGCCGCTCGGAAGATTTTTTTCACCCGAAAGGGAACCATCGAGTTTTTTTACTTCCGGCTGGTTCTGTCTTAGGGTCCTCACGACCCCACTAGGGGGGGAGTGAGCTGTAGCGGTAAATAATTCCCCAAAATTATTGACCACAGCAATCACTCACCATTGGATGCTGACCACCACTGTTTAAGTCGACTTGTTTAGCTGAAGGCTTCCGGTCAAGCATCCCCGCCATTTGGTACCCTGTCGTGTCACGTGCACGATCGCTAGCCAGCCAAAGGTTCGTCTGACGGCTTGTTTTAGTCCCGAAATATATCACGTAGTTTGGACGATCAAATACTGGCTTTTGCTTTGTTTTTGGTACGCGAGAATTTATAAGTTAGAAGTTGATGTATAAGAAATTCCGTCAACCTCTAAAGATCAATAGATCTTCTTTAGCATCATAAACTCGTAATCCTTCCACTGGAAAAATTGTATTTCCGATCAGTTCTATTTGTAGACATAACTGAATTACATCCCCATGCCAAATTTCATACGAAAGTCAGTTAGAGCAGATACCTGACTTGGATCGAACGGAATAACAGCGGGAACGCGATCGTTCTGCTCAAGACATCTGATGAGGTTTTAGCCTATGGATGTCTAAATCTTAACTTACCCGCAAGGCTTTTAATGTTGGAATGTTTACCCCTGAAAAATATCTGCACATCAGAAAATTTTCTATATTTTATTGTTTAAAATATTTCCTTATACAGGATCTTCAAGTAAAATAGTAACCGGTGGTATATCGCTTGGTAAAATGCTGCTGTTTATGAATCGAAAACCCACCTTTTATGGCATTTTCCCTTCGACTACATCAAGAAATATACAGTAGGTTGGAAGCTGTTCAAAAGTATGTTTTACTATCCAAAGACACATTAAATGATCGAAACAACGAGAAATGAAGAAAACTGAATTTTTACATTTTGTGGAAATCTAGGTGAACTAGTGATTTACGTCACTATTATTCCTGAACTTCACAAATTGCCTGTCGAATAAGTTGAGCTTCTTGACCATCCCTACTGTTTTGATGTTGTAGCCATAAATAATTCACCAAAATGACTGGCGTATATAATTTTTCTCCCAACACTGGACTCTGACCTCAACTGTTTATTTCAAATCATTAAGCTGAAGGTTGCCGGTCAAGCATTCAGGGCATTCACCACAGTGCTGTGTTACTTTCCAGCGTTCGTGCATAATCCTCAGCTAGCAATGCAGTCCTACGATACTTATCCCGAAATATATCTCGTATTTTGAACGATCACTTTGGAGTTTTAAGGTGGGAGTGCTGCAATGAGTCCCACCTTAAGGAAAATTGAAAAAAAGACATCTCATGGACATCTTCCATAAGAATGGATATCCACGGAATTTCACCAAAAGACATACACTCCCAAGCCAACCTATCAAATCAAAGGCCCCCAAAGAAAGTGCAAAGAAAATTGCCTTACCACACATAAAGGACATCTCAGAAATCACTGCAACACTCTTCAAGCTTTTAGGAATTGACGTCGAACACAAACCAACAAAATTACTTCATTCAGCTCTATATCAACCAAAGACTCAACAACGAAAGAAGATAAAGCCAACATCATCTGCAAAATTAATTGTAACCACTCCGAAAAACACTACATTGGTCAAAGTGTCCCCTTCGTCTTCGTATCCACGAACATAAGCTAGCCGTCAAAAGACATGACATCCACTCCCTCATATCAATACATACAACAACCACGGCATCAATTCGACTGGGACAACGTTCAAATATTAGACAGAGGAAACACCAAAAATGCTAGAGAATTTTTAGAAGCCTGACTGGTATTCCAATGAATCATCAATCAATATACATATCGAGTTACACACAATTTATCAACCGATAAGAAAGAAAGAAACCTCACACACAAAGGGTCAAAGTTCAAGTCAAAGAAACAATCAGTTTCAATACAAGTAGCCTAGAGGGTGTGAAAACACGCAAAAACAACCAATCACCTTCCAGGTCACCGGGAGAGATGATTAATAAACTCGTGGACAGGATTCATTACATTAAAGTCCTAATGACTCTCTTTATCAACCTGTGATGTAGTTCTACCCTGATGAATGCCCTCACTGGGCATCCACTTGATTATGGTATGGTGGAATAAACTGGTTACAACTTCTCAATGTAGCATGAGGACATCCATCCCGTATCCGTCAATGGGCTGGAGGTCAATATGTAGATTACGGGATGTGTGAGGATTTGGATTAATTAGGCTGAAAGTGTTAGATTTCATCACAAACCAACATCCCACTGAAATAGTTGAATGTTCCGACAAGCTCGAATGCAGCATGAATATCTCAGATTCAATCCCAGGCGGGGTTGTGGTTGTACAAATGATGAAGTGCCCCCCCCTGCTACTTTCATTTCATTTGTTCTTCAGAAGTTAGCTAATAAGCAGATTCTATGCTTTGTTTATATTGGTTAAATCAATCTTTAATATTTGAAAACGAATCTATTTGATGATGCTTGAGTTCTACTTCATTTCTAACCGATTTTATGAAGCTGATATGTCATTAAATCTACAATAAATAGAATAATGTATAAGAGACTAGATATAATATTGAAGAAATATTACTCTATTACCAATCTTACTAAACGTAATGCGTCCAGCTATGCATTTAATCAATACATTACCTAATCTACAAATGCTGATAACAGAAAAGGATTATGCTCTGAGAATCGATATATATTTAAATTCAATAAAAGTTAAAACTAATTAGGGGAAAAGAGTTTCGAAATCTATATGGCTAGTATGGTTGAACTGCGGACTCTGAAAATGTGATGTGTGCCATTAGCACAAAGGAGAAATGCGGGAATTCCGTCCGAGTATGGTTGGAGGCATTCACTATGAGACAAAAGTTAAAACGTCTAAAGCATCTGCAGCTGGGCTAGAAGTTTGTTCACTTACTTTAATGTAGTCTATTTATTTTAGCCCCAAGTTTGTTTTTTTGTGATGTAGGTGTAAACTACAAACTAAAAAAGAGAAATTAATGTGTTAGTTTCATAAATTGCTAGATCGTATTTGGATGAATGGGTAAAATTAATTGAAATTTAACTAAATTTTGGCTAGATGTTACACCCATTTCATGACTTTATCAATCGTCCTCAATTCATAATGTTTCACAACACGAAACAACAAATAATAGTTACTCAAGTAAAAAAAGTGCGTTTTACAACCCTTCTCATTCACTCATTCTAATTAGGTTAGATAGAATATAATTTTAAGAATACTGTGAAAGATTGGGTCAGTTTCCACACTGTTTTGTTGTAAGGACTCCAGATAATGAACATAATTTTCGAAGTATTGGTTTGTACAGATTTGATTGGTTACAGGATTGAACACGAGCTGATATCAGTTAGAGAACCATTGCAGAACCTGCAGGGAGTACTGGAAAATTGTGTAGTTAGACTAGTTTGGGACTCTTTAGTAGTACTCACCCACTGATGTTAGAACCCAGGAGCTTCCAGTTACATGAGGCGAGCTCGTAGACCATTAAGCCACTGGGACTTTGGGTTCTGGTGAGAAGTCGTTTCCAGTTGGGTCCACTAAGTCACGTAAGAGGACAGTTACTCTCACGTGCGACTGGCTGGTGGTTTCGCTAAATGTGTAACACAAATTGGCAGAAGTTGAGATTCACCGTCTGGACATTCTATCTGTTCCCAGTGGCCTAATGGTCTACGAGCTCGCCTCATGTAACTGGAAGGTCCTGGGTCCAAACTTCGGTGGGCAAGTACTGCTGTAGAGTCCCAAACTAGGAACAAACACCTGTTCAGTACTCCCTGCAGGTTTTCCAATGGTTCTCTAAATGATATCAAACCATGATCAATATCGCATTTAAATAATTTTAGATACCTCACCTGTTTCATGAGTGAATTAATTTTATTCACTTGTTCCTCAGTACGAAACAACAATTAATAAATTGTGATGATTGACAATTTCTATCTCTGTATTGTTTAAATACTTACTGTTGATTGTTAATATGTTTCTTATATGAATTGCAATATAATTCCGCTAAATACAAATTCCTGAATTCAGCCCTCTCTGTGTTTTTGTTGGATTCGTGTAATTCGGTCATCTCCAGAATACTAATACTACGATTACAAAATGTTACAACATAAATACTTAATTAAAATGTCCGTTCACACCCTTTTCTTCACTTATTCTCATTCAAAATAAGTAGCATATAACCTTAGGAACATTGTGAAATGATTGTGTCAGTTTAATTGCTTTTCTGATAACTAAGTCATCTCTCCTCATCAGAATTCCTGACTATTTAAAAGATTCTTGAAGTATTGGTTTTTTGGGATTTTATTGATTTCCTGAAATGACGTCAGTTAGGGAACCATTTAAAATCTATGGGGTACCAGATAGCTGTTTCACACCAGTCCAGGATTCCTCAGCAATACAAACCTGTGGTTCTAACGACTTGGAATCGAAATTGGAAACTCTAGATAACGACGCGAGCCTGTTCACCATTCAGCCACTCTGATAGAATCCAGTGGCCCTTGAATTCCAGCCTATGATGACCACATGAATAATCAAAACAGGAAGACTCAATGTATATTCGTTAAAGAGAACACAGAGGAATCTGCCCAACAGTAGAATTCTTTATTTGACCAGTATGCTTAAATGGATCAATAATAATCGTTATGATTGCTATTATTATCACTACTATAGTGGTAGTGGTTTTATTCTAAACAATATTTTTAATACATTGTGGAATTCTCAGATTATACTACAACCATACCAAAACTAACATTCTCTAGGGATTACATCGTAAAGTTAAATATCATTACAAAACTTCCTGTTTACAGTAATAACAAATTAATCGAAATATTGGCGACTGCACGTTAATGATAGGAAGAATGGAAAGAGTGGTTAATTTACTATGATGCAGTAAGTTAGTCATTGCATGCCTAACACGTCTTTTCACTTCACAAAAGGCCTGAAAAATAAGATATCAGTCAGTTTTTATATTAAGTCATGTGAGCGTAAAGATCTCCCTAATTTCTTCTTGTTCTGTGTGACAAAATCTAAGGTGAATACTTTTGATTAGAGATGGTACTCAGAGTTTGATATAAAATGACTTTCAGAAGACAAAACAACTGAGCATGATCATCACTGGATTTCCAAACATCATCCTACATCCTGGTTAAACATAGGAAAATGATATTTATTCCTAGCTCTGGTTTAGTACACCTTTTTTAGGTACTGCACATAAAGCAGTGTATATTAAGAAGGCATTTAAATTCATCTATCTACCGTATCCTAACTAATCATAATTTTAATTTACGAGTCCACCTTCAACATACAGCTGAAACCATCAGAATCTATAAGATGAAAACAAAAGTATACATTGAGAAGTAATTGGTACAAATGATTTTCTTACCTTTTCTTACCACCTTTCAATTTTCCTTCTTAATTTTATTCTATATTCAATTCACCATTAAATGATGACGAAGATAATGAAAAGAATTTCCCTACTCAATTCCTCTGTCGTTTGAAATGACTTTTGAAAAAAGCGAGAACTACAGTTTTAGCAGAATAAAATGGTACCATCATTGCTTATTTCGTTGCCTTCTCTTCAGCTCAGCTGCTTACCGGCCAAAGACATTATTAAATATATCTACAGGAACAATTTTGACAAACTTGCCCACAAAGTTCATTTTAAACAAAAATCAATCGATCAGTATATGCATACAGTAATATATATATATATATATATATATATGCAATATTAAACACTATTCTGAACAACAATAATAATCATACACAATGGAAACTTTTCACCATTACGCATTCAGATGAAAGAGAGAGATGACAAATATCCAGTTACCAGACAGCACGGCGATGAAAGACTGATAACCACTTTTTTCTGACGCATAAATCAGGTTTCAGGCGCTTGATAGAAATGGCTTCAGCAAACTTGAGGAGAACTGAGCTCTTTTGACTATTGATAATTTTGATCGACTTTTCGACGTCCACCTCACGACTCGTATCAAGGAGATGTCTGGTGTTGGCACTGTTTAAAGCATTTGTTCTCTTTAGATATAAGCTTTTTGGTACATGTTTAGAAAATCGTAGATATGTCCTTCTTTCTGTTCTTCCAATGTAACTGTTACCGCAGATACATGTAAATTTGTATATACAGTTGGAGGTAACATGAGAAGGATATCTGTCGATTTTTGATTGCACCAAAGAAGAGCAAGTTGTTCGATAGACGGGAACGAGCTTAGCTGTAGGATAGGCTCTGGCTAGTGATGTACTCAGCCTTCTATTGATCATTACAGCAATGTTTTCACCTTTATAATCAAGCTGAATGTAGATTGGCTTCCTACCCAATGTGGTTTGTTTTACATTTGTGACTTCAGATCTTCCATACTTGTTGATGAACGTTTGAGGATACCCATTACTCTTCAATATCTTTTCAAGAAACTCAAATTCTTCCTCTAATTTCTCTATAGAGAATATTCTCCTCGCTTTACAGCACAAAGTCTTGACTAATCCGCGTTTAAAGCCATTTAGACAAAAGCTCTTCAAGTGTAAGTACTGTCCTTTCCATGTAGGCTTTTGATGATGAATTAACTTTGACTTGCCTTGTTCAAATTCATTAAGGGGAATAAATGTATGAAATGACTTTTACCAATTCTTTGCATAACTTCAAATGTCTGCTTATAACAACACCAACATGCTGACTCATGACACACACAATGATCACCCAGCTCACAGCTTTTAGTATCCCTCACAATTCAACAAAGTCTCTTTTTTTTAGGTAACCGGGAAAAATTTAAGCGGAGACCACTGAGGTAATAGCAGATCAGATACATTAGACAACATGCTGTAAAAGTAGAGGCTACACATTACACCAGAGCGTCATAACTTCTCTTAAGTATAAGCTGAGATGAAATAGTTTTCTAGAAATCACCAGAATGTGAGAAGACTGAGAAAAATCAAACGAAAGGCTGAATCGAAGGTGTTCAACACATTTGTCACAGCATCTATTTTATTCCAAGAATCCTGGTAAAGAACCATTCGTCAGCAATAAACTTCACCATAGAGAAAGAAAGTAATAACAGTATCTCATTCCTAGACGTCTTCATGGCAAGGAAGGCAGATGGCGCACTAAGTGGGAGTTTGTATAGTAAAAACCTAGAACAACAGGTCAGTACATTCATTTTTTGAGTTCTGTACCTTTGAAATATAAAGACGTAACCTGGTAAAGTGTCTGGTTCATAGAGGTAGGTCAATCTGTTCAGACGACTGCCTCAATGAAGAGTTTAAGATTATTAGAGAAGTACTTAGAGAAAATGGTTATCCAGATAAATTCATTGAGAAAAATATGAATTCAGCACCTAGGAGAGTCACTATGGCAACAGTTCTGAAAAAAACCAATGTTCATGAAAAACTGCAGTTTCTCAGTGACAACATCAGCGAAATAATAACACACCACCTGAAGACTGCAGTTAAAAGAACTTATTATGCAGAGGAGGTACGTTGTGTCTTCACAACCACCCATATTCTACGTACGAGAAATAGGATAAACTAACTAAATTTGCCTTTTCTTTGTGTATCTACCAGTCTGACTTAGGGCGTACAATTAGTCTGGTTCATCATCCAATTTCCGAACATCATCTAACATGGTTAAGCAAGGGACAAACAAAATCTATTCGTAGCTAGCTCTGTTTTAGCACACCTTGTTGATAGTGAGCATAAGGTTGACGTTGATACAGCATTTGAAATTTTCTATCGTATTCCTACTAATCTTAATTCTGCTTACGAGTTCGTCTTCTACAGACAGCTGAAACAATAGGAATCCACCTGAAGAAGCCAAACCAATGTGTTCAGAAGAAATTTCTACAGCCACTTTCCTTACCTTGGCCATCGTTACATGAATGTATAGACAGGACTACTTCGCCCCCTTCCCATAAACCTTTAAAATTATACAAATTATAATTGTCCAAATTATTTTAGTTTTATTTTTTCTGACCACTTCATCTTTGATTACGTGTTATCCTTGTTAAATTAATTTATTCTAACCATTTCTACCTTTTAATTGTGTGTATTGATTTTCTTCGTTAATAATCATCAACCCATTGACATGTTGACACTGACTATTTATTATTAACAAACATATCAGTGCCACTTGATGATTGGTAAACTGTTGTGTATTGTAATAATAAAAATGCTATACACAATATATTAGAGTAGAGCCAGAGAGAGAGAGATGAGGATCTAATTGAACAGTAAATATTTCTTCGCTGCTCAATCTTTCTGTGTTTCTAAGTTCTGTTTATCATATTATAAAGTCGGATGAATACTGTATTCTTTGTTTTGTTTCTTTATGTTGAATTCATGCATTTTAATCCACCATTTTTCTCATTCACACAATACATACTACTTAAAAATCCTTATCAGTAGCAAATTAAGCAATTATAGAATACGATGAAGACAGCAGTCAAAGTTATCAATAAGGTAGAACAATTTCTGTCTAATACGTCTTCTGGTAGTAGTATAAAATTTGAGGTATATCAGTGGTTAATACTTCTTCAATTCATAATCTTTCACATCACGGAACAACATGTGTGGTGAGAGCAGCCTGCTAGCCAATTGGTTGACATTAATCTACGTCAATGTCAAGGTCACTAATATGGGCCATGAGAAAATATGAACAAGGCTGTTTCAACAACAAATCACAGCAAACTTAAACGTGGGCAAATATGATTCGCAGATAGATGGCTCCACTTTCCGAGGAACTCGAAAACAACCAATCAGAAGACTGCGTTTGTCTACTTGACTAGGCTATAATAATTTATGTGAAATCCATATAAATACGTGTTAATTTCCGTAATAAAACGATCTGTTGCCGGCCCCTGTCTTCTGTTGTAACACTTATACTACTTAATTAATTAGTTAATCAGATAAGGCACTTTTCAAAGCTTCTCATTCATTCATTCGTTCATATAAAGGGAATTACACATAAAAATTATGAAGAATAATGTGAAATAAAAGAAAGAATCAATTTTAATATTATTGTGATAATTAAGTCATCATCTTTCAGTGTACTTCATGAACAATGGTGATAAATACTCATGAAAATTCATTAAGCAACATGCTTCTATAGCATATATATGACCATTAAAGTACACAATCATTTACTAATAACTGAACCAGTTCAATCTTCTCTACCCACTGATCAATGTTCAATATGATTTGTGTTTAAATTAGGTGCATAATTTATAAAATATTGTAATTATTCTGCTTCTAAATCAGATTACATTAGAAGCCAGTGGATATTCAACATTATTTAGCAATAGAATATCAGTAGAATTTATTTGATTTGAAAGTTTTATTTATTTATGAGACCTTGTCAGATGTACTACCTCTGTTATGCAACAGTAAATTACCGTATACACACACACACACATAGAATGTACCACACACACATTCATTGATTTTCTACTTGTAGTTACATAAACTAGCATGTTGGCAGAGAGGACTGCAAGTGAACATAGAGAAGACAGAGAGAGGATGAGGCTAACCAATCATTATCAACAGGCGATGGCCGTGGGTGGGTGTCACAGCGTCAGAATGCTCGCCGACCATGCATAGGGTTCGGGTTTTTATTCTCACCCGAATCAATCATTTAAATGCCTAAGTCAGTGATAAGTCTGATAAAGAGGAAAGCTTAGGCATGAGGCTAGGAATCTCATCCCGTACAATAAACACCACTGCAACCGAAACCTCAAGCATCTAGCTTGAAGCCTCTTATATTCCACGGAGAACGTAAGGGAAAAAAATCAATAGGGGGGGGGGATTTGAAAACCGTCAATTCCAAACTTCACCTATCGGCTAGGCCGAATCGTTTCAACTGATACTGGGCAGCACAGATCAATACGTCAAAGGTAGCCAGAGTCAGAAAGTCAGGGTAGACCTTGATTATTGTGAAATCAGCTTGTAAATCTAGTGCACTCAGCACAAAGTAAACAAATTCGGATTTCCAACACCACTGATATGTCATTCATCACTTCTATATGCATTCGGAAAGAAGTGACTATCAGTGTTTCCTTGCTCAGCCTGGTAACTGGATATTTTCACCCTCTCTTTCAACTGATTGCGTAATGTCGAAAGTATCCATTGTGTATGGTCATTATTGAATGCATATAATAATTGATTCATTTTGAGATGAACTTTCTGTGCATAAGTATGTTAAAATTGTTTCTGTAGATATACTTACTAATGACTTTGGGCTGTGACCAGCTGAACTGATGAGAAGCCAACTAAATAAATAGTGATGGCACCACTGTATTCTGCACAAACCACTGTTGTTCTTGCTTTATTCAAACGTCAAATATGCATCAGAAACCTGGTGTCGGCCTCACGAGAAGCATTTCAAACACGTCAATACAGTCTTTTATCAACGCCAGGATTCACTCCACACTGAATATCAGATGGCCAGCTAGAAACAATCAGTAACAATCAACTCTGGGAACGAACCACCAAGCGAGAACCTGCTACTCATCAAATATGCCGAAAGGAATGGAGGTGGGTTGGACACACACACACTGAGAAGACCATCAGGTGACAAGTGGAGGATTGGAGGGTGACGAGGAAGAGATCAAATGAGAAGTACAACGAAAGCCTATAGGGGATCGTGAGGTCAGTTGAAGAGGACTGAAGAGAACAGGAAAAAGTGAAGATGTGCTGTCGATTCCCACTTTTCCACTCGGAACCCAACGGACTAATAATAACAATAATAAATAACGAAAGAACACATTATATCAGAGGACAATAAATACACCAGACTGAATTGACAAATTGCAGCTAAGTCAAATCAAATCAGATGTTATTCTAGCTTTGATGAATACACGTGTAGTACTAATATTATGAGTACGCTTCGGTTTTCCATCAATAATATATAAATTCCAATGTGAGAGGGATTTAAATGTGATTGAATTTTCTTTATTTTTTATTCTTTGCGTTCCCAGAGGAACATACGAGTATTCAAGTTTAGCTCCGAAGTTTCAGGAGTAGGAGTGTTTATTGTTTACGGGGTGAGGTTGCCAGCCTTATACACACAACTTTCCCTCTTCGACGAGAATACAATTGGCCAAAGAAAAGGCAAAGGTGTTGTCCGACCAAGAATCGAACCCGAGGCCACATACATGATTGTCAGGCACTCTATCGCTGAACCACCGACACCTGTCATATGTTCTGATGGTGTTTCCGTAAACTGCCAATAGTAGAGGGATAGAGTAAGCTACTTAATGGTTGTGTGCGAGGTGTGAAGAAGGCTGTGTGCTTTACGCATGCACTTCGCCCTGAATAAATTTGTTCGGAGGTGGGGGGTTGGCAGAGTGGCGTATATATATTATGTATTCTATTTCTTGACTTTCTACTATAATAATGATCTTGTTTATCTCACCCATTGATCTTAACTCACTTAATTAGCTTCAAATCATTTCTGAATGCCTACTTGTATGTTATTAGATAATGGTTTCATTTTCTTGTATGTTGGTTGCTATTCATTTAGTACTTTTGTTGTCAAGTCAGTCACCAAAACCTCTTAAATACCCTTTCAAATTTGTGATGAATAACTATCACTACAAGTATAACACTAAGGCACTGTGGTGGTACAGTATAACTCCATTATAGATAAGATTTTATTTTGATAAATTACACAGTGGTGTTATACAATAATATTTACTGATAACCACACGCTTCGAGCACAAACTATTCCTGCTCATAATCATATCAAGTCACTCACTCACGCAACATTCTTGCTTCATTTATATACATGAGTGGAATTGATGATTAGACATTTGAATAAAATCAATATACGTTAATGTAGATTCAGAAATAATAATAATAATACGAGTGTTACTGATCAATTACAATCAGATGGGAAATCAGACGAGTGTTTTTATAGTCAAATAAATAAGTAACTTGTTAGAATGTTGTGATGTGCTTGAATTGAAATAGAATTTAAGATTATTTATTATCCTCCTCTGATTTGACTGACTGGTGGTAATAATATCTTCCATATCTCTGGTATCTGCGTTGAGTCGCTTCTATTGCATGTGTTGTGTTGAGTGTAGACTCGATGAACCAGACAGGAGTCAGTAATCAATCTCTCTCTCTCCACCTACACAGATTGCTTCTTACAATTTTAACTCTCACACAGTAGTGTGGGAGAGTTAAATATATAGACAAACAGAAGATGTAGCAATAGCATGGATCACCAGTATCCCCCATCGTAGCAGATATATTTATGGACTTGCTGAGAAAATATTGCTCTTAATACATTCAATTAATCCTACTCCAAAAATATGGTGGAGATATGTGGATGACACTTTCATAGTGTTAAAAACAGACAAATCTCCAGCTTCTGGACACACACATATAAACTCATTAGTAGGGGAATAAAATTCACATCTGAGTCGGAAAATGACCAAGGAGGATTATCTATGATGTTAGGCTGTAAAATAAAACGAATAGAAGAAAGTAAACTACACACTAGCGTGTATAAAAAACCAACACATTCCGGTAATAGATATTTAGACATTAATTTGCCCCATCAGTTTTCTGTAAAGGCAGGCTTAGGTGTCTAACAAACAGAGCAGTAGCACTAGGTATTACAAGAAAAGACCTAAACGATGAAATGAAACAGACAGAAGAATAGCTGGCTCCTGTTAAATGAATAACTATCCTATAAAATTCAATAGAGCGATAGAAAAATGCCAAAAGTAAAATAAGAATAATAGGGAAATGATATGTACCCATATGATGTGTTGTGTTTTTGACATTCTATTATATTTTGCAATGTATACATGCATCGATATTTCATTATAATTGACAATATGTTTTTGTCTGTCCACTAACTAAATAAACATGTATGACCTTGTTATCACATGACATTACAATCAATCATGTTAAGACTGTCTATTTATTGGTTCATGTGTATTAGCCATTTTCATATATACTTTTGTATTGGACACTTGTTCGTACATTTTGTACTTATTCACTCACACTCTTGTGTGACAATTATCTTCCTTGTCTGGAAATACAAGTATCATCGTAAACCTCGTGGTCTTCTGATTTCCGCCTTCTTGCGTCAGGACTATTAACTACTCGACGAGTACATAACATAATTGGCAACGGGGAAAACTCTAATAACTCACTCAGCAGCAGTACATAACATAATTACTGAAAGAGCATGCAAACAAGTGTCCAAAATAATTTATGTAATAGGTAAAAAAAGGTTAATAGGAGGAATAGTGAAGAAAAAGATGTTACTAAAATGTCATACAAAAAAATGCACAGAATAGTATTGATAACAAAATCGTTGAATTTGGAATTATACCCCAGGGAAGAAAGAAGTAGGGGTTGGAGAAGTCTCTGCTGTCTACATAAATCAGGATTTTCCATTCGAATTGCTAAGGTCAATTCACTGAAAAGTATACGGAGGCTTACTGTTTTCGGGAGGCTTCTCTTGACTTTATAGATAACTTTGAATGAATTCTCCTTACACATATTGAGTGATTACTATTAAATATATATATATATATATATATATATATATATATATATAGAGATACAATATAGCACCCTTAAGTGATCCACTGTTACGTTTAGGTAGCCAAGTGGGATAGTATTCTTTGGCTCTCTTAGATAAAACACGCGTTGAACGACCTATGCATATCTTGGTTCACATGAGCAAGTAAATTGGTGTAGATACACATAAAAGTGGTTAAATGAGATAGTTTATCTTCAGAGTTGTTGAAGATAATAGACGGCTTGTGAATATGATATGTATCCACATAATATGTGTGTTTGTTTTTGACAGTCTGTTATATTCTGTTATGTATATATGGATCGATATTCCATTATAATTGACAATATGTTTTTGTCTGTCCACTAACTAAACAAACATGTCTGACCTTGTTATCACATGACAATACAACCAATCATGTTAAGACTGTCTATTTATTGGTTCATTTTTGAACATTCGCTCATACACTTGTGTGAGATTGATTTTCCTTGTTGTTTGAAATATACAAGTATCATCGTGAACCTGGTGGTATTCTGATTTTCGCCTTCTTGCGTCAGGACTATTAACTACTCGACGGTTATAACATAATTGTCGACGGGAAAAATTATGGACTCTTCTAAATTGGAATTACTATTTGAGCGACAAACGAAATTGATGGAAATGCTCATCAACCGATAGACTGGTTCAACTTCACCTTCAAGCAATCCCAATCATACCATGCTACCATCTATCGACGGCATTGTGATTAGTATTTCACAATTCAATTATGATCCAGATGCTAATGTCACTTTTGACACATGGTATCAACGTTATGAGGATTTATTCACAGTTAATCTCACCTCTCAAGACGATGCTTGGAAGGTGCGAGTGTTATTACGTAAATTGGGTCCCGCAGAATATCAAAGGTACTGCAACCTGGTGGTTTTCTGATTTCCGCCTTCTAGCGTTAGGACTAATAATTACTCGACCAGTACATAACAGAATACCACTTTCATCGGCACAGGGATGAAGTGTTCTTTTTTGACTTTAGAATTTATGTGTTTACCTACAAAGCGTGAGGGATGGCCATTCTCAAGTAGCATCTTCTTCAAAAGAGTGATCTCTCTTCTCCTACTAACTCAGCGTTGCAGATTCTCCAGATTCTAGTCGCGATAGATATTATCAGGTTTCACTTGTGACTGATAGGTACCCAACTGTCAAAGTTTGACAACTGTTCGTTCCAGGTAGACTTCCTATATGCTGATCTACTCAGAGTCCTATCAGTACTTTTTTGTTCATCAGACGTCCAAGAAGAAGACTCTGTGTCCCGTTTCTGCTTCAAATGTCAATTTGATGGCTGGGTGGTAGCTATTGAAACCTTGAAGGACATTATTTAGCTCACATATGCTATCACAAAGGATAAAAGTGTCATCAACGTACACTGCGATGCAGAAAAAAGTTGTCGACAGTCGATTCCAACGAACCATTTTTCAAACTTACCATGAAAATGTCTGCAAGTACCCGGTCTGAAGGTGAACCCATAGTCTTTCTGTCTGTAAATAATACCGTTAAATATGAATTAGAAGCTAAAAATGCATCTAAGTAGAAGTTATTCTAACTTGGATGCTTGTATTCCAAAATGTTTAAGTCTCTACCTTCCAAAAACTTGCACAGAAAACAAACTGTCTCAGTGAATTATATACATAATTATTAGGCCCCACGTTGTGAACATTGGATATCGGTGAACACCTACTGATGGGGCGGTGTAGTATGATTTTTAAATGACAAATGAATCTCTCTCCAAGTAGACTATATATATGACTGAAAGGTTGAAACATAAGACGGTGTAAATTTTTTCCCCAAGCATACTTTTAGGAGAGAAAAGAATATTGGCGGTTACACAAGATACTCTGTATTCAAACGCAAGTGTTTATCCTATAAATCCTAAGGTATTTGTTCCATTACGATCAGAGATAAATCAGAGGAACTAATTGATTATTCACATTACGAAGTATATTTCAGAATCATAAACCCAGAGCGATAATGATTTTTAACTAACTAGGGATTTTGAACAAAAGACCGAACATAATAAAACACACAGAGTGCCGAATAGCTTATATGCTTTGCCCAGTACCACCAGTTTAACAAGTCGACATAAACAGTGGAGGTGGACAGCCGGCGTTGGATAAAGAGTGCTGTAGACTAATAAATTTGAGGAACTATCTACCGCCACACACTCATTATTTAGAACTGCGCTCAGTCATCGAAGCTAAAATAACACTTTATTTGATTTTACCTAGCTGTAAGTTTGTCAATTCAGTCTTGTGTATTTATTGTCCTGTGGTATAATGCACTAATTAATTAATTATTTATTATTGTTATTATTATTCCGTTGTGTTCCGAGTGGAAAAGTGGGAATCGACAGCACGTCTTCACTTTCTCCTGTTCTCTTCAGTCCTCTTCAACTGGCCTCACGATCCTCCTATAGGATTTCGTTGTACTTCTCATATGATCTCTTCCTCGTCACCCTCCAATCCTCCACTTGTCACCCGATTGTCTTCTCAGTGTGTGTGTGTTCAACCCACCTCCATTCCTTTCGGCATATTTGATGAGTAGCAGGTTCTCGCTCGGTGGTTCGTTCCCAGAGCTGCTTGTTACTGATTGTTTCTAGCTGGCCATCTGATGTTCAGTGTGGAGCGTAGGCGGCTGTTCATAACAGACTGTAGTGACGTGTTTGAAATGCTTCTCGTGAGGCTGACACCAGGTTTCTGATGCATATGGACGTTTGAATAAAGCAAGAACAACAGTGGTTTGTGCAGAATACAGTGGTGCCATCGCTATTTATTTCGTTGGCTTCTCATCGGTTCAGCTAGTCACAGCCCAAAGTCATTAGTAAGTATATCTTCAGAAACAATTTTAACATACTTACGCACAGAAAGTTCATTTCAAAATAAATCAATTATTATATGCATTCAATAATGACCATACACAATGGATACTTTCGACATTACGCAATCAGTTGAAAGAGAGGGTGAAAATATCCAGTTATCAGGCAGGTGAAGGAAACACTGATAGTCACTTATTTCCGAATGCATATAGTAGTGATGATGAATGACTCATCACTGGTGTTGGAGATCCGAAGTTTTTCACTTTGTGCTGAGTGCACTAGATTTACAAGCTGATTTCACAATAATCAAGGTCTACCCTGACTTTCTGACTCTGGCTACCTTTGACGTATTGATCTGTGCTGCCCAGTATCAGTTGAAACGATGCGGCCTAGCCAGATAGGTGAAGTTTGGAATTGACCTCTTTCATACTTCACCTATCGATTTTGTTTATTCCTTTACGTTCCCCGTGGAACATAGGAGGCTTCAAGCTAGATGCTTGAGGTTTCGGTAGCAGTGGTATGCGTTATTGTACGGGATGAGATTCTTAGCCTCATGCCTAACCTTCCCTCTTTACCAGACTTATCACAGGCTTAGCTTGGTAAAAGAGTGCGTCGGGCGGGATAGAAATCCAGACCACATACGTGATCGGTGAGCATTCTGCAGCTGTGACACCCACCCACGGCCATCTCCTGTTGATAATGATTGGTCATCCTCATGATTTCTCTGTCTTCTCTATGTTCACTTGCAGTCCTCTCTGCCAACCTGCTAGTTTATGTAACTGCAAATAGAAAATCAATGAATGTGTGTGTGGTACATTTTATGTGTGTGTATACGGTAATTTACTGTTGCATAACTGAAGTATTACATCTGAGAAGGTCTCACAAATAAATAAAACTTTCAAATCAAATAAATTCTACTGATATCCTATTGTTAAATAATGTTGAATATCAACTGGCTTCTAATTTAATCTGATTTAGAAACAGAATAATTACAATATCAAATAAATTATGCACTTAATTTAAACACAAATCATATTGAACATTGATCAGTGGGTAGAGGAGATTGAACTGGTTCAGTTATTAGTGAATGATTGTGTACTTCAATGGTTTAATGTACTATAGAAGTATATTGCTTAATGCACTTTCTTGAGTACTATTCATCTCCTCTTCATCAAGTACATTAAGTGATGACATTGTTTTCAGAATAATAATGAAATTGACGCATTCCAATCCATAGTATTACTAACGTTATGTAATGCCTATCCTCTATCTGAATGAATGAATGTGTTGGGTTTCTTCTGAACGCACCTCTTTTTCATTGAGTAACTATTATTTCTTGTTGTGTGTTGTAGAACTCTATGAATTGATGAAAGATAGAAAAACTTATTCGATAAATGAAAGATCGTCAACACTAGATGAGATTTCAGATTTTAGAAAGAAGTGAACGCGAAGTTCAGCAAAGATGGCGATCTTTACGGCGATTTCATTCTCAAAAGCACCTGTACAATCGCATTTATATAGATTATTTTACATGGATACAATTATTATTTGTTTAGTTCTACATAGTAACCTTTATAGTGTGTCATGATCACTTGGGCTTCAACTGCATCTTACAAGAATTGAATAATTCCCATCCTTCGATTAAATTCACAATGGAATTAGAAAACGATTCAAAGATTCCTGAAGAGGTCTATCCAGAGAAAACCGACATGGAATGGCCAACTAACGCATTTCTATAGTTGGATACCTTTGAGCCGAAAACACGCTCTCATCAGAGCACTAACTCATCGCATTAGAAAAATCTGCAGCAGCGATTGCATGGAAGAGGGGCTCCTATTCCTCAAAAATATCATGGCTCAAAATGGCTACCCGACACGTTTTGTCAAAAAGAACATGAAACCGAAACCAAAAAGAGAAGAATGCAATTCAGCGCCAAAGAAAACGCCGTATCTGAATCTGAATTTCAAGGAGATTTGGCAGCTGATATCCTGAAGAAGAGAATATCCAGCTCTTTAAAGAAGACCTTCCCTGCATTGACACTAAGAGTGACATTCTCTAGCCGTCAAATACTTCGAAACAACACGAAGGAAAAACTCTCGCATATAACCAATTCAGTGTGCATATACCAGTTCACTTGCTCGTGAGGAGCTAGGTACATAGGTCGTTGTATGCGAGTCCTTTCAAAACGTGTCAGAGAACATTACCCAGCGTGGCTGCAATGAGGAGGCAACGGTTCAATCCTAAGTGCCATTATTGAACATCTGGTCAACACCTCCCACAACATCTCAACAGATTCTTCCAAAGTGATTTACAAAGTCAACAGAAACCTACCAAAAGCGGTATGTTTTTGTTATGTTGCTGCTGCTGAGTGGTTAATAGTACTTTCCCCGTCGCCAAATTGTTATGTACTCGTAGCTAAATTATTGTTGTGGACTGGTCGAGAATTTAATAGTCCTGACGCAAAGAAGACGGAAATCAGAAGACCACTACGTTTGAGATGATACTTCTATTTCCAAACACAAGGAGAATGCAAAAGTGGTATCACACCAAAGTAGAGTCACACGAGATTGTGTGAGCGAAATATATATGAATGTCCAGACAAGTGTGTGAACAAATCAATAGACAGTCTTAACATGAATGGCTAATTATAATGAAGTATCGATCCATATATACATAGCGAAATATCGGAGACATGTCAACAACCACCATATATGGATATATGTCAGCAAGCAACGGACTGTCAACAAACGCTCATATTATATATAATATAAGGAGATTATACGTTGTTAAAGGAGACAGGTTCATCAAGGTGAAATGGTCACAGACTAAGCGAGCAAACAGAAAGAGAGATCACCATACACACACACACATATATAGATATATACATATATATAGATACATATCAGTTTCCGACTTCTTTGTACTACAGAACCCTCGAAATATGCATCGGAAGCCGGAGCTGTGTGTTCAAAAGAAATTAGTCCAACCTCTACAACTACCATGGACCTAGTTTGGTATGTTCCCCTTGCTTCCATTTTTTCTCTTCTTCGTATTTTTTTGTTCTCTCTTTTCCTTTTGAGCATTTTTTTCGTTCACCTTGTCTCTGATCCTTATTCCCTCAGTCTTCATTAAATTCACCTAAATTTTTTCAGTTATAAGAACAGTTATTTTAAGTTTGTTTCCATGCTCCTCCTGATCACACTTGTAATCCGTTTAAAATGACTATTTTACAATTATATTCTCATCCTGTGTAATGTTTTTCTTTCTATGCCTCTTGTAACCCTAACTAACACTTCATTTCAAGTTGAAAATTTTGATTTCAATTTGTTTCCATGCTCATGTTTTTCACACCTGTAATTCGTTCTATCCCTGCGTCTCTAAGCCTCTTGTAATTCATATCGAGTTGAAAGTAATTATCACCTTTTATTCGTCTTTAAAATTTGTATTTCTCCAGTTATCAAATATTAATTTTGCATACGTTGTAACTGTTTTCTAATCCTATGTGTAATCTTGTCTCTCTAAGCCCCTTGTAATCTATATTTGTACCTTCAAACTTTCATATCAAGTTGAAAATTATTACCACCTTTGTTACTATGTGGAATTAAATAAATAAATAATAATTGTATCCATGTAAATTAATCTATATAAATGCGATTGTACAGCAGCTTTTGAGAATGAAATCGTCTAAAAGATTGCCATCTTTGCTGATCTTCGTGTTCTCTTCTTTCTAATGTCCATATGGGTATTTCAAATTTTATTTCGAAGTCAACTGATGTCAAATACTACTAAAATCACAAAATGTAATGGACAGGAATATACAGGCACTGTACCCTATCGATAACTTTGAAATATTGAAGACTGTCAGCATCGTTTTCTTTTGTTTTACTTCGTGCTACTGATAAGAATTTTTAAGTGGTATATGTTATACGATGTCGTCTGCAAGAATTTAAGATGAAGAAGCGATGGATACGCATGGTTGAAATCAATAGAAATGAAGTGAAATCCAGACGACAGTGTTAATCTCACTGTAAGACATAAAGGAGACTTTCTGAGACCCTTGAATCTTGTAACTGTGTGTGTGTGAGTGTGTGAACTGAATGTGAAACTACGTCTTGTTACGTATTTTGGACTAAGTTTTGTAATGACAGAAGACATGGGCCAGGCAACAGATCGTTTGTTTATTGATGAAATCAAGAGATATTTATATATTTTAAAGTACATTATTATTCGTAATTATTAACAAAGAATCAGCGTCTTTTGATTGGTTGTTTTCTTGCCGAAGGTTATTCTGTCATCTCTTTGTGGCTGTTTCTTTGAAGATCACAGCATATATCTGCGAATCGTATCCGCCCACGCAAAGTCTTTGTCCTTGTTCTTTTCTCATGACCAAGATTTGGGACGTACGCATTGACGTAAATTTCTGTCTACCATTTTCGGCTAGCAGACAGCTCTCACCACAGTTTTCACTTGGATCATGGGGAAAATTTACTTGATAATGTCTCATAGTGTGTTACTGATGACCACCAAGTTTCGACGACAATTTATTGCCGGCTTCGTTTGTAATTTCTCATCTCATTTTACATCTCTTGATTTGCATTGGTAGTAATAATTTCCAAATCTCTGGTATTAAGTGATGAGCTATTTCTATTGTATGTTATTATACTGTACCACAGTGCCCAAATTATATTCATGTGTTTCTCTTTTAATCTTTCTTAGGTGTCCCACTTACTGGTCATTTCTATAAAAAATACTTCGTCTAACCTTCCAATTAAGGGAGTCAAGATACTCTGGTATAGGCGAGGTGCCATGTTTGCGGTCTCTTAACTGATGTAATCTGCCTATTCTTCTTTAATGCTCCAACTCCCCCGCCAATTCTTTACTTCGTTGCCCAAAAAAGAGTTTGTTACATTGCAGAGGAAGCTGAAAACTGTCAGCCAGATAACTGGTGTGTCTGTTGTGTCAATCTCTTGATACATTTTATCAATAGACATATAAACTCATACAAGAAATTGGCACAAGGTATGTTGAAGATACAGAGATTGGGCAGAGAATATTTGATTTGAGTCACGCATCGTCTCTATTAGACTCTTTCAACAATGTGCACAAAAGCATCACTTTCACGATGGAGCATAAAGATGATGAAGAATTCCATCTTTTGGATGTAAAGTTGGAGAAAAAATACGATGGGACACTCGAAAGATCTGTACATCGTGAAGATATAACGATTGGTCTCTATTTGAATTTCAACAGCCTCTGCCCAGTGAGATACAAACGAACGCTGGTGAAAATGCTTTCTCTAGAGCGAAGAGAATATGTTCACCGAGCAAACTAGACAATGAACTAATTAATGCTTCTTGAAAAATGCTTGAAAGAAAATGGTTACCACAAAGTTTCGTTAACAACAAATATGGGAAGAATGAACTCTCAAGAAGCTTGATACAGCTACAGTCAGTAAGAAGCCTATTTTCATCAAACTCGACTACAAGGGGCGAAGACATTATAAGAATGGTAAATAAAAGATTAAGCGCAGCCCTTTCTAGGACGTATCCTGCAGCATTATTAGTCTCTCTGCGCCGAATAACCTCTTCACTGATCAGTCAAAGATTGACAAGTACTCTTCAATGTTACCTGCAACTGTGTATACCAATTCACGTGTATCTGCTGGAGCAGTTACATTGGAAGAACAGAGAGGAGGCCCCACGTCAGATTATGCGAACATGTACCAAGGAGCCTCCGGTTAAAAGAACCGAATTGTTTAATCTCTTCAATCGCCCCAAACAACTCAATGACACAGGGTGTGCTGGAATCATTCAAAACAATTAACAGACAAAGTACTCAAGTCTTCTCAGGTTTGCTGAAGCTATAGTGATAAGCGACGATTGAAGCCAGATTTATGTGTCCAAAAAGGATTCGTTGTTGGACTTCAATTACCCTGGTGATTCACTTCTTAGTAACTCTTTGTTTTTCTAATTTTGTTAACTTATCTTTTCACTCCCCCCACACCCGCTTTATTTTTCGCTTGACTCCACTAAGAGATCATTTTTCTTGATCTTCTAAGTTCTGCTCACTGTATTACATCACCAACTTCTCATCTGACCTCATGTGCACCGAAATTGTAAAATTTTGATCTTCTCTTATCTAATTACGTAACTTTTACTAATTTTCTTTTGTTACCACCCCACCAACACAACTGTTAATAATTATTTTTTCAAGAAACTTCTCTTTAACAAGATGTATATATGTCGTAACACTTTAGACACCCTGTAAGTCTCAATGCCTTATTTCACTATGCTGACAATATGCTTGCTAGTGGACAAAAGTTTGTTAACGTTGTACACTTTTTCATTTTATTAAAGAATTCAGGTTGTGCACAGCTGATGAGAACCAACGAAATAAAATGGATCCAGACAATTCTGTGCCAATGTTTTTTTCTTTCTTTGTTCAAAGAATGTTCTCTTCGATGGACTCCTCATCTGACTCTACAGATATATATATATGTATATATATGTACGCTTAATGTTTAGAGAAGTTATTATTTATTAAATTGATGCAGACCTTTATCAACCAACAACTGTATTCGCTCTCTACTGAATATCAGATGGCCGGCTCGGAAAGAATCATCAACAAGAAACTATGGAAACAAACAAAACAAGAACAAATCGCCAACCAAAAAATATACAGGAGAAAGTGGAGATGGATTAGACACTACTCGATAAGGAGGCCGCTGGGTGACATCACGCGCGCCTCAAGCCATTGATCGAGTGGAACCCAACAGAATGGGAAGCGGCGATGGGATGTCAGTGCAAGGGTGACATGGAGGAGATCGTGTGAAGAGGAGGAGTTGAAACAGTATGGACTAACTAACATGAATGCAGGTGAAAAGTACAGCAGAAGGAAGACAGAAGTGGCATGTGGAGACGTGCAGTTGAAGCCCTACGTTTCACTAGGAACCCAAGGGAACAATAATAATAATAAAATGATGTCTTTGCTTAAATAATGTCGTGGTATGTAAGGGATAATATACATTAAGAAATGAATATAGGATACAATTGAGAAGAAAATTAATGCAACAACGAGAAGTAGTTAAAACAGTGATGGCCAAGGTAAGAAAAACATCTGTATGCATTTCTTCTCAATATCTAATACTGGCTTCCTCATGTGGATTCCGATTCCTCCAGCTGTTTGTTGAAGGTGGAATCGTAACGTAAAATGAAGATTCGTCGGATTACGGTAGAAAGATAACTTTAAATGCCTTATTCACGTCGACTACTTTTTGTTCAGTATCTACAACAGGTGTACCAAACCACAGTTACGAATAAACATAATTTTTTCCACGGTTAACGACGATGCGGGATGAAGTTTGGAAATCCATTGATGAAAGTCATTTTATGTGGGACTCTCAGCACCATCTCTAATCAAAACCATCCCCTTGTATATATATTTTTTTCTAATATATAGCTTGACTCCACATCGTATTTTCGTACAAGTATGGAATTTTCAGCATGTGATATCGGTAGCCCAAATTTTTCAGGCGTCGGTAGGGTATCGAAACCCTTGCCATGTGAATGGCCGACGAGAGTCCTAACCACTGTACCACCGATGCACACAGAACAAGCGGAAATGAGGAAGAACTTCACTTGCACAAGACTAAATATGAAAACTCAACGATATCTTATTTGTCAGGCATTTTGTGTAGTGAAAATACGTGTTAGGCATAAAATGACTAACTCACTGCGTGACAGTAAATAAACGACTCCTTTCATCCCTCCTGTCATTAATGGATTCTTGCCAATATTTCAACTAATATATTATTTAGTTTTATGTCTTTATTTCACTGTTATCAATGTAAACATGAAGAAGTTTTGTAATCACAATTAACTTTACGATGTAATCCCTGGAGAACATTAGTCGGAATATTGTACTGTAGGCTGAGAACTCCAGAATGTATAAAAAATATTGTTTAAAATGAGGCCATTATTACTGTAATAATAGTAATAATAACTATTATTATTACTGATACATTTAAACATACAGGCGAAATAAAAAATTATACTGTTACACAGACACCCCTAGGTTGTCTCTCTAACGAATATACATCGAGTCTTTACTGTTGTGGACATTCATGTAATCATCAAAAGTAAGAGTTCAAGGAGCACTGGATGGTCAACGGGCTGGAGGTGTTATCTACAGGTTCCAGTTTCGATTCCTGGTCGGTAGGACCACAGTTTTGTATCGCTGAATAATCCGAGACTTGCGTGAAACAGCTATCTGGTTCCCTCATGGTTTTTTGTATCCCTAATTGAAATCACTTCATGATATCTATACAATCCTAACGGATCAATACTTCAAGAATCCTCTAAATAGTCAGGAATTCTGATGAGGAGAGATGACTTAGTTTTCAGGAAAGCATTCAAACTGAAACAATCATTTCACAATGTTTTTAAGATTACAGATAACTTATTCTGTATCAGAATAAGTGAAGAAAACGGGTGTAAACAGGCATTTAGGTTAAGTAACTAATAATTGTTGTTCGTGTTGTGAAACAGTGTGAAGTGAAGAAATTTAATACACTCATGAAACAGGGGAAGTATCTAACAATATTTAACTACAGTATTGACAATGAGCTGATTTCATTTAGAGAACCATTGGAAGACATAAGAGTACTGGACAGCTGTTTTATCCGAGTTTGGGACTCTTCTCTAGCACTCACTCACCGAAGTTCAAACCCAAGACATTCCAGTTACAAGGCCACCTAGTACACCATCAAGCCATTGTGATCCGATCCAATG
Organism: Trichobilharzia regenti; assembly: GCA_944472135.2. Lineage (NCBI taxonomy): Eukaryota > Metazoa > Platyhelminthes > Trematoda > Strigeidida > Schistosomatidae > Trichobilharzia > Trichobilharzia regenti. Next base: position 15,183,144 of record OX235266.1, read on the forward strand.
GCCAGCCCGTGAATTCCAATTCGTGTTATATATTTAGCTCAACCGCCAGCCAGCGGCATGGGCGACTGACTGTCCTCTTACTTGCCTCAATGGGCCCGGCCGGTAACGACTCCTCACTAGAATCCTAGGTCTTAGTGGTCTACGAGCTGTCCTTGTGTAACTGGAAGGTCCTGGGTTTGAACCCTGGTGGGTGAGTTCTACTGAAGAGTTCCAAACTACTCTGATTAAACAGCTGTCCAGTACTCACTGCAGGTTCTGCAATGGTTCTCTAACTCATATCAGCTCGTGTTCAATATTGTAACCAATCAAATCTGTACAAACCAATACTTCAAAAATTATGTTCATTATCTGGAGTCCTTGCAGCAAAAAAGTGTGGAAACTGACATGATCTTTCACAGTATTCTTAACATTATATTCTATCTAACCTATATTAGAATGAGTAAATGAGAAGGGTTATTAAACGCCTTTTTATTTTACTTGAGTAACTATTATTTATTGTTTCGTTGTGAAACAGTTATGAATTGAGGACGATTGATAAAGTCATGAAACAGGTGAAACATTTAACCAAACTCAATTATTATTTTTAATTAATTTTACCAATGCATCCAAATACGATCTAGCAGTTTATGAAATTAACACATTAAAGTGTTCTTTTTTAGTTTGTATTGTACCTTCCACAGCACCAGGAAATTAAACTTAGGGCTAAAGTAAATAGAGTACATTAAAGTAAGTAAACAAACTTCTAGCCCACCTGTAAATGTTTTAGGTGTTTTAAGTTTTGTTTCAACAATGTATACCTCAAGCCAAGCTTGGACGCGAGTTTAGCACTTGTACTTTGTTGAATGAAAGGCGTAATATTTCTCAAATGACAATCTCTGTTATGTCTGTTACAAATGCACATTCAGGCTTACCGTTGAGGATGTCCTTGTTTGCAGCAGATTTCAGAATTCAAGGTTGTTGGACTCTATCCTAAATAACTGATTAGTCACCAGGCTTACCTAGTTGCCTGAAGCTCCTGGATTCAATCCCCGTGAGGTCATAGTTGAATACTGCTAAAGAGTACCAAACTTGAGTGAATATCTATTGAATACTTTCAGATTTCCAATGGTTTCGGCAGTTTTAAATCAACCGAATCCTCATAAACGAACATTTAGAAATCATGAATATAGCCAGTATTCCGAAAATATAGTTGATGGTATTCTTCCTCCATGGTGTAACCTTGTGTTTCTTTCAACAACTTCTTTTCATTAGATTGAAAAGAACAAGAAGCTCAGCAAAAACGACTATCTTTTCGGCGATTTCATTCTCAAAAAGCACCTGTACAATCGCATTTATGTAGATTAATTTACAGGGATACAATTATTATTTATTTATTTATTTAATTCCACATAGTAACAAAGGTGATAATAATTTTCAACTTGATATGAAAGTTTGAAGGTACGAATATATAGATTACAAGGGGCTTAGAGAGACAAGATTACACATAGGATTAGAAAACAGTTACAACGTATGCAAAATTAATATTTGATAACTGGAGAAATACAAATTTTAAAGACGAATAAAAGGTGATCATTATTATTTTCAACTTGATATGAATTACAAGAGGCTTAGAGACGCAGGGATACAACGAATTACAGGTGTGAACAAAATGAGCATAGAAACAAATTGAAATGGTAATTTCCAACTTGAAATGAAGTGTTAGTTAGGAGGTGTGTGAATATAGATTACAAGAGCCTTAGAAACACAAAATTACACAGGATTAGAATATAATTGTAAATAGTTATTCTAAACGGATTACAAGTGTGATCAGGAGGAGCATGGAAACAAACTTAAAAAAACTGTCCTTATAACTGAAAAATAGAATGAATTGAATGTAGACAAAGAGAGAAAATTACACACACAGATAACGAAACAAAAAACTGAAGGAACATACCGAACTAGGTCCATGGTAGTTGTAGAGGTTGGACACCACACAGCTCCGCCTTTTCGATGCATATGTCGAGAGCTTCCGCAGTACAAAGAAGTCGGAAACACATTGACTGCCTTTGATAGATTTTTTCTTTACTTTGTAAATGACTCTAAATGATGAGTCGGTCGAGATTCTGTGACAGGTATTGACGAGATGTTCAGTTATTGCGCTTCTGAATGAACCAGTGCCTCCTCTTTGCAGTCATGCTGCTTCTTTTCAGTAGTATACTCATTTAAAGCTCTTTTAAAAAGTTTGACGAGAATCGGAAAAGCCTTCATCATACCTTCATCAATCTGAAATCACTTTAGAAATTTGCTCCGTTCAGCGTTTGCGTCGGTGGCACAGTGGTTAGGACTCTCGCCAACCATACAAATGGTCCGGGGTTCGAGCCCACGCCGACGCACACCTGATATCTATGGTCGGCCTGCAAAATTTGCGCTACCGATATCCAAGCTGAAAATTCCATACTTGTACCAAAAATACAATGGGGAATCAAGCTGTAAATCAGAAAACACCAATGTGAAGTCAGCCAAATTCATCCATATAGGTCAGAAACTTGTCACCATCGTTACAAGAAGTATTTCCAACAGGCTATTGCAAACTTTTATCAATAGCTTCCTTCGTTAACTCCATACTGAAAATCAAATGGCAAGCCAGAAAGAATCAGCAAAAAGAAACTATGGGTACCGACAAGTCAAAAACCTACTGTGCAACTTATATATGTCGAAGGAAATGGAGTTGGTTAGGATACACGTCGATGAGGAGACCGTCGAATGACAACGTGTGCCAGGTCATCGCTGGAGTGTAAGCCGAATGGGAAACGACGAGTGGTGCATCAGTCTGGCGGTGACATGGAGGAGATCGTGTAAGGAGTGGATGAAACCTTATGAACAAACATGGGGTCAACTAAATAAGACCGTTGAGAGAACAGAAAAAGGTGGGAGTGTGGTGTAGAAGCCTTAGGTTCCACTCGGAAACCAAGGGAACAACACTAATTACAAAAAAGTGTGAAAAGAATTCTAAGGATACTAAAAATCTCATGTGCACAGCATCACAAAATTTAAACTTGAATTCTGATTTTATGGATAGCCATTACATTTAACTAATACATTATGATGGTATCAGCGTGTCTCTCCGTCTGATGTCTAAAGAATATTAAGAAAAGAATTACATAAGGAAATCCAGCTAAGTTAGGAAGAGACTTTTAAATTGGCATTTAACAATCTTATTAACCGAGATGATTAAACATTTATAACGTCATTGTCAGTATTTGACGGTTGGAGGTGATCGGCAGAGGAGTATTTGTAAACTTGAAGGAGCTCATATCCATTCTGAGATTCGAACCTAAGTCACCCATTGAGTACCGCAGTCGGAAATGTTAACACTGAGCTATTCAGGCTCGTGATTGACCTCCTGTATGACTGTATTGAATACTTTGATAGGAGACTAGTCAGTAACCAGTGTAATGTGCTTAATCCTTTCTTTGGTACAGACTGCATTCTGTCGGTCAAGTTTACAATCTCAGAAGGGACATGAGTCCCTCCAAGGGTGTAGAGACGCCTTGCTGACTGACTAGTGAGTGCCATGTGCATGGTCGGCGAGAGTCCTAACCACTGTGCCACCGACGCACAATGGTGGACCAGGAAGAGGGTTTACTGGTAATATATTCACCCACTCTACAGATTCCGGAATGTAGGCATACTTACTGGTTCTCAACAATTACTATGTTTCTTGGCATGGAGGCGAAATTCGACTTCGTCCCTGAGAGGGAGGATTGCATTGTTTGGCAGTGGAGAAGTGCGAGATAGTACATAGCACTAATCAGGGGAATCTATTCAGACTCACACAGCCAGGTAAGAGGGAGTGAAGAGTTGTCATTGGAAGTGATGACAACCAGTTCTGTTTGTCACGGATGCCCACTGTCCCCCCCCTCTCTATGTTTAATTTTATCACAGATGCACTAATGGAATTAACTTTTACCGACTATTGATCAAAGGATGTATGTTTGTACTACTTAGCAGTCCTTTCTGTTCCTCTTTATGATTATGACTGTCATTAAAGGCGAAAAGATTAGCTGTCTTTGAATACAGATGTTTACGTATATCTCTGGTGTTCAGTGGTATAATATGTTGACCGCTACTGAGGCTAGGCGTAGATTGCTAAGTAGGGAGAGGAGAAATCAATGAGGTCCTATCGCTACATCCACTGAAATGGCTAGGAAATGTGTTGCTCGTGACGAGCTACCACCATCCTCGATAAGTACTGTTAACCAACATAGGATTAGGCTTAGAAAGACTTAGAAGTGGTGAGACCAAAGCCTGACATCAATTTAAGAAGTCCCAGACAATGTATGTGAGCTACCTAGGGAGACGTAAACTAACTAGTTTCAGGTCCTCGAGCTATAAAGGATCAATGGCTAAAAACGGTTGATGATGATGACTCAATACCATTCTCACTGGTGAACATACTTTTACTGTTTAAGATCTCTCATATCTATTAAAGCCTTCGGTTTCTCTATGTTACTATTCTTTATAGAAAATCGAAACAAGTAATTCAACGAAGAGACTCTTTTCAACAACGAATTTATTATCAGACTGTACAATCGTATAGATATATGGTTGTTCTGTAAGAAATTATATCCGGTGAGGGAGTTGAATCATTGGTGTGAATGCAACATATAATAATAATAGTAGTATGAAATGCAACTGAAATGTTTGTGATTATAATCATGGTTAAATGTCAAGTGGCAAAGCAAATTAATGTCATATATAGAATAATTCATAGGATGGATAGAACTTGAAAAAATGTGTGCAATTATAGGATTAGTAGACAAATCTAATAAAAATAAAAACGTTACGTAATATTGTGTGAAAACTGATAGCATAGAATTTCACGTTGCAAAACAGAATTGATTTAGAATGACAAGTGGGACAAGTGAAATAATACCGGAGACAGTTCAAAGTGAGAGTAGTAATAGTAACAATTGACATTGTAATAAAGGAAGAGTATACAAATTGAATAGACAAAATGAAAAATAGGTAGCGCCAAAATTTGATTAGGGAGTAACATACTTTAGCCTAGAAGGATTAGGACCATGAAAGTTGGAGAGGTTGAACGAACTTTTTCTGTATATAGAGATCTGGCTTGTCTGTTTCGATAGCCAAAGATGGCTTCAGCAATACAGATGAGTCTTTGCCTTGTAGATGACATTAGAGGCGGAGTCTATAGAGATAGGGTAATCATTATCGACCAGATGTTCAATGATCGCGCTTCTTATTGCTTCACTTCCAGCTCTTCGTAACCATGCAGGATAGTGTTCTTGCACCCTCTTGGACAAAACTCGACAGGAATGACCGATATTCCTGCTCTATATAAGCAAGTGAATTGACAAACGCACATGGAATTGGTCAACTGCAGGATCTTGTCCTTCAAGTCATTGAACAGTAATGGTCGACTAGTACAGGCTATTCTCAGAGATGCAGGAGGCAATGTTCCTTTCAGGGACTGTGATATCCTTCGTTTCATGATATCGGAAGCTAAGTCCGTTTTGAATTCCAAGCTCGTGTACAGTATTTTCTTGGTTATTGATGATAAATAACATTTCATAGGATTTGATCGAATATTCTTGTCTACAAAACGTGGTGGAAATCCATTTTCTATTAGAATTTTTCTAAGAATATTTTTTTCTCATCCTCCACAGTATCAAGGCTACATATGCGCTGAACGCTAGTGGCAAGCGACCGGACCACGTTTCGTTTCCAGGTGTATTTCATTTCTCATAAATATCTGATTCTTACAGATTTCTGAGTGTCTCTTTCTTCTCCCCTTTCTCTATCTTTGTGTGTGCTACACGAAGTGTGGCGATTTGGACTACTTACTACACTTCTATGTTGAAAATCCACCGGTCAGCCATCTCATAGATGAGAATTACTAGAAACGAGTTGATTGGTTATTTGCATTTATAAATACCAATGGTGATCAATGTTTCAATAAATCATTGTAAAAGTATTAACCTACATTGTTGTTTTGCTCAGCTGGTTCTAAAAAAGTGTTTTTCAAAATAATTTATGTCCTTAGATCACAAATTTCCGTTGAAATTGACTGTGTATTTTATATTCTCTAGTGAATATTTACAATTGTTGCATACGATCTGTTCTCTTGATTAGTTTCTACAAATCTACATTTGCAGGATAAATAGACCTAATTGTTTTCTTGTTTTTTTTTTTATTTCACAGCCTCTCTTCAGCGATAAAATGTAGAAAAACACATAAGATACTCGAAAATTATTTCAGTGCATAAATCAAATTCATAATTTGTAAACTAGTTCACAATTTACGTAATTTGTTGAGTTAAAATTTCACCGGGTTTCTATTTGAAAACCGAGATCATTCAGATTAAAGTGTATGCGATCTCTTGCATACCACTATAAATCTGTCTGTCAGTATTCGACACAGAACTTTGCACATATGTGCGGCAGTTCGATTCGCCACAGTCCCTTCTTGTAGTACACAAAGCAAGAGACGAAAGTAGAAGAAATGCATAATAGAGACAGTAGACAGGGATATGAGACAAAAGGAATAGTAATAACGAAGAATAATATAGTTTCATTGGAAATCATAAGTCACAAGGAGTGGATGCATCTGCGGTGTCATTGACAACGATGAGTTTGAGCCATATCACAAATTGTCTCCAGCCATTGGTGTTTACCGTCCCAAGGACCCCAACCAGTCAAGAAGTCTACCCCTTCCTACATGGCTTAAACTAACTGTTGTGGATTTCATTGACTGATGAAGCCATATTTTGGTTTGATCGCCGCTGGTTAGCTCTTTTCCAGCCTGACCCTATATCAGCTAACATTGCCCATTGTCGAGGAAGGTGATGACTAAGCATACGTAATACATGTCCTAACCATCTCAATCGGAGTAACTTCACAGCCTGGTCGTTTGATTTCCCCTCCCACCTACATAGCACTCGACCGATGCCTAACCTCAATATTGTTCACCTTATTATGCCACTTCACACGGGAGATAGAACGCAGAAACCTATGATCAAAGACAGCTGGTCGGACTTTTCATGTCTTCCACTTTCAATGGCCATGTCTCGCTCACAGCCATAAAGGAGGACGGAGTGGATTGCTGCTGAGCAGTACACCCACCCTTTGGTCGAAAGCCAGCCAGCCGGGTATCACGTCTACGCCAGAGACGGCGTAATCTGGCATATGCGAAACTAGCCCTCTGTATCCGTAATGAGATTTCGGTCAACGTGCTCTACCACTTCACTCCTTATTTTTAAACTAGGAGTCAATGCAGTGCAGGCCTATACCGTCATCTTACATTTGTCAAGGGGAGCGAATCGCATGCCAAATACTCGAAGACTGCTGCTCCTCAAGGTGTTCAGAAGACTCTGCATTTTGTGTCAGCGTCCTCACCTAGAACGACTATATCATCAGCATATTCTAAGTCAACCAGATTACCCCATGGTAACAAGTCAATCACTTAATCTCTGAAGTTAGCAGTAAGGGCTGAAATTGAATAGAAATGGGGACAGTGGACATCCCTGATGGACACCACCACACTGGTTGTCACCACTTCAGATGACAACTCTCCACAAGCTCTTTCCTGGCTGGCTGACTGCATGAGTTCAAGTAAAGTGCCTTGATCAGTACAATCTATTTTCTCGAAACTCCCTTTACAGCCAAACATCGCCATAGTGCCTCTCGGTCAACAGAATCGAATGCCATTTCGAGTGGAACACGAATGAATTGGGCATGGGTTCGACAATGACACGGAGAAGATGAAAGCTTACAGGTAATTGTGCAGTCATATAAAGAAGATCAGAGAGAAAAGAATAAAATGGAGGGATGCTTCTGAAGTCCTTATATTCCAACTGGAACCCACCGGAATAAACAGTAATAATAATAAGAGCGTACTGTAGACATTCAAACAAAATTCTTTATTCTCACATAACTTCACATAACACACATTTCTATTCTAATTAAAACACATGTAACACATAATTGACAGATATACACACTAGGCAAAAGTAGAAACACTACATAAATAGAATATGCGTACTAAGCAGTAACGCAATAGGCAATAGCATCAGCAGCAGCGCCAACAGCAAGAGCAACTTAACTTATAAGTGGAACTGAAATGAGCACAGCTATCACAAGAAAGCTTTAGAACAACAAAAGACGAAGTTAAATTAATACTCCGGTTCTAGCTAAAGCCGTACTCACACACAAACAGATATGTATTTAAGAAAAATACTAAAATAAGATCAGATCTCTTCGAATGATCCAAAATAAAATTAAATTAAAAACAAATACATAAATAAACACTGGAATGAAATCGATAAATCAGTAAAGATCAATATATATAAAAGCAAAAATAAATAAAATGACTACTGATTGTCTTATTAGAAGAGGCGAAAAGAGTTTTCGGGAGAGTAGCAGTTGTCATCCATTCAAAACAACACCCACACAAACACCCACTAAATGTTCCAGCCCACAATTCCTCCACTAAAGCTCTCACAAAAAAAGCATTAGAAAATATAAGAAAACAAACATAACACAACAAGCGCCATTGACAACGGAGCCTAGCCAACCAACCCCGCCTCCCATTCTCCCTTTAACTTAGTTGATCTCAGGATTTGGACATCCTGATCGTTTGGTGGCAGCATATTTTGCCAACAATTGACTTGTTTTACGGCTATCAGCAATGAAGGATTCTTGTCTAAGGGTATTCAAATATTTCACTAAACATGGCCAAGCCGCCGCCTCATCACCACTACCAGATTCATTTAATTTGAATTCATGAACTTTCTCTGGCTCAGTGCCATGTATAACACCTAAAATAGCTTCGAAATGATCAATCAAAGGGAACAGAACTAGATCGGCTAGACTTAATTGATCACCTAAATAAAATAGAAATAAAGGACTTTAAAAAAATCAATAATTCATAAATAAGACATGAAATTTATTCATAGTGATTTATTTATTGTTATGAATGTTATCACTTTTATGTGTCGAATAATATTGAGATTGAGTTAGAGGCGCTGTAATGGTTGAGCTGGGCTGATGACCGGAAGGTCCTGGGTCCGAGTCATGGTAGTGGGTGTGTGATGGCGAAGAGTCCTGACTGGGACGAAACAACTGTCCAGTACTCTTTAGTTTATAGGACTGCACACGTTGGTGGTTCAACGGTAGAATGCTCACCAGTCATGCAAATGATTCGGAGTTCGATCCTCGGCCAACGGACGCACTCTTATAAACCTCGCTTAACAGATAGTAAGAGAGGGAAAGAGGGAATGTTTGGCACAAAAAAGATAACACCAATACGATTGAGGCTTCAGCGGATCAAAGTTTGAAGCTTTATGCTCCACGTGGAACGTAAAGGAATAAATTTATTATTGTTATTCATGATCAATAGAATTGTGGGTGTCATTTTACGTGGGCCAATTCTGATTGGTCCGTTTCCAGACTGACATTGACCGCTACATCATCAATTAAGGGTTTTTTCTGCCTAAATATCACCTAACCCTTTAGGAAGTATGTATTAGTTGGGTTCGACCTGGAATCGCATCATCTATTTTTTGCATCTGGCTGACCAACGTCAAGAGAGTGCTTTATTGTTAACTGCAAGGTGTGGGGCGTTTGTGGCCTCCTACCCATCAGACCGTGGGGAGCTGTAGCACGCTTGAGATCAACTTGTTATTCAAGACAAAAGAGTATGGGGCCAACTAGTAATGATGAGCACCTGACTCAGATCTCTTTGGTATGGAAACAGGAGTAGTGTCATCTGGGGGACGCAGTGTCTGAAAACTGAAGAACAAAAGACACACACGTTAGTTGCGTTTATATATTCAGTTAACGTGAAAGTTTTAGAATTGCCTTCTATGCCTATCGGGCAACCATTGAAAGTAGAAGATATGAAAAGGTTAGTAATTTGTGATCACAGATATTTGTTTTTACGGGGTGGAATTGTTAGCCTCATGCCCAACCTTCTCTCTTTACCAGTCTTCTTAACGGCTTAGCAAGGTAAAAGGGTGCATCGGCCGGGGATCGAACCCTGTACTGCAAGCGTTCTACCGCTAAGCTACCAACGCCACAATGTTTATGTGGAATTTGGTATCTCTATATAGTCAAACTATGTACACCTTATTTATCTTCAACGCACCATTTGCACTAACCTGCTACAATTCTGCCCTTCCTTCGCATATCGTGTTCCTTTGTGTTGCTTTCACGTCTCCCCCATGTATCTTCGCAATGTTGTGTCACCATTTGCTTTCTGTGACATCAAATCTATCTCCCTGCTATTCGATGTTTTTTAAGCCGATGAACATCCCTCATGTTACACTACTAATGAATCTTATCAGTAGCACACGCCACATATTAACTGAGCAACTTTTAGTGTCACTTAACGCCTTTTTCCATTAAATAAATACAACTGCACAACTCCTTGAAAATCAAGTTGTTGAGAAAAAATATTTCTTCGCTGAACATACAATTATTATTATTATTATTAAAACGCAGACTTGACACGTTATGGGCACCAAAAGACGCAACACATAAAATCCAATAGTTTATGCAACGGCTTGGATACTAACTGTCCTGACGCTCAAATCGAAGGCTGCCTCAAGTGACCATCCTTCAAGCCTTCCTACTTGAAGTCTCATCATCCACAAGGCAGTAGAGCAGCGTGCTCCCATGGTTGACAGGCGGACTAAAACAAGTTTATAGAGACCATTCGATCCTTTCTTGGGGATTCAGGAGTTCACGTACATTATCGATTTGAAATCAGAGTCTCCCAACTCCCCTAAGTAGATCAGCATGCCCACTACTAGTCCCGCTGTAAAGCCAAATGTTCAAATTTGTCCTTTCACTTTTGTGAGGAACAACCACCCCCGACGCCATATGTGGAGCCAGATAGATAGGACTTACCTACCATAGGTCGTGAAAGCGTATGGCCACATGAAAGCATTCTGATTGGAAGACTGAAGTCTACCCATTCAAAGTAGGCTGTCCTACGTGGTTTATGAGGGCGATTCATTGAAAAAAATCTGAATTCTTCCTCATTAATAAATGAAAAGTAACTGTTACGTGATTTCACACTGTCGAAAGTACATATTTCTTCCTTAATAAACGTGGTTGGCGGTGATTACCAGAGGAGTCTAGGAGGTGAGTTTCATTTCTGTTCCAAATTATTCACCTACACATCTCCCTCCATTGTGAGCTACAGATTTCCTGTTGAAACTAAACAACACTTTGGGGATTTGAAACGATGAGCGCCGGTTTCAGGAACAACATTGCCACTTATTGAAAGAGGGCGCAGGTACACTCAGGTAAAGAATCTCAAACAGAAAGAAACGCACATCCTGGATTCCACTGCCAGTCGCCAACAGCCAAATAACATTTCATGTGTATCCTAAAGGCGAACTTCACAGCTCCCGTATGAGGTAGTAGCCGTCTTGTCAACCGGGACCAAGCACTACCCTCGAATACATTCAATCAATATATATATATATATATATATATATATATAAGCTGATAAAGTACACAGATTACTAACATACACGCACACACACACACACAACGTGCAATAATCAACATGGACAGCATATCACAAAAAAGAAAAGAAAAAAGCGGGAACTAACCTGCAAAGTATTTATTCTTTATCGATTGATCTAGTTCAGAGCATGCTTCACGAAATCGTGTCACATCTGAATCACTGAAAGTTTTATCAAACAATATTACATGTCCAGGACTGAAAAACTAAAAATAAGAAGACAGAAAAAAATAGGATTGGATTTATTGGTAGCAAGGAGGAGAAAATCAATAATTTCGAATATTGTTATTACATAGTAGTAGTAGGCAATAAACGTATTTCAGTAGTACTACACAGACCTTACTGCAAACCCATACCTAATTGTGATCACATGTGTGTTCCTAGATTGTTCATTAGGCTTTAGCACCCAGCTTCTAGCTAAATACAACCCGGGTTCGAGACCCACTCCATCTAATTCAGACAGGGTAAATGGGCAGTATCAGTTGCCATTCTCACAGGATAAATATATATGGCCAGCCAATCTTATCGACAAGTATTTGTCTTCATACCCAACAACTTGGTGGACCCCGACGGTCACGACTTCTCACTAGAACTTCAGGCGACTTCATCTTGTAGTCAGTAACTAGTAAAGTTGTGACCAGCAGGGTCCACCATGTTGTCGGATGTGAGGACAAATATACTCGCTGATGGCATTGGCTGGCTGTAACGCTACACATATATCGCGAACGCGCAGAAGTCATAATTGATTGATTGTAATATTGGATTCCATCCGAGTGCGTGATGACCGCCAGCGAGCTCGCCTTAATACCGAAAGGTCCTGGGTTCGACCCCGTGTGTGGGGGTAATGGGCGGGTACTGAAGACGAGTCCCAAACTAGGATAAAACAGCTGTTCAGTACTCTCTGGTGGCTTTCATTGGTCCTCTAACTGATTTCAAAGAACATAACACTGATCATCTAATCAGTTCAAAGTAAGTGGGAGTGGAATTCAAATCAGACACTTGCTGGCTGATATAGATAAAGCTATTCCCTCTCAAGTTATATGATAGCATACCAAAGAAATACAGAAATAAAACACCCAAGTTTCTATATTAAACGCTTGATCAGAATCCAACTGCATACGATGGAAGTGGTAACTAGACTTGCACTAGAGCAAAGTAATTCTCAGATTATTTCTCCCTTGGTTTCCAATTGACTGACAGACTGGACTCAACGTAAAACTTTGCATCGATGAGCAGCAGTTCAAGCCGCCACACTCCTACCATGTAGCAAACAAAACAAGAGAAGAGAGTGAGGAGAGATTCAAAATAGAAATATGAGCCGAAAAGAAAGGTGATATGGAAGAACATTATAGTTTCATTGGAAATTACAAATCACAAAGAGTAAGTGCATCTGCACCAGCTACTGTCAACGATTTTGAGCCATATCACCGATTGTCTTTAGCCACCATTGGTTTTCACCACATCCCAAGGAATCCAACCAGATGGGAAACCAGTCTACACCTCCCTACTTGACTGCCTGGATGGCTTAAACTAACTGTCAAAGATTTCATTTACCTATGAAACCATACTTCGGTTTGACCACCAACACCACTAGCTCTTATCCAACCTGATCCATCCTATATCAGTCAGCCCATTGTCGAGGAAGGCGATGGCTAGGGACGCATGCGTAATACATATCCTGACTATCTCAGTCGATGTAGCTTCACAGCCTCGTCGATTGATTAACCCTTCCACCTCTACCTAGCACTCGACTGATACCTAACCTCAATATTGTTCACCCTATTATACCACTTAACACACACGGGAGATAGAACGCAGGCACCTACGATCAAAGACAACTAACCGGCCTTTTCATGTCTTCCACTCTCAAAGGCCAGGTCTTACAGCCATAAAGGAGGACGGAGCGGATTGCTAATGTGCAGTACACACGCCCTTTGGTTGACAGTCGCCCAGCCGGATATCACGTCAGAGATGGTGCAATTTGGCGGGCATATGCCAAAAGAGCCTTCTGTATCCATGATGAGATTTCGTCAGCGGTCAACCCACTGGGGCCTGCTGATGCAAATTCCCAAATAACTGAAGCGGTCAACACACTCTAACACTTCACTGCTGCCTATCTTTAAGCCAGGAGTAGCCAATGTAGTTCAATCCTGTAGCATCATCTTACATTTGACAAGGGAAGCGAATCGCATGCCAAACATTCGTAGATTGCAGATCAAGATGTTCAAAAGACTCCGCTGGATTTTGACAGCATCTTCACCCAGCAGGGAGGATTATATCATCTGAATATTCTAAGTCAACGAGACTATTATCCCCTGGTAACAAGTCAATGCCTGAGTCACTTAAGTCAGTTAGGGTTAATTCCATTAGTACATCTAGGAAGACATTAAACAGAAATGAGAATAGTGGGTATCCCTGACGAATACCACTGGTTGTCATCTGAAGTAGGTTCCAAGTGGAAGACAATGGATTCAACGGCACATCTCCATTACATCCTTTTCTCAACAGACATATTTAGCTAGTTCCAGGACTCGCTCATAAGCTTGCGTTACTCCCCACTTAGCCACACGATGCCCTCTGCGTCACACTAGAACCTATGTCCATCGTGTCAACTAATTTACTACCTGAGCGCAAACCGGGAAAGAGAGGGAAGGTCAGATGCATGAGACTGTTAACACGTCTATCCAGGAAAATCAATCCAGTGGCTACAGAAGCCTCAAAGCCCATCATTTTACTGCTTCTTTCCCTTTCTTTAAAGTCGGGAACAAAAATGTTATTAAATGCATGAAGAAAAAAGGGTTTGCTAACAAACCTTTCTAGCCAAATCAGCGGCTTGTTGAAAAACTTCTGGACCACAGACTGACATCAGAGTAGATTTTTCTCCACGTAATTCATCAACAAATCGCATAATTAAATCCGATTCCAACAGTTTGTCGCCTTGATTAATAAGCAGGGGAACTTTACCCTGTGGTGAATACTTCAGCAACCAGTCCGGTTTATCATTCAATGAAACTAGAATTAAATCATAACTGAAAAAGAACGAAAATTTTCACAGTAAAGTGTCATTGTTATTATTATTAAAGCATATAAATGGTACATTATGGGTACCAAAAGATGCCCCATACAAAATCTCATAATTTGTGCGAGGGCTGGAATAATTCCCACGTCGCCAGACTGAAGTAATTTATTTTATTCTATTTTATTCCTTTACGTTCCTGGTGGAAAATAGGGCTTTAAGATAGAGCTCTGAAGTTTTAGTAGCAGTGATGTTTTTTTACGGGGTGGGGTTGCTGGTCTCACGCCCAACCTTCCTTCTTTACCGGCTAAGAGAGGTTTAGGAGTGTGCCGGTTGGGAATCGAAATCTGGACCACATGCATGGTCGACGAGCATCCTACCCGTGAACCACCAACTAGTATGTCCACCAGTCTGCCAGAGGTTCGGATATTTACCCTCTTACTTTTGTGAGAAACATCCCCGCCAGGTAAAGACAGTAAATAGGATTTCCTTGGCAGACGTTTGAACACACGCGCACATGAGAGGAAGAACGAAGTTTAAACACCTCAGCTTGTACCACGTGGTTGTGAAGTGTACGAATTAGGCAACAGTACAAAGACATTCGTGTGTGTTGGTGGTACAGCGTTTAGGACGCTCACCGACCATGCACATGGTCCGAGGTTCGATCCCCGGCTGCCATCGCACTCCTTTACCTCGCTAAGCCAGAAATAATGCTAGTAAAGAGGAAAGGTTGGGCATGAGGCTAGCCACCCCATCTTCTAAAAATTAAACGCTGCTACAGAAACTTCAAGCCACTAGCTTGAAGGTGCCACATGTTCCACTGGGAACGTGAAGCAAAACAACGAAGACATTCAGAAAATGGAAAAGATAATTTACTAGGATTTACTGCATAATCAACCTAGAACTTTCGACAAAGGTGTTGTCACAATCCATACAGCACACACAAAAGTAGAAAATCAAATTTCAACGAACGAAGGAAGTACAATTATGCGAAGAAACATGAGCACTTCATGAATCTGGGCGATGGTAAAAAGTAAATGAACTTGGGCCAATGAAAACGATTGGGAGATATATCGCCACCAGTCGCTAGCCATTCGATCATAGCATCTCACGAATCCTAACCAAGTAGCTTACACCACCCTGTGTATTTGGCTCCAAGCAACAATCAAACACTTCATGAATTGATCAGATGTTTTAGTATGATTAGGCCTGACTCTTTTATCTAACCTGATCATATGTGAAATAACACTGCTCGGCAAGGAAGTCAGTGGCTCATTATTAGGAATGACATATGTCTTAGTCATCTCAACCGTCGTATGACTTCACAGCCTGTTCCATTGAAAACCATTTTGAGGCATATTACCCTAAGCATTAGATTGCGTCATATTAACGAAACGGTTATTCGAATCACGTTAATATTTAGCGTTATGCGTTTAGCAACACGGGCGTGTGTACTGCTCAGAAATTCACTCCATCCTCCTTAATAGCTGTGAGCAAGACATGGCCGCCACTGAAAGTGGAAGACATGAAAAGGCCGGCTATCTGTCTTTGATCATAGATGTCTGCCTTCTATCTCCCGTGTGTGTTAAGTGGTATAATAAGGTGAGCAATATTCAGGTTAGGCATCAGTCGAGTGCTCTCGAATGAGTTGGAAGGGAAATCAATCGACGGGGCTGTCAAGCAGATGCATCGATTGAGACAGTTAGGACATGTGTTACGCATGCATCCCTAGTCATCGCCTTCCTCGAAAATTGGCAATGTTAGCTGACATACGGTCAGGCTGGTAAAGAGCTAGTGGTGTGGTGGTCAAACGAAAACATGGCCTCATCAGTCAATGAAATCCACAACAGTTAGTTTAAGCTAACCACGTAGGAAAGTGTAGACCGCCTGGTTGGGGTCCTCGGGACGGTAAAAACCAATGGTTGGAAACAATTGGTGATATGGTTCAAAACCGTTCTGAATGGCTTGAGCAGATGCATCCACTCCTTGTGACTTATAATATTAACAAAACTATGTCGCTCTTCGTTATTACTATTCCTTTTGTCTCATATCCCTGTCGACTGTCTCTATCTTGCAGTTCTTCTCTTGCTTTGTATTGTACATCGAGTGTGGCGACTTGAACTGCTGCATATCGGTGCAAAGTTCTATGTTGAAAACAGACAGACAGCAAGTCTCATTCGGTTAAGGAGACATTCAATAGCAAGCATCTATTAAAGTAGACTGGAGAATAAACCTGACTTCAGTCCATGAAAACTTTGACAATTGGTTTGAACCCCCACAAGCAGATGTAGCCTGACTGAATGAGTTCTTCTAAACTCTAAGAAACAACGGCTATTCTAGTCCCTTTGAATCTATCCTTCTATCTTATTTGTCCAACTTTGTGGGCTACACAGAATATGACAACTTGAACTACTATACTTCTGTAAAAACTTCTTTGTTAAAATTCAATTAGTCATTCAGGTAAGCTGGAGAATTGTATAGGCTCAAACTTGGCATTCTAACTATTCGTGTTTTAATGATAATGAGACAAAAGTGGTAACCAAGTTCCACACGATATGACTAGTTGCGTGAACCAGCTAAAACAACACATGAACGAGCTCAAGATATCTTTTTCACACCGGCAGGAACGAGCGTCATACATCCCACCACAACTGACAGATTGCATTCACGTCTTTGTCAGGAGAGAGGGTGTACAAAGACCACTTCAACCGCTTACGATGATGGCCCATTCAAAGTTCTAAATACAAATGCTAAAGTTATCACGATAGAACGACTGAATGAAGCAGAAGCTATCAGTGTCGACAGAGTCAAACCAGCGTTCATCGACGATTTCGAAGTCAACGATAAAGACCAGCTGAACGATGTGCCAACACCTACATCCACGCAAGCTTCAACGTCAAGTACCTACAACGTCTATGCATATTGACAAACGTAAAGAAGAAATAAGAAATACGTGTAAGCTGATTTAGTCAAATAAAGCACGCAACACCATGAGAAAACAGTGGTTAAGAAGTACTCTTTAAAAGTTAACATCGAAAGGTGATTATGACAGACTATAAGCACACGCATACAACATAACGATTTAAGATATGAATTGAATTGAACTTTCAGAGTATAACTTTGCACAAAAGTGAAGCACTTCAAGTTGGCACATTTCATAAAAGCACACATAAAGGTATGAAAAATGATAGCAGAAATTTTTTTTAAAACTGTAGTAAACGGAAATGTGGAGCTGAGTACGTTGGCGGTAGCACCATGCACCGACTTGAAAAACGCGCTCGTGAACACTACCCAGCCTGGTTAGTAAAAGGAGACCAAAAGCGTGTATACAGTTCAGTGACAGAACAACATCTGGTTAATTCAGGACATTCAGCGCCTTTTGAAAAATCCTTCAAAGTAATTTACAAGATCCAATCAAACCATCAAAGGGAGTGAAATCAAGACATCTGGGCATAGCCGAGGCGCTAACCATCCAAAAGCTCAAACCCAAGCTTTGTATACAAAAGAAATGCGTTCAACCCCTGTCCCTGCCATGGCCATCATAGATAGGTAATTTTTAGTAATGCCCATCCCATCGCCTTTCTTATCTAAACTTCCTGTTTATTCATGTTATTCTTTAGTTTTTCTTAATCCCTGTTTACACTACCATATTTTCATATCCGAACTTCCTGTTTATTTTGTCATTTTACTATTTCTACATATTTAATGCCTGATTGCATAAACAGTTATTCATTACATTAGTTTTTATCCAAACATCCTGTCTATTTTGTTATTTCTACATTTCTAACCTCTAATTGCAGAATGTCAATCTTCTTAGATTTTATGATGCTACTTTGTTTGTTTCATCCATCCCCCTGTTTACTATGGCATTCTAATTCTAAATTTTAATTTTTATTAATTTGACTCTTAACCGGAAATTATTCTGGAACTTTCCCATCCATTTGATATAAATACACGAATGTACAGCCTAGTTGATGGTGACTTCGTCGAAAAGAAAATTTTCTTCGCTGCAATTGTCTTCTTAAAAACGGAAATGTACAAGAGAAGGGGCAATTACACGCACAATTATGTGTTGTGGCACAGCAGTAGAATGTTCACCAACCACTCGTATGTTCCAGCGTTCGATCCCCGGCCACCGACACACTCCTACACCTCGCTAAGCCAATAATAAGACTAGTAGAGAGGGGAGGTTCGGCATGAGGCTAGTCACTACATTCTATAAAAAACAAATAACATTGCTACCGAAACTTCAAGCCTCTAGCTTGAAGGCACCCTATGTTCCTCTGGGAACGTACAGGAATCTTTAAAAAAAACACGCACAATCAGAAGAACTTAATCGATCTGGAAGACTACAAAGGAGCGAATGCATCTGTTCCATTGAGAACCTTTTCCATCTATGACGGTTCTTAGCATCTTGCCATCTGCTACAGTCACTGAAACCAACAATTAACGGACTTGATGAATTGATAATATGTCTTGATTCGACCACTCCTACCTGTTTTCCAACTTAAATTATACATCAGCTAACAATGCTCAACAAAGAATGCGGTAGCTCGGCATACTTTAGTAACACACATCCTAACCGTCTCAATCGATGAGGCTGTGAAACCTAAACAGCAACGTTTTACAGTCGTAAAGAAAAACGGTGTGAACTGTTGTACAGTACATGTATCCTTGGATCGATAGCTAAAAGGAACATTCCCCAACTAGAACCCTTAAACGTTCTTACCGTTTTAGACAAGAGAAGTTGAGAAAAGTCACCTGTCACTTACAACGGATAGTCTGTACAAGATGGAAATAACTTTTTAAAGAGCACCAATTCCACCATGAATAAAATACTTTTAAAATTGAAATTGACACCCACCACTGTTCCTTGTCACCATTGGATTTTGTTTTCTGAAAGTCCACAATAAATGGACAGATACTCAAGTAAATAACATTTTTCACACTCCTTAATTAAAAAATCGAATAATACTGTTCCGATGAGACAAATTTACAAAGACATGACCAAACCCCATTAAAAATCGATCATTAAACAGTTAGAGTAATAGTAGTAGCCATCACACATCACGTAATATGACCCAAATTAACAAACTTGATAATTTGTTAACTTACTCAATTTTATGAAAATTCAGTGTCAATCTGACACGTTCACAAAATGGACAAAATCGATAGGCGAACAGTGTATACTTGCTAGGATCAATTGAAGGTTCTGGATCACCTGAATGAAATATTCAAGAGAAAAAGGTATCATAGCAACGAAAATAATACGGTAGATGCTCACTAGCGACTTGCTTCATTCAGGTAGGTAGTTACCTGTGGTTTTAGTGAGAAGTTGTCACCAGTAGGGTACAGCAGGTTGGGTGTGAGGATGAATACTCGCCACCGATGACATTGGGTTAGGGGTCGCCGCTATGTCCTGAATTGTCAGAAGTTAGAATTCATGGGCTGGCCATTGGATCGAGTCCAGTGGCTTAATGGTCTACGATGTAGCTCGCCTCGTAACCAGAAGGTCCTAGGTTCGGACCTCGGTGGGTGCCTACTTCTGAAGAGTCCCAAACTAGATTGACGGAACAGCTGGAAGTATTCGCCTTAAATTGGAGTTGTGGTCATTGGTTTCGGTGCTCAACTTCCAACCACTAAGTTATGGTTATGGGTGCAAAACCCACTTAATCTACTGAGGTTTAAGTAACCAAGTAGTGTCATAATTGCTTACACAATAGGTGTGACACAATGCCAACCATATATAAACGTGACTGAGTTACACTGCACATCTATTCAGAGTCAACTGACTGCATTATTCAACTTTGAAGAATGTTTTACGCTGGAAAATAAAGAATAACAGTTAATTCCAAATAGGCATTAACGCCGTGATATCTAGTGTGTTTGAGGCTGCGAGGATCCATATTAACAAGCCTAATTTGTGCATTCAAAAGAAGTTAGTTCAGACATTATCATTACCCTGGCCATCTAGGTTTGAATGACCCTGAATTTTTGCGGAATTTTCCTAATTTTAGTTGATATTCTATTTGCTATTATATTTTATTATTATTATTATAATTTAAGCATCTTTAATGAATTGTAATTCCATGGTGATCTCACTTAACAAATCGATATTATTTAAAAAACACTAATATTGTTATTGACTACTAATCCAGAATATCCTATTTATAAAAATATGTATATAATTGTAGAGTCAGAAGAGGAATTTATCGAAAAAGATATTCTTTGCTCAATTATGTTGTGTTTTATAAAATCAATTACTTTGAAATATTAGAAGTGATACGACCTGGTACAGCCAACGACAGGTGTTGAGAACATTTATTTCCCGATACGAATTTAAAACAAGCAATAAAGGTAATAAAGCAGGATTTAGTGATGGATTCATCAAATTTCGGTAGATCTCGTCAGCCGCTCAATACTCCACATACACGGATGTATATATACTTTTGAAATTACATTGAGAGATATAAGACTGATAAGTAAACAAACTACATTGAATTAATCGTGCAGAAATGCACATGCGAATGTTTTCTACGTCATGTTCAAATAGATAAGGGGAGAGAGAGAGTATGAGAGATCAAAATTAAGATAAATTGCATTACGCTTCAACTACATCACTTAGATAAACAATTAGTCATTAGGGAATATAACGAGAATTGCAAACAGACTAATATCAGTAGTAATAGTTATAATAATAATAATAATAATAATAATAATAATAATAATAATAGTGTTGAAGTGAGTTAAGATAGTCTTACTGATAAAGCATAGTTTTAAATGAATCAAGAATAATAATGATAATAATAATAACAATAATAGTAAGAAGAAGAGGTAGCATACTAGTAATAACAAGTAGAGAATAATAAGTAAAACGTATTACCATGGTAGATTCAGAGTCACTACCATCTCCTTTTGTATACAGAGAGATGGTTTATAAATTCGAATTGCACAAGCCTCTGCAATTGCAAGCATCTTCTTGTTTTTTTGTTTGCTGACAATGGTGAATGACTTGACTGCGTCGATATCATGTCCGTAATCTACAAGATGTTTTGTTATTGAGGATTTTGGCACTTTGAACTCAGCTGTTTTCAACCATTTTGGCAAATGCTCCATCATGCGAGTAGACAATCGCCTTTCCGTACGACCTATGTAATTGCTGCCACAAACAAACTCAAATTGATATATGGAGTTTGAAGTGTCGAGGTTTGGCGACTGGTCTTTCCCAGATTGTTGAAGCACTCGCTTGGTGGTGTTAAGGATAACAAGTTTTGCAGCATAATAAGTTCTCATAATGGCTTTGTCGAGTCTTCGTTTCACTACTTCCTGTACGTCATCTCCTTTGAACGGCGAATTGATATAGACAGGTTTCTTTGAAACTGTTTGAATTGTTTTGCAGGGGGTAGTTTCTTTAGAGTATTTATTAATGAACTTCTCAGGATATCCATTCTTAAGTAAAATATCCTTCAGAGATTTTATTTCATGTTCAATAGTACTGTAAGAACAAATTTTTCGTGCTCTATTGAACAGTGTTCTGACTAGGTTCTTTTTGTACTGGATTGGAACAAAGCTATTGAAATGCATGTACTGTCCTGTCCATAAAGACTTTCTAAATATAGATCTTTCGATTGTGCCATCATTCAGATAGACTTCTAAAATGCTTTCAATTGGCCACGTGTTCATAGCCTCTCTTGGATATGTTCTATTCACGGCCTTCACATGGTAAGGATATTTCTCACAAAGGTGAAAAGGCGAATACGAACGTCTCTTACGTTTGTAAGTGGACTGGTGTTTATGCAGGTCTACCTAGAGGAGCTGGAAACCTTGACTCCAAACCTATGGTGTGCAAACACTTCAAGATCCAAAACGACCGAATAGCCTATAAACCATGGGAGTGTAGCTCCTATCACAGCTCCACTGACTTGTAGATCAGACCGCAAGTTAAAGGCTCCAGAGGTGATTCTTTAAGGCAACCACTTGCTTCAGTAAGGAGTCCGGGTGAAAATTACAACTATGAGACTGTGTGACGGACAAATTAGTGCCCATAATATACCAAGTTTGTGTTTTAATATTAATAGTAATAACTTACACATAAACATTCTATGCTAAGGCAAGTAGCTTACCATTTTTAAGATGTACCATGATTGTTTTCCAGGAAAAGTTTCTTCAAAGAATAATTGGGTGTTTTAGATGTAATAAACGTGATAAATGCAAATGCTAAAGAAAAAAAAAGGAAAATGAAAAAAATATAGAAATAAAACAGAACTGCTCAAGAAAATTGAAAACTAAACTATATATGTACAAAATAATATTTCGAAATCTACAGAGAGAAAAAGCACATCAAAGTTAGTTTCATCCAAATGAACATCCACAAAAATGTGTATATATATAGATCCAAGCCATTAGATTCCTTCTCGGTCACTGAATGGTCAATAGGTTATCGTTGCAAACTCAGAAGTTTCTCGGTTCGACACCTAATGGAGTTGTCATGGGTGAATAGTGTTGACAAAAAGTCAGAAACTAGGACGAAACAGTTGTCCAGTACTCCTTGGTTTCCAATGTTCCGCCACAGAACCGATGCCAGCTCGTGATCTAACTTGAAAAATTTCCTAGCTCCTAATTTCTATCTATTATAACTATATACGAATATTACTACTTAAAAATACCACAATTTAAAAGAAGCTATGCGTAAATCTGCAAATCTATACCTAATTATAGGGATGAAATAGTAAAGTTTAGGATCTATAAGCAAGTTCATAAGCTGTCATGAGTTCTCACTCAATTATCTAACAGTCCAGTGTTTGAACGGATCAGTTAAAATCTGACTGTATCACTTATGTTTCCAATTCCATCTCAAGATTTTACATTTACATGTGTCATAATTTTGTATGCATATAAAACTTCAAAAATCAATGCTGGAGAGAGAAATAAAGCCTGGATCAATCAACTTTTAACTGGTATGCAAAACCCAGACATCCAAATTTAAAAAACATTGTAAGTCGCAAATAATATTAAAGAATAAGTGCAGTCATAATACATCTTAGCATCTTTCTCGTCCCTTGGAACACCTATCAGTGTTTGGATAAATAAGTGTAGTAGAAACCATCCACAGTTCTATATTAGACCAGCTGACCCAAAAACGACACAAAGCCAACACTGAGGAATCTCTTTCAATTATCTATCAGTCAACAGACAAATCGTCAAATACTCCAAACACCTCGTAACTCGCTTAAAACAACCCGAGTTCTGAGTGAAAAAGAAAAAGGTTGAGTAATTTAGTACTACCCTGGCCTGCTTTAGAAGCTAGAATTTAATAAATTCTGTATTGTTTTCCTTCTTTCTACTTATATTTAGCTTAGTGCTGCATTTACGCCCGGTATCGCTTATACATAGTATGAACTGATGTCCAATGACTAAAGATTCCAGGTTATTTTTAAAAATCAATGTTGTTAATATCGACAATTTTTTGGATTTTTGCCTGCAGAAACTGATTATGATGGTGACGTAAGCATATGCAGAAATAGTAGCTGAAATGAAACGATAGTCATTTTGTAGCTGCAGTCCACCCGAAGTTTTAGAAATTCACCTGAAACCGTATTATTCCTTGGGTTTCATAATTTGAGATGATACATATTAGGTTATCTACTATTCTCCTCATTTTTGGAATAGAAACAAGCTCCAAAAATTTAAACTTAAGGAAAATAGGCGTGGTAATT
The DNA here is from genome assembly GCA_944472135.2 of Trichobilharzia regenti. Lineage (NCBI taxonomy): Eukaryota > Metazoa > Platyhelminthes > Trematoda > Strigeidida > Schistosomatidae > Trichobilharzia > Trichobilharzia regenti. The sequence goes on from OX235266.1 coordinate 15,207,411, forward strand.
CACAGACGTGCCCAAAGCGACTGTAGTGTACCTAAAGTCATTGTTCGCCTGAAAAGAATGTTAGATTTATGTAGCAATATTCTCAGCTAGCATTACTTCGGCGTTAGTTAAGAAACTACGACATGACCGCCAGGATGTGGAGAGCATCGGTGCAATGGAGCTGAAGTCTGTCGCGCATTCTGAGGTGCCCCGTAGTCCAGGCTAGCGTGAACAATTAGTCACTCTAAATGCGAAACATAATGCATCAGAAAAACAAAGAAAATCGCGTATGCAGCGCATATAAAGAAGTGACGTATAAACTCGGAAACCTCCCAAAATTTCCATAATAATAAATATCTTAAATACCCACTTTACACCTCACCAATAAGTTTACAAAACTAGGACTTTGTTTCTGATGTAAAAAGGAGTGCAACATCTTTGCCAAACTTCAGTAAGACACCTCTAGCTCCTGACCTGATGTCCCCCAGACGCACGCAACGCACAGCTGACTAGATGCGTAACGCAGCTTTTTGAAAACAGTAGGAACTTTTTCTTTCAATATCCAACATCCAATATCCAATATCGCTTTTACGAGCTAGTATAAACCAATTTGATTTCTTTGTGCTCGCTTCTTGATTGTGAGGTATAGGTTCTTGATCTTCGGTAAACTTCTGCGTAGCTTGTCCCGCCACTCGACTGTCGTAGCTTTGGTTGACTCCAAAGGGAGTAGTGCTGGGATTAATTATATGTGGTTTGTAGTATGAGGTATGTTAAGACTGTTACTACTGTGATTGGAGTTGATCCTTTCGCCAGTTAGTCCTTCGGTATTGTCGACAAGAGAAAAGAGATAGTAATAATAATAATAATAGTAATAATAATAGATATAATTAGTGAAGCTATTCAGACTAAGAGACAGAAACGAAAATAGGAAACGTAACAACAGTCAGCTCATTAAGTTTGAAGAATAATATATATATCGGTAATAGTAATAATAATAATAATAGTAATTATAATATTAATAAGTTGTCAGGAGAGTAAGACGGGAGAGAATGTAAAGAAGTAAAATGACGAGTTTAATTATCTACCCTGATTGGTAAATGCGATTTTAAGGAGATAGGCCATTTGGATGCAGTCCTTGTATCGCTGCATGGTTGTCCAGCCTTCGCTTAAAGGCGTCCAAAGACGGTGCCATAGCTACATCTGCCGGTAAGGAATTCCAGGGACGACAAACCCGCAGTGAAAAGAAGTGGGAGCGCACCCGGGTCCTTGCCCTCTGGTGAGCTATCCTTCTGGGATTTCCACGTGGAAGCCTATACCTACTCAATGGCAGAACACCTTTGTTTGGGTGATTCTGGTCATTTGTTATTTTGTAGGCAGTAATCAAATCCCCCCTAAGCCGACGGTAACTAAGTGTGAACAGGCCTAATTTCTTCAGCCTTTCATCATATGGTTTGTTTCGGAGACCAACCACTCCTTTTGTTGCCCGTCGTTGGACTCTTTCCAAGAGGTTGGCATCTCTTCTCAGCATTGGGGGTGCAATAATATTATGCACCTCAAGGTGTGGCCTGACGTATGTTTTGTACAACATTAGAAAGAGCTCAGGAGTGAGTGCACCTAACTGTCTATGCGTAAAGTGTATGACCGCATATGCCCTCGCTACATCCCCTGTGTAATTTACGCTTGTGTCCATTTTTTCCGTTAGAACTAGACCTAAGTCGCGTTCCGACGTTGTGCAGGACAAGCTTTCATTGCACAGGGTGTAACTTGCATTCTGCAGTCTACAGGTGCGCAACTTCACTACTTTGCACTTTTTCAAGTTGAAAGTCATGCCACTGGCCACCGCCCAGTCTTCCAGAAGGTTTAGGTCTTCCTGTAGCCTATCTGAGTCCTCCGGACACTTTATCGCCCTCCATATTTTTACGTCGTCAGCGTACAGGAGAGTCGGGCAGCTCAGACGGCGTGGTAGATCATTGATGAAAATCAAAAACATCAGTGGTCCTAGGATAGAACCCTGCGACACTCCTGATGACGATCTGTGCCAAGATGATCGGACTCGGTTAACCTTAGTGCAAAATTGCCTGTCGGCTAGGTAGTCCTTCAACCATGACAGAAGTGGCTCACCTATGCCTGCCTGGCTTATTTTATGTAGGAGAAGGTCATGGTGAACAGTGTCAAATGCCTTCTCAAAGTCTAGGAAGACCACATGGACTGGTACGTTCAAGTCCCAGCATGATGTCCAGTCGTCCCAAGCTGACAGTAGGTTAGTGACGCAGGATCTGCCTTTTCTGAAACCATGTTGGGCTTCATGCAGTATATTAGTCCTATCGAAATATTCCCTGATGTGGTCGTCAATAATACTTTCCAGTACTTTTGATACCACTGGGAGTAGAGCTACTGGTCTATAGCTAGCAGCGTTTTGCCTGTCCCCACCCTTGAAGATTGGAGAAAGGATGGCTCTTTTCCACTCCCTTGGCAGGGTCCCCGAATCCATTGAGTGTTGGAACAAGTCGCACAGGGGTCTACAGAGAGCCTCGGCGCACTGTTTCAGAACAGATGGCCTGATGTCATCACAACCTGGGGACTTCCCAGGTATGAGTCGCTGTAGCTTCCTTAGTACTATTGCGGGGTTTATTTGGGGAGTAGTCGCTAGGTCTTCCTCCTCTGAAATAGTGGTGCCACCATTTTGGTCCGTAACTGTAATATCCACATTGCTGTTTAGCTGTTTAGCGAAGGCTGAACTGAATGTTTCAGCCATCTCCAGACTAGTGAGATATTGACCGTTTGGGCCTACTAAGGCGCATGCCCCTTGGTTTGTCGGTTTTCTTTCCGACATGAATCGGTACAAGTTTTTAGGGTTTGATAGGAGTTTTTTAGCAAGGTTAGCCTGGAATGACCTTCTGTCCCTCCTAACTCTTGCATTACACCGGTTCCTGAGTTCGAGGTATGCATCATGGTCGGTCTGACTCTTAGATACACGCCACGTAAACCAAGCCTTCCGCTTTGCTTGCAGAATACGTTGCGTGCCTCTCTTCAACCATGACGTCTTTCTCTTAGGCTGTGTTGTGACTAAAGGGACGGTATCCGAGATTGCTGTATGGATAATCTTTTTTACCACTTCCCAGTGTTCATCCACAGATAGGTCGTCCCATGCTAAGGGCCAGTCTGCGTCGGACAAGAGCCTCCGCATTTCAGCATAGTCAGCCTTGCTGTAGCACAGACATGGTCGCGTAACATCCCATTGCAAACGCTCACGGAGGACAAGATCGAAACCTATGACTGCATGGTCACTGCTTCCCAGAGGAGTCATGATCTGGACCTTTTCGACGAGTAGCTGGTCACTAGTTAGAATATAATCTAGTTTTGATGACTTTCCACTAGGGCCCCACCTAGTGTCGTCTCCAACATTCTCAGTCAGTCCCGTGTTTCGAATAGTTTGCAGTAGGTTTCGGCCAAATTTTCCCTTAGCACACCCGGAGCCAAGGTTCAGTGATGGAGCATTGAAATCTCCAGCTATGGTGATTTGGTCGTAGCCCAAATCTCGTATTCCTGTGATAGTGCTGAGCAGTAGCTGATTGTGCTCTGCCCCACAGGTGGGAGATCGGTAGATGCCACCCAGTAAGTGCTTGGTGTGGCCTACGGTGAAATGACACCATATGGAGTCTGGGAGTTCGATAAGTGGTGGGTCCGTTGCGCGCACACATTTAAGTTGCCTATCAAAGTATATAGCAACTCCCCCTCCTTCCTTATTATCCCTGTCTCTTCTGACCAGTACCATATCACCTATACTGATTTCATTGTCGGCGATAGTGGGGTTTAGCCACGTTTCAGTAAGAATGATTATTTTCAGTTGAAGGTGTGCTTGGAGATTTCGGAGTTCACCTACTTTCCCTCTCAGCCCCCTCACATTGCTATATAGGCAACTGACAGTGAGTCTAACAACCTCAGAGTGTTGTGGGGTAGTTGACGTGAAACCGTCTGCTGGTGGGGGACTTGATGTTGGAACTAGTTGGCCGATTCCGATAGAACCGGCCCGTTGTAGTTTTTTTCAATGGATTTAGGCAGGACACTTGGGAGACACAGACTATTATTCTCAGAGCTGCATCGCTCTAGTGTCACCGAAGCTTGGGGTCGTATTAAAGCCTCAGTTTGCTGCCTCCTTATATTTCTGGGTCTGCTTTCACAGCATCGGATGTGTCCTCCAATTTTTCCCTTGGTCTCATACCACCGTTGAAGTGATATGGACAACTGCTCCGGGGAGTTGAATGTGACACAGAGCAGCTTTGGAGAGTTAATCAATGTTAGATGAGCGGGACGAGGTAGTCGGAAAATGGAGATGGCTCCAGAAGCGCCAGGGGCCATCTGAGATGACAGCCATCTCCATTGTTGTACGTCGTGCATGTGTTTTTCACAAGCAGTGCCGGTTTCCAGCTCCGGAACACCGTGTACCACCATAGAGGTGGAAGGCATCAGTTCCGGTGACTCCCTCGCCATATTTCTGACGGCCCATGGTCTATCTTGCCGCGCTCTTATGTTAGAACTTCTGTCCAGGGCTAGTACCTGAGCCATTAACAGTACTTTTTCGGCCTCTTCGGCAGAGTCCAGTGTAACCCGTAATGGGGGTGGCTTACCCTGAGGCGTGTGGACACCCCTGTACAGTCTGCACAGTTTTGCTGAACTAATGTTCAGACCTAGTTTGCCGCACAGGTTGGACCACTGTTCCTGATCAAACAGGGCCCGTTGTTCGAGCAAGCTATCCGTGCTCACAGGTACGTTAAAGAGGATGAGAGAGTTAGACCGACTACCCTCAGACTTAGGTTTTGCCTTCGGCTTCTTGCAGTCCTTTGCATCATTAGCAACATTAGGCTTCGTCGGTACCTGGACAGCCTTTTTTGTGTTGCCAGGCTTGCTAGTGGATGCAAGTGGTGCCTTTGTAATTTTGCCCTCCCCTGATGTGGATGGAACCTTGCTAATCTTCACCTTGTGAGAATTGGCATTTCCAGTCAGTAGGGCTGGTGTGTCCTTTAAGTCTTTGACCAGTTTCGGCAGTGCGAGTTTAGCAGGGGGAGCTGCATGATACTGTGTTGGGGCACAAGAAAAGCGTGTTATTTCTGCTATCCGCAGACACGCTTTGTGGGACTATGCCAGGGCGACAAAGTGGACACACGTACCAAAACCATGGGCATGGGTTATTTCTCATAAACTCATAGTATGCTTTCGGTACTTCTTTGTCACAACGGCAGTGCACCCATCGTTTGCAAAAATTACATTCAAACGCTGAATCAGTTTTAGAAACTGTGATGCTGCACGCCTGGCATTCATCCCCTTTCCTTGATGACGCCTTCGAGGTCTTATGACGTCTTGAACGTTTCCTTTTAGGCTTGATGTGTTTCACACACTGGCCTACAGTTGATGCAGGTGTAGAATTCTGTCCTTCTGGTATTGCCTGTGCCGTTTCAGTACTAGACTGTGGCAATGCAGGCGTTGTATCAGGGCAGACTAAAGCTACACGAGTCTTTAGGATCGGTATGCGGGAAGGGGTTGAAATCCCTGGATTTTTTCCTTCCCTGGCTGAAGCCCTTGTGACTACAGAGTACGGTATTCTAGTGGCTTTTTTAAGGCTGCTTTCAACAACCATATTAACAATCACTATAAATTATGCTATGTACGTCTAAGAGAGCAACAGTTTCTAACCAAAAGAGCAAGAATAAGACTGAAAAAGTATAAGGCAAGGAAAAGAAAAGGTTTTCGACTTTACCTAGTACTTTCTGAATGATCGGCTTCACGGCAATCACGTGGTAGACCAACAAGTCTTGTTTCTCTGAACGAGTGAGGAAGATGCTGCTACAAAAGTAGCACCTGAAGCTTTGGCAGTAGTTCGAGACAGCTGGACTTACCACACAGAGATTTACTATGTAAGTAATGGTTGAATTAAATTCACCGGCTAGGAAGATCAGGTTTCCCAAACGGATAATTCACAGAATTGGTATTTTCCGGTTGGAGAGGAAAAAGCACGTCGTATTCGTTCATTCGAGCTGGTATAAAACCATTTTATTTCTCGCTTCTTGGTTGTGAATTAAACGTTCCTGGTCTTCCGTGAAACTTTGCTTAGTTCGTCCTGTCACTCGACTGTCATAGCTTTCCTTGACTCCAAAAGGAGTGGTGCTGGGATTAGTTATTTGTAGTTTGTAGTACGTTAAGACCGTGTTGCTACTGTGAAGAAAGTTGACCTTTTCACCATTTAGTCCTCCAGTATCGTTTTCAAAAGGAAAGAGACAATGACAGATTTAATTAGTGTAGATTATTGAGACTACATGACTGGTCCCGTTTATACAGTCATAAAAAAACATGTTAACTGCAACCAGCTTCATAGATAGATACAGAGAGATAAAAAAGTTCATTATCAATAAAAAACAAGAACGGCTAGCACTGGAATTTTTGAAGCATCTTCGATCGAAACTTTTTTTGACGTAGACAAAATTGTAACAGTCGTTACTAACGCAATTTTGTATGCAATGTATTGTGATCGACAGCCTCTGAAATAATGCTGAATAGCAGAGAGAACTGGATGGCGAAGAAGAAGAATGAAACATCCTACCAAGAGACTCCAGCCACCTAATATTAAGTTATGGTAACCGCAATGATCAGTCATCACATATTAGAAAGTGCGACGCGAAAACTAAGGGCTAGAGGTTCGGAACTGGTCACTCATTGGTAAACAATCAAAAGTTGCTCCCCTACACAGTGATAATGGGTAAATAGGTGATGCAAATGATACTTTTGTTCTATAAATAAAGAGGTTCGATGTCCTTCGTGGATAACAGCTTCATATTTTTTTTCCACTGAAAAAAGTGGCAGTGTCTTTGTCAATGTAGTTGAAGATTGAACGATCAATTCATGGTTGTTTGCTCAAAACCAACTTCCCCAATTTTCGCGGAGGCATCAATACGACAGTCATCGTCTCATCGGTCGCTGTTCAGAAAGAAGTCAGGCCAGATACCGTCAGAAGTAATATTGTGATTTATTATTGTAATATTTGTTCACAGACCTTAGTCATACGTCATTTATATGTTGGTGTTACAATAAAGAATCCTCGAGTCAACAATTGGTGTTTTGGTTTTTTCGTCCGTTATTACCAAGCGTTTTTGAGAAACTTCAAGCGACTGGCTGACAGTCTTTATATCTTGAATTACGCCGGATTCAAAGAAAAATAATCTAAAGTAATAACAAAGCAGTTCGGCTTCAAGTTACTTCAGATTTTAGGAGACACCGATATAAAATTCAGAATTTAAATTTCCAATAATTTATCAAAGCAGAAACCGCTGATTTCTCGCCACACAGATCTAATATTTAACTCCCGTAATAATGATTGCTTATCCACAGTCACTCAGAACTATAAATCTATCGTCTATGGTCACGGGAGGATGATGGCCACACATTACCAAAGCGGTAAGTTAGCACGCTAACGATACATGTCATCACTGAGATTAAGAATAGTACGCCAGGGAAATGTCGTTGTTTCTACGCTTTCTCTTCTCTTGGAATGTTAAAGGATTTTTTTTAGTGTCCGGAAAGATCATGTAAAACCACGAAAAATGACAATAACGTTGATATTTTCCCCTAAACTCTCTACAAATATTCATTCTTTTTGAACATGTTGCAATCCAAAGTGTTATTCCATTCTTGCGCCAAAATGTTCGTGAGCTGGAAGCGTACAAGGGATCAGTGGGGTATTAAATACAAGATCCACAAGCAGAGTACTACTTACAACTTCATGCAACACCTCTGTAGTCTCCGAAGCCAATAATAGAACTAGGATGGGAAGATCATTGTGAAATAGGCGTCTTAAACAAAGTCAGTTTGCAGCGCAGGGAAACCGAGTGACAAAGTGACAGCTTCCTGGATAATGAAGGAGTTAAAACAAATTGTGGTGTGCCTAAACATTCAACATTAATCGGACCATGACTAAAAATAATTGTTTGGTTTGAAAGAATGTCGACAGTTACTCAGGATAGGATGCATGCAGACACAAATAATTACCTTCCAACTCACAAAATACTTGTTCTGCTGAGACCAGATTCAAATCAGAATAACCAATTAATCGTCAGAAGTACGAGATTTTTCCTGGAGCAGAAACTTAGTGAGATGACGACTGATTAGCTGCCACGATCCGTACATCAACGTAACATGGTGGTGTACCGAATGGCGCAGGTACTTGACTATATATCTTCACCTTCAACTTAATAAGTCAAATTAGCCTGGTTCTTTTGCGTGAACTAGAAAGATGGAAAGATATTCTTTATAATCCTTAATAAAACTGTCAATGTAGTTGAAGATTGAACGATCAATTCATGGTTATCTGCTCAAACCCAACTCCTCCATATTTTTCGCGAGAGTCATCAATCCAGCAGTCATCGTCTCATCGTTCGCTGTTCAGTGGAAGATAAAAAACTATCAGAAGTATTATGGTGACTTATTGTTATAACATTTATTCTTAGACCTTGTTTGTAATAACTTTATTGTTGGTTACATATTGGCGTAAGAATAAAGGATTCTCAAGTCGCCAATCAGTGTTCTGATTTTTGCGCGTTGGTTAATACAAATTGTTTCTGAAAGTCTTCCAGGGACAGCGTGAGGTCAAGCGTAGTAAGAGCTGGACACTGACAGTTTCTGAGAGTTGGCTGACAAAAGCAATGGGTCCTTTTAGTTAATTTTTGTCAATACTTAACCGTCGTATGACTCTCTGTGGTGTTAAGCAACGTTTTTCGACCATCATTACACCAAGTGCACTAATAGCTTCATCCTCTTGATTTCTGGATACTTAGGACAAATATTATCTTTTACTGATGAGATTGATATCATAAAAATGACAGTGCTGTGGGCTAAACAGAAGAACACTTCAGGTGTTTTGTTGCCCTGTTTGACCGAACTACCGTACACGTATATCCTAGTACTTCTTCGCGTTTATTATTGTATCCTAACGTTGTGATTATTTGACATCCACAAGGTAAATCAAAAGGTCCTTGAGAAGGAGTACGAATGTGTATTCTAGTAGTCGTCAAAACTCAAAAGTTGAGCGAGTACAATTATCAATTGTTAACACGCAATCTTTAGAGTGCTAAATAATTCAAAGTTCAATTACATATTGAAGGTATACTACGATGATGAATAATCAAATGGGCCACTACAAGGTTATTTTTACTTTTTCGAGTTGGCCAATCCCTAAAGATAACAAAACCATGTGTAGATTAATGGATTTGACAAGGGTATGAAATTATAAAATAGCACATGTGCTTTCATGATGAAATTGCAAGCCACATTTGTGTTGATTTCGTGACATTATCGATGGAGGGGGGGGAGATGCTGAAACCAGGTCAAATTCTGTTTTAGTCCAACATTCATATTCAGACATTCCGGATCCCGCTTGATATGAAGTGCTTCTGATAATATTAGACGTTCTTTGTGATTTCTGAAATGCTTTTTCCGGATGATGATTTCAATATTGTCAAAATCAATTTTGTGGCCTGATTTTACAGTATGTGTGACTGATGGCTTTTCAAGCTTTCCTAGTTCACTAACTGGATTTCTCGTTGGTGGTAGTTGAATATGCATCGGTTCTATGTGGGGTTCATTTCTTCTGAACCTGATTTTTCGTGGGGTTTGTGCGATGTATACTATCGCACCACACATTCCTAACACTTTATTTTCGTGGACACAATTAGATAGAGAATCCTTAGGCATTTGGTCTTTTACTCTGACGAGGTTGCTTTGTAGTGTGTATGTGTCTGACGTTTTGAGAAAAACTCTGATATTGATCTTATTGAGTAGTCTTCTGATATCGTCTTACATCTCTGATCTATATAGAATGACAACTATTGAGGTTCATGTCTCCGGAAAATGTTTTCAACCATATCCTTGTCAGTGTTGATTTTGGTAATGAGGCTATTCGGGTAGTTATTGAGCTTGAGAGTCTCAGCAATGTTTGATATTTCTTCTTCTTTTGTTTTCTTATGCGTTATCAAAGAGTGTACTCATCTAAGAAGACTTGAAAAAATCGATAACTTAACTCTGAATAGGTGTCATGATCAGAAGTCTAAATAGCTATTGAGGAGTTCAGCGACGTCTGATTCTGCTTCTGAAGTAAATTAGATGGTGGGAGATAGATTGTTCAGTTTCTCTAAGAAGGAATCGTGGAGATCTTTCTAGCACTACAAAAGTATCATCTACATACAAGTTCATTCGGTAACGCAATAATTTAGTGACAACTCGTTCTAAGCATATAGGTGTATTGTACTAATTTATCTTCCTTTCATGTTTTACAAGAATCATTCATTTCATCGCTTCAAAATTAAATCTATCTCACTGTTATATGGTATTCTTCCGGATAATATATATTTTTACACCAATATCTATATACTACTTATAAATATTGACAGTAGCACACGTCAAACTGGTTCATTTATATAAAATAATTGTATCCACTAGGAAAACTCTATTCTGAAGACGCTATAGACAAATAGAAAGACGGTTAACATCTAATATGTAATAAATTGCATATAGGAATTCTATTTAATTAATTTGAACAAAGCGATAATAACAACTAATCACACTGCGCGTCAGTGTCACGGCGGTAGAATGTCACCCTGGCACCTACGACCCACTTCTCGTTTCACTCCAGTGACGGCCTGGAGTGCGATATCATTCGACGGCATCCTTAACGTATGCCGAATCCATCCCCACTTTCTTTCATTGGTTTTTTCCTAGCCACAGTTTCTTGTTGCTAATCCTTTCTGGCCGGCAGGCCAGCCGGCCGGTCATTTTATCTTCAGTATAGAGCCATTGAAGGCAGCTGTTGGTAAAAGCCTGTAACTTGCTGGAAATATTTTTAGTGACGAGTTTATGACCAGTATAGAAGAACTAACTGACTTCACATTGGTGCTCAAAATCCGAATCTTGTTCTTCATGCTGGTTTAGTGAAGCAGATGATTTCCAAACTAATTTCAGGTTGACGAAGGCGTATCTTGCCTCTCTGATTCTGGCTGGTGTTGACACCTTCCGACTACCTGTAGCTGGAACTATACTTTTTAGAAAAGTTTAGGAAGTAACCTCTTTCAGTTTTCTCCCCTTGATGGTGATTGGTGCTTTTTGTTGTTGATGCTGTTTCTGGTTGGATATCTTCATCACCTAACTCCGTCTTCTCTATGTTCACCTGAAACCCTGTCTTCGCTGCATGCCTCTCCTTCTACCAAATTCTTGGTGGTTTACGCCTGAAAGTTTTCGAGTTTGTGTGACATTAAACATAAACATCATCCACACGCGAAATCCAGATCCTCTAAAATCTTCTTATCGGTGGTCCAACGTATTCATGTCTTCTCACCCCCTAACGCACAGTATTCCGCATAATGCAGTTCACCACAATTAAGAATATCGTCGGTAATAGTAGGCGGTGGCCTGTATTCGCTTTGGACGCCTCACTGAATTTCCCGCTGTGTGTATCGCCTGGCACATGGCATTGTCATATAGCCAGCTACTGAATGAGGTTGATGATGATCATCAAATTTTCAATGTCAGATACCTAAAAAGTGGAAATATTACAATGAATTTGAGATTAAAACCACCTATATCCACCGATAAAGCAAATACAGCTCTCACAGGAGCCTCAAAAATACGCATCGAATAAAACCTACATAGTACTATACGAAAGTTATTTGCAATAAGGAAAGATATTAATTAACGAAGCAAAAAAAAACTGAAAGGAGCAACTGAAATGAAAAGTATGAAAGAATACTAGAAGTTGCACAAAAACGAAAAGAAACTACCCATGAAGAAACTAAAACGAAACAAAATCAAAAAACTTAATAAAAACTCATGATCGCAAAATGTACGAATGTGACATACAAATAAATAAAACCAATTGAATTGTAAACTTCTCAGAGAGAAAACTAACAGAAGCAGAGGAAAGCGTACAGATGAAAGGGATCAACTTCAATGTTAGTGACAAAAGATTCAAACCGGAAGATGTTATACCTGTGATTGAAACAGCACTCGAAGGATATGATAAGCAAAAAAACAGAATTGGTACGGGCACAATGTGCATTAACCTTAAAAAAAAACAAAAAACAAGAAAAATTAAATATAACAAAGGAGGAACTAAAGGCATTTCAAGACATAAAAGCAGACAAATTCATTCATTGTCACTACTCAAGCAGACAAAGGAAACACAGCAGTGCTACTTAACAAAACAACATTTAGTGAAAAAATCAATGAGCATTTACAATCTAGACCCTGTACTCTAATGACGAAATCATAAGAAACAATCACAAACAAAACGATGAAAGAAGCTGCAAAGATAGTTAGAAAGATGACAGAAGTAATTGGCAGGTCAAAATGGTTTGAAATTATCCCGAAATCATGTAATATACTCAGGGTATATGGCAAAATAAAACTCCATAAAGAAGGGTATCCGATTAGAGTGATTGTAGATTTTAGAAACACAACGACGTACATGCTGTCAAGATTTCTGTCAACAATACTAAGACCGACGAGAGACAGTTCAAAAGCTAGAATAGTAGATTCATTTGAGTTAGTGAGACGACTAAAAAACACTAAAATAGACGAAGAGGAAATACTAGTCAGCTTTGATGTAAGCAGTCTTTATACTAAAATACGCATTCAAATGGCCATGAATGCCCTGAAAACGAAACTAAAAAAGATGATGGCCTAAGAGACAGAACACAGTTATCCGTAGAAGAGATAATAAAAGGGGTGGAATTCTGTCTGACAACGACATATTTTACATTCGAAGGAAAAATATGCTAACAGAATGAAGGAGTAGCCATGGGAAGAGAATGCACTTAAACCATTCAGGTCATCGATAAAATGTTGGTGGAGATATGTAGACGACACGTTAGTAATAATGAGAAAGAACTATGTTCAGAAATTCTTCTCACACATAAACAGTCATGTGGACTGAATAAAGTTCCCTACAGACATTGAAGATGAAATTGAGGAACTGCCTACGCTAGACTGCAAAATACACAGAGTAACAAATGACAGCATAAAAAAGACGCTATATAGAAAAACTGCACATTCTGGATAATTCCTTGATTATCACTCGCCTGATTCACTCACGGTAAAATGAGGATTAATACAAGGTCTTGCAAATAGAATACAGAGACTTACATCAACACCAGAGGACCAGCGTAAAGAAATAAACGTCTTATTCAAAATGTTGCTCGAAAATAACTACCCGAAAGCAGAGACAATATAAAGAAGAAAAGAGAGTAAAATCAGAGAATGACAAGAAGGAGGAAGGCAAGAAAACAATCACAATACAATACAAAAATGGTACATCAGAGGCAATTCGAAAAAAAGCTCAAAAATATTGGAATTCGTACCATGTTTAAACCAGCGTATCTGATTAAAAATAAAACAAATCAACTAAAAGATCCAATAAAAATGATGGATAAAAGCACTAATGTAATTTACAAATATATCTTGTGTCAAGTGTCAGATTAAATATGTAGGTCAAACGTCCAGATCACTCAAAATAAGAGGGAATGAACATTAACGCCTGTCTAACTAAAGGTCATCCATCCCACAGGTACACAAGCTTACAATAATTTAGGGAAAAAATCGTCTACAACTGCAGATGCACCATGGGACAAAAACCGCAATATTAACTGAAACGATGTTTGCATTCTGAAATCTAGTATGAACAAATGGAAAGAGAGACTAATAACGCAATCTATATTCATGAAGGTTACACTGGATACATGTAACAAGGGTGACGCAGCAGCACAACTGTCAACAACCTGGAATATAATTCTGGATATAAAAAAATGAATGAACAAAAAAATGAACTACATATATATGAGTACAAATAATAAATGTGTGAATTAAGAAAGCAAATGATCAAATTACGTGGGCCATTAGCTAACTGTTGATAAACAAATGAAGTCCAAAAAAATATAAGTGGTGAGTTAAGCTCATTTGGTTAGACATCAAACATATAAAGCATGAAGCTTATTAAATGATGACGTAACTAAGAGTAAAAAGAGATCAACATCGACGTTTAGTAAAAGGTGATATATTCAAGTATTGGATTTGCAGGGATTTTGTTTGATTGGTTGTAGGATTTCATCATCATGAGCTGACATTAGTTAGACAAGCATTGGAAAACCAGCTGGGAGTACTGGACAGCCAGCTGTTTCGTCTTAGTTTGGGACTGTTCAGTAGTACGAACCCAGCGGAGTTGGAACCCAGGACTTTCTGGTTACAAGACGAGCTCGTAGTCCATTGAGCCACTGGGATCTGATGTCAGCTCATGATGAAATTCTCCATGCAATCAAACAAAATCCCTACAAATCCAATATTTGAAAATTAATCTGATGTTCACTAGTGACTGGCCCTATTCATGCAGTTCCAGTGAGAGATCGTGACCAGGTTGAAGATGAGGCAGTAACTCATCGAAGAAGACATTGAGAAGTGGTCGTGCTGTGTCATGAATTCGCAGTAGTTAGAATTCATGGGTTAGCCATTGGATTAGGTAAGTTACTAAGTATGATATCAAGTAAGTTATCAACTAAGTTTTCCAGTAAGTTATTAAGTAAGTTATCAAGTGATTTATTAAGTAAATTATTCAGTCATTTATTGTGTAAGTTACCAAGTAAGTTATCAACTATGTTATCATGTAAGTTATTAAGTAATTTACTCGGTAAGTTATAAATCAAGTTATTGAGTGAGTTATTGAGTAAGCTACTAAGTGAGTTATTAAAGTAAGTTATCGACTAAGTTAACAAGTAAGTTATTAACTAAGTTACTTAGTAAGTTATAAAGTGAGTTATCAATCAAGTTATCAAGTAAGTTATAAAGTATTTATCAACTAAGTTATCAAGTAATGTATTAATTAAATTATTTAGTAATTGATTAAGTTAATTAAAAAGGTATCAGGTAATATATCATCTAAATTATCAAGTAGGTTGTTAAGTAAGTCACGAAGTAAGTTATCAAGCAAGTCCCAGTGGCTCAATGGACTACGAGCTCGCCTTACTTGTAACCAGAATGTCCTGGGTTCAAACCCCGTGGTGTGGGTGTTTACTAATGAAGAGTCCCAAACTAGGCTGATGAAACAGCTAATCAGTACTCCCAGCTAGTTTTCCAATATTTCTCTAACTGATATGTCAGTTCATCATGATGAAATCCTCCATGAAAAGATGGAGGAATCATCAATTAATAGTAACTGACAAGTTACTGAGGTAGGGAGAGACTTACTATGAATCCTTTTTGGAATTTATATGTCAGCTTTTAAAGGTTTAATAGCAATGACCTATGCAAATCTCAAGAGGTTAAAGCTTAATTGTTTGTTGTTTATTATTTTGAAGCAATTCCTGTTTCCATCAGAAGTCTCATAACTTCACTGTTCAAAGATTTACTTCAAGTTTAATCACGGACTGTATGGTGTGTGTGTGGTGTGTTCAGAAATCTAAGACAGGCTCTTCTTTGTGTTCTTACAATGTATCTGCTTCAGTTACTACACGTAAATTAGAGCTTACGGAGGTAGGGTATCTGTCAATTTTCCACTGTACTTTTCAGTATACAGGAATCAATCTAGCCTCAGTGAATGTTATAGCTGGTAGCTTTTTAACTTGATGGTATTAGATGGTTGAAGGTAATCGACAGGAAGCCTTGGACCTAGGTTTCGTGCTAGTTGGCACTCGTCAGCAAGGTGTATCTGCAACCGATTGCCTCCAACCATCTAATATCATCAAATCAATGTGCACCGTGATGGCGAGCTACCTAGAATGGTGGCCACATTACAACCTGACTGATAGAATTCAGTCTGCACCAATCAGAGGACTAGACACATCACACCAGTTACTAGTGTCAAATCAAAACTTTTTAACTTGTCTCTTGGTCATCACTGAGATAATGTCAACTATTAATTTTAGATGGATGAATACAGGATTTATATGCAATGAACATATATTGAAAAGCTGGCGACTAAGAAGAAGTAAATCTTTGATTAGTGCAGCGCAGTCACAAGATATCTGACTGACATAGGGCATCAGGTAGACACATCTTGAATTCCTACAAAATAATAAACAAGCAATCAAACTGAAGGAGAGACATAATTCCCAACTTAGCATTCAAGAGCAAAATGCATTGAGGAAACTGAAGAACAGAAAAGACATAGTTATTCTACCGGCTGACAAAGGAAGACCAACAGTAGTCATGGACACAGAAGACCAGAATAAAGAAAGCAGATGGTTTTCTCAGAGATAGTAATGTGTATCAGTAGTTGGCGAAAAACGTATACAAACATCAAAATAACATTAAATAAACTAACGAAATCACGACGAATTACAAAACAAGGCCAATGGCGAGTGAAATCTAACGGACCTATTTTACCTCGATAATATGTTAAACTGAAACTACACCAACCGAACATTCCTTAAAGATCAATAGTTTCACTGCCAAGGACACTGACATATAATCTATCTAAAGAACGTTTTAGGAAATTAAAATACCTGACAGAATCATGCGACCATTCTATCCATTCGTCAATCCAATTTTTAGAGAAAATCAAAAACATTCAAGTGGATGACAATAAAATGATGGTGTCCTTTGATGTCACAGCATTGTATACATTTCCAGTGGTCCAAAACTAGCAAAAGTAGAAAGTATGCAACAATTACCCTATAGCAATGAAAACATAAAAACGAAATGTTCAACTTGATATAAGAATAAAACTTGTGCACTGTGGTACAGTATAGTTCCATTATGGGTAAAATTTATATATGTGTAAAACTTGGGCACTGTGGTAGTAAGTAATTCCATATTAGTTTGTTTATTAGATGTATTACATAGTGAAACGGTATTATTTACTGGATGACGTTTCGAATACAATTTATTGTTCTTTTTTTCCTTCACGTGTTCCCAGTGGAACATAGGGCTTCAAGCTAGAAGCTTGAAGTTTCTGTAGCAGTGGTGTTTATTTTTACAGGATGAGGTTACCAGCCTCATGCATGACCTTTCCTCTTTACCAGCTTTATTGTTCATAATCATATCATCAATTATAATCACACGACTTCGAAACTTGAGTTTTATAGTTTTCTTTGTCTTCTATTTGTCGTAGGGGTAGTAGAATTCTCCAGATGTCCAGATATCTGGGAGAGAGGTTGAATCATTCCTATTACATGTATTCTCTGTCAGCTGATTCGATAAACAAAGCTTCTGTTATCAGTCTCTCCCTCCACCCTACGACATTAGATTTTAAAGCTGTCATCCTATCCCATCCATCCTATTGTATGGCTGTATGTCACTGCATATTGTATAGTGCTATAGCTGAACTATTCTCCAAATTTCTTATCTTATTCGGGTCAACCAATCTAGATTTTGCTGCTAGGTTTTTATGCTCGGCTAGTCTGACTGACTGCACCTGTTCCTGTTCTACTAGTAATAGGAATGATTTAACACCTGTCCCAGATATCTGGAAAATTCTACTACCTCTAGGTTGACAAGCAGGAGAGAACAAAGAAAACTACAAAACTCAAGTTTCGAAGTTGTGTGATTATAATTGATGAAGTGACTATGAAAAATAATGAAATGTGTTCGAAACTTTGTCATCCAGTAAATACTAATACTGTTTCACTCACTGTGTGATACATTTAATAAACAAACTAATATGGAATAAGTACTATAACGAGATCAATAGATAGTGCCATTTCATCTCATCTAACGATTAGTGAACATCATATCAAAAGAAGTGAGTCACTTACGGTTGTATATCGAGTACTAAACAGTCTGTCTAAAGGAACACGATTACATCTCTTCACTTCAGCTAAAGCTACACATGTCACTAAGATGAAACCTGACGTGTGTGTGTGTGCAAAAACAAGCACACTCATCCTCTTTTTCTACCCTGTTCTACTATAATATCATCAGGGACATAATCATCCATATTTTCATGACTTTCTTACTCCTTTTCATTTAGTTTACTTCACTCTGTAATTATCTTTATTATATGTCGACCTTTGTAGTTTACACTAAGATTGTAACAACAGAAGACCAGGGCCAGGTAACAGATCGTTCATTTAAGAAATCAATGGATATTTATAGATTTTCATGTACATTATTATAGATTATTGTGGGCAAGCAAACACAGACATCCTAAAAGCTGGAAAAGCAGCAGGACCAGATGGAATCCCAGCAGAAGCATTGAAAATAGACCCAGAGACAACAGTGGACTTGATGACGCCATTACTGGAGAAGGTGTGGAAAGAGGGCAAATTACGCGAGGATTGGGAGAAAGGATACTTATTCCAAATACCAAAGAAAGGAGACTTAATTCAATGCAAAAACTGGCGCGGAATTATGCTCTTGTTCATCCCAAGCAAAATACTAAGCCGTATCACCCTGGAGAGAATCAAACAAGTCAACCTGGATGAAAAACTTAGACCGGAACAAGCTGGCTTCAGGAGAAACAAGTCATGTGTTGATCAAATCGCCACACTACGGATCATCATTGAGCAAAGCTTGGAATGACATTCACCTCTCTATCTCAACTTCATCGACTTTGAAAAGGCATTCGACAGCGTCGATCGAGAGGTCATTTGGCAACTAGTTCGCTACTACGGGGTCCCGTAGACAATTATAACCCTCATCCAACAGTTATACGACAATGCAGCATGCCAAGTAATCTACAACAGGAAACTCAAGGAATCCTTCGAAGTGAATACGAGAATAAGACAAGGTGGCTGGCTACCTACAATCACCAATGATTTTCCTAATTCCAGTAGATTGGATAATGCGACTGTCAACGGAGATGAAGATTGAACGATCAATTCTTGGTTGTTTGCTCAAAATCAACTTCCCCAATTTTCGCGGAGGCATCAATACGACAGTCATCGTCTCATCGGTCGCTGTTCAGAAAGAAGAGTGAAACATCGTCAGAAGTAACAATGATTTATTATTGTAATATTAGTTTTCAGACCTTAGTTGCTTAGTTCGTTTATTCCTTTTATATGTTGGTGTAACAATAAAGAAATAACAAGCAGCAGATCGGTGTTTTGGGTTTTGCGTCCGTTATTACTAAGCGTTTCTGAAACTCAAAGGAACAGCGTGGGCCCGAGCGTAGCGAGAGCTGGGCATTAACGGTTTATGAGACGAGACTGACAGTTTCTGACGATAGAAACAGATCTGGCGGATTCAGACAGTTGGTGAAAGTTTGGATAGTCGCCGTTCATTTTTCCTGGTGCCGGTCAAGTCCTCTTTGAACAAGCAATATCTGGAACTTTTTGGAATTGGGTCAAGTTCAACAATGCCTGGGTCAAAGAAGGGACAGAGTGTCTTGGATGCAAACAGGAAAGTAAGTCATGGTGACTTGTCTGTTAATTGTAACGATGTGTCTGATGTTAAGCATGACATGGTTGATGTTACTGTTTCGCCGTTCAGGGATAATAGGAACATCAAACTCCCTAAATTTGAACCACGGTGTTTTGATGGAAACCCGGCTGATTATTTACAATTTGTAAAGGAGTTTGAGATCATGTTGAGTACTTTTCTATTAAATGATGAATTGAAGTTAATGTATTTGATGAGATATTGCACTGGAGATGCTGCAAGAGCTATACAGTGCTGTAAGTTTATGAAGCCAAAAGAGGGCTACTACGAGGCTCTGAGCATATTACGTCAAAGGTTTGGAAGACCTTCGATGATTGCAGGGAAATTATTCGAGGCTGTTAAGGGTAATGGTGGTCAATTACAGGATGACTCCCAGGCACTCACTGAGTTTTTAGATAATTTGCTAATTTACAAGAATGGAATGATTTCGATGAATCGCATGAGTGACCTCAACTCGAGTTTTATACTAGAAGTAATAGCAAGACGCCTACCTACTCGACTGCAAAGGAAGTGGGTGAAGATAAGCTCCCGTATGGAGGATGAGGGTATCGAGCCAAAATTTGATGATATCCTGAAACTGGTAAAAGATAGTGTCAATCAATCTATGAGCAAGTTTGCCAGTATATTGAATCTCACCCCTAGAATAGAGCAGTCTGAGGGTAAAACGCAATCATTAATGACGAGTAGGCCTCAGAGAGGTGGATATCGAGAAGGCTCCATGATGTCTAGTAATGCATATAGACCTAGTGAGTGTAACAGGTTTCGTAGTACATCCTCAACAGATAAGTTGCAAGATGCAAGACAAACACGGTTGTGTTTTACACGTTTTCAAGAGGTGCATACAAAAGTGAACTGTGAACCAGTGAGCAAGTTCAGTGATAAGCTAAATGTAAACTCCAGGTCTGACTCCGAATTGTGTGACGATAACGGTGCGGTGAAGAAGTCTGTAGTTGCAACTGGTAAGCCATTGTTGAATAGAGTGTCACAGAATAGAGTTACTGCTTCAGAGTGCAGTTCTGACTCCAAAAGTTTACAAAGTATAACTAGTCAGAGTGAAGTTATAAAACCTTTTAGGATTTGTGAGGAGGAACCAAAATTGTCTACTTCTGTTATTAAAGAGTTTGAAAATGATGAACTTGACGGTAAATTGAATATTTGTGATAATGATCATGATACTTCAGAGTTGTCTTTGGTTGATCATTATGAAATGAGGGATATGCCTACTACTGCTAAGTTAAATAAAGGTTCTGTACAACTACAACGTGAAGTAGAATTGAACGCAGATGCAGTTCCAAAAGGTGTGCATACTTGTGAGACAGTCAGTGTAATTGATCAGCGTGTAGCCCACCTATCATCAGATGATAGTGCTAAACCCGAACTAGTAGTGAAAGACAGCAGTGGTGGTAATCTTGCAGTTGGACAACTATCTGAAAGCCGAACAAGAACAGCTTCTGATCCACCGCTAAGTTCATCACCTTGTGTCAATCAGTCGTCGTTGGTGTTGTCATCCACAATGAAACAGACGCCCATCAACTCAAGTATCTTGTGCAATGACTATGATAGTATTGGTGCATTTGAAAGGACGAAAGTTATTGCTCAGTTTAGTGAGGATAAGCCAAGTGTAAACGAGAGAGTAATTGTTAAATTGACTTGCATGAATAAAGGCATTTCTAGTTTCAAGTTACTATTTGAATGCTATTATCTTTGGTGTAAATTACTCTGTTTCTACGCTTGGTTGATGAGATATGTCGTGTGTTTGTTAGTCATCTATATTCTACGATACAATGACATGGGCGTGTTGCCGTTCAGATTTGAGGATATAGCTGATAGAAGGAAGTCAGCAAATGAACTCTGCGACGATTTTCCAACCTAGAGCGTCAACCTGAGAAGGGTTGTAGGCGTACTGCTGTAAGTCCTACAATTCTTCAAAGGGTAGCGCATCAATGAGCAGTCCAATGTGCTTGGTGTGTGATTTTGTACATATGTTCATATTGTATATACTGAATTGATATCATCTGTCATCTAGCTGTTGGTAATTCTGTTTGTGTCCGGACGACTTCCACTTGGATCATCAACCTGAGAAGGAATGTAGGCGTACTGCTGTAAGTCCTACAGTTCTTCAAGGGTAGTTTGTCGTGCCAGAATCCACAACATTTGATGTGTTGATTGTACATATGTTTGTGTTAAATAATTGTGTGAGTTCCAATTATTGTAATTGTTGGTTAATCTTGTTTGTGTCCGGACATTCCACAACTTACAATCGTCAACCTGTGAAGGGTTGTAGGCGTACTGGTGTAAGTCCTGCAATTCTTCAAAGGAATTCCATCAAGACATGAAATGCGAGTTTGTGTGAACTGTTTGTATATACGTGTGGTGTGTCATATCAATTGGTGTTTTTGGATTCATTGTGTTTACTTGTTGTTTTCGTATCTTGTTGTTATTGCATAATTTTGTTAAAATTTTCGTCGTGATTACTTCTGAAGTTGTTTCGAGTCTTCTACATCCGTGAATGAATTGATTGATGTTAAAGACAGCAGATGGGTCGTATACGCCGGGGAGGCTATTGCTGAGAATGAAATGCACACGGAGATAATTGTTAGCTGCGGTCCGACACGCCGGGGAGAAAGAGTGTAAACGACTGAGGCTCGCATGCGTCACCGCTACTAGAACTGAGGCAGAATGAGTGACAAGCGATTTCAGTGGTAATTGGTAGTGAGTAGATAAGAGGATGTGCGTAGAGTATCGTGAGGTGCTGCCATGGTCACTTTGCATTCTGCAAGAGTCATTCTAGCAAGTGGCGATTGTGTTGCAAGATGTCAAGAGGAGGTCTCTGTCTGGAGGCGCAGGTCGTCATTGATGTGTGAGATTGTGCTGTGGGTATGCTTGTGGTGTGTTGGCTTTTCTGTTTGTTTTCCATTTCAGCTCTGTCCGTGTGACCCAGGTTCTCGCAATGGCATCCAAGTCAACGTGCATTGGTCGTGAAGGAAAAAAGGGTTGGATCCCTTTTTTGCCGGGGAGTGTCAATGGAGTTGAAGATTGAACGATCAATTCTTGGTTGTTTGCTCAAAATCAACTTCCCCAATTTTCGCGGAGGCATCAATACGACAGTCATCGTCTCATCGGTCGCTGTTCAGAAAGAAGAGTGAAACATCGTCAGAAGTAACAATGATTTATTATTGTAATATTAGTTTTCAGACCTTAGTTTGCTTAGTTCGTTTATTCCTTTTATATGTTGGTGTAACAATAAAGAAATAACAAGCAGCAGATCGGTGTTTTGGTTTTTGCGTCCGTTATTACTAAGCGTTTCTGAAACTCAAAGGAACAGCGTGGGCCCGAGCGTAGCGAGAGCTGGGCATTAACGGTTTATGAGACGAGACTGACAGCGACAGAAAACGACCAATGAGGAAACAGGCATTAAGTGGACTCCCACAAAAAACTTGGAGGATCTGGAATTTGCTGATGTGGTGTATATGTATGATTTCCCAAAAACTTGAAGATATGCAAGTGAAAACCAACAAGTTGGCAGTAGAAGAAGCATCAAAGATAGGACTACATTTCAGGTGAACGTAGAGAAAACAGAGGTGATGAAGATTCCTGGCCACCACCAACAGCAACAACAACAGACAGAAAATCAGCCAGCATATGTGGAAGGAACCTGAAAGAAACAACCTCCTTTACCTACCTAAGAAGCGTCGTTTCAACTAAAGGCGGAACTGACGAGGATATAAAGCAACGATCGGGAAAGCAAGAAAAGCTTTCATTACTCTCAAGTGTGTGTGGAGGTCAACAGCACTCAGCATCAAATATAAGATCTGGATTTTCAACTCCAATGTGAAATCAGTGCCACTTAATATACGGATCAAAAACTTAGAGCGTCATAAAGAGCACATCAAACAAACTAACGACCTTCATTAACAGTTGTCAATGCAGTTGAAGATTGAACGATCAATTCACGGTTGTTTGCTCAAAACCAACTTCCCCAATTCTCGCGGAGACATCAATACGACAGTCATCGTCTCATCGGTCGCTGTTCAGAAAGAAGTCGGCAGTAAACCGTCAGAAGTAACATTGTGATTTATTATTGTAATATTTGTTCACAGACCTTAGTGGAATTAATTTTTTATATGTTGGCGTTAAAATAAAGAATTCTCGAGCGGCCAATCGGTGTTTTGGTTTTGCGTCCGTTATTACTAAGCGTTTCTGAAAACTTCAAGGAACAGCGTGAGCCTGAGTGTAGCAAGAGCTGGGCATTAACGGTTTACGTGACGTGATTGACAGTTTCTGATGGTAGAAACAGACTTTGGCGGATTCAGACAGTTGGTGAAAGTTTGGATAGTCACCGTCCATCTTTCCTGGTGCCGGTCAAGTCCTCTTTGAACAAGCAATATCTGCAACTTTTTTGGGATTGGGTCAAGTTCAACAATGCCTGGGTCAAAGAAGGGACAGAGTGTCTTGGATGTAAATGAAAAAATAAGCCATGGTGACTTGTCTGTTAATTGTAGCGATGTGTCTGATGTTAAACATGACATGGTTGATGTTACTGTTTCGCCGTTCAGGGATAATAGGAACATCAAGCTCCCTAAATTTGAACCACGGTGTTTTGATGGAAACCCAGCTGATTATTTACAATTTGTAAAGGAGTTTGAGATCATGTTGAGTAGTTTTTTATTAAGTGATGAATTGAAATTCATGTATTTGATGAGGTATTGCACTGGAGATGCTTCAAGAGCTGTACAGTGCTGTAAGTCTCTGCCCCCTAATGAGGGATACGCTGAGGCTATGAGCATACTACGTCAAAGGTTTGGAAGACCTTCGATGATTGCAGGGAAATTATTCGAGGCTGTTAAGGGTAATGGTGGTCAATTACAGGATGACTCCCATGCACTTACTGAGTTTTTAGATAATCTTATGACTTATAAGAATACCTTGATTTCGATGAATTGCATGGATGACATCAACTCGAGTTTTATACTAGAAGTAATAGCGAGACGCCTACCTACTCGACTGCAAAGGAAGTGGGTGAAGATAAACTCCCGCATGGAGGATGAGGGTATCGAGCCAAAATTTGATGATATCCTGAAACTAGTAAAAGATAGTGTCAATCAATCTATGAGCAAGTTTGCCAGTATATTGAATGTCACCCCTAGAATAGAGCAGTCTGAGGGTAAAACGCAATCATTAATGATGAGTAGGCCTCAGAGAGGTGGATATCGAGAAGGCTCCATGATGTCTAGTAATGCATATAGACCTAGTGAGTGTAACAGGTTTCGTAGTACATCCTCAACAGATAAGTTGCAAGATGCAAGACAAACACGGTTGTGTTTTACACGTTTTCAAGAGGTGCATACAAAAGTGAACTGTGAACCAGTGAGCAAGTTCAGTGATAAGCTAAATGTAAACTCCAGGTCTGACTCCGAATTGTGTGACGATAACGGTGCGGTGAAGAAGTCTGTAGTTGCAACTGGTAAGCCATTGTTGAATAGAGTGTCACAGAATAGAGTTACTGCTTCAGAGTGCAGTTCTGACTCCAAAAGTTTACAAAGTATAACTAGTCAGAGTGAAGTTATAAAACCTTTTAGGATTTGTGAGGAGGAACCAAAATTGTCTACTTCTGTTATTAAAGAGTTTGAAAATGATGAACTTGATGGTAAATTCAATATTTGTGATAATGATCATGATACTTCAGAGTTGTCTTTGGTTGATCATTATGAAATGATGGATATGCCTACTACTGCTAAGTTAAATAAAGGTTCTGTACAACTACAACGTGAAGTAGAATTGAACGCAGATGCAGTTCCAAAAGGTGTGCATACTTGTGAGGCAGTCAGTGTAATTGATCAGCGTGTAGCCCACCTATCATCAGATGATAGTGCTAAACCCGAACTAGTAGTGAAAGACAGCAGTGGTGGTGGTTTTGCAGGTAGACAAATTTCTGAAAGCCGAGCAACAACAGCTTCTGATCCACCGCTAACTTCATCAACTGGTATCAATCAGTCGTCGTCGGTGTTGTCATCCACAATGTAAAAGACGCCCATCAACTCAGGAATCTTGTACAATGACTATAATAGTATTGGTGCACTTGAAAGGACGAAAGTTATTGCTCAGTTTAGTGAGAATAAGCCAAGTGTAAACGAGAGAGTAATTCTTAAATTGACTTGCATGAATAAAGGCATTTCTAGTTTCAAGTTACTATTTGAATGCTATTATCTTTGGTGTAAATTACTCTGCGGCTACGCTTGGTTGACCAGATACGTCGTGTGTTTGTTAGTCATCTATATTCTACGATACAATGACATGGGCGTGTTGCCGTTCAGATTTGAGGATATAGCTGACAGAAGGAAGTCAGCAAATGAACTCTGCAACGATTTTCCAGCCTAGAGCGTCAACCTGAGAAGGGTTGTAGGCGTACTGCTGTAAGTCCTACAATTCTTCAAAGGGTAGTGCATCAATGAGCAGTCCAATGTGCTGGTGTGTGATTTTGTACATATGTTCATATTGTATGTACTGAATTGATATCATCTGTCATCTAGCTGTTGGTAATTCTGTTTGTGTCCGGACGACTTCCACTTGTATCATCAACCTGAGAAGGAATGTAGGCGTACTGCTGTAAGTCCTACAGTTCTTCAAGGGTAGTTTGTCGTGCCAGAATCCACCACATTTGATGTGTTGATTGTACATATGTTTGTGTTAAATAATTGTGTGAGTTCCAATTATTGTAATTGTTGGTTAATCTTGTGTGTGTCCGGACATTGCACAACTTACAATCGTCAACCTGTGAAGGGTTGTAGGCGTACTGGTGTAAGTCCTGCAATTCTTCAAAGGAATTCCACCAAGACATGAACCGCGAGGTTGTTTGTACTTTTTGTATATATGTGTGGTGTGTCATATCAATAGGTGTTTTTGAATTCATTGTGTTTACTTGTTGTTTTCGTATCTTGTTGTTATTGCATAAATTTGTTAAAATTTTCGTCGTGATTACTTCTGAAGTTGTTTCGAGTCTTCTACATCCGTGAATGAATTGATTGATGTTAAAGACAGCAGATGGGTCGTATACGCCGGGGAAAAAAGGCTATTTCTGAGAATAAAATGCACACGGAGATAAATGTTAGCTGCGGTCCGACACGCCGGGGAGAAAGAGTGTAAACGACTGAGGCTCGCATGCGTCACCGCTATTAGAACTGAGGCAGAATGAGTGACAAGCGATTTCAGTAGTAATTGGTAGTGAGTAGATACGAGGATGTGCGTGGAGTATCGTGAGGTGCTGCTATGCTCACTTTGCATTCTGCAAGAGTCGTTCTAGCAAGTGGCGATTGTGTTGCAAGATGTCAAGAGGAGGTCTCTATCTGGAGGCGCAGGTCGTCATTGATGTGTGAGATTGTGCTGTAGGTATGCTTGTGGTGTGTTGGCTTTTCTGTTTGTTTTCCATTTCAGCTCTGTCCGTGTGACCCAGGTTCTCGCAATGGCATCCAAGTCAACGTGTATTGGTCGTGATGGAAAAAAGGGATGGATCCCTTTTTTGGTGGGGAGTGTCAATGGAGTTGAAGATTGAACGATCAATTCTTGGTTGTTTGCTCAAAACCAACTGTGGTGATTGACTATTTCTATCTCTGTATTGTTTAAATACTTACTGTTGATTGTTAATATTTTCATATATGAATTGCATAATAATTCCGCTAAATACAAATTCCTGATTTCTGCCCTCTCTGGGTTTTGTTTGGATTCTTGTAATTCGGTCATCTCGAAATACTAATATTTCAATTACAATAAATTACTACAAATTGGCGTCGCGATGGAGCTAAGTAACCTGGGAAAATTCCCCATTAATGGGTCTCCGCGGGAGATTGCTGATTATTTGGAATGCTTCGATGCGTGGTGCATTTCCAAGAATGTTCGGGATGACAAAATACCAGCATATTTCATCACTGCTATTGGGCTAGATGCGTATAGCCTAGTAAAGACTCTGTCATTTCCAGAAAAACCAATTTCTCTGCCATATGCTAAGCTCCGTGAACTTCTTATAGATCACTTCCGTATAACTACTTTTGAGACGAGAGAGAGGGCTCACTTCAACAAACTGGTTCGTTCTCCCAACCAGAAGATTAGAGACTTCATTCTTCAACTTCAAATTCAAGCTTCAAAGTGTAACTTTGGAGATCAGCTGCATACTCAACTACGTGATCGTCTAATTGCTGGAATCAATATTCCTAAGTTAGAGAAAGAGTTAATTCAGATTCCTTCTTGTACTTTCAAACTGCTAAAGATTTATGTATTACATATGAAGATGTCAATAATGAATACTCTGCTCCCACTACGTCAGTATCTGATGTTATGCTTTCTAAAGTCGAAAATACAAGTGGTCATGGAAAGCAATCCAAACTGCCGTCCACAGGTAATAGAATGCAGCCAGAGATCAAAAACATTAAACCGTGTTTATCCTGTGGAAAGTTACATCTACGAAGCACTTGCCGTTTTCGGGTGCTAAGTGTCACAAATGTGGTAAAGTTGGACACATCAAGACTGTTTGCAGAAGTTCGAATACTTATGTTACTCAGAATCCTGATAATTCTTCCAATTTATCTGGTAAAATGCAGTCGATGTCTCTTTCAACTTTTCCCAATACTCAATCTCATCTAATGAGAACCTTCACTACAAGTTCAGGCAAGTCCCATTGTTTTATAATTGATACTGGGAGTACTGAATCTATAATTTCTAAGAAAGATTTACAATCGATTTGTAAGAATGTCCAGATAGACCCTACTACTAGTTCAATTACAGGCATAACTGGTCATAAATTACCTCTTATCGGTGCTACTAACATTTCTTTGAAATCAGACAGTGGTAATTTTGTAAATATTCCCTTTCTTGTTAGTGAATATGGTCCATCTTTATTGGGATTAAAAGCCCTTAGATTGTTAAATGTCGAAATCTCACTTTGTACTGAGTTGTTTGATGAATCTTTGTTCAGAGAATTACTTCTCCAATGTTCAAAGAGTGTAGGTGGTATGAAGATTCAGCCCATCCATCTTGAAATAGAGGGTGATCCTATCTTCCTGAAACGCCGATTAATTCCATATGGATTGCGAGATGCAGTTAAGAAAGAGTTAGACAAGTTGGTTGAGCAAGGCATACTTATGCCAGTTGAGTCTTCAAATTGGGCTACTCCTATTGTTACGCCACTAAAGGCTGATGGAAAAACACCTAGAATTTGTGGTGACTACCGCCTTACACTCAATAGTCGTCTACTACAGCAAAGTTGCACTACTCTAGAAACTGAAGACATTCTCTACAAGCTACATGGCTCAAGATACTTTTCCAAAATAGATCTAAAAGATGCCTATTTGCAAATTCCTCTTGATGAGGCGTCTAGTGCATTAACAACCATTAATACTCCATTTGGATTGTTCAAGTATAAGTTCTTGCCTTTTGGTTTAAAGGTTTCACCTGCAATATTTCAAAATGTAATAAATCAGATGATAGATGGATTAGATGGTGTTGAGTCATACCAAGACGACATTATAGTTCATGGTCCTAATATCGAATTGCATAATGAACGTCTTTTAAAACTGTTCAGGCGTTTATGTGAGAATAATGTTCTTGTTAATCCATCTAAATGCCATTTCACTTTGTCGTCTGTATCATGCTTGGGATACACAGTAGACTCCGAAGGTTTCAGACCTGATGCTAGTCGTTTGGCACCTCTAATTCAAGCACCGTCACCTAATAATATGTCATCGTTGAGATCATGGATAGGTACTCTTCAGTTTTACTCCAGATTCATTCCCAACTTCACTCAACGGTTATCTCCACTTTTTGAGATTGTCTCCAGTAAACAGTTTAAGTGGGAACAACAACATGAGAATATCTTGCGAAAAACTTTGGAGTTTCTTAATAAACAAGCTTTCTTAAGACCTTTTTCATCGAAAGATAAGTCTGTTCTCACTACAGATGCTTCTCCTATGGGTATAGCTGCAGTACTTGAGCAAAATGGACAACCTGTTATTTGTATTTCAAGACGTCTAAGTAAGAGTGAACAAGGGTACTCACAAACCCAGAAAGAAGCTCTAGCAGTTGTATGGGCAATAAGACGCTTGCACAAGTATCTCTTTGGTACTAAGTTTCACATAGTTACTGATCATCAAGCTTTGAAATTCATTTACAATCCAGAAAAATCTTTGAATAAATCATCTGCTGCTATGGTTCAAAGATGGAGTTTAGAACTAAGTGCATATGATTACACTATTGAACATAGATCGGCAAAGGATATACCTCATGCAGACTTCTTATCTCGTTATTCATTATTTGAAAATGTTGCTAATGATACTGATTGCTTATTAGTCCAGCCGTTACCGGTGGATCGAGTTCGACTTATAAATGATACTCGGAAATATTACGGATGTGTTATAAATGCAACAAAAAGAGGTTGGAATGTTCAGTGTAAGCGAAGATTTCCAGACTTTTATAAGCGAAGAGATGAGATTTCAGTCCATCCTGAAGGATTTCTATGTCTGAATGACAGAATTATTATTCCTCCAACATTAAGATCTGCGATTTTGGATGATCTACATTCTGCTCATCTAGGAGCTGATAAGATGAAATCATTAGCACGCCTAACATGCTGGTGGCCGGAAATTGATGCTGACATTAACAAAAGATCAAAGAGCTGTTCTAGCTGTTTACATAAAATGTCCTATGGGAAGTCATCGTGGACACCGTGGCCTGCATCTTGTGAGGTTTGGCAGCGTATTCATGCAGATTACTGTGGTCCATTCTTAAATTCATATTATGCTTTAGTTATTGTGGATTCTTATTCTAGATGGCCAGAAGTCATCATTACAGATAGTCCTAATGCCAAATTCACTCACAGAGCGTTGAGAAAGATTTTTAGTCGAGAAGGAATTCCAGATGTCTTAGTTACTGACAATGGTACTCATTTTACGGAGAAGAACTTCAATGATTGGCTCAAACATATAGGTTGTCGTCATTTGTACACAGCACCACGTCATCCTCAGTCAAACGGGTTGGCAGAAAATTTTGTACGAACATTAAAGAGTGCTATAGCATCAATGAGTCCTCAAAATTTTGATGAGCTAGAGAGATGTGTGGATAACTTCTTACTTCAATATCGCAATGCGGAGCATACAAGTACCCGTGAAAGTCCTGCAAAACTATTCAAATCCCGAATTCTCAGAAAGCATCTGATGTCCACGACTTCTGATGTACATTATTACAGAGGGAATGATTATAGACCTTCTATTGGTATCATACTACAAAGAATGGGAAATCGAATGGTGAAGATATTAGACATCGAAGATAATTCAGTTCATAACAGACACTTGGATCAAGTGAGAATAAATGAGGTAGGTCGTTCCGATTATGATTATAATGACTCCGCTACTAATCCCGACTTTGTAGATAATTCAGAAATAAGTCTAGATGATACTGATGGAAATGATATCACAGAATCAGTTAGAAGATCGCAGAGACTGGCAAGCAAACCGCGATATCATTATAAATACGCAAGGAGACATTCAACGTGTGGCGGATGTGGTGATTGACTATTTCTATCTCTGTATTGTTTAAATACTTACTGTTGATTGTTAATAATTTCATATATGAATTGCATAATTATTCCGCTAAATACAAATTCCTGATTTCTGCCCTCTCTGGGTTTTGTTTGGATTCTTGTAATTCGGTCATCTCGAAATACTAATATTACAAGTACAGTAAATTACTACACCAACTTCCCCAATTCTCGCGGAGACATCAATACGACAGTCATCGTCTCATCGGTCGCTGTTCAGAAAGAAGTCGGCAGTAAACCGTCAGAAGTAACATTGTGATTTATTATTGTAATATTTGTTCACAGACCTTAGTGGAATTAATTTTTTATATGTTGGCGTTACAATAAAGAATTCTCGAGCGGCCAATCGGTGTTTTGGTTTTCGCGTCCGTTATTACTAAGCGTTTCTGAAAACTTCAAGGAACAGCGTGAGCCTGAGTGTAGCAAGAGCTGGGCATTAACGGTTTACGAGACGTGGCTGACAACTGTTTTCTTCGCTCAATACTACTCAAGATCAGATGGCCGGCCAGAAAAGATCAGAAACAGGGATCTCTGGCAATGAGCGAACCAACCCAGTGGGAACCGATTATGCAACAAATCTGCAGGAAGAAATCGAGGTGGATTGAATTAGCCATACTCTGAGGAAAACATCAAGTGACATCACTAGACAAGTCATTGCTCGAGTGGAACCTAAAAGGGGAGCGGCGAGTTGTTCCTCAGTGCAAGGGTGACTTGGAGGAGGTCATGTGAAGAGGAGATGAAAGCAGGTGGGCAGACATGGAGTCAGGTGAAAACTCTAACGTTCACCGAGAAACCACCAATCAAAAGACTGTGTTTGTTTATTTATTATTATTATTTCCTTTAATTCCTAGAGGAACATACGGCTTTAGCCGCGCGTCTCCAATGCGTTCAGTTCTCTGCTAATCTTTCATCTCTTTTTTATTACCGTTTCTAGAAGTTCAGATAATTTTTCTGCAAAATTGTGTCCGCCTAAGCAAAGTCTGCTGTGATTGTTTGTTGAGTCAGGCCCTTTATATATAAGATTTATCAAAATAAAATCTTATCCATAATGGAGCTATACTCTGCCACAATGCCCAAGTTTTATACTTATGTTGAGTCAGTCTTTATTCTTTTCTCATGACCACTATTGGGGACGTAAACATTGACGCAAATTACCGTCTACCAATTTTGGCTATCAGCCAGCCCTCACCACACAATCTTATCGCGTTTCTAGTGTCTCTAAAATCCAATACTTGGATATTCGTAATCGTTCTTATATTTTAAATGACTGTAAACTTTATATACGATTTAATAGTGTGAAATATTCCCATATCCCATGAATCAAAAGTTAATCTGAACGAAGAAGAATATTCTTTTCAATAATTTCTCCTCTTCAGGTTCTTACAATTATAAAACAGTTATAATATTTATTGTCATTACAATAATGATAGCCAATTAGTTATGCGGCGGATACATTTTTTTCAACATAGAATAACAGGTTAGTAGTTATGGGGTGTCAAAATAAACAGTCGTATATGTGGGTGAGACAAACGTGCTCTGGGTTGAAATCGATTACAAAATATTTCGGTAAAATGGGAGACAATGGTGGTTATTAGTCGTCATAATAGATTTGTAGAGTGTGGGGTAGGAAAATTGACAAGTCAGTTCAAGGTTATAAAAGGTGTCAGGTGAGTGAGTGGCTAGTACAATGTGGCATGTATTAAACAGGAGATAGTAAGACTGGAATGAGAGGTTCATAGTGAGATAACGAATATGTTAAATGAAACAGGTGGAGGCAATATTGAGAAAAAACGTAATATCACTAATAATACGTCCGGATAGTGTAAATGGAAAATTCGATAGTAGTGAGGGAATGTTTGCATGAAGGGTATAAATTATGACGAATAATAATAATAATTGTACCCCCAGGTTTTCCAATGGTTCTCTAACTAATGTCAGCTATTGATGAAATCCTGAAACCAACCAAATCCCTACAAACCAACACTTGAATACCAATGAGATGCTCACTGGCGACTGGCCCTATTCAGGTAGGTAGTTACCTGGGTTCCAGTGGGAAGTCGTGACCAGTAGGGTGCAAAGGGTCGGGTGTGAGGACAAATACTCGCCGAAGACATTGGCTAGCGGTCGCGCTATGTCGTGAATTGGCAGAAGTTAGAATTCAAGGACCATTGGATCGGGTCCCAGTGGCTTAATGGTATACGAGCTCGCCTCGTGACCAGAAGGTCCTGGGTTCGAATCCCGATGGGTGCGTACTGCTGAAGAGTCCCAAACTAGGACGAAACAGCTATCCAATACTCCCAGGTTTTTCAATGGTTCTCTAACTAATGTCAGCTCATGATGAAATCCTGAAATAATTGTAATAATAAGCAAATGAAAACAACCAAGATGGTTAAGGGGAAGGAGCACTCTTGGTGAGAAGAAGAATCATCAATCCAAGTTTGGCCACGGTAGGAACAGCGTCTGGACGTGTTCTCATTTTTGGATACAAAGTTCCGGTTTAGTCGATCTTATTGCAACAGCTTCAGCTATTTGTGTAGGAGACTCCCATTTTACAGAAATATTTTGTAATCGATTTCAACCCAGAGCACGTTTGTCTCACCCACATATACGACTATTTATTTTGACACCCCATAACTACTAACCTGTTATTCTATGTTGAAACAAATGTATCCACCGCATAACTAATTGGCTATCATTATTGTAATAACAATACATATTATAACTGTTTTATAATTGTAAGTACCTGAAAAGGAGAAATTATTGAAAAGAATATTCTTCATTCAGATTGACTTTTAACTTTATATACATTCAATTAGCAATGTTAACTACCGGACTATCATTCCATCTCATACGTATGTAACTCAATACAGGCAGTTTCTGGTATCAAATTTTCATTTGCACTTAATGGCTGGCCATTTTGTATTCTAATATTTATGGATTTATATAACTATAGAGTATGAAGTAGTTGTTGAAATCAATAATTGTTCTCTTAGAGTCATCTTGTTCTGATATCTAACAAAGTGAGCTTCATTCACAATAAATATTTTTTTCTCATGCCTTCATTTGTGTTCTAACAATTTACTTATGATTCACCTGTTCTTATAATTTATATACCTCAATATATCGTCGTTAACCTTGTTCTCATTATATGAGGTAATTCAGTTGTGTATTACGCACACACACACACACACACAGAATATGATACAGCAGTAATGATTTTATATTGTACTCACTAATCCTTTTGAAGGAAAGGATACTGAACAAAGGGTACTCTTTTGGATAACCCCTTCATCATCAGGCTCTACAGATATATATACATCGCAGTGAATAAATGAATAAATTAGTGTTATGAACAACATGAACGTTGTTTAAATAACATCGAATCAGTAATATTGATCGAACAAAGCAAGAACTACAGTTTTTGCAGATTATTCAACGATGCACACACCAACATTGAGTTTACTATGGAACATGAAAGTGACGGAAAGTTCCATTTCCTAGACACTGCCATGCAATGCCTAGAAGATGGAAGTCTTCAGAAGTCAATTTATGCAAAGCCTACATGGAATAACTTTTGTCCAAATAGCTTTAAACGTGGACTAGTCAAAACTCTGGACTATAGAGCGAGAAGAATATGCTCTATAGAGAAATTAGAGAAAGAATTTGAGTTTCTTGAAAAGATGTTGAAGAGCAATGGATACCCTCAAAGGTTCATCAACAAGTATGGAAGATCTGAAGGCTCAAATGTCAGGTAAATCACAGTGGGTAAAAAGCCAATCTACATTCAACTTGATTATAGAGGTGAAAACATTGCAACAATGATCAACAGAAGGCTGTGTATATCACTAACCAGAGCCCATCCTGAAGCTAAGCTCGTCCCCGTTTTTCAAAGAACTTGTTCTTCGGTGCAGTCGAAAAGTGATAGATTTCCTTCTCATGTTAACAATTCCAGCTGTGTATACAAATTTACATGTATCTGTGGAAGCGTTTATATTGGAAGGACAGAAAGAAGGGCATATCTACGATTTTACGAACATCTACCAAAAAGCTTATGTCTAAAGGGAACAAATGCTTTAAACAGTGTCATTGCCAGGCATCTCCTGACACAGGTCATCAGGTGAACGTCGAAAAGTCGTTCAAAATTATCAGTAGGCAAAAGAGCTCAATTCTCCTTAAGTTTGCTGAAGCCATTTCTATCAAGCGCCTGAAACCTGATTTATGCGTACAGAAAGAGGCGGTTATTAGTCTTTCTTTGCATTGCCTGGTAAATGGATATTTTGATCTCTCTCTTGCATCTGAATGAGTATTGCTGAAAAATTCCATTGTGTGTGAGTATTACTGTTCGGAATAGTGTTTAATATTATGTATATATATATATATATATATATATATATATTACTGTATGCATATATTGATCGATTGATATTTGTTTAAAATGAACTTGCTGTGCAAGTATGTTAAAATAGTTTTTGTAGATATATTTAATAATGTCTTTGGCCTGTAAGCAGCTGAGCTGACGAGAAGGCAACGAAATAAAAGATGGTACGACTTTATTCTGCAAAAACTGTAGTTCTTGCCTTTTTTCAAATTCATTAAGGGGAATAAATGTATAAAATATTGATAGATTACAGCTCAATAGCATCAACATAACAATAAACTGAATTTCAGAAAAATTAGGAAAGATAAGATTAATACAAATTCATGAATTTATATTCTCTACTGAAGGCCAGCCTGGGCAGTAGTAGTGCCTGGCTGGACTTGCTTCTTTTGAACACAGAGCATTGGTTGTTTGAGGTATATTGCGATAGCCTCTGCTGTTTGAAGCATGCGGTACCTGGATGTTTTTGGCAATTTATTAGGCATCCGGTAGATGATAGAGAAGGATTCTTCAGTGCTGACTGGCTTTGTGGCCAGTCGGTTTGCACCAGATGGTCCAATATCGAAATGTTAATGGTTTTCACTACACCTTCACTTAGATATAGTGGGAGATGTTCTCTAGATACATACCACGATCATTCTTGATAACTGTTGTTCTACATTTTATCTCCAATTGTATTAGGGTATATTACAACTGTAATCAAATTGCAACTCTACGCATCATCATCACAGAACAAAGCATGGAATAACAATCAAACCTCTACCTCAACTTTATAAAATTTGAGAAGGCCTTCGACAGACAGCGTTGACCGCGAAGTAATTTGGAAACTACTCGAGTACTACGGCGTACCCCACCCCAAATATTCAACCTTATTATTCAACAGCTATACGACAACGGAACATGTCAAGTGATCCACAACGGAAAACTCAGCCAGGCGTTTGGAGTAAACACAGGAGTCAGACAAGGGTGCTGCTTATTGTCACCAATGATATTCCTAATTGTGGTGGACTGACTGGATTATGCGTCAGACAGTGGGACACAAGAAAACAGGGATATCCTGGACCGACCGACGTGAAGAACCTAGAAGACCTGGATTTCGCGCGGCGATGATTTATTTTTGATGTCACATAAAATCGAAGACTTACAAGCGAAAACCGACCGACAAACTGGTCGAAGAAGCAGCCGGCGAAGACACGACTCCAGGTGAACATAGACAAGACGGAGGTTATGAAAATAACCAACCAACCAACCAACAACAACAGCAGCAACATCCAGCACCAATCACCATCAACGGGAGGGATTTGAAAGAGGTTACTTCATTCACTCACTTATCTAGGGAGCATTGTCTCAACTACAGCCAGAGGATGTCAAAGCGAGCGAGAAACACATCATCATCATCAACCTGAAACCAATCTGGAAATCTTCGTCACTCAGCCAACATCAACAACAAAATTAGGTCGGATTTTCAATACAAACAAGTCAAGTCAGTCAGCTCTTCTATACGGATCAGAAAATGGCGGGCGGATCACAAAGAATATTTCCAACAGCCTGTTGCAGACCTTAACTTTATCAACAACTGTCTTCGCTGGCTCTATACTAAAGATCAATCAGATGGCCGGGCCGGAAAGAATCACCAACAAAAAAATATGGGCACTAACAAACAAAACAAGAACCAATCGCCAACCAACAAATATGCAGGAGATGGATTGGACACTCTATGAGGAGGCCGCTGGGTGACATCACGCGTCAAGCCCTCGAGTGGAACCCGAAAGGGAAGCGGCGAGTTGTACGTCCAAGGGTGACATGGAGGAGATCGTGTGAAGGGGAGTTGAAACAGTATGGACTAACTAACATGGATGCAGGTGAAAAGTACAGCAGAAGGAAGACAGAAGCAAGTGAAGACGTGCAGTTGAAGCCCTATGTTCCACTAGGAACCCAAGGGAACAATAATAATAAGTAATAGTTTCAAATTTTAATAACTAATCATTTAGATTCATCTAAATACATGCCATGATCATTCTTAATCATTATTTTTCTACATTTCATTTCCAAATGAATTAATATATGTTAAAATTATGCTAGTAAAACTATTGACAACTTTGAGGATTTCATCATGAACTGACATCAGTTAGGAAACCATTAGAAAGGCAGCAAGGAGAACAGGGCAGCTGTTTCTCGTCAGCCTAGTTTGGGACCCCGCTTCAGCATAACGCACCCACCGCTGGTTTTCGAGCCTAGGTCTACACTGCCTGGTTGGGATCCTCAAGATAATTCGTAATATGGATCAAAGTCAATCTCAATGCCTCGCGCAGATCCGTGATCTGTTATATCCCTTAAACCCCGACGTTTCTGTATGTTACTATCTTTCCCCCATTCGCATTTCTCTTTAGCAATGTTACTTCAAATCTATTTATCTTCTTTCATCTTGCCTTTCTTTGTGAGCTACATGGAGTCTAGCAACACGAAGTGAAGCACTTCTGTGCTGAAACCAGACACTTAGTCGGTCAATCTGAATCATGTCAACAGTTGAGAAAGCCACTAAACAGAAGAAACACACCTTTAGTAGAAAGCAAAAATTATATTTATTCACACAGAGCACACATAGAAAGGACAAATAGCATAACATCAATAGAAAAGTGTTGAGCTACAACTACAAAATTATAAACCATCCACAGTCATGATAACAATATCAATCAAATAAGCAAAGTTGACTTTGAATTCCGCTTCAATTTACAAACTCCATTCATTCATTCATTCATTCATTCTATATCAGGATCATCTTTACCCTGATGTTTATTATTCACAAAACGAGCAATAAGTTGACATGATGCAACACTTTCAGCAACAAATGATTTCTTTCTCATTGCGTCTAAATATCCTGTCAATTTAGGCCATTTAGCGCGTAGTTCATCGTTTCCATTCAATTCACCAATATTATTCAAGTCTTTGCGTTGATTCGTCCGACAATAGTTTCAAATCTTTGTAAATGTGGAAAGATGAGTAGATCGGCTAGGCTTAAATCGTGACCTAGAAAAAGTACAAAGAGAGATGAGATGAGTTCAATTCATGGAATTACTTATGCGTTAAGAAAAATACTGTACACAGTACATATTGAATATTTCAACGACGATGTGTGAAGCCACATATTTAATTTGATGTTACATAACTGGAGTCGATTGACACTGGAAACTACTACTTCAACACTATGGAGTACAGTGCTCCAAATCTTTATGAACTTCATTCAACAGCTGTACGACAATGCTACAACGGAAAACTACTCAGCGAAGCCTTTGAAATGAAGACATGAGTAAGGCAAAGCTGCCTGTTTACCATCTCTCCAATGATATTCTTAATTATAGTGGCTTGGATTATATGGAAGACACTTTTGGAGTGATAATAGAAGACTCTAGAAGACGTGGGACTTCGAGAACCATTTATATCACGAAAAATACCCATTTATTCATAAGTAAAAACACAGTTTTTTTTGTTCAGCGAAGAAATTTCTTTTCAACGACTTCATTTTCAAGCCAACTGTACAGTCGTATTTATATTATAGAAAAACGTTATTAAATGGAACTAAATAATAACTCAGTCAATATATATATATATATATATATATGATAAGAATTATCGTTATTCTTATTACATATATATGTATATTGACTGAGCAATTATTTAGTGCCATTTAATAACGTTTTTCTATAATATAAATACTCCTGTACAGCCCGAAAATGAAGTCGTTGAAAAGAAATTTCTTCGCTGAACAAAAAAAACCATTTACATCTAATGTGTTATACATAGCGATTGAAAACTTCAGTCCCACCCCACATCGAAGTATAGTGGAGGTATGTAGATGACACATTCACTGTACTTAGAACACAAGATATAGATAGATTTTTCAAACACATCAACTCGAAGGTAGATGCAATTCAATTCACTTAATGAATTGGAAAGTCAGAAAGGGGG
The DNA here is from genome assembly GCA_944472135.2 of Trichobilharzia regenti. Taxonomy (NCBI): domain Eukaryota; kingdom Metazoa; phylum Platyhelminthes; class Trematoda; order Strigeidida; family Schistosomatidae; genus Trichobilharzia; species Trichobilharzia regenti. Next base: position 15,246,716 of record OX235266.1, read on the forward strand.
AGCTTCCAATGTTAGATTGCAGCGTGAAAAGGAAAGAAGATGGGAAGTTAAACATACTAGTGTGTTTACAGGAAACCCACACAGTCAAACAGATATTTGGACTTCCGATCATCCTATCCTATGTCAGTGAAAACAGGATTGGTGAAATGTTTAAGTGAGAGAGCACAAAAACTAAGTAGTATCAAGGAAAATCTAACACAGGAAGAGATACGCATAAGAGAAACCTTTAAACTTAATTATTATTATTATTATTATTTCCTTCACGTTCCCCAGTGGAACATAGGGCTTCAAGCTAGTGGCTTGAAGTTTCTGTAGCAGTGTTTATTTTACAGGATGGGGTTGCTAGCCTCATGCCCAACGCTTTCCTCTTTACGAGCATTATTTCTGGCTTAGCGAGGTAAAGGAGTGCGTCGGTTGGCCGGGGATCGAACCCCCGGACCATGTGCATGGTCGGCGAGCGTCCTAACCGCTATGCCACCGACGCGTTGCGTTACTTCAAACTTAATAATTACCCGGATAAATTAGTCAGGAAATATGTAAGGAAATGTAAAAATAAAATAAATAATGATAGTAGCGATAGTGGTAATAATAATAATAATGACACGAACAATAAGGAGTCTAAATCATCGGTAGTAATCCATACAAGGAAAGAACCTCGGAAACCACCTTACGCAGAATTCTTAACAAGGCAGGAATAAAAGTGGCTGGCATTCAAACCCACAAACTCAATTAGAAACAGGCTTTGTCGGTTAAAGGATCAATCATGTGGAGCCTTTAAAACAAAACAATTTAATTTATCTCATACCCTGCTGGAATGATTGTCAGGTCAAATACATAGGTCAGAGTAGTAGAACAGGGGCAGTCAGACTAGCGGAGCATAAAAACCTAGCAGCAAAATCTAGATTAGTTGACCCGAATAAGATAAGAAATCTAGAAAAGAGTTCAGCTATAGCACTCTCTAAATGCAATTACACACAACCATACAATAGGCTGGATGGCATAAGATGACAGTTTCAAAATCTAATGTCACATGGTGAAGGGGGAGATTGATAACAGAAGCTTTGTTTATCGAATCAATTGCAAACCAACACGTGTAACAGAAATGATTCAACACCTATCTAGTCAGATATCTGGAAAATTCTACTACCCTAACGACGACAAATAGGAGAAGACAAAGAAAACTATAAAACTCAAGTCTCAAAGTCGTGTGATTATAATTGATGATATGATTATGAACAATAATGAATTGTGTTCGAAACTGTGTCATCCAGTAAATATTATAATACTGTTTCACTCACTGTGAGTGATATATCTATAATAAGCAAACTAATATGGAATTACTTCCGACCACAGTGCCCAAGTTTTATACATATACTAATAGGATAAAGTGGAGGTGTGCTATTGAGGTCACCGTTGTTCCGCTTGGGACGCAAAGTAATAACAAATATAAATAAATAAGCAAAATTTTATTGCATGCAACTTTGTTCTCTACTACAACATAATAAGCTGAATAGGATTTTAATCACACCATCAATCAGTTCATTGTACACACACACACATTTGCTGAAAGAGGTCACACGTGTTCATCATATTTCATTATTTTTGTTGTTTAATTCAAGTTAATAATGACTCTATATGAACTTGACCTCAGTGTAAACTAACAAGCGATATGAGGTGTTCATTTTTTATAGGAAACAGCATTGAACTATCGTTTATAAATAAAATTAACACATTTTTAATACATGTACGAGCTATTTAACCTTTTAAAGTGTTATGAAACTTTACTGAGTTTGTAATCAGTTAGTTAGTTAGTCAGTCAGCCATTTTGTTGTAATTCTGAACTGATCCGAATAAATCCGTTGCTACTTTGACATGTCTGCGCCTGTTAATTACTATAATCGTAATGAACTCGACTGATACACCGATATGCGCCTATTTGTCCGTTGTACCCACCTTCCGATTCACTGAGCCACGCAAACATCAAAAAACAAAAGCTGGGGCTGGCCTGGGACTGTAAGATATTGTATTGTACATTCTAGGAAATAACTCAATATACATTTTCTTAACCATAATAAAGTCGACGTACAGCCGTGAGAATGGATTATTCTTATTGGCTTGAAATTGCTATTCTCATTGGTTGACAATCCAACAAAGCCGAAGGCGAGACAAAAGACGATAAAAAATGGTCACACACCAAAATCACAGTATGCGTGAGAAAGGATACATTCACATAGTAGTAACTCCATCACATGATAAATCACACAATTTGTGAGAAAGGATGATATACTATTTTTCACAGGGTCCTATCAGTCACTGAAGTGTTTCCTATCTGAGGTATGTTTCAGTCGCATGATTTTCCTGAGATCGACAGCACTACTATGTGCGGTAGGAAATCAATCCAATATTACCGCTATCTTGACATCAGTTTCGTCTTAAATCTCTGCTGACTGTTTCATATCCTGTCGATTTATTTATGTTACACATGAGGAAATTTGAGACTTTGAGCAACTGTAAATTTCAACTTCTCTTACAATCTACTAAATTCATATATTCTACGGGCCAAGTTAAGCTTTAAGCACCACTAACTAATTACCAATGGAGTGTGCGACGGCACCAATGACCGTGAAACGCTCACTGAGCAAGTTAGTGAAACCTGGCAAATAATATTGTCATCACCAATAAAAATATGCTCATCGAAGTGTTATCCTATTAAATGGGATATCCGACAAGTTTCAGCTTAATTTCGGTAAAGATTAAGGTTACGCTTTAAGTCAAGAACAAGTTTGGGTTAGGTTAACTTAATATAAAGGCGATAATTAGGGTTGGTGGTTCGAGTTAGATTACAGTTAGTTTAGGGATATTTTCACGTGTTAGGGTTAGTTAAGTTCAGGAAAGATTAGGACTATTGTTAGCGTTACAAGACCTCACTAACTACATGCATAGAATGTATAAGAATAGTACTTAAGTACACAATTGTGCACGATGGTAGTCTATAATTCCATTGTGAGTAAAATGTATTCCGACAAAATCTCAGTGTTATACAATAATATTTACTGATGACAGACAACGTTTCGAGCACAATTTATTGCTCACGAAATATTACTATGAGACTTTATCAGAATAAATTTTACCAACAATGGAATTATACTCTATTGATACGCCAACCTAAAACTGAGAGCTACTCTTATCAGTTGTGAGAGGAAGGTATCCTCTGTAACACTTTTGCTACAGTTTTTAGGCATCTTTTCATAAATGCATGCATTTCATGCATACACAAAAATGCCTCCTTCACTTGATTGGTTCGTTCGACGTCATTCGCTGATTGGTAGTGTTAGTGGTGCTTAAAAGTTTAACTTTGCAATTCTAAGCTCATATTTATTCTTCATCTTCTTCACTGTTACCCCTTATATCTTCCCAGTGGACTTTTCAAAAAGGCGACTATGTGTTGCCTCCAAAGCCTCAGGATGGTCGGGGGTGGGTGTCTTGCGCTGCGGGTTGGCCACCCCTCCGTACACCTCTTGAAATGCTCCCATATGACCGGGCGTCTTACATAGCCTCTCCTGAGGAAGTCCTACTCACTACCTTCACGTGGCGGAGGTGTTTTTCACCAAAGTGAGAGGGCAAAAGTGGATGCCCGGCGCTCTTCACCGGGTTGACTGTCCATTGGATGACAGTCTAGGGGAGATGGCTAAACCCTGATTCCAAACCTCCAACGACTGGCGTATGAAGCTCACCGGAACTCACCGGGAGACGTATGGAAAAAGGGCTTATTGGATGCCCTGGATGTCTGGCCCCATTCAAAAAGGCGAATGAACCGGACTCCGGTCACCGGCTGCCAATGGATAGTGGACACCCTACTCCACTCCTACTGCTTTGTAGGTCACACTTGGTTGTGTAAAGGCTAGAGCTGCACTCTCAAACAAAGGCCGAGCGATGCTGGGGACATCACTCGTACCCAATTCCCATGAAACTTCATGGTTCATGAAGCCGGCTCATCCTCCCGTAGGAGATAGCCGAAGTAAAGTAAGTTATAATGACGTAGAACTTTGAAGGCTGTGAAAGCAAGGTTAGTAATAAGTTGGAGACGACTTTGACTCAGCTAACCGACATTCTTGTTGTTGTTGTTGTTGTTAGTAGGAGGAGCATTTCAATTCTTGCAAGGAAATAATTGGCGGTTACTGAAAAGCCTCCTTTTTATTCGCAGCTTTCTTGCTTTGTATCTTTCTCTCTCTCTCTCTCTCTCTCTTTATCGCCGGGTGTGAGTGAAACCAGAAGAAATTTCATACGACTTTATACTCGTGTGTATGGCCATTATCACTGACATTTACCACAGATGACTGTGTGAAGAGAGAGAGACACACACAAATATCAGAAAAGAGCCCAAAAACAACCTACTTTATAAAGAGCAAAACAAAAACAGCGTTATAATTATTGCCACATCTTGCTGAAGAGTCCCAAACTAGGATGATGAAACAACTGGCTGTCCAGTACTCCCCCGAAGGTTTTCCAATGGTTCTCTAACTGATGTCAGCCAGCTAGCTTATGATGAAATCTTTCAACCAATCAAACAAATTCCCCACAAAACTAATACTTGAAAACATCGTGAAATGACATTCTTAGTTAGAGAGAAATCCATTAAACCCTTGAAGGCCAACACTTGAAAGTTCACCTCCTACTCATTACTAACGTAATATAGAGTCCTAGTGAAAAGTTGTGATCAATAAAGAGTCAATCAAATCCGGTGTGAGAAGAGATGCTCACCGATGACAATTCCTAGTGGTGGGTTGAGTTTTATATATATTCATGGATAATCCCTATCCAGGCATTAATGAAAACAAAACACGTAGTTCAGCGAAGAGTCTCTTTTCAGTGAATTCATTTTTTTAGCTATACAATCGCAAATATGTATGTATATATATATATATTTTTCTATGTATGTGTACATTAAGTTTGTCAAACAAAAATACAATTGGTTATGGTTAATTTTAATTAAACAAGTGAAGATTGGTAATTGGAGTTACGTAATACAAAATCAGTCAAGAAAATTAGGTGTTAATGAAATTAGCGCAGTAACAAAGGTGATGAGTTGTCATAAACCTGGTTAACACTTATCATTCCATCTCAACAAACGCCTCCTGCTTCAAAGTAATATACAGATTCACGAATAACCTACCAAAGGCAATACGGTTTCGTCTTCTTTGTATCGCTGAAGCTTTGGCCATTCACATAGAAAAAAAACCGTAGCTGTGCATACAAAAGAGAATTACTCAACCACTTCTACTGTCATGGCGACAAGTTTGTTGATTTTTGATGACTTAATTTTGTTTGTTTGCCTGTTTCTTTGATTGCTTATAATTCTTATATTCATTTAGAACTCCTAGTTACAATAACCATAATCAATTGTATTTTTTTTGGCAAAATTAATGTACACATACATATAAAATAACCCATAATATGTATTAGCGATTGTACAGCTAAGAAAATGAATTCGCCGGTAAAAAGAGACTCTTGACTGAACGATGTGTTTTCTTTTCCTTATATATATCGCCAATCTGTAGAAGTTGGATTTATAGTCTTGCCACTGAATTCCTCCCCAGTTGCCAAATGCTCAACAGGATCGCCTCATAACCTGAAGATCCTGGATTTGATCCTCTAAGGGTGGAGTCATGGGTGCGTACTTCTCAAGAATCCTGAACAAGGACGAAACAGTTAATCAGGTATACCTTGATTTCAAATGGCTCTCTCTCTCTCTCTAACTGATACCAGTTCATCATCTAAGCCCTGAGTTTGAGTCCCGCTGCCCATTTTTCTTGGGGTAACTGAAACTGAAGGAGCACTAGTGTTGCGTAACCACAGAAGACGGCCAAAGGAAAATTCCCTGATGCCAACCACACTTGGTTTACAACTACGAAGAGTGCTCCAAGCTAAGTCGAGATGTACAATTAATTTTCGTCAGAGTCGACCTTTTCTAAACCCACACGCCCTGCCCTCCAGAGCAGAAACGCAACACAGCTGGCTTGCTAGTTATTCTGAAGGGAAACGCCTTGCTGATGCTGCACCAACAGTACAACGGCCGTCAGACACCCGCACCGCCACCCTCCAACCCACCAACACAGTGTGACAGCTCGAAACTCTGACGGTAACTGCTCCTAGTCACCCCTGTTACTAAAACACCTTTCTGACTTGATAGAACCTGTAGGAAAATTAATTTCATTCAGCGTAACTGGTTGGGTCATTACGATATATATATATATACAAGTCGGACCACCACATTATCAAGGTAGCAAGCCATTAATGATCAAGGTGTTTGCGATTTTCGGCAAAGTCAAGACACAGATACATTCAATCCACCTACCACATTATAAGTTGTATTTTCTGTTGGTTGACCTGTGAAACATTTTATATGCCCAATCAAAACAGTTTCAAAATTTAGAATCAAATTGACTTCTGGCATTTATTGCTATCTGGATCAATCAATCAATCATGGACTTCATGGATAAATTGTGTTATGGGGTTATTTTTTTATATCGATTCTCATCTGTCTACGATAGAACAGTTACTCACACACACACACACACACTACAGTTTACATATCACATTCAGTGAAATGAAAGGTATATGTTGTCATGTATGAATGTAACAATAAATATTCTAATCAGATTGATAGACATGATTAGATTGTAATTTATTTATTTCATTTATTAATTTATATTATAAATACCTTACATACCAAAGAAATATTTAACTGACACCAATTGTATTAGCTGGTTGGAGGCAATCGACCACAGGAAGCCTTGGACACCACCACCTAGTAGGTTTTGTGCTACTTGGCACTCACCAGTCGGTCAGTCAGTCAGCCAGCAAAGCAGGCATATCTGCAACCACATTGAAGGAACCCATGTCCCTCCTCAGATTTGAGCCCGCATCACCCAGTGAGTATTGCAGTCAGTCAATGCTACAAACCTGAACTGATAGAATTTAGTCTACACCACCAAAGAAAGGGCTAGAGAGACATCACACTGGTTACTAGTGTCCAATCAATCTTTAGGTTACAAGGGAAGCTGGTAGACTGTTCAACCGCATTTCCGAGCTTAGTGTCGACTACTAAACTTGGTGAGATTTAGAAGTAGGCAAGCAAGGGTTCAAACCCGAAACTACTACATGGCTACCGACCATTCCTACAACTCAACCACGGATGCATAAATTCACCTTAAAACATCAGTGCATTTGTTGAGTGGTCAAAGAGTTGTTTACAACACAAGGAAAGTTTGTATCACGGAGATTAATGTGGTTGAGATGACATATCTTTGCAACTGACTTCTATCGCAATAAATACCCAGCAACAAAACATTTATGAGTACATTAGACAAAAAGGAGGAGGAGTACAAACTGAGCTATTTAACAAAAGTTACTTAAGAAACACAACTCATAATCAGGTATCAATATCATACACGTCAACAAAACGAAATGTTGCAGAACTGTTACATAAGTCAAACACTTGCGTGACCAATTCCTAATCAGTCAAACTGACTACTACCTATTAAAATTTTTTGTCTTCGATCCTATTTGATTAATATTATATGGGGTGCTTCACATCCGTTCTAGCTGCTCTCGCAGATTCCTAGCACTTCCATGCCGTATTTTCTCATTTCTTTGGCTACCTACCACCTGGGCAGTCTTCCCAGCCTCGTACACTGTACAAACATTCCACATCCCCACACTCTTATTTTTTGCTTTCATCGCGAGAAGATACATCGGCTGATTGGCTTTCCCAGGGCTTTCATCAACCTGCGTCATTTCGCCTCTCTGATTCCAGAGGCATTGAAGTTTTCGTAGCAGTTTGATTCATTTTTCGGCGTAGCCCCACACACCCAATTCTCCCTCTTTCCTCGTGCTTGGAACAGGCTACAAAACTAGTGAGCTAGTAAACCAGGCAAGGTTGAAGAAGATCAAATAGTCAGAAGGAATTAACAGCACGAAACTCTATGAATATACCAACCCTCTGTCTGTCTGTTTTCGACATAGAACTTTGCACAAATGTGCGGAAGTTCAAGTCGCCACACTCCGTGTAGCACGCGAAGCAAGAGAAGAAAGTACAAGAAAAGCATAGTAGAAACAGTGAGCAGAGGTGTGAGACAAAGGAGTAATAAAGAAAAACAAAACAGTTTCATTGGAGATCATAAGTCACAAGGAGTGGATGCATCTGCACCAGCCACTGAGAACGATTTTGAGCCATGTCACCAATTGTTTCCAACCATTTGCTTTTACCGTCCCGAGGACCCCAGCCTGGAAGTCTACACCTTTCTACGTGGCTTAGACCAACTGTTGTGGATTTCATTGACTGATGCCAAGTTTTTGTTTGACCGCCGCTAGCTTTTTTCCAGCCTGACCCTATATCCGCTAACATTGCTCGTCGAGGGAGGCGATGACTTGGCATACGTAACACATGTCCTAACCATCTCAGTCTTTGTAACTTCACGACTTCGTCGATTGATTTCCCCTGTTTACCTAGAACTCGACGCCTAACTTCAATGTTGCTCACCTTATTATGCCACTTTACACGGGAAATAGAGCGCAGGCACCTATGATCAAAGACAGCTAGTCTTTTCATATCTTCCACTCTCAGTGGCCAGGTCTCACAGCTGGCCATAAAGGAGGACGGAGCGGACTGATGAGCAGTACACCCGCCCTTTGGTCGATAGTCGAACATCTCGTCTACGCCAGAGTCGGTGTAAACTGGCAAATGCGAAACGAGCCCCCTGTATTTGTGCTGAGATTTCGTCAGAGATCAGACCAACCCAGAAACTTATCGCTCTACAAATAATGTAGGAGAAAATGGAAATGGGTCGAGCACACTTTGAGGATACCATCGAATGACATCACATGGCTAGAGTCCATCTCACTCGAGTGGAACCTGAATGGGAAACAGCGAGTGGGACGTCACTCCAAGAGTGACATAGAAGAGAGGTTTGCGATGACGAGATCAGAGACTATGGGCAATCGTCGGGCCAGCCAAAGAGGACAACAAAGAATAGGAGACGGTGGAGACGTGCTGTCGAAGCACCATGTTCCACTCAGAATCCATGGAAATAATGATAAATAACAATACATGGGAGTGATGTGAGATGAGTGATCAATCGAGACACATCCTAGAAATAATCACATTAAGTAAGCCGAAATTCAAAAAAAACCAAGACACCAAGATAACATTAATAGAAAGCAAAGAATGAATGAAAGAAAGATGACATACCGGCGAAATATGGACCTTTAATTGCATCGTTTAGCTTACTGCATGCTTCCCAATAATGTGCAACATCCCCATCAGATATTTGAGGACTACTCAACAGCATATAGGTTGGTCCAGTAATCTATAATAATTATAATTAACAAACATAAATTAATTACATGGAGGATTTAATCATGAGCTGACATCAGTTAAAGAACCACTGGAAAACCTGGGAGTACTGGACAGCTGTTTCGTCCTAGATTGGGACTCTTCAGCGGTACGCACTCATAGTAAAATTTAGAACAACGCACATTTAAGCGAACAATATTCCTGTTTCCAATTAGATCTCATCAGGCTTAACTCTAAAATATACCTGCATAACTTTACAAATAAAAATTCCAATATAAACCAATCCTCATGGTGTTTTGTCTATAGGATAATACGATGGTGAATATAAATTGTGCATTTTGTCATAATAGTAGTAATGATAACAGTAATAGTAATAATAATAATGGTTTTATCAATAATAAGGATGAAAAGGTGAGGCAGTCTGTAATAACACGAATAATGAAAAATCGCATGATTAAACAAACAAATGTTCAGGTGGACGTGGTAGTCGATAAAGGCTAGTAAAAACCAATGAACCGATTAAGTAATGTTAGATTGAAACACGTTCTAAATGAAGATGTGATAAGATTAAGGGATGATAAGAAAGGGTTTGAAAATATATAAGTCATTAGTTGGTTATGTCTTAATAGGCCAAGCAAGGGAGGGATGATAATGGCTGCCACGAACTTCTTTTGAATGAGCATACTTTAGGTTTAATAGTTCGAATGCCTATCGCCTGTCTCAGCTGTGTGCGTGCAGTAGACGAATATGCAGTCTGTTGGAAAGATTCGGTGGGATACGATGAATTACTTTGAAGGCTTCGTTTTCTCCACACTACATGATCCCACTATCAATTAAATGTGACAAAATTGAGCTATGGATTGTTTTTGTCTGTCCTTTACCAAACCACCACGATGGGAGATGTTCAGTAGTGACACGTTGGCTAAGCTATCTATCTAGTAGTAGTGTGCCCAACATAACTGTCACTGCAGGTGCAGTTGAACTGATATAAATGCACATAGATAGATGTGTGGTGAAACCTATTGACAATAATCATTATAAAATATTCCCAATGAATGCGTACGTACACCAACTCTCTTTGATAATGGATGAGAAGGAAACGGAAAAATTCTTCGCGAAAATAACTACGCAAATAAGTTCATTACCAAAAAAATAAGCACTGACATTAAATATGTTCAAAAATGTATTATTCCGAACAAATACACACCTCACAATAGTTGTCGTTGTATATCGATCAGAGATATCAGACGATATTTCAGAAGACTACTACTACTACTCAATAAGAACAATATCAGAGCTTTCTTCAAACTTCTTGAGACACACACTACAATACAACCTTGTCAGAGTACAAAAGACCAAATTTCAAAGGATTCACTGTGTAATTGTGTCTATACAAATAAAATGCTTGGAATGTGTGATGCGATATATACAATATACATCACACAAACCTCATGAAAAGTCAAGTTTAGAAGAAATGACCACCACATAGAACCAATGCGCATATTCAACCACCACCAAACGAGAAAAATCCAGTTAGTGAACTAGAAAAGCTTGAAAAGCCATCAGTCATACACACACACACACACAGTAAAATCAGGTCACAAAATTGATTTTGAAAATATTGAAATCATCATCCAGAAAAATCTTAGAAAACACAAAGAACATCTAATATCAGAAGCACTTCATGTTTTCAAATGGAATCTAAATTGTCTGGATAGTCTGAATGGTGGACTGAGACAGAACTTGACTTAGTTCCAACACCCAACCCCCTCTCCGTGAAATGAAAAAATCAATACGAATGTGATAAGCGATTTCAGTATGTGAACACGCGCTACTTTTATAATTTTAAACACACACACACATAACAAATCCAACAATCTTCACCAATTGGCCAATTTGACAATGTAAAAATGCCCCGACACTGAGGAACGATGATTAAGCTGTTATATATGTATAAGCTGAGTGGATTTTGTAAATTCTGGTTTAATAATACCACTTTGATTAAGCTATTAGCAGCAGCATTAAATAGCGAAACGACAGTAAAAAACACAATAATATCGTTTTGTTTTTCATTGTTTCATTGGGAAATACAAAAAGAACTTTTGTAATAATCAATATCATATACCCAATGCCCAAACGTTTTCAAACGATTAAAATTGAACTTGGTTTGGATATTTGCAATCAATAGTGTTCTCTGAGCTGGTTGGTTTAGTTGCGGCGGAGCTTTCATCGTCCCCCTGCTGGACAACATCCCCTTTCAGCGCAATATTTAGCATAAAGTGAACTGATTTAAGTTTCTTCATGAGTGATATAATTACGTCTCCCGGTAACAAACATCTTTACATATGTATTGACCACTTTCTATTGACTTGTATTTTAAACTTTCTGGTCACCTGATTTACTTTTTATTAGTTGGTATATTTCGTCGTCTATATTAACGTGTTTATTAATTGAATTTTCGTTTGAGTACCAGGCTTCTAGGAATTCCCTGACTGCACTTTTGATGTTTCCTCTGTTATGCAAACCGAAAGACCCAACAGAAAACGGAGATAAGATTAATACCATTTACAAAATAAATTGTGTGAACTGTTACAGGCATTACATCGGCCAGAGTGGGCGTGCCCTTCGAATAAGAATCCAAGAACACAAAGTAGCCGTGAAAAGACATGATATAAATTCTTTAGTATCAATGCATACAGACAATTATGGACATCAGTTTGATGATTGGGATAATGTCGAAATCTTAGACAGAGGAAACATCAAAAGCGGAGTCAGGGAATTCCTAGAAGCCTGGTACTCAAACGAAAATGCAATTAATAAACACGTTAATATAGACGACGAAATATACCAACTAATAAAAAGTAAATCAGGTGACCAGAAAGTTTAAAATACAAGTCAATAGAAAATGGTCAATACATATGTAAAGATGTTTGTTACCGGGAGACACAATTATATCACTCATGAAGAAACTTAAATCAGTTCACTTTATGCTAAATATTGCGCTGAAAGGGGATGTTGTCCAGCAGGGGGACGACGAAAGCTCCGCCGCAACTAAACCAACCAGCTCAGAGAACACTAATAATTGCAAATCATACACCTGAGCTACAAATCTTCTCTATATATAACTATTGACAATAAATTTAGACTACAATTTTACATATGTACCGGAATGAGTGGTTTTATTGAACACGCGGTGAATAGTTTAAATATAGTAAAAAACTACAGCGTATACAAGTTTAACAGAAATGACGAATTCACATATGTGTAGACACAATTAAAAGACTTCAGAAAGACTTTCTTCAATCCCCGTCTCCCTCCCATGGCCTCCACACCCCGACCTAGAATAGTTATCTATCACGGTGGTGGTGACACCAAATAACCGTAAATATTATCTTTATTTGTACTTCTAAACTTTATTATCAAAATCATACTTTACTAAAGTCGCATATTTTAATTTTAGTTTTAAAATTTATTTACAATGAAACCAAACACTGCTATCTAGTCACTATGCGACACAATAGTCTTTTCCCATGCTATCCACCCCCCCCCTCCAAGTATAAACACATTCCCGACGATTGACTACTTAGATTATAATAAACACTTGTATGAATCTAACCTTGGTTATTATTACTATTATGATCACCTCGATTACAACCATCCACTAATTCTCATACAACTGAACATTAATTCTATTCACTAACCACATTAGTTTCAAATGTCAAATGGATTAAAATTTTATTATGTAATTGTAAAGCCTGACAATGTATGACAACTCACACAAAAAACTTGGAGGATCTGACTTCGCCGACGATATATGTCTGATTCCTCACAAACTGGAAGATAGGCAAGCAACAAGTTGGCAGAGAAAGAAGCATCCACAGAAGATAGGAATTCAGGTGAACATAGAAAACAAACGTAGGTGATGAAGATTTCTGGCCAACAGAAACAGCAACAACAGACAACAATCACAATAAATGGGAGGAACCTGAAAGAAACAACCTCCTTTACCTACCTACCTACCTGGGAAGCATCGTTTCAACTACAGGCGGAACTGACGAGGACATTAAAGCAAGAATCCGAAAAGCAAGACAAGCTTTCATTACTCTCAAGTCTGTGTGGAGGTCAACAGCACTCAGCATCAAATATAAGATCCGGATTTTCAACTCCAATGTGAAGTCAGTGCTACTCACTATACGGATCAGAGACTTGGCCAGCGCGTCATAAAGAGCACATCAAACAAACTACAGACCTAGATCAACAGCTAGCTATCTTCTCTCAATACTACTCAAGATCAGATGGCTGGTCAGAAAAGATCAGCAACAGGGATCTCTGGCAATCAGCGAACCAACCTAGCAGGAACTGATTGTGAAACAAATAGACAGGAAGAAATGGAGATGGATTGGCTAGCCACACTCTGAGGAAACCATCAAGTGACATCACTAGACAAACCATTGCTCGAGTGGAACCCAAAAGGAAAGCGGCGAGTCGGTCGTTAGTGCAAGGGTGACTTGGAGGAGGTCATGTGAAGAGGAGATGAAAGCATGTGGTCAGACTTGGAGCGGGGTGAAAACGTTGGTAGAGAACCGAACGCAATGGAGACGCGCGGGTGAAGCCCTATGTTCCTCTAGGAATTGAAGGAAATAATAAAAATAATAATAAATACATAATAGTCGGATGATGAATGGGCGTCTGATAAACATCACAGATATAGTTTGTGTGTGTGTGGATGGTTGAAGCACAAAACCAAGAACGCTTAATGCCCTCACATTGAAAGACACCATACAATAAATAACAACTTTTTTTAATCAGAGCATCAAGCCTTGCGTTATACTTACTGTCTGCATAATTTCTTTCGCTTTTTCAAATAATTCTTCACCACAATGGGATAAGAGAACACCTGAACCATACACACTATCGATATGACGCATCAACACATCAGACTCAGAGAGTTGTTTCCCTTTCTCCAATAATAGTGGGACTTTACCAGCTGGATATAATTCCAAAAACCAATCAGGTTTCGAGGTTAGCGAAATATTCACTAAATCGTAGCTGATTGATGAAATAAAAAAAAATGATAATTACTAGAATTTTAAAGAATTCAAATAGTACACACATAAAGAGAGATATTATGAATACAATTGTAAATTATTACTATTATTTCCTTTAATTCCTAGAGGAACATAGGGCTTCAGCCGCCCAAGTCTCCATTGCGTTCGGTTCTCTGCCAACGTTTTCACCTGGCTCCAAGTCTGCCCACATGTTTTTATCTCCTCTTCATATAACCTCCTCCAAGTCACCCTTGCACTGACGACCAACTCGCCGCCTCCCTTTCGGGTTCCACTCGAGCAATGGCTTGTCTAGTGATGTCACTTGATGGTTTTCTCAGAGTATGGCACTGACTTCACATTGGAGTTGAAAATCCGGATCTTATGTTTGATGCTGAGTGCTGTTGACCTCCACAGACTTGAGAGTAATGAAAGCTTGTCTTGCTTTTCCGATCCTCTGCTTTGATATCCTCGTCAGTTCCGTCTGCCTGTAGTTGAAACGATGCTTCCCAGGTGGGTAGGTGAAGGAGGCTGTTTCTTTCAGGTTCCTCCCATTTATGTGATTGTTGTCTGTTGTTGTTGCTGTTGGCCAGGAATCTTCATCACCTACGTTGTTTTCTGTATGTTCACCTGAATTCCTATCTTCTCTTGATGCTTCTTCTGACAACTTGTTGCTTTTCACTTGCATATCTTCCAGTTTACAATTGTAAATAACAGTAATATATTGAGTTGAATTGAATTTTGTCTACTTAAGAATTACAGTCGTGAGGTGGACATTATTATGCGTGATTCCTTAAAGTTATCGTCCATAGACCATAGTAGTTCAATTCTTCGCAGATTTGTCAGAGCAACACTGAATATATATATATATATATATATATATATATATATATGGTGGTCTCTCTTTCTGTTGCTCTCTTAGTCTATGACCATTTCACTTTGATGAACCTGTCTCCTTTAACAATGTATATTCCCCTTATATTATATATAATATGTGTGTTTGTTGACATGTCTGCTATATTGTGCTATGTATGTATGGATCGATATTCCATTATAATTAGCCAATCGTGTTAAGACTGTCTATTGATTGTTCACACACTTGTTTGGACATTCTTATATTTTTGCTCTCACACTCTTGTGTGATATTGATTCTCCTTGTGTTTGGAAAATAGAAGTATCATCGCAAACCTAGTGGTCTTCTGATTTCCGTCTTTCTTGAGTCAGGACTATTAAATTCTCGACCAGTACATAACAATAATTTGGCGACGAGTACATAACAAACACACAGCTATCAAACGCCTGAAACGCAATTTAGGCGTTCAGAGAGAAGCAACAGCAGCAGGTGTCAGTCTTTCCTTGGCTCTGGTCAACTGGATATCCTTCCTCTCTCTCGCTTGATTACATAATCTTTAGCTTTAACCTCTCCCCCATCTTCGCTATAATATAATTCTGATTGTCTTCTGGTCCTGATCCCAACACATTATCTTACTCAACAATATCGAGTTGTTAAAATCAACAGAGAATTATATTTAATTCAATTTTAGACTTTCCCATCGATTGATTGGACCGAAATGCTCGGTCTCCGGTAGAAATGTTCGCTTCTTGTGCAGATGCTTCGACGGTGTCTGGGTATGTAATTAGAAGTTAAATTGGGGGATGGTGACTAGTAGTGGAATCCAGGATAAAGTGCATTTCATCCTATTTTGGGACTCGTTGTCTGGGTTCGAGCCTCAGGGGAACATCAATCAACACTCACTGCAGAGTGAAGGTATATTCAGCTCCCAACGGGTCCCAGATAGGACGAAATGAGCATCCTTGGTTCCACTGCTAGTCACTATCCACCAATTAACTTTCAAAAGAATTACAGTTCAAAATATCATGTGTGAGTGATTACTTGCACGAAGATACAATACTGAATAGAATATCAGATGAAATTGAGGAAATTAATGCGACAATTAAGGATAGTTAAAATAATGATAGCTAGGGTAACAAAAGCGTGTCAACAAATCTGCTTTTGAACACATAAGTAAGGCTAAATAAGATGGATTCCGAAGAACTCGTAAGGGAAAATTCACATTA
Source organism: Trichobilharzia regenti (assembly GCA_944472135.2). Classification (NCBI taxonomy): domain Eukaryota; kingdom Metazoa; phylum Platyhelminthes; class Trematoda; order Strigeidida; family Schistosomatidae; genus Trichobilharzia; species Trichobilharzia regenti. The sequence continues at coordinate 15,263,195 of OX235266.1, forward strand.
TTAGATAACTTTAAAGGCCTTGTCATCCATCAACTACTCTAAGTTCTGTTTCTACTAGATGAGCTGTCAATATATACCCTAATTAACTAAGCAACAGGATGCTCGAAAATCCAACGATCAACATGCTTAGCTGTACACCCAGTGTAACTAGCACCACAGAAGCAGTCAGACTATTAGAAGTTAAGAAAAGAATATTCTTTGATCACCTAAGCTTATCCTTTTCACTATAAATACCTTGACACAATTCCTATTCATTTCTGACCATGTTCATTAATTGTTACAGTATCTAATATATTCGAGGAATACCTTTAAACTCATCAACACAAACACACAAGCTTCAAACAACCGACTAAACAATTCATCATTCACAGTCAGATAGCTGTATGAACAAACCCCACAGAGTTTTGTTTCGCATCTAACCCCTCTCTTTCTAATCCAAATAACCGCTGTCCCCTTTCTTTTTAATTTCATCATATATGTACTAATGAAATTGACTCCAACTAACTTTAGCGATTCAGGGATTGACTTGTTACCAGGGTACAGTCTTATCAACTTAGAATGTGCGGATGATATATATGTATATATGTTCCTCCTAGTTGAAGACGCTGGTAAAATGCAGTCTTCTGAACACCTTGATGAACAGCAATCTTCGAATTTTCGTCATGTGATCTGCTCATGTCAGATGTAACATGATGCTACAGGACTGGAATACACCGACTCCTAACTTAAACACAGAGAATAAGTGGAGTTGTAAAGTGTGTTGACCACTTCACTTATTTGGGAAGCTGTGCGTCGGTGGCACAGCGGTTAAGACGCTCGCCAACCATGCACATGGTCCGGGGTTCGATCCCGGCCACAGACGCACTCCTTTACCTTGCCAAATCAGTAATAAGACTGGTAAAGAGGGAAGGCTGGGCATGAGGCTAGCAACCCCATCCTGTAAAAATAAAGACCACTGCTACAGAAACTTCAAGCCACTAGCTTGAGGCCCTATGTTCCACTGGGAACGTGAAGGAAATAAAAAATATAAAAAATCAACCATAATTATATGATTGCTGACGAAATCTCACCACAGATACACAAGGCTTGTATAGCACTTGTCAACTTACACCGCCTTTGGAGTAAATGATGAGACATCTGGCTAGCTATCGAACAAAGAATGTATGTAGTACACAGTACCACTTCGCTCCGTCCTCCTTTATGTCTATGAGTGAGACATGGCACTCGAAAGTGGGAGATGTGAAAGGGCTAACTAGCTTTGATAATATGTGTCTGTAGTCCATCTCCCGTGTGTGTTAGGTGGTATAATAAGATAAGTAATATTAAGGTTAGGCTTCAGTCGAGTGCCAGGTAGGCGGGAGGGGAAATCAATAGACGAGGCTGTAAAGTTACATCGATTGATATGGTTGGGAAATGTGTTACTCATGCTCAGCCTAGCCATCACCTCCCTAGGTGGGAAATATTAGCTGACTGACATAGGATAGATCAGGCTGGAAAAGAGTTAGCGGTGGTCAAACCAAAACTTGTAATCAGTTTATGAAATCTTTGACAGTTAGTTTGTCTAAGCCACGGAACTAAGTGTGGACTACCTCGTTGGGATCCTCAAGAATCAATGACGGCTGGAGATAATTGGTAATATGGCCCAAAGTCGTTCTTAATGGCTGGCGCATATTTAGTTACTCTCCGTGATCTGCTGTATCCACTAAACCTTATTGTTTCTCCATCTTACTATTCTTTCCCCCACTCACATTTCTGTTTATTATTGTTTCTTCGAATCTATTTCTCTTCTTTCATTTTGTCTTTCTTTGTGGGCTAAATGGAGTGTAGCAAGACGAAATGCTGCAACTCTGTGCTGAAACCAGACACTCAATCAATCCAAATACCATCGACATCTGAGAGAAACGTTAGACGGAAGAAACACCACCTTTCAGTAATAAATGACTGCTTTCTCATCGAGTCTAAAAATTCTGTCAGTTTAGGCCATTTTATATATTTACTATTACTATTACCATTTTATTTCTTTGCATTCCCAGTGGAACATACGGCCTCAAGCTTGAACTTTTGAGTTTCAGTAGCAGTGATATGTCTCTTTACTGGGTGGCGTTGTTGGTGTCACGCCTAACCATCCTTTTTTACCGGTCTGACTACCGGTTAAGCGAGGTTTAGCAATGTGTCAGCCAGGAATTGAAGGCCAAACCACATTGCGGAGTGGTTGGCACATGTTTTACCACTGAACTACAGACGCCTTTATACTGTTATAGAGTTGATAAAAAAAAATTAAACAAGTGGGCATTTACATTTACGGAAAGATGCAGAACTTACTCGATTTTGTGGTAGCCCAATACCAGTTTAACTCGATCAACATAAGGGCAAAACCTATATCCAATGAGAGTTAAACGGTCAGAGCGAAATTCTGGCTTTGGATCTCCTGTTGAAAACGGATAAATGTACGTTATGTGAAATCATGTTTTATGAAGCAAACAAAGTAATCTTACAAGAACTAGTGGTAGTCAAACCAGAACGTGGCTTCATTAGTCAATGAAATCTCTAACAGTTAGTTTGAGCCACACATTCACGTAGGGAGGTGTAGACTGGCTTCCTGACTGATTAGTTGGGGTCCTCGGAATCGTGAGAATTAATGAAGGCTAGAGATAATTGGTGATATGACTCAAAATTGTTCCACTCTTTGTGATTTATCACATTCAATAAAACTGTTGTTTTTCCACATTAATATTCTTGTTGTTTCACACTTGTGTATTTTATTTCCAATGAATGAAGTTCAGAATAGCATATCGCTTACGTCTGTAGAAGAGAAAGATAATTGTTTATCTTTCCTAGATATATCGCTTAGTTGACGGCTTAATAGATTAATAAAACGATCTATTTATTGAAAACCTACATGGACAGGACAGTATCTTAATTATCACAGTTTCTGCCCTGTTCAGTACAAAAGAGCCTTAGTGAGCGAGGTGCATCTCCGGTAGAATCCAACGAATATGCACTGAAGACACACTTGATGAGGAAGAAAGAAAGTTGACACAAACTCTGGTCGATAACAATTATCCAGACAAGTTCATCAGGAGGTATAAAGTGGTCACAACACCAAGACCCACTCTCCAATTTGCCCTTAAGAAAGATGTGTACATCAAGCTATCCTATATGGGTGATCACAGCAGCTTGACAACTAGACAAAGATTGAACACTGTATTAAAAAGACTTTTTATGCAGCTGATATCATAATAATTGAGAATATGAAGCTGATATATCCATCTAAACCCTTAAAACATGCAAAAAATGACATCACTGTATTTACTAATTTGAATGTACGTGTGGCCACACAAATACGGGGAGGACTCATCGATCTCTGCAAGTAAGACCCGGCTTCAGAGCATATTCCTAAATGGCTTCAAAAGTGAATAGAATCCCCAGAACCCATTATTGGTGAGAACAGGAGACCTAGGTCCCCTATGGCGAAACATATTGTAGAGAATGGACATAAAATTGATGTTTTAACACATCTTTTAAACTTATTGTTATGTACTGGTCGAGAATTTAATAGTCCTGATGCAAGAAAGACGGAAATCAGAAGACCACTAGGTTTGCGATGATACTTCTATTTTCCAAACACAAGGAGAATCAATATCACACGAGTGTGAGAGCAAATATATATAAGAATGTCCGAACAAGTGTGTGAACAATCAATAGACAGTCTTAACATGATTGGCTAATTATAATGGAGTATCGATCCATATATACATAGCAAAATATATCAGACTGTCAAACAAAACACATATTATATGGATACATGTCACCTATCTATAGAACGCGTTTGGGGGAGGGCATATCCTGAAGTTTGTAGAAGCTCTAGCTGGCAATTAGAAAGTTTAAATCACCTTTATGCGTTCAAAGCAACAATTTGTCATCACACTAAACCTCCCTTGGTAAACTTTATTTTGATACCAGCCAGGGTAGATGTACTACTGCCTGATATTTGGCTTACTGATCTTCATTGTTATTTTGACCTTCAAAACATCCTTTTTAACTTGACCTAAATTTATTTTCTCACTTCTTAACTCTCTATTAACTTCACATATGACAAGTCCGTGTGTGATGGATCAGATTGTTGGAAATGTGTTGCGCAAATACATTACACACACGATTCGGACAGACAAATGTCTTCTTATTGCTTTGTCTATATTATTTCTGTTTTTTGGAATCTCTCTTTACTCTCTTCTATTGCTTTGTGTGCTACACGGAATGGGGCGACTCGAAATGGTGCACATCTGTGCAAAGTTCTATGCTGAAACCAGTCAGTAAGTGTTATACGTCTATACAACTGTATGTGTCAAATTTTTGTGTGTAAAAAATCTCCGCGAGAGCGAATTAAATAATCCCAACACTTCGTTCAACAAACAGGTACGAACCTCTTCAAGGAAATAAAATATATCAAAGGTATGTATTAAAGGATACATCCTGTTTTCTTATTTTTGTTTTAACATATCTGAGTTATGAACTCTGAAAAAAATATGATCAGATAATTCCAAAAAAATTATTAGTATGTTTTCTGAGCAGAATCAACTGTAAACTCTCCTCCTGAAAGACGGTATGTAGTGTAGTGCCTAAGGCATCTTACCAAGAAGCTTTTTTGTTTATCCTGTATATCAATTACCTGAAATCAATGAATCTAAAATGGTTCTCTATACAGATGACTTAAAAATTTTGATGAGTCAAAGGAGGATCATGACAAGTTCCCGATGCAAGAAGGTCCCAATAAAGTTAGCTTGGTCCAAAGAATGGATGCTCCCAGTCAACGTAACGGAGTGCGCAGCCATGTGCATTGGACACGAAAGAGTCAGCTCATACGAATAACACTCCCATCAGTTCAGAGGTATGTGGATCCAAGTGTCCTTGTAAGACATTACACAAAAACTATAACACAGTGTCGCGCTGTGTCAGCTCGAAGGCTTAGATCACTACCGGCAATATGTAGAGCACTTTCTAGAATCACCAGAGATGTGTTTGATTCTTCATATACATATGGTGAGATCAAAAACAGAAAAATGAGTCCAGACAGCCACCCGTCGACTTAAGAAGGACTCCTACATCCTAGCCTTCAAAGCAAGGCAACGCGTATCATTCTTGGTATGACCAATTGATTATAAGATAAATGACCAAACAGTGGGAATCTCTTATCATACCGTAGATGGAGAGCTCTCATTACAATACTTAAAATCTCTAAGAATGACTATGGACCTGATCTATATTTTCTTCTCCTTTCCATCGGATAAGAACATCTCAGGAAACATGGCAGGAGAGTTCAACAACTAAAGGAAAACTATATCGCTGTGGAGTGCTAGTTCTTCCATTGGGCTATATACTCTTAAAAAGCATTCCCAGAAGTGGTGTCAACATCCTGAATTTACCCGTTCAAGAGGGATTTGGATAAACAAAGAAACTTATTAAAAAAGGATCAACACGTGCTCAAAGTTTTATATCCTCAATTAATAAATCGAAAATCTGAAATTCGCTTAATTCTAATGTAAGCTTGACATCAGAATTAAGTGGATTTTGAGACTTACAATAATGCTCGTAAATTCGCAATCGGACAAAAAAGGGAACAGCGTAAAAAATGGCGACAATAGTAGGGAACTCAGTTGACAAACAAGGGGAAATAAAGGGGACTGTCGCTAATCCTCCCTTTTCCAAGGTCATGCATTGTATACCCTTTTGTCTCTCGATCCCCCCTCTTTGCTTCATTTTGCCGCTATTGTCGATAAGTTTTCCCTTTCTCCGCTTATTTCCCCACCTATTTTCTAATAATCCCACAGTTCTTCCCTTTACTTCACCCAACTATCACCCGTCTTTCTCATGGAATTAGCCTGTTGATTGCTGCTTCCTAACTGTCGCGCATGTTATTGTAAACAGAAACGTAGTTACTGAGAATAGAACGATAGCCATCGAAATACGGATTCGTAATATAAAAGCTATATTTAAATTATTTAATTTAAATAGGAAAAAAATCTAAAAACCTCTGTCGAAATTACTAGAAATTCCAATGGTGGGAGAATTCTGGAATTATTCTGAATTGATTATAAAGTCCCCGTAAGACCGAACTTTTCCAGAATTCCAGCACTACTGCACAGCGCCGATTAGCACGTGCCTTTCTCGGAATTCTTTCAGCTATCTCTCTCAATCTTAATTCAGCAATCACTAGATTTTGTCTGCTTAAGATAAAAATGTGATGCATAGATTAAACAGTATGTGCGTGTGAATTTCTAATTATTGGAAACGTGAACTAATTGATACGTATAGTGTGCACTACAAAAACTGGGCGGACTTAGAGCCTTCTAAAGGCTTATCAAGAGAAACAATGTACACTAACGGTTCACGACAACTCATATAAGATGTGTCATACTAGAGTCACGGACACCTACCTTGCTTTAAGTGCATCTTTGTTAGTAGTTTGTAGTTTCTGGATGACCCCAGCACTCGTAATTAAACAGCCGCGAAAACTGTTAATGATCAGTTGAGTTGCAAATCTGTGGTTGATGTCTATCCAATATCCAATATCCTGATTACGAGCTAGTATAAACCAGTGATTTCTTTGAGCTCGCTTCTTGATTGTGAGGTAGAGGTTCCAGATCTTCGGTGAGCTTCTGCGTAGTAAGTCCCGCCACTCGACTGCTTTAGCTCTGGTAGACTCCAGGAGGAGTGGTGCGGGGATTGGTCGAGATGTGGTTTGTAGTATGCAGTATGTTAGGACTGTATTGCTGCCGTGAATGGAGTTTGACCTAACTCCCGTTGGTCATTCGGTGTAGTCATAAAAGCAGAATAGTAGTAATAATAATAAGAATAAAAATAATGGGTTGTAGTGTAGATAATATAGGTTGAGATAAGTGGAATAATAAAGGTGACCTAAGGAAAAGATAGAGTGAGAGAAGGCAGAATAGGTCGTGGGGATTTAGTTTGTACGCTTATCATTGACAGTGTGGTTTCAAGTTTTATGGGGATAAGCCATTGAGACACAAACCTTGCATTTCTGCATGATTGTCTAGCTTCCGCTTAAAAATCTCCAGAGAAGGCGCTGTAGTCACGGCCGCCGGTAAAGCGTTCCAGAGACGGCAAACACGAAGCGAAAAGAAATGTGATCGCACTCGAGTCTTTGGTCTCTGGTGTGCTATCCTTAGCGGGTTACCTCGTGGAAGCCTATAGTCACTTAATGGCAGGATGCTTTTATTTGGGTGGGCCTGGTCATTTAGGATTTGGTAGACGGTGATGAGGTCTCCCCTGTGCCTTCGGTAACTAAGTGTGAAAAGACCTAATTTCTTTAGTCTTTCCTCATATGATTTGTTGCGGAGGCCGATCACCCATTTTGTCGCTCGTCTCTGGACACTTTCTAGAATGTTAGCATCCCTTTTGAGTAGCGGAGGTGCAATGATATTATGCACCTCAAGGTGTGGCCTCACATATGCCTTATATAACCTTAAGAACAGTTCGGGAGTGAGAGCTCCCAGCTGCCTATGCATAAAGTGTAAAGTTGCGTAGGCTTTGGCGACGTCCCTCGAGTAATTTCTACTGGTGTCTAGCTTTTCTGTTAGAATAAGACCTAGGTCTCGCTCTGATTGAACACAACTCAAGTTCTGGCCACCAAGGGTGTAATCTACACTCTGTGACCTGCCCGAATGAAGTTGCACTACTTTGCACTTCTTTAGGTTGAAAGGCATTCCGTTAGCCAGAGCCCAGTTTCCCAGAGTTTGCAGGTCAGCCTGCAATCTGTCTGAGTCTTCCGATGAGTTTATTGCTCTCCAAATCTTTACGTCGTCAGCGTAAAGAAGCGCAGAGCAGTTTAGTTGGGAGGGCAGGTCGTTGATAAAAATCAAAAACATCAACGGCCCTAGGATAGAACCCTGAGGAACCCCTGATGCCGAGGTGTGCCAGGATGATCGGATGCGGTTGACTTTGGTGCAGAATTCTCTCTCGCCTAAGTAATCTGTCAGCCATGCGAGAAGTGCTCCAGAAACACCCGCCTTGCTTATTTTGTGAAGGAGCAGACCATGGTGAACTGTGTCGAATGCTTTCGCAAAGTCGAGAAAGATCACGTGGGCTGGTACCTTTTTGTCCCAGGATAGTGTCCAATCGTTCCAAGCTAGTAGAAGATTCGTCACGCAGGATCTTCCCCTCCTAAAACCGTGCTGTGCTTCGTGAAGAAGGTTAGTCCCATCGAAGTATTTTCTCATATGGTCGTCAATGATACTTTCCAATATCTTCGATATCACTGGAAGTAGAGCAACTGGTCTGTAACTGGTCGCATTCTGCCGGTTACCACCCTTGAAGATAGGGGATAGGATTGCACGTTTCCATTCACATGGAAGTTTCCCTACATCAAGGGAGTGTTGGAACAGATCGCTTAGGGGTTGGCAGAGACTTTCTGAACACTGCTTCAGGACAGATGGTCTGATGTCATCACAACCTGAAGACTTTCCCGAAGCCAACCTTCCCAATTTTGCAAGTACCATAGCCGGGGTAATTTGAAATGTACCCAGGAGGTTTTCGCGTGTTGGTTTTGCGATGTAATCTGGATGTTCTGTGGGGGTAATATCCTCGTTACTGTTTAGTTGCCTGTGAAAGGCTAGGCTGAATGTCTCTGCCATTTCAAGACTAGTAAGAGATTTCCCATCAGAACCCACTAGATTGCATGCTCCCTGGTTGGTCGGTTTTCTTTCGGACATAAACCTGTATAGGCTTTTGGGGTTCACGAGAAGCTTATTGGCGAGGTCTCCCTGAAATGTCCTTCTATCGCTCCGGACTCGTATGTTACATCGATTCCTGAGTTCAAGGTACACTTCATGTTCGGGTTGACTCTTCGATCGTCGCCACGCAAACCAGGCTTTTCGCTTCGCCTGCAGAAGGCGTCGTGTCCCCCTTGTTAGCCATGATCGTTGCTTCCTAGCTTTTGGTGTGACTAAAGGAACAGTGTCTGAGACCGCCTGGTGAATGATCTCCTTTACCACTCTCCAGTGTTCTTCAACTGTTAGCTCTGTCCATTTTTTAGGCCAATTTGCTTCAGACAGAAGTCTTCGCATTTTGGTGTAGTTGGCTTTGTTATAACACAGATAGGGCTGTGTATTGTCCCACTGTAAGCGCTCGCGGAGGACTATGTCGAATACTATGACCGCGTGGTCACTACTACCTATGGGAGTCGTGATCTGAACGTTTTCCACTAGTAGCTGGTCACTAGTGGTCACTAGGTCATTTTAGTATGCGTTTGCATACCATATTTTTATGTTAAGTTTCACTTTAAATAACTGACTTATGTTCCACTTACCACCACTTTTGTTTTCATTGCTGTTTAAGTGAATTATTTCGTTCGTTTGTTATGTTCTGTAAGTCTGACAGTGCATCCATATCAGCCTAATTATTTCAAACATTTCCTCCATCACTATATAGTATTTCTGTCATCTTAGAACTGTTCATGAAATCATGTCAAACCAAACATTAAGGAATTATGAATACGAAACTGTTTTGGAAACAGGTTTTTTTGTTTGCATTTATTTTGTTGGTAATCCCTATTGTTTCAGGTTCAGGTGGCTGCTTGATCGTCTTCCTTGATGTATATGGGGGAAAGTGTCTTCCTAAGTGAGGTTTACAAAACTGCTCAGCATAAAACCCTCTGCAGGCTATTATAGGAAAGGAAGAGTAAATCAGTGAGACATTTAAAGCAGTTACGGGAATTAAGGTCAAACCAGGACAAGCGTCGGTGGTACAGTGGTTAGGACTCTCGCCGACCATGCACATGGTCTAAGGTTCGATCCGCTGCCGACGCACACCTGATATCTATGGTCGGCCTGCAAAATTTGGGCTACCGATATCCATGCTGAAAATTTCATACTGTACCAAAAATACAGTGTGGAATCAAGCTGTACTTTAAAAAAAGCCGTAGACTCTTCTCAGAAGGCAACTATTTCACTAATGGGTTTACTTTTACTTATCAAATGCTCCATATGTAGTGAAATTGTGTAGGCTGAGTAAAGATGAATAGGATTTGCGCTATGAAAAACATATGGTGTGCCCACAAACCTTTGTAAATAAGATACTGCATGGTTTTCATTAAGGTGTTAAGAATTACCCTACACCCTGTTACGCAAAAATTCGCTGGCTGAGTTAAGGATTCGTATTAATAATAATAATAATAATCTAATTCCACAACAATAACAATTTACAGCATGGAATTTTCAGCGTTTCTTTTACATATTGCAATGGTTTAGCTCTGTTTATAATTATATAAATATATAAAATGTTAAAATATTGATAGTTAATAGGAAAAAATAATAAAAATAAATATAAATAAAAAACCCAACAAAATCATACCATTTCTAGGTCATAGTGAATAATAAATAAATAATATAACAAATAACACTTGCATTAATATGCATCATTACATTTTATAGTTTAGTTACTGATTCAAAAGTTGTAAAAGTTCTTTTCTGATATTTGTCTCTTCACACAATACTCGTGCCAAATATGGAACGGTCGAATTTTTATATTTTGTAGTACGAGCATAAATGTTTATAAAATTTCTTCTGGTCTTACCCGAAGAGATACAAGGAAATAATTGTGAATAAAGAGGATGTTCACTATCAGATAAGATAACTTTAGCTAAGTGTTTACAAGAATTCATATGCCTATTGACAACAGTGTCATTTAGTTCAGTCAAAGGGATAGCACTGACCCTACTTACAGCCCTCAATGTTCTTCGTAGTATTATATGATCTTTCTTGAGTAGCCCAGGGAAGAATAATGGAGAACAATAAAGAATGATGGGCAAAACACATGAATTAATAAATTGTATGATAAGAGATTGAGTTATACCTGAGTGTCTCAACTTCTTTATGTAATAAGTCAGACGGAAAACTTTCTTAGAAACTATAAGAATATGAGACGACCAGCAAAGATTTGACGAGAAACTAATGCCAAGATAAGAAACACTTGACTTACTCTCTATCATGGTACCATCAATATTACAACAATCATGAGATTGAATCAATCCATGCATGACTTTTTCACTTCTCAAGCTAAAATCAACAGTGTTACATTTAGTTGGATTTAGTTTAAGGCCATTTGAGCCAGACCAATCCTTAACTTCAGCTAGGAAGCCATTCATATAGGAACAATCCGATGTGGAAACTACAGGGACAGAAACGGTCAGGTCATCAGCATACTTAATGAAGTTAACTTTGGGTGAGTTCGGAAGGTCATGCAGAAAGAAAGAGAAAAGAAATGGAGAAAGTACTGCACCTTGAGGCACACCACTTTCAGTTAGCTGGGAAGTGGAGCGCTTTCCAGCCAAAACAGTATGCTGTTTCCTATCCTTAAAATAAGAAGACAGCCATCTAGTTGCCCAGGACTCTGTTTGTGCTGAAATCATCTTTCCTAATAAAAGTGTCCTAGAAACAGAGTCGAAAGCTGCAGTATAGTCTAAGAAAGCTGTTCGAACGAACTTAGCGCCCTTATCAAGGCAGGAAACAATATTGTGGTGTAGTACAATGGCTGCATCTAATGTACTTCTTCCACACTTATAAGCAAACTGCTTAGGGTCATTAAAAGCTTTTAAAGAAGGTTTAAGAATATACAAAAGAAGTTTCTCCATAGTTTTCAAAAAAGGAGATGTTATAGCGACTGGTCTAAATTTTATACCTGCTCCAGAAGATGATTTTTGTACAGGTACAACCTTGATTTCTTTCCAGTCAGCAGGTACCGTTTCCCTCTTAAATGATGCGTTAAAGATTTGAGTAAGAGGATGACACAGGATGTCTGCACACTTTTGGAGAAGAATGCTTGGTACACCATCTGGACCAAGGCTGTGTGTTGGATTTAATGACTTCAAACATAATAGTACATCCTTTTCTTCAAAACCCTGAAAATGACCATTTTCTTGACTAGGTACATCAGGTACAACCATATTAATTTGTTTCTTGATAAATGATTTGTTTAAAGCATTAACATCAGAATAAGCATCAACGGACATTTGTTTTTTACTTGTTAGTTTATTGAAAAGTTTCCAAATGTTTGAAGGATTTTTACATGATAAAAATTTTTCATTATATAGTCTGTTCAACCTTTCTATTTCAATTTTTATAAGGGTGTTTATTTTACGGACACCAGTATTATCACAATTTTTATACAACTTCTCTTTTTGTCTTCTAAGTTTTTTCAGTTGCACAGAAGAGATTCTGTCAAATCTCGAAAACAGTGTTTCATAAGGACAGCAAATATCCAAACAAAACTTCAGATAATCGGTTATATTAGAGACAGTAGCATCCAACTTATCGTCAGTAAACAGTTCCCAGTTGGTATCATGCAACATGCTTCTTAATGCTAGAATGTTGTCATGGGAATATGAACGTTCATGTATCTTCTTTGTTAAATGACTAAACAATTTTCGTTGTGACTTGCCGTACACTTTCGGTAAAATACGAATAATGCAGTGGTCAGAATTTAGCAAAGGAGCTCTCCTTCGGGTTTCATATACATCACGGTCATTTATGAAAACCAGGTCTAGTGATTTGTCCAGACGTGTATTAAACTTGACTAGATTCTCATGACCAAGCGAAGTAAGAAAGCTGTGATCACATAAATTAAAATCACCACAGACTATAGACAACGAGTTTCCGAATGCAGGAGCAGCGAATTCAGTAAACTCATCTGCAAACATAACTATATTAGAAAGGCAACAATCGGGTGTTATGTAAATATTTGTTATGTATATATAAGAATATTTACTTAAGTGTTTTGGGCGACACCTGACGGTTATGCAATCTATATTGTCATTAGAATAATTGAAGCAAACGTGATTTGATGTAGACCAATTTGTGTTTATATATGTGGCTACCCCTCCTCCATATTTTTTCTTGGAACTATTTCTATCTTGGCGAAAAACTTTATATCCATTTATTGAAACTAGATTATCATCATAATGCTGGTGCAGCCAAGTCTCTTGTATTGCTAAAACGCCAGCATTTCGATAAACATTGGAATACATTAGGGATTGAAGGTAATCCATTTTGTTGGACAGGGATCTACAATTAGTGCTAACGAGTTCAGGAACAGTCATTTGATTAATTTGTGTACGTTTCAGTGCACGCTGCCAGCCACAGTGATGCTTTTTTCTCAATTTTTGTGGATGACACAACGCGATAGGTTGTAATGATTTTAAAAATGCGCGATTATATATAATACGATTAGGACACATTATTGATAAATTAAAACAAAATTAAAAGAGTAAACCAAAGCAATTTTGCAAAATGTTGTAAGGTGGAATTTTTGGTAGCCCTATGTTCAAGCAGGCCGCCGCATAGATAGGAACACACCTTCAGAACTTCGAAATGAGATGCTACAACGCCCGAAATATTACGATGCATGGGATTAGTCCCTATACGGTAGCAAGCAAACGTCTATGAAACACCTTCCTCATTTGAGTTGGAATAATATGATGAGGAATGTTAAAGTTCACTTGATTTCATCTTCAGTAATGCCGCCTCAGAGTACCTAAAATGGTAAGGCTCAAGCACTCAGCGTAACACTGTACACTGATAAGAAATCAAATTTCAAAACACTATACTACATATGTCGATAGTCATAAAATATTAACCCTGGCATAATTGTGATAACCGTAATGATTTTTATGCCAACTAAATTACCAAATTAATTACGATTATATTAAATAAGTTCTTCGCATACAACGCACTATGTCCGATACGAGCGTTCCAAATCATAATCCTGTATAAGTTTCGAATAAGGTCCAGCACCCAGTGTGACTGAAAAGGCTTTTTATGAACCTACTGATTTCCTAGTGCTGAGAACACTGTTAAAGATCTTTGCAGATCCTGATACAGAATATGCTTCCTCTGTATTCCTACAGCTCCGCTAAACTCACGAGGAGAAAGATGTTAATTTATTTTAGCAGCAACTTATAGTTTATTCAAGAGAAGTATACCAGCTGAGATCGAAAGTCGTCATTTCACTAGACGATCCTCTAGCTTTGTCGACAACATTCTGGAAAGTTCTGTGTTAAGTAGACGGGAAGGAAATCGGTGATATGAGAATAGCACTTATGCGCTGTGGTGGAGTATAATTCCATTGAGAATAAAACTTATTTTCATAAAGTCCCAAAGTGTTGTACAGCAATATTTACTGATAACGTTTCGAGCACACTTTGTTGCTCACAATCATATCAAGGAAATCAAGATAATGAATGGACGAAATAATACGACTGAAAAGAGTTTTTCACAAAACAGGTAAGTGGAGGAGAGGGAGCTGGAAGAATGCATAGTACTGAAACAACCCAATTAAATTAGTGGGTGAGTCACAATGCGGGATATTTATATTACCAGTTAAGACTCCAGAATTAGACTGCTTCCCCCATGAATGTAAGCGGACTCCCAGGTAACGCTGGGAGGTACTATATTCCCAAGCTTACAGAATGTTTCTTTTTGGATGGCTTGGCTTTGGCTCGATTTGGTGGGCCATTATCAAGTGACCGCTTTTCTGTGACATACAGATCAAGCCTTCGGCATCTGTAGTCACCGACTATATGTTTCATCCAAATATCGACATTAGCTGCCGCCATTCGGCTTTGGCACGTCATCCCACCAAGAGTTCAGCAGTTGCTTCACACTTATAGCACTACATATGCTCTGTATAAATGAACGAATAGCTAATGAGCATGTGCTCGTGGTTTCTTGTGGACGAATCAGGAGAATGTGGTGGCCCAATTTGGGCTTAATGCGTAATTATTGCTTGCGTAAAATTTCACCAGCAGAAGTAGCCCTTTGAAACTATGTCTATTTGGAGGACAATCTCGTTTCAACATTAGGAGTTAGGAAACATCTGTGCCGCTGATGTGGGAAGCAAGATTATCCGCAGTGCGTATATATTTATCATCACTTCATTTTCTATTACTAACTATCCAGGTTGACTGATTCTTTAGTACAACTGATCGAATAGTCCTCTTCAGTTATGACTCACTAGAATTCTACGACAGCAGAGTTGTCAATGCAGTTGAAGATTGGAAGATCAATTCATGGTTGTTTGCTCAAACCCAACTTCCCCATAATTTTCGCGGGTCATCACTTCGACAGTCATCGTCTCATCGTTCGCTGTTCAGAAGGAAGATTAAAAACTATCAGAAGTAATATCGTGATTTATTGTTATAACATTTGTTCTTAGACCTTCTGTAATAACATTATTGTTGGTTATATGCTGGCGTAAGAATAAGGGATTCTTGAGTCACCAATCAGTTCTTTGGTTTTCACGTTGGCTAATACAAAGCTTTCCTGAAAATCTTCGAGGTCCAGCGTGAGGTCCAGCGTAGCAAGAGCTGGACATTGACAGTTTATGTGACTTGACTGACAAGCGTGGATGCTTACTGAAGAGCTAAACTTTCTGGCATACCTTTCATGAATATCAGGCTTAACGTTTAACTATGAAAAGTTTCTTGAGACACCCTCATGTAAAAAGTATAAGGCTTATGTGCGGACAGAATTCTCTACCCCGCCGTTAGCCTTCAGTCTTCGGTTGGAGCAGGTTGGTGATCTATGTCCCAGGAACAGATTTTGTACCAAAAACAATCGAATGATTTGACTAGGCTCAGAAAGAACACATGAAATGAA
Source organism: Trichobilharzia regenti (assembly GCA_944472135.2). Classification (NCBI taxonomy): domain Eukaryota; kingdom Metazoa; phylum Platyhelminthes; class Trematoda; order Strigeidida; family Schistosomatidae; genus Trichobilharzia; species Trichobilharzia regenti. Next base: position 15,278,863 of record OX235266.1, read on the forward strand.
CTGCTTTTTACAGCATGGTGTCCAGTAGTAGCAATCCCCACACCATCGACGCCACCATTTCCTAAGAAGATGAGATAGTATATCACGCTAATACACCAGTCGACATTCGTCGCGTATTCAAAGGTTGCTGAAACAGTTTACCAAGCCGGATGCATGTGGGTTAGTTCTACAGCATAAGAATTAGTATTCTGTTGGGGGACACATACGAATTAATTTTATCGGAGGAGTTTATTACCTATTTATAATTGATATACAAAAGGACTAAATTCAATAAACACAATTAACACGCACAAGACAGAAGCCAATAATTAACACTCGTCCGATTTATTTGTTTTGAGTGCATACAGAAGGCAAAAAGAAATAACAGTAAAACTCCACCGAATAAACTTATGGAAAAGCTGAAAAAACAATTTCCTGTACGTTGGAAAGAAACTTTGGACTTATTCCGAAGCCTCTAACATCTCCTACGCGATTCCTTAGTAGAAAATTCGTCGGAATAATTCGTACTTATTTCTGAATCGACTTCAAAATTGGGATCATTGACGGAGTCATTTGTATTATCATCACGATGAACCACTTCAATATCCTTTACCTGGTTCATGTGCCTGTTGTCAGGAAGATGATCTTAGTGGTCCGGTTGACGAAGTATTATTTGCTAGTTAGGCTACCCATCACGGGATTCCCTTTAATCACTCTGGAATTTATCTACATGAATCTATGGCCTATAAATATCATCCAACGTCTTAAACGCCATCCGTAGCTTCACAGTGATATTCCAGGCAGCTTCGTTTCGCAGTTAGTCAGCTGTGTCCCTGTTTTGTATGCACAGGAGATTTTTAGGCCCTGGAATACTGTCTGAGAGAATCTTGGATACTTTTTTCTGATTCATGTTTACTGTTCTCTAGATATCAAACAGGGGCAGGATCTTGCGTACACTTTTCTTTGCTCCCTACTGCTCAAAATATAATAATTTATTGTCAGTGTAGTTGAAGAATGAAAAATCGATTGATGGTTGTTTACTCAAAACCAACTCCATATTTTGGCGGGAGTCATGGATACTGCAGTCGTCGTTCCATCGCACGCTGTTCGTTTGAAGACGGAGAAAAACTATGCGAAGTATTATTGCGATTAATTGTTATGACATTTATTCTTAGACCTTGTGTATAATAACCTTACGGTTGGTTCCATATTGGTGCAAGAATAAAGGATTCTCGAGTCACCAATCCATGTTCTGTTTTTTCGCTTTGGTTAATGCAAATTGCTGCAGAAGGTCTTCTAAGGACAGAGTTAAGTCTTGTATAGTTAGACCAGGACATTGACAAC